>NMXM01000011.1:1818947-3122568 GCA_002851755.1 Verticillium zaregamsianum | reverse complement strand
GGCTGTGCCCCTCCGCTGTCCTCTATATACTTGCGAGTACCAACAATCTATCAGTTTCAGGGCAGATTTTTTATGTGTAAGCATGACCCACAGTGTACTCCCAAGTTCCGCTAATGCCCAAAATCTTCTCCAGAGGGGGAGCTATATATGCTCAGGACTGTACAGTGCGTAGCTTTGGAAATGCTCTGAAATACGGCCTGCACTGTAGCATAACACCACCTTGATAATAGATGGCTCTCAAAATAGATTACTACTCCATCACTACTCCATCCAAAATAGATTCTTTTTAAAATTAGATTACAGCCCCAAAGTCAGAGCTCTCTTATCCCCGCGCCTATATTTGATACAACCAAGACAGTCTCTTTGTTGAGCATGATCGGTTTTTCATTACTTGCCACAGCCCCTTCTAATGTCACTCTCCACCGCGTCCTCACCAACCGACGAGGAAAGGGACAAACCGTTCTCAAGTGGAAGCTGGTCCTCATGCACTAGCAGGTTCGGGCCGTTGCAACGCCTAGCAGCGGTTCCTCGAGTTCTCCCAGAGGGAAGGTCAAATCTTGAGACCTTCGTAGAGTACAGGTTGGAAGTACTAAGACACATGAAACAGCAAGAGGCAAGCCGCCTCTTTCTACCACGGCCCGGATGCAAGTTGACATAGGTCTAGCTGTGCGTCATGCCTCTTCCCGATTACATGAATCGACAGCCTGAGCTAGATTGGGCTATGCGGTCCTACCTACTCAACGACGTGATTAAAGCACACAATCGTTTCAATTTCGTTCCGAAGACTTTATTCCTTGCTGTTAATTACATAGATCGGTTCTTTACCACCCATGAATGCCGAGCCGTTCACATGCCCCTCGTCGGAGCAGTGGCGCTCCTCCTTGCAGCCAAGATGGAAGAGACAGGGTATCCAAGTCTTGGTAGATTTGCGGCGTGCACTGGATCGAATAAATTTACTGCGGCCGATATCTTGCTAGTGGAGAGATCCATGTTGCAGGCACTCGGCTTTGAGCTCAGCTCGCCCGGACCAAGCGAGTATCTCGGCTGGGCCCAGGACGGCGTATCACTCGATCGGGACATAAATTTGCTCACGTCATATTTCCTAGAGGTAACCATCATGAGCCATTTTCTGCTTGGCTTCCGGCCAAGTTTATTGGCCGCCGCGGCGCTCAACTTGTCTCGCCTTGCATTGGGAAGGGGAAATTGGGTACGTGTCAGAATCAATTAGGTCTCTCTACGATCTACTGATTTGAAACGAGACGGAGGATCTAGGTTCTGCCTTCGGCTACCAGCCGGCTATGCTCACACTTCCTAGCTTCACTATCTGGACGTCGTGCCGCTATGCGTCGATACACCATCCAGCAGTGTACGAAAAGTATAGTAGCGAAAGATTTGATGCCATCGCATTGAAAGTGCAAGAGATTATACGACAGGAGAGGATCCATGAGCACACAGATGAGTTCCCGACTCGGAAGCTCGAGCTTCAATCACGAAGTTCGCAGGGTCGCGAATGTTGGTACAACGTGTTGGAGGTAGTATCAGGTGAGGCTGGGTACAAACCGCTTTGAACCCTCCCGAGGACCTTGTCTTTCAAGAAACAGTATCTTTCTCTTTATCGAAGCTCGAGGGCGAGTCGAGGGCAACGCAATCATGCTTACCATCGTTACCAATACTCCTCCCAACTCCATAAGAAAATCAAAGAATTGAGCCTGATCGACTTCTCCCCCATGTGAGCTTACGTCATAGTTTAAGTCGGACTCTCGACGATGGGCGGCCCGCTGTTGTCATTATCCTTATCGACTTCCGACAGAGCGAACGCGGTGGTAAATGTGCACAAGATGGCAGGAGAGGGGGCCATTCGGTGGTGTCGGGACTGTTTAACGCGAGAAGCATCAGGACATCTATTGGCAGGCTAGTTATAGATGACGGTGTGGTGCGCGAGGTAGACGACAAATGTGATGGCTGAGGTGTCTCGAAGTGCCGCGATCAAGATGCTAGGCGGGCAGTGTTCCTTGCTCTGGTCAATCGCAGGTAGGGGCTTGCGCGCTTTGTGTAGGCTAGCAACAAGCTATAACTCACCTCACAGTATCCTAAAGACACCGGCTGGCTCAAGTCTGGCACCTCGGTGATCGGGATTCAATTGCTGAAGAGGCGCTGTTGGTCGACGGCATGGGCCGTTCGACGACCTGCAGCCGCCGGCCGTTCCCGAGCCAATCGCAGATCGTGCTTCATATAGACGTAGGTGAGCACTTGAGATAGAGTAGTGTTTAGAAAGCCGCCGTCGGTAAAAGGCTGCGTGATCGACCTAAGCGCAGGGGCGCGGTGTTCTACGACGCGACGCCGTACTCCTGACTTCGGTGGATGGAAGAGGGTCACTGTTAGAGGTAGCCCCGCAACATCGTCTCGCTCGACGGAGGCGAAACGGTGATCGCCTGCCTCGCTGGTTCGTCGTTCTGAAGCAGACGTGCGAGAATTGTGTTGCTCCTGGCAGGTTGAGGCAAGGCTGTCGGGAGCACTTTCGGTGCATTTCCAGCCAACCAACAGGGACGCGTGGCTTACTTTTGATGCAACGGGTGGACCTATAGGCTGACCAACGGGCCTCCAGCGTTATTAGCATCGGAAGAGTCGGCCGCATGAGTGACTATGAATTATTTCAATCGCGACGTGTAGCGTTCTGGGTGTATTATCATCTGGGCTATCGGTTTGCACCGAGCCTGCCTGAGGAGAGACCTCTGGCCCGCCGTCTGCAGACCGCCTGTGGATGGGCTAAGGAGTATTAACCCGCTTCCACAACTCTGTTTTGCTTTGCGAGGCCATGCAAGTCTGTTACTGAGTAGAAAGATGGGCCGTTTCGGCCAAGCGGAACCATTCAAAACATATTGCCGCCGCGCGACCTGCTCCGTGAAGACTTCTTGCGGACGTTCGGCTGCCCGATGTAATCGCTCAGACGTGCACAGTGAGCCTGTGTCATGCTTGCGGGGCTAGATCCAAGACCAACACCCGATTTGTTAGGATATTGGGCACCTCATCCGGGAGAAAATGCTTGTGATTGGTCCCTAGCCTGGCTATCATGACGCCGTGTTGCGTCGCAAAGCGTCAACGACAGTTCAGCTGACCTCAGAAAGCTTCGATGAGTCGCTTCTTCGGACCGCGATCTCTCACCATCGCTCCTCGCTTCTGAAAATAGTGTAATTGCAGGTGCGATGATGGGAGCTCAATTAATCTGTCCCAATTGAACGCGACGCATCAGCTCGATCTCGTCCACTTGTCTTGGGCACGCGCCAGTCCCAATACTGGCGCCAGCCCAAGCATGTCACCAAATTCTACCCTCGCTTTCACTTGCACCTGGAGAGCCCACATCCGATTCTCCCACTTCGCGCTCAGAGGCGGAGACATACTATCTTTGCATGGGCGACGGTGACGGAAGTGGTAGTCAAGTGACCTGCTGACGCTAGGGCCCCTCGGTTCTGTGCCGATGTCGGGGCTGGCACGGTGACATCTTTGGTGAGTGGAACGGAAGGTGCGATGTCAACAATACGGAAATCAACATCTTCATTTGCTGGCGACTGTTTTTGGTGGCCGTACTTCTACGTCATTGGAAGCCCAAATGCAAGTTGCACCAATCCCAGGTCGTTCTCCACCACCCTATGCAGCCGTCTGTGGGAGGCGTACCGCAGGATTACGAGGGGTGTGGTGGCATTGATTACGTTGTCTTCTAGGACTCCCCATCCCGTTCACAAGTAGGACACCTGTAGTCAAAAGTGCACTCTCCCTTCGTCTTCATACTCTCACCTTACGCGCACTGGCACCGTCATATCGAACCGACCACCCGCCTCCGTTGCAACCTCTAGGTGGCTCAGCTCCAACATGCCTTCTTTCAAGAAGCCCGGCGTCCGCCTAGCGAAATACGAAAAGCTAATTCACAGATTCTTCGAGGTTCTGATACTCGCGCACTTCATAAAACGGGTCCATGGCCCACACATTACTGTCAATCACGACCTTTCCACGCCGGCCGGCGTCAGGCGGAGGTTTCTCAAGAACCTTGCGTTTCTATGCGACTATAAAAAAGGAGGTCCAAGCACCACTGGAATCTCCGTTGAGGACAGGCATGATTGCTACGTGGCCTGGCTTGCTTCGAACGAGGGGGCTTCCTCCGAGGTTGTCACGTTTGTCGAGTCCGTATTAGCCAATCTTCGTGCAGCGCCGAGCGGAGAAGAGAAAAAGAGTCAAGAAACGTCCCTCTTGCAAATGGCAACCACATTCGCTCGGATCAGAGTCTTCAAAGAATGGAAGATGCTCGTGAGGTTCGCGACAAAGGCACTGGTCTTGCTGGACAACGTTGGATACCAAGGTGTGTGTGACCAGAAGCATCCAGTTATCAGACTCAACCCGGCCTGCCAGATTCAGTGTGGACCATTCAATAAACACGAAAAGAAGCAAACTGACCCTGGTGCTTAGCAGGCACTGGCCTTGATACCTGGCTGAAGCAATTCCAGATTCGCCGAGGCCAAATTCCCACCTCTATATGCCATCTCGCCTACGAGATTCGCAAGGACGAACAGATTGACGCTATTAAACAACTACACTATTCATCCGACAATACCTTGAATCCTGACTTCGTCAAACACTTGAAGTGGGTTGCCCACTTCGTCGGTCGCCTCGCTGCTCGCGTCAGAGCCGTCAAGGAACTTATCGACGACGCCGCCCGTTTGGAGCACTCTCTCACGAATCCCTGGGTCGTGAAGGCTGTGTCAGTCCCAGAATCCGCTCCTGTTCCCGAAGCAGACAGAAACACCAAGCTCAGGGGTATTCTGAATCGGATGGTGGATGCAGGAGAGCCGGACTACGAACGGCTCTGTGACTGCATTGAGAAGATAGACCAGGCCTGCTCACTGACGGACGGCATCCTCTCGAAACACGCTGATGGCCAGTATCCCTTGAGGCCAGTTGTACATTGTGAGGTTCAGCTCACCGATCACTTCCACAACCATGGGCTGGTCTACTGGGAAGACGATCCGTACATCGCATGCAGCAAGCGGGCCTGTCTCTTGTGTAGGCTATATATGGAATATCACCCCTTTCCATTCGTCGAGACCGATTCTCACAACAAGATTCCCCTCAACTGGGGCTCGGCCATCCTCTCCGATGGTGCCAATGATCCTAGGTTTACATGCCAGCGGAATATCCTGATTGCAATAATCAAAGACATTCGCGGTCCGATTTTGAAGCAGATAAGCACAACTAGTAGCTCTAGCACGTTTCAGGCTGATTCCCTAGATGAGCTCACACAGCTCGAAGAGGACCCTTTCGATTACCTGGATTCTGATAGCGCCTTTCTGACGGAACCCGAGGGCAGCGGTAAGCCACGAGAGAAGCACATATAAGGCCAGCATTGCTAACACGGACACAACCAGATTTGGACTGGGATCTGGATGAAGTTGCAGCTGCAGGGTTTGAGAGTCATTCTTCAAAGAAGGGTGATGTTCCTGTAACTGACAATGACACGTCCGATTCGGATTCGGTTGGGGGTGCCCGATTGTAGAACCTGCCGAGCTCATCCATATTACTCTCTTAAAATTGCTGGAGTACTTTCGATTATGCTTGAGATTCTAGTGGTTGACTCAGATATCCTCCATGACTTGTGCGGGAAAGGGCAGGCCTAAACAACAAAAATAAGCGATTGCGTATTTGCTACCGACGTGCTCTGGAGAACCATACGCTACTAATCAGGATGTTTCGTCCTCATGTGCTTCAAGAGATTGTCATGCCTCGTGAAACCCCTTTGGGAACCAACACAGATGGAGCACCAAAATCGCTCCCGCAAGACCGAAACCACATGTGTCTTAAGGTGTTCCCTCATATCTGGCTGCTCTGCAGTCCTAACTATCTCACATATGTTGCACTGATACGGCCTGATATGGGTCTTGAGATGCCTCCTTGAAAGGGGGGTGCGGTCAGTGGTATTCTCAGGGTGTTGCGGCAGACCCTCTACTCACCTTGCTTTGTTTTTTGAGGATTCCGAATGAGAACAAGCAAATTCAGTCCAGGTGCAATAGAAGCGCCCATCATCATGCTCGATTACATGTTCATCCACTGGGGGCATACCCAAATCGATGTACTGGTCAAGAAGGTTTGCTGACCCCGCCTGAACGGGAGGAATAAGTTCGTTGGAGATGAAGGACAATGGCGTATCTGCAAACGAGTGTGGGTTCGTATCATCACGTTCGGTTGTGGCCAAATCTAAAAGATTTCCTGTCGGTACGTCCGTACCGGCCTCGTTGACTCTCTGGAGGGGATTTCTCTAGAGAGTAGGAGAGTCGTCGAAGCTAGGGACCGAGACAGGGCTGTATTCTGAGTTGACTAGGGCGGTGGTGAGATACTGTTGGTAATCGTGAATATGAGAAGGGGGCGTTGCTGAAGTAGGAAAAGGTATCCTGTTTTCAGGGAAGAATCCTGAGCTTTGTGAAAGGTCTGCCCCCTGCAGATCATCCATTGACCCAGACCTCAGTACCATGTCACCGGCACCTTCCCGGCCAGGGTCGAATGTGAGCTGCGAGGGCCCGACTTCCTCCTCCAAAGATGCGGGATCATGTGCCTCGGGTCTGTTGAGGTTGGTCAAAGGAGCGTTAACGTAGTATGAATCATAAAAAAAGGCATTTTGAAAGTCTGGAAAGGAGGAGTAAGTTTATGGCTCAACAAAGGATGCCTAGGGCTAGCATACGTTCATTTTCGGGGAAGAGATCTCCTTCCATGGCTGGCCGGGACTATGGAGCCCCGCCCTTATTAACTGCTTAATTTCTGTGTCAAAATGTGGGTGGAACTTGTCAATGGACGATGCTGGAGGACAGAGTAGAATGTCGCAGTACCGGCCCCTCTATTTATTATTTTCACGATGTGCGAGCTGGCCAATTCTCGGCATGGCTTCCTCGGCCCAACCTTTGGTTTTGCATGAATATTAGGCATCAATCACCTAGTCCCGAGCAATCAGATCGTCGCAGTCGAAGCGTCCGATCATTGGGCCAATGCCTAGGCAAGTGGGCGCCGTTTACTCTCAGCCTTCCTGTTGGAGGCCTACGAAAGAGACACTAAGAAAGCGGGAGTCCTACTTGGCTTGGGCGAGCGCATCTTATCAACCAGTAGGGGGCCGTTACTCATGCACGACGCCAAGTCGAGCTCGCCAACCACCCAGGCTTTTCATCCCCTACCTCCATCATGCCCCCGGGCAGGTGTGGCCCCCTTTATCTTGCAGATTAATATCACCGAGACACCTTTTAATAAAACTGCGGGATGAATTGTCTCGCATCCAGATTAAACCCTAGATGGACAGCGATGAATCAGTTGGTTTCCTGCATTGCCGTTTCAGTGCCACAGTATCGCCATCTGTGATCGTACGAAGTCTGATATGATTGGTTACAAGATCTGCTGTCTGGTTTTTGTAGACGAGTCTGGCTGTGACTGAAGAGATGGAAATCAATGCATGGACAGGGCTCCTTCGGGTACGGCTCCCAGGAGGGAGATTTAAAAGTTCAGCCGCGACAGAAGGCACGAAACATTCCTGAAATATCCCCAGGACGTCATTGTGTTGTGACGGTTATATACAGGAACAACAGACGCTGCACTCTTCGAAGACTTCATCGCAGTCGTTTCACCACTACGGTCTGAGCTTGTCGTGGACTACGGGTCTATCCATCGATGAGAAAGGTAAGAATGAATATGCACCGAGGCGGGCGTGAAACCGTTGTACGTACCTACTTAGTAATTCGATTGCAGTGCAGCTCACGAGGCTTTCGCGGAACTAAAGCATTATGAAGCGGGATTTGCGGCAGAACGAGGATGCCATAGAGGGTGGCTTCAAATCATATCTAAAACCGGCATTCTATACAAGCTCTACTTCCTAGCTATTGAGCTTCGCCCCTTATCTTGTGTTTAGCATTTCGCCAAGCGGTTTTATACCAGCTTCCACAAAGGAGTGAAACACCCTACCTGCGATTAGGTCAGCTACCTAAAGAAGGTCGAGCCTCCCGAAGCACACACTCGTATCTCGAGATGGGATGCCACCAGAGTGCGGGGTGCGGGGTAGACGATGGATTCACAGGTCTTCATACTGTTCATGAGCCACACTGCACTATTAGCACGCTATTCTTGGATATCACTGTTTTAATGCTTTTGCGGCCGATTTTGTCCGCATCACTTTAATACCCTATCTATTTAAAGTCCCTTAACTGACTTTGGTTTCTAGCCATGCGGCTTCTAGACACGTCGTTCCTGTCGCACAACTTCCTGCTAGCATGGACGAATAGCAAAATGGCCGAGGTTCTCCGGACGTTTCCCTCCCGATTAGGGCCCTCTTGCGGTAGGTAACCAGGGCAGGGCAAAACGCTACGAATGCAATTGTGGCCTGATCGCAGTCAGCATGGATGAAGTGTACATTACGCTGGGAACTGCACTTACACTCTGGCTTTCGTTCGTCGCATTCTTTGTTTCGTCTGCGGCAAGCCAGGCGCCCGTTCGAGTACGGTTGCTGAAATTACGCTGTGGTATATTACCATCAGTGTGCTGAGAATGATTGCGGGACCCTCCGGGGCTATACGGTTCATAGTTAGTCAAGGGATTAGTCGGGCCCGCTGGGCACGAGCTCTGCATTGTCGGAAACGGTGGCCTAGGAAGAGAAGCCACTTCAAGCTCAGGACTGGGACAGCGAGAATCACTTGCGCTAGACACCATGCCGGAAATTTCTCCCTCCGAAGTCACTGGCTCTTCGGTACTTGTCTGCCCTTCTCTCATAGTGGTTGGAACAGCCGACGGTCTTGGTGCACCGCCGAAACCAGGAGCAAGAGAGTTCTCGAAGTTTTTTTCGACAGGATACCGCATGTTGTTGGCGGAGGGGCACGAAAATATTGCTAGTGAGGACGATGGAGCCGCACTTGCTTCAATGTGCGCTGCGATAGTCCCGGATAGTGGTGTTGCGGAGAACGGTGCGCAAGCCTCATCTAGTCTTCTCACCAAGAGCCTGAGACTGCAAGCTGTACCCGCCTCCATTGACACGAATTCGGGTGCGACGGCTGCTTGCCTAGATACTAGATCGAAACTACGTGGATCGGGTGAGAGCACAGGGTCTGAGTCGCCTGCGATCAGCAGTGGTTCGTCGAAACCCCCTCGAAGATCCAGAAAGTCAGCCGCGCTCTGATCAGAAGAAGACCGACCAGTACAAGACCCCTTGGTGGCAACGTTCTTGTCATCCCCGAATTATTTTAGGGTGGCGTAGTATCGTTATGTCGGCCTAAGTGTACGCCATCCTTGTTGAGGCGCCGACGTTTCTGACGCAAGGCCAGGCTCTCATCCACGACGTCAAGTAGTGAAGATGAAGCATCAGGAGAAGCGACGTCGACTATTACGGTACCGTATCGACCGGCGTACATCCGTGTCACAGTTACGCAGCTATTCAGATTAAGGTCGGCAGCTTATAACATCATTATTGCGAGACGCGATAACTACTCTTTCTCCCTGAATTACCGGTTCTTATCTCAGATTACATCGTAGCGCCTTATCTCGCCCAAAATTTACGTTTTCTTTCACCATCGCAATCCACTATTTCTTAGGAGTCTACCCCGGGCCGTTGCCAATCCTGCCGAAGAAAGACTTGTATATCTCAAACGTTATCATACCTATGCTATCTAGAGGAGGCAAGATAGCTCTAAGCTCCGAAACCTCGATTAGCCGGGATTGAAACGGTGTCCCAAGGCAGGGGCTTCGCCACTAGTAAAGTCGGCAGCTTAGGGGTTTACTAGTATTTATTAACTCAGCATGCCACCTAACCCAAAAGGGATCGAGCGGGAATATACTTACTGTTTACAGTATTCGAGCTGGTTGGCGGAGGGATTATAGAGCAGTCTAAAACGTAGTCCCCCGGCGATTATCTCCTGTGAGGCTATGAAACCGCTCGACGCGGCGGCGACTGAGGGCACAACACGATTCAAGGATATCGTTTTCTCCGTCACTATTACCAGCAACGTCGCCACTCTACGCAAACGTTCGTTCGCAGTTTCAACACCTGCGTTCAAGTTCGCAATATCTTGCCTATCAGTTTCTTACTCCTGTTGAATTTGCTGGATCTCTCTTTTCAACCTCTCCAGCTCCTTCTACCTTTAGTCGATCTTCTATTAAAGAACGGGTATCGTCGCGGCGGCAGCAGCTCCTACGGCGCTTTGCTCATTGGCTAACAAAGCTGCGACATCAAAAAAATCGCGGTAGGCTCTGTCAATGTGAGAATCAAGCGCGGCGCAGCTGGCGGTGCCAGGCATCTCTGCGGGTTCCATGTCTTTTTTATGATTCGGAGTCGAAGAGGTAAAGGGGGTAAATGAAGAAGACAGCATAGCAAAGTGCGGCAGTCCATTGGTTTCGATTGTTATGCGGAATTGGGTCTGCTTGTTGGCGCTGCGCCCTGCTTCCGAATGCCACTATCCCTTAGTGGAGCCAATCAGTCTGCGTTGTTGGTTGATGGTGGTTGGGCGTTGAGCTCTCTGATTGGCGTGCAGACTGAATCACCCCCCGCCGGTTGGCTACTCTAAGGTCTCATCGCTCCGAAGAAAATGCGGTAACTTGGAGTAGTACCTTTCCCTCCGCGAGCAGACCCTGGCGGAAGTGCGCAAAGAGTTGGACGACAGCCGTGCTCTCCTGAGTGTTGGCACAACCAGCAAACCTCTGCCAAGAGCACATGATTCGGGCCAAATGGAATTGAGGCCGCCGGGTCGTCGATAGCAGACCAGCTCGAGAAGGAAAAACGAAAGAGGAAGCGCAGGAGTTGCAAAGAGAGGCGCCGAGGCAAAGCAGGGATGCTTTACTAATAGGATGGGGGCCATACAAGCCTTGGGCTTTTGGTGTTTGTGGATGCCTCCCCTGATGGCTGGCTGGTTCCGGCCACTCTGTCTCGCGGGGGTTGGACATGGAACTGAACGAGCCGAACTAAATATAGACCTTGCCAACGCTGGCCGTTTTTGTACTGAGCCCCCACTAGCCCCCGTGAAGGGAAGGATAAAATGTGGTAGTGACCCTGGTTCCACTGTTCTCCCAGGACATCCACCAAGCACAGACCAGCCAAAATCATGTCTCAGTACCTATAGCACCCCGCATTGCCACGTCTGATCGACAAAGTAATCGCCTAAGCGCACGGGTCTTTAGTGGCGCTGGACGCCACAGCAGACAGACTCCAGACGGCTAAACACCAGCCCACCCCCTCTTTGAAAGAGATCATTGAAATCCGGACGCGCGAGAACAGCCGCGTTCGCGCGGAACTGGCGTACTTTCAGCAGGAGCGACGGCTGGGAGAGCACCTATGGGAGGAGCTTGAATACGTGACGGAGAGAATGCAGCTTGCGATCAACAGTTACCGCAAGGGACAGAAGGATCTAGACCGCGAGGAGAAGCGACGGACAAGCTTTGATGAGAGTTGCGAGACGAGAGCGTTAATGATGTGTTGTGGTTTCTGCTAAAGAACGAGAGTATGCAAACTGTGGCAACAAGGACTGAAATCAACCGCAACTACGTTGACAGAGACTACGTCCGTGAAGTCCGGTCATGCCCCTGGGTTTCTATCCAATTTCAACCGGCGACCAGGTCTAAAGTCCAGCTTCTCTATAAGTATGTCTTCGTCCCAGACTTTCTCCGATACCTTCTATGATACCCTGCGTTGTCTCTGGGTCGGTGCACACTGCCCCAGTCAGTTGTTGCCGGGACTTGGACGTCAAACGGAGGGCTTACACGATATGAGGGTCTTCCCTTTTCGTTTGCCGATCTCCGAACGAATCATCCAGGCTGGGCGTATTGCCGCGTAGGCCAATTCAATACGGTCATGCGACCCCAGCTTCTGGACGCTTCCCTCGACATGTTCGGACAGGTACTGGCCTCGTATGAAGAGCTTGAGATCAAGAACCTACAACCGTCAGCGACATCAAACCTTGGAGCCCCGATACAAACATGGTCCACATCAGCTCCGAGTAGCTCGTCCATCCAATCTCTCACCCACCATCGATGCACTAAACATGGTTTGTTGTGCACGAAACTCACCAAACAAAGCATACCTTCAGCATCCAGCTCCCAGAACAGCGCAATTCGCCGCGTCTTCGCTTTGCACTCCCGATAGACCACGAGTAAGTTCTTGATGTAAGGCAACTGGCCTGTAATTCCAATTCCTGTAGCCACCAGCAGAACTGTCCCGTACTCCCCCATTGTGAGGGCTCTGCCGTAAGGTCCTTCGATGAATGCTCGGCGCTCTCCAGGCGGGCTCAGCGAGAGCCGTCTGGCAAAACCTTGTCGAATTTTTGTGACTAGAACGAGGACCTGCCTCCCCTGATCGTCGCGATATGACCAAGTGGTCTGGAAAGGGTGAAATTCGAAAGCTGACAGCAGAGGAACCAACGACAGGCCTGCGAGGCTGAGGTCAATGTACTGACCAGCTTGGAAACTGATGGCACAAGCCGGCCACACTCGGATCTCCACCGCGCCCCCTATATCCCGAGCTTTGGCTATGCTTGTACCTTAGAAAGACATGCTACTGTGGATAATACTCACAAGCCTAAGAACTTTAACGGAAACAAATACAACATAACAAAGCAGGAGGTTAAGTCGCGGTCACTCCTCAAGCGCTGAAGTAGGGAGATATAACCACAGAGCAACCATCAGCGCAGTCGCCAAAACTAAGCAAACCCAGGAAAATAGCTCGAAAAGCCGACGTTGAAGACCCAGGGACAGGAAAGTCCCTCTAAGACACGAAGCTACCTTAAACTCGTTAATGACAACCCAAATTTGGGAAGGGCACTGACCAAAAGTCCCGGGATGCTTGTGCCCAGCGTGTCCGCATGCAAGGCCATCAGGATACTACAGATCGTCACTTCAATGGTGACGATAACCCTAAGCTAGCTAAAGAGTTTTAGGTAGCGATCATGGCGGATCCTATAGAGCGATGCGACGGGGTTCATATGAGCGCCGCATACAATGGGAATAAGGTAGATGAGGGTAATGTGATTAAGTCGATCAATTTCGTCCTCGAGCGTGCTCACAGCGATGCCAGCACATAGTCCGTTCGCGATGACGACAACGCCGAACAAGACGGCCTCGCCCCTTGAGACGCTGAAAAGCGGAGGAAGTTGAACAAGAACTTAAAACGAGTTCGGACCTTGTCCGTGAGCCAGAGAAGTAGCAAGCTCGCGCCGAGACTGATCCCATAGTAATCTGTCAACTCGAGTCCCATGGTCGCGGTTGATGGTGTAGAAGGGAGGGTGAAGAAGAACAGGACGCGAAGCTGGGGGTTCGGGGTTTGAATGGCACTCCCTGGACAGTTATGTCCACCAGGCAGGCCAAGTACAGAATCGGACAGAGCCCAGGTTGATAAAAAGCGACTGAGCCATGCCAGCTCCTCTTTTATCCCAATTCCAGGTTATCCACCACCTTCTTCATCATGGCCGACAGCACAGAGAGTAGTCCACAACAGCCTTCCCCCCGGCCAGTCCGGTCCGGGTGACCCATACGACGCCATGGTTGTTGAATCTCACCAAGTGCAGTCCTGCTATAGCATTCTCGTCGGCGTCTTCAACTGGATAGTCCTGACAGGCTTCGTTGTTTTCTCGGCAGCGTTCGACTCTTTGAGCCGCGTCGGCGTCTTCAATAACTCCCTAACGGGAAGGACTGTGCAGCATATCGTCCGTAATGTGGCCTGGGCATAGGTTGGTTGTGTTGGACGCTGAAGCATAATTATGTCTGGCTGCTCAGTCGTATCTTCTTGTAAGTGACTCATCTCTCCCTTCGGTCTGGCTAACTTGCATAGAGCCCTGATTTACTGAATTCGGTGATGGCCTTGCTTACCACTCTGGTGAACCTCTACACTGCACAAGATGGACACTGGTCCATAACCGCGCTTGCCGCAGTGTGTATCATCTCGACATCTGCTACTTTTAATCTTTCCTTGGTCGTTATCTACGAGTTTTGGTTTTTGAGCAGGCTCAAGCAGTCACCTGTCTTCGAGATGGTGTGAGGTTGGTAGACTTGGCAGCGGGGCTACCCATCATCTAAAATATACTGTGTTCAGCGCCCTCTGCGTAGATAAGTCGGGTGCAAAATCAGACACTGTCCGCTTTCAGTCACCTTAACGATCCTTAGGCCTCCTTCCACGCAGAGTGGGCTGCTCCAGTAATTGGTTTTGGACGTCCCCTTCTATTACTGGGATGGACGATTCCGGTCATAAAGGAGCACGGACGGCCACTACCAATGGGATAGGACGTCGTTATATACCGCTAGGTAAATGGAGGCTGATATGATGAATGAACGATTCGGTTCGGGTAGTCGTCTCGTCAAGATGCCTTCCTGGATTTTCCTAACCCCGATGTCAAATCCAAAGAAGCAGAGCAATATTCAATGCTACACTCGCTGCGATATCGGACAAGGAACCTGATTGCACTAGAACTAGGATAGAAACTCCAGAATCCGGGCTAGACCATGTAAGTCTCCTTCTACGGTCCCTGCCTCCTCCCTGTCGACCCAGCCCTCTGTGTAACTTCCTCCGAAATCAATTAGCCACGCGTTATCTTCGGTATCGATCAAGACGTTGTGGGGCTTTGCGTCCCCCCAGACAAGGCCAGCTGTGTGCAGTGCAGCCAGCGAGTCCTTGATCTGTGCTGCCCACTGTTGTCTTAGCGAAGACGGAGCGAACGCCCTTGCCCGATGAAGAGGAAGCCGCTCCTTAACAAACGTCAGAAGCATCCCTAGCAACTGGTCTCCGTCACCAACAACGCCGTGTAGGCGGCAAACACGGGCTTTCGGGCCCAGATTCGCCATCGCAATCTGTTTGAAATTTTCCAGCTCCTGGCTGACTTCTTCGCGGCTGCCCCCGACACAAAACGGTTTGAAAAAGTAGGTATCCTTTCCATTATTAACATGAACCCGACGTGGCAGCCTGATAAGCACGTCTTGAGGCCGGTCGTAGTATATCTCGACCTGTGAAGGAGGGTATAATGTGGTCCATCCTTCCAAGTCGTGGGCGAGCTCTTCAGAGATCCAAACCCATGGTATCCGAGGGGGCGTCTGGGTCTCGACACGACGCGGTCGAAGCTCTTCGTTCTTCACGTCTAGAGTGAGAACTAAGTAGTCGGCGAAAAAGTATTTCGCCAAGGTCGGTATTCCAAGGCCTCCTGGTGGCTCGGTTGCGAATTGCGCCATCAGGGGCTCGAATGGTTTCACGAGCCATTCTTGGGCCTCGTCGTCGTATAAATCGTCGATGACCTCCTCTCCAGATTTGAGAACGTTCAGGCACTTAAAGTAAAACGCCTCGAATTCGGGCGATTCCTGGAACTGTAATGGAGAGAGCCGCAAGTAGATGACCTTGCCATTGCGTCGCACGGTGACTTCGCAGTCGTCGTCGTTGTCGCTTGTGAGATACGACTCCACGAAATAGTCAGGTGGAGACATCTAGAAGTAGCGATTCGGCGATCACAGCGCGGGCTTTTGATGCGATTCGAGGAGGTGATGGTTTTTATACAGAGAGAAGGTCGTGACCGCGGATCAAGAGGTTTGAGATGGTTGGGGTCGTGAGGTTGGGCGTCAAATTCCTGCCTGAGGTTTCACCTCTGCTGTCTGAAACTAGCGACGTGGTGTCCCCAGCGCTCTTGTCGCACGATGCCCCGTTTGAGTCATGGATATGCACCGTAGGAAGGTACTGGTGGGACAGCTCTCCAGCCAATTAGAGTGGCCACGGGTCCACAGGTACTTCCGAAGGATGTACCCGAATGATCCTACAAAACACCTCTGCAGGTGGGCCCAATTAGTGTCGGATCCACGGTGTGAGCTGGTTAATCACGATAGGGTGGATCTAGTAGATGGATCGCAAAATTGGTGATTGTCTTGATTGTTCTTCCTTGACCTTGATCTCTTCCCTTCTTCGCGGGCGGGGCTGGTCGATTTCATCACGATCCTGCACCGCCCCAGCGGGGGAATATTGTAATATCCGACAGACCCGGTTTTTAGCGCCATTATATCCGGACAGGAGGGTCAATCTAACAATTAGCAACACGTAGAATATGCATGCACGTACACACCGAATTGGCCCCTCGATAGCTACGCGACGCTACGTCTGACAGCTCTCTTCGTATATTATATTATGTAATTAGGCACCACCAAACCTCCTTGCGTCTTCCGCCGATTCCACTAGGCCAAAAGGCCCCACCGCACTGGCAGGAATTCTTATCGGACTTATCTAGTAACATGTCTTGCGCCTTGTTCCATTTACCGCCGAGCTGCGGGAAAACGTGTCTGGCTGGGTCAACCACAGAACAGCCAAGGCCTCACGGCGGCTAGTGAAGCTCAAAAATGCAGAGCCTGATTGCCCCTGAGTAAGAATTCTAAGGATAACCAATCGCAGCTAGCGCCTCGTAGTCCTCTGATCAATCAGCGACTACTCTTATCTCAACCCTGACAGCTCAGCCTACATATCCTGGCTTTCAAGGCGTCTATCTGGCCAACTGGTCTAATCGTCAAACCCCGCGCCAAATGGCATCAGGGGATTCGCCACGATACCTTGACCGACGGCCTCGAAAACAGAGCCACCCATCTTGTGGCCAGAAGCGCTGAGTCTTTGACGTCCGCCACAGGCACAGCAGAAGTTTTGACGCATACAAAGATGGGCTATTTATTATCTCTCAATGACTGCGCTTTCAGCGTGGAACATCGAGCTTTTAGACAGTCTCCTCATCCACCCTGAATTGTCTGCTTCCTTGACGTCTTTGCTTCACATCAAGATAAGCATACTTATTGTACCTCGGGTGCACGCACAATTACTCTTGTTCTCTTACTATTCAACCCACGCCTTGCGTCAAATATGTGTGGGAGGTACGCTCGGAAAGGCGCCTGTGGCCATCAAATCAGCAGGGCGACTTGGGAACCAGAAGACCCCCGCGATTGCCCTGAGGCCGTGCAGGCCAATCGTCGCGACAGGCGAACCAACAGGCTCCTACGATGCTCACCACCCCAATCGACGTATCTATACTCTGTATATGATAGGGTTTGCGAGAAGCCGGAATGCCGCATCCAATTCGAAATTATCAACCGTGGATGGACTTGTCATTTCTGCCGGTGCTACAACCAGCCCGGCGTTTGGCCTTGTTATGGTACCATGGTAGGAACTGATGTGATATGCGGGCATGAAACTTGCTTGAGTTGTCGCTCAGGCCACGCGTGGGGCGCTCGTTGAGGATGGGCGGCAAAGCATACCAGCAGGGTAAGGAATCTGTCCATCCACTTCGATATTCGACTTTGGAGATTGGGTTGTCGGCTTACAGAGTGGCACGAGATGCCTTTGACGACTTTGATCGAGGTCAAGCCTGACCACCAAACAAAAAGGTGCGGGCCCCCGCCCTGGGTGCCCGCTCTGTTTCTATCATTTCAAAGAACCGAGGAGGCCCGAGAGGAATGCAGGGCATGCCTATTGCGACGGCCGAGGGTATCTTAAGTAATGTGAGATGGTGATAAATCAGTAACCCCCTTTTAGCACTGATCGTGGCCATTGCTCGCTAGCCTGTTATGGCTATGGACATGGAGACTTTAAGACCCTACTAAAACGGACGCATATGCCTCTTGACCTTAGTCACACTGTGAGACCACTCTCGCTGAGGCGACCGACACGACTCTGGGAGCAAGCATGCCACGCAGACTCAGATAGAAGATAGCCTGTCCAGACCGCGGCCGTCACCCCCCCTCCCTCCGTTTCACCCTCAACCATAAGCTGCTCGCGATCCAGAGAACCAGATCGCGGGGATCCCCTCCCGAACAATTAGAGACTTCATCTTCCGTCGCATGCTCAAGCGACTCTCCCGCGACATCGGCTGCCGGAAACCGTACAGCGACAAGCTCTTTAGCAGCTGCTCGACTTCCTCGTCGCCGGTCTTCCCGCTCGCCTCTAACTCGACCTTTGCCGCCTCCAGCCTCTCTGCGCTGAGCGAGCGTACGATGCGCTCCACCTCCGAGAAATTCCTCCTCGTTACGCTCAGCATGCTGACTCGGCGATTCCTCGATCGCACGCCCATGTTGAAGACGAGAAACGCGAAGATGTGATGTGCTGCAAACCGGCCGCCGTGCCGCTGAAGCACCACCTTGGCCCACGCCTCCAGCGTCATGTTCCGAGACGCGACGAGATTCCGTGCCCCGGCCGCCGCGTCGACGTTTCCGTGCATTTCTTCGGCCGCCTCTTCGATGCGTTCCTCCCCTGGCGTGGGCCCCCGCTGCCGACTGGAAGCAACGTCGGGAAGGCTTTCGCAAAGAATCGTGCATCGAAGGAATCCGCAAAGTCTGCGCCCCTTGACACTAGAATGTAAGGCTCACGTGTGTCTCCGCGCCTCACCTCGGCCGACCCCGACAACGTCCCAGCCACTGTTTCATCACGACCATCATGGGGGCGGAGAGCGTCGCGCGCATATCGCAACTTCTCCGCGTCCGCAACCTCCAGTCGCCCATCAAGGGCAAACATTCCAGATGAGCTGATTTCGTGAACCGCCGCCACGATAGCGTCACCGTCGCCATCGCTGTCGCTGTCTACCTCGCCTGGCCGCACTACAACTTCGCCGCTGGGCTCTATATCGCCGCCCCGCCTCAGCGTCGCCAGGACTTCGTGGATATCCACATTCCCCTCATCTTCTTCCAGCCCACGCTCTGTCGGCGGCACAAGCTGACCTATTCGTGCCTTTTCCCACACGAACGGCTCATCCCGCTCCAGCCGCTCATAGACTTGGGAGGGCACCCCGTGCACAGGTGCATCCCAACTATTCAACTCCGCCATGTCGATCTCGATGCCGGCATAGAGAGAGTCGTGCCGCTTAAGCCACACCAGCGCCCTCTCTACAACATGGCGCCGAACCGACAGCAACGGCGAGAGGTCGCTCGGCGCTGGCTTATCCGGTCCCTACCACGACACATGGATGTCATCCATGGCCCTCAGAAGCGGATGCGGAAGCACTCGTGTTGCCAGCTCCTGCACATTGTTGGGGAATACCGTGATATGTCCCTTGATGTGCCTCGGATACCTCACATTCTGCCGGGCCCCTTCTGGGACGCTGTACTTGGTGATGAAGCCGTAACACGAGTCCAACGCGATGAGCTTCTCCTCGACCGGCGTAAGATCCTGCAGCTCATCGGGAAACATATGCTCGCACCCCAATCGCGAATGCAGCTGCGCTGCCGGAGACAAGGCGCCTCTCCTCAGATGTCTCACGCAGTCCCCACATCTATGAATCTTCTCCCCCTCAACGAAGCACCGAAGACACTTGAAAGGCGATCCATCACGCTTCTCCACAGCACTTGCCATCCACCGATCCCAGTCCACGTCCTCTACCTCGACCGAGCTCTGTTCGCGATAGCAGAACCTGCACGTGAGGATCGGTAGCGTCCTCGTCTCATGAAACGCCTTGTAAAAGTCCTGAACTGTCTCGACCTTCCTCTCATGAGGCACAGGTGCACACCATTCCCGCCTGTGAGAGAGCCGCTCCTTCTCCGTAAACTCTTCGTCAAGTGCCTCTAAGACGCTGGCGATATCTCCCGCCTGTTCTTGTTCGTCCCTCTCCCGGCGGACCATGACCCTCGTGCGTTTTGGCGCTGGCTCATCCGTGCTGCCAAAGCCCGCTCTCTTCCCTCCTGGCTGCCGACTCGGCCCCACAACATGGGCACCGTTCTCCAGCCCGTCCCCGGCCTCGCCGGCCACGCCATTTGACAAGACCACTCTCGGCGGTTCTCTGCGCTGCCGCCTGGCCCTCGCACTTCGCCTAGCCTCTTCGTACTCCTCCACCGTGGCTTCCATGATGGCTGCCGACGTCCTAATGCCCAAGCCCCTCAACACTGAATCATCAACTCTTCGGCTTGAGGAACTGTTTCCTTCTGCCCCGGACACCGCCTGCGCGGTCGGACCCGCCGTCCCTGTCGCCTGCAGTGCCGGAAACAAGTCTCCTGGCCTGACGGGCTGGGTCTCTCCTTGTCCGATATGCGGCCGCCCAGGCTGGGCCTTGACGCTGCCCGACGCCGTGAACCTCGGTCTCACGGCCCGTCTCCGCCGGAGACTCCCGTCACGTCTCCCCTACCCACACTCCTTTGGCGTTGCCTCCCAAACCTCAGCCGTCGTACGAATACCCAGACCGACATCAACATCTTCGAGGAGGAGGGCTTCTGCGATGCACGCATCGACATCGACCCCATCCACACCCACGTTCGTGCCTATATGACCCGAGAGGAGCGCGCGCTCTACGCTCCCAACACGTTCTTCTATGCCGACGGCCGCTTCTCCGCCGCCCAGTCACCTGGCGGAGTCCTCCGGATCACCGTCCACGCCCTCAGCCTGATGAGGTATGTCCCTGCCGCCTACTGTACCGGCCTCACTCTCTCTTATCGTCTCAGACACCCTGGTGATGTGCCCGACTTCGATAACTACCGGCGATGCCTGCGGGGACAGTGGTGCCCCATGGTGACCGTCATCGGGTCGGTGCCGTCGCCCGGTGATGACACCAATGACCCGCCCGAGCCTCGCCGCTTCAACCTCGAGACATCCGTCTACGACACGTCAACATCTGCGCCGGTGCCGTTCGCCGTGGTCTGCTTCTTGGAAAACACGAGGCGTTGGCAGAAAGTCAAGACACCCTCGACAGGGGCTCTTTTGAGCATCACCGCCAAGATCGCTGGTCGCACCGCTGACACCAATCAGCTGGCCCTTCGTGACCTCGACTTCGCTATCTTCCGAAGCCTACGGCAGCCCCCCTGGGCGCGCCGACCCCGACCTCGACTCCGTCTTCAAAGCGGTCCGCCCGCTGGGAGGGCCGCGCCGCTCCATCTACTCCTTCGAAGAGGCGCCGCGGCTCCGAGAGCACCAGCGTTACGGTGCCTTCCTACGAGCATCCGACTCCGCAAGCAGCCACCGGGCACCGTCTCCATCTGTCGATTGCGGAAGATGGCACGAGGCCCTCTTCCAATGCCCCGTCTCCATCCACCATGGCTGACGCTGACGAATCCTGCATCACTTCGCCTCCTTCCCCGGGCCTAGACGGTGCAACCAGGCCGCATCGTAGTCGCCATTCCCCCGAAGAAGTATACACTCGGGGACTGACAATAATACTTCGGCGGAAATCTCCACGCGCTTGCCTCGACTCAAACATGAGGACCTATTATGCACTTGGACTACCTCCTGCCATTTCTGCGTCTTGATGCACGCAGTCCCTCTTGTGTCTCTTCCAATCCGCCCTCTAATGTTCTTTCCCACATTACCCTACCGGCTTTCACCGCCCGCACTTCTTGATCTGCTCCCTTGTTCCACATACCACGCAGCACGAGCCTCCAACCTCCGCCTCAGGCCCTGCCCCGACCGCCAACATCTCCTCTTGAATGGATCAGAACCTGCGCGACAAGCGGCCTCGTGCTCTTCCATGAAAGGCAGCACCGCACGTTGGAAACGGTCTGCAAAGGATGGTTCTTCTTGGACCTTGGATAGTGGTATGATTAGGCTTTCTGGGACCGGATGATTGAGGTTCAGCCCCTCGGGTACCTTGTCGCAGGCGAATTGGATTCGAACTGTATGTGTCGCCATGTTAAAGAAGAGCGAAAGTATATTGTGACCGTACTGCTGGCTATCGTCGGGACAGAACAAAACAGACTCTCTGTTCGCGGGCTTGCGCGAGGTTTGTGCTACGATCGCTTTCGAGGGGCTCAACGTTAAAGGTTTTGTGGCGTATTTCAGCCCTGACAGCCATTTCCATGGCGGGCAGTCGACTGAGGGCGGCACCAAAAGTTGGTCTCTCGGTCGCGTTGCATCAATATATATAGCTTCCAATCATCTGCTGAAGAACGATTTCGATGCCAACCTCTTATAATCCAATTTCGTTCCTCAAGGCTCCTTCTGGGCAACCCGCTTGCGGGTTTCGTCTCCTGTTCTCACTGTATAGGGGATCACGTGTGCCTACACCCACGTGATCCAACGAGCCGGCAAAATGGGGTCCTCTGTGCGTAGGGGGTACTCAGAAGCGAATATCAAGAACATGCACCACCGAATCTACGATCCAGAGCGCTTAGGCACAGCCAAGGCTAGGGATAGGGTTCACGAGAGCTGTGAAGCCCATTCAACAGTCAGACTTGCTATCGACAAGATGCGATGCTTAAACCCACACATATCACCTTCGCTTCTGCCAGACTATCTACTTGCTATTTTCTCAAACAACGCCAGGGGATCTTCTCCTAATAGACGTCAGAGATTTTCTGGTGAAGGCTGGCTCGATCCATGGCTGCAGCAATGGGGGCAAAATGCAACGCGAGGATGAAGACGTATAACGCAACTGCATATGGATTCAATCACTGATAAACACCATTGTCCATCCGCCACCTTGCGCCCGAGACATCGACCATACCAAATAAGGACTTACTTGACAGCGACCCACGGCACAAAGCGGCCACCAAATATGCGAGTAGCCCGTCGGAGGGTGTTCAGAAGCAGGAGTGGTGGAAACAGAACTATCAACCCAAGCTCTGAGTATCGCATGCCAATCGGTAAATAAAATGTTTCAATACTCATAAATGTGCCTTTGGCAGGATGCGATCATATACTTTTCCATGGATGCCTCGTTGTTTGCGCAGCGAACAATGATCTTGAGTGCTGGTGAGATTGTTGTGCGTCCACCTACTCCGCCTGCCGTATTCCATGAAGTTGATGATTTACCGGGGAGAGATTACAGAAGCAGCAGAACTCTATACAGAAAAGCAGTCCCTTTGCGTCCGAGTCATTTATGTCGATCCTGCTAGACTCTCTCTCAATTGGGCCCGACAGCCCTATTTTATCTGTCTCCAAATCAATAAACGGCAAGGCGTAATCGGGGGGGACCTGTTCAAGGCGCAAAAGAGATTCGTGCTCAATAGATACCGCGCCTGGGCAGATGGGATTGCACGCCGTAATGCCATTCCATCGCCGCAGGACATGACCTCCTTCTCGTACTGTTGGGCATATTCTAATCCTCGGGATTTCGTTCCACATGTGTTCGTACAACCAGTCTTGCTGGCACAGGAGCTGGATGCGGTTGTCCGTGTCGTACGTCTGCCAATTCGTGCATTCCCTGTAATTTGGATGCCATGATCCCTTAAAAGTTATGAAACTCGGAGGGTTTGGATCGTCACCGGCCCTCGCCCACTCTACTCTGCCGTCGTTTTGCACAGAAAATGTCGCATTTGGATACTTCCGCCTTTCTCTGGCAAGTCGAAGCGGCACATGTGGCGATATCCGGATCGCCAGCCAGAGCTGTAAGGTTCTTTGGCCCATGCCCGACCGCCAGTACTCGAGAGGTTGATGAACCTTGATACGTAGCTGCTCCACGTCGCTGCCGACCAGGAGGAGTTTGTGCCCATGGGATAGGTATTTTTGTATCCAGTTATCCCATGGAAGCTCTCGATGGTACGAGAGGAATGGTTTGATGTCGTCATAACAAACTGTTCGAATTAATCCGGTTGCCCACAGAAATGTTGATGCGTCTGATGCGCCGAGGTAGCTCAATATCATCAAAAGGATATCAATTGGTGTCGACAACCAATCTGGTGCTCTGCGTATTCGCTTCGGGCTCCTCGCGGACTTCTTGGGCTCTGCATTGCCCCCATCCCTGGCTATAAGACGGTCTCTGAGTGTTCTATTCAACTGAGCAATCATCGAAGACATCAATACCTTCAGCTCGCCGTGGTATCGTGCCGATTGAAGGGCGTGGCTATGCAAATACAATAGAATTGGGTTTATAGTCGATGGAGTATCTGGCGAACTGCAAAGCTTGTCGATGGTACTGCAAAAGCTGTCGTCTAGTCTTTGGCCTGTAGACAATGCTGATCGAAGCATGGGAGCAAGATTTTGATAAAACTGACCGAGCGGCTTTGGATTCCACATCGCTACCCCCGGTGATCGGTTTCCGGTTATGGCAGCCTCCATAACGGGAGGCGTAGTTGGCTCTTCCGGTCTTGGCCTACGCTCTTCGCTCATCATTCAAGCCTCAATGTCCTCGAAATCAAACTGAGAACGGTTATTGCTACAGCCGGATTCGAAATCGGTGTCCGGTTCCCACACTTTTAGACTATTTTCAGACAAAGAAGTGCGAGTGATGACACAGTGCTGGTGAATGTGGGGCGCGCTCTCATGATGTAGACGACGACCAAGATATGGCATTGACACTTCTGAGGCTATGCACCTAATGATGAGTTGATGACCGTTGCTTCCATAGCTGCAAGACCAAAACTGGTACCCAGCCTGACACCCAGGACAGGAGCAATGACCTCCGTGCCCTACCCAGCTCCTTCTGCATCCCGCCAGCTTGGACTTCTGCTTGTCTGTCAGCGAGCCGCTTTCTACAAGGCCCTGGGTCAGCTCATGCTGGGAGGCCGTGAGGTTGGGCGCTATAATCGCATTTGGGGAGCGGCAGGGTCAGCAGAGCTCGAACGACATTCTCGGTTCCGGCCTGAAGCCACTGTCATCAACCCATCCTTGGGCCAGCAGTTGACCACAGTCTCCTAGCCAACTTGGATAAACATGTTAAGGAACTTCCCTAGACTAGTTTTCTGTGATGACCATTGAAGGGTGTGGAAATTTGATGGTGCCCTTCTGGTGTGAAGGCCTCCTCAATTGCGGGACCTGGCGTCCTTCCTTTGTCCATGGTGGTGTCGCTTTCGTTGGGTGCCGTATTGGCACAACCAGCTTGATGACGTCGTCGCTGTTGTGCTTGCTGAACTTCGATTCAACGCGATGCCCTCACAACTTTCCGTCGACCTGTCCTTTGGAATCCAGTCTTGAAGCCATCGCTGCGGTTTAGGCCCTACCAAGGTGTCGTCACAAGGTGGGAGGGGGTTCTGTGGGTGGGCGAAGGTGGGTGAGGTGAATCCTTGCCTCCATCGCTCACTATGAGTGACTAAGCAGCAGCATTCTGGTGGCCCCGCCCCCGCTATGCCCTTAGGTACCAGAGTCATGACCTGTTGTTGCCGATCAGGCATGGTCCTTTCTGCGACCCAGGGGTACTAACACCTGTGGGTCTGCAGAATCCTCATTTGATGCATTCATTCTCTAGCTACCGCCCCGGTAGTATTCAAACCGTTTTACGGTCATTGGCAACTGGCCAATGGTCGTCCGGGAGTGACTGCAGGAAAGTCTCCTTTTGTACCATAACAACTGTCACCACGAAATTGAACAAAGTGGATTGATTGTTGTTGTACCCAAGGAGACTTTCCAGCAGTCACTTCCGGGCGACCATTGGCCAGTTGCCAATGACCGTAAAACGGTTTGAATACTACCGGGGCGGTAGCTAGAGAATGAATGCATCAAATGAGGATTCTGCAGACCCACAGGTGTTAGTACCCCTGGGTCGCAGAAAGGACCATGCCTGATCGGCAACAACAACAATCAATCCACTTTGTTCAATTTCGTGGTGACACCTGTGAAGTCTGGCAACTAATCCAGCCCTCGTCCTGTCCACCCTCTATCGACGACGCCTACCTTAACAACTTTCGAGGACCGTATGCCAAAAATAGACCTGGTGGTTGAACCTGTTGCCCGACCGTTGGTGGCCGCCAGCTTGGCATGAGCTCACTACCAATGAGTCTGGCCGACAAAGGTGCCTGCAGGCGCTTAGGCACCTGACCTCAAGTATGGTGACCAGCGATTACTGTCGTACTTGCCCAGGATCTTCCTCATAAGGCTGCGGTCTTCGACTGGCGACAAGAAGTCTAAAGCCTGCCATATGGTCTGTGTCTTACTAGCAGCTTCCTGACCATCGAAGATTCAACATACCGCGCCACACAAGATCTGACGCGACACGTTTCCCATCCGACCGGCGGCCGCGCTACGACTGACGAGGAACGCACTCCGACTACGCTCACTAGACACGAAACAAACTTCCACCCGCGATGCTATAAGGGGACAGTAGACCGCTATTACCTGTCCTGCCGCCGACAACTTCAGCTGACTCGCCCGAACCTGCACCGACTATCAACCATACGATCTTCTAAACCGACACGCCTAATACCCACCGATTCTCTGCTTCACGCCTTGAAGCCATACCCGCCATGCCGAATAGCTAGTACGATGCGAATAACTACACGGTGGGCTAGGTGTGCGCGCTCCCGTTAGAGATAGCCGCCGCTAAGGGAATGCTTGACAAGATCCACCCAAACTTATCTAAGCAGGCGTCAGGCGACCATAACAACTATATCCTCGGCCAGGTTCGAGGACACAACGTTGTCATCGCCTGCCTGCCTATGCGGATCTACGGAATAACCCCTGCGGCCACAGTTGCCAAAGACATACTACGCACATTCAAGTCGATCCGCTTCGGTTTAATGGTCGGGATCGGCGGCGGTGCGCCATCTCCAGGCCATAACATTCGGCTAGGCGATATCGTCGTCAGCCAGCCCTCCGGGACGACTGGAGGCGCGATACAGTATGATCGAGGGAAGGATGGACGTGACGGTTTTGAACGAACTAGGTCGCTCAACACGCCGCCTTCAATCCTATTGGCCGCGTTGGGTCGTCCCCACCCGGTCGGGGCTCAAACTGGCAAGTGCCCCAGGCCCAACGAACTATTTCAAGACGTCACGGATATCACCATATCGGCTGTCATTCCTGCCCGTGCATTTGACCATCTGCCGATGGTCCGCGTCGATTCTCTCGACCTTTTCATCCGGCAAGCCGAGCGAAGACGAAAAGTCGCCAACTACCTGCACGCCACACTACGTTAGCTGGGAAGGGAGCCAAACAGGCAGATACTCAATCTACCTTCCACTGATTCCTCTCACGCCCGATACGCCGCGGTCCTCCTGGAAGGAATGTAGCCGTATGCCCCGCTTCATCGCAATCTTGATGAACTGTTCATGGAAGTTTCCAAGCACTTCACTGCCAACCTTCAACGCCCTAGTTACATTCTTGTTCGAATCCTGGAAAGCCACCGCCACCATGTTGGACGCCAATTGCGCCCACGGCTAAGGATACAGTCGAGAAAGCTCTTGGCAGACCGATGAAGAATATTCAAAACATGGTTGCTTTCCTTGAAACGAACCGGGGACGCGATCGATTCGTTTTCCAACCGTATTTGGCCAATACGCTCTTATGTTACTCTTTGACGATTTGTGGACGACGAGAGAGGGATCGACGTGAAATTTTCCCTAACAAAGAATTGACGAGTTTCTACAATGCGTGAAGCGCTTGCCTCAATCTTGTCACAGTCGCTACGCCAAACAGCACCATAATGAGCACCTAATTACGACCAATAAATGATTATTCCATTATACAACATGGATTTTCCTTCCAATTACATATGCCTCTGCATTTGCATTACAGATGATGGAAAACCCGGTGGGGAAAACCATCACCAAGGCTGGAAATTTTCAGAGTTGAGGCACTCCGTCCCGGAGAGTGCCTTCATGGACTCAGCGAATAGATCGATCAATGAACATCAGACAGAGCAACTCCAAGTAACACCAACAGAAGAGAAACCAGACAGCACGCCTCGATACCTTACTCATGTGGATTAGCACTGAGTTCTTTGAGGCTGAGACGAAGACAATTTGCAGACGATATAAGCTTTTCCCGCATGGCTTGCTTTTTCTCTGGCTCTGATCCAATTCGTAAGATTTCACAGTCAGATAACTCGGAAACGGTCGTCGGAGAAAAAAAGGTGGGCAATGGGGCAAGGATGTGGCGCTCGACGACTTGGCGGCAGACGTTATCGACAAACGTCTTCAAGGATACCTAAATCATAACATTAGTGAGGGCCCTTCCGGTTAATATACCAACTCGAACCTTATAATATGCCTCCATACCCTCCAATGCCTCATTGCAAGCTCGGTCATCCATGTTGACAAGCACACGGCGCTGCAGAGCATTTGTCAACCTTGCGATGTCATCGGGGTGGTTGCTGATGTGCATCTTTCCATTCCAGTCCTCGTCAATAGCCGTCTCTAACGCCGTCTGGACAGTCTCTCTCTGAATATTATGTCGGGCCTTTTGTATGTTGTCCGTAAAATAGTGATTGTACGTAATTGGCTGCCGCAGTTCGTCTGCCCATAGCTTGACTAACTCCTGGAAGGCATTTGTTGCTGTTTCGTCGAGTTTGTCGTGGCACAACGATAGAAGCTCACGCCTCAGATCTTCGTCTTGAACCGTAGTGGTTAATGCTTGTCGTAACCAGCCTCTCACGACTTCCACAACCCCTTTAACGTGGTTCACAGCAATGCCGGGCCATCTGCTTGCTTGTGTTTGGAAAAGCTCAGTGAGGAGATTGTGATTGTAATTACCCGGAAGTTCTAGGCCGCGTGTCTTTTGGTACACCTGCCAAGGTCAGTGATGATATCTTGACTTCAATCGGAAGACCTACAGCTTTCACCCACTCTAACATCTCTTTCTGCGTGACTTGAAGTTGCTCTGTCTGACGATCATCGAACGATCCACAGGCTGAATCCCCAGCAGGACTCGAGGCTCTGGAGTTCACCACAGCTCTTTTAGACCCTTCCACCCGCATCTGCCGAGCAAAAGCGGAATTCATTTGATGTACCAGTGCGCGAAGCCGAGTTTCCTTCCGGAAAAAGTCTGACTCGTCACCAAGGTAATGGCCTTGTAGAGAGTCTTGAGCCAACTGATGAATGCACATGCTACGCTCAATCAAGAAAGAGCGAATGGCATTCAAGGTTGGCCTTGGATTTCCCAACTCTTTCTGCTTGCGTTCCAAATCGAGGAGATTCTTTTTGAGCTCTTCTCTGACCTTCGGTAGCTCTCTCTCAATATGCTCGAGAAGCAAGGCTTGGAGGAAAAGTTTCAGGTTCGAAGACC
This sequence comes from Verticillium zaregamsianum, assembly GCA_002851755.1. Lineage (NCBI taxonomy): Eukaryota > Fungi > Ascomycota > Sordariomycetes > Glomerellales > Plectosphaerellaceae > Verticillium > Verticillium zaregamsianum. The sequence continues at coordinate 3,093,725 of NMXM01000011.1, read as the reverse complement.
CAATTCGTTCCTCATTTATGTCGTGTTGTCGCCAATTTGACTGCGCAAAAAAGTCTCTCTCAATGCGCTCCAAGGTATGAGCGTCATGTCCGGCCTCCAGCTCCTTGGGGGATGGGTTCTTGAGGATGAAAAAGCCGAGCTTTAGCTTGACATTACCTTCATTGTTGGCCAAACGTGCGATTTGATGTTCGGTGCCGCCGTTGATGAGATCTGGCTTTGTGATGATGCCAACCGTTCTTATACCATCAGGATCAAACCTTTTCGCCTTTTGCACGATTGTTTGGTTGGCAATGTCGTTGCCGGCTTGCACCACCGCAAGGATGATAGTTCGAGAGCTTTTAAGATAGTTGTCAACGAGTCGGTGGACAACTTCGACGTCCTCGTCCGACTGCTCTTCGTTCGACACAGATATCAATCCTGGCAGGTCGACAATGGTGAGGTGAAGGCCTGTTGGCCCGCTGACTTCGATACGCAGTGCATCAAGGCAAAAAGCACTACTGTCCGCGAATGCCGGACGAAGACCCATGAGTGCTGAGACTTCTTCAATCACGGTAGGTAATTCTGTGAAGTCGGGGATAATCTTTCGATAGCTCCGCAGGATCTCCTGGCTCTTGGACTCGCGTGAAGTGTCGGGACATATCGTTGCGACTATCTCGCGTGGCCCATCTTCATGTCGAAGGATGATTTCCGTTGGGAACCGTGTACAGAGCCCATCTTGCCGAGGAAAAGGTATGCCTGTCAGACGCTCTAGAACCGAACTTTTGCCTGTGGACTGGTCACCACAGACAGCGAGCTGAGGCAAGGATACTTGGCTTCCCACCCCATTTGCTCTGATTCTGTCGATTTGATTCAGCCAAAAGCGAGATTCGGCAGATCCGAGCTGCGTTGCAGGGTCGATGTGATCTTTGATTGAACCCATGTCGAGTGGTTGTGTGTCGTCTCACCCATGCCCTTCCTGACACTTTCTATCGTGAATCGAAGGGGAGGCTAGATATTCTCCTCACTCGACCAGTGGTGGGAGTCCTAGGACCTATGTCGACAAGGCAAAATACATTGCAATTGACTTTTGGTAGTCCTATCATTTTCAACCATGTCTCGGTATTGTTCGGTCCCATTTGAACCTTGGTGTTCGAATGTGTTGAACTTTAAGCTGGGCCGAGATAATGACCGAGGTGGGAAATGCCAATCAGAGAAAGCGCATCTGTTGCGAAATGCAACAAAAATGGCGATTGATTCACATCCCGTCCTCATGGTGTAGTAGCAATACGTTAGCCATCGAGTGGACAAGCCGGCGGCTGGGAAATTGTCTTGATGTCGTCGATGGAACCATGGCAGTAGTGCATTTCATGCTATCCGTGCCACACGCGAGAAAAGGCGCAGCAGTGTTCGACATGCATGGTCTCGTGCACCTGGCAACGAGGGCCCTGGTGCAGACGCAAGACGTTTCTCCGGTCCATCGATTCATCACAAGATGTTGCAGGCGCGTACGTCGGTAAGGAAAATGCGAAAAGGATCATATCTTGCTCCCCCTAGGATATCCGTAGAGCTCGATCGAAGATGAAACACCACGGCCGATTGGCCAGTTCCAGGCTCATGGCATGTAGTTGGCATAGTAACATAAAGGAAGACGAAGGAAAGCGACAGCCGCGTCGCATTGTCACTCGAGCAATGTTACTCAAAACAGATCCATGTCCGAAGGGCGATCAACCTCTTATTCAGGACTGACTCATTCCCGACCGCCTACTGCCTTCGGATATTTCACGAGGAGCTCAGACCGGAATTGGGTTACCAGGCTGTCTCCCATAAAATGGTCGGCCTGGAGACGACCCAACGCGGCCAACAAAATCGTCGGCGGCGTGTTGAGCGACCCAGTTCCCTCAATCGTACTGTATCACGCCTCCAGTCGTCCCGGACGGCTGGCTGACGACGATGTCGCCTAGCCGAATGTCATAGCCTAGAGACCCCCGCAGGCAGGCAGGCGATGACAACGTTGTGTCTTCGAACCTAGCCGAGGACATGGTTGTTATGGTCGCCCGACGCCTGCTCGGACAGGCTTGGGTGGATCTCGTCAAGCATTCCCTTGGCGGCGGCCATCTCTGACGGGAGCGCGCACACCCAGCCCACTGTATGGTTGCCCGCATTGTACTGGCTATCCGGCATGGCGGGGTAGCCTCAAGCCGTGAAGTAGACAATCGGTAGGTAGGTTATCGGTGGCTGCCGATGTAGGTGATCGTACGGATAACTATCCACGGAGGGCGAATAGGCTAGGGTTGTCGGTGGTAGGATAGGCAACGGCAGTTTACTGTCCCTCACAGGCTCGAGGATCGAACGACGTGGATCGACATCGTGGTCTGGCGCTGCAGGGCTAAATCGAGAATGGCGCGATTTTGGCAGATTGACGTCATTGGTATCGCAACACATGAAGTGGGCGATGCACGTATTGTCGGCCACGATTGCGATGGCAGCGTAAAGGCGAGCGAGATCCATGGTTCAGTGTCGAATAGTATCTGGCGTGTGGGCGGGTGTAGGGACAAAGGGCGAAGATGCTGATTGGGGCGCTTCGACCAAATTGCCAATTGCAGTCCATCTGGAAGGCTGTCAATTACTTCCGCTCTGATCTCTTCTCCTTGGACTTCGTCTCGGTCCCCCGAGGCGTGAGCAGGGTCACGAGGAGGAAATTTCCTCCCCATAGAACCCACTACCACTTTGTAACGACACCTTAGTTGACTCGCGTTGAACCACGGTTCCACAAGCTCAACAACGATATGGTCATCAAGCCGAATGTGCCAGTCCGGCACCCAGGGAAGCGATACCGACATTCATGGCCGATGACAGAAAGACCGACTGATGACAGACAAAGGAAGGACGCCAGGGCTCGCAATTGAGGAGTCCTTCACACCAGAAGAACACCGCTAACCACATCCTTTCATGGTCATCACAGAAAACCAGCCTTAGCCCCCCCTTAACTAGGTTTCTCCAAGTTGGCTAGGAGGCAGTGGTCAGCGGTCTCTCAATATGCGGGGCCAGCAACAAGGTTTGCTGAGCTGCCGACCTATGAGTAACGGTAGCTATGGGTTTGATGACAGTAAGCTTCAGGCTCGGATTGAAGATGCCGTCCGAGCTCTGCTGACCCTGCCACTCCCCAACAGACAAGCAGAAGTCCAAGTTGGTGGGATGTAGCGAAAGAACGATCCGACGGCCTAGGAGAGTGACGCCCCGATGCTTACAGCCCTATGCGATCGACTGGTCGAGAAGTGGGACGTGTTTCGATGATTTAATATTTATGTCTAAGCGGACACTCAAATCGGCCGCTACTCAGTAGAGACCGAATTGAGTGTCCGCTTGAACGACAACGAACAAACATTCATTTGATGACCTGGGTGGGTCGTACACTGTGATCTCCTCAGGAAGGTCCACCTGGGGCCCCTCACTACCACAGGGCCCATCCTTTCCGACGATGACTGCACCGCTAGCGGAGTTCCAACACAGCTCCGTTTACTTCCGGGCTTCTGACCGTACGGTATCCAAGCAAGCAGCTCTTCTGACATGACCCTCCACGGATGACCCAATGGCATGCATGTTGCCTGAACCGCGGCAACGTGCTCTAGCAGTTTGACCGCTCTCTCGACCTGGCCGTTGGCTATACACTCTGCTGGTAGATTGGTTTACCATAGAAGTAGAGATGCGTGGCCCTCTGTTAGCGCCCTCTTTCCTAGTGCAACCACATGCTGTACAGTAGCTCCTTAACACAGAATCGATGCAAAGGTATTTCTAGGGAGTTGTCGAGGGAGCACCGCTTGTTGTGATTCGAAAAGATAATTTTACCAAACTGCCTTTCCCAATAGAATCTGGCTGTTCATTTCCTTCTCTTGGTCCTGTGACAAGTGATGCCTACTGCTTCCTGCGTCAGATCAAATTCGAGTTTCCTCCGGCAGCTGATGAGTGTGCTATCAATCCAACTGTTTTCCTTCGCTGGACGTCCGGTCCACTTAACAAGATACTGAACCTGGACATCCGCCTTTTTGCGTTTATCTATTAGTGTCACACCAGCGTCATGTCCCTCGAAAGATTCTTCGAAGGACTTTGCGAGATTGTGGCTGATAGATTCTGCGGCCTCCCACGAGCTCTCTTCCCGAGGACGACCCTTCCAGCACACGTAATACTGGCGCTTGTTTCTGACAAGACGTTTGTCCAAGACGGCAACTCCAAGTTCATTTCCCTGGAATGTCGACTCGAAAAGATCAATAGCTTCACGTCCAATATCCTTATTGGAGACCCATGAGTTCTCTTCATCTCCAAAGTCTTTCCACTTCACCAAATAGAAGACTGATTTTCCACTCTTCCATTTTGCCAGGAGCTTCTCAACAGGCCACTCCTCTTGACTCTCCTGAGCGGGAAAGTCGGCAGTTGAGAAAGATTGAGTTTCTGGTATGCTGCTTGGTGATGAAGCCTTCAGCGTTGTTGGTACTTCGACCTCTAGGTCGAAAGCTGGAGGGCTCGCAACGTGAATGTCACTTCTAAAGACTTCATTCAGGCTGTCCTCAGTCGAGTGTTTCGTTGGGGCACTGAAGTCGTGTCCACCGAGCGCAGGATCAATTAACTCCAATAAGGCACCGCCCGTCGGGAGTGGCGAGATAGGTGGCCCAAGGCTCGACTGTGGCATATCCCAGCCAAGGGGATCTTGACTGCTGCTTTGGGTAATTTCCAATTTGAAATCTGCGATCGAAGTATCGGCTGTGCTGCTGAGGGATTGAATGGGTACCGTCTCGTCATCGATGGAGTGCAGCCTCTTGACTCCAGCACTACTGGTGGGAAACATCTGGCCCGCTATTCTTTTGCTGTGATAGTGTCTGTCAACCAGATGATGCCAGAGTGAATCTCTGTCGCTGACTGCGGCGGGACACCCGTGATAGATGCAAGCACTTGGCCAAGACTTGATCTTGTTGACGTGATCACGCTCCAGGTGCTTCCAGAAATGATGTGGTGCGTATGCCTGCAAAACGTGTCTCTCGTCAATGTTCTCCACACAGGCGGCGCATCTGTATGGCCTGATCTCTGAGCATCCATACGTGACTCGATCGCAGTCCAGCGGACCAAGGGAATGGAGATGTTGAGCGCAATGCTCAGTCCAGTTCCGGAAGCCAAGTTGAACCCACTGAAAACAGAAATAGCAGTAAAGAATCTCATTCTGCATGCGGCCGATCCGTTCCGCCTCCTGTCTGCGTCGGCAGCTATGTATGTGGCTGCTCCGGTTTCTTTTTGGGAGACTTTTAGAGAGTCAGTCACACGTGTAGTTCTTTTCTCGAAGTAGAAGGATCTTACTTATCCATGAGACTATCGCAGACCGGGCACAGACTATCCGCGGTTGGCTCCTCGCACGGCCGATAAAGCACCGAGTAGTCGCGGATGCAGAGACTATAAAGGTCTAAGCTCGCTTGTCGTGCCTGTTCGCACGACATCGCAGCATCCATAGTAATGAGTTGAGCCAGTCGGCGCCTCTCGGGTAATAGTTGAATGAGAATGTGGGTTGGGGATTGTTGAGTAGCGTCTCTAGGTTCTTTCCCTCGAGAAGTGATCTTTTCTTTGTCGCGCTGTGCCCTCCAGTTCTTTTGGTATTCCTTCAATCTCATTTTCTTGAGACGGTGCCGGCAATTGTGAAGCTCTTGGCGTGCTGCTTGTGAAGCTTCTTGATCAGATTCCGAGGTAGAGAGCTGCGAAAGCGTGCGCTTCGCCGCGATAATAGATTCCTCCTCTTCGAGCATCAAAACTTCGTGCATGGGCAATTGGCGCGGCAGATTGGGTTCTCGAAAGCGTTCGAGGCCTTGGAAGTGATCAACGGCCACGTGGCTTGACTTTTCTCCAAGAAATGCCGCCTTCCCGTCAGCTGATACGCAATTTGCCATATAGGATTGGCCGAATATCCTGTGATCTGACTGTATGAGCATCTGCGACCGAATGACTGATCCGTATCTTGCTACAAAGAGCGCACATTATGTTAGCACAGGAATACACAATCTCAGGAGCAACATGCGAGCGTTCAGTCTCTTACCTCCAACCTCAGCTCCTAACGTCCGCCGGATCTGGTGCATCCCCCCCCTGGTTGAATAGCCTGCGTTAAGCAGCATCATACGTACGATGCGCTCAAAAGTAGAACGTGACATCATCTTCTCGCTGACTGTTCCGTCGAATTCTACCTTTCGGAGGATCGGCTTGGTCCGCGATGACTCTTCCCACAAGAGTTTTACGTGATTGTCACCATCAGGAATCTCTTGGTCCCACAAATGATCCCACGACTTGTAACCGAACAGTGCCTCATCTGCTAAGGCCATGCTGAGAAGAAGTAAGATTTCAGCATACCGCATCGTACCGTGCTCCTCGATCGGTATTCCGTATCTGTAACTCTGAGTTAGCGAGTGTGAGGCATAATTTCCCTACAGTTGGCAGACAGAGAATTGTCGCAGGATAAAGAGATCAGCACTCACGCCACGTTTTCTGGATCGCGGTTGTTCTTGACCCACCTCTGGTCAATTTTGTAAACAAATTTCTGACTATTATCCGAGTATCTCTTTAGATCAAGATGGATGTCCTAGGATGAAGCATACTTGTTAATTGGCCGCTTCCGTGATAAGAGCCGCTCCGTGAATCGATGTGACTTACCTTGTAGCAGAGTCCATCACCTTCGAAAAAGGCTCCTAATCGTGCGCCGGTCCAGCAGTAGCCCAGTATAATGAAATGCACATTCATACGGGTCCTCTCAGGTATCATGCAAAGGTCAGGTCTCGTCCAAAGGTCGATGAGGAGCCGGTCGAGGTCTTCTTTTCGGAACTTGTGTTTCAGGATGTGGACGTTTTCAATAAGCCTCTCCTCGTAACAGACAATCTTTGTCAACCACTGTTCCCAGTCAGGGCTCGCACACCAGGGAGGGGAGAAGCAGCGAGGCGAATGTCCCGACTCATACCGTGTATATCTCGCTTCGGTCATCCTCGGTCGTCTCGGTCCCTGTAACACGGGTGAAGCCGGCGAAAAAGAATTCGAAGAATGTCTTCGTCGTGTCTAAAGTTGCCCGCCCATTTTTCGTTATCGCACCATTGCTCTGACGTATGTAGAACCGGGCAAAGTCCTTGACGAGCTCAAGCGAAGGAAGGCATGCGCCCGTGCCGAGGGCGGAGCGCCGAATTTCCTCTGAGGTCTTCATACGCTGTTGACTGATTGGATCAACCGTGGACTGCTCTAGATGCCGCCCAAACAGCCAGCTGCGAACCAAGTGTCAGTATCCTTGCGTGTTTCCCTCTTGTCTCAGAGCAGGGAGACTCGTACGTCACGTATAACTCAAGGGCATCATCGTGACGTTTGACAACCTTGGGTACATGCTTGCCTTGACCCCGGCGCGAATCATCTTGCGAGCGCTCATCGGGAACGTATCCGTTCGTCTTCGCTCGAGTGATTGCTTCGAGTCGTTTGTTGTCGTCGACTGGCATGATGGCGAACTTGGCTAAGGATTGTGGTGAAATGGAGTGTGGTGAAATGGAGTGTGATGAAATGGAGAAGGTTGCATTTCATGAGAATGAAGCTGCTCTTTTATTTAACCATGCGGCTTGAGCCACAAGGAGACGGGCAGCGAAGGCACCGTGAACGATGGTGGTGACGGTCGAGACTTGGCGTCGTGCTGGTGCCACTTGGCCCCGCCGCCACAGATAAGTCACTCTGATCACCCAGAGGTCACTCTGATCACCCAGAGGTCACTCTGATCACCCAGAGGTCACTCTGCTCACCCAGCCTGCCACCCCGATCACCCTGTCCATCACCCTGTCGTTGGGTGTAAAGCGGCGGGGCTGGGTGACCGACGAGGGAGCGAAATACGCAACTTTGCCGTGATGACCTGCCATCGTGAGGGGCAATTGCATGATGTGCAGTGCGGGACATGTTTTGTTTTGCATGTAACAGTTTGTGCGACATCGGATAGTGACGCTGGAGGCTGTGAATGAGTGAAACAGATAAAATGATGTTTCTTTGACATGATTATCGACAGAGGAGGGGCTTTACAATATGCAAGCGTTTGGGAGCCCGATTCCTCACCTTTGAACCTCTTTTCCGACTTTTGCGGGTTAGCTCTACCTCACATCGACGCCAACATGTCTACTACTTCTGTTTCCAAGTCAAATGCGTTCGTAGATTCCGGCTCTGGGCAGTCTTTACCCCTAGAGGTTATCCAAGGGAAGGTTGAGGAGGAGCGTCAATATGGGCACACCAAGGATGGGAAAAAAAAGCGTATTCTGCTCAACGCGTTTGACATGAATGGCATTGGTCACATTAGGTATGATAGTCTCAGGCAGATATGGAATGGGCTGTCGTTGATATCAAGTATGCTAATACCCCATTCCACCAGCATCGGACAATGGCAAAATCCCGAAGACAAGAGCTCTGAGAAGAATCGACTCCCCTACTGGATTGAACTAGCCAAACTACTCGACAAGGGCAAATTCAATGCCCTCTTCCTAGGTAATACGAACAGTCCTTTTAATTTCATTGATTAAAGACTTTGGTAATGAGTAGCGGTTGACAGTAGAGATAGCGGACAACTTCGGCTCCCACGACACATTCAAGGGCAGTCATGCGCCGGCCATCCAGACAGGAACACAATGGCCGCTGTATGATCCCTTCACAGTAGGTTTGGTTATTCGGCAGCTAGCTTGCTCCAAAAGAACGAGTTCTTATTCGATCCATCCCGCACTTTAGGTCATCTCAGCTATGGCTGCTGTTACAGAAACTCTCGCATTTGGGGTCACGGCTTGCACCACATTTGAACCCCCGTTTAGCCTGGCAAAGCGGTTCTCGACACTAGATCATCTTACTAACGGCAGAATGGCCTGGGTAAGTGCTTTAACGAAAAGCATCTCATTGGAGAATTAACAAACTAACAAGAGCGCCGCAACCAGAACATCGTCACTTCGTGGAGTGACAATGCCGCAAGGGCGTTCGGCTTACCCCAGCTCCCCGAACATGATACACGATATGCCATGGCTGAGGAATACGTTAACCTCACATATAAGTAAGATAGTATCCTCATGGCCGAACGATCTGCGGGTTATCTCCATCGCAGCGGATCTGCTGACACGTGACGCGGCAACAGACTCTGGAAGGGCTCCTGGTCTGACAATGCTGTGGTGAAGGACACCACTGCTCATACCTATACGACGCCCGAAAAGGTCCGCAAGATTGTCCATGAGGGAAAGTTTTTCAAGTCCAAGTCAGCCCACCAGGTCGACCCCAGCCCGCAGCGGACGCCCGTTCTTTTCCAGGCTGGTATGTCTCCGGCCGGCTCCGCCTTTGCTGCTAAGCATGCAGAGTGCGTCTTCGTCGGCGGGCCGAACCCGGCCGTAGTGGGAGCTAATATCCGCAAGACACGGGCCCTAGCGGCGGCTAACGGTCGCGACCCCTATGACGTCAAATTCTTCGTACAGTTCACGCCAGTGTTAGGGGCGACAGACGAAGAGGCAAACGACAAGTTTGAGCGGTATAAGCAATATGCGCTCGGCGACGGTGGACTGGCGCTGCTGGGCGGCACGTCAGGTATCGATGTTTCCAAATTTCCGGCGGACGAGGAGTTCCCGACAGACCCAGAACACCCACTTATGAAGAACCTGACACCGGGGCAGAGACACAGATTGCTAGCGAAGCCAAAGGGGTATGATAAATGGACGCCGAGGATTTTGGCTGAGTACCAGTCGCTGGGGGGCAGTGGGCTGTTCACAGTGGGTAGCGGTCAAACAGTGGCGGATGAAATGGAGAGATGGATTACTGAGGCGGATGTAGACGGATTCAACCTAGGACACATCGTGGTGCCGGGTGCGTGGGTAGATGTTGTTGAGTTCCTGACGCCTGAGCTACAACAGCGAGGCTGGCTTGGTACAGGTGATTATGCTGTGCCTGGGGGGACTGCGCGCGAGAACCTGTATGGAATAGTAGGAGAGCCTCATCTTAAGGCTACCCATCCAGGGTATACGTATAAATGGAGGAAGGAGAGGCGTTAGAAGTTATAGAGTGTGATAGAAACAGGACGTGGAAAGGTTAAAGAACAGCTCAAGATTATTCATGGTATAGGAGCTGCAGTACTACTTAATCAGCTAGCTTTACCTAGAACACCAGCGCACGCGTCTGCGATCAAGTCTAATAGCTAACAACGTAGTGAGTAAAAAACTAAGTAAAAGATTAATTAATTGTTCATATGCAGTTCTCATATACTTAGGGCAATCCTACATAATCTGCCAGGATATTAAGGAGCTGAGCGTAGAAGTACGGATACGCTACCAGCGCAGGATACAACTCTGCGACATGAGGGCGTATACTAAACGCAAGTTCGGCCCGTGTCTGGGCACCCCGGGACCAAGGCTCCAGCTTCTGCAGCATGATCCAGTTACACAACACGTCCGCAAGCACGGTTGGCTTCTTCTCCCCTTCCTCTGAAGGGACAGTGTGTCTGCCTATGATGGGTTCCGGGACGCGACTGATATACGTGCAGCGATGTAGTACGCGCCAGGCCTTTGTTCGCGCATTTCCGGATTGCGCGGAGAGGCTCTCGCGTAGAGATCGTAATAGCGCGGCATTTGGTTCAGGCGACGTTTCCAGCCATGCTGGATCAAGGTCCTGTTTGAAGAAGACGTCCGTGGCCTCGACGCTCGGCTCGAGCCAAAAGCTCATCCAACGGTAGCAGTCGACAGCGCCAGGGGTTTTGACAAGCTTGCCAGTGGTGTTGTTGCGTTTTCGAATATCGACGGCCGGGGGCAGGTCGCAGTCTAACTCGAAACCCTCGTCGGTCGTCTTCTCCCTAGTCATATTGAAGTTGAAGTGCACCCCGAACATGGCATCCACGCCAGTGTTGACCATGGCGCCACCTGCCGAAACCTCTATACCGGCCGTCATGCCCGCACTGAATCGCGTGTTCAAATCGACTCCCACCTCGATCTGCACCATGTCCAGCGTTGAGTTGGTCTTCTGGTAGGTACCACCGTCGGCGGTCCATACGTACGAGTTGCATATATTGCGCGACACACGCTTCGGGAACTCCTGGCCAATGACATTACCGAGAAAGCTGTACCGATCGTACTGGCCTTGCCGCTGCTCCTCGGCGCGCCGGATGCGGTCTTTCAGTGCGTATGCCTCGGCGGGCTTGAAGTACGAGGCGTCCTTAGGCGCCTGGGCCGCAAGTGGGTAGTCGCTATCCTTCTCCAGTCCACGTCGGCCGTCCAGGCAGCCCTGCTTGGTGTAAGAGCGGTTGATCTCGAGTGACACGAGGTTGCGGTCCTTGGGGATGTCGGAATTTGGCCTCATCTGATACGCGACCGGCGGCGCTACCGGCCCTCGCATCTGGAACTTCAGCGCGAAAACGTCTGCCACCTCGCTCTCCACAAGCGCTAGTCCGGTGTTGGCCAGCTCGTATAGTTCGCCACCCTTGGCATTGTCGTCAGGAACCCAGGCTCCCGTCAACTCAACGCGCATCTCCATGTTGGCGTTGGTGGTCGAGGTGGCAACCTCGTTCTTGACCTGACCGTTTGATATGCCCACGACGCCTTTGAACCCTCCCTTGACCTCGCCATGGCTCACCTCCGTCTCCACACCCATGCCCGCGCTCACCTCCCACTTTGCACCTACCCCCTTGCTGTAGGTCAGATCCATATCCACCAAGTTCTCGGAGCGTGAGCTGTACGAGTAGGTGCAGCGTTTGGCCTGGGAGAACTTGACCGAGGAAGAGGGGCGATGGTGCTGCTCGGTAAAGCTGTCGACAGGAAGTGGTGGCGCGCCCTCGATATACCCTATCAGCGTGGGCGCCGTCTGCACCTGACCGACCCATTCTGTGAGTAGAGAACCGATGCGGAACCCTGTAACCAAGCACCACACGCCCTCCGAGTCGATATACGAGTAGGCTCGCTTGTAACTAACTGCCTTCCATGGACCCACTGGCGCTGATCTGGATGTCGCCGTACTCGGAAACGGATGGCCGTGCGCTGGTGAGTGATCCCCCGTTCAGCTGGTTCGAAAGGCGCAGGACGTGGGTTACGCAAGGTGGACCATGGCCGATGGGCGCATTTGAGGGGACCTTGCTGGTGACCGCCTGTGAAGCGGTGTCAGATGCCAGCAGTTAATGGAGGCGTCTGTGAGGATGCCCGGGTCACCCTTCTCCCATACGCTGGGGAGCCGCGTTTCAGAATCTTGGTCGTCAAAGGGCAGGTAGACCGCAATGTCTGAAGGGATTTGAGACAGCCGTGTATGCATTAAGTCTGGCTCGGATGGTCTACAACAACAGGTGCTCCATTCACGAAGATCTGGAGCTAGTGGTCCTCCTCGAACGGCGACAATACCCATGCCGCTTGGCCCTTCAGCTTTCCGTGATTGCGACCGAGATCGTCCACCAGAGACGAGTCGCCAAGGTTACGGCATGACTACCATCCAATAAGCGACTTTTCGGAGGCGGACACCGAGCAGAGGCTTGCAGAAGTTGGCGGCACTGTGATGGCGGCTGAATAGAACAAGGTTGAGCCGATGGAGCCGGATAGTCCTTGCTCACTTGCCCAAGAAGCACCGCCTAAGCAAAGGGCCGCATCGTTACCTTTGGCCGAACAGTGCGTCTGGGCGCTTCCGTCCGTAATAGCCAACAGGTTGCTGATTTGGTTTACGACGGACGCGAAGATGCTCTTCTCCTTCTACGTAAGGGTGGCGACGGATGACGGCATTATCTCCATGCACCCATTTCCAGCAGGGTCCTAAGCGCGCATCGTGACGAGCTGGTACGGCCTAGGTGCTGCATTGGATTTGTTTTTGTGAACAAGTTTGCGCGACACAAATATCTTATACGAGATTCTGGCCTGCAGGGGCTTGCTAGAAGTCGAGACGAAGCACCTCTCCGCCAGGGCGCCCCCATCCTCGTCCTCCGCCCAGTATTTCAGGCGCAGCTGGCCTCCTGACGTAACCTGGAGAAGCAGAGGGCTCTCATCGGAAGCGTTGCTTGCTTTAGCGAAGAGAGTTTGGTCCCCTGGACCGACCATGTCGAGACGTAGGGTGAAGGCGAAAGAGAAATCCGACACCTTGAGCTCAGGGGCGGTACCCAGATCCACATACTCCGTCCCCGTAAACTTTGGAGCAAAAGTATTGCGGGCAGAGCAAGCAATGTGCGTCCACTTGCCTTACTCGAGCGCAAGTTGCTGCCCGATGGAGAACTTTGAGCCGTTGATGTTTCCCACAAGCGTAAGCTTGTTCCCGGTTGTCGCGTGTGCGGGTACGCCAAGGACAAATGTTTGTTGTTCTTCGGAAGACTGCTCGCTCCGTGGCAAGTGCGTGGACCTGTAAGCCATAGCGATGGAGTCTTTCGTTGCATGGTCTACCTTGATCCAGCTTTCGAATGCGATACCAGGGCACGCGATGGTCGTGGTTGCTGGGCCGAGCAGTGAGAACACGTCGCCACCTTGACGTTGCAATGCAGTGGATCCCGGAGGAGATGCAAAGAAGGGGCTCCCATCATCACCAGTGATTGAACTCTCGACGGACGCCTCGACTCTTTTGCTGAGCTGGTCCGGGGTCGATATGCCGGGATCTAGCATCAACTCGATCAAAGTTGACCCCAATGAGAAATCTCCGGCAGCTTTACTCAAACAGCTTACGGATTTTTCAAAGTCGTAATCCAGGACAAAGATGGACTTCAGAGGCTTCAAGTCAGGCTTCTCGTTCAGATACAACGACGGGACAACAGTGTTGTCCCCGGGCTTTGCGTCTTGTAGAACTAGGTATCGCCGCATGCCACCTACAATGAGGCATGATCCAGCACGGACAGGAATCTTGAGAACACCGTCTAGCTTGATATTGCAGCAAGACACTCCAAGCAGAGAATCCTTTCTTTTCTATGTGAACCCGATCAGCTATCCCAGTCTCTCAAATCCGTCTTGCAGCCAGTATGCGGTATCTCGAATGTGATGACTTACTAGCGAATCAACATCAGCAACTCCGAGAAACTTCTTGATCGGCTTTTTTCTGCCGTTGAGTAGGTCACAGAGATTGCCAGTTTGAGGCGGCACATCTATTATTGTTGTTTGGGTTTTTCAATCAGTCTTCAACCAGTGAAGTGGGTAAATGGGAGAAACGACCGGGAACAGAGAACAGGGAGAACCTTACTTTCCAAATTTCCACCACCTTCGTGCCATCAGCCATGCTAGCTGTTAAGGTCAGGTTGATGGCCACGGTATTGGTTGCCTGTGGACTAGGGTCGGTCTTTATCGAGAGTGTTTTCGCCTGACTCAGCTTGCTCCTCGCCAGAAGGCCGTCGTGTCCCACGAGAGTCGAGGCAGAAGTTACGACAACAGGCCGTGAAATGTCATGATCGGGTGCCGAGAAGGTTCCGGAACTGTTCCGGAAATAGATGGTAACCCGGCCAGTGGCGGATTCGAACGCGCAGGGCGCTTCAGGCTCACAATTCACCCTGTCGTGAGCGAGAAGTGCGCCAAAGACCTCCATTCCCTGCGCATCGACATTGACAAGCGCCTTCCGCACGTGCATGTTGGGTGAGAGCGTCATGGTTGGCAATGGAAGGGACGCAGGCATATCGCACAAGAGGACGTCGGACAACAGCCCAAAGTCGAGAACAGCGAGGCCAGGCGGCGACGAGCTCGATGACTTGGCCACGAAATACAGCAGCACGCGGGCGCTGCGGTTCATCGGCTTCGCTGGTTCCGACGTTGGCTTCGTCATCGGGCTTCCAGGCTTGGTCTCGGACACGGTGACCTGCTCGTTGTAGAGCGAGGCACCAATCCCGCCGCAGACCTCCACGCCCGGGGGCAGGCGAAACTGCCTGCGTGTGAGTCCTTGTCCGCCTACCAACGAAACAGCAGCCGCTTCCCACAAATTCGGTCTCGGAGTGCTTCCGTCAGCCTGGGTGATGTATTTGCGTCGCAGGCAGGATGCTTTGCTATATAGACGACGAGACCAGAAATGGAGATATCTGTTCTTCCTGCGACGAGTCCAGAGAACGGAGACGACATGGCCTGGAACTGCCGACGGTGTAAACCATGAAATGCTCCTGGTTCCTGCCCACAGCGGACTTGACTCTTAATCGACTTGGTTTCTTGTTGATCCACCTTCACTCGTGCTTCCTGAACACGGAAGACCAACAAGTTACTTTCTACCAGGCGGTCTTGCAGCCACCAGGACCTGTCATACCTACACGCATCGACCAATGACGCTGCAGTGCGGATGATGTGTCTGATCGCTCCACCATAGGAGGTCAATGCCCAATCAGAAATCTTGGACTCACCGAAATTTGTGCACGACGGCTTCCAAACCTCTTTCTCAGCCCTCATAATCTCGACTACGCTGGCAGGAAAGCGAGTATCACCAGTACTCACGTCACTTTGCTTAGATTGAAGCACCGACTGACACCACACCGCATAGGAATACTCGACTATCGACTCAACAAGCATGCCTTGGCTTGCTCTGTTGTATTCCGCTACTCCAGCTATTGTTCGTGAACCAGCGCGACCCCGTGACCACGACTATCTTCCACGGCCAGCACCATCGTCACAACCGTCCCTACCACTGTGGCACACCGAGACTGAACCTTCCCTTTCTATTTAGGATCCGTTACCGTCGAGACTACAACGACTACCGCCACTATTACCACGGCCACCCTGACATCTGCCGTCGCCTCTGCTACCGTCACGCCTTTCTATCTGACTTCAGCTTTTTTATATTGATGGGGTGGCTAATATTTTGGTCACTGCCTTGACGGCTTGGTTCGAACTTCACAGCGACGGCAGAGTCTGGATGAGCAGCAGGCGTTGTGGAAGGTACACAAACACCGAGGTTCAGTACTCCAGACTGTCTCCCACGAGCAGCGAACGCTACAACTGGGTCACCCCTTACCGGTGCAACCCCAATCCAGCCACCAAATTCGTCTACGCTATTCCTGAAATTTCCGCTAACCAGTGGGCCACGCAAATCTGAGACCAGGGAAGGCTACGCTGTAACGACGCCGGTGTTTTCCATGCCAACCCCACGGAATATTCCTCGACCGCACCAAGCATCTTCGTTACCGTCAAGCTCAAAGCCATCACTGCATAAAGACGCAGCGGGCAGATCAGCCAGACCATGATCGCTCCACACAGGTTGCGATGAATGCGCTTTCCAACTAGTGAACGGTTCTGCATGACGTTCATGATATGTCACGCACTGCTTCAATGAGTACATGCATCATGATGAAGCAATCAATCCCACCGACCTTCCGGAAATGTATCTTCATTTCACCAACAAACGGTTCGCGAGTCTACTTGTAGCTAGATAGACAGCAATGTACACAATTCCGTCACGATATTGGACATAGTGCCAAGTCGCAGACCAAACCTAACTTGCGACACACTTCAAATTCCTTGAAGGAAATCAACAGAAGGGTCTGGCGCCAGTCACAGGCTGAAGAGGCCCGCACAGTCAGCTGATCGTTGACGGCGACGCATTCCGGAAAGCAAAAGCTCCAACACAGAGGTGGCCATCCCCACGCTAGACAAGGACGATTATGCCTGTATCCCTCCTACCGCAATCCGATGGTCAAACAGCCATCAAGGTAAATTGAAATCCATTTCGAAAGTGGGAAGCATCCATCAGGCTTCCAGATGAGGTTAAGATCGTGGTCATCATCCTGATATGTCACAGTCCTGATTGGACACGCGCTAGCGCCATTCCTACAGGTGGGTGGACCAGGAGCCGGGTGCAGACTTGAGGGGGTCCCTAGAATAATTTTCTCAACACCACCCATCCTTGCAGACATAACGGTCACTAGATGTCATCGAACCCATGAATAGGCTTGATCTCCAGTCGTTGTCACAAAATGTCTCATGATCAGGAGCCAAGCTCCAAAGGTTTGTATCGCCCCCCCGGAAACGCCTTTTCATTCGAGAGGGGGAACTAATCAGCCAGGTGGGATGGTAGTGAACCTTTTCTGGGGGAATACGAGCATTGAGGAAAAAAGACTGATTCGCAAGCTCGGTACGAGCCCATTCCGATGAAAAATGCCGCCAGCTGCTGACAATGCCTTTCACAGATTTCTTCATTCTTGTATGACCACGAGTACGTGAACTCTGAGGCTGCAAGCTAACTCGATTGCAGACGTTCTGCTGCTTCAGCTTCTTCTTCAATCATCTTGGTACGTCTCAACACTCTCTCAAGAGACACCATAGTCGCTGATATGTTGCACAGACAGAGCTGCTTTTGCCAATGCATACGTACGCTTGTCCTAAGCCATTTGTATGCACCCAATAGTCTGACCTTTATATCTATCTAAGGTAGCCGGACTGAAAGAGGAACTCGACCTTCAAGGAAACCAGTACAATGTTCTCCTTTCGATGGCTTCGGCAGGGTAGGTAACGTCCCAACACATCAGATTTCTATCTAACGTGTGCGGACAGAATGCTCGTCGGCCAGATTCCTAGCAGCATCATGATCCAGAAAGTCAGGCCACGCATCTGGCTTTCTTCAATGGTCATCGTATGGGCTGGATTTACCATGGTCAGCGCTGCATGCAAAACATTCGAGCAGTTATGTGCCGTCCGATTCTTCATGGGTCTAGCTGAAGCTAGCACATACGCGGGTTCCATCTATATCATGGGATCTTGGTAGTATGTACCTCCATCATGGTAACGCAGGAATCGTTGAGTTGACTTCCCTATCACAGCAAGTCTGACGAGCTAGCCAAGAGAGCTGCAACATTCACGGTTGCTGGCCAGGTTGGCAAGATGTTTGCCGGCGCCATGATGGCAGCCATCCACGAGTCCATGGACGGCTACGCCGGTCTCGCAGGCTGGCAGTGGGTGTTCCTGATCGATGGCATCATTACCTGCCCCGTCGCGATTTTCGGCTTTTTATTTTTCCCAGATATTCCGGAAATCACACAGGCGTCGTACTTGAGCGAGAAAGAGCGCCAACTCGCGCTCGACCGCCTTCCCCCGAAGAAGGAAGACAGCCACAACGTCCAACCTTGGAGTTTAGCCAAACGGGTGCTGGGCCACCCTATCTTGTGAGCTAAGAGCCATTCTTCGTCATGCCCGCTCGAATGGCTAACCAGTGTCATGAAGCTACGTCTGCTGCGTATTCTCGGCCCTCTCGTCCGCAATGCAAGCCTATATTGTTCAGGGACTTATGCTTCTCTTCATGAAAAGTCATCAAGCGTCCGACGGGTTCACACAGTCTCAGGTGAACACCTATCCTATCCCCACTCATGCCATCGGAATCGTTGCAGAACTCGGCTCCTCTATTATCATCGACCGTTACAGTCGACGGGTCAGCATCGGGATTTGCATCTGCTTGATTCAGGTTGCCTGCTCGATCGTCCTCTTGGTGCCGCACATGTCCCTAGCGGGCAACCTCACTGCTTTCTATCTCTCTTCAACGTCGTACGGTATAAATCCTTTACTCTACAGTTGGTCGAGCAACATTGCCGCACGAACAGCAGATGACGCGGCGCGGAGTGTTATTCTGGCCTCCATGGCGGCTAGTGATGGTCTCCTCTGGACTTTCTGGGGTATCGTGCTGTACCCTGCAAGCGATGCGCCCTATTGGAAGGCCGGATACATCGCCATGATTTGCGTCTGCGGGGTGTTATCCGCGTGGTTATTTGTCGTGCGCTGGGTAAGTCGTAAAGAGTTCGTCCTTCTTACATTGATCTGACCACATATAGCTGGATCGAGATACCGCCAAGAAGCATCCTCCCTCTACCCGGCTCCTCGGTGCAAACGTCGCAGTCACTCCTTTTTATAGCTCGACAAACGAGAAGAGAACCTGAAGTCCACAACCTGTGCGCTATAATCAGATGAATGATCTCGACGCCGTACATTCAAGGGTTGCTCGTGCAAAGCACCATGGCTACTCTGCAGATCAGCTCAACCTACAGAACTATCGGCCGTGATGCTGAGACAAGAGGGAGGGAGAGCACCATGGACGAGGATCTGCACGAGAGATTGGTTATGGATTGGAACTCAGGCGGGGCGAGATACCGTAGCCGCTGAGTATTTCCATTCTGCTACGAGTTGTAACTAAGTGGTGGAGGGACACACCGCTCACTGAGAGGCAAATCCATGTGTATCGTACGCCACACTAGATCATCGTCATCTCTGTAAATGGTTTGGAATCCGTGCCTCTCCCAGAAGCTGACTGCGCCGGGCAGGAAGGGGTGGGTATGCAGATATAGTCGTTGGATACCCACTCCGCGCGCGGCTGCTTCCAGGGCCGCGAATAGCTGCGATGCCACTCCAGCACGGCGCAAGGTCGGGTGGACATAGAGCCTGATTACTTCGACGACGCGCTCGGGGCCTAGTTGGAACTGAGGGAAGCGATGGTCGTAGGATACGTATCCGATGGTGGCGACGAGGAGCCCACTGATTCGGCCGACGAGGAAGGCCCCGTCCGGGTGGTCTAGGAATGACCGCCTGAAGCTGCCGGCAAGCTCCTTTTCGGCTAGCTTGTTGTGCGACGCTGCATCTAGCATGGGGAACATGCTGGCGCGGGCCGTTTTTGTGAAGTCAACGATGCTAGGGATGTCCTCGAGGGTGGCGTGGGTAATGATAACATCTTGGCAATTAGGCCGCCTATGCGGCATCATGGGGCTCGTGGGCTGTTGTTGTCGATATCTGGACATGGCACCAGTTTTGGTCAATATCATCTTTGCGAGGCTGCTAACGATTTCGTCCGAGAAGAATTTGCACGGCGGGATCGGCCCCGTCGGTTTTTCTGCCACCTGAAAGCCGGCGGCGGCGGCGGCGGCGGCGGCGACGGCCGTATCTGCCCATATTAGTAATCAATCGCCTTCCTACCGCAAAAAAGTCGAGGAGTTCAGTTCCGCTCGAAAGAACGGCGCGACTCGCGCAATTACAGCAGACTCTACAACCTCGAGAGCTTCCTGGTGCATGTTCAGAATACTACTCGTCACAGCGGTTGTTAAGTGTATGAAGCCGGACATCCCTGTGGCAAACATATGTTTGGTCACTTCGAAAAGCTCACACCTCATCGGCCGTAATTTGTGGAGCGGAATTTGAGGCGGTGGGGAGGAAGGGGGTAACGTGCATGGCCTTGTTGGTTGCCTCCGGAGGCCCCTCGGATGATCTGTCAGCAGCTCGCATTAGCGTTTTTGGGGCGATCCGGCCTCTCGGATTTAAGCTTAAAGGTGATCTCACCCCTGAAGCATTGGCTGACTCTGCAGGGTGTTCGGTTTTCAGCACATCGTTGATGTAAAGCTGTCAACAAGGGTTAGTCTCATTTCGCCATCTGTCCGGGGTAAGAAACCCAGACGCGGCCATCTTCTTTGACGACAGAGGATGAATCATGACGAGCGTACATACCATCACCCCTGCCAACACCAAGCCTCCAGGCCCCATAAATGTTACCATGGCGCGCTTGGCAACTTACGTGGAAAGGTGGCCAGTCGGTTTCCCCTCCAGTTGTCCCTGCGGACTTTGACGGAGTTTAGATTCTTTCCCAGGGGACGAATCGTAAGCGTCGCCGAGCCCCCAGGTGACGAATATATGGAGGCTGAGCGGCAGTTGGCCGCTGAGAAACCAACCGCTAAGCCCGTGAACTCATCAGTCATGACGTGTTGCTCTTCCACGGACTGCCCCCCTCTGCAGCATGACTTCCGTGCCCACACACAGCACGTCGCTGGGGCGCTGGTTGAACCTGCAGTACATTGGCACGCTGGGGGCATGACTCTTGCTTTTGGAAAATGTAGGCCTGATAAGAGCAAGTCTTCCGGCAACCTATTCTGCCTGCCTTTCGAGATCCGTGCTCCAGGCGCTTAGTATTGTCGGAAGCTGGATCGTCAAATGATTTTGCGCCGCTTTTTCTCGGTTGTGTTCGTGTTTGCTCTCATTGAGCTTCGCACTCGAGGTATGCTTGCTATTCCGAGTTGAAAACCTTGGACTTTCCGTTTCGATTTGTCTCAGCTTGTTGGGCTTTGCTGACAATTTAGCTCTTTCTTTCGGCGGGAGCTCAATTCGCCAAGTCGAGACAGTCCAACACATCGAGTGGTCGTCAAATCCTGATGTGGCCAGCTCTGATGAGGCTTTCAATGTTATCTTGACTCTGTCAGGAGAGAGCAAAGAGATTCGATTTCAAATCGTACCAAATCACGATGTTCTTTCACGGACTCTAAATGTCCAGCACGTACAGCAAGATGGGTCATCTCATCCTCTCCGACGGTCGCAGCAAGTGCCGAATACTGTTTTCAAGGGCTTTGCCATGGTCAAACATGCGAAGGAGGCGGAATGGACAAGAGCAGGATGGGCGCGTCTTGCGCATCGGAGACGACATGGAAAACACCTGATCGAGGGAGCATTCAGACTGCATGGCGACTCTTTTCACATCGCACTTGACTCGACCTACAGACAGACCAGTCAGCCAGGCGATCCGAGCGTACGACAAAGGAGCGAACCCTATCTGGTCGTTTGGAGGGACTCCGATATTGTCAATGACTACTCGAGAACCGACCTGCTGGGGCGGTCAGCCGCCGGAACCTCCTGCGGTACCGATCAGGTTAACCGCTTCGCAGGCGGCAATTCTGCCCGTCAAACTGGCCAACAGCCATTCGACCCTTTCGACACCATAGGATCAACTCAAGGGTGTCCTACTACACGACGGGTAGCGTTGCTCGGCGTGGCAACAGACTGCACCTACACCTCCGCGTTCTCATCTATCCAGGATACGCGTGACAACATAATCTCGCAGATCAATGTAGCCTCTCAGGTCTACGAAGACGCATTCAACATCAGTTTGGTGATCCAAAATCTTACTATCAGCGACGCATCTTGCCCCGTCAGCGAGTCATCGTCAACCCCCTGGAACGTTCCATGCACGAGTGGATTCGATATCGCCTCTCGACTCAGCTCCTTCTCCGCCTGGCGAGGGCAATTCGACGATGGTAACGCCATCTGGACCTTACTGAGCGCCTGCAACACGGGCCAGGTTGTCGGAATAGCCTGGCTAGGCAGTGTCTGCAGTCAAGGATCGAGATCCCAGGGTTGGGGAGGAAACACCCAGAACATTGCCTCGACCAACGTCGTCGTCCGGACCCGTGCTGAATGGCAGGTTATTGCACACGAGATCGGACACAATTTCGGCGCCGTTCACGACTGCACTGATAATGACTGCGGAACAGGTAGCGCTCGCGGATCCGGGGATTGCTGCTCGCTGAGCACTTCGACGTGCGATGCAGGTGGCCAGTTCCTGATGAATCCGGTGACCGGAACAGACATCAGGGATTTCTCGGCGTGCTCAGTCGGATCCATCTGCACGGGAATTGGCCGGAACGTCATTGACACAAGTTGCTTTGTCAGTACAGAAGACGCCCCTGACATCAGCGAAAGTGAATGCGGCAATGGCATCGTTGAAGGGAGCGAAGAATGCGACTGTGGAGGCGAGGAGAACTGTTCCGAGAGCTCCTGTTGCAACCCCACGACCTGCCAGCTGAGAGAGAACGCCGACTGCGACCCGACAAACGACCTGTGCTGCACCGATTCATGCCGCATAGCCAGTAGCGGATTTGTGTGCCGGAACAGCACCGGAACATGCGATCCTCAGGAAACATGTGACGGCAATTCAGCCCAGTGTCCCACAGATGCTTTTGAGTCGGACGGCGATTCCTGTGGTGATGCTGGAGATCTGGCTTGCGCTTCTGGCCTATGCACATCCCGCAACCTGCAGTGTACAAACGCCTACAACGAGACGTTGTCTGAGGCTCAAGCCTGCGACAATAATAGCTGCCAGTTGTCCTGCGATATCCCCGGCGAAGGCTGTTCCAGGACATCGCAAAACTTCGTGGATGGGACTCCTTGCGGCAATGGGGGAATGTGCATGACTGGCAGTTGTGTAAGGCCGGGCTCAGGAGATGGCGGTGGCGGTAGTGGAGGCAATGGCGGCGATGTCGGGGATTGGTTCGACAGGAACAGAAACGTGGTCATTGGCGTCGCTTCTGGTGTTGGTGGTTTGATTGTCATCATCATCATATCCTGCATGGTGTCGTCGTTCAGGAAGAAGCGAGGCGCGAAGACTTTGTCAAAGAGATGGCCAGGAGGTCCACCCAACCCGATGGAGCAAGGACAGCCACCGCCGAATCCTCTTGTTCCGTTCCCAGGTCAATACCCACCTCAGCCACCTCCGATGAGGGTGAGATATGCATAGCAAGTTCACACTACTGAGATTAGAGAACAGAGTGTTCTTCGTCTGAAACACGAATCAAGATGCTTTGCGGAATCCTTTGTGCGAAGAGTTCTCCTTTGAAACGAGAATCGTGATGTGTCCAATCTGGTGTGTCGTAGAGAGGTCGTTATTTCTCCGCCCGCGGTGTCTTGATATACATCTAGGACCTATTTCAGCGAGACAACTCGTCATTGTATGCATCCCGCCATCGACTAAGTGGCGGTCGGTGTTGGGTCAGGTCCTACGCCGTCCAAACATATGTCTTGTTGTCTATCTCTTGCGTAACCTCGTTGTCGGGACATAATATGTAAGATTCGCCGAGGGCAGTCTTTTTTCCCAAGTACTTGGCGACCTGTGGCGAGGGCCAGGGCTCCCTGGGGACGATCTTTAAGCGATCCCGGAATCCCGAGCTCAGGAACATCTGGGTATAACTCTGCAAACTCCCTCGCTGTGGAGGCGCTGATGTTCGCGCTCGTGATCATACTCAGGAATTGCTCCGTCGTGTTCACGCCGAGAGCGCTGAACGCGGTACCTTCGTCATGATTCTGACCCGTGAGCATGGGAACGGGAACGATCTTTCCCTGCTGAATCGACGTTGACGTTGAGGCTTCGAAGAAGTCTCCATCCACAACGTTTCCCCAACCCGGGTTAGTGACAGTAATCGAGCTGTTGAAGACGGTGCTGAGGTCAGCTGTGGACACGTCTCGAAGACAGGACAAGGAGTCGGCGGCATCCAAGCAATTGGTTTGGTTAAGTATGACCTGGTAGTAGGGCTCCCATTGTTCGACGGCGCCACCTCCGTTCTCCGAAGACCACAGGGGCCAACCGCTTTGAAGTACGGCAGCGCTGAAGAGACCGTCATCGCAGCCACCATATGCAACAAGCTGGGCACCAGCGCTGCGAGCACCAGCGCTCCGAGCACCAGCGCTCTCGCCCCAGATGGTGACCTTCTGGGGATCTCCGCCGAATCTGGCAATATTTTCTTGCACCCAGTACAAAACAAGTCTCTGGTCGCGGAATCCCAGGTGCGAGGAGCCCTCGACTTCGAGCGCCGCGCCATAGAGGAAACCCCAGCCATGCAAACGATAGTTGATGCTAGCTGCAACGATGGGTTCTCCCATCTTGACAGATTGTTCGACGATAAAGGATAAGTTGTACCGGGGATCAGAGGCACCACCGCTCGTCAGACCGCCTCCATGAATCCAGAATGCTACAGGTAGGTCATCATCGGGCTTCGTATCGGCTGGGCGGACGATGTTGATGGTGAGACAGTCCTCTGAGACGTAGTTTTCGAGCACCCATGTGTCGCTGCCATAACCTATACACTGCGGGGAATATTCGGTCGCATTTCGTGAGGACTGCCAGGTTTCGTTGAGGGGTTGCGGTATTTTGAAGCGAAGGTCTCCGACAGGAGGCTGAGCATACGGGATGCCGAGGAAGATTTCTTGATTGTATTCGGAATTGTACAGGCCGTGGTAACTACCATTTCTTACTTGAACGATGGGTGCCGACAGCGCATGAGTGCCATGGAGGGGGAACAAAAAGCAAGCGACCCAGTAGTCCAAAGTGCCGACTTCATCGTGACGACCAGTATTGGGGGTATCCTTCACGGTCTGAATGAATACTTCGCAGCCGAGGCAGAAGATCTCTTGTCCACAGCAAGTTCTATTTTCACAGAAGTAGATTTAGTCTCCTTGTCCTTCACCTTTTAACATTGCCGTGATCCCGTCCCAAGCGCTCATCCATGATTGCGCCGAAGCCGACTGACAGCTAAGACGATCCGCAGACTTGCTGGGTCACACAGGCACAGGGGCGAGCGAGTCATCGCCGTTGAGGGTGGCCCAATTGCTCACCTTCTCGTTTCTACTAGCGCTGGAATCTGGCCTAATCAAGGCAAGACGCGCGAACCACCCGAGGCTAGCAGAGGGACAATACCCTGTTCAACTGGAGAATCATCGGATTAAACCACGGACCAGTTGCCCCATGGGGGAGACTCGGCAGTGCCTTCAGGCGTTTAAGTAACGACAGGTCTTATTTGTTTCTCCAACGTGGTATTATCACGGTGCCCCAGGATAGCCCATTCTTGCAATGCCCTCACGCTGCAGTTTCTCGGGCCGAATCCAGCGGGGATTTACTTACTTGATTCGGCGCTAGGCAACGCAGTAAAATAGCCCACAGCCAAATGGTCCAGGACCACGCAGCATTGGATGGCAAATAGCCTGGGAATCAGTGCTCCGAATCAGCAGCTCACACAAGACACATAAAAATCATTCTCGGTTTCCCAAGAGCCAAGTCATCTAGGCAAAGATTCCAGTATTAATATTCCTCATGCTACGTCGGTATGGTGTTACAATATTGTGGAAGTATGAGATGAGATAGGCTAGCCGTTTGATTACTTGTCAAGTCGTGTGGTTTACTCCTAATGTTCCCACCTGCTCTTAGCAGGTCCTGATTCGCGCGCTCCATCTCTGTTGTCTTCATCATGATGGCCAAGGATATGTTGTCTCTCAAAGCCTGCACTCACTTCTGCCGATATTCATCCTATTCACTGCGTTTTTCCTTCGAAATTTACGTCCTCCAGATGCGCGCTGGCCTCCCTCAGTGCCTCCTTAGCGGTTGTGTGAGCCGCCGCAGAAGGGCCGTCAAAGATCTCAGCAACTGTTTCGAGTGTGTGCCCGCGAGTCTCGGGTACCAAAGGTAGACGGAGACAAGCATGAAAACCAAGACTGCAATGAACACAAAATAATACTTCCATTGGATAGCGTCCAGAGCAATGGGGTTGACAAAGATGTTGAAAGAGGCGGCGAAGAGAGACGTTAGAAGGGACAAAGACAAGCCCTTGGCACGAAGCTCAAAAGGCCAGATCTCGATGGGGTATGAGACCGCCAAGGGGGTCAAGGCAATGTCGTATCCGGCGAAGTAGCTGGGTCGGTTAGTTATTTGATATCTAGCTCGACACAATAAAACCCACATAAACAAAAAGGGTATAACGGCCAATCCAGTTGGGGCTGTTTCCAGTACCAGCAAAGCTGCCCGATAAGCCCGTTATTATCACATATGACACCAACATGATCAAGCCCTGGATAAAAGTCAATGGGTTGCCTTCGATGCAGATACGGATAAAACCTACCGATGAAAGAAACAAGAATCGTCTTCCAAGTCTGTCAACGAGGGACGCGGCTGTACAAGCCCAAATGAGGTTCCATAGCTGAAGACAGGCAGAGATAAGGGTCTGGTGGGTCACAGAGGTAATACCCACGGAGCTCTGAAATAGGAGTCAGTTTACACTTACCCGTGGCTCAGTCAACTTACAAGAACCATGGCTAGATAGTAGCTGACGACACCATTGCCGACCCATTGGCAAAATATCCCCAAGCTAATAGAGATGAAGAGCCTACGGCGGTTTCCGGGCGTACTCCAGAGATCAGCCCATGAGGAAGATTCCTGGGCGCTTCTCTCGGCCAAAATTGTCGACTCAATTTCGGAAATCTCGAACGCGACCAATGGCGAATTCTCATCACCTCCTGCATGGGCCTTGGCGAGATTTCGCCTGGCTTCGTCGACGCGATCCACAGATACAAGCCAGCGGGGAGATTCATCCACCAGAAGGAAACCTGGCAGTCCGAGAAGGGGAAATGCGGCCTGGAGAGCTGAAGGGATGCGCCAGGCCAGCGCATCCATATTGCGTGTGCCAAAGGTCGTCCAGGCCGCGATGACCGATCCTCCATACCATCCACAGTTATACTATAAGCATGTTCAGCAGTTAATCAACAGGGACTCATAGCCAGATCAACTTTACCAGACTGGATACAATTCCGTGCTGAGTGGGATAGGCGCCCTCTGCAATGAGCATAGGCACCGAGAGCATGAAGCCAGTTGAAAGACCAACAAAAAGCCTCGAAACGACGAAAGCAGTTGCGTTCGGTGCGCCGGCCTGAAGGGCGGTGCCAAGAAGCATGAATCCTTGGCCAATCCAGACACCAAGTTTACGGCCGTATTGGTTGCATACCCAAGCCGCGAGCGGGTAAGCTGCTCCCGCACCGATCATGTAGATGGCATTGATGAAACCCATCCATGCTCCTGTGGGATAGTTCATGAAGTCATGCCACTGGGGAAGGGCCAAGAAGCCGTTCATGAGACTTCCGTCGAAGCCATTGCTGCCGGAAAACAGGCAAAGAGACAGTATGCAGAAGTTCAGCCTGACGAGATGGCGACGTCTATACCAAGGCAGGCCGTCGTCCGGTAGCACGCTGGCAAGCTCAATTCCCACAGTTCAGGCTTGTACATCTTTAGGCTTATTTTCGTCTGTGCCCATGATGATGATGATGTTGATGATGTCTCAAAGAGATGGAGGAAGTGAGGGCTGATAGAGGTAAGTCGGTGTCAGAAGATGGGCAGTGTGCTCGTTATGGAAGGATATGGGGAAAGTGTGTTTTTAAAGTCCCGAGCTAGCGTTCATTGATATGCCCTCCCCAGTGACAAGAAATAGTACGACCATGGGCCGGAGTACCATCGGGGAAAGATCAGTTTTAGTTGTAGGAGGTCAAGTTCAAGATATCATTTCAGCTCCGCTACCCCTCTTCATGGCGTCTTTTCTGGTCAGAGGGCGGGATTGTGGTCAGATTACCTTGCCTCAGCCGAGGTTAACGCAAGATCTCAGCAGCTAATTATAGTAGAGCTGGTACTTACAGCGGGTTTGCTATTTTCCCCTGCCTGCAAGCCGCTTCTCTACGCGTGACCAATTCCCTGCTAGTCCCGTTGCCTAGCCGTGGTATACCTTGAATTGTTGGACCTAGGAAGAGGAACGGAGTATCTAGGGAGAATCATCTCTTGACAAGTCTCGTGAACATTGGTAGATAGCTTGCCAAGCTGTCACACTGACACCCTGCCACTGTCAAAATGGCTTAGTGAAGCCCAGAAGGTGCATGGGTTCCCTGAGGTTGGGCAAGCAGAAGCGCCAGTCTCGCCTAGTGCTTCAGGCACTTGGAAAGGCTCCGCGGGGACCCCGCGTTCTAGCCAGGGAAGTGTGAATCCCCCGAGCATTGGTCGGCCCCCTGATCTGAATAGCGCCAGTCTAACATCGCAGAGGCAGGGGCAAGTCCTTATCTGACTCAGGATAATTCCAAGCGAAGGTCGGGGCTGATTCGTCGTTTACCCTGATCGGAATCTCAACGTTACGCAGCGATGCAAAGTGTTTAGACGAGCCTAGCTCGGCTCCAGATGAGGAACCCGACAGCTTGCTATTCGCTTACTTGGTGACTTAGCCATGCAGTACTTTGGCCGGGGGGGCAGCGGGGCAGCGGGAACCAGTGACAGTCGGGGATAGAGTAGAAGCGTGATTGCAAAGACTTGACTAATGGCCAGTCAGTCAAGAGGCTCTGTCAGTTACCCCAACCATGGCCTTGGCTTTAGGAGCTGTTCAAACAACTTCCAGTGTCCCCGGAAGCTCCTGGGATTAACACATCTAATGACAAGTGTGGCCTTCCAGAACTTCAGAACGGAAGCTGCCAGGCCGTCGCAGAGCCGAGACAGGTCACTTCTGCGAGTACATCGCTTGCCAACCCTGAACAGGAATCACGTTTCCTGGCACGCGATACGCTTGCGGTGTTTTACGGGGCCTGGAACCCATTTATCGAGGGTCCAGCTGGATTTATTTACCCAGAGTTGTCGATCTGGTAATTGTGTCCAGGACCCGAAGATGACAGGCCGCGAAACGTGCTTGTATCAAACCCGGATTCTGGTCCCTAGGAGCTGGTTGAGAATATCTCTCTACCATTGAATGCACACATTCTTGGGCTTTCTTGATTACGTAGAAGATGAGGCACGCAAATCACTTGTGTTTTGTTCGGGAGCCTTGGGTAAGTGTTTTTCCCGTTTATGTATGACTTATCAATCATCTCATGAAAAGCATGGTCAACGACAGGACTTTTCCAGTAGAGTTTGATCCTTCGCTATCTCGCGCGATATCCACTAGACCACCTGACGCAGAGACCTAATCTTCCTCCGCTGAGCCGAGTTGAGGCACTGAGAGTACCACTCGTTCTGCACAACGCAAGAAGTTCCAGCGGCGCACTTTCCGGTGCCTGTCCAACCATTGCCTCCGCACTGTGCCCACTGGGCGATAGAAGCAGAACCGGATGCAGGCTCCTCGACAGCCGGGGCATCAGCGACAGGTTCTTCAACGACGGGTTCGTCGGTCGTGGGCACTTCAGTAGCGGGTTGCTCAACAACGGGGTCCGCGGGAGTCTCCACCTCTTCAACCTTCTCCTCTGTCTCTGCAACAGGGGTTGTCACCGCAGACCCAGAGCCGAGGTTGGCAGGGCCAGCACTGCTTTTGACGAGAGCGGCAACATCACTTGCAGGGACGGGCTCCACAAGGTATTCCTTCAGGTTGGACCATGTCTCCAAGGCGCTTGAGGCGGACAGGGACGGCCAGTCACCGCTGCCAGAGTCAACCTCGTTGACGGCACAAGCACGGCCAATGTGCGATTCGCAGCTGCTGGCGGCTGCCGCGTCCGGTACGTTGAAGATGGTTGAGATGGCAGCCCCAGCACTGGTGATGGGCTGGCTGACAGATTCGAAGACGTTACCCTCAAGGATGGCGCTGGCACCCTGGTAGGCGTCGAAGGCATGGCCCTCCATGTTAGAGAAGTAATTGTTGGACGCCTGGAATGTACCGGTGACACCGTCCTGTCCGAGCTTGGGGGCACGGCCGGCCACGTTGTGAAGGTAGTTCTTATCGAGGGTAACCTGGTCGCCATCGCCGATGAACATCATGGTCCAGTAGTGGTTATCGTTGCAAGAGGCCGAGGTGGTGGTCACGCCGTCAAACTCGTTGTTGGACAGGGTGATGCGAGAGCCATCGTAGTGCGAGACGACAAATTGGCGGCCAATAAGCGAGATCTTGCAGTGGTCAATCCAGACACCGTCGTTGCCACCCTGGAAATCAATGGCGTCGCCACCCCAGACAATGCCCGGGTTCAGATCGGTGATCTCGATGCCCTGAACAATGACATTGCTGGCGCCGCGATCGATCCTGATTCCCTTGCCCTTCAGGACACCCTTGCCACCGCTGCCAATGATGCTCTTGTTACTTCCGACAACAAGGGGCTCGGTGCCGGCAACGTCATAGGTGATGGAGCTGACGGCAACGTTGTCGTCGCTGCCACAAGAGATATCTCCAAGGTAGAGCTGGCCGCCGTTGGCGGCGCTACAGCTCTTGCGATCGCAGCCAGAGTCAGTAGCAGTGGTGCCAGTAAAATCATACTCCTTGTCGATGACGATGGTTCGCGGGGTATCGTCGGAAAGCCATTGAGCGAGCTCGTCAACGGATGACGGCGTCGCAGCAGCAGCAGCCCCACCGCCCGTAACACCAGTTGCAAAGCCATACGCGGTTCCGACTACGGCCTGGGCGGAGGCGGCGGTCGCGGCTGCAAGCGCCATGAGGATCGTTTGGAATTGCATGGTTGAATTTGTTGTGTAAAAACGATTGTGTTTAAAGAATGGACGCGCAGGATAGAGAGATGAGGTATATGCTCGATCACGCCAGCGCAAAACTCGAGACAGAGAAATGGACGATGGTAAATGAATGGAAGTGAGAGAATGGCAAGACACAAGGACGTGATTATCATCAGTCGGCTGGCAGGCGCAGATGACTCTCTTAACAAGTCGTGAAGTCCGGACTACGGGCTCGGCAGAGCTGTTCAGGAAATCGGAAATTACGCAGGGGGTGGAGATCCCCGTTTATGCCTACTGAATCGGGCTTCATACCGATGAAACGCGGAGGACGAGGCAAACACGGATTTGAGCAGCGATCCTCCCGGATCGCTGCCCCGCCCTACAAATTAGGTGGTGATTCCACTACTCACTTAAAGAACCGCAAGAAAGCAGTAGAAGGAAAACCACCAGGCAGATAGCTGTTTCATTTCAGAGGTATCAGGAATCAGACTCCATCGATTGATATTGTTTAGGTTTTGGCTCAATTAACCAGAATGTGTTGCTCGCGCAGAGTTGTGCTTGGAGGATGGTACACCCATTTTTCCACGCGGAACTGGGAGATTGTGGCTGTTCCAAGAATCAATAGCAAATGGCGGGAGGAGCCCAAGTTGGGACATCGTGGAGTCGTGGCGCGGTGTTTGTGTGGAGGCAATGGCCGCACGTCAGCACGATGTTTTGGGTTAATCGAAAGTGGTTGAGCCAGTCGTCTTTCGAGCCCCCCATTTTTGTCGCCCCACAGCCAGGGCCCCCTGTGCCTCGACTGCAAAGCGCTTGGTGCCTGGGAAGGAAGCTGACAAGGAAAAGGGGGCAGCGAATCTTCGGACGCGCCTCCAATCGCAACGACCGGGACAGTCAAGGGTTCGTTGCGCCATCCGCGGTTGAGCAAAGTGCCGAATAAATAAGGAGGACGTGGGGCCGACACGCAATTGCATTCCGAACGACCGAACTTGGGGTCTACATATTCGGGGGACACAAGAAATGGCTTTCCAATGCCACATCCTTTTGAAGGGGGACAAAAACACAAGTGAAGTCTAGTCCAGCTGATACTGGGACTCCCAAACCAGCGAGAGTCTCTCTGACTCGGCTGTGACTTTGACCGCGAATGTGATTCGCCGAACCGTATGCGCTGGCGGATGCATCAGCTGAACCGTTCCTGATCTTGTACATTTGGCTTCGAAGAGAACACAATCATTTCAGACGCGGCAGGCTCTACAGTTCCACCGCCAACCACTTGCGTGGCTCAATCAAGCTCGTTTCAAGATGGCCACGGACAGTCTGCCCTGAGCGTGGGTGCATGTGATGCCAATACAATTACCTAAGTTCATGAAATCGGTGTTTTGACACAGCACGGTATAATTTATAGCTTGTTACGCCAATATTCACTTGAAAAGTATCCGGCACACCGGGGTCATAAGCTTCCGACTGCCAGACATGTCGGTCATGGAGCTGAATTAGATTACGAAATGTAGACAGGAAGTCGGACTTCAGCAACATGTCACTCGGAAGCGATACAATAGAGGATAGGGCCCTGTCCCGGAAGAAATGAAGAGGTACACCGATGAATCCACTCACATCAGGTGAGGTGCTGACTACATAGATACCTATTAGAGATGTCACATGCCACGTGTCTTGTCCTCGGAGCCAGTCCTAATCCTTTGGCACCCAGTTAGTTTGATGTGACGATTACCGGCAGTGATTGGTGTCTTTCTCATAAGTTCGCGACTCTCTCCGAGTAAATGTGACACAAATGATTGCTTCCTTAGCATGGGACCTACGCCTTCTCAACCCAATCCAGGAAGTAGACAGACTTTCTTAAGATATTGCTCGACAGATCTGCTGATAGTTCATAACGAATTCTTAACTGTCCCAGTATCTTTTTGCAGAATCCTTCATTGGTAGGCCTCATGTTGTAGGTCTCCGTCATTGCGACATTTGATCCTACAGCTCCAGCGTCTTCACCGAAGGGTCCACGTTGCGAGCTGCAAACTGCCCTAACTGGTCTCCAACATTTTCTCCGGAGGGCATTGCACCATCACGGCATGATATGCACTGGTAAAGGTGTAAGAACAGATTGTCAGTTCACCAGATACAGAGCACAGGCAATAGACCTCCTCGGGTTTACGGATCGCTCATTGACCCGAGGCATGCATCAGGTTACGTGGCGGCCATCTACCCCCACGTATGCTACATCTTTCTCATCTGTTCAAGACATGCCGTGCGCCATTCAACACGTTCCGGGTGCGATGATCATATCTAGCCTTTGACCAATCCCCATGAGACAGAAGGATGCCGAGGTAAAGTGGAAGATGCGAGGCCGAAAAGGCGAGACCTCTACGATAAGAACGTTTGTCCAACAATATGCATAGCTAGCCCGGCATGCTGACGAGTGAATTTTAACGCTCTCAAACCAGTGTAAAGAAGCTGTAACGGTCAGCGCTGCGAGTGCACTTTAGCAAGCCTTCCAGTGCAAAATGATTGCTGTTCTATAGCAATGTTAGACCTGTCACGATGCACGACGGCGTCTTGATCTATGAGCATCGCCACAGAGCTGACCGTGCACCGAGCAACGAGATCATGAAAGCCAAGCCTTGCCAACATTTTCTCTTTGATATCAAGGGGAGGCGGCTGCGGGGCCCAGACCTTTGCTAGACCCCTAGACCCGAACATTTGACTACTCGGCCGAGTAGTATGACAGCCCGAGAGCTATCCTTAGACATGACCGTGCTCCCTTGGGGAGAGGGGCTAGCACAGACCACTAGGAGACCAAACGCGGCACTCTGCCGGAGATCCAAGTGGGCTTCCCGCGTGGGGTCACACTGTCTCACTCCGGAGCTGGCGGCACTCGTCTGTGGCTCTGTGCCAATGCGGATATCAATTCGCCACAGGAAACCCTCAAGAGTATCTTGCATCCCTGACAGGATATGATCATAATTCAACAGACCCTCAACGGTCGCATGAATCGCTTATGGGGTCCCAGCCTCGCGGTCGGGCACATGTCGTGTCGATTCAACGCGGGCTGGAGACGCGGCACTTCCTCGGCGGACCGTCCAGTCAACCACATTCTTCGCGAGCTACCTTGCCCCCACCCAGCTTGGCGGCTCGAGGCTGGGGTCAGGAGAATCCCAGATCATGGACCGACAGAGATCAGAGATGATGTTGGACAGGCGGCCTTTGGCTGAAGGTGCAACCCCCAGGACAGGAGTCAACTCCAACGACTCCGAAAATGTGGTTTTGACGATACTTGTGATCTTGGGAAACCCCTTCGATGTATCCTGAGTATCAGTCCAGCCCACCGCATGATCATACTATATTCAGTCAGAGCTGACATTGTGAATTTCTACTCGCTCGAAACTCGGTCACTCGATCTTATTACCTCATTGCGCCGAGATTCATTTTGTTCAGGCTTGCGGCCATGACAGGAGGCCGCTGGGTTTGCCGCGTTCACGATGCCATCGTGACGAGTACAGCTTATCCAGCCACTCCGACTCCCGCGGTCTCTGTCTCAGCCGGGGTGTTTTCGAATTCCGCGGCGCGAGCGTGGACCAGGTGCCAAGGGGCACAAGCTTTCTAGCTCAACTTTCACTCGTCCATTAGTCTCCAGTTACTGAGTCCTCCACGCCATCGCTCCACTTCATGATGGCTTCAAGTCGGCCCGGTGTGAGATGCCCTGGCCATTCCACGCCGGAGTCCAATTTCATGCACCACTGGGATATTGCTGGCGGGCAAGTGAGATCATGTGGACGATCAATCGGTGATGCAGCACACCATTGCTATATGTCGAGGTCAGTTCCCAGTTTTTTGTCTCTTAGTCCTGGTGCTACATGACCGAGGATAGGTGAGCTTACTCAACTCATTCCCGGAAATCCATGCCTCGACACCCCTGAAACGAACTGATAACGCCCGTCGCCGCCGCACAGATGGGTGGGCACTATCAGGCACTCATGACGGCACTGGGCCATCTATACACTCTACCGGCTTCTGATGTCAGACATAGCCAGGAATTTCGGACCTTGTTGAAAAGCTCTACTTCAGACAGAGCTTCTCTTCTATTCTCTATTCCTTGTCCACCTGGGTCGCTTCATCGACCTCTTCACCTCTTGTTTTTGTTTCTCATGGAACTCCCAGGACCATGGCCAACCGTCGCGCTGTTACAAACTCACGCCCGCATCCTGCAGTCGCTCTCCGACACCACACCTACGGAGGAGGCAGTTTTACTCATGGAAAGCACCGCAAAGCTAGTCAGAGAGTCTTGCACCTCGCTGCTTCAACTACTCGGGAAAGATGATCGACCTGCCATCCACTCCACCGATACCGACCACTTCATAAGCCACCGAGCCCTACACGATTTTGTGAACGGCTTTTCGTTGCCGGTAGAGGCCACCACCCGCAAACCAGTCATTGCGATTGCACTCCCAAATGGGCCATTGCTCGCAGCTGTGTGCGTCGCCGTGGCTACGTATTACACGGCCGCCCCAATCGATCCGACCACCGGGCCCGACGAGTTTCAAGCAGATGTTGTTCAATCCGGAGCACGTTGCATCCTAACGAGCGAGTCTGACTACCAACGTCTCCTTCTCGCCGATTCCTGGACCCAGAATGTCGGAGTCCAGGCATTCATAGTTGAATGGACCGGCGACAGTATCAAAATGCGAGACCCAAAAGGACGACGTCTCCCAACAACCGGCTTCCCCAAACCTGAACCCAATCACTCAGATGATGTCGCGGTTATACTATCAACCAACGGACCCTGGGGGAAGGACGTCCTTCCATTGACGACTCATAGCATCTTGGTTCAGGTTGTTGCAGCTATGGGTGCTTGGGGCTTGGGGCCGACCGACGTGGGTATCAATATGATGCCATTGTACCAGGTGTAAGTCAATTGAACACCTTCAAAGTAACTTCAACTGACTTCTCAGTGGCGGTCTCATCAAGGGACTTTTTGCCCCAATCCTATCAGGCGGTTCCATCATTTGCTGTTCGTCGTTCAACGCCACAATCTTTTGGGACGTCGTCGAGAAGATGAGCCCGACTTGGTACCATGCATCGCCGCCGATGCACTTGGTCATCCTTGCCAAAGCCTCCAGAGCCAAGGCGTTGCGCCAGTGTACGATTCGCCTGGTGTGTGATGCGAGTGGCGGCCTGCCACCGGCGCTGGCACGCAAGCTCAGAGACACATTCCAATGTGAGGTTCGTCCCAACGACAAGATCGCCTAGTGAGACCCCCCTCTATTCCCCACGGTCCCGATGACGCTAACCGTCCAGTGCAAGCACGCCGGCCCCGGAACGTGCTGCCGAGAACACGGGCCTCGTCGCTGTCCGCCAGCCCCATTTCGGGCCGTCCCATCACGCCGCGCCGTCATCTGTCGCGTCTAACCAGGCCGACTTCCTCGGTGATGATGGTTACTCGTATGTTATGGGACGAAGCAAGGATGGCATCCACCGCAGCGGGGAAATCATCTCGCCTTTCGAGGTTGAGCGAGCCATTATGACGGCGGCTATGAGCCTCGAGTCCCCAATCTGCGGCAGGCTTGCGCAGGCGCTTGTTTTTGCTGTCAAACACGAGCCTCATGGCGAAGCACTTGGTGTTATTCTTGTGCCAGCTCCCGATGCGCAGAGAGTTGATCTCCTGACTCTCTACGGAGCACTGCATGCTCTGCCCCCCTCCAAACGTCCGTCCATGATCGTCTACATGGACGATCTGCCGGAGCGAAACCATCCAAGCCTCAGAAACAGACTTGCTGAGCGGCTAGGCCTCCCTGTACTCTCGGAAGACGCTTCCTATCTTGCCAAACATTGGGAAGCCAAGTGCCCCCGGGCTGGGTCAGACATCACGACTCCCATCGAGTGCAACCAGTGCGAGCTCAACCGCGAGGCTATCACGACCACCATGCGATCAATTATTCCCAGCGGATATCAAGCCTGCCTCCGCTTGAGCCCGGGCGATGGTAGCCTCGAAGCCTTCGTCGCACCCAAGTCTTTCGGCATGCAAGGCCTGACGCTGGATTGGCCACCGCACATCAGGCGCATGATGTCCCTCGTGTTGGCTGGCTACATGGTACCAGCCCAGCTCCATGTTTTACCGGAGCCTTTTGCTGAGGATCCTCTTGGTGTTGTGGACGAAGAACTTCTCGAGGCTCACGTTTATCACAAGCCGCCCACCAAGCCAGTACCCCCGACGCAGAAGCGTGTGGTTAAAGCCTTTGCCGACATTCTTTCATGGGACCCTGGCAAGATCGACCCTGCGATGAACTTCTTTAGCATGGGAGGTGACTCCATCGCAGCTGAGAAGTTACTGGCTCACCTCCGCACCGACTTTGATCTCCACATTCCCGCAAGCCTTGTGTTCAACCATGGCACCGTCAGGGCCATCGCGGCCTATGTCGACGCCGTGTCGGATCAATCGCCCATCCAAGACGAACCCTGTAGGACTGAAAGCGCTCCTAAAACTCACAGCTCAACAAACCCGTTCCTCATGCTGCTCCAGCTGCTGCCGCTTTGTGTCTTCTATCCCCTGCGCCGGGCTTGCCAGTGGACCGTCTTCCTTACGGTATTGAGCAGGACTCGCTTTTGGGCAACCAATGCGTGGCTCATGGGCCGCCTTGGAAATCTAGTCGGATCAATTACCGTCGGCTACCTCGTCGTGCAGTTGTTCTCTCCCTTTTTTGGTATCG
Source organism: Verticillium zaregamsianum (assembly GCA_002851755.1). Lineage (NCBI taxonomy): Eukaryota > Fungi > Ascomycota > Sordariomycetes > Glomerellales > Plectosphaerellaceae > Verticillium > Verticillium zaregamsianum. Next base: position 3,056,343 of record NMXM01000011.1, on the reverse strand, counting down.
CCATGAAATGGATTATCATCGGCCGGTACCGGGAGGGCGTATACCCCATGTGGGGGATCTACCACACGCGCTGGTGGATGGTGCAAAAGATTATCACAGTGGCCGGCACGGGCTACTTCAACACAAACAACTTTACAAAGACCTTGTACTGCCGCCTCATGGGAGCCAAGGTTGGCAAGAACGTCCAGCTGACTGGAGCTTCGCTGGGCGAGTGGGATCTTCTGGACATCAGGGATGGCGCCATCTTGAACGACACCGTCTGCCGGCCGTTTGGTGTCGAGGCGAACACTTCCATGTATCTCGGCCGCATTGTCATTGGAGAGAACGCGTGCGTGGCATCCATAGTCGCGCCTGGAGCCACGATACCCGCTGCTACGAGTATCGGTCTGAATTCGTCCAGCTGGGAGCTCCAAGACGCGGATGAGTCGAATCGTCTGTTGTCGTCAAGCCGAGCACCTGGCCCTCACTGGGCTCTGGCGGCGTTCGTCACGTTTCCGTTGTTCACCCTTGGATGGTTCCTTACCCTGACACCCATGTTCGGCGGACTGCTGGGCCTCGTGATTGAGAAGCCTCTTGAGAGCCAGCTTCCTTTGCGCGACATCTTGACCTGGTTCCCATCCAACCCTAAGGTGGGCTTCCACTATCTCTCGATGATCCTTCGGACCCTCATTAGCCCATACGTTCTCGTCGCTTTCACGGCTCTTGTGAGGGTTGTTCTCGACAAATGGATTGGACCACCGTGTCCAGGCAACGCTCAGGGCCGAGGCACTCTTCAGATCTGGCGCTCATCGCTCATCAAAACGCTTCTTCCGGACGGGCAACTCCGCGAGGCTACCGAGATGCTAGGCCAGCACCACGGAACGACCTCTGTCATTTGGCGAATGCTCGGCGCTAAGGTAGGCGAGCGCGTGTACTGGCCATGTGTGGCGCCCATCACCAGCGACTTCGGGCTTGTCAACATTGGCAACGATGTGCAGTTTGACTCAAAGGCACACATCATCACCTCGGATGGTGTGGGCTCCGAAAGGGTTTACATCCGAGACGGAGCCATCATCGCCGAGCATGCTCGCCTCCTTCCCGGCGTTCAAATTGGAGAGCGAACCATTATGGGGCCGGGCGCGATGACTCGGCGCGGCAAGAGGTACCCCGCAGATGGCATCTACCTCGGATCCCGAGGTGGCGACGCCGTGTGTTTGTCGTCGGGCTGGGACGCTATGACAGAACATTCAGTAATGCGTCGACGCTGGATGAAGCATAAGCCAAGTTGTGACACATTGGTTGGCGGTAAAGGTCTGCAGCATGTTGGCAGCTTTGACACCTTGGTCGACTCGAAAATGAACGCCAAGAAGGTTGCAGTCGCCGACGTTGACTCCCTCAAGGACATTGGTGAGTACGAAGTGTGTGCCGACTCGGACAGCACACCATTCAAACGAGCTTTCTATCAGCGGGATGCGCCGTATCACGTCTCCAGTTCGGCTCTCGTCTTCTTCTACTCAGCTTTCATCTCAACTTTCACCGTCTTCTTCTGGAATGTTCCTGTTTTTTGTTCGATCAAGGTGGTTGGTCGTATATTCAACGACCACATGCTGCAACGACCCAGCAACTACGACGTGCTGGCATTGTGGATACTCTCCAGTCTCAGCATGATAGCCTTGACGACAGGCAGCGCCGTGCTGGCAGTAAGCATTGTCATTGGCGCCAAGTGGGCGCTCCTCGGGCGCGTGACGCCGGGCAGCCAGGATTGGGACAAGACACCGTTCTGTCAGCGCAGGCAGCTGTTCCTGACTGTCGAGAGGCTCGTATATCGCTGCTGTCGCGGCAAGGGGGTTCCGGGCATGCTTTCTGGGACGCACTGGCTGGTCATGTACTACCGAGCACTCGGAGCGACCGTGGGAAAGGACGTGGCCCTGTTCGCGAACGGAAAACCAAATCTCATGTTCACCGAGCCTGATTTGGTGACTATTGGGGATCGTGTAGCCATCGATGACGCCACCTTGGTTACCCACAAAGACATCAGGGGTAAGTTCGATCTAGCCAGGGTGAAGATTGGCGACCGTTGTGTGCTGCGCTCAGGCAGCAGCATTCTCAGCGGTGTGACCATGGAGCCTGGCAGCTGCCTTTTGGAACACACCCTCATCATGCAAGATGAGGTAGTTCAAGCCGATACAACCATGCAGGGCTGGCCGGCGAACAGGTTTACCGGCTGCAGAGTCGGTGCCAATCCCATCCCAATGATGGAAACTTTCGAAGGGCCCAGAACAGCCGACCCTTCCCGAAACAACTCCGATGCCACGCTCATTGCTGGTCAGGAGTAAAAGGGTGTACACATCGATGCACAACCAATGCCCAGGCGGCATGACAATTTGACAACGATTATATGATGTTTTAAGGCGACTGAGAACATTTTTATACGATGATGAGACACGCACCCATACACACATACACACACTCGCACAAAAAAAAAAGGCCAGAGAGAGGTGGGGGGTGAGCAGAGAATGCAAGGGCAATGGTAAAGGCATAAAATTGGTGATAGAAAATCCAGGATCAAGCAGCGAGATGCTTACGACAATGAAGACGGCTGAATAGGTAGATATGTCCATTCTCGAGGATGTAGTAATGGATCCGACCTGCTTGAAAACCTTTGCCTCGATTTTCACCTTACCAAGACACAATTTCTGGTTTCTGGGTTGATTCCCCTCTATTCTATCGTTGCTGGTGTTTGGGGTCTCTTGGAACACCGTGCGCCGTCTGGCTCCTTGCACTAACTATCTTGTCGAACGATGGCCCCCTCTTCCAGCGACTGGAGCTCAAGAGGCCCGTTATTGTCACAGAAGTCACTAACGACAGCGCGTTGTAACAGTGGATGGCTTCGCCACCGGTCTCGGATATACGGTCTTCGCCGCCAAAACGCGTGGGCGAAGAGTGGGGTGAGTACGGGTGCCGTGACGGCAACCAGGCCGACGGTGGTCTCGCGAAATCCCCAGCGAATGATATTGATGGCAGAGACAGGGCCGTTCAGAGTTTAAACGGCCCGCACAATAGCAGTCGAGATGACGAAGAGTCCAGAGCACAACTAGATAGATACAGCAAGTTTTCGGGCGCGAGAAGCGCGGAGGTGCCAAAGTATCGGAAATGGAACGGATAGTATCGCCACATCGGTGACAACATTAAGGACAACGAGAGCCCAGAAATTTTAAGGTCGAAATATACATTCCGGGCCTGGTAGAGGGCGAATTTGGCAGTTAGAGTGGTAGCCATATAACCTGTCAGTCGCAAGCCAGTGGCACAGAGTTGAACTTGAGGAAGACTCACGGCCTACAGGAGACGCTGACGATCAAAATCAGGGCGATCCAGGACGTACCAGTTAGCCAGAAGAGGCACTGGATTGTCCTGGTTTGGAAAACGCCCAAAGTTAGGCGACGATAGAAGAGGAGCGATAGCTTCAGGGTCTCTAGGCTCTTTAGTCAACATGAGCACCGATAGATGAAGAGAACACGACGTGTCATCACGAACAGATGAGGCCTGGATATGCATAATACGATGTGAACTCCAGCATAGAACCAAGCTCGAGGATGCACACATTTTCATCGGGTAGTGAGGATACTTGCTCCGGCGTCACGTCTACATTTCCTCCTGTGTAGTATGTAACCTGGACAATGATGGCGTTCGCGGTGTAGAGCAGCAGGTACTATATGGTCAGCGGTTGTCGTCAGAGCTGGTGGAGATCGCCTGACCAATGCGGCGAGATAATCATCGCCATGAAACCCCTGAAGCCGACAGTGCGGATGCGGACAGCATAGCGCAAAAAAATGACAAAGACGCCAATGGCATAAAAAGCCTATGGATTCAGGTCAAGAACGGCCAGCCACACTAAAGGGGGTATGATTCGCACCCAGATCTCGCCTAGATAGGTGTCGTTTGTCTCCAGGTTGACATTGGCGCTTGGTTGGAGAGATTGCATTTGACAATGTCGTCTCGAGCCGGTCGGCAATTAGCGATTTGAAGTGGTTTTCGAAGTATCAGGAGTCATGATAGTGGAAATAGGAGTAATAACGACGGCATCGCGTGGATCCGAGAAACATTAGGTAGCGCGCTGGGTAGTTTATGACACTGATCTCGATGTCTGTCCCCTTGAGTTGCGGGGAAGCTCTGGGTGACCACCAAAACCTTTTCCGATCCAGGTTAGCGATGATGCGGGCAGTGATTCTTTATCACATCACCGGTGGCGGGACGCCAGACGGCGCCAGAGCTGGATCGACGCCGGCCATGGGTGCGAGCGCTGGGTCGGCTAGGATACAATTGATTCGAAGGTCTGGTCTCGATGGCGTCTTGATCTTGATCGCGGCTTATGCACAGGGGCTTTCCCAGCTTTGCCAGTATGGTACCTATGGAACAAACGGTTCCAACGAGCCTTACCTGAGGTACCTTGGGTGGGTAGGTAGGTGACGACGGATGGATGACAATGTTTCCGCTGAAGGGACGGCGCCAACGCGGTGGAACAAGCCAACACCTGCACCGCGAAACGATTGCCGGCCGACTGTCTCAGGTCTGCGAGTGAAGCTCTCGGTGAAGCAGGTGATGTTGACGTAGCGGTAAACGTAAAGAGTCTCACTGTGCTTCCTTTAACATGAACACCAAGACCAGGTCCGTACACCATGAATCTAGTACATGCATACAGCGGTTGCCACTTATCCGTCCAGTGCAGTACGATCACCGACTCGGTAGGCTCCAGCTTTTTGCACCCCTTGCCTGTTGCCAACGCCCCTGCACCCCCTCACGGAGACTTCTCCGCTGTCATCCAGCCCCTGTATGCACGACTGGGAAGGCATGTCGGTCATTGTAGAGTCGGCACCCGCAATCCGGCCTGGCACCTCAGGCAGCTAGCTACCTACCCTCGACGTCAAGGTTCTAGAATCCTCAGATTTCCCCAACCCTTCGGCTCTGACGGCACACTTCCCTTGAGCGATCGGATTAAAGTTGATTTTCATTTCCGTTGGCGCGCGTCTAGCTGTTTACCGCGCCGCGACGATTAAGCCGGGCTAGGTAGACAGATGACAGTGAGACTGCCATGACGGCATCGTCAGGTGACGCATCGCGAGACTCCAACACATTCAGCATGCGACCGGCCAAACATCACTGACGACAACGACGATGGTGAGGCTTTTATGTGACCGACAGAGCATCCGTGCTGACTGATGGCAAATGACGGATGAAGAGGCCAAGCCCAAGGGGCATCCAACGGTCGAATGGCATCCTCGCAGGCTTGTTGCCAAGTGCTCTAAAAGTCTTGTCGCCCCAGCTGGACGTGGCATCGCAATCACCGGGCTCTTGATTCGATCCCCCGGACGAGACACACTGTGCTTTTTATGCTGCCCTCTCACTCCGCGCTGCTCTGAACTCTTGGTTTGCATGGCTAGAGGTATTTGACGGTGAGCAGACCAGGCGATTGACCTGACGATTGACCTGTGACGAGCCCTCTGTCTGCATCCTCGCCCCGACTTCACATCCGAAGAACTGCCAAAAGCCACGCGTATTCATTCATATTGTCACATCGCAAACACGAAACATGATCATGGATGCGAGCCTGCTGCTCTTGTAGCCTCGTCCCTGCGCCCCGGTCCGTCTTATTTGACCAGACCTTGTCGAAGCGCCAGGACTCGCTCGTTCTCCGTCCTCCGCGCTGGCCATCCCACTCATCTACCCTCCCCTCTCCGGGCCATTGTCTCACGTCTTATCTCCAAGTTGACTTCATCTTTTGCCTCATCGCTTGGCCTGCCTTACCTACACCTCCTTGACTACTAGCCGTCGCCCTCGAACAGCAGCGAACTGTCAATGGCTGCCGTCGTTTTTCATTTTCACCTTCCCAGCAGCCTTCAACGCAACTAGCCACCATGCCCGACTCGGGAGGCCCCATCCAGGGCTTGAAGAAGCGCATGACGTTCAAGGACACGCTTTTCAAGGTCACGGGCCGCAAGAAGAAGAGCCAAGAAGAGAACCAGCGAGCATCGACCCAATCCACGACATCCACGATGTCAACCGCATCGGAAGCGTCGACTGCCTCAGCGGCATCGGCAGCATCCACGGCGACCACGACACCTGGCGCGCCAACTTTTTCCTCCCTTCCGCCTACGCGCGAAAAGTATTGCACCCTGCGTCTGAGCGACGACTTAGCCATCTCGATCGGCGATGCCTTTGATCCCAACCCTAAGGCCACGCTCGAGGATGCCCCGCGCTTCGATTACGGGCCCATCCGTTGGCCGAAATTCATCCGCCTGCTCCTCGTCTTCCCTGCCATTATCCCCGAGGAACCCCTCGAGACACTCGTCTTCCACGCCGACCTGCACGAGGTGCCCTTTCAGATGCTTAAGTATGAGGCGGGCGACACCATGCGCACCATGCATCTCAACGGCATGAAAACGATGGTTCACCAGGGCCTCTACGATGCACTGTTGGCCGTGCGCGACCGCTCGAAGAGGCGTGCCTTCACCGTGCTCTGGGTCGACGAGGTCTGTGTCAACCAGGCAGATACGATCGAGCGCGACGCCCATGCCCGCCTTAAACGCGACATTGTCGCCGCTTGCACCGGCAAGACAGCAGTCGACTCGGCTCTCAACGCCAATTTCAAGCGCGGCCGGGCCGACCGCCGGTCCCTCGAGGTAGATCGCGCCGAGTCCTCCCGCCAGTCGACCGGTCAGCCCGCTCGCCAGACGCGCCGCCACTTGTCAAATGCCTCGGAACTGTCCGGAACGACGGCTGCGGATCCGTTATCACGCGCCCAGTCGCGCGCCCAGTCGGTCGGTGCATCGTCAGTCAAGACAACTGAAAGGATCCGTGCCATCTCCGACACGAGCGACTCGGACAGCTCCGACGCCAAGGGAAAGGCACCAGCCAAGTCGAGAAAGTCCTCGCGCGAGCAGTCGGCGGGCGGCTCGATGCAGTCGCGAGAGGAGCGCCGCCCGCGGACGTCCATATCGTTTGACATTCCCAAGCACCCAAGAACCGGTGCTGATGACGACAAGGACGACGAGGAGGAGGACGACGACGACGACGATGCGGCAGTGGCATCGGACGCAAGCCCGGAGAGGCACTACACCGTCATGAAGTCACAGCCTCTCTAGGCCATGCATGTACCATTATCATAGCCGGAGTTAATTTGATTTATTGCCTTTACATGGTGTTTTGGTCTGTTCGTACGACCACGTCACATGTATGGCCCAAGGTCGATATGGCCGTCTCCATCCAGGAGCTGGAACAGGTTGAGGTCGCCGAACCCAGGATCTCCGCCAGCATCCATTCGTCCCTCGAGGAATGCCGAAAGGTTAGGTGTCTGGGGCAATGAGTCGGAGAGGCCTAAGAAGCCCGTGTCAATGTCGCCGAAGGGTGGTGTCCCGAGGCCGAGGTATCCTGAGGCACCCGATACCCTGGCGGCGGAGTTACGGCGATCCGTGACGGCCTGCTGATATGGTGCTTGCAGCACAGCTTCCTGACCTTCGCGAGGCACCAGGCCAAACAGCTGCGAGGAGCTTTCAGTCCTCTGGAGACGTTCATTGAGTTCCTTCTTCTCGAGGTACTCCAACGCCGAGGCAAGCAGTGACTTGGCAATGAGGGCATATTGCGCAGCGTTTGTATCATTCTTCGCGAGATGTTCCATAGCTTGGATCGACTTGCGGGTGTACTTCTCAAGGATGCGGCCGAAGGACCCAAGGAGGCCGATGCCGAGAACGAGTGAGGAGGCGAACAGCCAGGACCTAGATTAATCAGCGTTATCACATGCGAGGAGGGACTGCGTCACTCACACAACCAAGGGCACGTGGCCCCGGAGGAAGCCCTTGTCGATGAGTTCGGCCACTGGCTCGACCATAAAGCTGGCCGCGTCAATGCAGGCATCTGCGAGCTTAGACTTGCCAGAGGAGAGACTTGGCTGGGTAGGAGGCTGTGCCGCTTGGTTCTCGGACAATCGTTTGTGGAGCTCATACATCAAAAATGGCCGCGACACGAGGATGACGGCTGCTAACGTCAGTCGACGTGCTTCGGTCTCGGTTTGACCTACTCACAATAATAGTAGGAGCATAGCACCTGGCATGCTCCCGTCACCTCACTCGCGTCTCCATCGGCTGATGGACTGGCGATGACGTGCTTCAGCTTCGGCAGCCACCTGATGGACCAGTCGCGGAGTCGGCGGGATATGCCTTCAGTCAGCTGGTACGATATCTTTTTGCGTGAGTACACCTCGACAACGATCTCCTCCGCAATCAAGAATATTTGCACGGAAGAGTTGAGAGTGTCGAAAGCCTCCTGGCCGTCTTCGTCTGGCGCTGAGTAGGAGACAGTGCAATCTACGTCGGAAGTTGCGGGCGGTCGTCCCATGGACGTGCTAAGGAAGAGGTCCAATATGCGGAGGCTTTTCCACAGGCGGTCGCTGGATTTAAATGAGAATGGTTCGCACAAATAAGGTAAATAGCGGCCTACCGTTGACGCTGTGTTTCGGAACCAAAGCGGGCATTGATCTCAGTGCGGTGGACACCGATAGAATATGCGGCGCGTACGGCGATGCCTAACAGCATGATGTTAGCAAAGATCAAGATTTGGCAAATTCTCTCACGACCTACCGCAAAAGAGGAACGCCCCATTCGTCTGACAAGAGCCCAGCATGAACAGCGTGATCAGGATGAAAGCTTGAATCGTCGAAACCGTCAGATTGCCGGTCAAATTGGCCAGCGCAATGTTCCGAGCATGGTCAAAATACGACACGGCAAGGTCCTCGCGCGTAGCCTGGTACCCAATAGATAAAACCAGGTAGTACACGGCAGACGACACATCGTGCGAGCGCTCAGTCTGGCTGGCCCAGAGGGCAATGTCGTCGTGCAGCCGGGTGTGGCAAAAGAGGTCAACGATACCGCATGTCTGATGCGATCAGCGATTGTGGCTACCGAGAGCAAGACAAAGCGAGGAGAGAATCTCACCACAGACGAATATGTCGCGACAGCGAGTGGTATAGTATCGTGGTGTAGCATAGGTTGCGAACTCAGGATATGGCCTTGTGGTGCTTTAGTAGGGGCGCTGTCACTACCCGAGAACCGATTAACATGCTGGGCAAAGGCATTGGCATCAACGCGGCTTGTGACTAGCTGGCGGACGGTCTGGAAGAATGACAGTGGAGCGCAGTCCCCTATGAAGACTTCGGAAGGTCAGCTTGGCCCCTTCGACTCCCCAGAAAGTGACCTACTAAGCTTTCCTTGGGCATCCCTCAGCAGACGAGCCTCTCGCGGGACCTCCGTCTCGTCTTCGGCAGCCTCATGTGATGGAGCGGCTTGCGGGGTGGGTGTGGCAGCGTGGCTCTGCTGCCGGCTCTGAAACGATGTCGACTCCGGCGACTGGTGATGCCGGGCCAGCCGATCTGTCCCGGGTGCTGAGGGCGAGGGCGTCACGGTCGTCCGGGGAACTTGCGTCCGTCGGCGGTGCTGGGGCGAATAATGACACGCCGGAGCCCGTTGACGGCGGGTACAGTAGCCGCAAGGGACATTGCCGTCGCATTTAACTAGATAGCCTTTTAGTATTCAAGCGATGGGAGCCTCCAGGTTGAGCGCGTCGGTACCCTTCCTGGCCTTGCAGCTATCGCAGGCATTGGCAATGCGGGCGCGGACTCGCCGGATTGGATCATCGTCCATTGATGTCGGCGACATTCAGGGGGCGGCAGGCGGATGGCGGATTCGGAGGGCGGTCGGGACTTGCACAACACTGGCTACAGGTGACAGGGCGCAGATGTGGGTGTAACGCCAGCGCGGATGCAAGGAGGGCGGAAGAAAAGGGAGCTCTGGCCAGGTGGAGGGCAGCGGTGAGAAGTTTGCTTCCGCTTCCGCTTCCGATATTCCGCGATTATGTAATGCTGGTGGATCTTTTTGTCCACCTGGGGTGGGTCGGTGACGAAACTAAACTCTCACGCCGCTATGCACGATCCGAGCAAGGCGGTCTCTCTGTGCTTCCGCCCCTTCCGCATCACAATCATCTGCATCCGCGTTCCCATCCGCATCTACGCTTGCTCACGGGACAACAATTGCGTCTCGGCTGGCCCTGCCTCCTCGACAGTTCGGGACATGTCAAAACAATGTCGGAACAGGTTGCGCTTGCTAAAGATCATGGTTGACCTATCATATACGCCCGCTATGCAATCCAAGAAGTGGGAAATTCACCACTACGCTCACGTGCATCCATCCATCCAAACAGTCACGTCATCGCCTGCTCAGATCTCCAGCCTGAGCCGTCTCGTCTCTCGTCTGCTTGAGGAACGGCATCAACGATGTTCCACCGGTTCCCGTCAGCTCCTGCGTGTCCTTGGTCGTCTCTGACGCACTCGCCAGATCGACCTTGCCGCCCGTTGCACTCCCGTTGGCCTTCTTTGAGGGCAGCACAATATACCGCGCCACGATCTGAAGGTGCTTGTTGCGGAACTCCGTCAGTGTCCGCGTCGCTGCCTGGTACGCATTGCGCAGCCTCTCCTGTTCCGCCGTCTGGGGCGGAAGCATGGCCAGCTCTCGGATGCTCCCCAGCAGCGGCACATGCTCGAGGAACCGTCGGTGCGGGCCTGGCATGTACTCCCGAACCTGCTGGTGGAACGTCGGCTCCTTTGTCGCCTTGGGGTTCGACTCGGGCTTGGGGTTGCCGTGAGACATGTGCTCAACGCCGAGAACAACGTCGAGAAACTGGATGAGCGAGCTCTGGCCATTGCTGCCACCACGGAGCTGCTGCCAGCTGCCCCTGCCATTGCCCTCGTCGTAAAAGACGCCGTTGGGAAGGCCCGCCGCCGCCATGTTCTTGCTGCCCGCCAAGAACGGCCGAATCTTGTAGAAAAAGCACATCGGGTCGCACTCCTCGTACATGCGCTCAAGGAGGGCACCCGTCTTGCGAATGCTGCTAGTAAGCGCCTCGATTGACGTCGTTATGGTGTCGTAATCGCGTGATTTGATGGCGTCGAGGCCGTTCAGCATGGACGAGACGATGTGCGCGCCCTCCGCCTCCATGGCTACCGACACAAGGTAGAACCAGGCCTCATCGCGTGTACCGGTGAAGGTGTGAAGCGACTCGAGTTTGTCGAGATCGGTAAAATCGGTACTGGAGCTGGAGAAGTTCCATAGGTTGAGCGCGGCGTACGTCGCTACTGGTGGCAACTCGAGGTGGTTTGCAACACGCAGCATGGGGACGGAGACGGCAGGGGGGAGGACCTGGACCTGGTCAGCTGGATTTACCGGGTATACTGAGCGGGCACTCTAACATACCTCTTGAGCCTTTTCACCTCCCCAAACCCAGGCATGCGTGAAGAAGCTAAGGATAACGTAGGATCTCCTCCACTCGGGCTCGCTAGCGAGCTCGTCTGTTGACAGCACTGGCAGCTTTCGAACTTCATCGTGGAACCTCTTTGAGCTCAGCAGCTCGGGAAGATGGTGAATAACACGCTCCCAGGGGGCGTAATATGCCGACGGAAGATGTGACAGTGGTGCCTCAGCGGGCAAAAAGCCGTTCTTGGTTATGCCGAATTCCCTGTAAGCCTGTTCCGTGAAGGCATCCTCGCGTAGGGGTGAGATGGCGTGGGGAGACATGGTAAATCAGAGATGTGTAATAAGATGGCTTGGCAGATCAAAGGGCAAGCTTGAAGTCAAATCTGTAGGTTGAAGAGGCAGAGCAACTCGAGACCACTAATGACGGCCGCTACGACATGAAGTATCTCGTCTCAATGCCCATCCACATTCCTGACTTGGTCTTCCGTGGTGGAACCCCCTATTCCCGCTCCGTGGTCCGCGTCTTCGATCCGGCCCGGCTACCTGCGGAAGAAAATGTGACGGGTCGGGCTTCGGATGCGGATGTCGGATGCGGGTGCGGATGTGGCTGAAGCGGCCAAGCGCGACCGAGACGAGCCACTGGTGACGGCTACAAAGTGGTCGAAAAGCCGCCCCCAAGCAGTCATTGACCCCTCACTCAACAGAGCAGCACAGCACACCATCATCGTCTGATTCATCTCATCCGAACAATCGGACTCTTACGATTACCCCAACGATGGACTTCTCTTCTTACGTGGAGCACCTCCGTTCCGGCGGCCGAGCCAAGTTCCCGGCCAATGCCAACACGGCCGACTTCGCCAGGCAGCTTGATAGCCAGGATGAGCTCCGACACTTCCGGGATGAGTTCATCCTGCCAACCAAAGGCTCATTGAAAAAGAAGGCCATTGATGGTACCTTGCCAAGTAAGTACATTCGCCTCTCAGGCCGACTGCACCAAATCTAACCCGTTTGCAGATGGTGACAAGCTGGCCATTAATGGCCATGCCAATGGTCACAGTGCGTCCACCTTTGACAGCACCCCGTCCATATACTTCTGCGGCAATTCTCTTGGTGTGCAGCCCAAGGCGACGCGTCAGTACTTGAACGCGCAGCTCGAGACGTGGGCCTCGATTGCCGTTGGCGGACACTTCTCGGCGCTCGAGGAGTCGCCCCTTGTCTGCTGGCAGGACATGGCCGAGGAGTGCGCCATCAAGAGCGCTGCCATTGTCGGCGCGCTGCCCGAGGAGGTCGTCGTCATGAACACCTTGACGGCAAACCTGCATTTTCTCATGGCGAGCTTCTACCGGCCTACCGAGAAGAGACACAAGATCATTCTCGAGTGGCGTCCCTTTCCCAGCGATCACTATGCCATAGAGTCGCAGATTCAATGGCACGGCCTAGATCCTGAGACGTCCATGGTGCCAATCCAACCCGACGACGACTTCTATATCTCCACCGACCTCATCTTGAGAACGATTGATGAGCACGCCGAGGAGACAGCCCTTATTCTCCTCCCCGGTATTCAGTATTACAGCGGCCAGCTCTTCGACATGGAGCGCATTACCAAGTATGCCCAGGACCGCGGCATCGTCGTCGGCTGGGACTTGGCCCACGCGGCGGGCAACGTCGAGCTGAAGCTGCACGACTGGAACGTTGATTTCGCAGCTTGGTGCACGTACAAATACCAGAATGCCGGACCTGGTGCCATTGCCGGCGCATTTGTCCACGAGAGGCATGGCAAAGTGGAGAAGGAGAACGGACGGCCGGTGTTCAGGCACCGCCTGACGGGCTGGTACGGCGGCGACAAATCCGTGCGGTTCAACATGGACAACAACTTCTTGCCGACGGTGGGTGCTGGCGGATTCCAAGTCTCGAACCCTTCAGCAATTGACTTGGCGTCGCTTGCTGCGGCTCTCTCCGTGTTCGCCAAGACGGATATGAAGTCGCTGAGGTCGAAGGCACTGGTTCTGACGGCGTATGCGGAGCACCTTCTCGATGGCATCCTAGCGGACGAGTCCAAGGACGAACCTTCGTTCCGTGTTATCACGCCAAGGAACCCATTGGAGCGCGGTACACAGCTGAGCGTTCTGCTCAAGGAAGGCCTGCTGGACAACGTGAGCGCGGCGCTGACGGATGCGGGAGTCGTCTGCGACAAGCGGAAGCCCGGCGTCATCCGCGTCGCCCCCGTGCCGCTCTACTGCACATTTGAGGACGTCTGGAAGTTTATGGATGTACTGAGGAAAGCAATTGCGTAGATCAAAGCAGTAAAAAGAAATAAGCGATTTGATTTAGCAACCACCTGAGCGAATGGAACGTAGTAAAAGCCGAGTGAGCGAGCATTTCATGACATGTTCTGCGCCGCACACATACTCATCCCAAATATCACCAACATTCGCCAGCAAGCCCCAGACCCCCTTTTCATTAGGACACCGCTTTCGACTCCAAGACCACTCATCAAGATCACTCATTCCGGGCCTTCAACTTGTGGATTGACTTCATTCAGGCGCGATGGTATCCCATATTTCCTCAGCAATAATTTTCAGCGCCGCAATATTCTAAACTTCCGTTTTGCCGGGAGTTCGAGCTCCTAAAAAGGTCTTGAGAAGCTGTTAGCAAGGTTGGAAGAGCCGGTTTGGAGTATGTTGCGGTCGTTCTTTTCTATCTCTTTGAGCTACCCCGCCACATTAGTAACAATGAGTGTGTAGCAGCTGATGCCTTCGGTGTTTTGAACGTTCTCAAAGCCATCCAAGTCCACAACGCACAGCGAGGGTCTTAAATGTGTTTCTATCGATCTTGGGGAGTTGTGTGTTTTCCTTGTTGAATTCGAGACAGCTCTTCCTATGTTGAGAATTCCAGCTGAAAGAATTTCCGGACGTGAGGCCCCAGCCGTGTGCCCGAGGAGTATGTCAGTCTTGCTGCAGACGAGGCTGCCGAGGTAGAGTTTATCGGGGGGGCGTTGAGGCACTTTAAAGGCTTGAATCAACATCCTTCGAATGTGTGTTGGTTGAGGTCGGTATGGTGAGAGGCGGCGTATATGAAACAAACAGGTAAAACAACTGGGGCACGAGAGGGTCGTCACCGGTTGTGCTGAGCCACCTAGTCGGTTCCCCAATCACCCTTGTATTCATAGGACGGTTGCTTCTCCCCAGTGCTGTGGACCTTGCTTACTGCAGGCACTTGATAGCCGCTGTCTTCCAGCTGCTACTGTTGCAATTAAGCCTGTCTACATGATACAAAGATGCTGTCATACTCAAGACACCGCGGCGGTGGCAGAAAAGAGTTTGAGTGAGCTACTTCGAGATAAGAATGTAGTTTGTTTACTCTCTAGGTGTCAGGAACCTGGCAGTGTGAGCCTGGATGGCAAGTCACGGTTCGTCATATTTACGGAGGTCTGAGAAGCCCAACCACCGAGCCGTCGGGACAATGTAAAGATGATGAACCCCCAACTTGCAACTAAATCTGCGTATAGGTCTACACTTCAGCTTAGGCTGTCGCTACCTGCAATCTCCATAGACCTATCAACACGGCTTGCGAATGAACTCTTGTGATGGCCACTGGGGCTTCTTATCCCGGAACAGGTCACAACGGCCGGGTCAGAACAAGACAAAGCCAAACATACAAAAATAAAACGATCAAACAGAATCGATGCAGGCTATTGGCCAAATCATGGGGCGGCAGGAGTCCAGAAGCCTAAACGGTGATGGTACCATGACAGCCATAATCGATGACGCGAACGCGAGAAACCCGATACCCACCACCAACCACGTCCTCGCTTGACGAACCAGTGTTGACGCATCAGTCACGACGACGCTCTGGCCCGGATCAAGGAAGAGTTTGCTGCCATCCGCAAGCCATAAAAAACCTTGACAAAGCCACATTTCGAGAAGCTGGGTCGTCGGCAACAACAGGCCAGAATTCAGCACCAACCAAGTCATACATAATGGGCATTTCTCTCTCCACCGCACGGCTCCTGGCGCCTGCTTCTTTCGTGCTCGACTTTGCCGCGCAGAGCTACGGCCTGCTCAGCACCCCCAATATGAAGGATATTCACGACACACATCTCTCGTTCTTTTCCCCACAGCCATTCTTCATCGGCGCCTTCTTCTTCCCACAGCAGATTTTCCAGCTTGTATGGCTATGGCGCCTACACCACGCCAAGCGAGAAGACAGCGCTACGGCGACCATGGTTGATTTTGCGCCGTTCTATACTCTGGGCAACGTCTGCATTGCATGTAGGTACCGTGGCGCCTGGCATCTTCTTCCGCGCTGACTTGCCAGCGTGGATGTTTTTTTGGAACGGCGGTGACCTCAGGACTTCAAACATGTTTGTGGCAGTCAACACTTTCGCCCAGCTGTACTTCATCGCCTCCCGTCTCCCCCGAATGGACACGACGTCTACCAACTCTATTCTAACTCACGTTGTCTCCAAAACGTTCGCGGGTATCGGCGTGCTGGATCTGCTCCACAACACTTCGGCCGCTTATTTTGTTGACGCCCAGGCTTCTATGCCCGTGAAAGTCTTGACGGGTGTTGGCTTTGGTCTACTTTCAGCGGTAAGCGATTGGATCTTCGGTGGATGTCTTGTGTACGACCTCGTGGCACTTTCCGTGGGACAGTCCATCTACGGGAATACGACCTGGAGCAAGTTGCTGGGTGTGTACGCCGGGCTTGCGATGGCCATCGTCGGAGCCAAAAACCTGTTGAGGTGAGTTGTCCGTCCCTAACATGATTGTTGCTGATGGAGTAGGACGCCTTGTGGGGGGAAGGATATCAAGCTTTGCGAAGAGTGTCTTGAGGCGCATAGGGACTACAGGTACAATCCGTCACTCTATCAATGTTGACGTCAAGTATCATTTCTCATTCATGCCTATCATCGTTCGTGGTATCATTCAAACGCCCCCTGCTATGCGCCTGCCCCCTTCATAGGGGCCCAGTTGTGTAACCACTCGCGCGCCTTGTCCAAGTCACCGCCAGCGGCCTCACATGCCGCTATGCACCACTCCAGGTCCCACACGTTCTCGCTGGAGAGCATTTCTGCCAGTTTTCTGCTCCGCTGGTTCCTCTCATCGACGCAAAAGAAGAGGGGCTCCCCAGTCCGTGGTACGCTTTCTACCAGTGGCTTCACCAACGGCAGCACAGCTTGAGCGCTGGCGGCCTTTGCCTCTAGAGCTGTGTTCGCCCGGCCCGTCTTGCACCACTCATTGGCGCACCACGCCTTGCCGCAGCCCGTCATCATTTGCGATAGGTATCGGCGTTCGATGCGCCGGCGGAGTGCTTTGCCCTCTGGGTCGTGCATGCTGACGTACAGGGGCCCGAAGCACAGCGAGCAGAGGCCGATGTCGTTGCCAGGGCCCTGTCCCACTCTCGTGCCAGCGCCGACAGTCCCGCCGGCCCCGACCCCATGGAGAGTTCGTCCGCAATTGATGTTTCGGCAAATCTCAGGTCTTCGCCTCGACACCTTATCAAGCTCGTGATGCTTCATGTGGGCCGACATGTCGCGCATGCGGACAATTTTGCCACAGAGATGGCAGTCAGTAGTGCGTGCCCCATCAGCAACCTCGTGTGCTGACAAGCCTGACAATAGAACTTCGGCTGAGGGGTTCAAAGGGTCTCCCTCTTGCGGCACTTCCAGGTGGCAAAACTTGCAGAGAATCAGCTTGCCCGGGCAGACACTTGTCCTGTGCAGGGCCAGCTCTACCAATGACGCCACCGTCATGCCGCACGAGGAACAACGGCACTCGGTGTGCCTTACGGCGTCATGCTTGGCCTTGCTGGCGGGTGTGTCGCCAAATTCGTCGTCAAACTCGCAGTGCCAATGCGCCTCCCACTCGGGGGACCCCTTTTTGAAGACAGCCCTGCAACGTGGGCAGACGGTGTTATTGCGGAGGCAAAAGTTCTGGTGTAGGACGATGGTCCGCGTCGGGACAAACTGCAAACAGTTCTGGCACTGTTCTTCATCTGATGAATGGGCATGGGCAGCATCAGCCGCAAAGTCGGAGTCAAGAGCGACAACCGCAGGGCCTGACCGGGCGCGAAGCGTAAAGGGAATCGGCGTCGCGCCCAACGTGTCCAGCTTCGGGTAGCCGTGCACGGAGATCAGGAGCTGATCAGCATCTTCAAGCTCGATGTTCGTCGGTTGGAGGATGATTGACTTTTTGCCACTCGGGGCGAGCGACATGTCGCCGAACACGTGCTCCGAGTCTCGCGGCGCGGCTCGCTGTCTGGTCGACTTTGGGCTGACAAAGAGGTCAAGCGAGTCAGGCACCTTGATGCCTGATAGCTCAATCGTCAAAGGAGCAGATCTGTTCCATGACGGCAGCTCGAAGTCAACGAATTCGCCTGGAACGACTTGGCCCGCAACAGCCTTCCATACGTCCAGTTCGCCGCCCTTCGAGCTCCCATTGGCACTACCCAGGTGCGCCTCAGCCATGATTTGGCGCATTGTCTCGCGGGCCTGCTCTTCATTGAGCGCTTCGATATCAACCTCGAGGTCGGTGTCGACGACGCAAATACCATCGCCCTCCGGGAGGAATTTGTCAACGAGAAATTGGAATTGCTCGCCCTTAACCCCGCGGACGGATAGCACGGCATCCTTCGTTAACGTGGTGAAGCTCTCGCGCAGCTGGCGTTCGAGGAGAGACTTCCAGTCGTCCGGGTTGTAGCCCGCTTCGAGGGGTCGTAGGCGGACGTAGGTGCCTTTAGGAAGATATTTCGCGTGGACTGTAATCTGGGGGGGTTCGTGGTGTCGGCTACTCGTCAGATCCGTTGTTGTTTTGGCAGAATCCCCTTCCTCAAATGCGCTGTTGTCAATGCCCAGTGCCTCCATCAAGTAGGCGCCTAGGGCGACTTGGCCCTCATCAGCGGAGAATTCACGAATTCCAGCGTGAACGACATTCCCGTTAAGTTGATTGACTAGGCGAAATGTTAAAGGATTTGGCAGCTGCGCCGTCTCGCGATAGTGACTCGAGTGGGTGGCGTAGGGGTTGAAGGGGTCGCGTGAAGAGAATGTCTGGTTCGAAGTGGCGGGGGTCGGCGAGGCGGCGAGGAGTTGCTCAAGGGCAGACTGAGGGAGTAGGATTTTGTCGCCGCGGAGGTCTTTAGGTGCGCTCCTTTCTGTTGATACAACAGTGAACGGCGCAGACCACTTGATCGAGGGAGTGTCCGTGGAGTCGGCGTCGTCCATATTGACTGCAACGTGGTTCGCTGTCAGGATGGTGGGGAGTAGGAAAGTCGGAGAAAGTTGATCTTTGCCGAGTTAGCACAACCAGATAGGTAGGTAATTGAAGTACGACGAGAGTTCGAATGGTCTTCGCAGGCAACAGACATATGGCCTTCGCGTCGGCAAGTCTACGCCATCAAGGCAGTTGGCAGATGATTCAGCAATGATTATTTCTTCCTGATTCTATCGCGACCGACTTCGATCCGCGCAAGGACCACTAGCCACAATGACGCGCAAAAGCTAGCGCCACATCGGCACCGACTCAAGCTCTGGTGCGGCTTCAGAGCCGAAGAATCTCCGGGATGTCTTAGTAAGGTCACCAGCGAGTTGGATGTCTGGCTGGCGTAATGCAGAACAGCACATGACCCTCTGACGATTGTCTCTGGCGTCGAGTTCTGGGGCGATCGCCAGCACCATGTGGATGAGGCCAACATCAAAGCAAGCGTCAATCACCGAAGCAGACTGAGAAGGCCCAGCGACGCCAGTAAACAAACCAGGCCCAATTGAGCACAGTCAGTCAAGCCGTTCCATGAGAGGCACCACGGATCACCAGCCGAAACCCGTCCCAAAATACATCCGACTTTAGGCTCAAAAGCTACGGCCAGCGAATGGCTCTTGCGCGTACCATGTTGTGCTTCACCGCCTGTCTGGGGATTCATCCCGCACCCCACGGACGCCCGGCCGAGATGCAGCTGCAGTCACTATGCTGGCCGTGCAGGACGGGGGCCTCGAGTCGATAAGACGGCAGGTCTAAGCGGGTTGTCGCGGCTAATTTGGTCATGTAACAGTTTCAAGCGGCAGCTTCATTGGAGAGCTTGGATGCTCGACATGTCTCGCAGCTACTTTCAACCACCCAACCCAAGCATTCAACGCCGCCCTCCAGAGGCCCCAACCAAAAGCTAACCCCCAACATCCGTTTCATTCGGACCGTCGATCTTCAGGGTCCGCATGCTTGGGGTCCGCAATGCTTGGACAGGCCTAGCCTCGGAGAACCATGCAAGGATGCAGCAGCTTGATGCCAGCTCGCCCATGGAACATGGTGTTGTTCTACTCGAGCCGGAGCCAGTCATCCAGAAGACTAGAAAAGCGCGCTCAGCTCCAGCTCCCAAGCCATCGAGCTACCTTTATCCCAGCGAGCATCTACCCGAGCATACATCCGTCATCATCTGGCCAAGAGTTTTGGATGTACCTGAGGCAGAGATCAGCCCATCACCACCTGTTATCAAGCCATTTACATCACGAGCTGGGATCCTGAACAAGCGAACAGCTGCCTATCATTTCAACCTCGACCACACCATCGGCCGTCCATTTGCTTTGAGCAGCATCACCACCTCTCCCATCAACTGTTCACCACACCGACCCTAACCTAGGCCGTACCATGCTCTCGGCCGTCCACGTCTCCCCCAACGCGTCGCATGTCGAATACTTAGATCCATCCCCTACGCTCCTCGACCTCCTGTCGAACCACCTCATCCTCACTCAGACGGCCCCGTACTTGTCAGCTTCTGCGCGCCTCAAACTCGCTGCCACCAATCAAGACTTTCGCGGCCTCATCCTCCGTACGCCTGGCGTCTTCCGCCATCTCGACCTCACCCACACCCGAGCTGCCCGGCTCGATATTGGCCCTGTTGACCGCGGCGGCGAGACTTGGCGCAACGTTCAGCTCGACGAGAACCTGACAGAGGATGAGTACGCGCCGCCGTGCCGTCTTCTGACTTTCATCCATAGCTAATGAGTCGTAGGTTTTACTCGGGCCCTCTCCGTGGCATCTTTGGCCACCTCCGCCGTCATGACCTCCTTATCGACGTCCAGACCCTCATTCTCGACACCCTCCCCGTAACGGCCGAGCTCTGCCACGAGTTGATCCTCGATCCATCATACAATATCCGAATTCTTTCGCTCCGCGGCAGCCAGCACCTCAACGAGCGCAAGCTATGCCGCACTCTCCAATATGCCTGCCGCTCCTCGCGACCAGACAACACCCCTCGGCTGAAGGCCCTCTACATCTTCGGTACGCCTGGAACGGCAAACGCCTCTGATGACTGGCATCATCGCAAAGGCAAGATGGTGGTGCGCGCGCCGATTGAAGAATGGGCCGCTACGCTCGTCGACTGTCATGGGATCATTGCCTTTGACGCTCTGCCCTGCAATGGCCCTCGCCACCTCAGCTCGCCGGCGTACGGTAAAGTTCCGTCCTCGCACCTCGTCACGGCACCGGGAGCGCGAAACTCCCACCCCCAGTGGGCTCTCGCGACGCATGCTGTCCCGAGCTGCGCAGGCTGCGGTGCTGCGCCTGAAGGAATAACCACCCTCGCCGGCGTACCGCCCTCTCAGCTGCCCCTCTTGGCGCCGCCGCCGCTTCTCTCCTCCTCCGTCAAGGCAGCAACCACACCTTGCTCGGCCTCTCCAGCGTCCTCGTTTGTCCCTCGCTGCACCGATTGCCTTCGCGACAGGCACTGCAACAGCTGTAACAAGTGGTGGTGCGAAGACTGCTATGTGCCCCCCACGGCGTCCGCAGGCCCCGCCGCCGTCTCGCTCGCGGCCACCGATGTGGTCATTGTCAACCCCGAAGGCGACGCCTGGGTCCAGCAGCACGAGAACGAGCAACACCGGGCATCCCAAGCCAAACCCAAGGTACGGAATGGCGTATGCAATGATCCTTGCCTCCCGCCTGGCTGATGGTATCTGATGTCATCGGCTTGAGCGAACACACCGTATGCCCCAGATGTATATCGACTCCCATCTTCAAGCGTCATGAGTTTGTTCTCTTGCCAAGCCCAATCCTCGCGCTGACAACCTACAGGGACGCATTATCAAGAGCTGTTGGGAGTGCGGTAGCAACGTTAGTAAAACACGTCTCGCCTACGTTGCAATTGACTGACAAAAGCAGTGCCACGACTGCATCGAACAGACACAGCGCTTTTGTCGCGGCTGCTGCGGTGGCTACTGCATCACTCACAACGAAGGATCAACGGCCCATTTCGTAAGTCTGGACCACATCATGAGACAGGCCAAGCTAACATTCTTGCAGTGTGACTGTATGCTGCATCAACCCCATCCCGGAGTGGTCCTCGAGCTAATCGTTTCATAGGGTGCTCCAGCCGTGGGCGATTCCTCCGCCATCTCTAGGAGCTGCCGAAATGCCTCCTACCCTCCCTCTCATCTTTGCTGATATTTGGTTCCCCCTCTCTTGGTCAGCTCGGCATATTTCAGCCGGCAATGCACCGACAGCGCAGCGTGTTTCTTGATTTGTTGTTAGCAGCTACTGCATGTTGTGCTGTCATTGGGCAAAGTCTGCTCGCCCTGCCGTATGATACCCTCGTTTTGTTGGCGATCCCCCATCCCGTGGTACCATAGTAATAGATCGCCGATCCCTACTCTCACTTTTGACTGGCGTTGTACCACCTAAGTGGCAGCTGTCTCTTGGCGCGTCACCCTCGTTGCTGAGCCTCGCACGACCGCTGAGACTTGGTTGCCAGCCGGGCCACCCATCGATGGGATGCAGCGAGATCGAATTTCGCTGCGACATCGTGATTTCCATCAAGCTCCTGCCTGCCGAGACAAGTCTGTACCTGGTAGATCCAGATCCTCCAGGAGATGGCATTCCCGACGCAGAGCCTGCGCCATGATGTACCCAAGAGTACCCTGCCACAATCTCGATCCGCGCCCGACCGACCTCTGAGGTGCCCATTCGACCCCATCGGGCTTGCCGACCGCGGAGTGATGAGAGAGCCAAGTGAGATACGGCTTCTGCACGAGAAGAGGGCTACTGATACACGAGCTTCGTTCGACGGTGTGCAACACGGTGACGTCGAATTCGCCATGATGTTTGACTACACGAGACGCTGATCTCCATCGCAAATACCACATCCCAAGATGGCAATCTTCGGGCCGAGCTATGAGGCAAATCGACAACTCGGCGATTTTCCCTTGGACGATATCATGGGACATTACATCATTCCCTGAAGACATGTTACGGGCAGTGGCTGCCTGGCAAAGGTCCGGGATGGGAAAAGCGGCACGAGACATGGATCGCATGTAGACAAACTCACCGGAACATTGCTAGACATTGTAGGGAGCGGCGTAGACCACGCCCGATTGCAAATAAATTTTGAAACTGATGCTGAGGCAGAAAACGAGCAGAAGCATGATACTTCAGCGGTTCGTGGACTCTGGACAGGATTTTGCAGGCTCATATTTTCGACAAAGCTGTCCTGATGAAGCTGCCAATGTCCAACACAACTAAATCCCAGGTAGGCGGGGCACAACTCCGTACACCTTCAGCAGCTGGCTGCCGCGGGCCCGGGTGCACGGGAAGCTTCCACAAGAACACAGCATGAAGGCAGTCCCAGTCGGTCGCCTTGTGGCCATACGCTCTGCCGATCAGTTATAAGATCATCAATATTGACCGCGCATCGTCCTGTCGCCTTGTTCGGATCGTGCCAAACATCGTCCTTAGCGCATCGTCCAGCATGTTGACGCTCGCCTTCATCATCCGCCTATTTGGCATCAGCTCGCTGCTGGCCTCAGCACGGGCTGTCGACCAGTCTGTTGACCCGGCCCTGGTCGGTCGGCTCAAGTCGAGTCCCACCGAGCTCGACAAAATCAAACTCCTGCCTCAGGACAGCGACTGGATGTTCGACTATTTCGCGAGCGATTTCCACAATTACTCTCCCGGTGGTGTGGTCAACGCCAACGCGGCCACATTTCCAGCCACAGTCGGCAACGGAATGACTATGTCCTGGTTAACCCTCGGGCCGTGTGCGATGCTGCCACCTCACTACCATCCACGCGCGTCGAATTACGTCGTCGCGGTGGAGGGTATCACCGAAACCTTTATGACGCTGGAGAACGGGGCGCGCCTCGTGCGGACGACCTTGTCGCCGGGCAGGATGACCATTTTCCCGAAGGGCAGCATGCACGCGATGCAGAACACTGGTGAGTCATTCCGTAAGCATCAGTAGCTAGGTTGACAATCCTAGGGTGCGAAAATGCGACGCTCGTTTCTGCTCTGAGTTCCGAAGACGCTGGTACACACAATGTCGCGAACGGACTATTCGGATTGCCGCCTGACATCCTGTCGGCAGCGTTTGGTGATAACCCGCTGGCTGCTCAGTTCTCCGCTCTTGCCAAAGACATTCCTGGGGTGGGCACCGGGGCTTCTGAAGGGTCTTATGAGTGTATGCGGAGGTGTGAGGCTAGGCCTTCAGCGTAGATGGCCCAGAAGTTCAAGGGACGCCTGTGTGAGAATATGTAGGCCACTTGGTGAGCACGGGGTCCCTGGTGGTGGATGCTCTGTGGGTTGTCGGCTGAGTACTGCTTTCGATTGCCCATGAGAGAACAGTTCCAGGCATGGGCGGATTCGTTGTTCCAGGTAGTAGTATGCAAGGAGGGATAATGCGATGCCTTCGAATCATAAGTCAACCGGTTGCCGCGCCTGAGCCAAACTTGTGAGCTAGCCAGGTTGCGCCGTGCTCCTCGTACTCGGCCTTCGTGACGCAGAGATCCGGAATATCATCATGGCGGGCAAGATTGGCAGCCCCCAGCCAGGTGCTCGTTATGGGGTCAGCTGGACGAGCTACGCGCACTATGCAGTCATCAGGCACACGCTTGACGAGCTCTTTCTCGAGACGCTGGATGAAGCCTTCAAAGGAAGCGTTGCCACCAACGACGACAATGTTGGCCAACAGACCAGGCCAGAGTCCTATTGGCAGCTCATTCAGCGACTGCATAACAAGATCGGCCAGCCCTGATTGCCAGAGACCAATATCGGAGGGGTTGAAGAGAAGCTCGGGGACAGTGAATCGTTCGTTTCGCAAAGTGAGGAGATCCTCGCTGATGTCGCTCGATTGGGCAGCGAGCTTCCTGGCTTTCGTATGCATGGCCGGGTCGTAGTCGCGCACGATCCCTTTGGCTCGGGTGTGAAAGTCGGGAAGGACATAGTCCCTAGCGACACCGCCGCCACTTAAGTACGACTCTCGCTTCTCACCACGTGTGCCTTTCCAAGTCTTTTCGAGGTCACCATCAAAGTCAAGGGACACATAGCAAGCTTTCTCTTTGATCTCGTTGACAATGTAGACGTCGTTTCGCATGTCGTAATGGCGGAGGGAGAGAAGCCGGGTTAGGTAGTTCGTCAAAAATTTGCCGCCTACATCGAGTCGGCGAATGGCGGAGTGGAAAGGTCGGCCATGGAGGAGAGGCATGACAGTTGTTTGGGAGTAGCCAGAGTCGATGACAAGCACGACCTCGGCGGGAGTCTTAGGCGTTGTGTTAGGGTCACGGGGCGTCTGGAGGACGGCTTGAATATCGTGATAGGCATTGAAGGCTGGACCTGTTGTCGCGTCAGTGGTACGCCGCACAGACTGCACCGTCTTGACGTACCTATTCCACGATGGTAGCTCGCAAAGCCGTACTCCTCAAAAACAATCTGGTCGGTATTGGACTGCAGCACGGGCAGAGAGTTGGGTTGTTCGGCGAGAAGCAGGCGTGTTTCGGAAGGGTCGCATTTTTGGGGGGCCTTGTCGTCGAAGAACTCGTGATCCCAGATCTCCTTCTGCGCCTCCCAACTGACAATGAAGCCCTTCTCCACGGGCCGTCGAAATTGTATCTCGCCGAAATCACGGCACTTCTCGAGCTCAGACGCGACAAACAGCTTTCTGGTGCGGTCGCGGGCGATGCAGTTGGGAATGACGTGGGGGTCTTCGGCGGCTTCACTGGTCACGTAGCCAGCCTTGAGCGTGTAGCCGCCATTGTCGAGAACGAGGGTTTTCGCTATGGGCGGCGGTCTAGCTTTGCTGCCCTTTTTGCCCGCCATTGCAGCGAGACAGCAGGGAAGGGGGAAGTTTGATGGAGGGAAGGAAGGTGGACGGGGTCAATCTTCGGCGCGGAAACGTTTAGTTCCAATTGCGCCTGTGGCTCAAGCTTTAATCTGGGGCCGCTAGTAATGCGGGGCACACCAGCGGTGGCTTTGCAGCCCGATCTGCACCGTATTCCTCGCTTTGCTGTCCGCGCAGATCCCTGAGCCCAGTGATCGTCAGCTTTGCTTGCACGACAAAGACCATTCATCATGTGCTATGGCTTATCTAGTTAAGCCGCCTGCGCTAGATCGTGTTGTTTGCGCGCGTTGAGATGTACGAGTTTTACGAATCAGCTACGGTGCAACTAGAGGCTGCACATGATGGCCGGCGCGATGCAACTGACGCAAGGTATCTAGGTACCTTAGTTAGCTGTGACGGAGGGCTTGAGAAAGTACAACACCAAGCTCTCTCTCGGGCTGCGGGTATAAAGACATTGCGAGGCCGCATCAAAGCGTCTAGCACATCGACGGATTCAAGAGTACCAAGGAAGTGCATATGCAACATCTTTCCAAAATGAAGTTCAGTATCGTCTTCCTGGCTCCGAGCCTATCTTTGGCCAACTTAGCCTGCCGCCCTGATGGCCCTGTCACCCCGCGGCCTAGGGCCTTGTTCTCCTCCAGCTCCTTCGCTCAAGCCGCCGATAACCTCAGTTCAGCGCTAAACCAAGCCGTAGCTGGCAAGGTTAAGGCCGGTTGGGCAGTCGGAAACACCAGCTTCTCTTTGGCGCTTGTGTCCTTGGACCAGGAAACCCCAAGCGTTCCCACCTGGGAATACCATCATCTCGCTGAAAACAACATCAACGGCACCACCCACCTTGACCGAGACAGCCAATATTTGATAGGTTCTGTTAGCAAGGTCTTTTCAGACTTGGCATTACTCAAGAGCGGTCTGGATCTGGACAGTGTGGTGACCGACTTTCTCCCCGAACTGGCCAACGAGAAAACACCTTTGCCGTGGCACAACGTCACATTACGATCACTTGGCAGCCATCTCTCTGGTACTCCGTCAAATTGTAAGTCCTTCCACCAAGACCTTGGCATGCAGGCTGACTGTCAAGATGGCTTCTCCGAATATTATTATCTCAAAGAGGTCTTCGAATCATTGGGGTTTCCAACCATAAGTGAAGCTGCATACCCAAAATGTGGTGTCACTGGTCTCAATGGCGGTTGTACCAAACAACGTAGGCAGTCTGTCTTTCACTCTGTTCAGTCAATTCTAACTGTGCAGAACTTCTCAAGGGGCTCGAGGGCAGCCTCCCCATCAACGGGCTCAATGAGCGGCCGGCGTATTCGAACATTGCATTCGCCCTGTTGGCCTATGCCATTGAGCACGCCAATGGTAAAAATTATGCCACCCAAATCCAAGACTACATCGCCACACCTCTCGGTCTCAAACACACCTTCCCATCACCTGGCAACTCTACGCAGGCCGTTATTCCACCGGTTGACAACTCATGGGGCAGTGACTACGGCCCAAATACTCCCGGTGGTGGCCTTGTCTCCACCCTGTCTGACTTGAGCACTTTGCTTCACAGCATTCTTACTCGAAAGGTCCTACCGCCTGCACAGGTTCGCGCATGGCTTAAGCCCGACAGCCTTACCGGATCGCCGAGTGCTCTGGTCGGTCTTCCCTGGGAAATTTACCGCCCATCAGGCCAGATTCCCTCTCAGCCGTCATACGTACCGACCATATACGCAAAGTCCGGCGGGGCTTTTGGTTATCGGGCTCAAATTGCTCTCCTTGACTCTCATGGGGCGGCTCTTGTGCTTCTTACCGCTGGTGACATGACTGCTCTACCAAGGCTGTACGACGCCATGTTGGGAGTCTTCGTGCCGGCCCTGGATGCCGCCTCGCGTGAGCAAGCAGTCAACGAGGTCACTGGCAAATACTCCACATCTGGCTGTTTTTCAGCCTCCGACAAGCCTGAAAATGCCTGCATTGAAGCCACTCTAGATCTAAACAACTCTATGGTCCTTGGCTCGCTAACTCGTAACGGACAAGATATGCTTGCCGCGCTAACGGAGATCTGGCGAAACACCATTGGCGCTCAACTATCGCCTATTAAGCCCTCCTACAGCATCTTCCCCACCGAAGACATCACAGAAGGGACACTATCCAATGGTAGCGCTGTCGTCAAGGAATCGTGGCGGCTCTGGCTGACACCTGTTGCGGGCGACCCTTCGGCGTCTGACCTGCCTGGCCAGGGAATCACGTCAAACGACTGTATCGGCTGGACTCTGAATGACTGGATACACTATGGCGGCGAACCGGTGGACAGGCTGGTTGTTGTAAGGGATGTTGAAACGGGCAAGGTTGTAGGGATTGAGGTTCCTTTTCTCCGCTCAGAAATTCTCACACGGACTGAAATAAGGAGCAACAAGCCGAAAGACCTCTGACATTGCCAAGGCATTCCCGCTATAGAAAATGAGAATAAATCGAACTGCCGTAGCTAGCACCATCAGCACTGACTACTAAGGTTGGCCGCCTCTGGCATGACTTTCTCACACACCCTTAGAGCAGTTCTACGTCTTCAATAGCATGAAGAGTTCTCCCTCCGCCGGCCGATCACTGGCAACGATCAATCTGGAATAAGCCCGGTCAAACGTGATACCGCATGGCCGGAAACACGTGCTGCTGGTGCAACTCCCTTCGTTTTCGCTCCAGAATATGTCTCTCGCAGCCGTCATGCTCGTAGGCGGCTCCACGGGCTCATATCGGCCGTTGGCGCCACGTCGGAACGCAACCTGCACGACCTTGTATCCCGTCGCCACCGGCCTGTTCCAGGAACCGTGAAACGTGATGAACATGTTCTCATTGGCGCGATCGAATACCGCATCCATGGGCGCAACATGGGCTTGGAAGCTTAGACGCGGGGGCACGGCGCCTCGGCGAGTGCAGTCCTCGTCGTTAAAGGTCGAGTTGGGAGTGAGTACAAATTGGTCTCCCGTGCGAAACGTTTTATCGGTGAACTGGTAGGCACCAAAGACGCTGTGGCAGGTCGGGTAGCCGTACCAGTTGCGATTTTCCACCGCGGGATCGCCAACTGAGCAAGTTAGCTGAGGATCGGTGATTGCGGAAGCATACACGGCTTACGGTAGTTGAGCTCTTCAGAGGGATTGTCGGCGTGGACGTCATATGAAGAGCCACTTGCGGTTCGCTGGAAGTTGTCGGCTCCATTCTCGACCTCCCAGACGCTGCTCATGTTAGCAAACTTCCGTGGCCCAGGCAGTCTACGCCTACTTACTGATTGTTTGCATCAGCCGCCAGCGCCACCCCATTCCGCAGGCCGTAACCCAAGAGGTAGCCCTGCGTGTTGAAAGTGTAGCCTCCAGATGGCACATTGCGTATGTCAAAGACCTTGACGAGGGCTCGACCTGTTGCCGGGTTGATAGTAGGATGATCAAGGTTGTCGAAAGAGCCGAGCGAGATGACGAGTAGGTGAGGCGTCTGCGGCGGAATGATAAGAGCACGGGTGGGATGGCCGCCCTGGTTCATGCCCCTGACGACTGTCCGCTCGCCGCTGACAGTTTGGCTGGCAGCATTGTAACTGTACTCAAACGCAGTCGTCATTGACGTGACATAGAGCTTGGTGCCGTCAGCAGTGAAGCCGATGCCGTGGTTGAGGGTCGGATTCGCGATGAGGGTCTTGCTGCTGGAGAAGCAGCCGTCAGAACCAAACGTGTGAACCGTGACGCCTAGGCCAGACTGGACGACCAGAAGATTGCCATTGGAGTCGAGCACGATGCCACGGGGTGTACGAAGCCCACCAGCAATCTTGACAGCCCTCCATCCATTGGCGACTCCAAATCCTGACCTCCAGCCACTAACGCCAGGGCAAGAGCTTGGCGCGGGGAGTGGTGCGATGCCGGTTTGTGTCGGCCCTACAGAGGCTGAGGTGACGACAGCGGTGGTTGGAGGCGAGCCGGTGCTGGTAAGTGTTGTCGTGAGAGTCGTCTGCACGTTCGTTGTGGACGTCACTGTTGTTGTTAGCCTGGTTGTCAGGGTCGTCGTGCTGGCACCCTCTCCATCACTGCCAGCAGCCCATGCCTCAAAGTCGGCCTGCTTGGCCAGTGAGAAGTCATGATACCAGTGGCCGGTCCCTTGGTGAATTCCAAAGGTCGTCTGCTCCTCCTCAGGGTAGTCAACTGGCACTGTGGAGTAGGCGTAGCCAAGATAGTTCTCGCCATTGGGGTCCAAGCTGGTAGGCTCGGAATTGTAGGGAGCCCAGTGTGTACAACCGCGGCAAAGGGCTGTCACGGTGTAGTGGGTAGTATTGACGCCGGACCCGGGAAGCAGAGTGTGGACGGTGTCTTCGTACGGCGGAGGGACGTAGTAGCCACTGATATTGTGAGCACAGGTCATGTTGGCTGTGAGGAGACTTACAAGGCCATGCGGGCCGAAATCATGACCTCATTGTCGTTGGGCCAGATAATGCTCAAGGGGTTGTAGGTCATCCCACCTCCCCAGGCCAGGCCTACCCAGCCAATGCTGATTGGGGCGGTGATCTGAAGAATGGCATCAAACAACTGGCCTTGAGCAGCGCTTGTCGGAATAGCAATGCCATAACGCACACCGGCGCTATCCGTGTAGCCAGAGAATGTACGTCCCCGGCCATCTCTGTATGTGGTTGTTTGGGCAACAACTGGCCCTGTTAG
Organism: Verticillium zaregamsianum; assembly: GCA_002851755.1. Taxonomy (NCBI): domain Eukaryota; kingdom Fungi; phylum Ascomycota; class Sordariomycetes; order Glomerellales; family Plectosphaerellaceae; genus Verticillium; species Verticillium zaregamsianum. Next base: position 3,026,300 of record NMXM01000011.1, on the reverse strand, counting down.
TGGTGTGGTATGGACATCTCAAGGTGATATTCGAAACGTACCAGACCCAGTGAGCGCCGCAGTGGCGAAGACGGACAAACAGCGCATGTTCTCAAGCCTTGGAGGCGTTCAACGTCGGGTGCCACGTTAGGAGCCCGGTAGGGACCCGACAGAGCAGCAGGGCAACGGGTTATTTATTAAAGACCGCCAGTGAAGACAGCCCTTGAGCGTGCATGGCCTCGGTAACTAGAGCCGTCGGCAATCGCCTGAGCAAGGTGAAGAGCCGTGAAGGGAAGCATGCTCGGATTGGAGGCGCAGGAGGGCAAGCCAATATGATGATCCAGCAAAAGAAGAGGCAGCCAAGCCGGCAGAATCTCACTTGAGATGCCTGGGCTGGCAACAAGGAGGCAAGCCTGGGTCGCACCACATGTCGAAAAAGCGACGGCTACATCAGAGAGATGATCCATAGCACGGAGTCACAGGGAGGGTCACGACGAGAGTTCGTCGATATGAAGTTGTTTCGGTGCCCAGGCTTGATTGGGAGGGTAAATAGCGACCCAAACTCCTCGGGCCAACTCAGCGCGGGAACCAAGGATACCACTTGGCGATGACCGCCCGTATTTGAGAGCCGGGCAAGACATTCGGTGTGATTGCAACGCACAAGGAGGATGATCACCTCAAGTGCAACCACGGGGACTGGAAGCTTTAGCCTAATGGATGACCAATATGAAGCGGTTGATTCGATGGACGTAACGGGACGGAGGAGGCCCAAACAGGTAGGACGAAGTGGGAGATGGGTCGCTGTGGGATGGCAATGGAGGAGACAGAATGGAACCTTATCGCCCACTCGGGATGCGCTGCATCGCATAGGGTAGCATTCTGTATGGAAGAATGGTCGGCTCGAGGTTGCGAACCGTGGTGAGCATACGGTTCAGGAATGCTGACTGGGAATGAGCACCGACATAGGCAGCGAGTACGGGGAAGGCTGCAAATGCGGCCGAAATGTATTCCCAAAAAAGACCCCCGTGTGAGTTGTTTAGGACGATGACCAGCCGGGTAAATCGTCCGATAGCATTACTTTTTGCAGTCTCCAGAGAAGATCAAATGGCAACTAGGTAGTCTCGAACGGTTTTGCGCCGCGCCAAAGCAAGTCAACAGGCTCATATTCAAGTGCCGAGACAAGGGGGGGAGGGGTCGTGGGCTGGAAGGGATGGTGAAAACGGAAGGATTGCGGGGGATTGGCACCACCAGACCCTGTCGACAAAACGAGAGATCCTACTCTCATTCGGAGATTTTAATCTGTCCACGTGACTGCTGCGATGAGACGTGCGTGTGTCACTGTGTACTCAGGCTTGAGGCAAGGAGACAAAACAAGCAGTGGTGGCAGATAACTGCCTTCTCTTAACAACAGCTGCATGCCAAAAACGCTTGGTGGACATGGACCCCTGATCGACACTACTTCGCCAACCAGACCTCGTCGCGGCCAGACCCAGCTTGACGTGAGATATGCTCTCCAGACACTTCGGCTTTACAGGCCGGTCGGCGGCTCCATCGGGCGAGCCCTCGCCATGAATGATAGCGTCATTGACTCAACTCAACTCCTTCTCCACCGCTCACCAACGTCGCACGGAACACCCAAAGGCGCAAAAGAGGCTTCACCGCCCAAGCCATGGCTTGCCGCGTGCATCAGTCGAAAACTTGGTCATCCGGACTGCTCCAGGAGGCCAACCCCCAAGGCTAGCCTATCTCTCCAGTGTCAGGAAGCCGTGAAATCCCTTCTCTACCCATCCCATTGCGGATATCTATTACTCACACCAGTTCCGTGAGTAGCACAAACGGAGCCTAGAGCAGCTTCATAAGCCGCTCGCCCCTTGCCCCTCGCCCCCGGCTTCGATGATAGCGCAGAGTCGTCCACTCTGCCATCGATAATGCCTCACACCAATCTATCTTTGGGAGCCCTGTAGAACGCCGCGCGCCAGATCTCTCGGTTTCCTCCATCTCGGGCCCTAGGCCTGCCCTGGCTTGGCGGGCTAAACTAACGCATGTGAATCGCGCTGACGTGCTTGATTGCCCCTCCGTCCACTCGGATCGTCTCGGGCGCATTCTGCGCGTCGCGATACCTTCACTATGGCGGTGCCGCCTTTTTTCTCGACCGTTCCCCCCGCCCAACTTCTCCAGCGTTTCCTCTCCTGCTTCTCCTTTTCTTCCTACTTTCTCCCTAATCCGACGTGCGAGAAATCACCATCCGCCACCATGAGCACCCACCCACCTCTGTCCTCGGTTATACCGCCTCTCATCCTGGGCACGGCGACCTTTAACATACAGTACCATCCCAACCCCGACTTCAACAACCTCTCGCTGCCCGTCCTCCGCGCAGCTTTCGCGGCCAACATCAACGCCATTGACACGTCGCCCTACTATGGCCCCTCGGAACTACTCGTCGGCGCCGCCCTCGCCGCACTCGCCCCGCCTCGCGACTCCCTCTTCCTGATCACAAAGGCCGGCCGCGTCGGCCCTTCTGCCTTTGACTACTCACCCACCCACATTCGCCATTCGGTCCAACGGTCTCTCGCTCGCCTTCACACGTCCTATCTCGACCTCGTATACTGCCACGACGTCGAGTTTGTCTCCCCCGCCGAGGTTCTCGCCGCCGTCCGCGAGCTCCGTGCCCTGCGCGCCCAGGGCTTCCTCCGCTACATTGGCATCTCCGGCTACCCGCCCGCCGTCCTCGCCGACCTCGCCGACCTTATCCTGCGCGAGACGGGCGAGCCCCTTGACGCCGTCCAATCCTACAGTCATCTCTGTATCCAGAACGACACGCTCGCATCCGACCCTGACCTCCTCGCCCGCTTTGACCGCGCCGGCGTCTCCGTCGTCACCAACGCCAGCATGCTCTCTATGGGCCTCCTCACCACCCGTGGCGCCGACGCCGGGCCCCAGGCCACCTGGCACCCGGCTCCGCCCGCGCTACGCACCGCCTGCCGCGACATCGGGCCCCTCGCCGTCGCCGAGGGCTCGTCTCTCGAAAAGGTCGCCCTTCACTGGGCCATGTCCACCTGGGCGCGCAAGGGCGCCCGGTTCGGCACGACGGCCGTCGGGAACGGCCGCAGGGTGGGCGTCAGCGTCATGGGTGTCACAAACGCGCGGGAGCTTGAGGAGACGAACCGCGCCTGGCAGGACGTCCTGCAGGCGATCGAGGTGGCGGAGCGACCGACCTCTGAACTGCGCACCCGGGAAGAAGAAGCCGCAGTGGCGCGCGACAGCAAGGTCCGCAGCCTTGTCGAAGACCGTATGTGGCCTGCCCTCGGCCCTTGGCGCAACTACAGCTGGGACAGTCCGCAGGCTGGTTTTGTCAACACGCGGTCCGAATTCGGCGTGTTGCCGACGGATCTGGATGCGACAACCGAGGCAGAGACAGAGACACGGTCAGGGCTGTTGGCGGAGGCCCAACGCGATTTGATGTCTGCAGAAAGCGTCGCGCCGGCTCTAACTGGCGCCGCATGATTGATGATTTATGAACAAATAGCAATAATAAGGCCAATTTAACGACGCTGTATTCCCAAACAAGCCTTGCCCTTTCATAGGCGATGGACAGTATTATACATACAGCAGAGTATCCGAATGGCGCGCGCCAGGCAATTTCTCTAATCCTGTCCGTCACGCCCCAAACGCCCAATTCGCCCGGTGCTATCTCCTATCGTAGATGTATGCCAACGTTGTCCGTATCAGTGTGTGATTGCAGGCGATCGTTCCACCACCGAGTAGCCTAGTTTCTTTGACTCTCCCTCCTCATCATCCAGGGGCGCCGGCGTCTCGGGCGTGATCATGACTTCTGGCGTTGGAAGGTCGCTGTTCGGTGTGCCTGTCGTACTTGTCTCTCCCTGATCCTCTGGCAACTCGGGGATAGTGGGTGGTGGTTTCAGCGTGGCCACGCTGTCTTCGCCCGGCTTCTGCCTTAAATCAACATTCTCGACCTGCTCGGCCTGGGGAGCGTCATCGTCATCTCCCTTCTTTCCGGATGAACTGTCCCCGTCGGTGCCGCCCTGGGTCAGACTTTCTCCATTCTCAATGTCGACACCGACCATCTCAGCCAGGCTGCGGAAATTGTACATGGGCTCGGTCGCATCGCGGTCAGCTTCCTCGGCCCTCGCACCCAAGTTGGTTCCGCTCCCTCGGGGGTTGTTGCCGTCGAGATAGCCCGTGTTTGAGTAACTTCCGGCCGCACTATCGGCTAGAGACGATGAAATCGACGAAGCGTTGCTCATCTGCCTTAGGTGGGAGGGTCCACGGCTTGCCGTGGGGATTGGCAGCGAGGGCACAGTGGAACTGCTTTGCGTCGCGGCACTATCAGCTGCCTCGGCCTCAACATGACCGCGATCCACCCCCTTGCCCTTGTCACCGGTATCGACGGCTGGAGTAGGGCTGGTCGGCGACGAGCTTGATCCTTCGTTGACTTTGACAGAGCTCGTCTGCGCGTTCTGAGTGGCTTCCATACGAAGATTGCTTGTCGTGCTGTTGCCGCGCCGCCGTCCAAACCCAAGCGACAAGCTGCTGGCGCTAGCAGAGCTGCCCCCGTTGTAGAAGTGGCCTTGTTTCTCGGCCTTCTTAGCGGCCTTGCGCTCCTCCTTCTCCCGCTTTTTGGCGTCTTTCCGCTCGGCTTTCTCCTGTTTGCGCTTCCGATCCTCCTCGGCTGCCAGCGAAAGTCGGACGGCCTCCATGAACATCATGTCTTCAAGCTCGTCCATGCGGCTCCGTCGCCCAAGAATTCCGCGACCCGAAGATCCGCGCGGGCCGGGTTCCATTGCGTTAGGGTCTTCTCCATCGTGGGCGACAGGGCTCTCGTCACCAGTGTTCGCTGATGGACTTGCTTGTCCAGTGTTGCGCCGACTGAAACGCCCGGGCCGAGGAAAGGCAAAGCCACGCTGAGGCTGGTTGTCGCCGATAAGGAAGGCCGCCGTGTGCAGTGCTGTGGCGGCAGCCGCACGTCTGGCTTGATGCGCGCGTTGCGCTGCGAGCTTGCTCGACCAGTCGGGGCGGACACGGTCGGTGGCAATGACATTCGGCGCGTTAGCGGACAGGCTCTGGGTGCGTCTCCTGCCGGATGGCGGAGATCCAGGCACTGTCGAGCTCAGCGAGCTCTGCGATGACATGGCTGTGTTCTGAGAACTCAGGGGTGGCATGGCGTGCGTGAGACCGCGACGGAAGGGGGGCGCTTCGTAGGTGACGCCAAACTCCGTTTGTTGACAGTATGGACACGCGGCAGGCTCGGAGATGAGCATTTCCGGGTTCTCTTCGGGGTTGGGTACCTGCGGCTGACCAGGCTCGCCGGGTTCGCCGTGATGTTCAGGGTAGTGGGGGTCGGGGCGCTTGATCTGGACAAAGCATTCGCTGCAGATGGGCTGGTCACAGCAGCGGGTGCGGTTGAGGTAAGGCGGATAGTACATGAAACAGATGGGGCATTCGGCAGCATCTTTGTAGAGGAAGACCTCGAGGAGCTGGCCATTGACATAGGGATCGTGGGGCAAGCAGATCTCGCGCGGGGCGATATTGGATGAGGAGTTGTTGCGTGAGCCACCACTCAGCGCCGCAGCAAGAGCCTTGGCGCGGGGCTTGAACGGGGAGCTCGATCGCTTGGGGTTCGAGGTGGGCGAGGCAAGGGCCGAGCTGGCGTTGGCCGTGGACACGCTGCGGTCCGATTCAACTGACAGTGAGCGAGGTCCCATGGGCACGGTTAGGTTAGCCAGATTTTGGGACGAGGCATTGGCCGAGGTTGGCGTCGTAGCGGCGGGGATGAGATCATCGGGGGGCTGCTCGTCGGCAGCAGGAATGGGAAGACCTCGACCGGCACAGACGAGCTGGTATTCAGTCCAGCTGTCCACCTTGTCGTCAAGGCCTCGCCAGAAGGGAGCAATTTTGCGGTCGACCTGGCAGATCAGTCAGTGACATGGCTGAAGGAGGATTGGGTAGAGCAGTGACGTACCTGAAGCTGCCTGACAACTTGCTTGTTGAAGTCTTCGGGACCAGTATACACGCCGAGGGTGACGAGATAACCGCCATCGACGTGCTCCTCTTTCATGCTCCGTTCGCGCTCCTTCTCGCGAGCAGCTCTTTCCCGCTCGAGGCGCCTCGCTTCCCTCTCCTGTTTTGTTTCTCTTCGCTCATATGGCGCCTCCTCTCTGTTGTTGGCCCCAGCTGAGCCTAAGCCGAGGAGATTGAGCTCACCCCTGCCGAAACGGCTTTGCCTGTTCCTGCTGCGGTCGGAGGAGGGGACGGATGGCTCGTTCGGTCGACTGGCGGCAGCCGCGGGATCGTTGGAGGGCGCCTGTGAAAGGCGGCCGGAGGTGCCGGATGGCTCGGGACGGGACTCTTTGGTGTTGGAGTTACCCATGATGCAGTCGACGGGGAAGAAGCGGCGGTTACGACGGAATGGTCGGCAACGAAGCGGAGTCACCGGGTGATTAAGGCAAGATGATCGAAGATGCTTGTCGCAAGCGAGGGCCGGAGTAGGTACGTCGGCGAAGGTGTCGAGTCGGGCGGACGATGCGGGATGCGTCTCAAATGGCGGCGCGCTGCGGGAATAGTGCCACGCGGTTCTGGTCGCCGGGACAAAGCAAGGCGAGGTCGAGAGGCTTGGTGGTGGCAGGTCAAGGGTGCATGGCGCGAAGCGTTACCAGGCGGGCATGGCGACGAAGCCGTCGGGTGTCGGAGGGGGGTCGGAGGGTCGGGAGTGGTCCTTGGACAGCGGTGTCGGAGATGACAGTGATTCTAGTTGTTTGGCAGGAAGAGGTCGTCGCCGTCGGCCAACGAGAAGTATACCAAAGAGAACGAGTGGGACAGAGAAAGGTTCGAGGCGGCTCTGCAAGTAGGCTGGACCGGACCAGACCAGACAAAGGAGAAGAGGTGGGCTCGAAGTGTTGATAGGGGGAGAGAGGGACGGATGTCGTCAATGCAACAAGGAACCTGGCAGCAGGGCCACAGGGAGGCAGGGGAGGGGGGTCGAGATGTGGGTTGATGGCGGTAGGACCGTGCTGTCTGTAGTGTGGACGGAGGACGTGGACGTGGAGCGTACGGCGGTCTGTTCGGGTGTGTTGCCGTTGGGTATCCCGGTCAAGATGGGGATTGCTGATTTCTGGAGGGGTTTGGAGGGGCGGACGATGGGTGGCTGGGCCGTATGCTTTGTGTACGGGGGTGGTGCAGGTCAATGGCAGCTTGCAGCGTGGTAGTGTAGGATGCGGAGCGAGACAGGCGAAGGCGGCTGGCTGTGCTGGCTGTGGGTGTATCCTGGCTGGACAAGTCGATATGCGCGGGGATCCGGATCTGATGTCTCGTTGAGTGCTGAGGTGCTGAATGCTGAGGAGCCGTGCCGTAAGGCTGGGAAGCTGGCTGTTGGGGGGGGGTCAGAACAAGTGACAGGGACCCAACCAAGAGAGAGATCTGCTGCCACGAGAAAGACAAGCAAGGCGTCGAGGTGTCCGCGTCAACAGGCGCTGATCTTTCGCTGCAGAATGATGGCAGAGACAGCAAGGGCCAAGAGATAATGGGCGATGAGGTGGGCGATGGCGATGGCGATGACTGATGGGTGCTGGGCTGCTTGGGTGCGTGCGTGCTGAGGCAGCAACCTACAGGGCAGACACCTGCGGCCCCCGGGGAGGGAGGGGGTCATCCAGACACAGAGAGGCAGGTACAACCAGGTGCAGAGGGGCTTGGCCGCTCGCGGCCGAGTCGAGGTGGGTCTGGACTCCCAGTTCCACCATTCAGGCGTCATCTGATGACTTGGACCAGCTGGATGGGCCAACAAGAAAGAGCTGGCGTGGCACAGTGGGGAAAGCCCGCAAAATCCCCCAGCCAGACGGCCAGAAACCTGCCCGAAGTGCACTAGCAGGAGCAACGTACCCCAGCCAGTCGATCCTCCCCCTCGTCTTGGGTCCTGTTCCCCTCGTCCTGCCCCCTCCACGTCCTCTCACTCGTTGCAGGCCTCACACCTCGGTCATCATGATGCTTCTTATCTATCCCAGAAATATCCTTATCTTTACTGGTGATAGGTAAAGTAAAGTAACTGACAGGACACCATTGTCACCTTGAAATGAATACAGCCATACGTCTCGTCTTGTGAGTTATATGCCATGAAACTTCCCGGACGGCAGTAGGAAGGCCTCGTTTGCTTCTCGACGTGACAAGTGCAAGCACGTAATGCGGTCATGAGTTGTGAGGTCGGCGCCTCAAAACACGAAGCCTCTCGGACCAGGCCCCTATCATGCACCGAGCATGTCACAGGGTCCAAGCTCATCCATCTGGAGGGCAAGGGGTGCAGGGGGTGGTTGTTCTTTTTTTTGGTCTGCCCTTTTATTCTGTCTCAATCCGATGCACGCTTGCTGCATAATGTCGCGTGACGCCTCTCTTCCTGTACAATGCTCGCCTGTCTTGGGATCAGATGGTACATGAACTCCTGCTTGCCACATTCGCAAGAGGAATGAGAATCAGCCATTGTCGCACAGACTGGCAGATGATCGTGTTTCACTGCGTTATTATCCCTTCAACGCCGGACTGCTGCGCATGACCTTCAAGCCAACATCTCGAAGGCAGCCAAATCTCGCAATCTTACCGAGGAAAGCTATACCCTCGTCGACGCATCGTGATACGGATCCTCTGCATCGCCAGGCGTTTGTGGCGCAAGCAACCGCTCCGTGTCCTCGGGCCCGTCATGTACCCCCTCGACCCTTTGCGACTCCTCAGCTTTGCCAAACAGCGCGTCCATGTCCTCCAGTGCGACGCCTTTGGTCTCGGGGTAGAAGACGAGAATGATCTAGGGGTGTCAGTCGGGCCTTGGGAGCCGGAGCCGAGGATGACATACCGGAATGCAGAGCACGTTAACCACCATGAAGATAAAGTAGACCTTGCTGCCCAGTGCAGCCCGCCCTACTGGCCAAACGTGCGACACGATGATCGAGCCGATCGAGCCGCCTGACGCTGCAAAATTGAGGCCCCGCGCGCGCACTGCTGTTGGAAATATCTAGTCCTGTCAGCGCAGTTCTTCTGTCATGGTTTGTTAGCCTGACCTCCGTGTTGTAGACCCACGATGCCGGTCCGAAGCCCAAACTGTAGCCCAGCGCATAGACAAAAATGAAGATGATGCATATGGTGTCGGCGACCTTGCTCGAGTTATTGGGATAGGCAATCGGCAGCGCGCCGTTGATCTGCACCCGTCAGCCGACATTCCTGCTCGGACGACCATCAGGCTCACCATCATGGCCACAGCCATCACCATGCACCCTGCTACTAGGCACTTCCGCCTGCCAAAATGATCAATGAGAAACATCTCCAATACCGTGAACCCAATCTTGATCGTCATCTCCACGGCGCCGGCCATGAGGGCCAATCTCGTCTCCAGTCCTAGGGCCTTGAGCAGCGTCGGAAGGTAGTACTTCATGGCCGTGGCGCCACAGAGCGTAGCCATGAACTGTAAAGCGGCGGCGCGCCACAGCCGGGAGAAGAGGGCCGGCTCGCGGAAGAGAGCGAGCCAGGACGAGTGGGTCGCGTAGTAGGCGTCTACGTTCCGGGCAATGGCAGCAAACTCGGCGTCGACTTCAGCCTCGGAGGCCGAACCCTCGCGGAGCCAGCGGAGTGTCGCCCTGGCACGCTCGAGGTGGCCGTTCTCTACGAGCCAGCGGGGACTGGACATGTTAGCCGGTGGGCGAGGAGCCGAAATCAGGCGCGAAACTCACGTCTCGGGTATCCAGGGCAGGCCGGTAGCAAATGTCAAGGCCGGAGCAAGTTCGAGGCAGATCGAGACACGCCAGCCATAGTAGTGACCGCTGGCAGATGTCCAGTACGTCATGAGATAGCCAACCCTGGGCGGATGTTAGATATTAGACCTGGAACTGCCTTGTCATCAACCCACCAAAGACCCAAGGCAAGGCCGGCGATGAAGCCCACATGGTTCATCGTGACAAAATGGCCCCTTTGCTTCGCAGGCGACACCTCGCTGTGGATGTCAGTTGTCGGGCATGGTGGTAGTGTTTCTCGGATCACAACTCACGTCTGATACAGCGGCACCGAGGTCGACACCACCGCCACTCCCATGCCTGAGACCATACGACCGAGGATCATCGTAACAAGGGCTGAGCCGCCGTGGCTGGTGGCTTGCAAGGCGGTTCCAAAACACAAGATGCCGACACCAGAGAGAGCTGCATAGCGACGGCCGAGCCAGTCACTTAATGGGTGGGAGATGAAGATGTAGCTGATGAAGGTGCCGAGGTAGTAGATGCCGGTGATGATGCCCTTGGTGCCGGCTTGGGGATGGTCGAGCATCTCTTGCCATCCGGGATGGACCAGGATGGAAGAAAGCACACCAATGTGATAGCTGCAGCTCAGTCAGTCTCATGTTCCTTTATGCTAAGGGTCGGGGTTGGGGTCAAGGCGCGCTTGTCCGGATAGTTGAGAAATGCCTCAGATGAGGTAGCAACTTTCCAGATGGTATGCTGGCGATAACTACGAAGGGTGTGGAACATGGAGGGATGAGAGGCTGTACATACCCCCAGACTGAAGCACCGATGCCAAAGAAGAAGCATAAAAAGTATAGTCTCTTGACGGCTGGCGCGGCCGGGCCCTTAAGGTTGGCCATGGTGGTGGGATGACCCGGTGTGAGCGTCGAAACCTGGGTCGAACGAAGGGCCGTTCGGAAAGAATGAATACAATCAAGGGCTTATGGTTCCGACATCGATATAAATTCCATGTATAATGATCACCCAAGTTTACGGGCCTGTTGGTGGATGAGGTGGGACGAGTTGACGCTCGTTTGCTTGAGAGGGGNGGGGGGGGGGGGGGGGGGGGGGGGGGGGTGATAACGCTGAGATGGTGGGGGACTGAGCCAAGAGCACCAACCACCAGAACGCACTAACAATTTTTGCTCCCACCATCTGCTTCAATCGACTCTCCACTTGAGCTGCCTGGTCTAGGTAACGAATAGCTCAAATGCATCATTACTCCTGGGTTTGGCCACGTCACTAACCCCTATAGTTTACAGCCACATCGTACAGCACCGTTTCATCGCGGGGCGTATCCCATGTAATCGTACTGCCCGGCCTGGTTCAGAGGCATCCCGGTTTCCCATCCGGGGTATGGTCCCAGACTCGGCTCCGGCCCCGGTAGTGCCTCTGCGAGCCCCGTCCCGAGATTCAACTGTGGCGCTGTGTACGCCCAAGACTCCGACATCATCTCCGGCGTCATCCCAGACGCAAAGTCCCCGTAATCCCCACCCGAAATCCCGGTCGAATTAAACCCGTACTCACCACCCTCGCCCGGTGTTTGCTCCAAAACGGGCATCAGCACTCGTCCACTGGCGCCAGTGCTGGCCCGTGTTTCGGTCCCTGTGGATGAGCACCTTCCCAGCCCGTCATCCATGCCAAACCCGGAGCCGAGCAGCGCGATCGAGAGACTATCCTCTGACGATCCCTCGTCGACATCTACCCCCGAGTCCGGTCTCGGTCCGCGACGCGGCGGCCCCGACACAGCTGCACTAACCTCTCCTTTGCGGTTGCTCCTGTTCGAATACGGCTTGGATCTCGCCTCGCCCACGCATTGTTCCACAACCTGGATGAATTGATTGCGGTACACGTTCCCTATCGTCTCGAGCGCCTGTTCGTTGAGACCTTTATTGCGGAGGCTCCCCTCAAGCGCCTTGAGACTTGCCAGAAAACGACCTGTCACCTCAAAGTGTTCAATCACGGGGCAGAAGTCTGTCGATCAGTCAACAACAATCTCGACACTGCCGAACCAGGCAGACTCACCCCAATTGATCACCTCATGGTCGCCGTCGTCGGGAAACACGAGATTCCAGATCTCCATCCACTGCACCTCAGCAGACGTCCCGCCCGCCCGCTTCCGGCTCAGTAGCTTCGCCGCTGTCGGCCCATCAATGCCACACTCGGGATCATGGTCCGCAATGTCGCACATCAGCTCTCTCGGCAATCTCTGGTGATCCCTCAGGTCCTTTCGCGCTGCAAAATCTCGATTGCACCGGTCGCAGACATATGCCGATGGATCGATCCGCTTATGTTGCTTGACGATGTGCTGCCGCAGCTCGGCAAACTTGGGAAAGTACGTCATGGCGCACGAGTGGTGCTCGCGGACGTTGAACCGCATCGGATTGCGCTTGCGGAACGGGCAGCTCAGACGGAGGTTCTCCTCAGGTTCCTTAGCGACCTGTCTCGCCCGCTTGAATGGGGCGCCGCCTTCACCGTCGTCCTCGCTGAGGTCCTCGCCGTCTTCTGTGCCATCTCGGCTAGGGCCTCCCTTTTTTCGTTTGCCGTTTTGAGACGTCCGCGTCGGAGCTCGTGCGATGAGGACGGTTGACCGTGACGAAGACGATGTCGTATGAGTGAGCTGCGTGGCCGGGGGGCCGCTAAAGGCGATACGGCCCACATCCTGGATGAAGCGAGAGGTGAAGCGGCGTAGGAGATTCTGGGGAGCACCGATCTCATCCAGATCGACCCCATACGCAGCCTGGAGGACGTAATTGAGTACGCCTTCAACCTCTTCGTCTGAGCTGTCCACTGGCTCCGCGTCCCAGCTGGTGGAAAGCCTATCGATACCCACGTCAAAACTCATTCGTTCCTTGAGCAGTGGGATCGCATTCTCATCGCTGGCTTCAACTGGCGGTCTATTGGTTGTTAGCATGATCTGACTACCGCCGTATCTCAAAGGCTTACCTCGGAGTGCCGACAGCAGGGAAGGCATCAATCTCTGGCACCTCATCATGTTCCGGCTCCGTGTGGCGGTCTTTCTCATGCTCCTCGTCGGGCATGGAGTCGACAAAGGTTGAGGAAGACGAATCATATGACTGTCGGTTCCAGTGCCTATGCGGATCACCACGCAGCGTTTCCCTGCCCGAGACATCAAGGTCGGGTGTCGTCGCCCGAGTGAATATCGACGAGGTCGGCGACATGGGCATGGAGTACGTTGTCGCCGAGTCGGGCATCATCGCCGAGCTCATCGTCGACGAGGTCGGCGACCGGTCGCGATACGCTTTGAAAGCCGCCGAAGTGAGACTAAGGCCCTCGGGGCATTTTGACGACGGGCGCACGGGAGCATTGTCTAACGAAGTCCAATTCATGACTTCGGTGATGTGAGGGAACGTTGCGGAAGACGTAGATCCGGATGACGCGGTCTTGATGTGACGTGTCTCGCGGTGGCGGATGGGCATGGGAGTTGTCCACGTCGCCTCGACGTTATCCGCGTCCATTGGTGAGGTCGTCATGTGGTCTTTGGTGATGATACTGGGCCTCATGTGCGTGTACGTCGTCGTACTCGATGTGATGAACTTGCCCCCTTCGGTCAGTCGCGGCCCCAGCTTCGCTGGAAGTAATATCGAGAATTATGCGCCGACAATGAAATGGTTCTAGGAAGAGAGGATCTGTCAAAGGAAGGCTACGCCCTCGAGGGGTCTCCTCTTGACTGGTAGCGTAACGGTCCAACGGTTGCCTCACGGCTCGGCCCCCAAAGCGGATCGACTGCGAGCCACGACTGCGGCGCAGGCCGATGCAGGGGGGTATGCCGCCCTGCACAGGATTGGCCCATGACGGCGACCATGCAGGCATTTGGGGCGATGACAGGCGTTCATTGGCCATTATGAGGGCGTCCACGCGTGCTAGGATCAAGCTGAATCCCAGGTACCTTCTCCCACGTCCTGGGACACCTCCTGCATGTCGTTGATTGTTTCTGAGGGTGATTGGTTCATGACAAGTGCCTTGGGCAGTTCTCCTCCTACTTGAACATTAGAGGTGTAGGCGGTGGAGATAAACGCGATGCAATGAGCGATGTCAGTGCCCGGCCTGACACGGCGATGCCGATCTTGGGGATCGGATCAGTCCTAAGCGAGCCTTATTCTACGCAGTCGCCGCTCTAACGCGGGAGTCCCAGATGTTGAATGGGACTGACGCATCCCACAGACGCACTTCCGAGGAACCAACATGAAAGCCAAAGGAATAGATCAAATGGATTTCTTAGCTCAAAAGCCTTCTTTAAAAACACCTGCTCCATTTATTTGTGTAGAGATGAGATCATAACCTGGGGTTAAAGTGCCGCTGCAGTGTTTGAACTGAGAAAGAGCGGGATCAGTGGGTAAAGTTGCTTGATGATTCCAGTTTGGAACCATTACTGTACCGGGACTGACTGATTGTAGCACGGTCGAAATGAGCGAATAGGTTGTGTCATACACACATTCACACACCTACAAACAAGTCGGTCTACTAATAACGAGACAAACAGGACTAAATTCGTTCTTCAAAAGACAGGACATGGGGATGCTCGATGTTCAAACATGTCGACAAGTACGCTGTACCAGCCTTGTGGGGACTCCAGCCCGTCCATGGGCCAAGTGCTTAAAGCAGCGATATCTATCGCCTGACACGACCCCCTGAACAGCCGCAAGGGGCGCATTTTGTTTTGAATGACGTTATTGTGTTTTCAGTCTTCACTCAGCCTTAGACTAACATCTCGGTCGCCCAAAGTGGAAGGCAGGTTATGAACAATGCACAGCAACAGAACCGTCTGCCAAATTTCGGCCTGCCCGCTGGGAAGGTGTCATCTTCCTGGCACCTAGCGAGCATGGCCCCGGCAGCCAAGGGCCACATTGAAACTAATGCAACCCCGTTCGGGTACCTGAACGCCAAGTCGAGGACATCTTCCAGCGCGCTCATTGGTCTATAACAGAACTACTTCAGTTGGGAATATCTTGCTGCAGGACTCATCGAGGGCAAGTTGGCAAAGCCCAAAGACAACATTGTCGACGCCGTAGGGGAGGCAAACGGGATGGGGATCGAGTCGTGAGCCAGCATGAGTTCAACAGGGTCGCCTCATACCTGGTGACGGGCATACATAAGGCGAGCGAGCAAATAATGCTTCTCCAGTCCCAAAGATGACTCGGGTCATCATCTGTGCAGTTTTCACCAAAGACGTATCTCTCAATAATTTACTGAATAGCCGAATCGTTCGTCGAGAGACATGTCACACTCCCGCGCTTCAGCTAACGAAACACATGCGCATGCGCATGCGATGTCGCAGTAAGCAAGTCCGCCACAAAGGGGCAACAACCACTTACAGAAGACCACCAGTATCGGCTGCCACGCCTCCTACAGCATAGACCGCTACAAAAGCTCAAGTACCCCCTGGTCGCCCTATACCGAACGGAGAACGACTGCCAGGCATCGGACGCCAGACATGCTGCAAATGGAGCTCGATGCTCTTCTCGAGCACGAGAGGCAATGCCCCAGCGCTAGCCGAGGACAGCAACAACCATGAACGTAGGACACATAGGCATGCCACGGAGGTTGGCAAAACATCGATCCAATGGCGCCGGATACAGGTCGCGAAAGAAAGGTCCCACGGGGACAGTGTAATAACCACTATGTACGATATGGTCATGTACAATGAGACGGCCAGAGGCCAAATATATACCAGAAAGCTCAATACACTCCGTTACCCCCAGAGCCAATTCAAGAGGTGAAAAGCTCGACTGCGTCCACAATCTACCAGTATGATTAGTTTCCCCGTCAATTGCAAAAAGAAGAAGACTTACGAAGTTGGGGCTCAGGAAAGTGGCGCCGCTGCTACCAGACGCAGCACTGATGGTAATCGTGTTGGACCCAGCCTTGAGCTGCCCGGACGGGATGGCGATATCGTACTGCTCTCCCCAGCCGCGGTAGGCACCGCGAGTGACACCGCGCGAGTTGATGTTCCGCGGCGCGGCAGGGGTGGCGGCGTTCCACGTGTTGACCTGGACGGCGGGGCGGGCGCCGGCGAAGGACAGAGTTGTACTGATGCGGAAGGTGGCGGCACCGGGGGCGGAAGCGAGGTTGAAGCTGATGACGACGCCGTTGTTGACCGACTGGAAGATCGCCATGGGGAAGTCGCCCACAGAGGACGAGCCGACGGTGTAAGCCTTGGTCCAGCTGCTCATGCGGCTGTCGGAGGGATGCATGCGAAGGAACTTGTCGGCGTTGCGGAACCCAAAGGGCTGGCCATCGAACTCGCCAATCTTGAAGAGCGAGTTGCTAGGCGTGCGGACGGTGCTAGCAATGTCGCGGGTGGTGGTGGTACCAGCGGAGACGGTGACAGAGGTCTCAGCCGCCTTGTACTCGGTCTGGTAGAGGACCTGGGTGTAGGTGCCGGGCTTCATGGCGGGCGAGGTGAATGCGCCGTTGGAGCCGGCGATGGCCCAGTACTGAGCGTCCTTGTTGTACCAGTGAACAACGGCCTGGAAGGTGCTGGGGACGCCGGTGGCGCGGCCAGAAACACGACCGCGGGCACTGTCGGCGACGTAGCCGCGGAGACCCAGACCAGACATGAAGCTGAAGTCGACATCGCGGGTCCTCGGGATGCCGGAGCGCGAGAAGCTCAGGGCGTAGGGGCCGTGCAGGCCCATGCGGTATTCTTCGGTCTGAGCGTGGCCGCTGTTCATGTAGTTGTACAGGGCAGTGAAGCCACCGCCATTGTTGGTCTCGATGTCGCGGAAGAAGGGGCCTCCAGAGGAAGTCTCGGTCTGGGGGATGAGCATGCAGGCGTGGATCTGCTCGGGGGAGGTGCCGTGGACGCAGTGAACGCCACGGTCGATGTAGCGGTCGGACGAGTAGAACTTGGAACGGGTCTGGCCGTTGACGACAAAGACATCGGAGCCCTCGACGGTTGAGGAGGAGCCACCGGTGGTAGAGGCGGTGCCGAAGGGGTGCTCGAGAGGCAGGATGTTGGGGTTGAGGCGGGCGATGAAGCGTAGCTCGCCAATGGCGGGCTGGGCAGTGATGTGGGTGGCCATGTAGATCATGCTGTCGCCCTGCTTGACAACGAGGTAGTGGGTGAGGGTCGAGGTCGAGCAGGTGATGGTGATGACGCCCGAGGTCTGGGTCGCCGTCACGGTGGCCGACCCCAAGCCGGAGCCGATGTGAGTGCCCTGGGAGGCGTATTGAAGCTCATTGCCACGGTACTTAATGGAGTTGATGTCACAGCTGGAGCGGGAGACGGAGAAGACGAGGGCGTTGGACGAGCCGGCGTCGACAACGAAGTTGTTGCCCGAGGTGGTGTATCCGAAGGCGGCGAGGGCTGAGGAAGTGAAAGAGACAAGAGTCAGAAGGAAAAGCTGGAGAAGCGAAGGGGCGGCCATGATGATGTTGCTCGATCAGACGAGCCCGTGAGATACGAATAAAGAGGGAGAAACGGAAGTGATCAGCGAGAACGACAAGACTCCCGAAGGACGCCGGACACGGCGTGCCCCATTGATATAAGACGAAGGCATCGCCAAGTCCACATGGGATGAACGACCTGAACAGTCGCAACCCGAACCCATGCCGGGCGGCTTGTGATGGACGAGGATGTGGTGATTGGCGGAAGACGGCGGACAACCAGGGTGTCTGGGGATTTACTCCGAGATTCAGGGACACCGACCCGCCTGGTCGGAGCCAGGGGTCCGTTGCTCGTCTCATGTGTGGCGCGGCATTGGGAGGACAGGAGTAGTGGAATCGAGAAGTGCGAACTACTCGGGATGGTGCTGGCATGCACGACAGTGGACGTTATCGCTGCAGCGTGGTGGGAGCAGGGTGCGGGTGACGCAAGCTCATGGCATGCTCGAGGTGAGATCGCCCGAGTTGGGCATCATCTCGCGGCGGCGGCGACAGTCCGAAGATCCATTGGGAGGGAGCTGCGTCGGGGATATCGACGGGAATTTACCCCAGATACGTCCTCTGCCGGCGTTGCCGTGCGTCTGGCAGCCAGCTCTTTGCACTGCACTGCATTCAATCGAGTTCACCTGTAAATCAAGTGCTCAGCAAGCCGGTGGAGATTGAGAAGATTAAGTCGACATGCGATTTATCGTGAGGCATGACCAGCCAAAAGTGACCATTCGCGCTGGGCAAACGCTCTAGTGAGACAGGAGAAGGCTTGGGAGTCCATGGTAGATTGCGAGGGGACGACCGAGAGCGGGGGATCCCGACTGCAAGGGAGCAGATGGATATCGATATGCACCAGCCACGTCGGAATGCCGAGCTGTCCGCGCCGACCTCACTAGCCACACACTCCTCGATGCTTGTGTCCCCCTCCCACCGCCCATTGACCCTGGCCTCTCGACTCTAGAAGCTCTCGTGCTCTAGTCTGCCCAGCCAAGCCAGAAGGCCGTACCATCCGTCCTCATCAACTTCAAACACGCCCAGGGGGTCGTCACTCATTCGTTCTGGGCCCAGACCGTTGTTTGCCGTGAGGACGTCGCTCTGGGCAGTCCTAGCTGAAAAAGGTCATGGGGATGAGATACATTAATCGCGAGTATGCTCTAAAATGCAGTATTGACTCTCATTAACTCGGCTGTCGGCACTCATCACGACATAGGCACTGGTATTCGCCATCCTCAACTTGACCCGCACCTATCACGCCACGCCCCAGACCGCCGACTTGATCCCCCTCCCAACAAACTCCCGAATCACATCCCAGTGCCGCTCTCCCTCCGTCTCCGGCATGACCCAAAACGTCACCCATGAGCCCCCGCCCACTCTAGGGCTGACATCGGCATTCATGACCCGTGCCGCCTCGGGCACATGGAACGGCGACGCCCTCCCGTCCCAGTCCTCTAGCGCCTCCGGAGCGTCCAGTAAATCTCCCACCGGCACCGGACTTGCTGCCTCGGCCTCGAAGATCCAGTCCGCCTCCTCGTGCGGGATACTCGGCGGCTGGTTCATCGGGATGTGCTTCAGGAAGCGCTTGATCTCGTTCCTCCCTGACAAGGAAGCACCGGCATCCTCCTCAGGCGACTCAGGCGCCTCTACTACACCCTCACCCCATGTCCTGGCGGCCCTTGCCTCTTCAATCTCCATGATTCGTGTTGCGATCCTCGCCACGAGCCTCGTGTCCCACAAGTTCTCCTTGCAGTCCACCAGCCCCTTCCTCCTCAAGAGCCTGATCGCGGCCCGCCTCAGCCCGGGATGCCGGCACTTGATAGCGGCGAAGTACAAAGGCGGCACGATCCCGGACTCAAAGCTGAACCGTGCCCCATCGTTTGTTGCAGGCGCCTCGCCCCTTTCCTCTTCGGCTTGGAGGATCTCTCCCGCAACGGCCACCATGGACGCGAACGTCGTCATGTACTCATCAAAAGCACACTCCGTCTGGCCCAAGGCTGTTCCCATGTATACCGTCATGGTCAGGTAGTAGAGTCGACACATCCTCGCCGCATCCGAGTTCCCGTCTCCTTGCGCAGCCAGCAACACGGCAAACGCAACCTGCCACTCGTTCGCGCGAGCTGTCAACTCAGCCTTGCGCGCCTGCCATCTCTCATACTCCTCTGCCCAGCTCGGGCTGCCCCAGGCAGCCGTGAATGTCCATGACCTCGCTTCCTTGGTGAATCGTAGCCCATCATCCATGATCTCATGCAAGCTGAGCTCCGCGTCCTCCAGCCGCTCGAACTCCACCTCTGCGCCCCTCAGTGGCTTCAGCTCGGCCGGAATCGGCACCGGTTTAGACCCAAATACAAACGACGCAACGCTCAACCGCGTGTAAACGGGCACGAGCTCCCTCCGGATCAGGTCCGCCCCGGGTCCGCGCGCCTCACGAGGATCCTCGGCCAGCTTCGCCAGGATCACCCGCCCCTGGATGATGTGCACCTGCGCCGCGCTGGGGTCCCCCAGCATGAACTCAATGCATATGAACAACAGGCATGCCAGCAGCGGCACCGTCACTGACGCGGTGCCCTTGATCACAGTGGCGGTCGGCGGCCGCCACTGCTGCAGGCACCTGAGCGCCTTGCCGTACTGCCCTGCCGCGAAGGGCGTGCAGACAGCATCGCAGCCCTTGAGAGTCTCCCTCGGCCGGCCGGTGCCGCCGTACGCGCTCTGGTGCAGACTGCTGATGACGAGAACGGCATGACGAACGGCAGGTTCCTCGAAGCATAGCGCTGGCACGACACGGGCCCAGAAGGAGGAGGTGGCCTGCGCGAAGAGCGACGTCGCAGAGCAGTTGCGGTAGTAGTGGAAGGCGAGCTGCTCGCTGTCATCCCACGCCGCGAAGGGGCTCACAGCTCTCGCCACACCGGCGTGGCTCGTTGGAGAGGTATGGGAGGACAGACTCCCTTTTTTTGGAGTAGCATAGCCGTCGCATTTTCGGCCGGTTTTAGTACACCGTTCGCAGGAGGGCTTGCCTTCGTCGCATTTGACTCGGCGTATTCTAAGCGTCGTCAGCGCCCGATGAGCACTGCGTTGTCGGCAAGGCGCCTGGATCACTTACTTGCAGGTGATACAACCGGTCCGGACCTTCCGTGAGCCCTTCCTGCCGTTCTTTTTCGTCGCCGAAGCGGAAGACGCTGATCCGGTGGATACCGGACTGTCGGCGCCAACACTCGGCGCTGCTAGATGCGGCATCGTGCTGGTATCGGCGTTCCCCACCGCTGTCTCTGCCGCGCCGCCTGTTGCGCTCTGCTGCATGGCATCTAACGCCTTCTGCGAGTCGAAATACAAGTCTAGACTGTTCGAGAGGTCGTGAGCGCTTGTTAGCCCAATGGGGTGCGCTTTGAGTGCGAGCTGGCGACACAGAAGAGAGAGAGCCGCTGGGCACCGTCGTTTATTATGTCCCCCAACTTGTTCGCGATAGCGGGGTATCGTGATCCTTCAACACCAAACCATTGGCCTGCTCGGACTTTGTTGGCCTGAATAGCAGCGTGGCTGTGGCTTGGCAGGGCTATGAGCAAGGGGGCCTACTGCCACGGCCTATCACTACTTGTCACTAGTGCAGCCCCTGTAAAGTTATTTCGGGACTCTGCCCTGCTGGGTTCAATGCCTGGACCCGATAAATCAGCGCTGTTGTTGGAACCAGCCTCGTCATTATAGACCCCCTATACCATACCTCAGTCACCTTTCTATAAGGAAGTGAGGTACTTGGCAAAACGCAACGCCGCTGTCCTCCAGGAGACGAGGTTGTCAAGCAAAGATGACGGGCTCTAGTTGACTGGCAGACAAAATGCGTCTTCTTACAAATTTCGCACTCACTTATACACTTGGACAATAAAAGACCAGACACGATCCGGTCCAAGATCAATCGCCCTTGACCAAGTAGCGCCCTGCCCTACCCTGCCTAACAAACGCCCGCAACGGAACACAACGCGGCTGGAACCAGATCCCCAACGCCGAGCCGATCTTTCGAGAGTCGATCCTTTCCCTTCCGCCATACAAGGTAACCCGCTTTCCCTGCTCGCTCCTTCGCCTCGCCTCGCTTCCTAGCGCCACCTGCTGTTCCCCCCTCCACCCCTGGTTACCAGAAGCTGCACCATCCTATGTAGTGCTGGCACAAGTTCTCCAGCTTTGTGGCCTCCGTGATGAGCTTGTTGACCTGCGCAACAACGTCGAGCTCTTCGTTCGGCTTGAAGTCCTTACCCCTCAACTTCTGAGACACGCGGTCCAGGACCTCAATTGCCCTCGCATTCTGGGCATCTGCGGGGTCCATGACGTTATTACCGTTGACCAGGCTCGTGCTCGGTGCGATAGACGAATTGGTGCGCGCCCTGGATCTAGCCGTCGGCGGGCCACCCACGAGCGCTGACGCATCACCGCCAGCCGCGGCCAGCAACTCCGTTGGCGCAACGTCAGCATCTAGCATGGAGGGGCGGCGACCGCGAGGACCGGTCTGCGAAGCCGATGGACCGGCGATGGCCTGTTCTCGCTCGGACCTGAAGTTCGGGCCCGTTGGGCTTGCCGCATTGGTAAGACGCCATGTCAGTAAGGGATCGTGGATGAACTGGAAACATATTAGTTTGTTGTCCCTGGAAAACTTCACGCGTCCCACCACTTACAGCTTCTAAAACGGCCATGACGCTTTCCTTATTCTCGCGTAACACCCTCATCACATGCTCGCAGGTAATCCTGAAGCTGCCTTCGATGTTGCTAACCTCCATGGCATACGTCAACATGCGTGTCAGGCGGAACGGCACACGCTCCGGGTACTTTTCGCGCTTCATGGCGACCTCGAAGCAGTCGCCGAAATCAATGTGGATGATCTTGCCGGTGACGCGGTCCAGCATCAGGTTAGAAGGATGACGATCGCCGAGACCGAGGATGTAGCCGACCATCGACATGACGCCGAGCGAGCGTGTGTAGTTGGTTCGACGTTCCAGCCAAGCCTCGGAGCTCTTGCTCTTCAGCCAGAGCACGCGATACAAGTCCTGGCCCGTGGTGTTATCAAGCGCATAGCCAAAGACTTCCACCTTTTGCATCAGAGTGAGGTTGTCGTAGTCGGGAGCCATCTGGAGCATGATCCGATGCTCGATATTCAACAGGATCTTTCGGCTCTCGCGGTACTCCCTAATTAGAACGTGAAGCGTATCGCTGTTCGGCACCCAGCCCAGAAGACCGGAGCTCTGTGAAAGCGGGATGGCTGGGTAACGCTCGATGTTGAGATGGCGCTTGTAGCATTCCGAATCGTTGGCCAGTAGCGTGTTACAGAGGCCGAATAACTGCATGACACGCTCGTCCTGTCGAATGTCCTCGTGACCCTTCAGCAGGAACGCGTAGCGCACGCCGTCGCTGCCGCCAATCGTGATCTTGCGCGGACGCTGCTTGCTGTTGATGACCGAGAAGGTACCGTCAAAGTCCATGATACGGACGATGGGCTTTCCGCTTCGGTACGTTCCCGGGACGGCGAGGTCGAGATCCTTGGCGCTCAGCAGCTTCGGCGAGCAGTAGGGGAGTTCCAGACTGGTGAGCTGGGGGAGCTGTCGCGAGATGCGACGGAAGACTTGGTAGTACAGGTCCCAGGCCTGGTTGAGGTCGTTGACGTCTCGGCTCGATTCGTACTGACGACACCACTCACGTGCTTCCGTGAGGTCCCTACCAAACGTCTGCGCGAAAGAGATCTCCCGAAGCGTCTCAGGCCCGCGCTCCAGCTGATCGTGTAAGGGCTCGAGGGTCGAGAACATGCCCTCAATATTGTGATCGCCAAAGTATAGTCGCGATGCCTCCTCCAGACCCTCATGCCACTGCTCATGCCACAGAACGGCAACCCTGATAAGTTCGTTGCTGACGACATCTGCCTGGGATACGAGGTTGGCCGAGTGCTGACGCATACTGTCCATAATCTGTGCTGCGGATCGCGAGCGGCGGGCGCTGTGCCATGACTTCGTGGCGACGGTCAGGGGATAGATGAGCGCCTGCGGGTGGGCTCTGCCTACATCAGCCAGAAGGCTGTGTATGGTTTGCTGCACGCGACGTGATTGCTGGTTGATGCGGGCGATGAGCTGGGGGATGACCTCCAGCCACGTGTCGACACTGACGTTGGTGAAGCCTTCCGTGACTGCGGCATTGACATCGGCACTAGAGCCGTGGGTGAACCAGAGTGTCAAAAGACGCAGCGTGTCCTGGAGGGAGCTGCCTGATGACAAGGCAATCGATTTGAAGAAGCCTCGCACGGCCGGGACGACGTGATCGACGATCATGGCCTGGTCGGCCCTGTTCAGCTCGCTCCTGCTCGTCAGCGCCTGAACAATCTCGAAATTAGCCAACGCCCAGGCATGCCACGCCTTATACCAGCGTGGGTTGTACTTGGCAGCCTGCGAGTATGCCGTCAAGATGTCCTGAACATTTTCGTATTGCCATGTCTCTTTGTTGAGCGCGATGAGCCACTCGCCCTGTCGGAGATAGCACTTGGCGAGAAGAACCGTCTGGTCTTGAAGGGCGCGCTGCGTCTGGGGCGCCATGAGACCTCCCTCCATGCCTTGGGGGAAGTTGTACTCGTGGCTCATATCGATGCCCTGCTGTCCTTGAGCGGTCAGGTGCGCCTTGGTGACCTCATGCCGGTGCGCCGAATCATTTGTAAACTTGCGCAGACAATAGAGTGTCTTCTCAGAGATGCCTGAAGTCTTGTTCGCGGGTTGCTGGCCGACCTCCCACTCGTATTTGAGCATGGCGTAGATTATCTGTGACGGCACATTCCTGGGCAAGCCCACGTTCGGCTGTTGGGGCCGATCGTTCCAGTAGGGGATCATGGCCGTGAGAGACGACTCCGTGCCGATGAGCTGCTTCAGCGATTTCTCGGCCAGGCCCATGCGACCTGATTTGCGGCAGAGGTTGGCGAACTTGATCCACATGTGCATATTCTCGGATGGGGTGATAACCAGTTGCCGGAGGCGAAGCATACGCTGCCAGAGGTCCACGTTACGCTGACAACCCTTGAGGCGCTTCTCCCAGGTGCGGCGCATCGTGGCGCGCTTCTTCTCGTCCGTCTGCTTGTAGAAGATGAGTTCTTCAAGCTCAGCCAGCATCTGAACACGGACCACCACCGTGTAGGCTCGGTTGTAGGACTCGCTGACGAGGGCGCTAAGCTCCGTGTCAAGGCCCTCGCGCGTCTGCTGTACACAGTTCAAAGCCTCCCTAAACTGATTACGATGCAGGGCGAGGATGGCCCCGAAGAAGGAGCGATCAGTCGAGAAGCGCTTCATTGACTGAAGGTAGTTGTCCATGGAATCCCACTTGGAGAGACCCCATGCGGCTGCCGTGGCTAGGGGAGCAATGAGACGCTGCACTTCAGGTGACGAGTTGGACCAAGTATTTCCGGCAATATTGGCGAGGGCCTCCCACTCGCCGAGCGCGTGTAGACAGCGCATCTTACCCATAATGATGTCGACAGGGACAGCTTGGTCCTCGGGGATGTCCTGCTCGCGCTTGTTGTAAAAGTCAAGCGCTTCCTCCCAGCGTTCCAGCTTTTCGAACCACGTCTCCCTAAGTTGGATTCCCTCTTTGTAAAGCTGCGCTTTGCGGAGGATGCCGATGGCGGCGTCAGACTGCTGCAGGTGGTTGTTGATCCCGATAAGAGCTTCGACCGCCCCGCTGCTCTGGTCCTGGAGGAACTCGAGCTCCTTGTAGTGGAGAGCTTTGGCGTATGCGTGGCAGCGGCCTGCCTGATGTCCGAGAACGCGAATGTCGATGGGCAAAGCCTTGTCGTCGTGCTCCATAAACTCGGCGAGGTTGAGCAGGAGTCCAAGCAGATCCGGAGGCACGTTCTCCGACTTGATCGCATTCTCGATGTTCTGGATCAGCTCGTCCTGAAACTGCTCGTACAGCTCAGACCAGCACGACACAAAAGCCGAGTTGAAAAGCTCTCGGGCGAGGGGTAGATACGAGCTGGCTAGCGCAGCGCAGGCACGCAGTGCATGGTTGGGAGACTCTGCCAACAGCGTTGTAGAGAAGCGACGAAGCCATTCCTGCCAGTCCTCCTTGGTCGATTTTCCCTTCGTGTCCCACGCGGTCTTCAAATGTATGGCGTTCATCTCAAGCTTTTTGGAGCCGAGGTCGGAGAAAATCTGGTCGTCCACTCGGTCTACAAACCGGTCGGCAGAGCCGAGGTCTTGTGGTAGCACCTCCCCTTTGGCCAGCTTGCTCGTTAGGAGCTCGTAGTTGGCATGTTGAATCTGCTGCTCCGCGAGAATCTTATTCACGTTGCCCATGAAATGCGTGTAGTCCTTGCCTAGCTGCTGGATCAGGGCGCAGAGCGTGTCGAGAGCGGCCACCCGCAGGGCTGGATCACCACTGCTGAGCACACGGTTGAGGGGATGGATGATCTTGGCCGCATAGTCGTTGAGGTTCACCTGATGGGAGATCTTGCCAATCGTCTCGATGGCCTGTTTACGGAGGAATGTTGGCTGGCCCTGCTTTTCAAACGTGCGGACAATGACGGGAATGATCAGGTGCATGTACTCCTCGCTGCTGGATCCGAACACGAGGAAGGCGTGAAGGACTCGTTCCGAAGGGATGCGTCGTGCCGACGTGTCAACCTCGAGCGCCCCGAGCATCAAGGGAAGGAGACCGGCGAGGTATATCTTAAATTCGCCTTCCAGTCCACGTGAGATGGCTTCCACAAGCGATAGGATGGTTGGCTGAAGACCGAGTTTGGGGTTCCAGTACTCCTGGCAAGCGTCGACAATCTGAGGCAGAAAGTTTCTAATGTGCTGCCGGACAATGCTGACGAGGGTGGCAAGCTGGCTGAAGTAGGACTCCAGTCTCTTGTTCGACGCGGCTCGGATGACGGCAAGGAAGGCAGGAATGATCCTATCCAGGAAATTGACGCATTCGAGACCGAGCGTTCGGAAAATATTCATGATGGCTTCGATGACAGCGGGGTGATGCGCCACCAAAGAATTGTCCTTGAGAATTTGTAGCAGAGAGTTGATCACCACCGTAGGGAAATACTCTTTGTTGGAAGGTGTAAGGCCGGACATCATGAGGGCCACATCGCTGACCGGAGTCACCTCAGCCCGTCGCTGCACTTCGGGCCTGCGCTGCTCCACCTGCTGATACTTATAAGGGTCGAGAGCGCCGAGGATTCCCATGAGTTTGATGGTTTCTTGTCGCAATGTTCCTCGGTGGTCTTCAGTGCGTACTATGCCCTGGAGGATCTCCAAGAGTTCGGGGTACTCAAGGTAAGGCTCAATGACGTATCCAGAGTTGCTAGCCATTTGGCCTAGGGCGTGAAGCGCCGCCTCTCTTTTGAGACTGGAGCTTTGATCCTGAAGTGCGTCGATAATGAGCGGCATAAGGCGGTCCTTGTAGGGCAGAATGTCTTCGCCGCCCACCGTGGCAAGCTCGCCGATGGCTCTCAGAATAGTCGCGGCTACCACTGGGGTCGGATCCTTGGCCTTGGGGATGAGGACCGACATCATAGGGTCGACGTAAGGCTTGACGAGTCCTTGGGCGTTCTGGACGAGGAGGCTGAGAAGTTTAGCGCTCTCCTCCTTGTTACGGGCGACGTCTGAAAACTCGAGTTCCGTCAACAGCTGAATCAGCGTCTTTCGCAGTGAAGGAATGACATAAGCGGGATTGTGACGCGCCAGTCGTCCGATGATCGAGATGGCTACTTCGCGAATGGAAAAGACTTCGTCGTTGAGGGCAAAGAAAAGCGTGCGGATGTTCTCTGCTTTGGCGAGATGGCGGTCGAAGCGCTCATCGAGCGCGGCGAGGACCGTCCGTCTGATGGGCGGCTCCGGGTCCGAAACGCCAACGGTGAGAAGCCTCTCTATCACGTCGCCTACTACCTGTAGGGCGTGGTAGCTCGTCTGGTTGACGATCGGGTCTCTGACATACAGCTGACAACAGGTCAAAGCTGCAGCCTCGCGGATTTCGTAGTCTTCATCTTCCACATACTTGATGGCGACATCGCGTACGAACTCGTTGAGGACGTGACCGGAGAAATCAAAACTGCCTAGCGTATTCAGAGCCAGCTTGATTTCGGCCTTGCGATGTTCGTAAGCCTGTGGATCCTTGGCGTCCTTGGTAATGACCGGTGCCGATGTGAGAGAATTTGGATGAGGGGCGCCGAGGGGCTTGAATGGCTCGCCACAGAGAACCATGCTCAACATGTCAAGAAGCCTATTCCGGATGGTATCCTGCGCAGGTGGGATGTAGAAAGCCATGTCGACGAGAGCCTGGGTCAACTTGGGAGTCAAGTCGCACTGGAAGATGGGGTCAAGAAGCGCCTCCATGTACTTGCTCAGCGTTTGGCCGACAGCCACTGCGAGTCGGCTGATGCATTCGAAGACGGCGTCGACAGACCCTCGCTTACGAGCCTGCAGGCTGAGGCCCTCGCGAATAAAGATCATGAGGTTGTCGAGATAGGGGGCAATTGCGCTCTTGACGGAGTTGGCAACATTGCCGATGGCCAAGAACGCGTCGGTTCTCTCCTTGTCCTTCTTGAGCATGCCGATCAGGTATACCATGAACTTGTGCAGGTAGCTCTGGTCAAACTCGGCGGGCGAGTAGCTGGCGAGATCGGGAATGAGGAGCACCACTGTCTTGCGGACGGTACCATCCTTGTGTTCTTTGTAGCGAAGGACAATTTCGCACGCCTCGGGATAGTGGTCCTGCATGAACATGCCACCCTGCTCTAGCAGCTCCTTCAGCATAAGGAGGGATGCATGGATGTACTCGACAGCGCCGTTCTGTAGACCGCGGAGTAGTTCACTGTAGGCCTTCTCCATCCATGCCTGCTTCATTTCCTGGTCACGTTCGCGGATGATGCGGAAGCAGGCGGCGATCGTCTCGGCGGATGTGGAGCGAATGAGCTGTCGGCTGTCGCGCAAGCTGTTCCAGATAAGGTCGAGAACCAGGCCAACGTAGTTGTACATTAGTGTCGGAGCTTGCCTGGCAAGCTCGCGCAGGACCAGGGCAGCGCTGTACCGGCGTTCTTCGACTCGCTCGTTCTGTAGCCACTCGAGGGCAAATTGCGTCTCGGATTCGACGAGCTCGCTGATAACAGAGCCTCCAGGGCGACACATCTTGCCGAGGGTCACGGCAGCGGCCTGCATGGGGCTCATATCCTTGCCGCGCAAGATGGCCTTGAGGTTTTGGAGGAACCGAGCATATTTCGTAGCCTGATCGGTGGCGTCAATGTCCACAATGCTATCGAGGGCATAGACGCCACCCAGGCGTTCGGCCGAGTCACTGCCATGGGCGATAAGCTGCGTAATTCGGTTGTTGACGGCAGTGTAGATGTTGTTGAAGTGGTCCGGCTGGAGGTCTGGAAGGACGCTTGTCAACAATGAAAACGGAAAGGGGCCAGGAGACACGAACCTCGGTGGCAGACCAGGACCAGCTCTCGCAGCTGGAGAGCGGCACGTTTTCGTACTTCATCGCTCACTCGGCTAAAAAGAAATGTCAGCTATGTCTCCTGGGTAGCTAATGGGTCGGTCAACAGGCTCGGGCGGGACGCACCTCGATCGAAGCTCTCTGGTGATTGTCTCGAGTCGCTCGAGGGCGATCTGCTGTTGGGTCGCCATGCTCCTCTGCTACTGGCACGCCAGAGCGTCTATACTCAGGATGGCCACACCATCAACCAGCCACTACAATAGTAGATATGTCCGTTCGAGGGTCGGAATAGCGTCGCGGGGCACGAAAGAGTGCGGAGTTCGAGCTTGGATTAAACGCGCGGTGGCGCGCGAGTCGAGAGGTCCGCTGGGGGTCGCGTCGTGAAATACGTGGAGCGCAGAGTGCTGTGGTGCTTGCGAGGGGAGAGACGCGCGGAAGCAAGGAGATTAGAGTATATTCGGTAACGAACGGTCAAATGGACGAGTCTAAACGTTGTTGGGAGACATCACAAGGCGAGACACCGAGAGTTTGCCAGTGCCGGAGCATAACCCAGAACGACGGTAATTCGCACTGTCCAGCCGCTGTGTAATGCGGGTTAACAGCATGTGACGCTATGGTCACTCACACGGCCCTGCCCAGAAGTGGGTCGGGCGTGGAGCTTTCCCCAGCTCCACGCCCGAGTTCATTCTAATCTTATCGGCAGGAGGCAAACCAACTCGATCCGTGTTTCTCTATCCACGCTTTTCTATTAAACAGTCAGTCCCAGCTCGACCTCGTTAGGATTCAATCTGCGCGACCAACACCACATCCCAAAATTCTCAATCAAACTACGCGATACATCACTGCACAAGTCCCCAAGCATCACGTCATGGGCAACGACGGCGGATCCATACCCAAGCGCCGCGAGCTGGTCAAGAATGCCGCCCGCGCCCTGACAGTAAGCGAGCTGAAGGCCAACGCCCACGAGTCTCTCGCTCATGCCTGGTCTCATGATCCCCTAACAACTGATCCTCTCGACCTTGATGCCGTCGTCTCCGACTGGCGCGGTCGTCTTTACAACTACGAATCTACTCTCCACTTCCTCCTACCCGCCGCTGATCCCGCCGCAAACCCGACTGACGAGGCGCAAGCAACTGCCTTCGCTGCGACAGGCATCCGGTCCCTGCGCGACATTGTCAAGCTCAAGTTTGCACGATCTGGCGACAAGGAGAAGGACACGAGGGTATGCCCTGTGTCGCTGAAGGAGCTGGGGCCCGCCACCAAGTCTGTCTACATGGTGCCGTGCGGACACGTCTTCGCGGACGTGGCCATCAGACAGATTCAGGCGGATGCATGTCCCGAGTGCAGCGAGACATTCACCAGCGGCAATGTGGTGCCGATATTACCCGTTGAGGAGAGCGAAACCAAGAAGATGGTTCAACGCATGGAGGATCTCAGGGCCGCAGGGCTGACACACAGTCTGAAGAAAGACAAATCCACGGGCAAGAAGAAGCGCAAAGCTGAGAACACGGAAGAGTTGGCGGGCGATAAACGCAGGATTACTGAAGAGGCTGCCAAGACCAACAAGGAAACGCCCAGTAGAACAAGCGGCATCAACAACCCCATGGCTGCGAATCTTACGGCGCGAGTGCTAGCCGAGCAAGACGAGCTGAACAAGAGGAGGAAACTGGCGGCGAGGGCATGATGTCCCGTCCCAATGGTCATATGCAGGCCTGCCGACCAGACTGTACAATGTAGTCACGACAAAATGATACCCTTTTCACGACCGATCGCAGACGATACATGCCAATGGATGGATTCCTCTGCCAACTAAACCAACCAAGTTGCTCAAAGCTCATCCTTCCCCTTGGGCGCCGGAGGCTCCAGCAGCTCATCGCACGCCGCCGGCGTGCCGACCTCCATTTTGTAAACGCACTTCTCCGCCTCAGCAACCCGCCACAACTCCTCCGTCTCGCTGCAGGCCAGCCAAACATCAGTCTTGCGCTTGGGGCCGTTCCAGCAGCTCTGTCCATCCTCGTACCGCAGCACCATGCGCATGCCCTTGCCGAGACCCTTCCCATCCTGACGTTCCTCGTCATCGGCCATTTCGCGGTCGATGCGGTTGAAATTGCCCATGTTGGTGTTGCCATGACCCTTCTTTGACTTCTGGCTGGTCTTACCCATCCAGCAGAGCTCATATTCGTACTCGCCGGCCTCTGTAGACACGCACTTGTCCTTGAGTACGCGGAAGATGTCATCCACGCCATAGTCCTTCTCGAGATCCTTTTGCTGGTCGGCAAGCTCCTTCTCCTTCTTAGTGACATCCTTGCCAGCTGCCTCGGAGGCTTCGCGGGCGGCCTTGACCAGGTGCGACTCTGATCCGGGCTTGGAATTGTCAGCGAGAACACCGTTCTCGATGAGCCAAACCCGGATGTTGTTCAGTTGACCGTGGAGGAAATCACGGGCAAAGGCAGGAAGGTAGGCTTCGAAGTTGTAGACTAGATGTGGTTAGCATGCACGCAACAAAGAGGGGGTAGAGGACTCACGGATGTCAGTATCGGTCGTGTCATCTTCCTCAAATTCTTTCCAGTTGATGCCCGTGTTCTCAGTGTCTTCAGACAGAACATCGTCAAGTTCTTCCTGAGTGATGGTAACCTTAGCATCAGCAGCCTTGGCAGCATAGTCCTCCCAGCCCTTGACAGCCGACTTCACGCCCTCGTCGTTGAAGTTCGGGTTGTACTCTTCCTTGAACCTGCGAAGGATGCCCTCCAGTTCTTCGACCTTGGAGCGCAGCTCCTTGCGTTCTTCCACGATCTCGTGCAGGGTATCACGGAGCTCGTCGATACGCTCCTTAGCAAGACCGACCAGAACGCCGAGCTTGCCCCCAATACCACCACTCTTGACGACTTTGCCCTTCTCGGACTGCTGAGTCTCCTCGTATTTCTTCTCCAACTCGGTCTTCTTCGCCGTCAGCCCAGCAATCTCGGCTTGGAGGCTAGTGATCTTGGCTTCCACACGGCGACGAAGCTCCTTAGATTCTTTAGCCATGGTCCTTCGCTTCTTAGCTGCCTTTTCGACGGCCTTCTTGCGCTCCTCTTCAACGCGACGGTACTCCTTGCCGATCTCCGCGCAGCGGTTCTCGCACTTGACGCCGCTAACGCCGGCGAACTCTTCGCTGCCATCGCAGCATAGATCGTAGTCGCAAATGCCGTCATTGACAAACATGAAGGGGACGTAGGAGCCCAGGTGACCCTCATTGGCGCACCAAAACCCGGGGAGAGCGTGGGCGGTACCGGTGGTGCCCGAAACAGAGCCGGGAAGAGGCTGTGGTGGGGAGAGTGTGTCAATGCTGGCACAGGCAGCCGTGCCTGGTTCGTCGGAGCCATCGGGGCAGTCACAGGTGTTGTCGTTAATCTGGGCAGATATCAACTTGATCTCGGGATGGCTGATGCATGAGAAGGATTCCGCCTCGTAGAACTTGGCGACTGTTCAGATTAGAGCTGGCCAACAAGGTGTAGATGCAACAAGCCGAAAACGAGGTCCCTAAACTTACACTCTGGGCCAACACCCCGTGGCAGGGAGGCTGCAGAGGCAGTGCCTACTGAAAGGATCGTGCTCAAAAGCACCAGGCTATGATTTTGCCGCATAGTGAATGTGATAATTTGTGCCACGTCAAGGGGATTGACGAAGGTGAATCGAACGGCGCATTGATTTGAGGAGGGAGAAAGCTCCAGCTCACCCAAAACGCTCTGACGACCCCCGAGACAGGGGTCTGAAGCTCCTAGCAGGGGCCATCACGTGCTGATAACCGTCTACACTCCTATCTATCTCGTCCTGAGCACTCTGTATGCTGCCCCTCCAAATCGCGGGGCAAACTCCAACATTTTCTTCGCCGACAGATTGACTCAACGGCTGAAAGGGAACAACGCCAGCTTCTCCAGTCCAGACCGCACCATGCCTTCTGACGCCGCCAATACCTCGGTCGAGGGCCTCAACGCCCTATCTACCCAAACCGTTCACCTCATACAACAGCTAGAGGCTGTTCTTCTCCACATCAACAGCGGCAAGGACGCGCCGGACACGACCACGACCAACCATGCCACCTCGCAGATCGATGCATTGGCGCTGGCACGCGACTCGGCCACTCTGATCCGCGCCCATTCTACCAAGATCTCTGTCTTGATCATCAACAACCCGTTCACGCCCTCTGCCATTATCAAGGTTTTGCGCGAGCTCATCGGCAGCGCCATTCAGGGCATCGCATCCGCTGCCCAGACATGCACGGCCGACCGCTATACCTCGACCGTCAGACGGGACCTCGCATTCAAGTCTTACACAGTGCTCAGGGAGCTGCGCGAGCTCATTCAGAAAATTCCGACCGACGGCAAGATCCTTACGGGGGACCAAAAGAACGGCTCCACCAGCAAACCCGGCAAGGGCAGCATCGTGGCCACCGGTACGCTCTGGGCAGCTTGCGACGAGGTCACACGATTCTGCAATGCAGGTGTAGGCGGCTGTTTCATCACCAAGGTGGAGGAGTTCCGCGCTACTCTCAAGGATGTCATGGAGGAGCTGAAGGAGTGGGGAGAGGAATCTCCTGACGAAGATGACGAGGACGATACGGCCGGTGATGCCGACGACAATGACTCTGGGCTTGGCTCCATGATGCCTTCGGCGCAAGAAATGGTCGACGACATCATGGGCGCACAGCAGGCCATTCCCCGCGACGATCCTGACAATATTCGAGGCAAGCTTGACTCCTGCCTGAAGCGACTACGACTCACCACCCTTCTCTACCAAGCCATCGTTAAGCGGAGGCTGAAGATCCTCCCGTCTTTGCCTACCGATGCAGCATCAGATATTCCGAAACGGCTGGACGACGTGATGCAGTCACTGCGAACACTGCCGAATCAGTTCGATGAGCTGGCTGGGGCATTCTACGAACTGGACCCCGAGGAGATTGACAACGTGATGAGTCAATGCTTCCAGGGTGTGACCGCAATTTCCAACCTGATGATGAAGCCATGGGATAAGGAACGGGATGAGTTCACAGAGTGGGCAGAGAAATTTCAGGAGCAGATCAACAAGGCATGAAGCGGTCTGAAATACAAGATGTCCGTGGACAACGTTGTCCTGGCCAAGGTGCCGGTCGCCCTCCTCTGAAGCTTTTGTTGCAACATGCTAAACATTTTGGGAGTGAATAAGCTGCACATAGCTGGCTTTAGGCATGCTCCCACGCAAAGTATTCAGTGCATGCGCCGGCCATCTCACGGTTCGATCATTCCTAGGCTCTTCTAGGCATCCCATGGCACACATGGACGCAGTGCGCCTACCTGCTCATCAAGTGAGACAAATTAGCATCAATATAAAATCGTGCGAGATGCCTGCGACATCGACATGTTGCCGCCAAGTCCGTTTGCCTACTCGTGGCTACCGAACTCGGTTTGAACATTAAGGTGGGGATGTCGTAGCCTCCTTCCTTCTGGGATTGTTGCCTGCCATGCATGGTTACACCCGAGGAAGGGACAAGAGGACGCGGCTTGCTAAACTCCTTGGACACTCGACACAGCACCTTGCTCGTACCGCCTACGAACAACTTCAATCGCACACCGCAGCTGCATCGCCATCGCCATCGCCATCGAGACAGGAATCATCACGACCACGTTAGTCGCATCGGCACTCGTCTCAATATTCGTGATGCTCGCCATCTACCTCCTCGCAGTGCTTGCGGCTATCACTCAAGCCCTCCTTCCTAGACCCTCTGAGCCCATATTCACCCTCGAGCTACGTCCCGGCTACGTCCGTACTGTCACGGCAGCCGAGAAGCAAGATTTGCGAGCTGTATGCCACCCTGATTTCGATACGTTTTCTTTCTGACACTTGGCAGGCAGGCTATGATTTTCTCGACATCACCTCCTCATTGATCAAGGCTCCCGGACTTGTCGGCAAAATTTCGAGCGAGCGTTCCTCGTCCGCAAACCCCTCTCAGAGCTCCTCGCGCACGAATACCCTTGAGGACGTGATCAAGCTCAATGCGACAGCACTCACGGAGAATTTACTGGGCTTCACGGCCTTCCACAATCGATTCTATAAGTCTCCAACCGGCGTCCAGTCCTCTAAATGGCTTTTGAACAAAATTCACGGATATTTGGACGAAGCTACCGCAAGGGGAGTTCAGAAAGCAAGTGTCAGGACCTTCGAGCATGGATGGGGCCAGAAGAGCATCATCGCCAGCCTCAAAGGCAAAGGGAATGGTGTAGTCGTACTTGGCGCTCACCAGGACTCGATCAACCAGTTCGACCCGTCTGCGGGGCTCGCTCCGGGTGCCGGTGCGTCGTTCTTCTGCATTGCCTATAGTCCTCTGATACTGACGGGATAGACGACAATGGTACCGGCAGTATCACGATCCTCGAAGCACTCCGCGCGATTCTCGGCAGTGATCTAGCCAATAAAGAGAGTGAGCACTCGATTGAATTCCACTGGTACGCCGCCGAAGAAGCCGGTCTTCTCGGAAGCAAGGGAATTTTTCAACAGTACGCCGAGGACGGCATCGAAGTCATGGCCATGCTCAACTTCGATATGACCGGCTACATCAAACCAGGGTCAACGCCAACCATGGGGGTCATAACTGACAATGTCGACCCCAGGCTGACACAGTTGGTGCGGGAGGTCATCGAGAAGGTCGGCACCATAAAACTTCTTCAAGAGCCGAGATCAGGCTGACTGTTTGCAGTACTGTTCCCTCCCGTGGACAGACACATCGTGCGGCTATGAGTGCTCCGATCATGCTTCAGCTACTCGGAACGGCTTCCCATCGGCCTTCATCTTTGAGTCGACATTTGAGAACGCGAATGAGTTCATCCACACGTCAAATGACACGATCGAGAAGATTGACTTTGGCCACGTGTATGAATTCGCGAAGCTTGCTGTAGCGGCTGCTTACGAGCTTGCGTGGTGAATCTGATAACTCAGAGGCTGTGACTGCCATGAAGATTGTGCTGGGCAGGTTTCTGATCCTGCGGGCTGGTGTGCCCTACATACTAGGCAGTAGATGTTATTCCACGAACTTCCTCCCTTGTTCCAAGTCATTCAAGCGATTCAACCACGTGGACAGGGAAGCCCAGATCGGAGGTCTTAGCAACACGACAGACTTCGCCTCGGAGCGGTTTGTACGACCGCACAGCCCGTAAACTTCATGAATCCCGTCGAAAATACCAGCTGCACCCCTCGTATTGTTTTGCCTGTACTGATCGTTGCACTGTGAGGCCGGTTTCCCCAGTAGGATCGGTGACACATTGCAAAACAAGCCCATCGCACTTCGGCACCGAGTCTTGACGTCATGACCGGAGTCAGCCCGGCACCTCACATCGACAGCGAAACAGCGTGCATTGCCATAGAAAGGGTGTGCTCTACCCATAATCTTTGCTTGGGGTTGTCATCGAGGTATCAATCGCCATCATAACTACATCTTATCATGCCCGCGTTGAAAATCCTCGTCATCGGCGGCGGCGTTGCAGGCCCTGCGCTCGCCTTCTGGCTGGCTCCCCTCGGCCACGATGTGACCATCCTCGAGCGCACCCAGTCTCTCCGTGCCCAGGGTCAACAGATTGACATTCGTGGCCAAGCTGTCAGCATTATCCACCGCATGGGACTCGTCGACGCGATTCGCGCCCGTGTTGTCGACGAGGAGGGTATTCAGTTTGTTGACGCCGCCAACCGTCGTCTAGCCATCTTTCGGGCCAACAAAAGCGGCAAAGGCGCACAGAGCTTTACTTCGGAATTCGAAATCATGCGTGGCGATCTGGTGCGCGTCCTGGCCGACTCCAGCACAGCTCGTGGAGCCAGGTTTCGTTTTGGCACCACCGTTGTGGGCATGAAGCAGGAAGGTGATGCTGTGGACGTGACGTTCGAAGACGGCACCTCTGAAAATTTTGATTTAGTCGTCGGCGCCGACGGCCAGAATTCTCGCACGCGGCGCATGATCATGCGACCCGAGGATGAGCGATACGTTCCTCTCCACGCCGTCTTCGCCTACTTCACCATCCCACGGGAGCCGGTCGACACCAATATCTGCACAGTGTTCACTCTTCCCAAAAAAAGCATGTGTCTCCGGGCGGACAATCCCAACACCGTTCAAGCATATCTAGGTATCCTTCCTCGGGACGAAGCATTGCGGAGGACGGTAAGGAACGCTGTCGCAAGCCGAGACACTGCTGTTCAAAAACGCCTTTTCACCGAGCTCTTCAAGGATGAAGGGTGGCAGTCGTCGCGAATTGTCAAGGGAATGAATGAGACAGACAACTTTTACTGTCAAGAAGTCGCACAGGTGAGGACCAAGATCTGGTCAAAGGGAAGAGTGGTCCTCCTTGGCGATGCCGCACATTGCGGTGGACCCGTCACTGGGTTGGGTACCACGTCAGCCATTGTAGGATCGTACGTCCTGGCTGGAGAAATCTCGAAGCACTGCGGGGGGGCGAGCCAGGAGGGCGCCAGCAATATTGAGGGCGCACTGCGCGGCTACGATGAGACGTTGCGACCTTTCGTCGACAGGGCGCAGAAACTCTTCCCCGGTGTTCCATGGGTCGCATTCCCTACGACGCCGTTCTGGGTGTGGGTTTCAAACTCCGTTTGGTGGTTGCTGTCCGTGTTGCGGGTTGACAAGCTGGCAACGTACTTTACCTCTGACGACGTCAAAGGTTGGACGCTGCCGGACTACCCCATCATGCAAGGGTGACCTGGCTCGACGAGACCAAGTATTGTTGAATATTCTACTTAGATACGAAATACCACTCTTCTTCGCCAGCCAACCCTTCAATCTTCTGCTAGACACACCTCAAGTTGTCGACTAGTTCGGCTTCGTCAAGTAGGTCAAGGCCTGCCACAGCCCGATTGCATGTAAAGTCAATCATATTAGTTTACACGGCTGATTAACCACGATAGGAAGGAAGTAATTACGAAAGCCCCTATGAAATACTATAGAACTAAATTAGAAGAGAGTAGCCATTTACCATAGCCTTCAGACTGTTCAGACACTATCCCGTTCATACGAATGCTTGTCATCATGATGAGCCGTATCCCCCTTCTCATCACCATCCCTAACACCACCTTGCTGCGCCACACTGAGGCGTTGAGTGAAAGTGGTTTTCGGCCTCCAGGCAGCACTCTTGCGCGCTGACGAGACCTCGTTGTAGAGCTCGTCAACCTCCTCGAGTGATAATCCCTTGGTCTCGTAGATAAAGAAGTAGACAAAAGCGATGCACAGAAAACAGCATCCAAACCAGATGAAGAAAATCTTGGACTGGAGATTGGCGTTGCCTGGGCCGTAGTTGACCAAGTATGGAGTAGCGTACGCGATTGCCCAGTTGAGAAGCCACTGTCGAGGAACAAGTCAGTACACTGATTTGCTTTCTGAAAGTTGTTTTCATTCATCAAGAAAGCGGCGACTTACGTTTGTAGCAGTGGTCATACTCAAACTTCTTGCGCGGAACTTCAAGGGAAAGATTTCGCCCGTCACGACCCAAGCTAGAGGCCCCCAAGTCGAGGCGAAGAAGAAGATGTAGATACAGACGAAAGCAATGCTGGCCTTTTGGGCGTCAACATTGTGGACGATGATGTTGCCGGCCGAATCCTGGCTAGTTGTGGTGGTGCCCAGGACTGCGACGAGCAGCTGGCTGACGCACATGCCCACGGCTCCCCATAGGAGTAAAGGCCGACGGCCGAACTTGTCCACAGCCCAAAGACCGGGAAGGGTTGACACAACATTGATGCAAGATGTGATCATTTGAATGGTGAAGGCGTTATTGATGCCGGAGTTTTTGAAGTATCTAGATCACCTTCTGTTAGATCCGCATGCCCATTGCGCTTGGGGAGGTCGACATACTGGGTGCCATAGTAGAAGATAAAGTTAATACCAGTCAATTGCTGGAGAGCCTGGAGACCCATGCCAGTTAACTGGCGCTTCAGCATGTGGCCACGGAAGCAGTCGATATAGCTGCTCTTGCCGAGGCTGAGCTCGAACTCGTGATTGGCAACGATCTCTTGCAACTCTGTTTGGATCGATGGAGCATCAGAGGGAAGCCTTCGGAGCCTGCTCAGCGAGAGGGCCGCCTTATCCAGGTGGCCTTTCTTAATGAGATAGCGTGGGGTTTCCGGCAAGACGAGCATGCCCGTGATAAGAATAAGGGCCCAGGCAAACTGAACAGCGATGGGAATGCGATAGGAGCCGGTGTCATTTCGGTCCTTCGTAGAGTAATCCACGATGGCGGCCAGTAGCAGCCCGATAGTTATGGCAAGCTGATAAGCGCCGACGATGGCACCACGAATCCATTTTGGGGCCGTTTCGGACTGGTAGAGGGGCACGACGGCAGATAGCACACCCACGCCAAAACCGGCAAAGAACCTGCCAGCTAGAAAAGGAGGAAGATCGACTGCGATCGTCTGGAGGATGACCCCGAGAATGAAGATCACAGACGCAGCGACAAGTGCGAGTCGACGCCCGATGTAGTCGGCAAAGAGGGGAGACGACAGAGAACCAAAGAAGGTTCCAGCCGAGAGAATGGACACAACGGCAGATGCTTGCGAAGATGAGACATCGAGCTCTCCTTTGGTGTTGACGTAGCCGGTAGAGAACGTCCTCATCCAGTATGGCATGGCCATTATGCCAGCGATGGTCCCCGTGTCATATCTGAGTCAACAATCAGTATGGGCTCCACGCAAGTCAGGAAGATGAGTCGTGGCGAGATGGTACGGACCCAAACAAGATGCCACCGAAAGCGACGAACAGGCCAATGACGATGGCTGGCCAGGCCTTGCCCTCGGCCTTGTCGTGTATGACCGACAATCGGCGGATTGCGGATGCCATAGCAAGGTGTTGATGAGCGCAGTGGTTCGAGAGGTTGTTGCGTTGTACGAAAGAAGGGAAAGCTTCTGCCCTGCCGAATATTGCGTGACCTTGAGGGCCTTGGCGATATTGAGCAGACTTTATATTTCCCAGTCTGGCGGACAGGAGGGCAGGGAAGAGCTATAAGTCAGAGTTCCATCGCCGGTCAGATCAGTCCGGAGTCACAGCTGATGGACTACCTGGAATCAGCTACCAAGTGGCTTCACACCTTCCACCTGCCCCTACCCACTAAATGGGATCTAGAGGATGGAGACAGGTGTTTGCCCGAGCAGCCAGGCCAATCTAGGCTTGGAATACGACGTAAGCAGTGTGGGGAACCTGGGCTGAAGGTGTATCCCAGGGTTATCAGACCAATCTAGTCCCAAGCAACCCCGTGATCGGTATTGTTGAGGGGCTTCAGTTCCACGCTATCATACCACGATGGGCGCCCCATATTCGGGCCTTCTGGTCCTCTCGTGGGCTCCCAGCACCGGTCTACGTGGTATTACATGCAGACGATAATTAGGCCCGAACTCTGTGACCGGAGACCACGAGGTTCCAGGCAGCTGGAAGCTTAGGCCACTCCTGAGAGTGCTCCGACCGCCAGTACGCCGTTGGAGCCCACTGAATAGCTCGCTCAGATGACGATTAGAGTGCCGTTCTGCCGAGAAGGTTGCGACTGTACCGTGGTGGTGTGCGGGGGAAGAACTAATCAACGGCGAGTTTGGCGTCGACTGGCTGCAGGAGCGGGCGCCCTAAAGCTTGTCCTCGCACTAAGGCGTTGCGATGGGTGCGTGTCGTCGGTCCCGTTAGAACCAGGCGCACGCCGCGCGGAGGTTCTTGTGGGGTAATAGTGACGATCTTGTGGGGCAGCTGGGAGAGTCGAGATGGTGTCGTCGACGTAGCGCAAGTTCATAACTGCGCAGTGCTGGCATGCGTGCATACAGAAGTCAGGAAGGGCTAGTTTTTAACCCATCAGATTGATGCCTTATATGCGATCAGGCAGAAAGACGCCAGGGCCGCGAAACGCGCAGGGCGAATGTTTTGGTTGGAGATATCTTAGACCGTCGGCCATCGCTGCTTGTGCGTCCGTTCTTTTTCATGCAGCGGCTCGGTCCCGTGCCGCCCTCTTTTGCCCTATGTAGATCGTTGCAAAATGGTAGGTAGGTACCTAGCTTAGGCCGCCGAGAGTGAAAGGGTCATTTCTGAAGAGATAGCTTGCGACCGAACACAATATCTTCGAAATTGTTCGAGTGACGTCGACATTGCTGAAGCCGAGTTAAGAGCAAGGTGCTGAAGCTCTCTACGATCCCCAAAGTCCACCAGACGTCGGTGGCGTTCCTTGTCCTACATGCATGTGACTAGGCCCATGACCAACCGCAAACAGTTCGTCGACGCGTCGATGACTGCGCTCGTTGTCGTCACCATCATCATGAACAGATGAGAATTAGTCGTGTTGTATCAAAGGGGAAGCAGTCTCGCGTCGCTTCCTTGTGAAGCTCACCACTTATTTGTTTGCGGGGGAGTTGACACCCGCTCTGGGCGAGCTGAATCACCTGCGGGCGGAAATTCAGCGACGTATCGTAACGTGGTCGTCGCTCAGGTGCAATTGTAGGGCCAGTAACGCGAAGCGTTGTCTGAGATTTTCCAATGCCCATGACGAAAGTCGCATGATGCAAGCTTGAGCGAGATAGACGGGACAGCGATTCTCGCTTGGTACAAGGCGGTGGCCCCCGTAGACAAGGATCCAGTCCGGCGGCTCCAGCCAGATAGGATGGCTCCCCACTGTGTGCACATGGGATGGCCAGCTGCATCTCGTGTGGCAAGGCGCTTCTGGCTTATTCTATGGTTTGACGGAAGAGTGGCTGTATCCACTACCGCCGGATTACAATGTAGTCAAAGCCTCAGAACAGCGTTTCCACCGTCACGCTTGGCGGACCAGTGAAGCCAGGGGAGAATTCCCGCTAACGCTTATCCTGCCAGTGCCTTATAAGGCTCGTTGCCGGTATTCTGGCCTCCTCCTGTCAAGGTATTCAATCGCGGGCGTGCTACGTGAGACTGCTGCACATTGTGCGAGCCCAAGCTGGCGGGTCCGTGTGACCCTAGTAGACCGCCATCGAGACTGTTGCTCACTGAGGAGACACCTTCAGAACGGGTTCTTGGGGTTGGTAATGAAAAACATGTTCTTGCGGGCTTAGCAATCATCAATAGCATCATCCCCAATACTCACTCGTCGGCTAGCTAGATGAAGTAAATGCACCCAAGTCTCAGATCGTTCCTCCGATCCGCCAAGGACTGCATTTTCCTCATCGAGTATAGTGCCGGGCCTCATTCAGCCCGGCAGGTGGCAAAGCTCCGACACCCAGACCCACCATCGCCGGCCGCATCGTCGGAATGGGGTCACCGAATGGACGGAGGTGGTGGTTTTCTTCGTGATACTGGGGCTCCTCAAGGATTATAAAAGGGCTTCCTTGCCGATGACCTTGCTTACTGCCCTTCATCAGCATCGTTCCAAATCGTTACTTCATCCTCACTACTCTGAATCCACAACGCCATCAAGTTCGATATCAGGCATCAACGAGCTCCTACACAATGTCGCACCTACAATACTACGCATATGCAGAGCATGGAATACGACTCCGTGAACAGCTTCACTACAGCCAAGCTGTACGCGTTAACGACCGCATCGAGTGCTCTGGCCAGTGTAAGTGCGCCAGTCTTTCGGTTTGATCTACGATCCGTGACTAACACCTTCAGGCGGCTGGGATCCTGCCACAGGCGACGTACCAGACGACTTCGGTGCCCAGCTGGAAAACGCCTTCAAAAACGTCGACATCAACCTCCGCGACGCCGGCGGCAAGGGTTGGTCGCAGGTGTTCAAGGTGCGGCTTTACGTCCTCGATTTCAGTCCAGAGTCTAGCGCGGCGTGCGTCAACCTGATGCGGAAGTGGATGCCCGACCACTGTCCCATTCTCACAGGAATTATCGTGGCTGGGCTCGCGGGTCCGAACCTGAAAGTCGAGATTGAAGTTGAGGCCCATGACCCGGATGGCGCTCAGGCCGTGGAGAAGGCTTGACCCTTTTCTCGGGGGCTGTGTGATGGTGGAACTTTGTAGAACCCGAATCAAGACCAGAAATTTCGATCAATAAAGATAGGTGCTCAAATCTGAGATCATTCGCCAAGGCGGACTCTTCCTGCCCACCAACGAACATTGCTTCGACCATGTAAGTACCGCTTCGGCCGTCAACACTTTGGTCGGTGCTCCAATCGCAGGCAGTACTGGACAGGCAAGTGGCTCTAGGCCAACTTCCCCAGAGGCCTACATCAGTATGATAGTTGGCATGTTCTAGAAACAGGGAGTAGCATTCACGTTTGGACTCACAAAAGCAAACAGCTGCTGTCGAGTATTGAAATCATGAGAGGAGGCCAGAGCATTGATATTAAAGGGGCCCAGTATTCTATGTACAAGAAAGGATATTGATACGCAGTATCCATAACGACTGCCTCCCAGGCCACAAACAATCGCATCCATTGCCTAGATCATCAACGCGGCGACGGCTCCGGCCAGAGCGACCAAGCTGATGCTGTGCACGGCAGCGCCGGCAGGAACGTCGGTAGGCACGGTTGTGGGCTCGGTGGTGGGGATAGAGGAGGTCATGGTGGCGTTGCTACCGCCGTTGCCGGCCTCGGGGGCCTTGCCGCCCTCGTAGAGATCGCACTGGGCGTCCTTGGCAGCAGGGCACTCATCGGCGGTGCAGATGGACTGCAGCTGCTTGCCCTGACCCGGGATGACCTCGGCAGCAGGGAGGCACTTGAAGTTGAAAAGCTCCGTGAGGGCCTTTCCGACCACAGCAATGTCTTCCTTGGCGACACCGAACGACTCGGCAGCCAAGGCAACCTGCTGGATGAAGTATCCCATCTCGGAGGGGTCGAGGTTCATGAACTTGTGCACCTCGTACATCGAGGCATCACCACCGTAGGCAGGGAAGCCAGGCATCGAGTACTCGGAGCAGCCGAGAAGAGCGCCAAAGAACTGGTACAGATGGGTAAGGAGGAAACTGGGGATTGATGTTAGCGAACGGTCTCACTGCCGTGATCCAAAGTTCGAACTCACAATTGCCTCGACTTCTCTGAGTTGGCAGGCTTGTTCTCCATCAGAGGAGCAGCACCGCCGCCATCGAGGAAGTTGACAGACTCGCCCTTATCGCCACCGCGGTTGGTAGAGGCGAGGTCACCGTTGAAGTAAGGAAGCAGGTTCACTGCGGCACCTTCAAACTCTCCCTCGGCGAGGATACCGGGAACCTTGACACCGGTGTTCGGTTCCGTGTCTGTAGCTGTTAGCTATTGCTGCTTGTCTATTTGTGACGATGTAATAAGGTCTTACAGTTGCCAATGACAACAGTGTTGACAAGCAGAGTCAACAAAGTGTACTGGTTCTCGGCCGAGTTCTCCTCGAGAAGGGCCGTGGTGTAGAAGTCACAGATGGGAGTGTCCTCAGGTCGCTGGGCAGCGACACTGGCGGCGGCAGCCAGAGTGAGTGCGATGGTCTTGCTGTGCATTTTGAGAGGCGTTCGGGTGGATAGACCGTAGGTGGATGGAAGGAGTGTGGTGCTGGGACGAGCCGTGGCCTGGCAAGCAGCGAGAACACAGCTGCTTATGAGCTTTCTCGACGCGGCCCGAACTCACAGCAAAGCCTGCCATGTTGTTCTCGCGCCCAAGACACAGAGAGATTTCGGAGACACTCAAGACTCTATCCGCAGGAAGACCTCGTGCCTAATTCCAGCCTGCATTAGCCTGGGCTTGAAGCTCGGTTGCTGTTGTTGCTCAATTCGGGCCAGGGGTCCAGGTACTAGCGCCGGATGCGAGCGATCCGTGGAGG
Source organism: Verticillium zaregamsianum (assembly GCA_002851755.1). NCBI lineage: Eukaryota > Fungi > Ascomycota > Sordariomycetes > Glomerellales > Plectosphaerellaceae > Verticillium > Verticillium zaregamsianum. The sequence continues at coordinate 2,981,997 of NMXM01000011.1, read as the reverse complement.
CGGCACCAGACGGTACGGCAGAGGGATTTGATTCATGTCCACTCTCATTGGTGAGAAGCTATCCCTAGGCCCGGATTGGGAATGTGCCGGTGTGCGCGCAGTCACGATCGCAATCTGGGGTAGCGTCATTGACATCCATATCTGAGGGCCCGTGGCGTACCGGAGAAGCAACAAGTAAGACATTGGGCCCAGGATGGAGTCGCGTGGGGAATGCTCTTCCAACGGGGTCAAAGAGGAGTGCTCCGGGTCGACTTGACTCCGGCGCTTGCCATGCTCGTGCCGATTTCTGGTCGAAAAGGGACAGGAAGGCCGCCGCGAACGAGGCTTAGGGGGCGGTATCAAGGAAAGCACGGGCAGCAACAGGGTTTTTCATTCGCGCCATGCTATCGGGACGAAGGTGAACCGACCGAGCTCGGCATCGACATCTTGCAAGCTTCAGGCCTGGGTAAGAAACGCTCAGCGTGAACAAGATTAGAATTCAAGAGGCTGGTCCGGAATCAGGATCACTGCTGACAGCTGACCGCTTTCGTCTTGGCCTTTCATCTAGCGCCGGTGTTGCTCACGAGTCTGCACCCAGCCGCTGGACTCTCCCCTGATTTGCGCTGAGCATGTCTGTCCAGGCATTTTGAGGACATTTCTGGGTCTGGGCCTCATGAACGGAAGAAGGGCAGAACTGCCCTTGGCTGGGGTCCCGATGTTGGTGGATTTGGCTAGATTCGAGCTGCTTGAGGTTACTTGTGATAGGCCGAGAGACTGACATTAACGGAGTAGCCAGTAAAGGATTGCTAAGATTCCCAGCCGTGCGTGCCAACAATTTCTAAGCGTTGGGGCATCATTATGATAGGGGCGTTTGCCTGCAGTGTTCATTACATGACCCATGATGCTGGTCGTGAGTCCTGGCTTAGGGCCAAAGTCTTGATGAAACACGGGTAAGACATCGCCCTGCGTGCATCTCGAAAACAATTTGGTCGAAGCTGCTTGAAAATCACTGCCCTGCAGGCACACCGCTTGTCCTCCTTGACGCTACCCTATGGAAATCCAGCCTTCATTTGTCGTGGGCCAGAAGTTTGACCAATGTTATGGTCTCAACGCAAGCAAGGCCTTTCTAACTTTCTTACGGAAGACGACTAGTGATTCGTTCTACAAACCAGAGGCACACAGTGATGCCCTGGCATCCATTTGGTATGATTCCGTTAGCTGCCTGGAACAAACGATCCGGATGATCATTGCAACCGGTAGAGATGCTCCTCCCGCCTGGGGTCAGTTGGTTCGCTCTCCTCAAGCCTCGCTAGAGTAATAGCCCCATGCCAAGGTCACTACTCCTCCAATTCTTGCCCGCCTAAAACTCAGAGCCTACACATGAAGATTATCTTTACTCGTTGATCAAGGTATTCGGGGGTCGAGAGAGCACCAAACAGACTGTTTCAACTTTTCAAGAACGCTAGCGACGGATCCGTGCAGCAGCTATAGCATGTATCCTTTGTAAAAAGGGATGTGCCTTCAGGGGTAATTCGGAGGGATGGCCTCGAGGCGCAATTTTTGGCTCATGAGACGGGCTCGCGTACACCGCGTTAAATTAGACTACGTCAGCACCCGCGTCAAGGAGTCTTCCAAAAGATGAGTGCCACACGAGAAATTGGCAAATGCAATTTTACACATCTGTAGTAGGAGCTTGCTGTCTTTTTGGACGTCTTCGACTGTAGAAAGATGACTTTGACCATTGGCACGGTCAAAAAGTTGACCAGCCACGCTTTGTGAAATACAAGACGAAGCACGGCCACTCTATCCGGGGCTTCAAGACCTTGCTTCGTACATTTGGTTCCGAACTGAGATAACCCCTCTGAGCAAATTACGTGAGCTGCATTACTTGAAGTCTGGCAGTCTGGGCGACTTCTTCTGGGCATAATGGAGTAGTTGAAGTCGGGGTCATCTGTGTTCCATCGTCTTGGAATACATATATGAGGCGATCCTAGATATGACGACCGGCGAGATCGCACTCTCTTCCCCAAGGTAACAAATCTTACCTCGACGTTGAGATGGTCTGCTCAAGGCAACAACGACCGCGCTCTCTCGCACAATCGCCGCGCTATTTACAGAGGCATTCCTATGTGCATCGGTAAGCAGTGCCCAGCGACCAATACTCCAGCTGCGTACGGGGCCCAAGCCGCGATGTATATTTTCATCGAGGCCAAGTTAAGGCGCCAAGGTCAGTGGCATCCCCAAGCGAGATCTTGCAATCAATAAGGTACTGGACATCAGCGATGAAATTAGCCGCCTCTAGCAGTGTGATCGTGTGCGAAGCGTGGTGTGTCGGATACTTCGCTCCTTGACCCTTGAGTAAGGCCGCAACCGCGCTGACAGTCGAGACATACCACTTCAAAGACGAAATCGTTTGCTGCCAACCGAGAAAATAGGCCGGGCGCTCTGCAAAAGACATGAAAGCCTCACTGCTAGGAAGTATCATTGATCCCGCCGATCAACACAAAAACATCAGGGGCCCTTCGTCAAACTATAAGGGAGTACCTCGTGAAAACGTCCATTAGAAAACGAGTCTTCCAAAGACCCGAAGTATGAAAATATACAGTAACTTGCCTGGGGACATATGTGGGCAGTAGTTCTCCTCAATTGATGTAAAACCTATCAGGTCATCCAAACGACGACCGTCTCTCACGCCTCGAAATGAGCTGAAATTGCGGTTGATGGGAAGCTCGCGCAGGTTTTTGGGGGTCAAGGCGAAGGTGACATTAATTTCCCGCCAAAGTGCAGCGCTGACATCTACTTCTACCTAGGCCTAAATTCTCCGAGATAGCAGAAACTCTGGACATTTGTACGTGTTGGAATCCATTTCATCTCAAGGTCATCGATTCGCGGTTCGGGGAGGAGCCTGTGCCCCAATGCGGCGTCTAAGGAAGGCTACGTTGTCTCCTTGGGCTTAGTCCGGACTATTCACACGTAAGCTAGCGCCGCGTGCCTAAACAGCCGCCTCATGGAGAGGGATGGTATAAGCTATCTCTGTTTATCTTAGGTAGGTAGATTGTGAACCAGAAAAATTTGCGGTCTTTGGCAGATGGTGGGAAAGCATGTTGATGGCCATGTGTCGCGAAAACGGTTGATCCACAAAAGTTTGACCTACTAGTACCAATCTTTTCAACACGAATTTCAACAAACCAGCAAATGGTCCAATGGTCGTACGTTTCATCCATACACCCACAGTAGCGCTCCCACTAACCTCCAATCAGTAATGGTTATGACTGCGGATTCTGATTCCGCCAGCCCAGGTTCGATTCCTGGTTGGACCTTGTCCTTCATCTTTTTGCCTTTTCACGCGGCCTTTTCACCTTTTGGCATCCATGTGTGTTGGTGTGCGGGGTAGACCCTTACCCCGCCATGCCCCATGCCAATATGGTACGGCGACCGCAGCAAATCGAACGCATCAAGAAGGTGGCATGATCTAGCAAATGAGTGGAATTGATATGAGCGGCTTCCTACGTTTCCCCTCCCTGTTATCTTCTCGTCACGACTGAATTGTTGAGAGATGGGACGATATAAGTGCGCTTGAAGTCGCGAGGAGACCGCAAGTTGAGGTTGCGATTGCTTCAACCAGCGAAGAGCCCTGGCGAGCCCTAGCGGCAGCGCATACGTAGCATATGTGTGGTACTTCATCCGTATGATCCCTCACCCACATGAAACGTTGGTATCTCCCCTCTGTAAATGGATTGAAGAAAACAAGGCCTTTGATGTGATGAAGGGCGGGGGGGGNAGGGAGGGAGTTACAGGTCACCAGCGCGACACAGAACAAAATCGACGCCGAGAGAGGCAGTCCAGCCAACTGCATGCGTCGCGTTGTCTGCCGGAATCAGGCGGACGAATCATACGCCTTGAGTGACGAGGGAGGGGAAGCCCGAGGTGTGCAACACGGTCGCAGACGGGCTGGTTGGTTCCTGACCAGAACGAAGGATCGCCAGCACGAAGGTCTTTCCAACGGCGCTGGTGCAAAGGGGTCTGTGTTGGTGCTCCCGCGTGCCCTGCGCCATGTGGGCATGCAGATTGACGAACGACAACGACGGTGGCCAGTGATGGCCATGAACGTCGGCTGGATCACCCCTTGGCGGCGTGTGGGATCCGCCGCTGAGGTGCAGGGTGCTTCCGGATCGGGTGTCGCTGTTGAACTTCTGCAGCCAGCGCAGATTCGAGGAGAATGTCCGCGTAGCCCTCCATCAGGCGCGTTCGGGGATTGCTCATGCCCCTGAATTTTGTTCCGGAGGACTTGCTTGCACTCCGGTATCTGCGGGCCATTTAACCACACTTGGCTGCCCCTCTCTCTGCTGATGTTTGTACGATATTCTTTGACTTTGTTCGGTTTCTTTACAGCCCTTGTCAATTGCTAGAACGACCGCGGTGCCTCCCGAGACTGGCAGAAGAAGAGATGGCCGAGACACAGCCAGCGCCGCAGCTCACAGAAGCTCAGCAGCCCGCCGAAGAAGCGTCGCAAACGTCGCCGCAAGCACCGACAACGGCAGGAGAGCCGCATGTGGTGGAAATCGTAAGGCTTCCTTAACCAGCGAACTGTGGCGCCGTTGCACTGACAATGAAGATAGGTGCCCGAAGTGCAAGCTGGACAAAACGATGACGATGCCGACTCGACATACGAGGTGGTACGTAAGGCAGCCTGGGTTCCGACGGGTCGAGATCCGTTGTCTCAGTTGCGCATGCGACCAGTCGACTTCTACAGATCCCCGCTAACTTGACACTGGGACAGCCCCCAGAGTCGACGGCATCATTGCGATCGAGCATCCTCGAGTTCCACACAGAGAATGGGAGGACATACCACTCTCTGAGTGCAGGAAGTATGCGTTCATCCGAAAGACTGGACAGCACACTGGCTGACCATGAATCTTCGCAGAATATGTGCTACCTAATGACGAGGTATGTCTGTCGTGAGCGTGTTCAGCGTGGGTTGCTCGTGATCCATGATCCATGAAAATGCGGGCGATCTCAGTGGGTACGACGGGAGGCGCCACAGCAGCCGCCCGAACGGACCCCCTACAGTGATCGCTGACCCAAATGTCCACTGAGCTGCACCTCCTCCACCCTCTACACCTCCCCGCTTGCGACCAGCCGCAAGGCCGTAGCTGACCCCTTCCAGCAAGAAAGCGAACGCCTCGATATTGTCCACAATCTCAACTTCCTCACCTACGATTACCGTCTCGCGCTGTGCCCTAAGAACGATGGCGCGAAGCGCGTGCTCGACATGGGCACTGGCACCGGTGTCTGGGCCGTCGACTACGCCGACGCGCACCCCGAGTCCGAGGTCATTGGCGTCGACTTGAGCCCCATACAGCCAAACTTCGTACCTCCCAACGTGCGTTTCGAAATCGACGACCTCGATAAGGAGTGGACCTGGGGTCACAAGTTCGACTTCATCTTCTGCCGCTCGTTGGCCGGCAGTTTCCAGGATTGGGAGCCCGTCTTCCAGAAGGCTTATGAGTATGGATCTTCGTGTGTTTGGCATCTAAACATCGGCTGACACAGCACTTCGCAGCCAACTCGAGCCAGGCGGTTATTTCGAGATTCAGGACGGCTACTTCCCCGTCGGCACCGACGACGCCACCCTCCCTAAAGACTCGGCCCTCCTTCGCTGGTGCGACTCCCTCGTCGAGGCGGGCCGCAACCTTGGCCGCCCCGTCAACGAGGTCCACAACTACAGCACCATCATGCGCAAGGTCGGCTTCGTCGACTGCGTCGACCGCGACTTCAAGTGGCCCACCAACACCTGGCCCAAGGACAAGCGCTACAAGGAGATGGGCATGTGGTCGCTGGCGGCGCTCGATTCTGGTTTGGAGGGTCTATCCATGGCCCTCTTCACGCGAGGGCTTAGCTGGACCATGGACGAGACCTTGGCGTTCTGCGTTGACGTGCGCAAGGAGATGCGCAACCCAAGAATTCACGCTTACTGGCCAGTGTAAGTCTCCTACTGACTCCGACCAAGCCTTTGCTGACTTGGTGTACTAGTCACGTTTCGTACGGACGGAAACCTGAGAGCGCCCCTACCGCGACAACGACCGACGATACCCCTGCTCCGGAAGCTACTGAGTGACCTGGAACACAGTTTTCGGCACGGGTATTTGGTGATTTAGCACGGTTGCTAGCTTTGTTTATGGCCCTTCTGTCCAATTGGCAATGTGGAAGATTCAGTGAACGATTTCTCCTTGACTCCTACCTGGCCTACTTTGCTTCTGGACATAGCGTTGTAGCCAAGAAGATCCATATCATGTGTTCGCCCGCAAATGCTGATTAGCGTTGCTTCCCGAAAGCTCATACACAGGCTACTGTTGCAGACCCTCATCAGCGCGAGATCACAGTACAGCTGGACTATTGCCATCGTTTCCACGAACATTGACTTGGGTCTGACGAAAAAGAGAGCCTGTAAAAGATCTTTCTTTCAAGCTTTGCGCCCTGAATAGGAAAATCTCCGCCACAAAGCTGTTGTTCAATAGAATGGCATGGGCGGGTAAACGCCACCAACATGTCATTCATCCGAGTATCAGCAACCTCCAGGGTTTGCTCTCATGCTGCAGAGAATACTGCTGAACAAAAGCCTGACTACTGTACGCACGTTCGCTTGCGACCTACAACTTGATTGGAATCAATGGCTCACACAGTGTGTGCTGCAGGAACAGTCTGGTCAACCGGGGGAAATGGCTCTGGATCATGGCAAGGACCTGTTATCAGTGGAGGTGTACTTGCACCTGATCTGGAGCAGTCGTTCATTCCGGCACAGCATCATTGTCATCCATGGACCAGAATCCTTCATAAGAGTAGATTGTCCACCAGATTCTGTCCATGATTAGCCATCCACAACAACAACGACAACAACAACAACAACCAGAACCTGCTCTCGCCGCAGAGACTAACGCGACCTCTCATCGTCACCAGCGCTATCCTTTGCCAGCCAAAGTTAACGAATGCCACGCAAACCTGAAATCATGTCCGAGAACTCGAACAAGCTGGGCTCTGGAAGCCAAAGCGAGTGGCAGACCGAGGCAGAAAGCTCAGCCGGGCCCAGCAGGGAGCTCAAAATCGAGAGCCTGACAGGTCCAGGCTCGAGCTCAGACCGCCCATCCACAAGGCAGTCTGGTGCCTCTTTTTCCAGCCGCATGGGGTCTCGACCGGTCGCCTTCATCAACACATCATCTCCTCCTCCGACATCGTCGCCGAAGACCACGCCCGTTTCAGCACAGGGGTCTTTGCCGACTTCGTCCATCTACTCGGGCTTCTCTGGCAGGATTCCTAACCAGCCGAGCAGCCAGCAACAACCGTCTCACTGCATCGATAAGCGGGAGTCCATGCTGTTCACTGCGGTGACCCGCGCCCCCATGGCAAGCCACTTCGACGACGAACACCCCGAGACATTGGACCTTGTCAATGATGCGCTCCTGAAGACTGTAGCTCGTACAACCGCGTGTCTGGCTGAGATGGAAGTTCGCGTTGGCTCGCGCACCTTGCTCGCATGTCAGGCTGTCCAAGGCCTAGCGAACCTCCGCCGAGATGTGGAATCCGGGGGCCTCAAGGGTCCTGCACTCACGCAGAGGCTCTACCGGGAACAGTCGGAGATCCTTGACCGGCTAGAGGGTATCCGCGACTCTATGCGCGAATGCGAAGCGCATGAGCCAATTTGCGAATGCCAGCTGCTGGTTCCGAACTCCATCAGCGACCAGTACACTATCATGGACTTCTTCGCCGGCCACGACATCCGACACTATGCTGACCACTGCCATAGAATTGTCCTCCATGTAAGCGACGCAAAGGACCCGGCTTCGGAAGCCAAAGTTCTCCAAAGGATGTATGAGGGCTTGGACGACTTCTTCAAGCGGAAGGACCAAGCTGGCCTCGGCGAATACCAGCCAGAAAAGGCACGATGCCAAACTTATGATGCCTTCTTTGAATCCTGGTATCGGATGATCTCCCCAGACAATAAGCCGTTCTTGAACAAGATGGACCAAGAGATGCGGCGTCTGCAGGCGGTGGCAGACCAGCAGCGGAAGAAGAAACTCCACAAGAAAAAGCCTGTCTTCATCCGGCGGATGACGGATCTCCTAAAGGGCAAGTCGGCCTCAGAGAAGGGCTTTGGGCCGTGGCCGTCAACCCCTTAGAAGACTTTTGTTATGCGGATGGTCAAAAGGTAAGTGATGTTCGATTCATTTTGTCCTTTCCTTCTCTTTCTTTCTTCCCCTTGATTGCTACTCATTCTAGACCAGTCTGTGTTTGAAGGGAAGTTGTTTGTCTTTCTTTTCGTCTCTCTCTCCTGCAGTTCAGTTTGGTCACACCAATGAGTGCCGTCAAAGGCTTCCTCTAGGATGCCCTTAAGATCACAGTTTCGGAACCCATCATTGGATTCTTCAAAGACACGACGCGAACGGTATGCCTCCCCCAAAAAAAGAAAAGGTGCTTTGGTCGGTGTATTTGCTTTCCGTGGTTGATTACACGCAATGAACAGATCGTAGTTCGAACAACAGCTTCGTGGTAACAATGAATATCTTCCACACAATAGCTCCCCTAGAAATGATGCGCTGACTAGTGATGTGTGTCGTATGAACGGTCGACTTGATCATTCTCAACAGCACAGTATTCACATCAGTGCACGAATCTCTCCCGAGAGCAGTTTGCATGTGTCATGCAAAACCTGAATCATTTACTTCAGGTCTCCAGGGTGCATCAATTCACCACCTGTCGGGCAGTAGGTAGGTAGTATTTTCAAAAGTGGCGAGAGGTGAAATGTTTAGAATCCGCATTCACAACACCTGCTGCTATCTCTCAGATTCACGAGGCCGTGCTGGTCACAAGGCTTGATTCTCCTAATTGAGAAGCACACTAGATAGTATAAAACCTCATCTCCCAGGCCCTGAATTTTACAACAGCCCAGAATGATTTGTCCTTCTTTTGGCGATATGAATAATGAACCAGAAGAAGTCAATGAATTGCAGCCGCAAGACTCGACACGGGGTTTGCTTGATTCTGGTCTGCGAGACTCGTTCCACAACTCCAGCCAACTTTACTGCACGCATTCCACTCGTCCTCTCCGGTCAATTGCACAAATACAGACAAATAGGGACATGTCCATTCCACGTTTTACAATCCCTTCTTCGGATGGCCATGTGAACAGGCACCAAGCACAGAACAAGTCAAAGGCTCCGATTCTACGGCAGGAAAAACAGCTAGAGGAAACACAATTCGACAACTTCGGAAATGAGGGGCCTTACGACGCTCACATGATGCCCTGCCAAGTGAAAGAAAAGCAACGAGACAATAAGAGTATCCAGATGCAAGTGCCTGGCGAGCGTGGCAGGAATGATCACTTCCACCATGGTGGGGAAGATGTGATCCCAGGCTTTCACAGCGAGGGCTGCTTTGGATGTGAAGCTACTACGGCAGGGGCGTCGAGGCCTGAACTTGCACACACGTTTCACTACCACGCGCCACACGACGGAGACGCATCATGTTCATTTGACCTTGGAAAAGCGCCATTGAAAATTGAAAGAGAGAGCTCATGGCGTTCTAGCTCACTCAATCCGCGCCCTTCCCTCAACGGCGCGCTCGGTCGACCAGCTCCTCCTGTCAATATTGGACATGTTGATATGTCACTTAACAAGCCACGAATGGCAGTGGGAAGTGCGAAGTCCTCGACATTCAGCCTTCCGCTTGGGGCTTCTGACTCGGCATTAAGAATTCAGCGCCTAAGTAGAGGAAATGGAATGATGGCCGGTGCTGATTACTGCGACGACATTGACTCCGGCTCATCTTCAGATTATCCGGCTTTCGGGGACTTGAATCACATCAGACCTCAGATTGACGACCACAGCGAAAAGGATAATTTTAGAGAAGGCTCAGAGCAGAGCGAGTCCTTGAGCAGAATCTGGAGGCGTATTAAGCGTAACCTTCAGATCTACAGCGAAGAGGACATTCCTTCGACAACTTCGAGTGGTCTGTTACCACCCAGCAGTCTTCTCTACGGGCATTCCGTCAATGGATCGTCTTGTAGGTCACATCAAGCTCAACCAAACAGCAAAGCGGGCTCAAGCCCATATGCGCCTGCGGCCATGCTGATTTCGACCTCTCATACGATGAATGAGTCTGAAGGCGGCTCGATATCTTCTGCCGATGTGGCCAGCTCAGCTGTTACACCGGTGCACCCGCACGACTCCGTTAAAAGGCGCTCGGCAAAGTCTTGGGCACAGCTTGAGATGGATCGATCTGAGTATAACCAAAACTTCAAGACCTCGGCCAAGTCAGACATCATCAGCAACGATTTATCTGAGAATACACCCCTCATCAAAACGTCATTGGCTTCGCGGCACGAGACTAGTCATACAGCCGGCCTCCCGCCTTGTTCGGGGAGTCATCCGGGCTTGCAAGCTGGTTGACTTTCTTACATAAGAATTTTCTTCCGGCGGCTGATTCAAGCTATTCATCGAATGTCTATGCATCAAGACAGGACTAGTAGCGAGACTGGCAACAGCAACACAGAAAGTAGGCAGCATGCCGCCAACCAAAGCCACAACCACAGTGAACTACCCAGCTGGTATCGCGCTGACCATAATCCTCGATTGCACACAAACTCCAGTCCGGCATTCCCAGACTATGATGTGGAGGGCGGGCCGGGGGGGCAATCTAACACCTTCCGACTGCCCTTACACGATATTTTAGGCTTAAGCGTTCTAGTGGCGCTCGTGTTCAACATGTTGGGCTTGGTGGTGCTGGTTGGCTTACATGAGTTTGCGTGTCATTCGTAGAACGACCCCAGACTTTGTAGCCAACATTCTCCTCGCCAACAACGTCAGCCGCAAAACGGCAGTCGCCAGCTTCCCAGCGGGAAAGACTACCTAAGCCACAGCCAAGCACGTGCTGATGACTGTCACGTCTGGTCAGGGCAATAAAAAAGTCAAAGCATTGAGACCTTGAAATTCACTTGAAAAAGCATTATCATTCCGTTCAAGAAACTATCCCGCATTTGCTAATTCCAAACCCCGAGAGCGCCTGCCAGAAACCTTTGAGTTCTGCCGTTCTGGCCCCTTGACTCGGGGTCAAGTCCAGCCCCAGCCATTCTTGTTCATGTGACCATATGACGGTTCTGATATTCGCAATCCTCATCAAGGCATTAAGCCCCAGGCAATATGCTTAATAGCCGTACAAGTTGCCGTGGTCTGAGCCCGTCGCCCGAATCCTCTTGTTCTCCCGGATCAACATCCAGCGAATGATCCAAGCGCATACAATGGCTCCGAAGGCAAATGCGGCCGAAGCACCGAAACCAATAGTGTAGCGAGGCGAGTCAGACTTGGGCCACAGGTAGGCACCGTAGATGTAGCCGATCTGGCCGCCCACATTGGTCATGGCAAGCACCACAGCCTTCTTCTCCTTCGTCTGCGAGAGCGTCGACGATGCCCATCCGATGATAACGCTGTTCACCGCGTACGCGCCCATAGGGAAGATGAAGCAGGCCACGTAGCGTGCAGGTGTGTTGAGAGTTGCGACTGCGAGAACAAAACCTCCTACAGCGATGGCGAGGCCGACGGTGATGTGCCATGTGCGCTCGTGGTAGCGACCAGAGCTCCAACCGAAGAGGATGCCGGCAGCTCCTGCAAAGATGAAAGGTGGGCACGTCATCACAAGGGTGACGGTTGTGTTGAACCCTAGTGTCTTGATGACGCTGTTGACGGTCTTGTTAGATAACTAGATGTTGATCACACCCCGCAGCAGGGTAGACTTACGTGGGGAAGAAACTGTTGAATGAGCAGGCAGACAGGTGGAAGCACTGCATGAGGACAAAAAGCCACGTGCGCTTGTCGCGACACGCCTGCTTGAGGCCTTCCATGGCCGAAGCCTTGTCGAGAGAGTCGGTGAGCTTGTCCTTCTCCATGCGAGCGTGGGCAACCTCCCTCTCGCGTTCGCTGAGCCAGCGAGTTGTCAGAGGCGTGTTAGGGAGGAGCCAGAACCCGAGGACTGCTACGAGAGCGGTGACGACACCCTCGAGAAGGAAGAGCCAGCGCCATCCCGCAAGGCCACGGACGTCATCCAATCCGGCGAAGATACCAGCCGCGATGAGGCCAGAGAAGCCGGTGGCAAGAATTTGAGCGCAGTATAGGAGAGCGATGCGAGCGGCAACCTCTGTAAATCAAGAACGTCAGCTGTGTTCTTCCATAATGATTCGTCCGTAGTTGGTTCGCTTACCCCTGCGGGTATAGAAAGTGGAGAGCATGTAGGTGGCGCCGGGGTAGAACTGCGATGCCCGATTAGCAAAGCTGTGACAAATATGTTTAATGGTTCTTCGACCTTGACTTACAGGCGCCTCAGTGACTCCAAGGAAGAAACGGCATGCTACCAGGCCAGCGAAGTTTTGAACCAGTGCGGTGCATGCTGCATGGCTGTTAAAGCTGACCACGTAACAGTGCGGATTGTCCCAACTTACCAGATACAACTGCCCAGACAACCATCCACGAGCTCATGTAGATGCCAGGATTCACTTTTGTGATCAACATGTTCGACGGAATCTGCATCAAGACGTAGCCGACAAAAAGACTGCAGCGAAATCAGCTCCGGTCATGTCAGGGTGTCGTGATTGTCTATACGTACATCGACACCGCAGTGTTGAAATCATTGCCAGTCATGTTCAGATCTTCTTCTAAATTGTTCAGACGAGCTTGGGCGATGGCATTACGGTCGACGTAGTTCAGGAAATACATGACGCACAGCGTCGGCTGCAAATCACAACTGTCAGTATGGCTTAACTACTCCAATGTGAAGGCCCTATGATAACTCACCATGATTCGATAGTCGAGCTTTTTGACTAACCGGATCTCTTCAGGATCGGTTTTCTTTGCAGTGCCGGTATAGTCAACCTCGCCCTCCTCAGCGAAGATCTTCTTCTCGCCATCATCGTCCACAGCGCTCTGGACATGGTCAATGTGCTCCTCCCGGGACGCACGCTTCTCCTGTGGGGTTGTCATTTCGAGATGCCTGGTGCGGTTGATGCCGTCGTCCTGCTGGGACATATCAAATCTCCGAGATGGAAGTACAATGAAGAGACAAGCCAGTTGTTGCGAGATAGAGATGGAGGAGATGGTGGTGTGAGACTTGTCAAATGCTTTATATCTCCTCATTCGCCATTGCTGCGTCGTTGACGTTCGCAAGTCAGGTTCTGACGACTAGTGTCGGTGCCGATCTTCTCAAACCTGGGGTAGGGTGTGCCGTGCGTTCCAGACTCGACGGTGGCACATTTAGAATCCGGAGAGGGAGAGGGCGCCATAGTGAGGGCGGGGAAGTGGAGACCTGGGTTTGCGGGGGAATCGGGAGCACATTTAGAGACCGAAAGGGGGGTTTATCATCTCGTCGAGCGGTGTCTCGCTGCGTTTTTGGCGCTATTATGAGATCAGGAGACGGGCTTCCGGCAGAGGGTCTAAGCGGGTGAGGGTCTTCTGGCATGTCATACGGGCTGGGGAGGGGATGGCAACTCTCGGCGTGGGGAAGGGATCCAGTGGGAAATCCTACCCCAGCCTGACCCCGAAAGCTTGATTCATGATGGGGTTCATGATCACTGGGCGGTGAATATCATTGGTCACAGTCGTGAAGAGAGTCATGGGGCTATCATGTCGGACTCCAGATAGTTCCTTTATCGCATTGGTGAAGAGAACGAATCGCACCCCTCGGGGTTTTGCCTCGTGGCTTGTTCTTGGGAAGCGTCCGAGCTGTTCGATCCCAAGACAATGGTAAGACTCTAGAACATGTTTTCCGCACGGCCCATGAGAGGCTCGGCAAGATTTGAGACACTGAGAACAACTCGGATGGCATAGCTGAACACCGGGGGGGGGGTTCCTTCCGACTGAAGCGCCGAGGTCGCAACGTGGCCGTGGTGGGGGGTATTTGTGATGGTTCCAAACACAATTGAACCCCCCTGCTCCCCCGAGCGATTGCCACTTAAGACGTTATAGAGCTCCATGGTGAATGCAAGCAGAAATAATCGGGCTTACGGAGCCTATCACTGGGCCATGGCTGGATTCTGGGGGGCAACGGATCCTCCTCAATAGGCGGGGCGGGCGTGTCGGGGACAAGGGCAGGCCTTGGACGAGGAACAAATGACGCGCTGCGATTGCGGAGACGAGGACATTGCTGGAGCGCTCGCTTGGACTTTTATTGCGCTCAGGAACGCTTTCTTCCTTTGCTGTGACGAGACGACCACAGTATGATGAGCGTCGGCCGTGATGTCTAATCTTTCCATCAGTCAGTGGGGGTGGATGGGTCCTGATAGGTTGCTGACCCCATTTTCAGGGCGGGAACGCGGAGATTCGCGAGCTTGGAAATTGCTTGATTCTTATCGGACCAGATTCTCGGACTCCAGAAAATCAATCGCCGCTCCGATACCTAGATTGGGGGCTCAGACCTTTGGTCGCTGTCTAGTGCTTGTGCCATCTGAGAATATTGAACACACAATAGCAATGTGATAATGGAGCATACTGGATGTGAATGCTTTGAAAGATTATGTACGCAAGAGTAGAGAATGGAGGCTTTGGACGGGTTATTTAGAACAGGGGCAGTGGTACACAGCAATGGCATTTGTGCAAGAGCTTATGCATTTCCCATTTTAGAGGGATAAAGACGATGTCCCATTTGACTGACGCACCAATAAGCTAACATCTATTCTATCGGAACCATCCAGCTCCTGCAAGAAAGCAGAAGATACGTAGATAGTCCCAATTGGAAGACAGGATCAGGAATATTTCCGGGTGGGTAGGTGGCGCTGCCACACAGATTGTGACCACTTCTACAGCTAAACTCGGCAATCTTATCAGTGGGGTCGTGGCGCAGTGGTAGCGCGTCTGTTTTGCATTGTTCATTTGAACGGTAGCCTACAGAAGGTCCCGTGTTCAATCCGCGGCGGCTCCAGTGTTTTCATTTTTGCCACGCACTACTACTTACTGGTTGGTTATACCTCTATTTCTGTGACGTCCATGTTTCTCCATGCCTTTCGTTGAGGGCTTTGTGGATTTTGTGAGTCTGACTTGAAAGTTGGATTCATGGATCAATGAGTATGCATGCTCTCGTCTCCAGGCAGGCGGCCAGGTAGGTAAGCTGGCAGGTAGGTGGTACGTATAGGTTTGTTAAGGTAGGTAAGTGCAGTCACTTACGCCTGCTCTCAACCCCGTTCCTGCCTCGGAAGCTGCTCTTCTTTTAGTCCAGGAATCCTGGCTTACTTTCCCCGATATTCTTCTCCTACAAGTCTCCCTCCACGCAGGGTAAGCTATCACTATATCAACCTCGGCTTCCCTCAAGCCTTTGACGTCGCTCAAGCCAGACGGCTTTGAATCCCTAAACTTCAACAAGACTTCTACTACACAACACGCACTTCTCTATTCTTCACTGCTACCCTTGAAGCTGGCGCTTCCACCATGTCAACACGGTTTTCGAGATCATCCAGCTCGTCGGAGGCCAACCATACGAACCTCAAACATACTCAGCCCGGCAACGCTGACGATCATACATGGGACAACTGCGATGATTGTCCCGACATGCAGCGACTCTTCCTGAAGGAACAAGCAGTCACAGACGCTGAAAACTATCTCACCAAGTTTTCGGTGTTGATCAGAGACGCTCTTGCTAACCAGCACACTGCTGACCAAGAAACCAAGTTGAGTCTGGATGAGCTGAAATATTGGTTGGAAGAGATGCGTAAGTCTTGCCCCTTCCCTTCCCGATGATATGTGTCTGACACGAGTGATGACAGGTGAAGCCAAAGTCAAGCATCACGCATTTGAATTGCTCATTGGCGTTGCCGGTTCCACAGGAGTGGGCAAAACATCTTTAATCAACGCTTTGCTAGGAATTCAAGAATTCCTGCCTTGCAGCTGTGAGCAGGCGGCAACTGCAGTTGCCTGCCAGGTTTCATGGAACCATGATATGAGACCTGGATTTGAATATCGCGCCGAGGTCGTCTTCCACAGCTACGCTGAGATTGAAAAGCAAGTCTCAGAGCTTTTCGAAGCATTGGAACGCCTGGACAAAATTGAGAAACGAGACGATGGTGACGAGGATGCCAGAATTCAAGACATAGCTGAAGCACAAAGCGTCATCAACGGCGTTCTTGGTCAAGTTCAAGCTGTCTGGGGTCGTGACATGTCTGCGGAGGAGCTGCGAGGCATGACGCCTGAGAAGTTGATGGAGTCTAACAAAGACGTCCTGCGGCTTCTGGGAACGACGATGAATCTGCATGATTCTGACGCCGAAAGATTCACTCGACAGGTTCGACCATACTTAGACTCAACCACCCACAGTCACGGTGTCGAGGGTGCAAGGTTTTCCGCTTGGCCCCTGGTCAAGAATGTTCGTCAATTCCTCCGCGTGGATATCCTCAAGAATGGCATCAGCCTGGTCGATCTCCCTGGGCTAGGGGACATGGTGGAAAGTCGGGCGGCTGTGGCTCAGAGATTTTATGAGAAGCTAGCAGTGACTGTCATCGTGGCGCCTATCATCCGCGCTGCTGATGAAAAAACAGCACTTTATCTTCTTGATGATTACCAGGAGCTGCGGCTGCAGATGGATGGCCGTTACCATCGCAAGGGTTTCGGTTTCGTACTCACCAAGACTGACGACATCAACATTCGAAGTCTAGTATCACGCTCACACGAGGTTCAGAGCCAACCGCAAATCATGGATGCTCAACAGAGGTTTGAGCAACTGGTGGCCGAAAATAAAAGTCTCAATCAGAAGCTGAAAGTCGAGAAGAGAGCCCTGGGAACCAAGCAACAGAAGTACAAGGGAGCAAAAAGACAGCTCAAGAAGACGGTTGCCAAAATTCAGAACGCCAAGCCCAGTAAGTCCTCTCGATTTCTTTACCTTGGTTTTCGGGTCTTCTCGTGTTGTCTTTCTGGATGCTGAGCTTATTCTAGAGCATCGAGTTAATCTTCAAGACAAGCTTGAGAAACTCCACGCGACTAAATCTGAGATCATGGAAGCATTCCAAGACCAACGCTGCAGGCTGTTAGGCCTTAGGAAAGCCAAGGTTGTAAACACCAAGTTCAGGAGGCACCTGGAATCAGAGATAGCATATCTTTGCACACGCACCAGAAATCTTTCTGTGCAGGCCCGCATCCAGCAAGAATTCAAGGGCCGCCAAAAGAGGTTTCTGGGTACCAGCACAGCTCATCAACAAAACTCTCGAAGCAATGCCATTGAAATTATCCCTGTCAGCACGCAGGCTTTTTGGCGATTGAAAAACGATGAGCCTCGAGTTCCGGGATTTCCTCGAGAGGTCTACACCGGTATACCACAGACAAAGCAGTGGCTGCGGGAATCCACAGTCGATCTTCGTGAACAGCATCTGAATATGACTTTGAACAGCTACGCAAAACTTCTTAATTGGGTCCGAAGTTGGTCCCAGGGCGATGGCGACAAGAAGACCAATATCGTCTTCACTAGGGCAGATGTCGATGAAGCACTTAGAACTACGCACGAAAAGAGCTTTAAGGTGTGTTTGCAGATGATCAGCTATCGGACGTTTGCTGACTTGTTATCAGCTCCTTCAGGCGGAGCTGGCTTCTTTTAACGGTCGAATTGCTGATATTGATCCATTGCAAAATCGAGATGCTATTCTAGCGGCATGTACTGACAAGGTTAATAGAGTGGTCGGACGGTGGCATCTCAAGAATCCTAACAACCTCACATGCACAGCTCCCATGAATTATAATACCCATTACGCCATTCTGAGAAGGAACGGTTCAGCTTTCCAAAGCTGCGGGTCTAGACTGCGCTATGATTGGGTTCGGAGCCTGTACGTTGTAATTTACTGCCACATTTAAGACTCAAGCTGACAAGCCTTAGTGGTAACCCGATGCTCCGGCTTCTCGTCAAAGATTGGGACCGAGCCATTAACCAAGACCTACCCGCTATGCTAGTTCAAATTATGGAGCGGGTCAAGATCGCCTGGCAAAGCTACATGAGAAGCATCTTGTCCAGACTGAGAGAGTTGAGTTCCGACTTGGCCCAGGCTGTTGAACTCGAACTGTTGAGTTTTGGGCCTATCATGGATGTCATCCGGGACGGAATACGCATGACCCTTGACAGAATTTCCAAAGATGCTGCCTCTTCGCGCCCTCAGTTAATGGTGAGCATACAAGACTCAATGCGTCCGATGTGCGAAAAAGCACTAAAACACACTGGTAAGTCTTGCCACTCTATCTTTCTACGTAGGTCGGAGATTGATGAAATGTCTCACAGGGCGAGGATGCTTCGAGTTGCGCAAGAACTACATCCGGGAAGAGGGCGTCCGCAACGGGTCGATCATTTTCGAAAAAGCTCTTTTCAGGATGGACGAGACCCTCAAGGCCAAGAAAAAGCGAATCCCAGGAGCTTTCGATGATATCAGCCGCAGTGCTATAAAAACAGTCGAGCGACACTTGTTTGCACTTTTTGAGAACCTTCTCTGCGTTGAATCTAACGATGCGAGCACTCGAAACAGCAAGCTCCGACTTCAGGCGGAGGTAAGAAAGCTGGCAGTGCAGTGGCAGGCCAGCTGGAACTCTGGAAAAGTGCTGCAGATCGAGGATACAGTCGACACGCAAATCCCCGAGGAGTTTGATCCGAGTCACGACGCAGGCTCGGACGATGAGTCGTCTAACGATAACCAGGTCTCAGACGACGATTACATGGCTATCGACAGTAGTGATGGGGAGGACAGCGAGTGAGCAATGCGACAGACGGTATTGGGCGACAAGTTCTTTCTCCCCTAAGGGAACGAACTCTAAGGGAATGAACTGAATCATTCCCTTCAGTTGGCAGCATTTCTTTTGGGCTGGATGAACCGCATTACTTGCTTCTGAGCGGGATGTATCCAATGCTTTCGTTTTCTCCGGGCATTGAAGCACACACATTAGCTTCTACCTTTGCTTGACACCTGCGATGGAGAGCAGGCAGGCCCCTGGAGCTAGGCATAGATACATATCAATCTCATGAGTTCATTGAAGTTTGGGTGCGTTGATGGGGTTTGATGGGCGAAGACGTGTGACCAGGATCTTGTCGAGAAGTGCACATTTGACTTCTTAATTCGTCGATGTCAGCATTCAAGGCAGCCCCTGGAGGTCGTGCTTCTTGGCCAAATCCCATCGTCACGCGAGGACGAGGGCGGCTGACCCCAGCGCTGACTTGTCCCTGTCAGGAGCCCTTGTGTCCGACCCCGGAGTTGCGCTGGGGTCGCCAGAGGCGCTATGTTCAGTAGCACCAGGGCTAAACAGGGATCCGGGGATGAGGTGCTCGCGGGCCGTAATCACCCACTGGACCGCTTCGAGCGATAAGAGGCGAGGAATTATGCCGCCAACTGCCCACCAACGTTGTGTCCCTATCCTGCAGCACAGGGCTAGGCGTGGCTGTGGGGAGCCAAGTCACTGACGTGCCTAGTAGACGACCCCTGAAATCCCCTTCATTTTCACATTCCTGGGATCACATGCAGAACACGACGCCGGGGGCCCTGGCTGCTGTCCCGCTTCGCCATCCTTACGAGGCAATTGGGCGAGTGACGGAAAGTGGCTGGCTGACCGGGCCAACGAATAGAAGGATTTGGAAGGCTTGAAGATTCGCAGGTCCGGGCGGCCACGTTGCCTTTGGTTGCATTGAATCTCGCACGTACTCGCGCTGGGACAAGGCCTGTAATGTGGGGTGAGCAAGCGACTTGACGAGAGATGACAAGAGGCGCACATGCAAGGATAGTGAGGTAGTAGGTATGTACCATAATGCCAGGACCCTACGACTCAGTGAACTGGTGGTAAGCATGCGAAGTTCAGGAGAGGATATGCGCTACCGATTGCTTTCGGTCCGTCCAATCCATCGAGGGAGCACCAGCCTCGAAAGCGCGAAGCGAGACTCGGTTCACGAATCCACATGTGATCGGCGCCAGGCATTCATGTATGGCCCGCGATGGGACCTTACTGTACTTTGTGCTGGCAGACTTCTTCAACGAAGACGACTGACGTACCGAACCATTACCGTCTGCATGAGTTCTAACATCCAGCCACTCGCCTGTAGAGCTCGATAAAGGTTAGCCTCGTACACTAGAGCCAGACAAGGATCGTCCTGTCACCCCAGTCCAGCGACTGAGAGGAGAGACCCTAACCAAGCGAGCCCATGACACCGTTGGCCCTACGACCCTTGGCCCTCCACCGGTGAGAGCCCCCCTTGTTCCTTGGCTCCTCCCAACATCAAACGATGTCAGGCGAGGCGTTATCTTACCATCGTCCAAGGTTAGCCACTGTCAGGCCGTAGCGTGCCACCCCTCCGGCTCGCTAGCCGGGGAGACGTCGTCTCACCTTCCGGATCCATACCTGGAGCTTCGGCTGGTCGTGCCTCATAGGTCGTTATTGGCCGAGGTCGGGGGTGGGCGTGAGAGCCAAGTGGCCAGGACATTGCATGGCGCACCTGCGGGAGCGGCTAGGGGGCGTGGTAGGTGTTGGGGAATGGGTGGGCCAAAACGGAGGGTCGACTGATTGATAAAAATTGGCCCTGCCTTGTCTTTGCGCGAGGTCGACGTGCTTCTTGGTGGTCAGTTTGCGACACATCACTTCATCATTGTCTGCCCACGCCCTGCACGACGGACGAGGGCCGCTGCCACTTTCAGACCGCATGCCCCACGAATCTGGTGGACCTCAACTAAAACAGAAGGGTAGACAGGCGCGCCAGCAGAGAGCAAGGATCCGACGATCGCACAGCGGGGTCAATCGACTACCTCACTGAGCACCGACTTCTCTGGGGCCCCGGCCTCGAGCTCGACTGCGACAATGGTAACCCAAGCGGAGCAGCTCGTGACCCGACCATTCAGCGAAATCATCGAGCGTGGCAATGAGGCCATCGCGCAGGCCGAGGATGTCGCCGACGAGGACGAAGACGTGAGCTGGAGGATGCTCAAGGCGGGGCAGGCCCTCGTCAAGGAAGGAGAGAGGGCTCTGAAGAGGCTTGTGCCCATGGTCAGGGACCAGACACCCGAGTTTGGCGACTCTCTGAAGGAATTCATGACACAGAACGGTAGGTCTTTTCCTGACTTCTTCGCAGGCTGAGGGTGACTGCCACTGACGCAGCGCTAGGCGAGGTCAAGGAGAAACAGCGAACCCTGGATGGTCTACTGTACGACTTTGAGGATTTTATCGAGGTGGACTCGTTTGACGAGGTCAAGTTCAAAGAGCTACAGGCCGCTGCCAAGTCGCTGGCTCTTACAATCATGGAGGCCGTTAGGGGACTCGTGATCGAGCCGACAAAGGAACTTCCACGACCGACCGTATTTCCCCCGCTGCCTCCTCTTCCACGGTCGGCACGAACTGGGTCCCAGTCTTCCAAGACCTCGGCACCGCCTGTACGACCGGCAACCTCAGTCCAAGGCAAAGAACCTCACCCACACTCCCTTTGGCCCAATAAACAGCCCTCCACCAAAGGCACAAGGGCCAGGTCGGGCTCTACCGGAGCACCCAACATCCCGACATCTAGAAACCCTGAGACGTGGCCTCGCCCCCCGACAAGCCCTGAGGCAGCGCCCTCTCCGCAGGCAGATAGCGACTCGAGCCGTTTCGACTTCGGGGTTGATTCAAGAACGACGCAATGGACTCAGCAGCCTTTGGCACCGCCACCGCTGCCGCGAGCCCTCCCACCCCAACATATGCCACCACAGCATCTAGCCCATACTATACTTCCGCCAAACCGAGCTCAGGCTTCGCCTTCACCCTCAGCATCCTCTCGAGCCGCACCACCTCAGCCTCTACCTCTGCAGTCCATACCTCCTGGACCGGACTATCTGAGGGCCGAGATGGAAAGAATCCGCCTGGCTGCTGAGCCTATGAGCCCAGTGGAAAGACGACTCGGAGTCCATCTGGCACACCTGTCGTCGTCTCCTGAGCCATTGGCTGCGTCCTTGGGCCTCGGGATGAACCACGGCTATGCTGATCACGGGCCAACATCACACCCCGATCGACGGATGACCGCTGCCAGCTCTGACCGGCTGAGCTCCAACTACGATATGCCGAGTCCGCACACAAGCAACAGGGGTTCGACCTTGTCCAGCACCACTAGTTACATGTCGCCTCCGCGTCACCACAGCCACAAGGCCCCAGCCCCAGCTTTGTATGAGCACCAGAACGATTCCCGGGCGCCATCCCTGACCGCTGCGACTCTTCACACACGGGATGCTAAGGCCCCGAGCCTGTCCGATCGCGAAAACAAATCTATTTTGATCGAGGAGTGGGCCTCATCTGATAGGTCAACCATTCCGGACACCACATCCACGCTCGGGAACCCGTCCTGGAAGGTGGTCGATCTGGTTATTGGACCAGACAGCACTTTCTATGAGAAGAAAGGCTTCTGCAAGGGGGCCAAGACCTTTAGAGACAGCGGGCCTGGCGATGCCGTGAAGAAGGTCGGTGGTGCCGGCGAGGCACAAACCTCCAGCGCATACACACAAGACATGCACTACGGGCAGATGTTCAACGCACCGCCCCCTGTTTTCGCAGACGCCAGGGCGCAGTGTATGCACTGCGAATACGAGCACAAGTACAGCCAGCTACTGCAGGATACCGACAAGGAATGTAAGTTACACCACGGGCCCCAATGCCTCGGCTCCTCACTGACACGTGCAGCTATTGCTGATCTCCAAGGCGAGGGCATCCGCTACCGACGCCGGTTCCTCTACAAGGCACATATGACAACCCGCCACATGACCAAGACGTCTTATGGCTGTCCCTTCTGTGTCCATATTGGCTCCACCGCTCACGAAGGCGACGCCACCGTCTTCCAATCTGTCAATCTCCTCCTCCGCCATCTCGCGCGCCACCCCCAGCCACTGCCGGAAGTCCCCGGGTTGACGGTCCTCTACGGCACCATCACCGGCGAACCCAACGAGCACGACTTTGACATTCACTTCCCCAACCCGGCTGCCTCCCCCGGCGGTCCTCCTGATGGCGGCGCCGCTTTACCTTCGGCGATCGCGACGCGGGATCACGTCCAGATGCCAGACGAGAAGCCGCTCGCACGACCAGAGGCCGGCGCAGAGGTGCTTCAGTTCTATGCCGGAGCCCGCATCATTGGCGTCGAGTTCCCTGAGCGTTGGGGCGGTAAGTGGTGTCTTGGGTGGCACAATGGTGTTGTCGGCGCATTCCAGGCTAGATCGGTGCAGCTTGATGCGCCGCGGAGGGGCAAGATGGCCGGACAAGCGGCGCCGAGAACGCAACGAAGCGGCGTGGCCAGGTGGAAGTGGGACGTTAAGGCTGGCGCTGGGCCTGGATGGCTGGGGTTCGACAAGGGAGAGACGATCACCAATCTGGACTGTGAGTATGCCTGTATCATGAGTGATAGAGTAATGGAGCTAACTTGTATGCAGGGGATGACGCAGACGCTTGGTACTGGGTTGGAACAACGAGCAAGGGAAAGCACGGCATCTTTCCGACATCTCACATGAAGATCGAAACCATCAAAGATCGGTCTCTGGAGGGAGTGGCTTCACCGGTGAAGCCGAAAAAACGCGGTTTCTTCGGCCTGGGAAGACGCAACAGCAGTGCAGCACCGTCGGAGCATGGTTCGGGACACTCCTAAAAGTCAAGATTGCTGGCTTGAAGGGCGAACAGCTGGACCAGTATGACAGATGTGTCTCATCTTTTGCGCAATATGATACCAATTGTACCATTCTGCAACATACTTACGAACATAATTCCCTAGTAATGGCCTCGTTTGCTACAGAGGTAGGCTACGCTGCGTGCATCGACCATGCCAGTATTCAGCATAGCCCCTGAATCCTAGAAGCCGATGAACTCATCCAAGCTCTTCACGTTGATCTCGGCTTTCCCATTATGCTGTCGCCGGTACTTGCTGCTGGCGGGATAGACTATCTAACGATTAGCAACTGTCGCGCAACACGATGCATTGTACAGCCTACTAATACGCCGCAGTCGGTTAGGGCTGCCCAAAGGCTGAAGTTTGACAAGCCCATGCCACGGGGACACGAAGATGATCGACCCAGAATTAGTTCCTCTCCTCATCGAAACTCTCTTGCTTCAGAATGACCAGCTTCGCAACAGTTTGCCAAGGATACTTCACTGCATCCCACTCCTTCCCGGCGTACCCGACCGGCTGGTCATCAAGGTTCTCGAGGAGCTGGACTTGGAAAAGATACTCTGCGTCGTTTTCTTTGTAGAACTCCCTGAGCCACTCGTGCAGAACGCCGTCAGGGTGTCCATCGACCGACTCTTCGGCGCGCTGCTTCTGCGCCTCGCTGGAGGGCACCGGGTTGTATTTCATCACGAGGTGCCGAAGCGGTATGCTGTCTGGGATTAGAAGTGAGTGGACTCGAGGTGGGTGTTCTTGACCTGCGTTCGTGCCTTCTGCAGTTCTCTGTCATCACGGGCCTCAATTTGTCTGTCAAATTCGGCGGAGTTCGCCCCGTGCTTGATCCGGATGTCGAATATCTCCTTGGTGGTTCTGGCATCGGCAAGATCAAGGGCAGGGGTGCTGTTACTCGATGTCCTGGGTGGGGAAGTCCTTGCCCGCTTCGAACATGGTGCCGTGAACGTTGAAAAGTTTCATGGCGAATCCTCGAGGTTGGGGGATGCGATCCTACGAAAGGTTAGCTTGGACTACGAATAAGGGGCTCGAAAACTTGCATCGAGGAAAGGGTCGCTGGGCTCGGAGCTGTATCTGCAGATCGCGGGGTACTCGCCCCTTTTTTCGAAGAGCTCCGACTGCCTCAGGTGATGAGGAAGGTCTTCCGAAACAATGAAGGTGCATTTCACGATGCCTTGGGTTTGAGCGTGGGTTCCTCCTAAACAATGGCCGCCGTTCTTTTGGCAGTATTGGCGTTGCACCTCGTTGACCTCGTTGATCTGGCCAACCACCCTGCCAATGTCTTCAATTTCCCCGGCTTCAACTTTCTCAACACCCTCTGCATCCCACCGAATGTAATTGCGGTTGGCAAGGTAACTCATTTCAGAGATCTCTTAGATATCAGTAAATTGACGACGAGGGTTACGGATGCTTCCTAAGGCCATTCAGCTCAGCAAAATGCAAGTCCGAGAAACCACTGGTCCATTACACGCGCGGACCGTCACTGTTATGAAGCAGATCTGAAGAGCGTCCGGTCGTCCGCAATTTGGTCACCAGTTACGTCATCATTCAATGCACAGGTTTGTGTCTTGAGGAGCGGTAAGTCCGGTCTCAATACTCTCAGTTATTCAGATGATGAGGCTCTAACGAGTCCCGTGACCGGTTGAGGGGAGAATTCCAAATTATGTAGACGTGGCGACCAACGCTACCAACGGCTAAGCCCGCCGTTTAAGACTCGTTCGTGGATCGTCGCTACGATCTGGAAAAGCGTGCATTAAATTGTCTTTGCAAGCATAAGAAGGCTCCGGGCGGTCGTAGCATCGTAAATCCTCTAGCAAGTAAGCAGCTATGTTCTTGCCGCTCTTGCCGAGTGCTGGCTGTTGCATCAAACACCTATTCCATATCTGTAGCCTCGTGTGACACCTGTAGGCTTCTAGAAAGGTTAAACGAATATTCTCTGTCAGACGGTTACCGGGAACTGATGGTGAGTACTAAGGAAAGCTCATAACAGGTCTTAGAGAATCATGAAGGTTTTAGGTTGTCTGGCTACTCAGCTTCTCTTAACCTACGATGTTCACGATAATCGTCCATCTCCTCTCTAGCTCCCCAGTTGACAGTAAAATCTAGAATTTGCACATTTCTGTTGTTGCTATCGCCTCACACCATGTAAAATAGCATTTGCGGGGGCAGACCTCGAGGCTCCACGTTCCGTCAACCTCCAGCCTCCATAACACAAACTTGCCTTTCTTATGGACGGGGTGGCCTCCCGAATGACCCGGCATCCGTTCCTGGTGCTGTGGCCCAGTGGCACAGAATCGCCAAGAAGTCCAAGTGTACTAAGGTCGCCACCCAATGAGAACCATCGTCCCTTACAGCGGACGCCCAGCCATGCAAACGACTCGCAAGGCAGATCACGCGGAACAATACTCCTTGGCCTCGTCTGATTATATTTGATGGGACAGAAGTCCCATGACCTTGCGTATCATTCATTCAGAAGTTCTGGCATCAGCCCTCTGGACCGCACGCAAGTCTGAGATTGCCTACCTCGATTCAACATTAGCAGGCGAACTTTTCCTACAAACAATGGAGCTTAGACAAGCTCATGACGGCTCAGATGTTATCTTCGGCGACCGAAGTGGCATGAGTTACTACGATGTCAAGGCCGAATACAGACACGCGGCGGTTACATGCCTCGTTCGCACTGCAGTACGCCACGCTCAGGGCCAGTTGTCGCTGGCCAAGTACCTGACTAGGATTCTCTCTCACTTGAAGCACGAGGGCGGTGCTCATCACCAGTTTGACGACAGTCCTAAGC
Source organism: Verticillium zaregamsianum (assembly GCA_002851755.1). Classification (NCBI taxonomy): domain Eukaryota; kingdom Fungi; phylum Ascomycota; class Sordariomycetes; order Glomerellales; family Plectosphaerellaceae; genus Verticillium; species Verticillium zaregamsianum. The sequence goes on along the minus strand of NMXM01000011.1, from coordinate 2,955,575 downwards.
AACGGAGGGCCGAGGACCTCTGGCCTTTCTTAGTGTTTGACTTCCTTGCAGGGGCTGTCAAGGGCTTGATGTGGTCGGACGGGTTCAAGCCGTTGGGGGACAAGGGTGAGCGTTGGCCGGTTCCTATATCATTCTTGTTGCGAGTCGTATTCGCTGACTTGGGATACAGAATGGAGGACTTTGCGCTATCTGGCCGCTATTGCGTGGGAAACTGGTGATTGGGACGAGTTTCAGCAACGAAGCCGTCAAAAGAATGCTCATCTGTCTGACCTTTCTTCGGAGGCGGCCGACTTGCTCCTCATTATTAGCTACAGCAGAAGACACTTGAATCTTTTCACGAATCTACTTGGCGCCGTTCCGGCACCAGCACAGTCGAGCTTCGATCGTTTCGGCGGCCCAGTCGTGGAGTCTCGCATCCTACCACTGTCGTCGATGCACCAACATTCGAGACACGTGCCTGAAAACGTAGAGCTCGAGGCGCGCTTCTGGACCCTACTTCTCAATTCGGAATGGGTTCACGACCCGCTCGAGAGCACACTGAAGCGTCAGATCGAGGACATGTCGGTCACTCTTTTCTCGGACCGAAGCAGCGACGGATGGGCCCCCTGGGGCATCAAGCTGTCTTCGCCCGTTCTAAGCGAGATTCACCAAGCGCTGGCGCGTCGTCATATTCATCCTTCACTGTCAACCGTAGGCCATCTCCTGGCTCGTTTCTCGACGGTTGACCAGGCAAAGCGATACCTCTCGGGCGTGTCTGAGGAAGGTGTCATGCAGTACGTTGGAAGTAGTTATGGCAACCCATCCGGTGCCTTGACAGTGGCAATCGCCGAGTCTACGAACCTGAAGGGCAGCAGCCGGGCGGAGGTGATGCGGCTTGCGCTGGAGAAATTCACGGGCTTGAACGTCGACGCGGCAATTCACCGCCCGTGGATTGAGGACATGCGGGGATTCGGTCGACCAGACGAGTACAACGACGAATTCAACGCGCTGCATGCCGCTGCTTGGCAGGGAGATAGGGAGCTGGCAGAGGTGCTGGTTGAGTTCGGGGCGAAGATCACTGTAGTGGATCGGATATCGGGACAAGATGCCAGGGGGATTGCTCGGAAGCAGGGCCACGATGCTCTCGCCGATTGGTTGGACCGTGAAGCCAGAGGGCGAAGGTGATCTCTCCGCGGTGCGTCTGTCGTCCAGCTAGGTACAGACGATGTGCTGCTAACAGCGGCCCGCGGTAACGGGGTGGTAAACTTGCCTTGCTTCTGCCCAGGATATCTATTCTATATTAAGCCGATCTTAGACATCTGAATCGTGTTCTTTACCTCGCTCTACCTGAGGTACTGGTCTCTATCCGGCTTATTACCTGACACAGCCGCCCCAGTACAATCACCAATCCGATCATATCGTCTGCGACATCCCGCGTACCCCAGGAGGGGCATATCACCCGCGCCTACAACAGGCCTCCCATGGTACCAACGGGATTCAGCCTTACGGGGCTTGACAGCCCATGTGGACAACTCAACGAGCCTGATCAGTTCCTCCAGGCTGCCAGGTTCTGGAGCTTGCCACAGGTTAGGGGGTGGCTGGCTGCGCTGCGCCACGGATGACGGGGGAACCCCACCAATCCGAGCTGTCGGGATCATCGGCTCTTGGCGGCCTCCGAGTCGCATCCGGCGCAGCAGCTCCTCTTTCTTCAGGCATCCGGACCCTAAGAAGGGGGGCCATCTGCGCTCTTTCAACCCCTCAATTCACGTCCCTACACATTTGAATCATCGATTTACCTAGCAATACCGTCGCGATCCATCTCAGAAACCGTCGCATTACCGCCGGCGCATCCTATCACAAGCAGCAACATGTCATCGCAAGACTACTATGGAGGTGGGGGAGGGTACCAACAGTCCCAGGGCTACGGCCAAGGCCAAGGACCTCCCCAGGGCTATCAGTCACAGGGCTATCAGTCACAGGGCTATCCTCCTCAAGTATGTTCGCTTTTGTGACGGAGTCATTTGGTCACGCGCGCCTAACAACTCCTCTAGCAGCAGGGTGGCTATCCTCCGCAGTCCTCGTACAATCAGCCTCCTCCCCAGCAGAGCTACGGCGGCGGTCCCCCGTCGCATCAGTCGTATGGGCACGACAACCGACAGACTTCTCCTTACCCTCCCCAGCAGGGATACGGCGGTCCTCCTCCTCAGCAGGGCTACGGAGGTCCCCCGCCGCAGCAGGGTTATGGAGGTCATTCTCCCCAACCCAGTTACGGAGGTCATTCGCCGCAGCCAAGCTATGGAGGCCACTCGCCTCAGCCAGGCTACGGACAGAGCCATCAACCCCAAGGGTACGGCCAGGACAGCCGACAGCAATCACAATACCCGCCACAGCACGGCGGTCCCCAGCAGAGCGGCTACCCGGCCTACCCACAGCAGGGCCAGCACGGCGGTCCCCAAGATGAGCGCGGCCTCGGCGCGACGCTGGTTGGCGGCGGCGCGGCCGGCTGGGCGGCCCACGCCGCTGGCGGAGGCGCGCTCGGTACCATCGGCGGTGCGGTGGCCGGCGCGATCGGCGCCAACCTGCTGGAGAACAAGTTTGAAAAGAAGCATAAGAAGGACAAGAAGCACAAGAAGGAGAAGAAGCACAAGCGGAGGGGCAGCGGTAGTTCGAGCTCTAGTTCGAGCTCGGACTCGGATTGAGAGGGGTACGGAGGCGGGCTGGCTTTGTGATGACCCAACATGACCTGGTCTTGGACTCTGCGGTTTTGATTGTACGATTGGCAATTCTGTTTTATGACATGATAGTGCGCGCTGTTGACTGAACCATGCGCACGTATCGCAAGCTTGTTATGCACCACGAGAATTTGCAGTTGGTGGTGCCCATCGAGTGGCAATGGATTCGATGCTTGCACGACTGAGCCCAACTTGAGATAATGCCTGTACAAAATGACAAAGGTATCATGCAGTTTCGAACGCGACTAAAATAAATGTTGTGACCGGAGCACGCGCAGCGCACCAGAAACCAGGCCATGTCTATGCAGCTAGTTGCGCTATTGGCACCATCAAGTCGGGTCGTTCTCGTCGTCACAAACGCTTTGTATTTTCCGATCGAAGGGACAGGCTTCTTCGATTGGTACCTTGGCACCATGGTTCGAGCAGTGCGGCGAGTACGGCGCAAGACGCGCCCTCTCCAACGACAGCGCAGTGTCTTTAAGTTAGGTAGGCGGGCCTCAACAGACGCTTCGTAGAAGCATGCCAGAGTTCACAGATGACGTGCATATCTTGTTCCTTGAGGTAGCGCCGCCAACCTAGGGTATTGATGAAGAGCCTCTTAACATGCACCAGATCGCCATGGTGTGTTCTCAAGATTCTTCTCCATTCATCATCGCGAGTCATTTCCACAACTGCGCCAACCCATGCGGCTACCCCAGATTATTCCTCAGGTAACCGGGCAGTTATCGCGAACTTGAGACCCCTCGGCGTCTTCACCCCTCCGGCCGTTTTCTCCGATATCCTCCCCAAGCCGCGTGTAGGTAGCTTCACTATCGGCGAGCTAAATTCGCAGAGGCCACCCCTTACTCCTCATTGCCTTCGCGTTCGATGGGCATGCGTCGCGGGCGCCAGCATCTTTCCCCGAACCCCGCTGCCACCACCACCATTCCCCAGCATCCCACCACATGTGACAGGCCCTTGAAGTACACTTCTGCCCCCGAGGCAATGCACCCCCTTTGCACCTCCCTCCCAACCCCCAACGACCCCGTGTCTCGCGTAGGCGACTGCGGGGAAGCGGACGGGCGGGCTGCTCATGTGCAAGCCTCCCTGGTGCTCGGCGCTTCTTCTGTCGCCGAGCGTGCCGACCGCCCGGTCGACATCGGAGCCCCGAGCTCCAAGACGTCACCAGGGCGCGGGGCAAAATTGGAGAGCTTGGGGGAGCTGTCGGCCGCTTTCGGGAGTCAGATTAGGGGACCGTATTGCCGCGCTGCGACTGTCAAAAAGTCAGGGTCTGCCCTTCATGACGTGGAACCGTTGCGAAGCAGTAAATGATCAATTGAAAGGAAGTGTGTATAGGCGGCGATCATCCGAGTACCATTGAGCAGCGACGACCTCGACGACACCATACAAGCGAAACCGAACGACCAGACAAGCTTCCTCCCTACCTTACAACATGCGAGGCACACAAAGCGCGCTGCGCCCGCGAGCGCTGCTGAGGGCATCTCTGGAGATGAGGCCTGCCGTGTGCCAGGCGCGGAACACAAGGTTTGTCTGCGCGCGGTCGGCGAAGCCGCTGCCCAGGAGGACGTTCGCGACATCATCTGTCATGTTCTCAGCCAAGGCGCCCGAGGTCAAGAGGGGCGGGTCGAAGCTTTTCGAGACGGCGGATCACGCCGTCGCTGACATTAAGAGCGGGTCAACGATTCTCAGCTCAGGGTTCGGTCTCTGCGGTGTTGCTGGTACGTCTCATGGCTGCTCTCACAGACTGAGCCACAACTTGGTCTTACCGAGGCTTCTGCTCACTCTGCTCTGGTAGAAACCCTCATCACAGCTCTCCACCGCCGCGGCCCCGATGAGCTGCATTCGCTCACGGCCGTCTCCAACAACGCCGGCCAGGAGGGCAAGGGCGGCCTCTCGGTGCTCACCAAGGCTGGCCAGGTCAGCCGGCTGATCCTGTCCTTCCTCGGCAACAACAAGGCCCTGGAGAAGAAGTATCTGACGGGCGAGATTGGCATCGAGCTGTGCCCGCAGGGCACGCTGGCCGAGAGGATACGCGCGGGCGGCGCGGGCATCCCGGCCTTCTACACGCCGACGGGCGCGCACTCGCTGCTGCAGACGGGTGACATTCCTGTGCGACTCGACGCCTCGGGCAAGGTGCTCGAGCGCGGCAACGCGCGCGAGAGCCGCGAGTTCAACGGCAAGACGTACCTCATGGAGAAGGCGCTGACGGGCGACGTGGCCATCCTGCGCGCGTGGAAGGTCGACGAGGCCGGCAACTGCGTCTTCCGGTACACGACCAAGGCGTTCGGCCCCATCATGGCCAAGGCCGCCACCCTGACCATTGTCGAGGCGGAGAACATTGTGCCCGCCGGCGCCATCGACCCCAACGATGTCGACCTCCCCGGCATCTTCGTCGACCGCATTGTGCCCGCCACGGCCGACAAGAGCATCGAGATCCTTAAGACCCAGGAGTCCCTCGCCTCCCCGCCGGGGTCGCCCTCATCGACCTCGTCCTCCGCGAGTAACGCCCAGACGCGCCGTGACCGCATCGCGAGGCGCGCTGCCAAGGAGCTGAAGGAGGGCTTCTACGTCAACCTCGGCGTCGGGCTGCCGACTCTGGCGCCCTCGTTCCTGCCGAAGGGCGCCAACGTTTGGCTGCAGTCAGAGAACGGCATCCTCGGCATGGGCCCGTACCCCGCCACGGCGGCGGACGTCGACCCGGATATCGTCAACGCCGGCAAGGAGACGGTGACGCTCGTGCCCGGCGCGGCGACCTTCGACAGCGCCGAGTCGTTCGGCATGATCCGCGGCGGGCACGTCGACGTGTCCATCCTCGGCGCGCTGCAGGTCAGCGCCTCCGGCGATCTGGCCAACTACATGATCCCCGGCAAGGTCATGAAGGGCATGGGCGGCGCGATGGACCTGGTGTCTAACCCCGAGGGCACCAAGATTGTCGTCGCAACGGAGCACGTGGCCAAGGACGGAAGCGCCAAGGTCGTGCAGAGCTGCAGCCTGCCGCTGACGGGAGCCAACGTCGTGAGCACCATCATCACGGATCTGGTGAGTAATGTTTTAACCCGTCGACTATGGACGATGCTGACCGTATGCAGTGTGTGTTTGAGGTTGATCGCGCGGCCGGCACGCTGACACTGACCGAGATTGCACCGGGTGTGGAGGTTGAGGAGGTCCAGGCCAAGACGGACGCGCAATTTGCCGTGGCCAAGGATCTGAAGATTATGGATTAGAAGAGAATGATTCCCCGTGTACAGGTAGCATAGGCAGGTGTTGTTGTCGTTAAAATGTGTGGCTTTACCATAAGAACGTTGGGTGTGGGACTGTGCTGGCCCAGATCCAAGCGTTACTCGCGCCGTATATCAAGCCCAAGGAGAAGTCGATTGATTGAACTGCTTTGAAGAATAACCGTGTTATATGTGCTATGCCTCTTGTTTATTTCGTCTATTCGCCGAAGGAAGTCTTTGACTAAGACTGCTTGACGCTGAACGGTTTGCTCTTCCTCGCGATTTGATCTCCTCTGCATCACGACAGCCGGGCAGTTAGCCGAGTCAAAAACCATGGATACGCTCATCTATCGTAAAATACATCTACAGCTTCGCCCTCGCGGCAAAGTTGCCCCCGCCCAGCGCCTCCGAAATGCTGTCCACGCTCTTGAGCAGCCACTCGCTCCCCTCATCGCCCGCCAGCCACTCGGCGCCCTCGACCTCTTCCTCGCCCTCGGCCCTGAAGCTCCCGTCCTCGATGGCCTTGCGCAGGCCGAAGACGTGGCTCAGCACCTGGGGGCCGACGCCCGTCTGCGCGCGGAGGCACGAGATGGCAATGACGCTCGTCAGCACGCGGCCCGTCGCAGCGAGGTTCCCCCTCTTGGCGGCCGCGGGCTCGGACAGCAGCGGGCCGTAGTGGCTGTTGAGGATGTGCACCGGCAGGTCCGGGTGTGACGTGGCGAGCTTGGCGACGAGCTTGTCCTCGAAGGGCGCGTAGACGCTGTTCCAGAGACCGCGGCCTCTTGGCGCCGTGTCGGCATCGGGGGCGCGGCTTGGGTTTGTCTCGAGGCGGGCGGTCAGGTCGGCGGGGAGGGCGGCGTGGAAGGCGTTGAGGCAGTTGATGGAGCGGGGGATGCCGTTGAAGGAGATGCACTTGAGGCCGACCTCACGGATGAGCTCGGCCGTCTGGAGGGCGGGGTCGCTGGCGCCGCTGCTGCTGCGGGCTGAGGCTGTCGCGACCTCGTGGAGCACGGGGAGGGCGTCGGGCGCGTTGAGGGTGAAGGTGGCGGCGGTCGAGAGGACGACCCAGGGCTTGATGCCGATGTTGCGCTTGGCGGCGTCGCTGGCGATGGCGCTGTAGACGTCGCGGATGCGCGCGGGCGCCGCTGTCGGGTCGCCTCGGGCGAAGGGCGCGTTGATGAGAGCCTTGAGGCCGGGGGCGAGCTTGGACATGGCGGTCGGTGGTAACTGTTGCTCGGTGATGTTGGTGTTGCACTTCGATGGAGGCTCAGAGTCCATTGAGTTTGAGGCTTCGCTGCGATGATGGCATTCTTGTTTTGTCGGCGATCGTCCATGCCTTCGCCGGCCATCATGCCGAAGGTCGGACGGCAGAACAGGTACCGAGGGTCGGCCTCCAGATGTGAATGCCGGCGCAGCTTGGGGGAACCTTGGCTGAGGGGCGGCCCTCCAATCTCGGCCGCGGGGGTCGGACCACACATTTGCCGCCCGGTGGGCATCTCGGCCGCGCGGGGATGATCAAGACGGCCAGGGCCTTTGTCGGTCATGCTTCAACCTCCGAGATGGGCCTTGGAGCGTCTCGTTGCTCGTGAGGCGGGGCCAAGAACCTGGGGTATCATGCGCACTAATTGTTCGACTGACAAGTACACGTAAGGCAGGGCACGTAAAACAATGTCAAGTCGACATGATCGGATGGTCCCCGCTGCATGTCACTTCTTTGTCCGTTCTGCTCGTGACAATCATCGGATTTAGTTTTCTGTATCATCAAGACACGGGGATTCGAAGGTCTTGTTGATATCAAATTACAACCCAAACTGGATTCATTTTCATTTCGATTCTCCTTCCCTTCCTGTTGATACCCCTTCGTCTCGCCTTCATCATGTCGTCCTCCACCAAGCCAAAGGAGCCCTTCTGGCTAGGGTGAGCTACCCCATCTCGTGCCGCAGAAGCAAACTTGAGCTGATCGCAAACACAGCGGTGCCGCTGCGTCCATGGCAGTCTGCTTCAGTGAGCCTCCAGTCTTCCGCCCTTGCCGACTTGGCTAATAACTCCAGCCCATCCCCTCGACCAGACCAAATAGTGAGTGCAGACGGGGTTGCTCTGATTTTGGGACCGGCTAACTTCGGGGTGCCAGCCGCATGCAGGTCCTCAAGTCAAGAGACTCCATGTTTCGCGCCATGTATCGCTTCGCAGCCCGCGATGGTATGCATCACCTCCCCTGTTCCTATGCTGGTGCTGGCGTAAGCTGACCTCGCAAGGCATTCCCTCCCTCTGGTCCGGTCTTTCTGCGTCCATCGTCCGGCAGTCCATGTACTCAACAGCGAGATTCGGTCTGTACAACGACCTGGCCGGTCGCGCACAAAAGTGGACGGGCCAAAAGAAGCTCTCTACGGCCTGGACCATTACCTGTGCTGGCGCCGCGGGCGGCCTGGCAGGCCTTGTCGGCAACCCGGCCGAGGTGGTCCTCGTCAGAATGTGTGCAGACGGGGCAAAGGCACCCGGCGAGCGCTTCGCCTACTCCAATGCCTTGGTGGGCTTCTACCGGGTATGGAGGGACGAGGGCCTGGCGACATTCGCACGCGGCATCTCCGCCAACGTTGTGAGGAGTGTCTTGATGAGTGAGTGCTACCCCTCTTCCTCGGGAGTCCGAGACTAACAAAAGCAGACGTTGGACAGATTGCAACGTATGTGTGCCAGCCTACTTGTGATCAAGGCTGGACAACTGCTGATAGCCACACAGTTATTCCACGGCGAAGCAACACCTGCTGGCCAGCGGCGGCTTGAAGGACGACATTCGAACGCACACACTCGCCTCCTTCGTCGCAGGCACCGTTGCCACGACCATTTGCGCGCCAGCCGATGTGCTCAAGAGCAGAATCCAAAGCGCTTCCGCATCGGGGGCCGGCGGTAACGTAGGTCGAATCTTCGATGTACGGTCTCTGGCCAAGCTGATTTTCGCAGTCCATCCTCCAGATCATCCGCACCAGCCTGCGCGACGAGGGCCCGCGGTTCCTCATGAAGGGCTGGACCCCTGCGTGGCTTCGACTAACGTGAGTCCGCCCTTGTCGCACACCGACCGAGCCGTATGCTGACAACGACAGACCCAACACCATCCTCACGTTCGTCTTCATGGAGCAACTGAGGATATTGACCCAGTGGAGCTTTGTACCTGCTGCCGGTGCCACCATGAAACTTTGAGCGTCTTGAACTTAGCCATGATAGTAATCCACTTGTATTCCTTGTTCAAAAGTTGAAACCTGGCAAATTTGGCCAACTAAGCCCTTCAAAGTTGTCCATGTCTTCCCACGAAAGGCTGGCACCCGCCGGATCAAACGCGTTGTGCGGTTGATTGAGAATTTCGATGATCTGTTGGTCCGACATGGTAGAGAACTGCAGAGTTTCGGGCCACAAGTGTGCCTGCGCCTGCGCATAGCCCGGTTGTGACTCTGCTGGTCCCAGTGCCGCCAGGCTGTGATCGTTGTTCGTTGGCACACTCGTGAAGCCGAAAGTACCCGGGCCCGACGCTTCCTGGGCGGGCTGGAACTGCGCCACCGAGTGTTCCTCGGCAGCATTGGCAGCCTTCTTGGTGAGGCCCCGCAGGTATTTGCCGTAGAGAGTAGATAGACCGTTGCGGTGTTCTGTTGTATTGCCGACGCGCTCGAGGACAGATGCTGTCTGCTCAATCAGGTTTCTGACGCTTGGAGCCAGGTTCGAGCTGCCGCTGGCATAGGCACTCAGCGTCAGTGCAAAGCAGGCCGCAAATGCAATCATGATGCACGTGTTGTTCGGCATCGACTGTAGTCGGGCCTCCCCTTGAATTGCCACGCGCAGCACGGTCAGAGCCGAAGACATGCCGGCCGTTCGGAAGAACTGACGGACCTCAATGGGTGCCGTTGGATGGTTGATGACACCGCTGTATATGGAAAGCCGCGTGTGGGTGACGAGAATTTCAACGTAAGGCGGAAGGTTGCGTTCCGGTCCTGACCCGATCGACATGCCCCAGTCAGTATTCCACTGGTCAAAAAAGCGCTCGATCGTGCCTTGAATCGACTGCGCAATCAAAGATCCGTCCGAGAAGGTGTTTTGCGATCCATCGCACATGGCCCGAACAGTTGAGAAAATGCTGTCCAGGTCACGGCGAAGAACAGCCATGGATACCAGGTGACCGTCGGTTGGATCAGCAATGTCTGATCGGTGCCAGTTGTCGCAGTCTCGGAGGGATCGTGTGATGGGAACAGTGAAGCTTCGGCCTCGAGCCAGCGACATGCCCCGTTCGAGTACGAACAAGGCAATCCAACATCGCTCTCTTCGCCGTAGTAGTCTTCGACCCATCGTTGATGCTGGGTCGATGTTTCCGAACCCATCAATAGCCATAGCTGTCCGTGGATCGACGCAGTCGCCGCGAGCGACAGCTGCGGCAGAGCCAAGCAGGTTCGTAGGGACGAGCAACTTGTGTACAGACAGGTCGATCGCGATTGTCGTCGCCATGGACACGTACCAGCACGTCTCGTCATCAGTACTGTGTTGGCCTGGGAACATCCATGGCACGTTGACCATAAATGCAAGCACAATTTCGACAGATCTGTGTCTTTTGATGATGACCCTATGAGCCAGGCTCTTGCAGTGCGTTGACAGACGTTTCGAAAGTGCCACGTCTTGCGGCCTGAAAAGCGCCGAGGAAGCCATGATGGACGTCGTCAGAAATGCAGAACGGGCTCTGGTGAATGGAACTGTGTAGATCTCGGGGTCGATCCCCCACCGTGTATGCGCCAGATTCTTGTGGAAACTGAACCTGTTAGCCAGAAAGCGACTGCACCGTTGCTCGCTGCAACACTCACTAGGCGAAGAGATCCTCGGCTTCCGCCTCTGTCACCAGACCCATGCTGATAGGATCAATGTCGTCGCTGACATCCAGATTGACACGAACCGAGGTGAAGAATGACTGAATCTCAGTGTCTTCGTCCGGCTGTTCAGGCTGTTTCTTCTTGCCGCTCCTCGCCACCTGGCCAGGTGAAGGTCCGCCAGGGGTCGGCGACAGTTGGAGATTAGATGCGCGAGCCAGCAGCTGGAGAGGATTCTCGGCATCGTCGATGGTCAGGCTGCCCTCTCTGTGCTGGGCGATATAGGCATTGCTGTCTGGGGTGTCTTCAGTCTCATCATCCTCATCGGACGAAGGGCCATCGGCGCCTTCTCCCGTCTCCCGGCGCTGAAGTCGAGCTACACTGGAGGAGCCTACGGAGGGGTGATCTCCGGTATCGCCGAGAAGATGTTGGAGATCATACAGAGCCTTGCTGTCCTCATCGTTCTGCTCCCCTGACTTGACCCGTTTGAGGGCTTGTTCGATCTGGAAAAGGGCCTTGTCTAAGCCCTTTCGCTTGCTGACGAAGGTTAGCTCTCCAGAAAACCAAGGAATAAGGGGTTGAGGTTGCCGCACTTTTTTATGCCCTTCTGCCGTCCAGCATGAAAAGTTGGACGGACACATTCAACGTTGAGTTGGACACATCTCTTGCACTTGGCCTGGTCGAGCGACCAGTCGCATTTGATCTTGCTCTTGCGGCAAACCAGGCAAGCCGCCTGCTTGGGCCGCTGTCCTTCGTCCACAGAAGTTTGGCGGTTGGCGTCCATTATGGCTGTGGATGACCAAGGCGGGGTTGATGATTGGGCATGCGGAGTGCCGTGGAGAAGAGGGCCACCCGTCAGTTGTCACCGGGAAGGCACTTTCGCTAAAGGATCGCATTCGAAGGTGAGGGCATCGCCAGCATGTCGCGCAGAATGTAAGGCGCTGCGCTCGAGGGCTACCCGCCGAGAGATAGATTAATTGACTGGTGAGCGAGGTCGGGAAGGCTTGGGGTTGAAGCTGCAGAATGAGAGGTTGGGTGGTGATCCATCACCGGTTTGGGAAGGCTGACCCCATGAATACCGAGTCCAACCCGCCAAGCAGTCGGGAATCTTAGTCAGCGGCCTTTGCCAACCTGGCCCTGTGGTGGCCGATCTCGGTGAGACGGCCAGCACCGAGTTAAGGCACGGTGAGATTTCGGTAAGGTGAGCCAACTGGTACGAGTCAGCCACGTGAACAGGCTAACAGCCCTAACAACCGTCAACTCCATGATGTTGGTAGGCCTCTGGGGCGATGTGACATTGACAGTGGTCCCAGAAGATCTCCTGTGCCGGATCAGCGTTGCGGACGGCCTCGTCTCGGTGGGCCTTGATCGGGGTGTATAACAGGTGTGCCGTGCGTTGGTACGGAGCAGCACTGAAGCGCGAGCTTTCTTTAGGCGTACCACCCCCAGCGATCATCCCCCAAAAGTGAACCATCGGCGGCGATTGATCGCTCATTACTGCAGCGGATCATCCCAACAACCGCACCGCCCTACGACGACGCACGAGCAGGGCCGAATCTCGATAATCAAACTTCGCCGGACTGGCCTCACAGACACGCCAGGATCGCGCTACCCCGCCTCTGCGACGCGCCCGTCACGCCAACGTTAAGACGGGAAATGAATCAACAAGATTCGGCGCGTCTTGTCTGCAGGAACCCCGCGTCTCGTCACATCGCCATGCCAAATTGATGCGTTCCAGACCTTTTGTAGCGCTCATTGTGACGTTCCTTCAACGAATGTCAGTCGTTGAGGGCTGATCACGCCCCGTCGACTTTCCTGAAGGTTCGCGCGACGTTCCAAGATCGCAGTCCCGGGTGACAGGGGTCCAGAAGGCCTCTTCCCGGGCCACATTCAATACTGTCATCAGTTCCGTTTGGGAGCTGCGGCCTGCTCGACTTCCGTCTCCATCCGTCACCAAAAACTTCAGGATATGTGGAAACAAATGCGGGAGTATCGAGATCCAATCCGTGGGGCAAACAATGTCAGAAATTTTCATGACTTCCTGATTGATTGAGTCCGTCGTCGTCTCCTCTGGGACCCAGTCTGCCACATCGTCGGGCTTCGATGGGTCTTGGTGGTAGCGAGATGACCTGGGGCCACACTTTGTGGAGGGGAGGTGTCATTATCCAGACGCCGCATGGTGCAGCCTGTGAGTTGGTGTCATCTTGAGTTTGGGAGCGAAGAAAGCCTCGAAACTGCAGAACTGTTTGAACCATCACAATTCAGTCATGCCGGCAGTGCGAGCACCCGACCATGTCATGCTGGGCCATGACTGGAGAAGTATCGCCGTGGCCCTTCGGATCACGGGTGCACAAGATTCCAAAGCCCACCATGGGCGGGGCCGAGGCATGTCGAAGGCTCCCAAGAACGGCCAGCTCCCAGGCAGTTGGATGATGTCCGGTCGCAAAACATGTGGAAACGCATTCGCTGGCAAGGCCATTGTAGGGCTTTCAATCTTACCTCAAGGCCAAAACGACTCCGCACGGGGGTGCTCATCGCGATTATCAGCTTTTCTGGAGGATCAGCGACGGGCATCAAGCGATCCCAGCCCGTCCGACCCAGAATTGACAGCTGTCCGCTCCGCCCGTGATTCCCGCGCCTCAAGGCGAACGGGGAATACAAGGTCAGCCTGGCGAAGTCCGGACGTCCAGGTGAAGCTTCTTTTCGCCTAAACATTGCCTGGACCGTTGATGACATGACATCAGATGAACAAGGCCCACTCCCGCTATGTAGTCAATCAAGCTGCGACGCGCTTTCACACACCCACTGGTGTCTCCGTAAATGAAGATGAAGTCATCTTTATGCTCCCCTCATCTACTAGTTTGTTTCTCACCCAGTTTACGGGTACCGCCCTGTAGCCTGCGACTTATTACCGCTGTCGATAGCCACAAAAAACGTTATCCGCTCCGGCCATTGAACAGCCGAAGAGGCACGCTGCTCGAAGTTTTCATCACTAACCTCTAGGTGAGACATGCCGTCGCCTCGTGGCCCCCTTGCCAGTAGCTCACCCGCCTGCGGCGTATAAGGCTCTGGCCAAGCCTTGGGAAATGACTTGTGTTCTCGGATGTGTCGTGTGAGCTGAAGGGTCAAGTCCCGGTCCAAAGTGGCATTGCTCATCATCATGTCGGTAAATTGGAGCTTGCTTCCGGTCCGTCACTGCTTGTATGCTCGGACCAGGACCACCTGGCACAAAGCGTACGTTGCCGCCGACCGTTGCCTTGGTAGTTCGAAAAGGGTCTTGCCATCGGACAACGTTCCAGCGACAACCCCCGGTCTCGATTCCGGGGCTGACATATGACGGCCCTCAACGGCTCTGGTCATTGACCTTACGCCCTGGATTCTGGAAAGCATCGTATCGGAATGTTGAGGTCGTAGCCCATCGTACATGGGCATTTTCACCGACACGAACTCTCTCTCTCGGTTTCCCACCAGTCCTATGTTAGATATCACGTTGTAGGCAGCGCGAATGTGCACCAGATCGTCAAATGATCGAACGCAAACCGCGCTCTCCACGTTGGAATCACACCCTCCAATTCGGGGCGGCCCAAAAATTTCTGGGATGCCACGGGAGCCCCTGACGAAAAAGGGGAAAGCGCCAGGCACATGGTGTTGATTGGCCGCGGAACCACGCGACTGAGCCGCTGTTCAACGGACGCCAGGGGAGGGGGGGGGGGGGGGGGGGGGGGGGGGGGGGGGGGGGGGGGGGGGGGGGGGGGGGGGGGGGGGGGGGGGGGGGGGGGGGGGGGGGGGGGGGGGGGGGGGGGGGGGGGGGGGGGGGGGGGGGGGGGGGGGGGGGGGGGGGGGGGGGGGGGGGGGGGGGGGGGGGGGGGGGGGGGGGGGGGGGGGGGGGGGGGGGGGGGGGGGGGGGGGGGGGGGGGGGGGGGGGGGGGGGGGGGGGGGGGGGGGGGGGGGGGGGGGGGGGGGGGGGGGGGGGGGGGGGGGGGGGGGGGGGGGGGGGGGGGGGGGGGGGGGGGGGGGGGGGGGGGGGGGGGGGGGGGGGGGGGGGGGGGGGGGGGGGGGGGGGGGGGGGGGGGGGGGGGGGGGGGGGGGGGGGGGGGGGGGGGGGGGGGGGGGTGGTACTAAGACCAGGACTAGATTATCACCCGGCGGGTTTTGTGCTGTCTGTGGGGGGTGCGCCATCAGCCCCTGAGGCAACGAAACTTGCTCTGCTGAGAAATGGAAGTTCAGCGAAACCCGGAGTCAACGGCCATGTCGCCCTGGCAGACATCCATTTGATGAGCATACCCCGAACATCAGAGACTGGTTATCGAACCTGTGCATGCCTACGTCAAAGCAGGGTTGAAGAGCGTGGACGAGATCAAACGGCGAGAGAGCCTTCCCGAAGTCATGGAGGACCAACAGCTTGGCTGCGTGGGGCTTTTGACGCTGAGGCCATCACATCACGGGCCGTCGGCAATGGCGTCAGGAACAAGTTCGGCGACGAGGCGTACTGATATCCTTAGTTTCGCAGACACAGGTCAGCCACGACCACCGTATCGAGATTTGAGTTGCGAATTGTGTTGATAAGTGCGTCGATTGACCAGTGTGTTTCGTCTCACGTCGAACGGCTAAAGGGGCGGGACGATGGCCAAAAGCAAATTGAGGAGCAGTGTGGGTTAAGACTTGACTCACCATTGATTTTGGATCCTCCGGCCACCGTCTCATCAGCCATGCGGCTCGAGTCAGCCCATTAAAGTGAAGCCATCGGCGCAAACAAATCGAGCGGGGAAGTGGCCTCCGTCGCGGCTTTCGCGGGTGATTCGTCGTCGACGACGTCGAGTGGCGATCCAATTGAGCCGGAGTTCGCAATAACGGTCTCGCAACCTGAGGGCAGCGAAACAATGACACGCACATCTCAAGAGGTTTCCGGCTGACACCGCCAGGTGATTGGAGGTCGCCGTGCGTATTCCTCCAAGCATACCTGACACGCCTTCGTTACCCTCAAGGGGGTAGAGGCGGCTGGAGGCGCCACGGGATTGTGCATGGCGCAGTGGACACCCGACACGGAGCGGCAAATCGAAGTTCAAGTCAAAGGTTGTGTACCGGTAGGTCGAGAGAGTGCACGACAGCAGCACCTGAGCCTGGCGGTTTGGAGACCGGATTGGATCATCCCGAGCATGCAGTGTTACGACACGTTACCTTGGATGGTTGGTGGTATTGCGAAATGAGTCGTCGAGTGACGGGCAGTCGCACATCAATGACGCTCTCCTGGCCAAAAACAGGAGCAATGTTCTTCTGTCCCCCGGTCTCTTTCAGGCCAATGAGTTCATCGGTCGCAACTTTCGCCAAGGTAGGTAGGTAACGCCTTGTCTCGAGTTGTCTTGCCTTCCAGTGCGCCCTCCCAATGTTTGGTGGGAGCTTGGAAAGGTCGGGTAACGTGTGCGATGTTTGATGGACGTTTTCTCGGGCTCCATCCCGCATGGGACAAGTTCATCTTACGCGTTCATCTTGCAAATGAAAGTTCCAGCTCGTCGACCTAGCAGCGAGCTGCTGAATGCACGTAGGATCCGTAGTGTTCGCAGGGTTGATTGTTTGCAAGGTCAAGATGCCGGTCAAGTTGATCTTGGCTGGGACGGCAGTCAGTCATTGGAAAGCATCTGCACTGCTCGCCTGAAAACTGGTACCTTGCATCAGACAGGTCGGGGGCGAGGCACGTAACTACTAGGCAGGGAGGGAGCACGCCGGTACATGCATCGCAGCTGAATTGTCCCGTCCATCGGCAGGTCCTGGCCAGGATCATGCACCTCTGCCGACCGACGGCAGGCCCACTCACGTCCGCCTGCCCCGACACCACCTGGTGATTCTGACAGTACTTCGCCGTACCGATCGATCACCCGTGGTCGATGAGAGGAATGCAGTGTTAACTCTGAAAGACCGTGATAGCTGGTGATCCTCAGATTGTGATTCGCAATGGGGTCATTGTATCCTCCATGGTCTCGATCAAGAATGCATTCATCGACGCGGGGAAGGGAGGCAGAGGCAGGTAAGGCACCTGCGTCGGTTCCTGAGGCAGGTAGCGTTTTTCCTTCTGCTTGTTTGACCAGCTTGTGACCTGCAGCAGCCAACCAGGTACGGATGAGCTATGACCCCCTTCTGCTGCACAGCTGACTAACCATATCTTGCAGGCACGCCCCAGGAAGCTGGGAACTCGACCACGCTAACCACCACCAATTACCCAGTCGTGGGCAGGCGAGACCCCACAGTGCGTTCCGCGGCGCACGCCCTTGACGCGATCCAGGGACTCCCCTGAATGCCTTCCCAACACCAGGCCTCGAGAAGTGGAGGCATGGGTAGGAACGCCCCAGGCCCCCAGGTACCCAGGCTCCCCCCCCCTGACACCACCACTTATGTTACCACTGAACGAGGGGGGGTAGGGGTAGGGTGGGAGACAATCCATCCCTTGCACTCTGCCCAGGCGTTTCTTTCTTCTGCTTCGTCGCTCGGAGTCCCAATTTCTTCTGGTTCCGCCGCCTGGACCTCTTGTCTCTCGGACTCGCTCGTTGTCTGTGCCCTGTCGACCCGTCCTGTCAGGCCAAACGCCTTCAGCTCCAGGCTTTCGTTCATTCTTTTCCTCTTGAGCCCTCCTCCCTCCTCCGACAAGTCCAGTCGTTTCTTGTCCGTTGCGTCTCTACTGCGAGTCTACGACAGCGACCACCCACGCCGACCCCCCCTCGACCACGATCACGACCGGGCACCTGGCTGTTCCTCTCGTTTCGTACCGATCGGCTCCTGTGTTTGCATGTCGCCTTGCATTCGCTCCACCACGGCCCCCTGTTAACAAACGACTGCGTCGGACCCCCCGAGCACCCAAAACCACGACAATATCTGCCTCCGGCCATCACAGATCCTTTCGATCGACACCACACCTCGCGACCGTTCTCGCCGTTCCACTCGTTCCAGAGGTCAGACCCAGTCGCTGCAGTTGCCAGAGCACAGCGTCCTGCTGCCGGCCTATCGCACAGAAAACCATTGGATTCCCTGTACCACCCCTAGGCCGCGAACTCTTGTCCGCCCTTTGAACTTTTCTGAGCGCTGCTCAACTTCCGTCTACGGCTCCCCTACGCCCAACATTGCCTCGAGCAACCAGCTTCGTCTCATACCTCGCCCGTGCACCAAGAGCGAAGAGCCAGCCGAAAGCTTGGACGGCCAGGACAACGGTTGAAACGTTGACAGTGTGCTGTTCCCTTCGTGCTGAAACGCTCCTCACACGGGCCGTCGCCAACTACCCACACAGGTACGTCCAGAGGTCTCTATCCTACGATCAATGGTTCCTTAAGAGGTCACTCCTTTTCCACTGCCGGGAAACGCTTCGACTTTGAGCGAGCTCGCGCAGTGCCACTGGCAACGACCGAGCGCGGGGGTCATGTTGCAAGAATTCCCTCCTCAATCAGTCTTCTCGACATGGGATCCTCTCCACGGTCCATTGACTGACTCGTTTTTTGTGCTCCAGAGTTCAAAACCGGAACGCATTTCGTCTGATCATCTGGTTATTCGATATAATCCTGCTTGATCCACCAGCATCAAGCGACTATTGCGTGGTTGGACATTATCTGAACAACACAAGCCTACCTTTCCCTCTGCAAGCTTCGACCCCATAACAAGGCGGTCACGACGTCCATGCTCAGCTTTATCGAAGTCTGAAGTACCGACATCACGATGAATCGGTTCCGTACGAAGAAGAAGACCAAGGAAGAGGCGCCGCCCCGCGTCTCTACCGACTCAGACTCGCCGGCGCCCTTTCGACTTTTCGGCAAGAGCAAAAAGACTCCGGAAGAAGAACCCAAGAAAGAGATCGACCTGGCCACGGCCCTCCCGTCCAGCGATGATTTCCGAACCAGTCTCTTGATGACAGGCTTGTCCGCACGTTTTTCTATGCTCAAGGAGCAAGATGACCCGACCTCCAAAATTGGAAAGGCTAGCGATGACAGTGTCCTGTTTCCCAAGCGCCAGTCTAGGATGCTGGACTTTGGCTTCGGTCCAGGCCTAGGGGACATTGCTGAGGTTGAATCGATCAGAGGAAATGCGCCATTCGCCCGGATGGACTCGTTCCACTCATCGGAAGGTTCCATGTCAGGGAGCATGATGGATCGCGCAAAGCCCGTCGACGGCAACAACCTGTTTGGGGGACGTCAGAAGATTTACAAGCTTCCGAGCGGCGGCGTGTCCTCAAAGACCTTGGAGGGTGGTATGTCTGGCAGAGCGCTTTACGGTGACGATGTCGCCATGTCGTCTTTCCAACGCTGGAGACAGACTGAGAGAGAGAGGCAGCCTGCAGAGGACGAGCGCCAGGACCAGGTGAGCCTGAGCATTGGGATTCCTCGGGGCGAATCGCCGCCCCCACCAGACTTCAGTCGGAAACGCGAAACCAATTCCAGCATGTCTTCTGCACCCTCCGTGGGCCGCAACTCAACAGCCGCGACGTCAGTTACTTCTCAGCCGAACGCCATTTCTAAGGAATGGCAGCCCGCTGGAACGTCTATCCACACAACAGCCGCTACACCGGCTCTGGAGCGAAGCGTCACGAGGACTCGCCGTCTCTATGAGACTGGGCTGATGAACGAACTTCACGAGCAACAGAACTCCGCCCTCTCGCGAATGGACACTCTCTCACGGCAACGCAATCTGGGATCCCGCACGCCTGACCTCTCCAACGCTCCTTCGCCTACTGCGGGCCTGTTTGCCGACCGTTTTGGTGACCGCAAGCTGCTAGCCAAAGCTAGTGCACCTAACCTCCGTTCAATGAGCCCTCCGATGACCGCTTCCTCGATGGGGACAATGGATTTTGGGACTCGGGTCCCCAGTATTCCCGAATCCAAGAATTCTTTTGGCTCTAACGCTGCCGCTCCGTTAAGCCCGCCCATCAGCGAGTCTGAGGACCGGAGCCCTCTCACCATTCAGCCCAACGACCACGGCAAGGCGACTTCAATGGGCGTCTTCAGCAAGCCTGCCCAGCAATACGACGAGTCCAAGTACGCCCAGAAGCAACTCCAGCTTCAGCAGGGCCGCGAGACCCCGACTGACAGGTTTCGCACCGGATCATCAGCATCCCATAACAATGGAAGCAGGTCGCGGTCTCGGTCGTCATCCTCTGCCCAGCGCACCCCTTTCGAAAAGACTGAGCCTGTCGTGCAAACAGAACCCACCGTTCAGGAAGATACTGCCTTTAACGGGACCTTCCTCGATACTGAAGACGACCAGCCCCTTCGCCCTCGACCTTCACAGTCGTCATCCTCCTCTAGAGGCACCCTTCAGCGCCCTTCTGACCAAGATCATCCTGCCTTGCGAGAGTCAGCACTTCCCACGCCTCTATCATTTGCTTCCGTCTCAGGAGGGCCTTCGCCTATTTCTGAACGTCCCAGCCTCTCTGCTTCCCACTCCCATCAGAGCTCGCCCGAAGACTCTCCTACCCTT
Source organism: Verticillium zaregamsianum (assembly GCA_002851755.1). Classification (NCBI taxonomy): domain Eukaryota; kingdom Fungi; phylum Ascomycota; class Sordariomycetes; order Glomerellales; family Plectosphaerellaceae; genus Verticillium; species Verticillium zaregamsianum. Next base: position 2,935,358 of record NMXM01000011.1, on the reverse strand, counting down.
GGTCCCACGACAGGTTTGAGCGGCATAGTCCGCCAGCACCTACGATCGGACAGTGATACCTCGTCCGTCTACGGGGGTCCCATTTCGAGCTCTTACAACGCGCCCAAGAGCATGTACGGCCCGTATGACTCAAATGGCCTCTCCGATATGAGCATTTCTTCGAATCCGTGGGACTCGCAGTCACCCGACTGGCAGTCCTCATACTTCGACAGCAGTCAATCCAAGCTCGACAGCAAAATCAATACAATCGAGGAGCGTCCTAGACAAGAACAGAAGGAGGGGTCTCTACCGGCAGTGCCTGAGACCGCCTCAAGTCCGGACGTGAAGAACGAGGAAGAAAGGGAGGACGACTTTGCCCGACACTTGGCTGACGGTGCGAGGCGTGTGCGCGAGAGACTGACCTCCTACGTCGAGTCGGATAGCCGATCCGTCTCGCCGCAACCGCTGGAGAACCGAGAGCCGCTCCCTTCCCGGCCCAATCCCTTGCACCTTCTCATCTCCAAATCAAGCCGCGGATCTCTCGTTGATCGCAGCCGCGAACGAGAGCAGGCCCCCCCGCCACCTAAAGTCAACAAGATGCTCGGCCTCGGTGCATCCACCATGAGCAGTTCTCCGAGCCCCAGTAAGCGCAGCTTCGACCTCGATAACAAGGACCCCCTTTCTCCCATGGAGGAAGAGCCAGAAAAGCCTTCACCTTCCAAGCAGCAACAGCCCAGTCCCGAGACCGCGGCCTCTACACCCCAAGCACCTGTCGCCGAGGTACACGAGGCAGAGGAGGAGAAGGACGAGGGCATGCATGCCGGTCTGCGTGCCTTCCGACAAGCGCGAAGAGAGCTCCAGAAGCTGAAGGAGAATGAGACGCAGCAACGCCACCAACCACCTCCCGGCCCGCCACCTATGCCGCCTTCGGCGCCCACCACTCGGGGTACGCCAAGCCGTGAGCGTCCTCAGGGGCATCGATCTCCTTCTCGCGAGCGCAGGCCGCCTCCAGTCACCTATCAGCCGCGTCCCAGTCTAGAGTCGGCTTATGGAGCCGGAACCCCTCAGTCTTCGCGACCGTCGTCCAGAACTGAACGAGACAGGAGTGGTTCCGAAAACAGCAACGGCAGCCGGTCTCAAAGTCGACCAGCGAGGCTCAGGAACACGTCGGCCCCTCACGAAGGTCTGGGACCCAACGGTAATGGTGGCTCTCCCCGCGCCATGCTGCGATCGCCAGGTCTCCCGGGCACCGACATTCGTCACTCCCCCATCATGCCACCACGTGGACACCCGCCTTCGGCGCCACCGTCCGGGCCCCTTCCTGGGCCCCCTCCTGGACACTTTGATCGATCCGTCTCCGGCAACCTGAGAGTTCAGCCCCAACATCGAGGCTACGACTCAAGCCAGCCATCCCCGATTTCGCCCATGGCCCCAATGCCTTCGCCTTTGATGAACTCGAGTGCGCAAATGCCTCACGCCACACCGCCGCGCCGACCTTCAGCGCCTCCCACGCCGAACCTGGAGGCCAGCGGTTTCCACAAGCTGGACGAGACGACGAAGAGAGCGGTGAGGAAACGGGACATATCGGAGCCGACCTTTGTGTCCAGCACTTCTCGTGTGCCGACCGTCAACCTCCCTGAAGAGGCCAGGTCGCGAAGCGGGTCACGCAGTGGCACGAGGTCGCGGTCGGGTAGCCTCATCGCGACTGCATCGACACCTAACCTTCATGCGCTTGCGAGCGGCCCGGGACACGCTCCTCCTCTGCCTCCGATTAACCCCAAGCGACGCAATATGCTTGGCTTCCGAGGAGGGCGCAAGGCTGAGGAGGAGCTGGCTGGCAGCAACGCTCACCCACCGCCCGGGCCTCACCACGGTATTCCGCTTCAAAACGATGGCAACAGTGCTTTCTCCATCAGCGATGAAGATGAAGGCGCCGGCCGTGACCGCCGCAGGCTTCGAAAGGCAACGAGCGAGGCCAACGGTATGAACGTAAGGGCCCGCCAGGCACAGTTCAACGCGCCGCCCATGCCCAATCGCCCTCCCATGCCTGGCGGTATGATCTAATGACACGATCCCTCCTTTCTCTGTATTTCATTTCAATACTTCCCCTACGCAACGAACGCTGGTGGCGGACCGTTCACGGCGATGATGATTCTATGAGCGCGATTTCTCTTCGTAAGCCTGGTCACCTCAGGCTGTACAACACCACGCTGTTTCGGCACTTTGTTCAACTATCAGGCGGCCTTGAGTCTGTTTTATTCTTTCTTTTCTGTTTTTTTTTTCCAGGTCGATGGGATCTCTTTTGACTGTCTCGCAACCTACCAAAAGCATCTCGGCAGGAGGCCTGGAGTCTGACTCGCCTAGGAAGGATTCGTATGGGAACTGGGGTGTTTTATACGGAATTGCTGTTCGGGTATACCAGGTTCAATTATCAATCGCGGCGGCTCTGGAGAATCATGGTTGAGTGAAGCTGGTTGGAGAGGAAAATATACCACATTAGAACATACTGAGAGCAATTGATAGTTTCAACGCATGCCCCTGGACCTCGGTGACATTCTGGCTCTCGGCCCGCGATGCCGACAAGGTAAGACGGGCCATGGCTTCTCCGACACCGATGATCTCACCCCGCTCTTAAGCTACCTGGTTACCAAATACTCTCCATGGACAAGAGTAGTACGAATTATCTGCCCGACATCGCGACGATACATTAACCAGCACCATCGCCGGTCTTGCTCTTACAGCTCGGCATCATCTTGTGTCGACAATACCCTCTCTCCGCCCCCGCACTAAATCGAATCCCCCATCACAGCTTTGTGATGGCTTTCATCCGTCCGTATCAGTCTGAGGACTTTGATGCCGCGGCTCATATTGTGCGCTCTCCCCACCTTGACGGGCTGTCTCATACTTATCATGCAGTGCCGCGCGACCCTCCCTGCATCGCTGAGCCCTTTCCCTCACGCCTTCCGTCTCGCACCCTACATCTGGACGCACCCCTACACCCTCCTGTCGCCGCAGACGTGCCACGTCCTCGATGATGGCAGCGGCAGAGCTGTAGGATACTGCATCGGTTGCCCGGACGTCAAGGATTTTGGGGCCATTTACGGACGCTACGTGAGGGAAGTGCTTGAGCCGTCCGAGGAGGTGGAACCGCCTCGATCGATGGAAGTGAAGGAGCCGTGGGCCATCGACGGGGAGGTTAACGAGCAGGCGCTGTTGCAGCTTGCACACGATTTCGATATGGCTGTTTTGCAGGGGAAGGAAGTACTTTGGGGAACGCATCGAGCGACGATGCACATTGATCTGCTAGATGAATGGCAGGGAAAGGGCTGGGGGAGGAAGCTGATCGAGGCGTTTGTGGAAAGCGTCAGCAAGGAGAAAGGGTACGGAGAGGGGATTCACATCGGTATTGCTGGAGATAACGGCAAGGTCGTTGCCTTCTACGAGAAGGTCGGCTTCCGGTTGCAGCCTGGAGGTGAGAAGGAAGGAGGCATCTGGATGGTGAAGGATCTGCAGTGAGGAAGATCTCGCGGTGAGTGATATCGCCAGTTTTACGTCTTCCGAATGTACGTGCACATCTCGCATCTCAATTTATGTCTAGTGTATTGCCCAATATGATGGTTGTGCTACCGAGACACAGGTCCCAGTCCCTCGCCCTGAGGAACAACCATGCCGTGATTGCCCTTGTACGGTGCTACGTCAGCGGGCTTCCACCCTTGCTTCTCGAGCAGGCCCTCGTCCTCGAGCCGGAACACCTCGACCTTCAGCGGCCGACAGCACTTGATCATCTCTTTCTCGCTGTCCGCGCCAAACCCCCAGAGCGACAGATCGCCACCAGGGCACGTGCTCATGGCCATCAGCACGTCGACCTCGGCTAGAAACTCGATCGAGTCTCCTTTGTCCGCAGGGCAGGGGTTCATGAAGTACCGTCCTTGGTCGTCGAGTCCCGTTACCTGGAATAGGTTGATGACGTCGTGGACGTCCCGCTCCTGGAGGCCGTGGGGCGCCACCGCGCGGACGAGGTTTGAGTGGCAGTGGAAGTCGTACGAGTCGGCTCCGCCGGTGAGTACAGAGTTGATGTAGGGATCGCAGCGGGTGCCGAGAAGATCGTGGACGCGACCGCCGTGGGCGTCCTTTCCATGCCATGCGAGAGAGTCGGAGAGGATCGTGAGGAGGGGGCGCATGTAGGGGAGCGTGGACCAGAGACGATCGTGGGTGGTGAGGTGCGTGGAGTGAAGCTGACGGGTGCGCGAAGCCCAGAAGCGCTCACGGGGGTTGGAGGCGTTCCAGATGTTGAGGTCCGCTGGAGGAGGTCAGGCGTGTGATCCGGGGGTGAGATGCCAGGAGTGAGAAGGTCGACGCGGGTGAGACTTACCGACTTGGGGCCCTTCAGGCGTGCTAATGCGGATGACGGAGCCGGCTTTGGCAGTCCAAGCTTGGCCTGATCGGATGGGCAGGGTGAACTCTTCGGTGAGAACCCGAGGAGCGGACTGGATGGAGTTGTACAGATCTTTGTCGACGGCCAGAGGAGACCCGGCCTTCGGGAGGTAGGCCGGCACCGGCGGCGGGGCTGGCTTGCGGGCGGCGAGGCGCTCGGCGGCAGAGCGGTTATCTTGGGACATGGTGACAGTACAATTACACTGATATCTTTTCGGAGAAGAATACAGAAAAGTTGCGCAATATGCAGAGACTGAGACCGACTGGTGGTTTAAGGTCAGTTGTGGCACTGCGGTTTGCTTCGGATCACAGCACGCCTTACGACCCCAAGAACCCCGCATCGGAATCAAGTCGGAGGGCGTAGCCGGCTTCTCCACTTCAGGGGCAGTCCGGCTCCCACAACCAGCCCGATTCCGATAAGGTGAAGCGCTTCACGATAATAAAATATGATATGGTCCAAAGCCGTCGGTGGCTGTCGGTAGCTAGTGGGGGAATAGTAATATTCTCTGATCTATAGTCATCATGTCCACCCCTGCCCTCATGTGTCTCGTTGCAGTCCACCGTTCCCTTGATTATATCAATGACTCCTGGGCCTAGGGTCGACAAAGAGCTCATTGAGGCGTACTGCGTAGACTTCTGGCCTGGCTTGCACCCCAATTGTGGCCCAAGCCATCGAGAGCCCTGGCGCCGTTCTCGTAAGTAGCGTAGTAGCTCGGTGATCTTGCCTACAATGCTGCGTTAAGTCTGGCACTGGGATACTCCATGACCGACAGCTCCCGATTAATGCTGGTCTTACAGGCGTCCGAACTGCCCAATTTGCTGGAGAAGTCAAGGAAATGAAGGCAAGCCAAGTCAGAAAAATGGCGGCAGCGCAGGTGGAAGAGCCTAGGAATTTCGGTTAGCAGCTGTTAACGTGAACCATTCACAAGGTCCCCGGTGCCTTCATGGGCACAAGGAAAATATTATCTCGAAGATCGGGCAATTCCCAATGATTCGTCGGTTTAGTTTGGAGATCATAGCAGTGCGCGTGAGAAGAGACACTGAAGATGTGTAGGTGGCGTCGTTTCCCAAGAGGATGCTATGTGTAGCCCGTAGTGACTCGTGGCCATTGCGCAGCGTGTTACCTACACACCCCGGTGCTTGACATTTCACGATATTCATTATGCAAGGTCTCATCCATCGAGTCGAGTCCAGACAAGAGGTTTGTGATAGATGAGCTCCGATGGAGAAGCGAGCGAGAACATGAGCGGAGGAGAGCCACCAACCATGTCAGGCGATACGCGCTTCCTCTCGCCTTCGTCACTACAACAGGAAAACTGCTGCCGGGCAATACGAAGGGCTCCTGTCCACGCAGGCCAGACCAGAAGACTGGGGCGTGTACTCGACCTGTCGAAGTGCAAGGATAAGCGACTTACCAGCGAGTCGTGTAGGTACTGCATTGGAATCCTACCAACAAGACATTTCGCATCATACTGAAAAATTACCGGACTAGGGAATAGTGAGAACCGCAGATCAATGACTAGGTCAAGAAGATGACTCTTCCCCGGTTTGGTGCTCAGTCTCCATCGATCGTTGATCACAGAACTATTTCCCAACCAAAGCAAAGGCAAGGCAAGATAAGGTAGGTACCTAATGTAGGTGTCAAGAGAGGGCGGGAAAGCGGAAACCCACTTGTCGGGGTTCGCGGGCACTCATTGGCCCCGGAGGTTGTCCGAGGGTTGCTTACCTAACTTGTGAGTCGCGGAGTATCGTCAATGGAGGGAGCGGGCCTTCTCCTTCGGGCTGCCCCGCCTCCGCTTTGACGTCCATTCGTCGGAGCACTTTTGCCCCGCATTCATCCCGCACTCATCCTTGCAGTTAAGGCGACAGTCCCGAGGTACCTAGGCCAGGTAGAAAAGACAGTAAAGGTCTGCCTTAATTTTCATCTTGGAGACGACCGTCTTGCTTGACGTTCATTTCCAAGTCGCAGGCATTGATTGCACGGGTACCGAAATTCGTCATGTCTCAAACCGCCACCATCACCCGCCCTGCGACGGCCCTGTCTACCGGCGGCAAGGCCAGCGGCACAGAGGGCATCGAGCTTCAGCGAATTGGCACGGGTCAGTCTACCAGCAAAGACATTGCCCGTGTCGGTTCCAAGTCGGAGAGCCCGCGAAGAAATTCTTCAGAGGAGGTCGGCGACGTAGATGGATCAGAGCCACCGCCCGGGCACCTTTCGCATGGCGAGGTCCAGCGATGGAATCACCCCCGCGGCAACGTCCCCAAGCTGGCTTTTGCTTTTCTGTCGTTCATCATTGCCGGCATGAATGATGCGGCCGTTGGTGTAAGTCTCTCTCCAGCGTCTTATGAGATCACGAAGAACGCTTGCTAACAAAGCTAGGCCCTCATCCCCTACGTACGTCACTACGATCGTTCCGTCCCTCTTGTTCAGTAGCTGACCTCAACAGCTCGAAACCTACTACGACCTCAACTACACTATAGTCTCGCTTGTGTTCCTGACGCCCTTTGCGGGCTACTCTGTCGCCGCCTTCACCAACGCCCGCATTCACCTGAAGTTCGGCCAGCGCGGCGTCGGCGTCATGGCCCCCATCTGTCACATCATTACCTACGCCGTTGTTGCCGCCCACCCGCCCTTCCCTGTCATTGTCGTCATCTACGCCATCTCCGGTTTCGGAAACGGCCTCACAGATGCCTGCTACTGCGCCTGGGTCGGCGACATGGACAAGGCAAACCAGGTTCAAGGCTTCATGCACGCTTGCTACTCCCTCGGCGCCCTGTTCGCGCCCCTCATCGCGACCTCCATGGTCGTCAAAGCCGGCCTACCTTGGTACACCTTCTACTACATCATGGTCGGCCTGTCCGTCGTTGAGTGGGTCGGCTTGAGCATTACCTTCTGGCACAAGACGGGCGCCGTCTACCGCGCCGAGCACCCCCGCCAGGAAGGCGCCAAGGGTGCCGGCACCATGGATGCCCTCAGGAGCAAGGTCACCTGGATGTGCGCCCTCTTCTTCTTCACCTACATGGGTATCGAGGTTGGTCTCGGTGGCTGGGTTGTCAGCTTCATGCTGCGCGTGCGTGAGGCCGGCGCGTACGAGTCGGGTATCTCCGGCTCTGGCTTCTGGGCCGGCATGGTCGCGGGACGTGCAGGCTTGGGATTCGTGACGGAACGCTTCGGCGAGCGACTCTGCATCACCATCTACCTTGCTTTCTGCATTGCCTTGCAGTTGCTCTTCTGGTTGGTCCCCCGATTTGAGGTGTCCGCCGTCGCGGTCGCCTTCCTCGGCTTCTTCCTCGGGCCCATGTTTCCTGGTGCTGTCACGGTGACGGCAAAGCTGCTGCCCAAGGATATCCATGTGAGTGCCATTGGATTCGCCATGGCCATGGGTGGCACCGGTGGTACCATTTTCCCCTTTGCCATTGGTGCCATCGCCGCGAGCCGAGGCCTGCTTGTGCTGCAGCCCATCATCCTGGCGTTGATCGTTGTCGTTGCGGGTGTGTGGCTGTGTTTCCCAAGGATCAAGAAGCGCGAGGCCTGAGGGGGGAGGGAGGCTATTTGAAGTTTTGGAACCTGAGACATATCGTATCATTTTGCCAGTATATCTACAACCATTGTAACGTGCGAGTGCAGCATGTGATCTACTCCCGCACGAACACACCAGCCATGCCCATGCCGGTGCCAACGCACATACTCACGACACCCACATCACCACTTGTCCTTCCGAGCCCGTGGAGCAGTGTGCTCGCCATTCTGGCACCCGTCGCGCCCAGGGGGTGTCCAAGAGCAATCGCGCCGCCGTCGGGGTTCACCCGCCCCTCCTCCCATGCCTTCTCCAGGCCCAGTTCGCGCACGCTGTAGATGGCTTGGCTCGCAAATGCTTCATTAATCTCCCACCGGTCGACGTCTTCGTTGCGAAGGCCCAGCTGACCGAGCACCTTCGGAATTGCCAGCGCGGGCCCGATGCCCATCTCATCCGGCGCACACCCCGCCGTCGAAGCGCCGACGAACTTGCCAATGATATTGCCGGCCAGTCCCAGCTCCGTCGCCGTGCTGCGCCGCATCAGCAGCGTCGCGGCCGCGCCGTCCGACACCTGCGACGAGTTGCCCGCCGTACTGGCGCCGTCCGCCTTGAACACTGGCTTCAGCTTCGCCAGGCCCTCGAGCGTGGCACTCGCCCGGATGCCGTCGTCGCTCGTAACCGTCACCTGCTGCTCCTCCCCGACCTTGTTCCCCTGCTTGTCGACCTCCTGGAACCGCGTCTTGACGGGCACAATCTCCTGCGCGAACGAGCCGTCCTCCCTCGCCTTGGCGGCGCGGCGATGGCTCTCCACGGCGAACGCGTCCTGGTCGGCTCGCGAGACGTTGTACCGCTCCGCGACGTTCTCGGATGTGAGGCCCATGGGCATGATGCAGTCCCGCGCATCCTTGACGGGCGAGTCCTTCAGCTCGGGCCAAAGATCGACAGGGATGGCCTTGCTTCCGTAGTTGCGCGTCATGCTCTCCATGCCGGCGCCGATGCCGACGGAGATCATGTCCGTGCGGATCTGCGACGCGACGAGGGCAATCGACTGCAGCGACGAAGAGCAGGCGCGGTTGACGGTGTAGAGGGAGGTGGTGTTCGGGTATCCGACGTGGTTCAGGGCCATCTTTGCGGCCTTGGAGCCGCCAAGCTCGGAGAGGACGACGCCGACGGCGACCTCGTCGATAGCAGTAGGGTCGAGGTTGGGATTCGCGTCGAGGGTGGCGCGGAGGACGACGGAGAGGAGCTCTTCGGGGTAGGCATCCTTGAGCTGGCCGCGGTAAGAGCGGCAGATGGGGGTTCGGAGAGAGGAGAGTATGACGACGTCGGATGGGCTCTTCTTGAGGACCGACGAGAGGCCGCGGGGGAGAGACATGGTGCCGTCGTGATGAATATGAGTCGAGTACAGGAAGGTGGTCGTTTGAAAGAAAGAAAGGGTATCATAGGAAGAGAAAGAAAGCTAAAGAAGAGAAAAACGCCAGCCCGGGAGGAAAAGAGCCAGAAGCTCCGGATAGATGCCGATTCCGGCTCCTGATTCCGGTTCCTGGGGAGCACCGGCAATGGGGGAAGAACACTTTGCCGCAGTAGGTGACGTCCAAAGTGTGGGGGATTTCCCCGCCAAGCATTTTCGGCAGTGGACCGCGGGCTCCCGCCGGAAAGTAAAGTGCGCCGTACTCTAAGGCGGGCCACGCAAGCCAAAAATGCACTCTCCTGTTTCTGGGGAACATACACCAGCACATATCAGCAATGACCAACTGCAAGACCTACCTGCATAAGGCCAGGAGGAAAAGATCGAGTAAATAACTCTACAAGGCCCACAGGTCATCCAGGGACTAGATTTAGTATCCTTCTGATCGTAAATTGTGGTTTATATTCCCTGCCTTTCAAGGATGTGATTGTGTCGCAGGAACACCTGGTGAGTCGATTTTCTGTCTACCTTGGATATCCAAAGCCTTTTTGGCCATCATATCTAGCAATACCCTTTAAACCACTACACAACCTGTGAACTTGGCAAGCGATGTCTTGTCAGTCTCCCCCACTCTTCTATAGGCGTTAAACTCGCCGGTAACTCTTCCAACACAGGCGCCATGTCTATCTTGAATGGCTTCTCCGGCGACTCGTTGTAGAACGTATACGCCGTATGCATTTGCTTCATGATCCTCTCGGCGTCCAACCCTGCCCTCTCTTTCATTGCCAAGCTGATTCTGTCACAAAAGTCGTCCACTGTCTGGTTCTCGTACCCTATCGGCCGCTCCCATGCCCGCGACAGTTTCTCCGCGAGCTGCGCAAGGCGAACTGTTTCCGGCCCGCCGACAGCAAAATTCCGCCCCGCAAGTTGCGGCCTCTCCATGGCGGCGATCATGAGCCGGGCTACGTCCCGATGGCAAATCCACGATGCCTCGAGATCAGGCTTGTGGCAATACACGATCGTCGATCTTTCAGCGATGGACGGGTAAGCCCAGCCTTCGAGCAGGTTATCGAGGAAGACGACAGGCTGAATGCAGATGACAGGCAGGCCTGTGTCGCGGAGCAGTCGGCGCATATCGACGCGGTCGTCTTGGGCCTTGATCCCCCGCTTGATATCTGGGACCGGCATACTGGTATTGAAGACCAGGAGGCGGACTGAAGGCGTGGATGACGCGGCCTCCCCAATGAGTTTCGCGGCCGCGATGACTGGCTCTGCGGTCTGGAATGAAGTAGAGGGAAGATTGAGGAAGACAACTTCGGCATCTTGGAGCGAGGCTTTGATGGCACCCTCGTTTGAAAAGTCGGCGGCGTATGTCTCGATCGGCTCGCCTTCAATCTCGAGTGGCTTCGGACTTCGGCTTACGGCGACGGGATGGTATCCAGCACGAGCCAAAGCTTCTATCTGAGCAGCACCCTGCACGCCGGATGCCCCAAAAACGACGACTCTGGTCATAGTGGTGATGCTTCAGCCGAGCTGCAAATCGAACTCTGAAGAATCGCAAGTGAATCGCAAGTGACAGGCCTCAAACCGAGGGGAGGAAGTTGATCTATTCGTAGGCACTGCTACTCGACATGGTGCTCGGTCTCCATTTACCGCGGATCATATTCTCATCATCTCGTTCCCTGTTGAGGTTGTTGCTTTCAACCTTCGAGGAATGAAGACGCCGATCGCGGGCCAGCTTTTCCGTGTTATACTTTTGACAATCAGCCCCAACCCAACACAATGCCCGGTACCTGTCCTACCTTTTTCTTCTAACTTCATGGATTCGTGGGCCAAGCCTTTACCATTCATTCTACGTCCACTTTACCAACCAAAATCATCGGCATCAATTGTCACACTTGGTGTCACAAACCACGCCTCGGGTCTGCAACGATCATCCAGCCTTGCGAGGAGCTGCCTCCGAGAACAGTGGTGCTTGTCTCCAACCCGGGAAACATTTCGCGGGCCACCATCGTACGGCGCCGTCATTCCCCCGCACACTGATTCAGTGCCAAGTAGATGCCGGCGCCGTTTGACATCCAGAGCTGCAACCTTACTAGCTCGCAAGCGCCGCTATTCCCAGTCTTTGCGGGGACCCCGGGTTTTACTCTGCTTGCAAGGCAGGTCATCCAGGGACAGGTTAAGCGGGTGAATGGGTCTCGCGGAGGCGGAGACACAGGGAACCCTGGACAACTTCAAGCGCATGGGGCGACATGCCCATCGACGCCTGTGTGATCTGGAGATGTATCTCCACCGCGCTTGATCCGCCCCCCCCGATGGGGTGCGCCTCTGGCCTGAGCAGTGACGATCATCCAGACCAAGCCTTTTACTATGTCTCTGGCCTTTCCTGACCGATGCTCCAATTTCTGGGCTGAGCCTGCAGTTAGGAAATGCGCTCCCGGGGTGCCACGCTCCTGGGTCCCGCCCACGGAGACAGAACCTCGAGGCCACCATGGCTATCGGCGGCTGGCTACTAAAGGGGTTCGCTGCCATCTTAACTTCATTCATGTCGATCCTTTAACCACAACAGCAGGCAAAAGGCCGACTCGATTTCCTACAAGCACTGGAACGGATAACCGCCCAGCATGGCCATCACAGCGGCACCACCGCAGAACTCCGACTCGGACGGGCTCAATTACGAGACCGGTGAGAAAGAGATGCACCAGCAGGTCGAGCACGCCAACGTGGCCATGACGCCTGCCGACGACCCCGAAGACGGGAAGTTGACCAAGGAGACAATCCTGGCCTACCTTGTACGCAGCCTCTCTTCGCTATTTGGCCTCTTACTGACCCTTTTAAGGCCATGTGCGGTCAAATCAACGCATACATCATGTCCATGCTTATTCCAGCGACGACTCTCTCCTACATCAACGCTGAACTCGGGCCTGATCCGAACTCGACCTGGATCACGCTAAACTGGACTTTCGGCGCATCCATGATCGTCTCCATCGGTGGCCGTCTCTCTGATATTTTTGGGCGTCGATACTTCATGATGACCGGCGCCCTGATTTCCATCTGCGGTTGCCTCGTCGGTGCGAACGGCCAGTCCATCAACCAGATGATCGCGTCAGGCGCCCTCTTTGGTATCGGCTCCGGCTTCCAGGAGTTGTGCTATGCCTGCGTACAAGAAGCCGTACCCAATCGCTACCGCGTCATGGCCGTTGGCGGCTTAGATGTCAGCCTGGCTCTGGCTTTCTCGAGCCCCCTCGTCAGCTACGCATTCATCGCCTACCAGGATATCGGTTGGCGGGGTGCCTACTGGTACCTCTTCTCGTTCCACTGCCTTGCCTTCCTCATGCTTTTCTTCTTCTACAATCCTCCCGATTTTGAGATGAAGCATCGTGAGGACGGAGAGACAAAATGGCAGCTCGTGAAGCAGATGGACTGGGTCGGCGTGTTCCTGTTCCTGTCCGGCGGTGCCCTCTTCCTGATCGGCGTGAACTTTGGCGGACGCACCTATCCATGGACACATCCGGGCACTCTGTGTCCAATTATCATAGGAGGGTGCTGTTTTATTGCCGTTGGGCTCTGGTGCACGTATGCGCCGCTGAAATATCCCCTTTTCCCGCCAAAGCTGTTCAGGAGAGTTCGAGAGTACGTTTTCCCAAATATGTCTGCAAGTGGTTCGTATCTAACTTGTCTAGGTTCGACATGGTCATCGTGGTCTGCTTCGTTGGTGGAATGCTGTACTACAGCATGAACGTGCTGTGGCCGCGCCAGTCACAGGCATTCTTCGTTCCTGAGGGCGATATTATCATGCGTGGTGTCTATGCCACCATCTTCTCCTGTGGCACCTGGAGTGAGTCCCATCTTTCATGCTACTTAGATCACCTCACTGACATTCATCAGCTGCTGGTCTCGTCGTCGTCTTCATCTGTTCTCGCCTGCACCATGAAAAGTGGCAACTTGTTGCCTTCACCATTGTCCAAACAGCACTCATCGGCTCCATGGCTTCTGTTGGCGCCAACGATGAGGCTCAAGCCATCGTCACAGTCGTTCTCGCCGCTACGACGATCACCCCGCCCCAGCTGCTCTCCTTCACTATGCTCTCCTTCGGTCTTGAGGACCAACGCGACTTGGGCGTTGCCGTTGGTCTTGCAGGTACATTCCGTCTGTTTGGCGGCGCCGTCGCGACGGCAATCTACACAGCAATCTACACGAATCGCTTCAACGAGGTGCTCCCCGGCCAGTTGACGGCCGCCATCGAGGCTTCGGATGTGGAGTTCTCGGAAGGGCTTTTGCAGTCGATGATCAAGGCCGCAACGCTCAACACGCGCACCGCCTACGAGGCGGTCAGCGGGGCGACGCCAGATCTCGTGGACCGGGTCATCGAAGGGGCGAGGGAGTCGTACGTTCAAGGATTCAGCCTGGTCTATCTCGTGGCCATTGCGTTTGGTGTCTGCGCCACGATCGCGGCGGCATGCACGGTTAGCACGGACAGGAGCAAGAAGAACAACGACAGAGCGGTTGTGATGAAGGACGAGGTACGCAAGAGGGATGCCATGCTGCAAGAAAAGACAGTTGCCTGAGTGCCCGAAGGTGTTATCGGAACTTAGATCTTACAGGTAGACAAACCCAATGGAGGTTTCAGGACTTTTATCGTATTAGTCTTCAAAAGACGCTGTTCATTTGGATTAGCCCCGACTTCAGTACATGTCGCACCCCCATCGCGAGACTACATTTTTGGGCAATGCACAACTTGGGGGGCCACAACCACACACCAGCCTATCAATAACCGGAGCAATGACGAGATGTTTACATCGGAGTGTTCGTGAGCACCACTGTAACCTGATGCACGATGTTTGCGTGTGATTGGGCTTCATCCTGCAGCCCAGAGATAGGCCTTTGCCGCGGGAAACTCTCGACCGCGGACAACTCACTCCCCGCGGCTGATAATCAGGACCTATAGTCTGGTGATCTTTAGGCCTGGTGCAGAAGTAGCTCCCACCTCATCTGGATGTTTCCCGCGGACTGGCATCGGTAGGTGTCACGGCCGCGGACCACACACCAGACCAGCTGGGTATATATGCTGCTTGACGAACACACTCCATCATCTCGTTCATCGTACTCAGTCATCATCTTCATCTTCTCTTACACTCTCTACAATCATCACAATGGGCTCTACCGCTGGCATGTCCGACGCGCTCGTCGATCCGGCCACCTTCTGGCCCCTCGCCTCCAAGCACATCATATACACGGGCGTCCCCCCCTCGCCCTTCATCATCACCAAGACCAAGGGCACGCGGATCTACGACTCGACAGGCCGGGCGATCCTCGACTTCACGTCGGGCCAGATGTCGTCCCTCATCGGGCACGCCCATCCCGAGATCGCGGCCGTCATCAACTACCACGCCACCAACCTGGACCACCTCCTCTCCAACATGCTATCGGCCCCCGTGCTCTCCCTGGCCCAGTCCCTGGCGTCCCTGCTCCCGGCGCCGCTCACAAAGTCCTTCTTCCTCAGCACGGGCTCCGAGTCGACCGAGGCGGCCATCCGCCTCGCCCAGACGCATACGGGTCGCTTCGAGATTGTCGCCTTCTCGGCGTCCTACCACGGGCTCACGGCGGGCGCCGGCTCTGCGACCTACTCGACGGGCCGCCGCGCGGGCATCCCCTCGGCGCCGGGCAACATCGCCTTCCCGGCCCCCTACGCCTACCGCTCCCCCTTCCGCCACGCCGACGGCACCTACGACTGGCGCGCCGAGCTCGCCTACGGCTGGTCCCTTGTGGACCGCCAGTCCGTCGGCTCCCTCGCCGCCTTCATCTTCGAGCCCATCCTGTCGACCGGCGGCATCCTCGACCTGCCCGAGGGTTACCTCGCCGCCCTCGCCGACGGCTGCCGCGCCCGCGGCATGCTCCTCATCTGCGACGAGGCCCAAACGGGCGTCGGCCGCACCGGCCGCATGTTCGCCTTTGAGCACCACGGCGTCGTCCCGGACATCCTCTGTCTCTCCAAGACGCTCGGCGCCGGCCTGCCCCTGGCCTCCGTCACCACGACCCCCGAGATCGAGCAGAGCTGCCGCGAGAAGGGCTTCCTCTGGCTGACGACCCACCTCAACGACCCCCTGCCCGCCGCCGTCGGCGCCAAGGTCCTCGAGATCGTCCGCCGCGACAACCTCTGCGCCGCGGCCGAGGAGCGCGGCAACCAGCTGCGCGCGGGCCTGCTGGCGCTCAAGGACAAGTACTGGTGCGTCGGCGACGTGCGCGGGCGCGGCCTGCTGCAGGGCCTGGAGATCATCTCCGACGCCGAGACCAAGGCGCCCGGCCCCGAGCTCGGACAGGCCGTGTCCGAGAGGGCCATGGAGAAGGGGTTGTCGTGCAACATTGTCAACCTGCCCGGCATGGGCGGCGTGTTCCGCTTGGCGCCGGCCGTGACGGTGACCGAGGAAGAGATCGCCGAGGGCCTCGCGATCCTGGATGAGGCGCTTGGTCATGTCCTGAAGAAGCAGGGCAAGGCGTGAACATAATAGCCAGGTAGTCATCAAATTGAAGCGGAATTTCTGTATCGCCTGTTGTCGGGTCAGCGGCGGTTGTGCGTGCCATCACATCATGTTGACATACCTCGGCCAGCCTCACTTGTCGCATCTCACTCGATCACAGTAGATACTAATGACTGGCAGACAGCATCATTCATGCAGCTATCACTCCAGGCTCATCCTCGCCTCGTCTCCTATCCCCCATCCGCCACCTCCCTGACCCTGCAAGGCCAGGTTCACCCTCCTCCCGACATCGTCCACACCTCCCTCGTCACCGCTCTGCACCTCGCTCTCGCGCCTTCCCCTCTTCCTCTCCGGCGCGCCCTCAACGGCCGTTGTGCTCGTGGCTGCCGAGACGGAAGACTGCCCCGTGCCTCGCCTCCGTAGCGGCTTCCGGAAGAACGAGCGCCCCCCTCCGGAGCTCGACAAGGGCGTCTGCGCTTGGTCGCTGGCGCCGTCTTCGGAGAAATGGGGTATCGTGTGCGTTGACTGCGTAGGCGAGACCATCTTCTCTGAAAGGGTGCTGTAGACCTGCGTGGTCGGTTGGGTTGCGGCCGCGGCCGCTGCCGCCTCCTCCTCGGAGACCTCGACAAGCTCGGCATCGCGATACCACTTACGGCGGCGCGTCCACTTGCCCCAGCCATCTGCTCCGCGGCGACCGCCTTGCCACTGCTGCTGTTAGATCCAACCTCGGCTTCAGCGAGAATAGGGCATACCTTGTTGTCGTAGTAAATCCAGCCGTTCTTCCCGGCCTCCCCATCGTAATCCGTCTCGTCTCCCTCGTCGGTCACGCCGTCCACGCGCCAGCGACTCCCCGAAACCCATCTCCACCTCATCCTGCTGCCGTCCTCGACTTCGGGCAGCTCAAAGACATCCTTGGCCGGGACGGAGTTGTTGTGTTCATCCGTCCATGCCGCGCGCTCGTATGCAAACAGACTCTGCGTCCAGCCAAGCCCGACCCACCGCCTCTGGTTCTCGTACAGAATAAAAGTAAACTTGACTCCAGCATCCCGACCCGTAGCATTGTTCCCGTGCTTGTGACTCCTCTGCCGCAGAGCCCGCGTGAGCTCTGAGGTCTGTCGGTCAACCTTCGCCACAGGGCCGTCCGCGGACGCCGTGACGATATCCGCATCAGGCTGCAGCGGCAGCTGGCGATCGGGCTTCTCAAATCGCAGCCCTGTAACGAGCGCCACAGTCCGCCTGACCGTCGCGCTCCGCCATAGTATCGTCCGCGCGACCTTGGCCACGCGCGCATGCCACGTCAAGACCAACGTCCCGAGCAGCAACACGACCCTCCGCGTAGTGACGACCCTCCAAGGCGGCAGCGCAAGAGCCCACCAGAACGGCGTGCAGAACAGGATCCGCACAAACAGGGCCGTGAGCGCCGGCCTAGTGGTCGCGCTGGTGGGCGTGCGCTGCGTGCTCAGGAAATCCGTCAGCTCGAGCGCCGGGCCCAGCAGCACGTTGCACCGCCCGGTGAACTCCTTCAGCGTCTCGACAATCTCGTCCAGCGTCTTCTGGTGGCGGGTGTGCGTCGCCTCGGAGCCCGAGCGAGCGTGTCCCTTCTGCTGCGCAGCCGGCTCCGGGTCTTTCTCGCGATGCTCCATCCAGCCGCTGCTGCTGAGGGGGCTGTAGCGCCGAGCGTACATGGCGAGGATGAGGCCCAGGACGAGGACCAGGGGCCCAGCGGTTCGGACGACGACGTCTCCGTAGAGGACGACGGCCCACCAGGCACAGACGAGGAGGAAGCTTTCCCAGGGATCACCGGTCGTCCAGCTCAGCAAGCCTACGGCCTTGTTCATGGGCAGCAGGAAGGAGTGCGAGTAGGCGAGGGCGCGTGTGATCTGGGGCGGGGTGGCGAGCAGGAGAGGACTCTTCTGGTGGACGAGGATGGTGGATCGGCGGGAGGAGCGGGAGGGCGCCGAAGCGGACAGGGTGACGGGCGAGAAGGAGGCGTAGGTCGGGGGCGCGCCGGAAGGGGCCGGGTTCTGAGGATTGTCGTCGGCCACGGACGAGGCATCGTCGCCGCGGGCGGGTTTTGGGGTCGCCATGTGGGAGAGCCAAGGCGTGTCCTGGTGGGTGGTGGCGGCGTTAGCTATGCTGCGATGCGTGACGACGAACGAGGTGATGGGGGAAGGAGGAGGAGGAGGACACGGTGGTGGAACGGGCAAAAATGTGATGGCTTGCCTGGCGTGCCTGGTCGCGATGACGTGGGATACGATACGGGACAGGTGGATGGGGATGGGGCGCACCGAGGCAGGGTCCACGCGCGCGCGCAAAGGCTTATTAGGGCAGCGAGTCGAGTCGAGTCGTGTCGAGTCGCGCGTTGACCGTGCTCAAGGGGTTCAGGGACCAGTGGAGATGAAAAGGGAGACAGAGACGATGATCGTGCTGGGGGAGGCAGAAGTGGAACCGGAGACAGAGACAGAGACAGAGACAGAAATGGGACCAGAACCGGCACTCACAAAGGCAGCCATGAATCTCACGACGTGCGAGTCCAAGTGGAAGGAATGACCCAAGTCGGGCTTCGACTGGCGATCAGGCTGACGTCGGCAGCGGCACTGGCAGGTGCAGGTGCAGGTGCAGGTGCAGTGGCAGGCGCGACGCGACTGTGAGTGGCGGGCAGGATCGATCGGGGCGAGTGCGAGCTCTGGTGCAAGTGCAAGTGCGACGGAGAATGAACTGGCAGGCGCAAACTATGCGGTCATAACGTCATCGCCCTCCCGGACACCGGCACCTCAGCACAACAGTGCGCAACGATCCGGGTTCCTCGGCCTTGTGCGACGGGCGCCTCGTCTCTGCGTCTCGTCGTGGGGAGGAATGCGGTCGCCTGGATTACGAATGACCTGGGATCGCTTGTCTGTCGCTTTCTAACATCGAGGAGAGTGGTGAAATGAGGTAGGTGATGGTGGTCAAACGAAAGGAGCGCAAACGAAACGAAACGAAGCCTGACATGGCATGTCTCCCTCCCCCCGGCTCTTAGCGTGTCTAGGCGCTGACTTATACGCATCCTCCGCTGTAGCCCCCTGCCACAGCAGTCCCCCGCCTTCTGCGATCGGCTCCAGGCTGTCGGCAACAAGGCGATCACATGCAAATCATCACCCATCCTCGCATGCCATATCCGGGGTGCACGTGTCTACTCACTCCTCAACACCACGATCGAACATCACGAGAACCTACCGTGCGCTGCTTGGGGAGATTGAGGCCTTGAATTGCTATTTCGACAACGTCAGCTAAACTGCTGGGAATTGGTGGCCTTCACAACGCCAGCTGCGAAACGATTACCGTGCCGTCTTGCACTTGCCTCAGTCCCCAGTCCCACGTCTTGACCAACCCGTTTCCCAACGCCTTACCCATGACAGACATTCATCGCCATCACCCCAATCTGGGCCATCAAGCATCGTAATGTTGGGGTTGGCTTGTCGCAGCCAGCGCACAAACTTGAAGATCTGCATCTTGTTCCGTCCAGCTCCAACAGTGAACGTCAGCTTCTGCTCCACCGAGCCCTTCATGGGCGTCAAGATCACCTCCGACCGCGACTTGTCTGCCGACTGGCTGTAGTGCACGCTCTGAATGGCCTGCGGGTCGACCGCCGCGTCCATCTCGTCCGAGTCGCTCGTCCTAGCCACGCCCGCCTCATCCACCACCAGACGAAGCGTGTGAGTCGCGTCTGACCACCGTCGGTTGCCCTGCTGGAGAGCCGAAACCTGCCATACGACTCCTCCCACCTCATGGTCCCTTTTGACGGTCAGCGATGGCAACCTCGGCGACTGAACCGGCGGTGTCTGCACCACAGGCGTCGAGAGCCGGGAGCCGGGCTCTGACATCGGGCCAGAGCCTGTGCCTGAGCCGGCGGGCGTAGGCTCCGGGTTCTTGACTGGTGCTGGCGCTGAAGCTGGAGGTGTTGATGCCGTGTTCGTCGTGCTGCCTTCTCCCCCGTTCGTATTTTTGCCTAATACAGGAGGTGTGACCACCGGCGAGTTGGACGTTCGGATGGCTCGCCAACGATCGCTCGGGTCTGCCATGCGCGGGCCGGCATTCGTCGCGACGACTTGAGCGGGTTCAACCGTCTGT
Source organism: Verticillium zaregamsianum (assembly GCA_002851755.1). Classification (NCBI taxonomy): domain Eukaryota; kingdom Fungi; phylum Ascomycota; class Sordariomycetes; order Glomerellales; family Plectosphaerellaceae; genus Verticillium; species Verticillium zaregamsianum. The sequence goes on along the minus strand of NMXM01000011.1, from coordinate 2,915,430 downwards.
GCTGCATTCTGATCAATGTCGGTGTTGGCATTAGGCGATGCACTGTTCATGCTACCATTCGTGGAAGTGACGTTGGAGGGCTTGTCCCTAGAAGCAGTCGCTTCAACCGGGGTTTCAACTCCACCATTTCTGCCGTCTACGACTGAACTGTTGACCGAGACTGTTCTCTCTACAGGCTCCTGTGGCTGCTGTTTCGTCTTCTCAGAGTCGACGTCCATGCCGGTTGCTTCGGCAGACGAAGAGAGAGCGTTTGCCTGCTGGGCTCCGGGAGCAGGAGACATGCTCATCGGTGCCGACTCGCCGTCGGTGTTGTGCCCTGCCGCCGGCAAGGCTGCTTTGTTCTCTGTAGCTTGCTGTGTTTCAGAAGGCTTGCCATCCGATGATTCGTGATGTGGCTTCTCGCCATCTTCCACCCGGCCTTTATCGGCCACCTCATCAACCAGCCCTTGAATGGTCTCTGTGACAATGCTATGAGATGCCTGATCCACAGCTCTGTTGCGGGCCTGGTCGACGACACCCTGGGTCCCCGTGTCCTCGGGGTCCTGCGTCGTCGCAGTCTCCTGGTCCTGGGCGCTGTCCTGCTGATCGCTTTCCTGAGCAGCCTGGGAAGGGCGATCCACTGCTTCAGGTGTTTTGGGTGTTTGCTGCTTTGCGCTTCGCTCTGAGCCTTCCTGTTGCTCCAGCTCCTGCTGCGCGGCCGCCATAACATCAGTCTTAGGCAGCTTCTTGTCTAAAGGAGTTCCTAACTGGACTGATGGATTCGCCGGGACAGTCTGGGGTGTAACGGCAACTGCCTGCCCGAGAACCGCCTCGTTTCCAGGGCCACTGTCCTTTGCGCGCCGGCTGAGCGGCGAGAGCTCATCCTGGACCAACGATGGCGCGTCTTCCATGTCCACATCGCGCTCAACAGCCTGCTTCTTAGTTGACGAGCGAGTACCGGCAGCCGCCCCAGCACGAACAGGCGTGACTGGACGCACAGGCTCTGACTCGACAACTTTTGAGCGCACCTCCGGATTGGTCTTCCTGGTCGGCGGCTGCGGCGGCAGCGGCGGCAGCGGCGGCGGCGACGCCTGCGAGGAAGTGACCGACTCAGCCATGCCTCCGTCGTCAGAGGCGTGATAGTCGCTGTCACTGGCGTGATCCACGACGGGTTGAGGGCCACGCCAAGCCGGCACTCCCTCGTCGGCAGGCTCGCTATCAGATTCTGTATCATCAACGTCGGTGGCATCCGGATCTTCCACCTGCCCGTTAGCAGTCGAGGTACCGTCAACGCTTTGCTGCATTTCCGATGTCTTCTCAGAAGAGCGTGCCCTGGACGTGCTTGCACTATCGGGCGCTTTGCCTGGGTGGCTTCGCCAGTACCATTCGCGTGCTCTGATTTCGGGGTGATATTGACCTCGTTTGGGCACAGGATAGAGGTCAAAGTTGGACAGCTCCTCAGCGCGAACCCAGCCCTCCCGATTGTCCTCTGTTTTGGTGCCCTCGAACCAGATGACGGGAAACCAGCGCTTCTTGACCAACTTGCCGTCGTCCTGGTATTCAGGCATCCACCCAGATATTCCCTCGGCGTCATAATAGTAGCAGGTCTTGCGCTTCGCCTGTTGAATAAGCTCCAATTGACCCAGTGTGCGGCCAGGAAGACCGCAAATGGCGAGGTCCTTCCATGCCAAGATCATGACAATGTACTTCTTTGGCCTGTCACCAAATTTCGGTTTTGGAGTTGCATGATACAATTCGCCAGCCACGGGGTTTGTGATAATCGCCAAGTTCTTGTGGTACAAAGACTTCCGTTTGCCGAGCTTGGTGTAATGAAGGCCCTTGCGCACAGCATCATATCCAGGCTGCTGTGTTGATTTACTCTGTTGAGCATCAAGAGAGACGTGTTCTGCGGCTGTGGAATTGACTGTGTCGGTACTTTTAGGTGTTGAGTTTCTCTTCTCAGCTGGTCGTGTCTTGCCTGGGTTGAGGAGAGATTCGCTAGACGGTAAAAGATAACCGTTATCGAACGCCTTAGTAACGATCGCGTTGTGTCTCGCTCGTTTGTGATCATCGCAGTCCGAGATTCGATAGCCGAGTTTCTCCAATGCCATGTGATGATATCGACCCATGTTTCCATGGGCAATCGAGTCGAGATGCTTCGCAGCTGCCGTGAGGGCCTTTTGCCTAAAATGTACGCCATGCTCCTCACAGTAAAGGATGTAGAAGTTGCCATCCTCCCATTTTACGATGGTATGCATGTACGTCGGATCGCCACCCTGATGCACATCCTCGAATGTAATAACTCTGTTGAGAGGGATGTTGACACTCGGGGTTGTTTTCTGTCCATCACTCTTTCGGGGTCGTTTGTTCCGATCAGAGCCAACTTCAGGGCCGGATGACATGTGATCATCTACAGCCTCCGGCTTTCTCTTCTTGGTGAGGGATGACAGTATGGGTGTTGGTCCCTGCGAAGGAACAACTTTTGGCGATGGAAATGCCTGTTGTTGCCGCTTGCTTGATGCGGGGGGCGGCACGCTAGGAGGAGTGTCTCGGGTTGGCTTCTTTCCAGAATTCGCAGCGTGCTGCACCTGTGCTAGTGCTTGTGCAGCCCTCTGTGATGCTTGTTGAGCTTCCAGATGATCCTTTGTCGTGGGCTGAGGAGGTAGAGGAGCAGACTGGAGAGTTTGCAACGGTGTGACCGTTGATCCAACAGCGGCACCCGTGTTCCTGGCCGCGCCAGGTCGAGGAAGATTATTGGGCTGCTGTGAAAGAGGAGTGCGGGATTGGACTAGGGATGCTGAAGGGACGGTGCCAGACGCAGGGTTCAGAGGCGAGGACCGGTATCCTAAGGGAGGTTGCGTAGCGTGCTTGGGAGTATCTGGTTCCGGAATGCTTGATGGCATCGGTGTTGAGGCATAAGCCGGCGAATGTCTCTCTTCGTTTCTGGGTGAGTGGACTGGGCTTCCCTCGGAGATGCTAGGACTAGCGAAGGGTGTACCGGCGACTACCGTTTTTGGCTCACTGTTGCCTGGGCCCATCCTCGCAAACATCTCGCGCTCCTCCTTCTTCTTGTCCTCGAGACGATCCTTCTTCATGGCATTGTAGTCCCGTCGCAGACTGTCGATGCGCAGGTCACGGTTCTCGACGAGTAGCTCGCGGAGTTTCTCGCCCACATCTGCTGGAATGTCTGTGCGACGCAGAAAACCTAGTTGATGGGCGTGGCACTCATCGTTGAGCATGCTTTCATTGCGGGCAAGGTTGTCATCAGCAACCGCGTTGAGACGATTATAGTGGTCATCAATCTGTTGCCACTCGCTCAACTTCCTGGGGCTGTAATAGCGGCTCGAGCTAGAAGCCCGCCGTTGAGGGTCAGCCATGGTGATGTCGTTCGAACGGCCAGACGCCCTAGATTGATTGTTAGGAGGGCTGATAAACAGGTCTTTGGTGAAAGTGCGACTGGGTGTCGATGAGGGTGACACTCGTTTCTGAGGTGAAGAGGAAGATAAAACACGAATGCAATGAGGGCACGTGGGTTTATGTGTGAAAGTGAAACAACTGCGGTTGAAAGAAAAAGGTACCGGATTGATGGGGGGTCTTAGTCAAGCAAATGACAGTCGAGAGAGCAAGGCTTGGAATGTGACATGTAGGGTGTTTGCCCCGAGTGCTGGTGGGGGCAGGGTAATCGAAGTGATTCAAGAGGAACAACAAAGGAAGGTGCGATGGGGCTTATCAGGAGTGATGGGAATAAGAACGGTAACAGTCATGGTCAAGGCGGTGCAGCTGTACTAATAGGACAGAAGAAGAGGACATGCGTAAAATAAGAAGACCACGGAGGACTTACCGACAGAGTTGTACAGAGAATTCGGCGATCAGTGGAAAACGAATGTCTCCAGGTGCAGGTCGGAAGTGAAGAGACGATGAAGGAATGGGATGGCAGACAAACAGAGTTTCTTGCCAGGGTGAGGTGGGGAGTGGGCTGTCTGGTAGACAAAGAAGTGGAAATCGATGCCCGTGGATCTGGGCTTTGCTGAATCAAGGAAATGAGGATGGTCGCGCGTTGCTTGTGCGGCGCTCAGTTCTACAGCAGTAGGCTGTGGGTCGGGTGGGAGAATCGAAAAGTAAGACGTGTCGTGTCGATGCTCAGGCGCTCGCTATCGGTCCACGAACAAGAGAGCATTTGAATGTCTCTTCCAGGGCCGATTGAGCGGAGAGGACCTGGGCGAAGTGGATGAGAAAATCAAAGGGAAAGAGGGTGTGGACGGGGGCCAGAATATGTGAAAGGGAAAGAATGGTAAAGTGGTAGATTGGTTTCAGCAGAGAAAGTTCGCTGGGGCCAAGTGGAAGGCGAAGCGGAGGAGTAATAGAGAGCTAATCTTACGACTGCGCACTGTACCACACCGTGTTGGCGTTTGCTCGAAACAAGCGCGTTGCCTATCACACCTTCCTCATACTTGCGTCCACTTGCTCCTGCCGTATCACACCCAGGTCGCAGCCTCTCGTGGATAATGACTCTAAATGCAGGATTACACAAGAGGACATGGTAAATTATATCTTCACTCTGCTCGCAAACCGTAGCGCAACTGTCTGCCGAGGATGGATGTGTCTCCCATTGTCATGGCACGCTCGATAGACCCACTCACTCCAAGACTGTGCAAACTATGCACTTGGCACCGTAGATTTTTGTAGCGCCTGGGCCTATCGAATCTCTGATCGGAGCAGATGGGCAAACGTCCAATCCCCAGCTTCCACCTCGCACGCTGGCAAAGGAAAATTGCGAATCTAAGATTGTGTGGCTTTCCTTCGGCGTTTTTATCCGAGTCAACTTGCTACCCATAGTTTGGGAGACTGTATTAAGAAACAAAGGACCCGATCTCGAGTTTCATAATAGACTGGTGGCACGTCACCGTGGCTACTTTTTTACTGGCAGGAACGTGATCAATGGCCAACGACCATCTACCTAATCTCAGTTTCAGATGCCAAGCTGCAACTCGACGTCACATGGCACTTGTACCCAGATGCATGTGGGAAAGCATTGTATACATCTTAAGAGATAGCTGCTCTGTCGTCGAATGCATCCCGCCTGTACTTCTATCACTATTTCAGATCGCCCGAGTGGCAACATGACGCATTCGCACTGCTTCGCAGCATCCAAGCTATGTATGGAGAAGAGATACTTACCTTCGTGACGGGCTCTGCAAGTGTTGCCATTTAATCATCACGAATGATATCCACTATGGTGGGTTAGATTACCAGGTTGATGTCCCCAGAGTGTATTTGAGGTCATGTGTTCCTGTGATATAGAGGTTCATCGTCGAAAATACCCTGTTATCATGATCCGAGATGTATTCATTTATGTTCCGATCTCCTCCACCCTGTCTTACCATGACATCGCCTCATACGGAAACCTCAGCCCAAGCAGTGGCGATTCAGGCATCGTGCTCGACCACATCATTTCATTGACATCCTCGAGAGGATTGATTTCCGCAGGCTCTCCAGTGCCAGCCTGGCTCTGGCTCTGGCTGTGACTCTCTCCCATCGACACCGTCTGCGATGCGCCCGAATCCGGTGTTGCACCCGCAAATCCCGCGGCGTCCCCAGCCCCAGGCGGCCCACGCAGCACGCAGAAATTCACCCCGGGCGAGTCAGCCATCTTCTCCGCCAGCCGCGGGGCAAAGAACTCGAAGGCCTAGCGGGCAGTCAGCACACCATACTTCCAACAAAGGTTCCTCGCGAGTGAGGCGCAGAGCAGCAAATCACCTTGTCAGCCACCGCAGACTTGATCCCCAGGTGATACATGTCGACGGCCAGCTGATTCGCCAGCGATGCCACCATGGCGTTCCTCCGCCCCACGGTGATGAGCACGCCCACGAGGAAGTCCATGTTGCTCTCGCTCTGCTGGCTGTGCTCGGCCGCGAAGTCCTCGAGGAAGACGAGCGCCGCCATGTACGCGGCGAATGTCAGCATGGCATTCTGCAGCGTCGCCTCGATGTCTGGGACCATTCGGAAGACGTGCAGGATCTCCTCGGCGGCGGGGATGAGCCGGCTGTGGCTCTGGCGGACCGTGTGCTCGGGCAAGGCGTCTCGCAGGGGGCGCATGACCCACTGAGCTGCGCGGTGGAGAGCTATGATGGCGGCTTGCGTTATGAGATTGACAGAAACGGCGTTCGGTGAGCGTATGTTGCGGGGGAGACGCAGCGTGCCAGGTAGGGCGACAAGCATTGTGACCAGGTTGTTGTCAATGTCTCTGTGCTGCTTCCAATAGGAGCCGTTTTTGACATCCTCCGGATTTCCCTCCGAGGCCGGCTGTTCTGTGTGCTCTATGGTTCGGTGAAAGAGATGTGCCGCGAGCACTCTGCCGGCAAATGAGGAGTAGCTTTCATCTTTCTGTTGCAAAACTTCCTTCAAGGTGCTGGTCTTTTCTTCGATCCCGCTCATGAATGCCTCTTCGGAAGCTGGGAGCATGATGTGCATCTGGCAATGTCAGCGCGAGCGTCAATTATATGAAGCAAGAGAACTCACGTCTCGGTCGTTGACCAAGGCAGGCCAACCCGTAGCTCCGCACACAAACCGGTCAATACAGAACACAACCCACCATGTGCGGCGCCGTTCTTCCGTCTCTGTCCAGTCTCGTGCTGGACTGAGTATCGGCCGTCCGTGCAGGGTCTTCCGGTCCATTTGGTGCAGGCTCAGCATCTGCGCAATGCGGACGCTTCGGCCAATGCTCGTCGATGCTCGCGAAAACAGGGTCTGGCGAGCCTCAAAGTTTGAACATAGGATCCAGCATTGTGCGTGAGCCAGCGTGATAAAATACTCGCCCTCGCCCTAACGTGTCGTGCGTAAGTATCATTCAAGAAGCCTTGATTTTCGCGTCATGCTTACTCTCATCTCATCAGACTCAGCGTATGCGCGGGCACGTTGATAGAAAGGCATCGCCAACTGCTTATGAGCACTGCTGGACTTGGCTGCAGAAGCCATGACCATGTACTGCAGGCACATTGGAGGACGCATGTGGGGAGGTAAATATAAAGATGCTATGTAGCGGTCCCGATGCAGCATGGGTGCAGCATGATGGTTTTCTCTGAAGTAGATTGCCGTCCTGCGGCGTGTCAGCGGGACTTTACCTAGGGCCAGTGCAAGACTCGTCCATTGGCCGGACTCACAACTCTTCTATCAAGTCGATAGCAGGTAGTTGCTCGAAAAGGCCAAGCCTTATCAGCTCGGTCTGCGCTGGGTCGTTTGCATGTGGCGGGGTAGGCTGCCCGGTGGCTGAGTTTGTGAGTATAGGCAAACTGCCAAAAGCATTAACGCTTGGCAAGAACGTGTCGAAGTTGGTTGTGGAACCAAAATCACCAAACTCATCGGCCGTTGGCTGATCAGCAGAACTGATAGTCTTGAGTTTGTCCTCGAGTTGGCCTGCTGCCTGGTTAGTGGTACCGCAAACCCCATCGGCAATATGAGAACCAGAAGGAATGGCTGCTAAGTGGCGGACTGACTTACCCAGCTTGGCTTCCAGATCGCGGACCTGAGCACGCTTTCCGACTTGGGACTTCCTCGAGCCAGGGTACAGGCACTCTTCGTCCGATTTGGAGCAGCGCGTACACCGTGGGATCGCGCGGTCACACTTGAGTTTCCTTGCCCTGCACCGACGGCAGGATATCCGGATGACGGGGGTGGCCTCAGCGGCCTGCTGTTGTCCGTCTGCGGGCGCAGGGGTTGCCATGATAGGATGGTTGCTGGGGCAGTGGCGTGCAGCGTATCGAGGTCGGACTCCGAGCTTGAATTTCAAGTGATGGTGAGCGAAAACTACTCAATTGCATGCGATCGATGATGCAGTCAGCGGAGGTCAGATACGGCCGGGTCACGACTCGCGCTGCTGACATATCCACACCGGGGTCATCGCCCCACACTTCGGTCTCCGACGAACAGCGTTGTGGGGTCTTCCCGCCGTCACCATTCCGATGGACGCCGGACATCTTCGTCTCCGTCGGGCATTTCTCTCAGCGGACTCATGTCGCATTGCTAATGTGTACCGGCGTCCGAATCAAGCGATCTGAGATCAGTCCTGGGTTGCGCCATGATCACGTAATTCACGTTGCCCAGAGCTTGAACTTGAAGATGGTAGGTCTATAAGTAGGAACGCTGTCCATCACCAACAGTCTTTCATTTCATTATCAGTACACAGTCCTCTACTAAAGCAATTCATCATTAAGCATCAAACCCAACTTCGTCATAAAGTCCCAGTACCTGATCTCAAACCCCACAACCCTCAACATGTCCAAGCTTCTTACCGTATTCGGCGCCACTGGCAGCCAGGGCGGCTCTGTCATCAAAGCCATCCTCGCCGATTCCATCCTCTCCAAAGAGTTCTCCATCCGAGGCATCACACGAGATGCCTCAAAGCCCGCTGCCCAGGGCCTGGTCAGCAAGGGTGTTGACGTCAAGACTGTATGTTCACGATCATCTCACCCACCCCTCCCGACATGTATGCGCCCTGGACAACGGAGCTAACACACCCAGGCCGACATGTCCTCCAAACAGTCCGTCGCCGAAGCCATCAAGGGCTCCCACACCGTCTTCCTCCTCACCACCCCTGACTTCACCAACCCCACGAACGGCCAGGAACTCGCTCACGGCAAGGTAGTTGCCGACGCCGCCGTCGAAGCCGGCGTTAAGCATCTCCTCTACTCCTCCCTCCTCCATGCCACCAAGGAGACCAACGGCCGCCTCCCGAATGTCATTCACTTTGACCACAAGGCCGAGGTCGAGCAGTACATCCGCGACAAGGGCATCCCCAGCACATTCATCCTGCCGGGCTACTTCATGAGCAACTACATCGCCCTGCAGATGCTGCAGAAGGGCCAGGACGGGTCCTACACGCTCGCCTATCCCGTGAGCGACAAGGCGCAGTTTCCCCTATTCGACGCCGAGGCCGACACTGGTAAGTCGCTGTTGAACCCCCTTTCTCCAACAGAACATCGTGGCTCACTCGAGACCAGGCAAATTCGTCGCCGCCGTCCTCCGAAACCCCTCGGCCCACCTGGGCAAGCAGATCCTCGCCGCGCAGGACTACTACACCCCGACCCGCATCCTCTCCGAGTTTTCAGAGGTCACGGGCAAGAAGGCGACCTTCATCCCCGTCGATAGCGAGACGTACAAGAGCTTCCTGCCGCCGACCATTGCTCAGGAGCTGCTTGAAAACCACCTCTTCATCGAGGAGCCCGGCTACTACAAGGGTCAGAGCCTGGACGAGAGCAAGAAGCTGCTGGCCGATGCTGGACTGAAGGCTACATCGTGGAAGGAGTTCCTTGAGAAGAATAAGAGCGCCTTCTAAGCCATGGATGATGGGTTGGACAATCCAGCTAGCGAGATGACTAGAAATTAACACACCCGTTATGACTTAACTCCATCGACAGCTCCAAAGAGTATCCCGTTTGGGTCGTGTGGCAGGCCTCGAATGGTATTGTCCTGATGTTGTGTGACAACAGGCCGCCGCGGACCAAGGTGGCACGGCATACCCAGCAACCCCCTCCTTCCACCCCTACAGATACCAAATACCTTACCAATGCATCACAGGGTCTGCGATGTACCCTGTCACAGAACTAGCCATTCGGAGCGAGATGCACTAATCACGACTGTTACACCAGAGCAGGCACGCAAACAGAATTAATGATGATGAATCGATGTAATCATTTTAGGGCCGCCGTATCTGTTGAATAGCTGAGCCGTCCCGTCCGTACGCCTAATACATGCTTCGTGTGAATACTTTTCGCGGAAACTTCTTACCAGCCCCTGGTGGCCAGCCTCTCGCTGTCCTTCATGCTGTCGCAGTTGATGCCGACCATGGCCTCTCCCAAGCCGGTCGAGCACTCAGCAAGAACCTTGGCGTCCTTGTAGTGCGTAGTGGCCCTGACGATGGCCCTCGCCCTCTTGGCCGGGTCGCCAGACTTGAAGATGCCGCTGCCAACAAAGACACCGTCGCAGCCCAGCTGCATCATGAGGGCGGCATCGGCGGGGGTGGCAACACCACCGGCGGCAAAGTTGACGACGGGCAGGCGTCCGAGCTCGGCGACCTGGCGCAGCAGCACGGGGTCGGCACCAATCTCCCGGGCCATGGCACGGATGCCAGTCTCGCCCTCTGTGGCTAGAAGACCCTGAGCGCGGGCAATGTCGCGCTTGACCGTCTTGACGTGCGTGACGGCCTCGACAACGTCACCCGTACCGGCCTCGCCCTTGGTGCGGATCATGGCGGCACCCTCGGAGATTCTGCGGAGGGCCTCGCCGAGGTTGCGGCAGCCGCAGACGAAGGGAGCCTTGTACTCGGACTTGTCGACGTGGGCCTCCTTGTCGGCGGGGGTCAAGACCTCGGACTCGTCGATGTAGTCAACGCCCAGAGCCTCGAGGATCTGGCACTCGACAAAGTGGCCAATGCGAGCCTTGGCCATGACGGGGATGGTCACGGCGGCCTGAATCTCGCGGATAACGGAAGGGTCAGACATGCGGGCGACGCCGCCGTCCTTGCGAATGTCGGCAGGGACACGCTCGAGGGCCATGACGGCACAAGCGCCGGCCTCCTCAGCGATGCGGGCCTGAGCGGCATCGGTGACGTCCATGATGACGCCGCCCTTCAGCATCTGGGCCAGGCCAGCCTTGACGGCGAAGGCGGAAGAGGCATTGGTAGGGATGACGGGGTTGGAGCCGTTGGCGGTGCTGCCGTTGGTGGCGCCGTTCTGGGACTCGCTGGACATTTTGGCGGTGGTTGAGGAGGAGGATGTGATGTGGTGCGGGGCAACAGACGTAGCAGAGCAAGATAGAACGATGCTGGATTGGATATCTGGAGCGATGTGGACGCGAATAGACAGAGGTTTGCGGTGGTTTTGCAAGAGGGAAAAGAGCGGACGGATTTTGGGGAGGATGAGTCAAAGATCGGGGGTGGCAAGATCTCGGTAGGAGCCGAGAAGATTGATTCGCAGGAAAGGGGAATCGGGTGATGCGGGGTCGTGATGTCTAAAATTGAGAAACAGACCCGGCGTCGGGGGAAGGAGCAGGGGCGAAGAGGCGTTTATATCACGCCAGAACGTTGCAGAAGAATGCAGAAGAAGCAGGAGGAGAGGGAGGGGCAGGGGGCAGCTCTCAAAACTTTTTCGCCGCCAGTTCGGAGACGGAAGGCGGAAGGCGGAGGGCGCGCGCAAGGGCGCAGTGCAGGCGCGCGGCGTGAGGCAGGCTCAGCCCAGCCGAGCCGGACGAAAAGCGTTGACAGCGTGCTTGGTGCAGTGCGTCTATGATGCGGCGGTTGTTGGCCATGGCAGGTATCCGGTACCTGGATGGAGGGGCAGTGGCGGGGTCCTCGCAGTTGGGCCGGTCTCGGAAAGGGAAAGAGCGGCTGCCATCGGGAGGAGCGGTACTTTGCTACCGGCCGGAGCGTGGGCGGTGGTGGATGTATCTTTTCTGAGACGGCCAGCCCTCCGCGGGCACCACAAAGCCGCGGCTTCCTCGTCCCAAGCAGCTTACTCAAGACTTTCTGCTGCACCTGCCTATTGGTCAGGACGGCAAGTCTAAACTGCTTCCAGCAGCCCCGAACAGACGACCCCGACCCCGGAATCGCTCGGCGGGCCCCTCAGCCAAGTGCCGGCAAGGTAGCAGGTACTTGCATGTGGAAGGCCGCCGTCGAGAGCCAAGCACGACGGGGACCCTTCGACCCGACTCGACCTTCCTGCTGGTTCCTGCTGGTCCCTGAACATCCCCTATCGCTCCTGCACTGATTGCCTGGATGAGTCAATATTGACCTCACTCGAGTCGTGCCGCTCCAGGGCGTCTCGACAGCCATCTTGGCGGCAATACTTGCCTCAGACATCACCACACCTACTTCACCACATCACCTCGCTTTGCATTTTTCGGCGACGTGCTTTTATGACCATCGAAAACCGCAGCGCTACTGATCTCGATCGCTAAAGACCCCGCCTCGAATTTTCCTCAACTCCTAGGCCCTTCACTGACGTATTACACCTCTCACATCACCGTTTTCACCCATCTCACCAACTACCAACTACCAACTACCACCGGCAGACCTCAAAAGACAACACAGACAGTCAACACCATGCCCACCGTCGGCGTCCTCAGCCTCCAGGGCGGCTTCCAAGAACACCTCACGGCCCTCGCCCGCGCGGCCCCGTCCCACCCCTCCACGGCATTCACCTTCACCGAGGTCCGCACGCCGGGCGACCTCGCCGCCTGCGCCGCCCTCCTCCTCCCCGGCGGCGAGTCCACCACCATCGCCCACCTCGCCGCCGAGTCCGCCCTTCTCGAGCCCCTGCGCGCCTTCGTCGCCGCCGGCAACCCCGTCTGGGGCACCTGCGCCGGCGCCATCCTGCTCGCCCAGGAGGCCGTCGCCACCTCCACCAAGAAGGGCGGCCAGGCCCTCCTCGGCGGCCTCGCCGTCCGCGTCCACAGGAACCACTTCGGCCGCCAGATCGAGTCCTTCGTCGCCGACCTCGACCTGCCCTTCCTCGGCGGCGCCGCGGCCGCGGACCGGAAGCCCTTCAGCGGCGTCTTCATCCGCGCCCCCGTCGTCGAGGCCGTGCTCGACCCCGAGGCCGTCGAGACCATGGCCCGCCTGCCCGGCCGCAAGACGCGCGCCGGCATCGACCGGCCCAGCGAGAGCGAGGGCGACGCCGACGCCGGGGACATCATCGCCGTGCGGCAGGGCAGCGTCTTCGCGACGAGCTTCCACCCCGAGCTGACGGACGACGTGCGCGTGCACGTCTGGTGGCTGGGCGAGGTCATCAGACACCTCGAGAAGAGCGGAGAGGCATGAATCGAGTAATCAGGAACGTTGACGTTTTCACGACGTGGTCGCATACAAATAGATAGCCTGCTTAGAGATCATACACCCCGCATTACAAGCCGTCTGCTTACTCCTCCTTCTCCTCCTCATCTTCCTCGAGACTCCAGTCCCGAAGTCCCTCGCCCCGGATCCAGCTGACGCCCCTCCGCCAGCTGCCCTCCCGGATGGCCCTCGCATCCCTCTCATAGACCACGCCCGTGACCATCAACGCCGCCACGAACACCCACACGTCTCCGCCCCTCATACCCTTCCACCAACGCCTCTTGACGCCGACCTTCCAGAGCGAGTCCACGCTCGCCCTGGCCGAGTACAGAAATGCGCCCCGGCCCTGCTTGCGCTCGACCCACCCCCAGAGACCCGCGATGAATCCACCGAGGAAGAACCGCAGCGTCGGCAGTACATGCCTGGGCAGCCACGCCTGGAACACGCAAATCGAGGCCCACGCCGTCGAGATGGCGCCGGCAATAAACGCCGAGCTTCGCAGCGCGCGGCCGAGGACCTTGGTCAGCACAGCCAGCGGCGCGTGATACAGCTTCGCGCCGCCGCCAGGGAGGAGGGCGAGAGCGCCGTAAATGCCGAGGAGGAGGCGGGCAAGCGGCGGGAACGAGCCGAGCCAGAACTGGACGTAGGTGCGCATGCATGATGGGTCGGAGGGATGAAGAGTCGCGCAGGAAAGCGAGGTGATGATGGGGTGCGCAGATGAAGTTAGGGGGGCGACGGCCGCGAGAGAAGCCGGGAGGGTTTCCTTGCCTGGGAAGAGGGTGGGCGAGATGTAGGGTCTGCAGTCGTCAGCCATGTCCGCGTTATGTCGTGAGGAAGATACGTACGGCCAATTCAGCTTGGCCATCTGCGCCAGGCTGTCGACGATTTCGTTCGTCTTGGGCCAGACCAGATGGCTTGGGTATCCCGCGGGCCTCGGGTGCAAGTATGCCGCCGAGTTGTTGAAGATGAAGCTCCCATACGCCGCGGGAAAGCAATCCCGGTCAAACACGACGGCATGCAACAGCTGGCCAAAAGCGAATGGCTGGATCATCCAGCTGCCCCACCACCAGGGCCGTTCCCTCTTCACCCTGCCTCCAGCCTTGAAACCCCAGATCATGCCTTCGCCTTCACACAGGTTCCATCCAAACTCGAGCGCGCGGAACATGGCGTAGATGGCGACCGACATGCGCAGCTGCTGCGCAGGGTAAACACCGAGGGCCAGACCGGCGAGCGAAGCGCCAACAGCCGGCGCGTAGGGAGACGTCAGGGTGGCGGCCGCCCGGGGGTTGCGCCGGCGGAAAGGAAGCGCGGCATCGTCAAGGAGATGGCCGCGCAAACGGGTGAGGAAGCGGAAGAGGAGGCGGTAGAGCAGGAGGATGGAAGATAGAGAGAGCGACAGGCGGAACGTCGGCGAATTGTAGAGTGGTTGCTTGGTGGCGTTGGGACTGTTCTGTCAGTTCATGGCGTCTTCCTTCGTAGAACGGGGCGACTCACTCTCTCTTCCCAAGCACCCTCTTCATCAACACATCGTACGCCTTTAGTCCTGCCGCTGTGCCGACGAACAGACGTAGCGCGTCGCGAATCGCCCGCGTGTTGTACCCGTCACTCGGAGGGGCCGCATTCGATGGTCGCCGCCCGCCCTTCTCTCCATCGACAATCTTCTCGACCGTCGCGACGCTGGGAGCCGTCCTCCGCAGCACGCGCGATCGCGATATCACGTACTTGTGCAGCGTCGCGTACTCGCGGGCTGAAATGGTGTAGCGCAAGGCATTGCGCAGAACAGGGTCGGATACTGATTTGGGCGTCAAGGAGCGCACGTTTGGTGGGCGCGGCGGCCCGGAGGGTGTGGCCGAGGCCATGTCGTTTATCGTCGATTCGTGGTCTGGGTCGGTCCAAGTCTGTGTATCAAATGTGGTCTGTCGTCTGTCGTCTCGTCATGAGGTAGGCGCGTCGTCTAGATGCTGACGTTAGTTGGGGGAACTGGATGGAATGCGTGCTGCTAGCCAAGCCAATGACCTCACACGGAACGTACCAGGTCGCGCGAGCATCTACAGGCCGTCAATCAATCGTAGACACGGGCGTTACCGATCTTTCTCGTCATTCATCTGCGCGATCGAGCATTCGTGTGCGAAGAGAGGAGGGGCAAGATGGCAAAAGAATACGGAGGGTTGTATATGGCGATCGGATCTGGGGAATGTTGAGGAGGGGACGGGTACCGCGACGGGACCTTGTGTCGTTCCAGAAGCAGCAGGAGGAGCATCAGCACGGGCAGGAAGGAACAGGGGAAAGCACATGCCTCGGCCCCGACCACGACTCCCTGCCCTTGTAGATTCACGTGTCTGGCCTATCAGCGCCAGCCCCCCGGCCAGCTTCCCCACGCCGTTTGATGACATCCTCATGCGGCAAAAGTGAACGTCCCGAAATTCGTCCTTTTTGTTTGTTGTTGTTTCCTTCAGGTAGTCAGTCTACTGATGCTGGTTCGATACATAGGTTGCTAACCCAAAAAAAGACATCACGAACATCCAAAGCACCTTCAAGTCTCGTCTTGCGACAATGCATTGCGGACTACTGATTCGTTATTAATCATCGGCCTCGGCCTCGACCTCGATCCACGACCATCTTAAACCCCTTCAAAACAGGCATGGCATAGCCAGAGCGAGTGAAGTCCACCTGCGCAGTCCAACGCCTTCCCTGCGACCGTTCGCTCAGGGGCAGCCCTGTCACCGTACTGACTCATCCTGCCCTAACGAGCCTTTCCATCACAGCCCTACCCCGGCCTGCTATGTCCTGTCTCGCCGTCCAACCCCGAGGGTATCTATTGGGCTCCGCTCCTATGACATCCGCACAACTTTCTCCCCGGGACCCGCACCGCGCCCCTCGGCGGCGGCCCACGCCGTTTTTGACCACAATCGATGCCTCGCATCAACAACGCTGAAGCCTCGCTTCAGTAGACCCCGCATTGGTCACGGCGTCCTCTTGAATGCCTGCCTCGAGACATCTCTGCCGCCTTCGTTGTCTCAACGCATCCATCCTTGCCAGACAAAGTCTGGCCCAGGGGTATCGCCAGATGCCCCATCGCGCAACCGCGCGTAAATAGCCGCGAAACCAAAAGCAGGGGGGAATCGAACTTTTGTGTGCGTTATGCAAATGCAACTCTTCGTATCAATCGTCGTGGCTGCCGCAGGAACGCTGGCCGTGGCCAGTGCCCTGCTTCCGCAGTCCAGTGTCGTAACTCATGATCGGGCGCGTCCCCTGGCCTAAGGGTACGCAGCCGCGGCGTGCTGGTGGTCCGCTCCACCCCCGTCGCGAGGGTACACCAGCGGAGTCCACTTGCGGCCCAGAGAGGCCCCCTCGGCCTGGAATGGAACCATCTCCTCTTGCCATCCGAGGATGTGCCACACGTCACCGCCGTGGCGCGGCTCCACACTCTGCAGCGAGTGCCGAATCTGGCCTGCATGGGGCACACGGCTGTCCTTGACACCCTCGAGCGCCCGCAGACGTCTAAGCTCCCGCTCCGACACGACAGCCAGCATGATCTGGTGTCGAGCTTCCGAATTAGCCCAGCTCGACACGTTTCCGTACACAGTGGACTCCAGGGCAGGCTTGAGGTAGGCAAACGGCAGGTTAAGGAGAACGCGCGAGAGAGTCGTGTTGATGGCACGCTGCTGGGATGTCAGGTTGTGCACCTCGCCGCCATTGGCACCGTCTTGAGACGCCGGCGAAGAGCTCATGTCACCAAACTTGATGTGCATGGGTCGAGCACGACGACTGGCCCCCAGGTGAACAGAGGTTCCGTGGGCGATCGGAGGGGTGCTAGTCGACTTGGCCGGCGCAGGAACCGCAGGAATGCGGCTGAAGGACTCGGGGTCCGAAACCGACGTGTCGAGACGGAAATAGGCCGGGAAGTTGTTGATGATGAACGAAATGACACCCGTCATCAGGATCTGGACCTGCTCTCCGTAGGGGAAAGGAGCATGACGATCAGCAGACGCACGGCCGGGCAAATCGCCGAGGATGAACTCCAGGGCCTTTTCGAGAGTCGACCAGCTCAAGTGATCAGCTGCAACCTGCATACCGCGCTGGACAGTCGACTCCCAGTTGAGCAGCTTTCCGGCGGCGGCGTAACCCAAAGCAAAGTCGAAGCGGGTCTCGGCGTTCCCAGCGAGCGTCAGGCCGCCGTCTCCCATGGCGGCGCCTTCTGGGGGCCCGTTGAGAAGGGGGAAGGCATAGAGCCGCTGGATCGCCATCCAGAAGGTGCCCGAGTTGATATACTTGTCATCCGTCTTAAGGAGGATAGTCTGGGCACCCATGCCGCGGGAGTTGCCGTCTCCGTTGGTGTTCTGAAGGAGAGTGCGCAGGGGCTGGCTGCGAGCAAAGATGAGACGATGGCCGGGGATACGGACAGGAGGGGCACGATCATCGAGGTAGCGAAGCTCGAGGGTGCAATCAACAAATGTGAGGTCGGTGAACTGGGACTGGAGGTAACCGAAAAGCCCCTCCACGCCATTCTGTGCCTCCTGCATCTGCTGCATCATGTGAGG
Organism: Verticillium zaregamsianum; assembly: GCA_002851755.1. Taxonomy (NCBI): domain Eukaryota; kingdom Fungi; phylum Ascomycota; class Sordariomycetes; order Glomerellales; family Plectosphaerellaceae; genus Verticillium; species Verticillium zaregamsianum. The sequence continues at coordinate 2,898,087 of NMXM01000011.1, read as the reverse complement.
TGGAGGCATGTGGTTGGACATCATCCGCTGGTGGGGAGGGCCATAGCCAGCATGCTGCTGCTGCTGCTGCTGCTGCTGGTGATGGTGACGACGATCCTCCGGGTTTGCGGCAACGCCGTTCGGGCCACCGAGACCGTGGTGGTGGCCAAAAGCGGCAGACTCTTCAGCGTGGTGGGAAGACTGCGAATCCTGGAAGCTGTGAGGAGTGGAGGGCCCATAGTTGTTGACATGATGGGGATAAGGCTCCATGCCAGCCGGCGCAGCAGAGGAACGACCGTACGAGTCGCCCGAGGTGACGGGAACAAACTCGGTACCGTAAGGCATCTGCGGTGGATATCCGTGTCCCGAGACAGTGTGACCGTGGCCATGGAAGGGCCGCTGGCCGTTGGGGGGGCCACCGAGGCCAGGTGGCGGGGCGAAACCGGCCGAGTGAGGAGGAACGGGCGACGAGTTGTTGGAGTCGAAGTGGCCGAACTGCAGGCTGCCATTGCTGGGGTGCGGGTGGTGCATGTGGGAAGGGCCGCTCATGCCGTGGCGGGGCAATCCCCGCATGTTGTCGCCGTTGGTGCCGAGACCTAGGGCACGGGGAGTCGGCTGGAAGGCGGCGGCAGGCATGGAGTAAGGAGTCGGAGAGATGACGGTCGGATGCGAGACAGGCGCAGTGGCGGGGGCAGCAGCAGGCGCAGCGACGATGTCTGGGTGACGCGTGTTAGTTGTGATACTCCAAGCGGCCGGATTTGAACGGCGACAAGTCAGGAACAACGAACCGTGGACAGGATCCTGAACAGCTTTTACAAGCGGGGCTGCTGGTTGGTGCAAATTGTGTGAGAGGTGACTGGAACCCGGGGTCGCGTGGTTGTACAAACCATGGTCGAGCTCCTCGGCGGTCTGGGACTCGGTAGGCTTGGGCTCGGCTTCGGGGTATTCTACAGCAGGGGCAGGCTCGGAAGCTTCATCGGTCGAGGTCGAGGCGGTAGGGGTCAGCTCGGGCTGGGTAGTAGAGGCAGCTGTCAAGGGTCAGTATGGATCATCGTCAAGGCACCGACCGGGGGTGGGCGGCTGGCATGAACTCACCGGAGTGATCCTCTTCGACATTGTTTGCCGTGACGGCAGCTTCCTCCGTGACAGGATTCTCGCGGTTGTCCAGCTCGGTGACGACAGTCTCGGGGGTGGCAGCCTCGGCGTTCTGCTGGATCTTGAGGGAGGATCCGTTGGTGGCAGGCTGGGCGGTGGACGGGGTCTGCTTGGAGGCGTTGCCGCGACGGTTGAGATAGACGTAGGGAATGGCGGGCTTCAGCGACAGGCCGGAGAGGGGGCGGGCAGCAGCGGTCTTGGTAGACTTGCCGGCGCCGCTGGTGGGAGCCATGATGGGTGGTAGGTGGGTGCAAGTTGGTGACCTCGCAGCTGGTCGTGGTGATCGGAAGTAGTCGTGATGACGCCGACCGGACGAGTGAGGCGGACGTAGGTCGGGAAGTTGGCAGACGAAGAGGGAGACTCCGGAGCTCGACGAGAGGCGTGACTCTTAGATGCCTAGTCCGGAGGAGAGGAAAACAAGCATATTAGAGCATCCGCGAAGCTCCAATGCGTGACGGCGTGCTTGCCGGTGAGGATGCTCGGGGGAAAGAGCGCGGAGAGGAAAGAGCAGGGAAAATGAAGGGGGGGGTGGCTACGAAGTGGAGAGTGGAAGGAGGGAAGAAGAAGACGGGGAGGATGATGCAGGATGCGCGAGGCGGGTGGAGATGATGTCGGGGGGTAGACGAAGGAGAGCTGCAAGTGATGTTGGTCAGATGCCAGCAAGGCTCGACAAGCTGGATATGCTTGCTTGATGATACCGGTGATGCTGCTGCTGCGATCGGGTCTGGAGGGTTCCAGGTCCTTGCAGGCGGCGAGGAAAATCCGAAGCTGTCTGTCGGGGGTCGGTGCTGCGCTGAAGGTGCTCCTGGCCTGGTGGTCCCAGTTGCTCGTGCTCCTGCCGCTGCTTGCTGTTGCTCGTCCAGGGCGTCAGGTTGGCGGCGCCCGGAGCTGGGCCTGGAAAAAAAATCGGGGCTGCGTCACAAATTTTACCCCCGCAAAACGATGAGCAGGGCCAGGCAGGCAAGCGGAATTGAAGGTAAACTTGGGAGTGAAGTGGTCCGCGCCATCCCTGCACCTGCCACTGCCACCCAGTGCTCACTCACTAGGAAGGTGCCGAGTTGACGAATGACAAACAGTTCGTCTCGTCCCTTCGGTGAGGTTCGATCGGCGGGTGGGGGGGTGCTTCGGTGAACGAGACACATCATCGGCTTCCTGTTTGCCATGGCCGTCAATCTAAGACATATCGGCAAACAACTGCTTGTGTCCTCATTCCGCCTCTGGCAGACTGACATCACTGCCTTTCATGTTGGGCAATCTGTCATTCACCCATATTGGTCTTCTTCTCTTACGGCTGGGCTCAAGGGAAGGGAATACATCGGCATCATGTCTTGGTCGTATTACACCAAGCCCAACAAGTGACGTCGGGGACATTTGAGAGATTCAACTCTTTGTATGGATAGCCCGATGGGTGCGTGATCTGTCAAGCCGGCTAGTGGCCTCGACCATCCGCAGTCACACAATTGGCCTCAGATGTGACCACAAGCCTTGCACAGGCGGCCGCACAGCTCAAGCCATCAATCACCCAGAACTTTGACCGTGACGAATGACAGTGAGGCCCTCTCCGTAACGCCAAACGCTGCATGTATTCAGTACACCTGGAGAAGAGAGAACAAAAGCCGCAATTGCCGCCTTGACATATGCCGCAGCATTACAGCCGCAACGAGACGTCGAATCACCAGCTGCCAAATACCAGGAACGCCACGCATGCTCCTTGTATCCCGTTGCCTTCTGCACACTCGCTCTGCTGCCCAAGTGTCCCTCTAATCCCCATTACCAAGCACCCTGGCGAGCAGCACGTACAGGAAAACCACCGCCCCGGCCACGAGCAGCTTATTCCGGTGTAGCCACCCCGTTCCAGCATCCCGCTGCTGCACCACCGCGTCGACAACAGCCCGGCCCTGATGTGCGCTGTTAGCGCCGCCGGCACCGATGCCCAGCTGCGGCGGCCGACAGCTCGAGGCACCCGCAGCAGCCGGCACATGCCCCGTAGCCATGTCGACCTTTTGCTCCTTCATGGCCTCCCAGTTCTTAGCATCTACCTCTGGCCACTCGGCGCGGAACTTGGCTCCCGCATCGCCGGCCTTGACGTTCCCCTTGCCAGCCGGGTTCGCCCTGGCGTGCGACCCTCCGCCCGTCGAGTTCCACCACCGGGAGCGGGCCGCGAGCGCTCGACGCTCGGCGGCTGTGCTGGACACGGAGCCTGTCGTCATCTCCTCCGAGGTCATGAAGGATAGCAATCCGATGAGGATGGTGGAGACCTCCCAGGCCGGGTTGAAAGACTTGGGGTGGAAGTCGGAAATGGATAGGCAGAGGCGGGTCGAGGGTTGGAAGCGTCCGGAGGGGGTGTGCATGCGGATGGCGGGCGGGGCGAATGGGTATGTCGGCGGAAAGATGAGGGTGCCCCAGTACTGGCCGCCGTGGTACGGGGTGTCTTCGGGACCTGTGATGATGTAGTGCCACCTGGGAGGTTAGCCTTGAGATGGGGACGCGGATGGCGAGGGGAGAACGAACTCGAGAATGTTGGAATCGGAGGGATGCGCCTCGATATATGGGGGTGGGTTTTCGGCGATGGTCTTGTATTCGCGGGTCAACTATGTCGACGTTAGCACCGAGACGGATAAAGGGCGAGAGATTCATTCCGGCGTACCCGCTTCTGCGCTGCCTTGCTGGCCGACATGGTGATGAGGCTGGTTGACTGATGCGGACGATGAGGATGGAGGTCGATGACGTGGACGAAGCAGTTTGTCGTACGCGCGTGACGAAGGCGATACCGGGCAATGCCAAAGAAAGAACGCAGTCTTTTGCCGGAAGCCAATGGAGACGCCGCGCAATCAGTGAGCGATGCAGCGATGGACGATCGATGAAGGTGGATGCGCCGGGGTAGTAGTGATGTTGGAGTTTAGGGGAGGTGGTCACAGGCCACGCCAGGCCAGGCACTGCCGGGGGTACTTGTGGACTTGGGTTGGGGATGGCTCAGGCCGGATGTCTGATAAGAACGCCACAACCTTATCGACAGACCCACCAGCCTCACGTCACAGAATAGTGGGTCGGGGTCAAGTCGATGCTGGTGACCTCCTGGGCCCATCTTCGCGAACTATCACCAGTCTGCATCCTAGCTTCTCATCAAACTCGACCGACTCAATGGCCGCGAATACCACCGCGGGCGAGGGTGCCGTAAGTAAAACTGCATTGAAGTGCGCTCGACCACTTATTGATCAGTTTCATAGCCCCTCGACCCCATCCACAAGCTTAATGCCGACGCCGAAAGCTTGCGGCGCGAAGCCGAGTCCTCCCTCGAATATGCGGCCAAGCTGGAGCAGGAGAACCAGCGGCGCCAGGCCCAGACGGTGGGCAGCCCCCTTTCCTCGACCTTTGTCTTGCTAACGACCGCCAGCTTCTTGAGCAACAGTCGACCCCCATGACCGTCCACAACCTCTCCGTTCATGGCGCGCCCAACACGCGCCGTCAATTCCTCGACCCGATCCTCTCCCCCATCGTCGCCCCCTCGGCCAACGCAGCCACGACCCTTGGTGACGTCTCGTACCGCCTGCAAACCGCCTCATCCAAGCTCGACCGGCTCGGCATTTTCCAGCCGGCTCCCAAGATCTTCCTCAACTCAGCCGACCAGACGAACCCCTCCTCAACCCCCACCGACGTCGACATCGACATTCTGCTCGCTGAGCTTCCCCGGTACAAATTCAACGCGGGCACCGACGTGGGCAACTCGGAGGGCTCTGCCTTCACGTCCCTTCTATGGCGCAACATCTTCGGCGGAGCCGAGCAGCTCTCCCTCAACGCCAGCACCGGCACCCGAACCCGCTCCGCCTACACGGCTGAGCTGTCCGCGCCGGTAGCCTCAGACCCTGACCGTCGCGTCGCTCTGGAGGTCCTGTCCTCCGCCGCCGACAAGCCGTGGGCCTCCCACGAGGAGGTCCTCCGCGGCGGCTCCCTGCGCTACCAATGGCTGTCGCCCAGCCGCGACATGCACTCGATCGAGTACACCGCCCTCTGGCGGCAGCTCACCTCGCTGGGCCCCTCGGCCAGCCCGACCGTTCGCGCCGACGCCGGCGACTCCCTCAAATCTGCCCTCCGCCACATCTTCCGCCGCGACACGCGCGACAACCCGCAGCTCCCGCAGAGCGGCTACCACATCCGCACGACCACCGAGCTCGCCGGCGTGGGCCCCCTCGCGGGCGACGTCGCATTTTCCAAGTCGGAGCTCGAGGTGGGCGGCGCCCTCCCCCTGGGCCCGCCCGGCGTGTCCCTCGGGGGCGGTCTCCGCCTCGGCGCCCTCTGCCCCCTGGCCTCGGGGTTCACCTCGACCATCGCCCCGAGCCGCCTGAACGACCGCTTCCAGCTCGGCGGCCCCACCGACGTCCGCGGCTTCAAGCTCGGCGGCCTCGGCCCCCACGACGGCCCCGACGCCGTCGGCGGCGACGTCTTCGCCGCGGGCAGCGTCAACCTCCTCTTCCCCCTGCCCTACAAGGGCCCTGAGTCCGCCCTGCGTCTGCAGCTCTTCGCCAACGGCGGCCGCCTCGTCGCCCTCCGCGCCCCCGCCGGCGAGAAGCCCGACGGCCGGGCCATGACGGCCGGTGCCGTCGCGCGCGGGCTCGCCACGGCGTTCGGTGACCTGGCGCGCGGGCCGCCCAGCATCGCGGCCGGCGTCGGCCTCGTCTACGCGCACCCCGTCGCGCGGTTCGAGCTCAACTTCAGCCTGCCGCTGGTGGTCAGGAGGGGGGAGGTGGGGACCAAGGGCGTGCAGGTCGGCGTGGGGATCAACTTTCTGTAGAGCCTGCGAAGGCACGGTGCTTGTATCATAGGGCAGAGTGTAGAATACCATCATGTCGATATTGTTCACCTTCAGACTCAGCGCCTAACGCCGATGATGCGAGCTTGACTTAAGAGACGAGTTATAACAAGTCCTACATCCCATGAGACCGCCTGACATAGCCAGCCACAAGCCATTGCAAAGTGAGGTGTAGTAATTTCACACGACCAAAATGAATTACCAAACAGCAATCTTAGCTAGATCAAGTCTGGAGGTCGGGCATATATCCAACCGGCACTGCATCTTGCCCGTGCTCTCGGGGCCCGTTGTCTCCTGTTGGCCACATCAATACTTTATTGCCGTCTGCTATCGGCCTCCACTCACAACCTCACACCAAGCACATGGACAGGCGATCGTCAAGATAAGCAGTAGACACTAATATTTCAGCTACAAACACATGCCGTCACCGAAACCTAGCAAGAGAAAAAGACCGCATCAGCCAACATATCGTGACGGTGCAGCAGCAACAACGCCGGCCCTATCCAGCAGCCAGACCAACCCGGTCCGACCGACGATGACAAGAAAAAACAGCTCTATCCGTTTTCCAGGTTGCAAAGTCAATTTCACCCAGGCGGTGGGCCTGTCCCGTCGACCCTACCACGCCTGTGATGGTGGGGTTGGCGGGATAAATGATTCCCGACTCAACCCAGACCCTGGAATTCATGTACTCTCGTTCGCGAAGACTCCCCCGAGCAGAGAATCATTTATTCCCAGAAGCTCATCCAGTACCACGTGCTCAGGCCACTCGCCAACACCACAAAGGTCACGATTCCAGCTCCCGCCTTGTCTGCTGTCGTGATCGGGTCCGGCTCTTGGAACGGGTTGCTGTCCCTGCCGGCGTTGCTGTCTCCTCTCGAGGTACCGCCCGTGTCGTTGGTCGTCGGTGGGTTCGCGCCTTCAATGAGGAGGGAGGACACGGCGGCCAGCACGTTCATCTGCTCGCTGGCGCCCGTCGTCTTGTCGACGGCCGGGTCGACGAATACGCCGGACTCCCAGTAGAAGCCGCAGACGCGACCAGAGGCGCCGCCCGTGCACTGCCTGATCGCGGCCTCGGTCGAGTTGCGTAGCACAGGGAGAATCGTGGAGGCTGTCTGCGGGACGAGCTGCGTGACGACGGCGAGCCATCGGTGCATGAATCCCTTGAATGACAACATGTCGGCACTGCAGCGGCCAGTCTTGGACTCGCAGGGGATCTCGAACGCGACGCCGTTGCGGTAGAAGTCGGTCATGCAACGCTCCACCAGCTTTTCTGTGCGATCCAGCCACTTGGCGTCCTCGGTATAGTTGTAGAGGAAGGCGGCGCCCTGCATCATGATGGCAATGTTGTAGGAAAAGGTGGCCTTGTTGATGTCGGTGCAGTTGTGCTCGATGTGTCCACCGTCGTAGACGCGCCAGTTCTCGTGGTCAATGTAACCGACAGCCCAAAGCCAGTCCCAGATGTCCTCGGCGGACTGGAGGTACGTGTCGTTGCCGGTGTAGCGGGCGAGGCGAGCACCAATGTTGAAGAAACAGCCGTTGGCAATGGTGTTCTTGTAGGTGTATCCGGCGTTGGTGGAGACGGCCTGCCAGCGGAGACCTCCGTTGCATTCGTTGTCTATCCGCTCGGACTGGGTGGCCCAAACGGCCTGGGCGAGGGCCAGCCACTGCGGCTGGTCCTCGGGAGGATCGGGGAACTTGTTCTCCGCAGCCAGCATGGCCGTCATGCCCCAGAAGCCCTGGTCATCGTTGCCGAGGGATGCGGTGTGGTTGAGCGGCATGTAGTCGCGGTCGTCACCGACCTGGTGGACCATACCCTCGCGGACGACGTCGTTGTAGCTCGTGTCGCCAGTCAGATGCCAGTAGTCGACGTAGGTGCCCATCATGGCACCGCCCTGCCACCAGTAGTAGTCGCCGAGACCGTCGGCCGGGGGTCCAGGCAAGATACCGGGGATTTTGCCGGTCTGGTTGCCCTCGTAAAACAGCATCAGGTCATAGGCGAGAGTGCGCGCCGTTTCGCGGATGGCATCTGGACAGGTCAGCGGGGGATGGCGAGTTTCGATCCCTTTTCTACGCACCATCCGATTCCACCGAGTAGCCCTGAGCATGGGCGGCGGGGAGGGAGCCCAGGAGGAGAAGCGCCGCGGGGGCGACGGCCTGGAGAGAGTTGAACATGGTGAAAAGGGTCGAAGGAATGTAGGCCGCAGCGGCCGTGGGCGAAGAGTAATCGGTCAACGAGGAGTGGGTGCGATGCGGGATACGATGGTAGAATGGGTCGTTGTTGTGTCGTCAAGTCATGGAGATGATCAAATCAAGGTCGGTGGGCGGAAGACGTAGGTCGAGCAAGTCGAAGGGAGGATTCGAGTCGAATGTCGGTCGGGAAGTCGTCGTGAGCTTGCTTTGGAGCAGGGGTGCCAGCCGCGTGATGTGGTTTCGGTTGTGGTGTTGGCAACCAGTGTTGGAAAGAGAAGAAAGCGAATGGCAGTTGCAGCGTCTTTGCTCGAAGCAGAGCGACAGCAGCAACAGGAGGGAGTTTGACGTCGCGGGATGCTTCGGCGTGGATGGTTGGACTGGGGAAAGAAAGCTGGAAGCGGGAAGCAGAGGATGGGATGGGGAAAGACGGCGGGCCCCTTTTGCTGGCGGGTGGTAGGTGGTAGGCAGATGGCGGATGGGACTGGGACGGGGGTTAGGGGAGGGGCGGCATGGACAGTGGGCTGTACTTGCCAGGCAGCCGAATAAAGCCTGATTCAGGGGAAAGAGGGAGCAGCCCGAGAAGGAAGGGACAGAAAAGCCCAGGGCAAGAGACAGGGAGATGACGCGGTGGGAAATGCCCGGCACCACGTAAAGGGCATGGTAGGGCCTTGGCATCCCTTGGCGTCTGGGCATCGGGGCTGTGCATCATTCTATTCGTCAAGGCCGCCCATCACGTGGAGTGCCGGCGTCAACATCAACATGCAATCGACGGCTGCTCTGTCAATTGAGGATCGAGAGGGTCGAAGGGTTGCAGTTGATGGCAACATCGTCGCGGTGGTCGACGTCGTCAAAAGAAGAGTGTAAATAGAGTCGAGCGAACCAGGTCCCGCACAACGATGGCACCCACACCAAAACCACCCCTCCTAGGCACTAGCCCCGCTAGCCAACGCCCTAAACGGCTGGTACATTTCTTCACCTCCCCCTCAAGTGCCGTATAGCCCGTCGCTGGGCTTCGGTCAACGAGACAACGAAGCACAACATTCGCGCCATCCAACGTCATTTTCCCGCCTCCTTCCATGGCGCTCTGCCGTGGCGCTCCCTCGACAACGTGCAGCACGTTGCAAGCGGCGTGCCCCAAAACACCAAGCACCGCTACTTCAGATGATCTTCCCCCCGCCGAGCCGCCGCCCAGTGTTCCGCCCAGGACGGGCAAGACTTCAGACGACAGCGTCGCAAGCCGCCGCGTCAACGTCCCCAAGAGCATTCATCTCGGTTGTCAAGGGCTGTGCTGCTCTGGGTCTGGCTCGTCGAAATGTCCGGGTCGTGTTGGCATCAACCTCTTTTCGTGTTGAAGACCCTCTCTCGTCTGCGAAACGAGACGAAAACCGCGGCCACAGCAGACGCCGTCTCACCAGTGGCAAGTCAATGAACCTTAACAATAAACTCATGCTCCCACACCACGCTATCCCAGCCGGAACAGGCACAGTGCGATTATTATTACTCGTATGCCTCCCGCCCGTTCTTCCCACCAGAGAGCAGTCTGTCCACAGTGCACACACCCTCGCCATCCCTCGCGTTCCAAATCCCTGAACGTGGAATCGACAGGTCGAGACCTCGCCCTCCGCCCAATCACCACAGCCCCCAGCTCCACCGTACTCCGGAGTCTCGGACCCCGTACGAGCTCTCAATCTCGCCAGGGCCGTCAACGCCTCCACATTCTCCATCGGCTACTCCGCCCCAATACGAATATGCGAGGCACGTTACCTGTCACATAAGGAGACACAATTCGCGATGATTCACACGAGCAAGAGGAATAACGAGGCAATCATTCTGGAGTGGCATCTATTATTGAATCATGTCCATCTCGCCTGCAAAATTTGCAGGCTACGCAAGTCTATGCCCTCTCCTGGGCGACCCAGACGCCGCTGCGACGACTACCTAGCCAATGTGGTCAAGCAATTTGACAATATAAGGGAATATGGACAGGGAATATGTCGACAAGACTAGAAACACATCATGACATGCCAGGGGGGAAACCTCATACCCCACGTGGCCCTTCTCTCCGCAAGCTCGCGAGCAGCTTATTCCTGCTTCTTCTTGCCGAAGAGACCGCCCTTCTTGGGCACACGCGCCAGCCAGTACAGGCCCAACGCCGCGAAGACGTTGAAGATGATGAAGGCCCAGCCGATGCCGAAGTTCCTCCACCGGTCATCGTAACTGATGTTGAGGCCCTCGAGGAAGGTGTTGGTCTTGTCCATGGTGCACATCTGGCACTCGGTGGTCGAGTTCATCGTTTCAGTCGTCAGGTAGCCGCCAAACTGCTCCATCCAGGGGCCGAGGTATTCAGTACAGCTGTCGCCCGACGGAGGCACGATCGTCAGAAGCTCGTTATCGGCGCACACGACGTTGGTGTTGGCAACCGCCACTGACAACATGCCTGCGACGATGTACGTGAACGGCGACACGCGATACATGAAGATCCAGAAGCCAGGCAGCGTATCAGGGTTGGCAAGCACACCACAGAAGATGAGGCAGAGCATGAAGAGCAGGTTGGCAATGTTGGCGCCTGCCTCGGCCGTCTCGAAACCGGCAATGATGAAGTCGGTGAATGTGGACGTGAACAGGAGGAAGACCAGAAGGAACAGGAACATGAGGGCACCACGCTCTGCGGTCTGCCCGGCATCGATGGCGTTGTTCTGGAGGCCGACAGGGTAGTACCAGCAGACGTACATGAGCGCGGCCATGAGCGTGTTCCAGGGCAGTTCGACAATGATCTGGGAAAGCATGAAGATCTTCCAGCCATAGACCTTGGAGGGCCGCTCACGGACCTCGTATAGAGACCGCTGAATGACGAAGTAGGGCATGGTCTGCTGGACCAGTTGACCGAAGACGGTGAGAATGTTGAAAATGGCGAACATCTGGTTCTGAAGGCCCTGGATCGAGTTGGGCGCATCGAAGAAGACGAATCCGATAAAGAGAGCGACGAGAATACAAAGAGCGGCCTTGGAGTAGATGTAGGAAGGTGTGCGCCAGTATTGCTGGAACACACGGTGGGTGACCTCGTAGAGTTGGGTTCCGAAGCTGGCAGCGAACTCGCGGTACGAAGCCGTGTCCTCCTTTGTTGTTGAGGGGTCCTGGGGGGCACGCTCATCCTTGAGGCGCTGGAGCTCAGCCTGCGTCGCGGCGTACTCGGGGCTCTGGCGCCAAGCCTCAAACCAGTCAACCTCGCTGTACGAACCAGGAGCGGCACCGATGACCTCGAGCATCCACTCGGCGGGGTTGGCCTCCGCGGGGCAGGTGACACCGCTGATGCGTTCAAAGTAGGCAATCATGTGGTGGGAGTTCTCGCCAATATCGCCGAAGTAGACGGTACGTCCACCCTTGGCGAGGAAGAGAAGGCGGTCGAAGCGCTGGAAGAGCATGGCAGAAGGCTGGTGGATGGTGCAGAGAATGGCCTGGCCAGACTTGGTAAGCTTCTCGAGAAGGTCGAGAATAGCCCAGGATGTCTGCGAATCAAGACCAGAAGTAGGCTCGTCGACGAACAGCAGCAGAGGAGGCTTAGCAGCGAGCTCCACACCAATGGTGAGGCGCTTGCGCTGCTCGACGTTGAGACCTTCACCGGGAACACCAACAACAGCATCGGCGTACTCGTCCATCTCGAGGAGCTTGATGACCTCGTCGACGTAAGCGAGCTTCTCAGCCTTGGGGACGTGGGCAGGTTGACGCAGCAGGGCAGAGAAGTTCAAGGCCTCGCGGACAGTGGTCGTCTCCAGATGGAGATCCTGCTGCTGGACGTAACCGGTCTTGCGCTGGAAGGAAGTATCACGTTGGTAACCGTCGACAAGCATTTCGCCGGTAATGACACCCATTGAGGTACGGTCAGCCAAGCAGTCCAGGAGAGTGGTCTTGCCAGCACCGGAAACACCCATGAGAGCGGTCAAGGTGCCGGGCTTGACCCAGCCATCGACGTTGTCCAGGATGCGGCGCGTCTCCTTCTTGATCTTGACTTCGTAGCAGACGTTGTTCCAGTGGAAGACAGAGGTCTGCTTCTGAATGAAGCCAGCATCCTGTCCCTTCTCGGCAACACGGTTGCGGTCGGCAGTGGTGACAGGGCCGACGCGAACCATGTCCTCGGGGTCGTCCTGGGAGTGCTTCTCCTTGAGGGCGGCAGGCTTGTGGCCACGGCGGAAGACGAGGACCTCGCCCTTGGACTTCTTCTCGGACACAAACTCGGCGGCAACCATGTAGACAACGAGGAACCCGAACATAAAGGCAAGGAGAATGCCGAAGTTGCGCCAGCGGTTCGCCCACTCGTAGCCGAAGGACGACGAGGCGTAGATGTCGCCGTTGACGAAGTCGTTACCAGGAACAGATCCAACGGCTGTGCAGATGCGGTTGCTGTTGTCGACCGACTCGTAGATGGTGTCAGCGAGGGCAGCAGGCACGTAGTCGGTACAGACGAAGTTGCGGTTGTGGAACTCGTTGACGACCAACGCCTCGAAGGCATACGCCAGGGGGTCGATGTAGTTGAGCCAGCGGCACCAGTCCAGCATGTAGGGCGTGGGGATGACGAAACCGGTGAAGATAACAAGGATGAGAATCAGGATAGCGGCAGGGACCATGGCTTGCGAAAGCGTGCGCGACGATGAGGCGATCGTGCGGAAAATCATGGACATGGCCAGAACCGTGAAGAATGAGATGAGCAGGAAGAAGAAGAAGGCACCCGCCTCTCGCCGAAGATTCGTTATGAAGTATAGTGTTATGTTAAACACTAAACAGTTGAGCAGTTTGTACGGCATGTCGACAAGCATCGATGCGACGGCTTCGGCAGATGGATGGTACAGGGCGTATCGGCTATGCTTTTCGACAATGGGACGTTGGGCATACAGGGTGAGAATCTGCGGCATGTTAGTATTTCACATTACAGCGGAAGTCGGGCAGACAACTCACCTCGAGGGCACTGGCGAAGGCGTTCATGAGCAGGGCGAAGAAGAGGAGGGCACCGCGCTGGAAGAAGCTCGAGGAGGTGTCCTGGAGGTTGTAGAAGACGGAACCGATGATGAGAGCCATGGCGGTGTTACCGATCAGGGAACCCACGGTAATCGAGGGGTCACCGATCAGGCGCTGCCAACCGCGCCAGAGGCAGAGCTGGACCTGCTGCATGAAGGACAGGGTGAAGGGACTCTTCAGGCGCTGACCCTTGGCTTGCTGGGCGTGCTTGTGGGCGCGGAAAGCCTCAGCGTCGGGACCGTTGAGGGGGTGAGTGACCTTGTACTCCTCAATCTCGGCCTGGAGCGCCCTGTACTGGACGCTGTTCCTCCAGGCGGCAGCAAAGTCGTCGGGGGTGCGAGGAGCACGGCCCTCGAAGCCGTCGCGAACGATGCGCTCGTGAGGGCTGGTCATGGAGGTCAGGAAATCCGGCGTGGTGGCACGGGCAGGGCAGTGGAAGCCGAGGTCGACGAAGTACTGGCGAGCCTCATCGGCGCGTCCGAAGAAGATCTGACGACCCTCGTAGAGGACGGTAGCCTTGTCGAACAGGTCGTAGGCGCTACCGGGGGCCTGGTAGATGGAAACGCAGGCCGTGGTGTTGAACAGCTCGGTCTCGAGACGAAGGGTCTTGCAGAACTCGATGGCGTTGGCAGAGTCAAGACCACGGGTGGAGTTGTCCCAGCACTGCAGGGGGGCGCCGGACAGGGCAGCCTCGGCGATGGTGACACGCTTGCGCTCACCACCAGACACTCCACGGACATACTCGTTGCCAACACGCGTGTTGACAGTGTGAGAGATGCCGAACATGGCCATGACCACGTCCCTCAGGTGGGTGGAGAAGGTGTTCTTGTCGAGGCCGTCCGGCAGGTGGCGGGGCTGGCGCGCGCGAGCGGCGAAGGTGAGGGTGTCACCAACGCTGAGCTGGGGGAAGTGGACGTCGACCTCGGCGGTGTAGATGGCCTCGCCGCGGTGGTTCGAGTGCATCTCCTTGGCGGTCATGCCCTGGTAGTTGAAGTAGGAGCTGTCGTCCGAGTGCAGGCCGTTCATCTCGCCGGCAATGGTCTTGAGGAAGGTGGAGCAGCCGGAACCAGGGGGGCCGAGGACGACCAACATCTCGCCGTTGCGCACGATACCGTCGAAGCTGCGCAGGATGTCAATGCGAGTCTGGCCGCCACCCACGAGGGTGCGAGCCAGACCGGCAAGGCTGAGCCAGATGTTGCCGACATCCTTCTGGTAGTCGGTGGCCTGGCCGAAACCGTAGACGTTGAGGTTCTGGAAAGTGACGCCCGAGGTGCGGAATCCACCACCGTTGCCCTTAACCATGTCGACAATGGCCTTAGCCCAGCCACGGGCGTTGAAGTTGCCGGATGCCGGGTTCAGGGGCGAGTCCTCTTCCTGGGCGGCGAGGAAGGGGTTGGCGCCGGAGGGGATCTTGTTGGAGGTGTTTGAGTACTTGCGGGCAAGCGACTGGACGATGGAGGCGCGGCGGTCCATCTCGGAGTCGTCGTCGACGGGCTCCTCGGCGCCAATGGCGTCGCCGTCGAGGGGGGTGGCCTTCTCGCGGCGGGTGGTGTCGCTGTGGGCGACCTCGGTCACGGAGGTGGCGCGGGTGGCGCTGGTGTCGTGGGCATCCTGCTCCAGCTCGGAGTGGCCTGGCCGGTCCGAGAGGGGGACGCCGGCACCTTGGGCGGTGCCATCGTAGTTGGTGGGAATACCGTTGATTCCCGGGACAGACATGGTGGGCGGTTGGGTTGCGACGGATCGCTCGCCTCGTATATGGTTGTCGTGCTTCCTTGGTCCTCTGCGCCGCTGCTGCTATCAGGCGGGCTGCGGTTGGGTGGTATTAAAAGATTATTGTAGTGGGGGGTGGTTGAGTAGGGGGAGGGGGGAGAGGGGGGGGAAAGGAGCGTCGTGAAGAAGGAAGAGGGGTGAAGAGCAAGGTGAGAGGAAGAGAGGGACCAGAACTGAAGAAAAAGAGCAGGGACGATGGGCGATGTAAGTAGGATGAAGCGACGGGAGAGGCAGAAGCAGGTGAGATCCCAATGCGGAAAGGAGCAAGGACAACGGGCAGGGGCGCTCTAGTGACGGGATGCCGGGGGCGAACCGGGTCGTCCAGATCCACGGAAGTTACAAAGATACGGCGGTTGCAGGGCAGGCGCAGGGCGAGTGCTGGGCAAGCGCAGGAGCCAGAGTGGGTTATGCCCGACCGTTAAGGCGAAGCCAAGGAACCAAAACACAGGGTCGGCCAAAAAAAATAAAACAAAAGAGCCTCGCCGGGGTGACTTTGCAGTGCGACGCGGCCGGGAGCCAGAGCTTCGGCTGGTGGGAGCGTGGCCAAAACTTGCTCTCGGACTTGGTCAGGACCCCGACGGTGGGCGCTTTGGCACAGCGTCGAGGTCTGGTTTCGGCCGGTGGGGTGGTGTCAATTGTCAGCGAAGCTTCCACGGAAGGACTCTGATGCCGCCCTGGAAGCAAGTCCGCAGGCGGGAGACGGCCAGAGGGTGGGGCCCAAAGTCCGCAAGGAGGAGCGATGGGGTCGTTCTTGGCGGGTGCGAATCCCGCAACGCAGGTAATGAAGGAAATAAGGCAGGTACGGGTGTGAGCGCTCGCTTCCTCCAGATCTGACTCTTTTTCTGGGCCCCACCACCCACTTGGGACCCGGGGCGCCCGACCCACCTAGGTCGAACCCACCAACCCACCAACCCACCTCCGACAGTGTTGTCGTCTCCTGAATCAGAAGTTGCTCGAGAAACAACAAGGCCCCTGGCGGTTGGCGGATGACGAGAGAACGCAAAGCTGGCCCTTCAGCTCCCGTCGAACTCAACCTTAATCCAATGTCCGGCTGACGCATTCCTGTCGGTGCAGTCATCGCACGGCTGACATTCTTGTGAACCCCGTCCTGCCTGACCCCTGGTGGTGCGAGCAGCGCTTCTAGAAATGGCCACACGTGTAGCTGTCTCGGGTACATTTCGCGCACCACCCACCGGCGGACGTCGGCGGACGGAGACTTTAGGGAGACGATCATCATGGTGAGCCATCGACGCTTGCCGGATTGGTGGATGCGTGCCCTGGGAGCCTGGGGCCTGGAGCCAGCCTGGAGCCCTTCCTTGGACGTGAGAGATGAGAGTCATCATCCCGCCTGCAGATTCGCTCACAGTCGCAGACCCCAATCGCCCATCGGTGTCTTGTGTCGCCCCGAGCGCAACCCGTGGCTGTCCAATGGGAGCCCCGCCCCGGGAATCCGCCTCCTCCGCCGCCTGGGTCCCGGGCAGATTCGTCCCGCCTCGCTGGCGCTGGCGGCCATCCTTTTCGCGTAGGCACCGGACCTCCTCCCATGATGACTTCGGGTCGGGGAGGGTGCGCAGGCCCTGATGCGGCCATGATGGCGGGCTTGACGGCAGACGCAGCTTGCCAGGCTGCCGACCACGTCAGCCATCCTCGTGAAGCCCTCACTCATGAGCCAGACGCCCCTCACGCTGACATGAAATGACAAGGACCAGCAGATTGTCCAGAGCCGCAAGCGAGGTTGTCTCCCGCGTGGTGGGGTCCGCGGCCACGCGCTCCCGTCGGTCGGGCCCTCCCTGTGTCTCGACCGCGTCCCTGCGAGTCCTGCGTGGCCCTCCTAGTCCCTGCCAGTTTTCTCCCCCGTCTCCACTCTTTTCTCGGGGTCTTCGATCAACCCGAAGCCCGGCAACCGGCCGTGCCTGCTCGCTGTGAAGGTGAGTGAGTGTGATGGCAGGCGCAACCCGATGATGCCATGCCGCGGGCGCTAGATCTCTCTGCATCGCGACAATCTGCTCGATTCGCACTCAACCCACCGCCATGCCTGAACCCACCGCCGCCTAAACCCACCACCCACCACTCACCCATCACCCACCGCCCATCACCCACCACCCATCACCCATCACCCACCACCCATCACCCACCACCCACCACCACCCGGCGAACCCACCAACCAACCCACCAAGCCTTTGACAGCCTGGAAGCAAATCCCATCTGACGCCTAGCTGCCCAGCCCGACAGCGACGATCCCCCAATCCCCACGGCGAGACCCTTCCGGCTCTGCGCTGTGCCTGAGCTTATCAATAGCCCGCCCCTTCGGCTCCGTACGGGCTCTTGCAGCTCCCCGAGAGCATCACCTCAGCCATGCAAACTCCGCCTCGCCCGTATTTACGTGACACAGCCAGCTTGGGGAAAATTACAGTCCGCGCGGACGGTGGGTTTCTTCCATTTCTGAGACGTTACCGCAGAAGAAAGGCCCGGATCGGAGACAAACCCATCCATCGCCAGCTGGTTTATACGAATCACACGCACCCGAAACCCTGAACTTGGCCCGCCATTCGCTGCATTGGCACGCTGACGAGAGACACCTGCTGACGGTCTCTCTCCTTGCTTGTCTCTGACTCGCCATTTTGGCCCCTCCATCTTATCAGCCAAGACAAACAACCCGTCCCGGGAATGGCGTCGTCCCCATCATCCCCTAGGGCTGATTGTCACATCCGCGCATCGACCGCCGGATAAAGCCACAGCAAACGTCCGCATAACTCGCTGGACAGTACTGATCCAACGGGCACGCAGCGCAGCCACTCGAACCACCGGCTACCCGACCTCCGACGCCCGCCGCCCATCACCTAATAAAATCCTTTCGCCAGCAGCACCACGTACGACCCGGCAACCCCTCCTCCCGCCCCGCGACCCCGGACGCACACCTCGCGTGCGCCGTCCAGTCGCGAGGCCACCCCCTGACGGCAAGCGCCAACCTTGTCCGGTGTTCTTCGGCCGTCACTCGCGTGCCGTCAGCCCTGGGCTCGTCGCGCCGTTGTGCTATGCCGAGAACGTCCTGACGGCCTCGAGGAGACGTCGTCCGTTCCACCTGAATTGGATCCGTTGCAGAGGGGTTGCGCGTCTGGCTCTCAGGAGGGGAACCTGGGGGTGATGAGGCGAACACGATCCCGAATGCGATTGCGAGGCGATTGGTACGTGTAATTTTCGTCCTCTCGCTTGCAGCTGGCGGCAAGTGGACCCCAGACCCACTGCTAAACCCCAACTCCGTTCGGTGACTTGGTACTTGGGAACTATATTGATGACAGGATACGGACTTTCCTACAGACACGAGTTGTCAAAAGGCTTCAGAGAATGGCTCGTTTGGTTTTCTAGATGGTGGTCTGGGCAAGCCTAGGATCGCAATGCCACAGCAAATGTGTTACGCTTCGTTGAGACCCCCCAAGCCTCCAACCGAGCATCCAAGCACAACAGAAAGGCGATTTCTGCCATCCCGCACATGTCACCGGAGCCAACGCTCATCTTCTGCCAATTGGCTTGTCAGGGCGCTTTGGCTTTCATGACGATACACGGCCGCCGAGTCAGTCCTCGCAGCCGCAGTTGGCGGCTGTTCTCTGTCAAGGCAGCAGCCAAGAGTGTCAAGCATGCGGCATCCTACACAGGGCCTCGTGGTTGTGGTGTGAATTGACCCGAGAGCCTGTGTCGGGCTATCGGGCTTCAAACCCTGCCGTGCAAGGTGTTCGTGCTGTTACCTGGGCATTGCAGCAGGAGGTCAAGTAGTGGAGGGCATCCAATTTGGCGAAGGAAGTGAAGGCTACGTCGTCTCAGGGGTTGCTGTGCAGATCAGGATTCGCGCGTATTTGCGGTGTCCGTGGGGCTCGACGGTTAGGAAGTCCGAATTCCTCGCGCATGGGAACATGTAACGTCCCAGCGGCGTGTAGGCAACGGCGCAGACACGGGACCGAAATTCATCAAAACCCGTACATCGAAATCAGGATGCTGATGGTGCAGTCTGCGGGCCCAGTGCCTTGCTGCATATGGGATTGCCAGGCGGCCCAGACTCAGCTACCTGTCCGGTTCTGTCGATAGTACTCCTGGCTGATACGGCATAGAGCATCGCATCAGGATGACTTCCTGCGAGCGGTGGGCGACAGTCGAACTAGGAAAGACCGGTCTCCTATGATCGGTCTTTGGAATATATCCCAGTATCAAATGGAGCTCTTTGCTGGACCAGTGGGCTCTAACACTGCAGTGACCCTCGCTTTCGCTCCCGCGTTGCCACTACTCATACCCATGGCCACCGACAGGGACTTGATGCGGTGAATCAAACAACACAGGTCTTGATTCTCTGAAAAGCAAGGACCCTTGGTTGCAGCGGCGTGGTCAGATCGCCTCGGGCAGACACTGCGAGCCGCCTCCCGTCACTCGGGTCCTCACTTACGCCGCTGACTCAGCCAGAATCCGGGGAAGCTTTGACGCCGCGGGGCGAGACCCCGATTCGTCTGAACTTTTGGCAAGTCCACCTAGAAAGAAGTTCACACACATTCTGCATGCCCAGAGCACTCTTTTCTTCAGTTCAGCGCCTCTGGCGCGCCAGAACCAGCCCCTATCCGCCCATGAAGGGCTTGGGGCGACTACGGGGCCAGCCACGATGAAAAGCGAGCGGACATCGGGAAGCTCATTGAAGCCGGATGTCGAATGACGCCCTGCGCCGGCGAAGATGGACCAACCATGGAAAGGTCTGGCCTGGTGATGTTGAAGTCTTGAGGCACCTTGCCGGCTCCGGTTTCCTCCACGTGTCCGCCGGAACAGTAGATCTTGTTTGCTCTCCCTTGGTCCGCGCCAACATCAGATTGTCCGCCAATTCGCTCCATGTCTCGGTGGCCTACCTGTGCAGCCTTTCGAGAATGATGCACATAAAGCTTCGCGCTAGTAGAGTGAAATATCGCTCTGATCATATCGCACAGTCGAATATGATGCTTGAAGGCCACCGACCTCAAACCTCGTTGAATGGTAGGAGTAGTTGATCTCCGGCAAAAAGAAAAGATTGGAGACTTGACTGTGTATAAATTCAATATATCACGAACAGCTTAAGTAATGTGGCTGCAAGGTGGCACATGGTCGAGGCACAGGCCGCTCGAAGCATTGTTTAATCCATGTTGAAGGATGGAAGAGACTGTGCCCTTTCAGGAGTTAAAAGAAATTGGTCAAGTACGAACAGTCCATACACAATGGCATAGGTCATCGAAATACTCGATTTTGTAACGTAGCCTTGGAGGTCTTGCAGGATTCAAAACCGCGCGGTAGGGAAACTTACATGGCGCGATGGGGTCCACGCAAGGGTTCATTGATGTTTAATTCGCATCTGATGATCTGCACGTATCGTGCCGATGTGCATGGGTGTTCCCGTCCTGCGTGCCGGCCGCGGTTCGGAGGCAATTAAACAGACCGCGTACCGCGACTGGCTACAACAACACTCTCTCGACTGCCAGAGGATGACACCAAGATAAGCAACCTTCGTAGACAAATCTGTTATCATTATTGTACTATCACAGTGTACCTCAGTCTGTTGAAGATCGTGTGACAGATTCGTTAATGTAACGCTGCTCAACACATGAGCCGCAGGAAGTTCAAATGGCAATAAACTCTGCGTTGAAGGCTGGTAAATGTATGGAAAATTTCAGCTAAATCGTCCCACGAGATCATGAGGAATGATAAAAGTTCGGCCAGTCACTTGCACAAAGTACGGCCCGGTAATCGACGAGCGGGCCCCTAACACATGGATGACATGGCGGTCGGATACGGACAAGACTCACAATCACAACATATTGGAGTGTCAAAGTAAAGTGACTACCAGACTGTGAATATCAACGAAATTTATGGGACTTCGCACTCTGAGGAGCGAACAACGAAAGCAAGTTGACGAGGGCTGTTGATTAGGAAAGATTATTCTTGCGACAACTGGGGTTAGAGAACTACGGCAGCTGGCGGGAAATCGGAGTTGACACGAACTTACTACTAACATGTCATCTGGAGGGTTTCCCTACAGCTGGTCAGAAACTATAGTTCTATTCGATTCATCAATGCCCCAACGTGGTAACGATGTAACCTATTCTCAAACATATTAAATTCCCCTACACCTCGCCCTGTAGCAAAAATATCTAAATAGGCACTGATACAGAACTCAATCAAGTATCTAAATCTTCCTGTGGCCACTACAGAACCGACAACACTTTATTCAAATCCAACAAGATTTCACTCTCAATACAGTCCGATATCTGCACGTTATTCGCATCATCGGCAATCGGATTTGGATCCAGACACCGGCACACAAGCTCGCTCATCCTGTCGCCCGCCTTTCGTGGCGCGTAGAGCTTCGCCATGTTAACCAGTGTGTCATGCACGTGTGCCGGGTCCTTGGTGAAGAGTACCGCCACAGGTGTGGCGCCGCCGTCGTCACTACTATCAGCATCTTCCTCGAGGCCTTGGTTCTCTGCGTGTCCGAGCTTCTTGTACATCTTCACATACGAGTCCGAGAGCACCACGGGGTCGAGGTCCCGAGTGCCAGGACGGACCAGCATGTCCCACGTTAGCAGTTCAAGCGCGCAGACACCCAGGCTGTAAATGTCGTGGTCGATGGTGTAACCCTGCCTTGCGGTACCGCGGTGCGCATGCCGATCCGGATGCTGGTACATGACTTTGTCGGGCGCCGATTCGCCCACCATTTTGGTCGCCACACCCGAGATGACGCGCGAGCGCGGCCACCCACAGAGGAAGAGCGTCGCGTCGACGAGGTGGCCCTCGGCGTCTTTGCGCACCGCCATCAGTATGTTCTCGGGCCGGAGGTTTTTGTGCACGAGGCCGAGGGTGTGGGCCTGGAGGACGGCGACGGCCAGTTGCCGGAAGAGCGAGATGCGAATATTTAGGGATGGTTCTGGTGTACCATCGGCGTACAGGCGAGAGAGACTAACGAGATCCCTGTCGGGAAGCGGGCGCTCGAACACGAGGTCAATAACTCTGTCGTCGGTGTTGATGCGGTAGCCAAGTAGGTGGGGGATGAACTCGGCCGACAAGGCCGTCTGAAGCTTGGCGGCCAGGATGCGCGAGCCGCCCTCGATGCCGCTCCTAGTGTTTTCCGTATATGGCGTCGACTCTACCACGACCGGGGCAATGACATTCTTGTCTTCTCCCGGCCGAACATAATTCGCCCTGGTCAGCGCGGTTGTCCCATTGATATTGAACCGGTCCCCGAAAAGAGTCAGATCATTCTCCGTGAGGAGCATGGGGTCCTCCAGGTTCGTGATCTGCCGCAACTTCATGGTCAGAGTATTGAACTGGTCCAACGCCTCCCTAAAAGCAGCAAGCTTCCCCCCCAGCACCTGATGTGGTGACGGCGAGTGCGCTGCGCTACGCGCCGGCATGAAGGCCCCTGTGGTGTGTCGTCTCCACCTGAACTTGGGCTTCTTTTCTGGCTCGAGCGGCGCCTCCAGTAGGACGGCGTCCACGGCAGCGGGAAGGTCGTTCAGTAGCTGGTGGAGCATGTTGAACTCTCGAACGAGACGGTCCTTACGCTCCGATACCAGGACGCGGTCTCTAACAATGGACTGAGCGATCTCGAGGTGCATCTTGACGTCGTCGCGACGGTCGCACAGGCCGAAGTCCCTGAGCTGGGCGGCGAGCTCCGTTGTGGCCCGCTCGTCGTGGATCTGCTTCTCGACGGAATCCCAAATCTCGAGCACATCCTTGACAAAGCTGACGGCGCCCATGAAGGCCGAGACGGCTGAGAGAGGCTCTCCCATGGTAACGGGGCATCGAGTGGTGAAATGGTATGTGTTGCAATTGACCTTTATTTCTGTAGTGAGCCCTGGCCTGTCGGACAGAGTCGTCCTAAATGCACCATTTTGTAGATGTCAGTCGGGCCAGTCCGCCGAGTGTAGTTATGCTGAGGGGAACCCGTGAGGCATCAAGGCACCAATGCATGGCCAGGGCAGCAGCGCATGCAGCAATGCTCTTGACGCTGTGGTTTGGGGGCTGGCTCCAGGAGAAGAAGGGGGCAGTGGTGGTGCTCCCCTGGACAGCTATTCGTCGCCGCACCCATGGCGCTTGGGGGCCCATCTTCCTACATAAAAGCAGGCGCGTCAGTTGGCGAGACAGATTTGCATTGCGATATCCTATCCGTACCCGGACAGGGCAAACTTCCATAGCTTCCTAGGCTGCGCAGATTCGGAGGGAGCCGTGTCATTTATTCCTCAGGATGCCTCGCTTCGACGACCGCAATGGCGACCCACCTGCGTCGAATCCGCATGCGCTGCAAAGCCTTATCAACACGACGTTCGCAAGAGGGGAACTTGATAGGGCGCTTTCGGTTCGGATGCCCAATACCAAAACGTGGCTGCTCGATGATCCGACGTTCCTCGAGTGGATGGAAACGCCGAACTCGATCCTCTGGCTCAATGGCAGGCGTACGTCGCTGTCCTTGTCGCGCCGCCGCCAGGTGCGTCGGTCATCGCTAACCTTCTCCATTAGCTGGAACTGGCAAGACCATATTGGCGTAAGTCTTGGGCCTTGATGGCTCACCACTCCCCGTACTGATCTTGTTGCAGTGCAGCGGTCATCGAGCATCTCATCACTAAGAAGCAGGGTCAGGGCCCCCATATTGGGGTGGCCTATTTCTTCTACAATCTCAGAGAACGGGATCAGACCGTCGAATACTTCTTATCGACCATTTTAGCAGAGCTCCAGGCGAGTCGACCGGATCTCTTCCCCCAACCAATCCGCAACGACCTAAGCGGAACGAACGGCGTACTCAATGCCGACAGCTTATTCTACAGCCTGGTCGAGACTCTGGCCAAGTTCGACCAGGTCTACATTGTCGTTGACGCCCTAGACGAGTGCAACGTGAATGAGAGAGGCTCGTTGTTCAGCCTCATTGATCAGCTGGAGAAATTTCAAAATATGACCGACTGGCGATTGCTCATCACCAGCCGCCTGCAACCTGATATCCAGGCCATGATGCTCGATCGACCTCTCCATTTTGAGATCCACATTGGCGCACATGAGGATGTCCCAGAAATATCAGACTACGTCAGGTGCGCCATCTCAAAGGACAAACGGCTCATGAAGTTGTCGGACAACGACCAAGAGACCGTTGTCAAGATGGTGGTGAACAAGTCTTCTGGCACGTGAGTATCGGCGAACCCTTGCCTTTTGATAACAGCTCTTGACTGATTTGGACTCAACTCAGATTTCTTTTTGCCAAACTTCAACTCGAGGCTCTCAAGACGCCTGGGATGGCGGCAAAGCAACCCGTCTCCGATTATTTCCAGTCGCTGCCACGGAACCTTCACGAACTCTACCGCAGTGCATTAACGAGCATCGAGCCTGAATTCAGACCCGTTGTAGCGACGTCACTGCGTTGGTTGACCTGTGCATTTGAGTTTCTCACAACGAATGCCCTGGATGCAGCCATCAGGCTCGATCCGACTCTGCCAGAACTACCCACAGCCTCTTCGGACATTTCCAAACTGTCTAAAGGTCTGATTGAGGTGAGACAAGAAGACTTAGCTGACAAGCAAGCTGGCAATGTGCGGCTCGCTCACGCCTCCGTGACAGAGTTCCTCTGCCGACTTTCTAAAATCAAAGACCTTTCTGAATTTGCCATCGATGTTCACGGAACGCATGGGTACTTGGCCGAGAGGTGCCTAACGTCAATCATTCTGTACGCACAGTCCCCAGATCGAACCAACACAAGCGAGGACTTTAAGAGATTCCCCATGCTCCAGTATGCCTGCAGATATTGGTTTACCCACTCCTCAAGACAAGATTCGACCACTGAGAGTCTTGAGCAGCTCGCCGAAGAGCTCTTTAGCTCGGAGACGTTACTTTTTGCTTGGCTGTCCGTTCATGATCCGGAAGATTTGACCAAGCCCCCATTTACAGCGCCTCGAAACCAAGCGCCTTTACTCCACTACGCCGTCTTGACTAGTCAGTCGACGCTTGTACAAATGATGCTCAGAAAAGGCGTTGATGTCGCCGCCACCGACGCCAACGGCAGACATGCCTTGCACGTGGCTGTTGAATTTGCTGTACGAGGTGATATCATCGACCAACTGCTCGCAAAAGGAGCCCAACCTACAGCCAGAGACAATACGGGCAAACTACCAATCCTGATGGCAGCTTGTGCGAACCTGGCATCCCTAACCCGGAAGCTCTACGAACATACACCTAGGGATGACCTCTATCAGATCAACAGTAATGGGCTTACTCTCTTACACTCACTGGCCATGAATGCCAGCGGGGAAATCTTCAGGCTGTTGTTTTCTGGGCGGAATCATCACAACACGCCCCTCAGTGCCGGCTCAACCGCTCAGGTTGACATGAACCTCAGGGATAGTCAGGGCTGCAGCCCATTACACCGAGCCGCCGAGGTGGGCAACCTGCACGTCATGGAGGTTCTCATCAAAATGGGTGCCGACGTCAACCTTCGTGACGACAGCAAGAACACGCCCCTGCACTTTGCCACGCGGGACGACCAGGAAGCGGCAAAGGAGCTGCTGATTACATATGGTGCGGACCCATGGTTGGAAAACGTCAACTCCGAGACCCCGCTGGAGGTGGCCTGGAAGAAGAAGGCGCTCATTTGGGCGTGCTACGAGGTCGATCCCAGTCGAAGCACGGACAAGAGATTGACAATGGGCACCCAGGCTGTGTGTGACGTGCTGAGGAAGGTGACGCCATGTGATGGCCTCAACGGACCCTGCCATCGTCGTTCCTGGGTACAGTGCCAATGCCCTGAGGTAAGATCAATCTTTTTTGAGTTTCTCGTCTGGATTTCTTTTGAGTGGGCTTTCCCAACACTCGGACGTATTCGGGCTTGTTTGTTGCAATAGGGATGCATGTATACCTTTCCTCTTCACGAACCCTTCGGCACCAAAAAAAAAAAAAGGATTTTCGAAGATTGCTGCGCTAGACTGGGAAGATAGCATTAAGTGGCGCTCTGGCAGTCTCTAGACCCCTTGGAGTTGCGCTAACTTCCACAGTTTATATTTCGCAAGACGTACAACATGTCACAACTACAAGCCAGCATGGCGCGGGAGGTGTATAGAGTTCAGCTTCGCGAATGCCGGAATTTGCAACGCATCGACCATCCCTATATTATATCTTATCTCGGATACGAGGAACTCAAGCTTCCAAAGCCGCAAGCTGCGGTGTTGTACCTTGAATATTGTGGCGGCGGCGATCTCGATATCCTACACGTCTTGCCAAAGCCACCGTCACCGAAAGCAGGTGCAAGCGATGACGAGGATGAGACTTCGTCGCTTTCCGGGGACAGATTTTTCGATGTTTTTGGGTTATCCCCCGACGCTGGCACGGGTGTCACCCCGCTGAACGAGTCAGACATCTGGACGCTAATGTATCAGCTCTTTTTGGCCCTTGCGTATCTCCATTATGGTGTGAAAATCACTACGGACGGCAGGTGCTATTGTGAAGCGAATTGGAAGCCGTTGGTCCACCGGGACATCAAGCCGAGCAACAGTCAGTACTTCCACTGAACTCATGAGCTTAGAGCTTATTAGGTGTTGAACCAGCCTGAGCTAACTAGGGGAAATTAGTCGTGCTGAGCCTGGATAAACGTGGCTCTCGCATTGCTAAGCTCTGTGATCTTGGGCTCTCCAGGGATATCAGGGTCAGACAGACTCTTCCGCGGAACGTGGGAACCGAGGACTATCAACCGCCGGTAAGAAATGCCAGAATACTACCCGGATGCAGTCATTCTGTATTAAATGTTGACATTCGTTCAGGAGCTGTTTGATATAAATATGGACGAGAAGGAAAGGGTGTGGACTAGCAAAGGGGACGTGTGGTGTTTAGGGAGTAAGTGACATCCCTGCTATCTCTTAAACTTCAGGAATATGGTACTGATTTGAGCCACAGAAACCATTGACATATTGTACAAAGACTTCACCCCGGGCGAGGCCATGCGCAGGATTCTTGACAGGTGCCAAGATACGGATCCAACCCTAAGGCCAAACAGCCTCGAAGTCGCCGAGAAGGTGCACAAATACGTGGCCAAGCCGTTCAGCTCTCTAAAAGCTGAGCTAGGCAAAGGAGAGGGCGGTTTCTTCATGCGAGCCTTCTTCGCCATTGCTGAACACTTGGACAGATACACGGGTTTTGAAACGAAGACGTCAGCTCGCCCACGGGAAACTCTCATCGAGCGCCTTCGGCTACTACTAAAAGATGGAGCTGAGGGCCAGTTCCAGAACATGTCTGAATCTCTCCACCTCGCCGTACTGCTGGGGAAAGACGAGATGCTGAGGGATCTACTCAAACGGGGGCAGAATCCTGATGAGAAGTGGCCAGATTCGCTGTGGACGCCGCTCCATTTGGCGGTGCAGCAGGGCCAGGAAAATATGGTTAATGAGTTGCTTCAAGTGACAAAGGATCTCAGAGCCGAAGACCGGGGTCACAATTCACCCCTAGAGTATGCGAAGAGACCGGGACGTGGGCATATTTTGTTGTTGATGAAGAAAAAGCTCATGTTGTCGTAGACTACGTGGACAGCAATCCCAAAGTAAATGATTGAACCTGAGTGCAGTAGCACGCCTAGGATATATCGGCGTAGGTGGATAGTTCTAGAATTGCCTTTGACTTCTAACGGTCTGAGAAACCTACAGAAATTGCAGCTCCTCTTGCGGATTGTTGCACGGGATATACGCCACGAAATGAGCTGTCAGAGGTGAGTATTCGTCTCCATAAGAGCACCACAGCTGGTGCGGCGAGGAGTAGATTGTGGGGAAGTCCTAGCTCTATCCGCTGAAGATTCATCGCGACTGAAGGATACCCAGAGCACCTCCACTTCAAGCTAGGGCGGCAATAAGAATGAGTACCATTATTGGAGCTCCGTAACATATTCAATGATTTAGGGAAACACGCGAGCGCCCTGGAGTGATAGCACAAGATGAACATATGAAGAAGTTTCCCTACTCAATATCTTCAAGCCTTTATTGCTCGACTGCCAGACCCCCAGAAGTTGTACCATACCCTATGTTGCTCTCTGCGGTCGCCCCGAGATCTTGCTGCAAACCATCTCGTACATGCCAGACCCAACTGGCTTGTAGAAATCCTAAGATGAATAATGTCCTGTGTTGTTCAGTGTTAGCATTCATGTTTCTTGTAAATTGACTTCCGGCAAGCATAATGAATGATGGAAGCAAGAGAAAGGGCATAAGAAACTCGTTACCATGCAACCCCAAGCCCGCTGAGAAGACCAACAAGCCCATCAAAAGGGGTACGATTCTTTGCATCTCCTGCTAGACCAACAGAAGCGGCCAGCGCTACTACACCACAGAAAGTTGACAGCATGGACCCCGCAGCTTGAACGCTCAGGTGCACAGCGATCCTGAGACAACCAGCCAAATGCATTAGGAGCGTTGAAATCGAGAGGCTGAGAAGAATCAGCAGTGGGAGCAAGCAGTATTCCAGCACCCTTGAGTTGTCAGCTGCGGTTTCCAGCGAAATCACTCGTGTGAAAGGCTTTGTAATTACCTGTTCCAACTTTCGAACTCATCTTCATCGGTCTCCTCCACAGCACTACAGGCGATAAGACCAACTTCCCCCAGCAAAACAAAAGACTGTGCCAAAAGAAGGGCAGAATACATCTCGCCCGCGAGGTACGGCTCTGTGTCGCCCAGATCATCTGGTTCGTGCTGGGCGCGTCCATCCTTGGTGATCAAACTGCTCGTCCCTGGCCTGGCAACTCTTCCAGGCCCATCACCCTTCCAGCTTCCAGCTCTGGCTCTGCCGGGCCAACCATCATGGTGTTTATGGCTTGGGTCTGTTGGTGGAACGATGGGTAGCGACGCTCTGGACCCGTTCCAGATTTGGTTCTCGTAACTTTGGAACCGCCCTCGAGAGAGCACAGTCAGGAGGGTGAACTGCGCGAGTTTGTCCATGCTGACATTCAAATGGTGGTTAAAAGACGACTTGGCAGATTGAGTGGTACTCTTTGTGAAAAAACCTGAGCGAGATAACGAAAGCCAGTGTGCAAAATAAAGGCTCTTGTTGATGCCCCTGCACCTGATTATATGGGGATTCCAGGTTAGGTGCTTGGTGGGTTGTCACGCGTCGTATACCACCAAGTGCTGAGGAGCAGCATGTGAGCCCCCAAAACGGCAATACCTCACATGATGCCCAGAGTCAGCGCCCACATGCTTGGTACCCCAACTTCTGGTATTTCCCCAGCCCCAGCATTGTGGAGATCCGAGGCAACAGCTACTTGGTGCTGAGAATTGCCCTGGCAGCAAGTCGTTACGTACTTTCGTCACTTTTGCACTGCTGACTAGCTCAGGTGTTTGCGATCTCAGACGTGGCTGAGAACAGGCCCGGGACGGGTTGAAAGGCTGGAAATGTCACGGCAACAGAATCAAGAGGGGAACCCAACCATGCCCAATATCCATTTCGCCGTTCATGATTGTTTAATTCAATGTGAATTTAGTAGCTCTCTGGATTTCATCTCGCCTAGCGTCTCAACTCCAGGATTTTATCCAGAACCTCGAGTCCCTTTACTGCCTACTCAACCGCCTCTTGCACTTGCGCTTCGTATCCGTGTCAAGCACAGCAATCGACAGCTCGGGCAGCTCAAACTCGAACACACCATCATCGTTGGCCACAAGATCAATCACCTCGCTGTCGACAATGTTGATACCCGTGAAGGGGTCGTTGTACGCGTACGGATCGCCACCTGGGTTGGTCAGAACCGTCAGGATAGCGCCAGTGCCAGCCTCCACGCCGTCAAAGTCGATGGAAACAGGCACATCGGCGCCGTCGGTCGTGTTGTACACAGCGCCCTTCCAGATGAAGCTGCCGGCGTCCTCGTTCTTGCCCGAGACGTAGAACAGCGGGTCGAGGGACCCCTTGGCGGGAAGCGTCTGGGTCATGGGGTGCGCGGCGAAAAGCTCCCACAGGTACCAGCTCGTCGAGCGCGTGGTCAGGGCCGAGTCGGCGGCGAACTGGACGAGGGTGACGGCCCACTGCCAGCGGTTCATGTTGCGCAGCACCGGGGCGTAGAAGGTACCAGGGATGCGATCCGCGTTGCGCTCGTAGCCGATCATGGAGACGGCCTCGCCGACGGTGCCGATCCACCAGGGGAAGGGCTGCAGGTTGCCATCCCAGCCGGTGCCGCCGTTGGGGTGCGTGGCAGCAACTTCGCCGATGATGTGGCCGATGTCGTTGTCGAACTTGTCGAACTCCTCGACAAGGGCGTCGGGCTCGCGGTAGGGGTGGTAGTCGCCGATGGCGGGCTCGGGGATGTCGTGACCGTCGTGCGTGGCGCCCGAGGCAATGACCTGGATGTCAGGGTAGCGCTCGTTGATGGCCTCGAGGAACATGGGGAAGCGGTATTCCTTGTACGACTCCCAGCCCTCGGCACCACCAGCGAGCCAGTCCTCGTTGCCAATCTCGACGTATTCGAGCTTGAAGGGCTCAGGGTGGCCAAGCTCAGCACGGCGGGCACCCCACTTGGAGTCGGTAGGACCACGGATGAACTCGATCTGATCAAAGGCATCGTCGATGAAAGGCTGAAGCTGGTCCTTGGGCGTGATGTCGCCGTTGAGGGCGAGGCCAGCCCAGACGCCGACCACTATGGATTGTCAGCGAATGCCAGCGGACACGTGGGCGGCAACAACTCACCAATCTCGAGGTTCATGTCCTCACCCCACTGAAGGTACTCTAGGAGACCCAGACCGTGGGTCTGCTGGTAGCCCCAGACGCCAGGGAAGCCCGGACGGTAACGAAGAGGGCCGAGGGTTTCCTTCCAGTCCCACCAGGTCTTGTTGTCGTTACCCTCGAGCATGTTACCGCCGGGGAAGCGAAGTAGAGACTGAAAAGATAATCAGCTTCAGTCAGGAAGCAAAAGGGGGGGTGATTCATACGGGGTGCAGTTCAGCGAGGGACTCGGCGATGTCAACGCGAAGACCGTTCTTGCGGTTCTTGTAGGTGGGCGGGAACAGGCTGATCAGGTTGAAGTCCAGCGAGCCGTCTGCAGCGCTCTGATTTTGTCAGCGTTGAACAGCATCTACAAGCTGAACCGGCATACCTCGGGATCAAAGGTCAGGGCGAACGTGTTGTTGCTGTTGGGGGCATCAACAGTCGGCACGAGCTCGAACTCATGCTCGGTCCAGTCATCAGCGACTGCCTTCGACTCAATGTCCACCGAGCCAAACACGTCATCGTTCAGATCAGAACGCAGCGAGGCCGTGAAGTTGCCCTCGTAGGAGCCGCGGACCCAGAAGGATCCCGTGTACTTTTGCTGCTTCACATCGATACCCCAGTAGCCGTCGTTCGCGAAGCCGACAGCGCCGGATGAGTTGCCAGCTGCCACGTTCACCGAGACGGGCAGTGCGTCGGAGAGGGGCTCGCTGAGGTTGCTCAACTTGAGATCGGCGCCATTGACAGAGTGCCATCCGTCAAGGTTGACGGGGAAGCGCTCGCTGAACTGGAAGGCTCGGTTGCGGATGAGCTCGGCATAGATGCCGCCGTCGCCGGAGTTGTTGATGTCCTGGTAAGGTGAGCTGACGTATGACCCAAAACATGAAGAGAGGGATCACATACCTCGTGGAGGAAGCCATATTGGTGGCCGCTAGTGGCGTTACCACCCGACGAGCCGACGGTGATTTCGAAGGCAGCCGAGGACGCCACGCAGGCGAGGGCCAACAGGGTTTGCTTGAGAGGCGCCATGTTGCGTTCAGTCTGTCCTGATGCTTGAGGATGATTGCGGCGTGGACCTGTAGCGTAGTAAAAGAAGCTGCGACGTCGGCTTGGGTTCTTATACCCTCCGAACTGGCCTGGGGAGATCGTCACCCTGAGCAGCTAGTTGCCGACCCCATAGTTTCGTTGTGTGCCACCCCGCATCGCGGTGGACTGATGGACAGCAGCCCAGGCGGCAGAATCAGACGGAAGCATCGTGATTCGGTCGGCAGTACTCCGAATAGCGCATCAAGTGTTACTCCAACCGCCAGCGACGCAGCTGTAGCTTCGATATTGTGGCGGGTCCGGATAATTCAGGGGCAGCTCGGACTAGTGCATGGCGGGGGGCTGCCGAACAGAGGCGAGGGAATATCGACATCATCGACCGACTTCACTTCGGCTTGACGACAGCTCCATATGCAAGGAACGGCCCGGGATCGTGAGGGGAGAGGGGAAAGCGGAGGGAGCGGGGAGGACGATCGCTTCCCCATCCTGGTCGTGATCCCCGGATGCGCCTCGGGGTCCCCAGATCCTTGGTCATCATGTGCCGGCTGTCTGCCGGCGGAGCTGATCACACGACTCCCATTCGCGCGCTTCGTGCGAGAACCTCTGCCTCCACGCGCAGAACCACGATATCCGCAACCCAGCGACATGACTTGGCACCGGATGATGTTGTTGCCCGATGTAACGGTGGGCGGCGTTTGTTGGCGTCATTTGGTGTTTTCTCACGACGACGCGGATAAAAATGACTAGGATTCCTGACTCGCATGCAGTAGCCTAACGGCTGGCCAGGGCGATGGTGATATGAGGCTGCTCGCTATTTTGTCTTGTCCTGTTAGTGGCTCGCTTGGGTCGCGACGAGGACTGCAAGTGGTGTAAATCTGCATCATCGTTGCTGAGCAAGGCCAGTGCTGTCTGCAGCTCATGGAGTTGACGTTTCCTGGAGGAGTTTGTTGACCAGGCTGCGCGTTGTAATTAAAGTCTGGGATCAAGTCTCAAGCTCAGAGTTCCGACAGCAATGTTATGTCACGACTCCACCGGGATAGATGAGTGTCGGCCAGGAAATGTTCTTCATGGCCTTTGTCGATGTCGAGTTGTCGGAGAGCTTCATGATGTTGCTGCTGTCGCCCAAGGCATCATCGGTGTCCCTACTTGTGATAGGGTCATCATACCCTAGATGGCAAGGCCGATAGTCTGAAGGCCTCTAGTCAAGTCACGGTACATGTTGTTTGTAGCTTCGAGCTGCGTCCCTACATTGAAGATTGAGCGAGCAAACAGTCAATAAAGCCATGTCGAGCATCTGCTAGACTAATACCATAGCACCGCCGTTCGCAACCTCGAAATAACCAGGCAGTTTCTCGATCCTCTTCCCCTCCCGCTCGAACTCATCCACGCCCTCCTGCCACGTCCACGACTTCAACGAGAGAAGGTAGCTGATCAGCCCCGAGTACACCTGCTCTCGATCATGCGTCCTCGCCCAGTACTTGGACCCCGTCGCCTCCGCGACCGCCAAGCCCCCCTTCACGCCCCTCGAAGTCGCCTTCCCGGTCCCCAGCTCATCCAGCGAATGCATCAGGGCGAGCCACCGCGTCCCCTCGGGCGCGACCGTCGCCGCGTGCCCCGCCTTGTCCGCGTCCAGCCCATGCGGCACGTACAGCAGCGCCTCCGGGCCCCACGACAGCACGACCCCATGGTGGATGTACGGATACCCCGAATCCCGATCCGGCATGCGGAACACCCTCAGCCACGGCGGCACCGGCGCCTCCGCCTCCGCCAAGACGTCGGGCCACGCCTCCGCACCGGGCTCCAGATCCGGCACCTCGACCACCGTGTCAAAGTGGCCCCATCGCTTCACGAGCGGCGCCGCGTCCTTGACGACCAGCACCACGACGTCCCTGCCGAACCGCTCCAGCGTCGGCCGGTGGCAGTGGTCAATGTTGTAATGCGACACCAGGATGGCGTCCACGCCCGTGCCCCGCGCCGCCCAGCCGGGCCGCGCCGCGCCCTCGATCCCCGCGATCAGGCGCTCAATGTCCGCCAGGTCGTCGAAGCGCCCGTCGTGCAGCCGCGAGATCTTGAAGAGGAGCGACGTGTACGGGTACTCCGTCAGCGCGCCGCCGAGCCACAGGTCCTGGAGTATGTGGTAGTATGCCTTGCCCGAGTCGTCGGCCGTCGGCCGCGGGAGGGAGATCATCCATGAGTTGTCGGCGTTGAGGCGGGTGAGAATGGGGCGGAGGGGGCCGGCAGGAGTGGCTGCCAGGTCGGCGAGGAGAAGGTCTGTTGTGGCGTAGGCTGTCATGGCGGGAATGTTTTCGCAGTTGGGTGAGGGGAGGTTGGGCAATGAGTGGGATCCGATGGTGAGATGAGGGGATGGGATTAAGTATCGGGCGGGTTGAGGCCATCACAGGCCTGAACGAGTTAGGTCCTTCTCATGTGATGTGATCCTGCTGAGTGAGATAAGTCAGCCTGTTAGCCACCCCATGTCAGGTTGGGCACACATGGTTGCACTGGGGTCATGATCGGCAGAGCTCAATCGAGTCTTATGAATCGGGCTCACATGCGGTATGCTCAATTGTAATCTACGGAGTGTTAATCGACCTATCGGAGTGTTGTTGCTTGTATCGTCCTGACGAGATAGAGATGAAATGACCAGCAACGCCGTAAGCTTTAGTCTGCTCCCAGCTTGGCATCAAGCCTTGCACATGCGCGTCAACTCCGCTGCAGTCGAGGGTATCCTCATCGTGCCGCGCCTAAACCCATTCACAAGCCCAGTCTTCTCATCCCGCTGCGTACCGCCACCGAGGACGATGCCCCCTTTCCTGATACCGATCGCCTTCAAGCTCTTCGCCACCGCCCTGTAATCCCCAAAGAAACGATGCGCGCGGAAATCACCCCCCGACGTCACCCCGTGTCCGAGAGATACGCCCCAGTGTCCTCCAACATTAATAGCGTGCGCGGCCGGGTCGCGGTCAGGTTGAAGGATCACCGAGTAGATGCACCCTGTGTACCGCACAGCCGACTCGGCCATCTGCGCGGGGAAGCCCCAGCACTTTGCATCCGTCGACAGAGGATGCCAAGGCGTGACGACCAGTGCGCCAACGCGGCACATAACCTCCCTGTGGACAGGTGTGACCAGCACCACGGCCACCCGCCTGGCGCCCCGCGGCGTAAGCACCTTCACACCGTGCCTCAGCTTTCGAATCGGCACACTGCGCCCGGATGCCAACACCACCGGTGTCGACCCCGCGAAACACGGGTTGGACGAGCTGTGATAGCGGCTCATCTGGATGGGGCCTCTCCGCCCGCCCCTTGCCTTCTTGGACGGCTTTGGAGGGGGGATGCTGTCGAACGCGTTGTCTAGGGCATTGCGGCAGGCGATGAACAGCGGGCTCTTGGAACCGTACTGCAGAGGGCCGGGGTCTTTGAACGAGTTGCAAACCTGGCGGGTATGGGCGTTGAGGATGGAGGGGAGATAGTGAATACCCCATTTGCGGTAGAATTCAGCGTTGGTGATGGCGAGGGAGATCTGACCCTTGGGCTCGGGGCCGGTAAGGTCTTGAACGAGGGACTGGTTCTCTGCGTCGGCGTGCTGACGGGCCGGAAGGCCATCGATGAGTGCCTTGAGACCCGAGCGCAGGCTGTTCGGACGGGTGATGTGTTGGTGCTCGCCATTATGTTCGCTTTCCTCCATATCGACGATGGGAAAGATGGAAGACAAGAAGGCGCAAATCTGCGACCGAGACTGATGATAGGCAATGTCGGAGTCCGCCAGCATAGTAGGATCCGTGATGACGCGCTCCACGCTTTCGGTGAAGACGGCGCCCGTCATCCGGGAGAAGGCGAGCGTTGCCGTGACTGTTGGAGCCTTGTCGTTTTCCAGAAGCTTGCCCCAGGCAGCAGGCGCGGCGCGAAGGTAGATGTCACGAGACTGCCCATATTGAATGTTTCCAAGGGAGATGGTCAGCTGTGAGGTCGACCCTCGCGAATCGGCCCGGACAGTTGGCGCCTGCTTGTCGACCGCGTCGCCGGCGGTCTCCTCCAAGGCCAGGTCGGTAGGGTACGTCAGCGTCAGCGTGGCTCGGTTCGCATACGTTGACTGTAGATTAGCAACCGCGTGGACAAAGACTGTGCCCTGTGGCGGTGTGTTAGCGGTGGCAATCACCAGGCAGAAAGCATGACTCACAATCATGCCAGCATCGGGGATGAAGGCATAGTTGCCTCCGCCAATCTCAGCAATCGACTTGAGCAGGCCGGAGCGGATATGGTAACCGAAGCCGAAAGTGTGGATGGAAGCTGGGAGTTCCCCCATGGCCCGGATCTTGGGAGTGTAACCCAGCCGAGGACACCTAGTCTCGTTAGCACCATCGATTCGTAACGACCAGATGCAACTCACCCAGTGTTGGGCATGCCGTCTGTCAGAACCATCATGGCAGGCACTCGTCCCGAGGACGAGCCGCGGTCAAATAGCTTGATGCCCTCGGTGATGCCATGCCACATGTTGGTACCATGCAGGGGTCGCAGGACTTCAATCCTGGCCTTGGTCTTCACTTTGCTCTTGGGGTCCATCTCGGTCAAGGGCTGGACGACTTCAGCGTTGGTAGTGAATGTAACGATGCCCAGACGATCACGCTCATCTAGCGTCTCCAGGATGGTGCGCGCTGCGTGCTTGGTGAGGTCCAAGATCGATAGACCAGTATCCTCGGCCTTCTCGCCCGCGGCAACGGGCGCGGGCGCATCATCTTCCATGCTACCAGAGACGTCGATGACGAGGACGATATCACACGGCGCGCGAGGCAGTCGCTTGCCGGGGTTGATGGGCTCTCGCGGGGCCGTGGGTGGCTGGACCTTCACCAGCAGACCGTCCTGCGACGCCAGGGGATGGACCGAGAGGACAGGGTCGTCGACTTCGTGCTGGACCAGCGTAGCAGGCTCACTGAGGGTCGAAACGGTGTCTGAGGTCACCGAGGAGGAATCAGGCGTCGCAGGCGGGTTGCTGGTGGTACTCGAGGAAGAGCGCGCCGCCAGGCGGGAGAGGGTTTGAATCTGTTCGTCGTCAGTGGGCGCTCTGCTTGGGTTGGTGATTCCATAGACAGAGCAATCGCACTCACTAGAGTCATTGTGACAGGGGGTGTATGGCCGACAAGGCAAGGGCATGAGCGAGAATCGGGAACGGAGCGAGGTTGATAGACTCCAGCGTCAACACGAGCGGGAGCCTCTAGATGTACTCGCGATGCACTGATTTCCCCTCTTTGAGGCCTCACGGCGGCCTATCAGGCTGACAGGCCGGACAATGACACATCGGGCTACACAGGAGCGTTGGCCAATAACAAGCACGGGAACGAGGATGGGATTAGGTGGCTCTGCTCTCGAAGGAGCTGAGGACTTGCGAGACGGGTGCCTGCTGTGGTGTGGTGTTGACTGCTGAGCGGCGCTGGCACCGAGTGGCCGACACCCCCCAGAGCGAGCGGCGTGGCTTCACGAGCGGAGTGTCCTGGCTTGGCGAGGCTCGCTGCGGCGGCCTGCCTGTTTGCTGCTGGCTGTTCGGTGCCCGGTGCCTTGGGTGCTCCAGCTTCGATGGGTGCCTCGTAGTGAGCCCGCCGCAGCCTAGTGGCGTGCGTCAGCCCTGTAGCGGGCCCTGTGGTCTGCCCCTGCTGGTGTCACTCTGAGTCTTGGGGGGGCCACATGCGAGGAACCGAGCGAGCCGGGCTTCCCCCAGCCAGGGTGGTGAGGCCGGCGAGCTGAATCTGGCATCGGGGAAGGGCAGCAGAGCCGAAGAGAGTGCTGTTAGCGGCGGTGAGTCAGGCCTGCTGCGGTTGTTCAGCAGTGATCGTTCATGGCTCATGGCGCTGGTTGGTGAAGCATCCGCGCGAACGAGAAACGGCTGACGGCGTCATCCGCTGGGATCAAGTGCCTGTGGATTCCTTCAGCCTGCTTGGCCCGTCATGCGCGTATGCTCGTGGCATCTCGTCTCCCCTTCCTGGATCCTGCGGTCGAACTGGGTACGTCATTGTTTCGGATCGTGAGTGGACCCCTTCCCTCGAGGCATGGTGAAGGCGGCGAGGCTGCGAATGCGAAGCAACCAAGGAAGGGCGATCCAGGGACCGGATGAAGGATCGGGGCCTGGGGTATCCCCACTGATGGGCACGAGAGGAGACCGGGGTGAGGGTAGAGTCGGAAGGCGAGGTGATGGCGCAGAGGGCTGTGGGTGGGAGGCAGTGCCTGCTGGTGTTTGACTGTTTGCGAGAGAGCAGACGGCAGACGGCAGAGGCCTGATGGCGAAAGCCGAGAGTCCGTGTCTGGCGGGCTTTAGGGACTTTGATCTGATGGTGTGTTTCCCTGGGAGATGCGCTAGGCAGTGTGCTAGGCAGCCCGGGAATGAAGTTGTAGCCTGGTGATGGCAAATGGGAGGACAGACGAGGGACGGGGAGGGTGTGGAACTGATTGCTGCTTGCCTGCCCCCGCCCCCGAGGCAGAGGCGTGAAGGCAAGGGCGAGCGAGGGGGGCCCTTGTGAGGGTCCTTTCGATCGAATTGCGGGGCCAACCGCTCGGACCACAGTTTGTCTCGAGTCACATGATGCTGCCTGACCCTTCACTGATAGTGACCAACTCGGATGACTAAACCCCTCTGCCTGCCTCTGCCTCCCATTGGTTGCAGAGCCCAAGGCCTGTCCAGCATTCCCGATTCCCATTCCCATTGCCGTTTCGAGGCGCTGGAGCATCCATCCATCCATCCATCCATCCAGCACAACGACGTCGCCATCCATCTCATTCCGACCGGTTACCGTCCAGCGCCCGACTCGGACGCAACCATCATCTCCATACACCCTCGAACGCAGTCGAAACCATACACCCCGCACCTCCCCCGCAAACCAATCCAACGCTCGACGCTAGACCTCGAAGCCTCAGGCTAGTGCGCTCGCCCGTCTGACGTAGAGGCAGCCATCTTCTGTTCGTCTGCCCGACATCGACCTGTGCTGCGTCGGGGGGGCATGCTGGCTTTGCGGGTGCTGCGCAGGATGATGGTTGATGGAGGAACGGCATGGCGATGCGACTCGAGGTCCCACGCTCGATCGTGGACGTGACGGACGGGGAGATCCACGCCTCTCGCCACTGCACATCTCCCCCTTCATTTTCAACGATCGCCAGATGCAGATGACGCCCGTGTCTCGGTCTCTCAGCCTCCGCCGCCCAGCTCTCCGCCAAATGCCCGCCCATCAGCACCATGATTCGCGTTACTCCACGATTTACCCCTCAGGAGCTCTCACGACACGCACCTCTCGCCCGCCAATCAGCCTCCCAAGTCGTACCCCCCTTCGAGGCCACCCCTGGCCGCTTGGCTGCTGCTGCTGCTGCTGGCCGCCAGCCGCGCCGCAAGCTTCATCCGACCCGACTCGTCCACGCACTGCACAGACCTGCATCCTGCATCCTGCTGCTGCGTCCTGCACCCTTATTGCCCTAGCCTAGCCTGGGGAGGGGGGAACGCTCCAACCACCGGCAGTAGGGCCAAGGAAAGCCAAGGGAGTCAAGGGAGCCCCAGGCGGCGTGGGGGAAGACGGATGGCCCTCGTCATCCAATCCGGTGCCTCGCAATACCCAGCCGTGCGGTCTTGCATGCGAAAGAATGGCCCCGAGGACCCCTCGTGCGCAAGCGCCGGGCTGCCGCATCGCCTGGATTACCTGAACCGTGAGGGTAACGGAATGACGTCCGCCAGCCAGAGGCTCACATTTCCCCATGTCTCGCGCGCTTGCTACGTCCCTATTTCTTATTCGTGTCGCCCTTTTGCTCGACGGCTGGCTGTCCCGTCTCCAGGGCCCATCCCGACCGAGTCTGAGCCTCCACCCCCCTCCCCCAGCCTGCCCGACGTAGATGATCCCCATGAGGGCTTAAACTCGATGGACAGATGCGCTGTCATTCGCCACGCTCTGAGGCGCTGCTCCCGGCCTGACCCGCGAACGGAGCCTTCCCTGACCGAAGTGGTCTGCCTGCCTTTCTCTCGGTCTTTCTCCTGGCGTGGTGTATCCTGCTGGTGGTTGCGTCTGAGAAGTATAAGACCAGAGTGCCCCTCTGTCCAGCTTGAGTTTCCCTCTACTTCTTCACTCACCATCACCGTGTCTTACCTGAACTATTTTCAACGACTTCACCAGAAACAAACTCCAACGACTTCACTAGAAACAATCTAGACAACGGTCTCCTTGTCGCACGGAACTCAGACACCACCACCCACCACCCACCACCGTCACCATGGGCTGCCCTTCCTGCTGCAAGTGCGGAAGCATGATCGTCATCAGCAACTCCTGCCCTTCCTGCGGCCACCATGAGTGCACCACCTGCCTCTGAGGAATCAAAGATGAAGGCGACAGCTCTGGCGGCCACACCTCTTCCCACCGAGTAAAAAGCCTGGTGCCAGGAACAGCAGACAAAAAAAGACCCGATGCCAGCCGCTGCTGACTCAGCATCCTACCTCACATGGGTCTGGGAAGACCCGACTATTCCCGAGAGCAGGGTCGCTCATCCACCACCAAATCTCTGCACGCCAAACCAATCCACTCAACACCACACCACGACACCCCTGGCTCGCCCCGTCAGTCATGCGGCTCGGCATGACTTGACGGCCCTTCTTGACCATGGTTTCGGCCCATGACCCCGTTGGAGTTCTCAGCGCGTGTGCTCTTTTGCGATACCCTTCCTGTCCCTGCACTGGCGTTTTTGGCTTGGATGGATCTCGGCAGTCTACGGCACGGTTGATATTGGCTCCTTGGGGTGATTGACGCTCTGATCGAGTCCCTAGCCCCAGGAGACATCATTTCTTCATCCAGGATGCTGAACGGCACAGGCCCGAAAAGGCCTTGTCGATATCGGTTCCTTGCTAGGTAGATCCAATACACCCTCATCCTGTATATGACTTTCCCATGTCGTGACCCGCTCTCTGAATCTCATCAAGCGCAGGCGCCCGTGAAAAGCCCATCGTTTTGGGTAATCGACCGTCCACGTCAACTGCTAGCTGTCAACTCAAGTCTACAAATGGAGGAAGCCAGAGATCAGCACGCCCGTCGCACGTCATGACAGCTGATTGCCCCTGGGCTTCAGACAGCGATTCAGACGGCCCATCATGGGCGGGCGCACTCTAGTTGAATTCCATGACTCTGCGGCGTCCGGCACTGAGGGGAGAAGCGTTCCAGCACCGGAGGATCACACGTGCCGCACCAAGATCAGCACCACTAGATGCGACACGACGCCATGGAACCCCTTCTGAATGGCCAAAGATGTTCGCCAGGCTTCTTCCGTGCGCTACTCATGCTATAACCTCGCTGTCAACCAAACACAGTGAGATCCAAATCCCCGACTCTCGTCCACTAGATCGGCATCCCCCCATGCGCTAGTCCGAGCAACACGCCTAAGATCACCAAAAACCGCGTCCGCCGGTCGAACTTAAACCCTCGGTTACCAGAGACGAGTCATGGCCTTCATCGCAGAAGACGACTCCAAAAGACAAAACACGACGGCAACCACCTGCCATGAGATGTTCCTCACCAGCTCCCAACCGCTGACCCCACCATGTCTAAATCCCGGAGCCCTTCCCCGACTAGATCCCCGGCTTCGGCGCCGGAAACCGGCCATGGCAGCCCCGGTGCCGATACGGACATGGACGCCGCCGCCATGCGCCGGCTCACGCGCAAGATCGACCTCCGCATCATCCCGCTCTTCATCTTTCTATACACCATGACCTTCCTCGATCGGGTCAACATTGGCAACGCCCGCCTCTGGCACCTCGAAGCCGACCTCGGCATGTCTGGCTACGACTACAACCTCGCGGTCCTCGTCTTCTACATCCCCTACATGCTCCTCGAGATCCCCTCCAACATGCTCCTCAACCGGCTGAAGCCGCGCTATTACATCGCATCCCTCGTATTTCTATGGGGCTGTAAGTCTCGCGTCTCTCCAGCCCCCCCAGCCCGAGCACCACACGCGGCATCACGAGGCTGACCGTCACAGTGACCATCACGCTCGCCGGCTTCTCCACCACGTTCGCGCACCTCCTCGCGGCGCGGACCCTCCTCGGCGTCTTCGAGGCCGGCATGTTCCCGGGCTGCCTCTTCCTCCTGGCGTGCTGGTACCCGCGGCACGTGCTGCTCACGCGCATGGCGCTCTTCATGCTGGCCAACGACATCGCCGGCTCCGTGTCGGGGCTCCTGGGCGCCGGCCTCGGCGCCCTGGACGGCGTCCGCGGCGCCTCCGGCTGGCGCTGGATCCTCTGGCTCGAGGGCGGCGCCACCTGCGCCGCCGCCCTGCTGGCCCTGCTCTACGTGCCCGACTTCCCCCACCGCGAGCCCTTCCTCACCGACGCCGAGCGCGCCCTCTGGGCCAGGAGGCTGCGCGACGACGACGACGCCTGCGGCACGCCGCCGCACGAGCCCATGACCCCCAAGGCCGTGTGCCGCGCCCTGCGCGACTGGAAGGTCCTCTCCGGCGGCGCCCTGTACCTCGCCGTGTGCGTCACGGCCTACAGCATCTCCGTGTTCACGCCGACGATCCTGCGGACGTTTGGGTGGGGTCCCCTGAAGTCGAACCTGCTGTCGACGCCCATTCGCATCGCGTCGGGGATCGTGTCCGTCGTGGTGGGCGTGCTGTCGGACCGCACGCGGAGGAGGGGCGTGTACTGCCTCGCCGGGTTCGGGACGAGCATT
This sequence comes from Verticillium zaregamsianum, assembly GCA_002851755.1. Lineage (NCBI taxonomy): Eukaryota > Fungi > Ascomycota > Sordariomycetes > Glomerellales > Plectosphaerellaceae > Verticillium > Verticillium zaregamsianum. The sequence continues at coordinate 2,855,754 of NMXM01000011.1, read as the reverse complement.
TTCGGGCTGATACTGGTCATGGTGCTCAGGCAGGGAGGGCTGCGGTACATGGGGCTGTATTTCGCGGCCGTGGGCATCTACGTGTGTCAGCCTCTTGTTGTTGCGTGGTGGTGAGTTCGACATCGCAGTGTTCGTGAAGCTCGAGACTGACAGGAACAGCGTCAACCAGGTGGTCGGGAACGTCAAGCGCGGCACGGCGACGGCTTTCGCCATCAGCTGCGGGCAGCTCGGCGGCATCATCTCGGCACTGGTGTTCCCCATCAAGGACGAGCCGCAGTACGTTCCCGGGATCAGCACGTGCATCGCCTTCCAGGTCCTGGGCATCGCGACGGCCGTCAACATGTGGGTGTGCTGCAGGAAGGAGAACCAGGCGCGGGACAAGGGCGAGCGGGACCATCGATGGGATCTGCCCGAGGAGGAGGTGCGCAGGCTGGGGGAGAAGCATCCCGATTTCAGGTACACTCTGTGAATGGAGACATCAGGCTTTTTGGAGGGTTTTTACGATATTTTCATTCCACTCATACAATGGAGGTACTGTTGACCCTCGCCTCGAGTCTTACTCGTGTGGGAAGAGCCTCAACGGCGACGAATAGTCATCGCCTGCATGCTCCATCACCGCGGCGGCATCCCATACCCTGCCATGACCATCTCCATATCCCCCCACTCCGGTGGCGCGGCCGTCTCACTCCCGTTGAACGGATGAAAGTAGAACCCCCCATCGTCGAGATGCACGTTCGGCGCCCCATACGTCGTCACCGGCCCAAAGTTCACCGGCCCAGCCATCGACATGGCTTGCTCTGGCGGCACCCCCATGACGCCCTGACCCATCATCGGATACGAAAACTGACCCGCGTCGGCCGGTAAGGCCTGCCCGGGCGCAGACACACCGGCCGGGAAGCCTCTCGGGTAAGTGTTCGCCGGCATCGACCGATCGGCATCCAGCTTCTTCTGCTGGCCTGCCGTGCTGGTACAGTCGGCAAACGCGTCGACGACCGAAGCGAAGCGCTTCATCGACCCGCTCTTGTTTGTCTTGTTGAGAACGGCCTGGGACTGGAGGACCAGGTCCCGAATCACGGCCTGGATCTGCGCCTCCCGCTCATCTGCCGCCCCAATGCCGTCGGGCGTAGGAGGCCGGCGCAGGAGACGAAGGATCAGGACCATGGCGGCGCAGTAGGCGTAGAACACGTCCAGGCCGGACAGCCCGTTGACCAGCTGGAACCCGTCGAGGAACAGGACCATGTACGTCAGCTGCACGGCATGCGCGAGACAGGCATCCGCCACGGACGACATGGCAGCCACCTTCTCGCCGTCCTGCAGGCTCTTCCTCGCCGAGGCGATCTCCCGCAGCAGGACCGGCCGCGTGGCGACGATGGCGATGTAGTGAAACTGAACATGCAGCATCAGCACGGCGCGGAGTTGCGCGCGCGTCTTCCACGACAGCGAGACCTTGAGCTCCTCAAACTCGACCGCGTTCGCGTCGTCGGCCGCCCCCCCGAGCGGCACCGGCGTCTTGATCGTCGGCATGTTGAAGCTCGGGTTGTCGCCGACGTCGCGCTTCCACGCGTCCAGGGCCTTGAGGATGTCGTCGATGCTGGGCTTGGAGACGGCGTCCTGCGCGTCGGCGTCCGGCCGCCGCTGCCTCGCGTAGGCGAATCGCGTCCGCGCCAGGATGGCCTGGAGCTTCAGCGACAGGAAGACCAGCTTGGCGTCCGTCCCGCTGCCGCCGTCGAGGAAGCCCTCCCGCGGCGGCACGATCTCGACATCCATCTCCTGCAGACCGCTCGGCCGGCCGAGGCTGGAAGCGAGGAACTGCTCGAACGAGTACAGGGTGCAGAAGACCCACTTGCGGACCTCGCGCTCGAGCGGGCGGAACGAGGAGCTCATGTCGCTCCGGTGAAGGCCCAGCGCGAAGGATATCCTCGTGGCCGTGCCGACGAGGTTCCACGCCGCGTTGCGCTCGTTGTTGTTGTGCAGGAAGAGGGAGAGGAGGACCAGGACGCGGACGTTGGAGAGGGTGCACTTGGAGATGAACTGCGGCAGCAGCGTGCGCGACGCCGCCACCGACTTTCTCCTCAGTTGGGAGTGATCAATGCCGGGGATGCCGGGGTTGGCGATGGATCCGAAGACGATGATCATGTGCAGGCATCCCATCCAGCCCCAGTCCGGCACGGGGCGATTCTGCATCGGCTCGTGCAGCTGCCGTCTGGCCTGCACGATGTAGAGCTCGTACTCGTCCTCGAACGTGGCCCGGTGGAAGAGGGGGTAGTCGTCGTGGACGTTCTTGAAGTACGACTGGACCAGAAGCTCAAGCGTCTCGTCAGAGGGAAGACCCCGCAACGTCTCGTCGAGATCGATGGCGGGCATCCGCGCAAAGTCCTTCGCGATGGACGTCACGGACGCCGGCGATGGCCCGTCCTGGGGCCCTTCCGTCGACTGCATCGCCACCTCCTGCACCTCGGGCGCCTCAGGCGAGTCGTCCGCCTCGAGAGCCTGCGCTGTGTCGTCCTGGGTGAACTTGGTGACGACTTCCGCCGAAGCAGCCTCGGGCGTCCCCTGGCTGCTCACCATCAGCCTCCGCAGCTGGCTCAGGAAGTTGAGCGTCCCGGACGGCCCGATGTAGTGCTCGTTGCCCGAGGTATCCCGGATCAGTGAGAGATGAGCATCTTCGGCCCCCGAAGCGGCGGCCTCATCGGTACCGGCGTCGCTTGGCGCGGTAGACGTGGTTCCCACTTCGGAGCCAGAGAGCCGGGACTCGGCGACCGAGTTGTGGCGCGAGGCTCCCGGGGCGTCGGGCGCGCGTACGAGATCCTCAATCTTGACGCTCTGTCGCCGAGGCTGTGAGAAGTCGGGCATTGCGTAGCCCATGCGGCGGCCGAGCTGGAGCAGGTCTGCCGGCGTCGATGTCGAGTCGTCGGGAAAGGCACCCTTGACGATGGCGTCGAGACAGCGATATCTGGGAGGCGTCAGCATACATGAGGATGTTTCAAAGGCTTCGACTCGGTTTACCGATCACTCAAGTCATCGACGCTGCCATAGAACCGCGTCTTGCGAGGCGTGGTGTATGCGCATGGCACATTGTGCTCATGACAAGCGACGCATCCCTTCCCACCCGCCGCCGGAACACAGCGGCATCTTCGCTGTCGGCTTCATTAGTTTGAATTGCCCCAGAGTTGCTCTCACACCCCTGCATGGATTCCAGCGCAGCCTCTCACCTTTCTACAGAGATCGCAGCTCTGCGCGTTTCGCTTCCGGAACTCGTCCGGTATCCGGCGCTGCCGCCGTTTGGCAGCCGACGCGCTCTCGCTCATGGCTGCAGCGAGCAGATCCTCTGCCGCCTAGCCAAGCTCCCTGGGACGGGGACTGGGGACCGATGCCAAGAAATGACTCTTCGAAGACGAGGCATGCGGGGAACAAGAGGGACAAGCTTAAGACCGGGGCAAATGGAACCCAGCTTCGAGAAGGACACTGCTCGTTTGTGAAGCCCGCGTCGATGGTTCCAGGAAGGTCAAAAGAGGAGTCGTGCAGCCTTAAAGGATGCAGTGAAGCCGGACGCTGACTCGTAGGACAGGTAGGGGAAGACGTGCCGGGGGGGTGGCGAGGCGGGGGCGATCGCGGAGGTGAGAGGAGATGGTGCCACGAGTCAGTCTAGTCGGAATCGCAACACGCCTGGTGCGTGGACGGGCGTCCAACCAGCCTCGCCATCCGTGCCGTTCTGGAAGTTCTGGAGGTCGGTCAGACGTCAGTGTGAACCATGTTCAAACACGTGATAGTGATGGCCGTTCCTAGGACAGGACAATGCGAAATGTCTCGGTGATGGAAGACTCGTCGCTTATGCTGATCTCTGCAAGGATCGACGCTGCCATTCCCCAAACGACCGAACTGCTGGTAAACGGAGACGGAACACTGGGACGGCAGTTGTGAGGCTTCGAATGGACGTGTAATCAAGTCAAATTGCTCTTCTGTGCGGCGAGGTCCTCCGCCACAACACCTCGAAGCCAGCGGAGAAGGATGTCATGCCAATCTTTCGCTTCTTCGTTATCCTACCCAAACTCCATTCCCAGGTTCGTCATGTCAGTCGTCAAGATATACAAAATGCTGGACAGCCTCGCTGCGAGACCGGTGTTGCGAAGCCCCTATTGCTGCCCATACTGAATTCCCAAGCCGACCTTCGCCTTGTCGTCCACCTGCGTGCTGACGCGCAGCTTCTTTGGCGGGCTCGACTGCACCTGGCGCAGGTCCTCCGGCGGTGGAATGCCGCCGCTGAACTTGCGCTTCTCGGCACCATTCTTGGTGATGCCCGAGAGCAGCTTGGCCTGCAGCCTGGCGCTCTTCTCCGCAGCCGCCGGCGTGCCACTACGGGCTTCCCGCGCAATCTCAAAACTCTCTCGCGGATCCCTCCGCAGCATCTCCGACGCCGCCTGGCTTGCTTGGCTCTCGAACGCCTCTTCATCTTCTTCGTCGTTGTTGGGCAAGGGCCGTCGAGCGCCGCGCGATCCACGCGACGCCTGGGACAGGAACGATGCCGACTTGGCGACGGACTCGAGTGCCTGCCTGGCTAGCTCTTCGTTATCGTCGACAACGGAAATGGTGCTCTCGCGGCTCTTATGCGTGCGCTCACGACGAGGAGTCGGCGACGGAGGCGCGAACTGCCTGTTGGAGTAGCGCGCCGGTGGCTCAGTCTGGGGCACCAGGTCGACCGAGGGCAACAGTCCGACGTGATCGCCGCGCGGCTTCTGTCCAGGTGTCGTGGGTAGTGACGATAAGGACTGGGCGTTGCGGGTGTGCTTGGATGACAGGCGCGGAACAGGACGGGCTGCCGCGACGGGAGTCGACGGAGCACTGTTGTTGTCCTGGCTGAGTGCTTGGAGCAGGGCGGCCATGGGTTCCTGTCCCGGGGCGGGATCTGTCCGAATGTCTGGCTGGTTCGCTTTCGGGGTCTGTCGTGCGGGAGCTCGCGCCTGCTGTGGGGTCGAGACAGTCTGCGATGCCTTGTTGGGGGTGACGGCCCCGTGGAACATGCCGCCTGGGTTGCAGAGCATGGTGAAGTGCTCCCTGTTCTCGCGAATGCGATTTAGAAGCATGTCCCTCTCCTCGCCCAGGGAAGCGATTTCCTCCTCCTTTTGCGAGACCAGTTTCTTGGCCATCTTGAATCGTCGGTTGAGTGCGCGATTCTCGTCCATGGCGTCCTCGTACAGCGTTTTCATCTGCAGATACTTGAGCTGGGCGGACTCCGTGGCAGCGCTCAGTTCACGGCGCGCCTGTTGAGAGTACTCGGCAGTCCTCAGGGCTTCCACCTCGCGTCTCGTCATCTCGTGCTCCACCTCGGCCCGCTTGGCGTCCTCGTCGGCTTGCAGACTGAGCAGGTTGTATTGCAGCTTGTGGTGGGCGGCCTCCATTTTGAGCTTCGCCTGCTCGGCAATGCAGGTCTGCATCATGGCGCGCAGCTCGTCCGCGGTCGCCTCGAGAACCTGTTGGGGGGCTGGCGGAACATAATCAGTGGCCAGGGCAGCCTCCGCCGGTCGGAAAGTCGCGAGCCCGGTGGCCGGTGGGGAGAAGAGGGTGGATCGCTGGGAGCCGATGTAGGCACTGGGCAGAACGCCATTTCTGGCGTGGGAAGGCACCTGTGAGGAGGGCGGCGGGGTGAGGGAAGAAGGGATGATGGCGGACGAGCCGAGCCTGTCGTCGTTGCACTCGGTCTTGAACGATGCGTTCGGGTCGTCGATGGGCGATGCCGGAGCTTCAGTCGAAGGCAGTGTGACCTGGGGCGAGTTCGGGGCGAGGATCTCGTCATCGGGAGGAGTGACGGGGTCGTCGGGGACGGAGCGGTTGTCGTCAATGGCGCCGTTGGGCAGCTGAGCAGCTACCTCCGCGTCGGCGGACATGACTGAGTCGAGACGAGGCGTGCTGGTTGACGAGGCTAGTCGATGATGGATTTTTCGAATGGGTAATGAGGTATGTGTGGTAAGAGACAAGTGGTATCCAGGCACAGAGGTAGATCGCGACGGGAATGTGCGAGGATCAACTGCGTGGAACTGGTGTGGTGTGGTGGAGGTTGACGCGGGGAGAGGGAGCTCGAGTTGGGACGGTCGGTCGCGATTCGATTGGCGGGCTGCCGGTCGTGCAGAAATGCCCCAATGAGTGACGCGATGCGCCTTGCTCCCACACGATGCGATCTCGACGAGGCTTGGAATTCGTGTTGTTGTGTTGGTGGTTGGTAAAGGAGAGAGATATGCACCGTTGTTGAGGGAGCGAGCGGCCGAGGCGACAGGGCACTGCAAGGAAGGGACAGGCGAAAAGGCAAGGAAGGCACTCGATAGTAGCTCGACCGAGACAAGGCTGTGGCTGTGGCTGGAAAACAACCAGAAAGGAGAGGCTGGTGGAAAATACGTCCTCGGCTATTAAGGCGCTAGTCCGAAGGCGGACTTCCGGTGTCTGTGTCTCCACCGGTCTCTCACCGAGCCCAGGTTGAGCCAAGAAGCCAGTCACCGAAGCCCACCGAAGCCCACCCAGAGAGACCATCATATGCCCGCGATCACCACCTCAATCAAAGCACACCTCTTCTGCTCTCGCACCACCTGAATGCCCTCTGCAATAGCTGCATCCACTTCCTCCGCCCTCTCTACCACCGTCCACCAAGCATCGCCCGCACCCTCTGCAATCTTGCCAAACGATGGTGAGGGCGAGAGGCTGACCCCCATACCCTCCGCCAAAGCTGTCGACCTGCTATCCCGGTGTCCGTGTCCCTGATCACGGCTCGTGGCCTCAAAGCGTCGCATCTCCGGGTGAACTCTAAAGCAAGCGTTCTTTGGGCTTGCCCATCCTCCGTTGTTCCAAACCACCGTCAAATACGGCGTTGAATAGCGTCTTGCCATCCAGTAGGCGCTGGCCGGCACACCGAAGAGGAACGTCCCGTCGCCCACGAATGCCGTGATGATGCAGTCTCGGGGTGTCCCGACCGAGGCCTGTTCCCGCAACGCCATCGCAACGCCAACGGCAGCTCCCGAGTACCAACCGAGCGATCCGCCTCCGCTTCCAAGTAGTGTGGTAGGTCGATCATGACCTAAGTGGTCGGCCACGTTGCCAAGGTTGGTCGTGCTCTCGTTGAGAGCCAAGACGTCGAGCTCCTCCGTTGCCTTGCGAAACCGTCCCATGAAGAACGGCACTGTCACCTTGCCATCTGCGGAAGGCATCTCTGCTTCTTCCCGTCTTTGGCCCCGCTGCTGGAATCGGCCCTCGAGCATCGTAGTCCTCCTGGTGATTCTAACCCGCGTGTCGTCTTGCAGCAGAGCTCTGCTGTCCTTGATGTAGTCGTTCAGCTGGGACAAAGCCACTGAAACATCACACATCCATCGCTTCTCGGCCGGCAGGTTCCATAGAGTCGCGCTGCTCTTCAGCGGGTCGCAGTCGAGGTGAAATACGCGAGCGTCGTCGCTTGGCTTCGACTCGGATGGGATCCACGGTACGTCGGAGTCGATGACAAGCACCACATCTGCCATTGCCAGCGTGTCCAACTGTCCACCGCCATTCCAGGAGTGGCCCTGGTGGAGAAAGTTGGTCGTGGGGAAGTTGTTCACTACGGGTGCGTTCTCGTGAACAGGAATGGCGAGTCGCTTGGCCAGATCGTGCAAGGCCTCGAACGCAGTCTCGCTGCGTCCCGCGTAGCTGGTGACGATTAGAGGGAAATCCGCTTGCAAAAGAACATCGCCCAAACGCGCAACATCTTGAGGATGAAGGCCAATCTTTTCTGTCTGGAGGTGCTTTTCGGGGCTTTGCGAAGGTTTAGCAGGGCCGAAGGACTCGGGATGCAGTACCTCTGCTTCGAGTGTTTCCCGCGAGGCGATGAGGTAAGTTGGTCCTTGCGGCGTGGTTATTGCAATCTGAAGAGCTCGAAATACAATCTGGATGGCGTTGTGTGGTGATCGAATCTCTTGATCGTACTTCATGTACTGTCGGACTATGGCACGTTGATCTGGCACGTCCTGAATAAAATGGATATCTTACCCCTTTGGTTAGCTGACAAGGCTTGCTCACGACAGCGTGACTTACACCTACTTGGGTAAGCATCGGAATTACATATCGGTCCAAGAGGAGCACTCACTCATTGCGACTCCCATGGAGCTCTCCTTCCATCGTGACTGGTACAGTCCCAGCCAAGATGACCACAGGCAAGCGGCCTTTACTAATGTTGTGAACGGCGCCAGCGAGAGCTTGCGTCCCGCACTCGACGTGGACAAGGACAGCTGCTGGCTTTCCAGTGATCATGGCGTAACCCGAAGCGGCCGACAGAGCATTCATCTCGTTCGGCGAAGTAACGACTTTGATCTTGGGATATGCATTCGCGGCAAAGGCAGCCAAGAAGGCCGGGTGATCGGAGCCGAGGTTAACAAAGAGATGGCTAACGCCTGCTACTTGGAGCGCGTATAGAATGGCGCCGGCACCGTTGAAGAGCCCGCCTGGCGATGCACCCCCAAAGCCCCGTCGGTCGCGATCCTCACCGCCTCTGACCACGGCTGAAGTCGTGGGGCTCTTCGTTTGTCTGATGCCCGGTGATGATACTGTAGGGCGACCTCGGGGCATGCTGGTATGGGCCCAGAACCTTTCGGACCATGGGCCCTTGATACTACTCACCCCCACCCGAAGTCGAAGAACGCCAGGCAAGCCTCGATGTCGCAAAGCCATGGCCAACGGCAAACAATTGAACCCCATAGCATATTTATCGGGATGATTCTACTACGGAAAGGAACGAAGTTCATCCTGACATCACGTTGTTCCGCAAAGTTTACCCTAAGCGCGTCGTGTCGATCAGTCCGCTTCCGGCCTCCCCCACATCAGAGGCGCCCGAAGCTAGATTCAGCTTGCGCCATGCGTTAATTACTCTGATTAACATGCTTCAGTATATTTTAGATAGCGAAATGCCCGAACGGGATGCGCCGCAGAGGCTGTAACCATGAGCCATGGACATGATGCCTTGGTTCGTAAATTTGTGATGATGTCCAAGCACATCAACATATACCGGAGATAAAAAGTTTTGGGGAGGAGGGTCTGGGGCTCGGAGTTGACGGCGTTGGCGTAACCGCGCTCATTGATCAGCCAAGTCCAGGGGTATCGCGAAGCGCGAAGCGGGCGAGGGCCAGCGGTTCCGAGTCACGGTAGCGGGCTCTCATCTGAACGGGGAAGAGGTTGGAGCTGTAGGCGAATTAAAGGGTGGCCGGGGCGTTTGCCATTGCACCGATTTGTCTGTGATGCTTGGTAAGATTTGAAGTCGATACAAATATTCCTTGGAGTTTTAAATCCAGAACATGATTGATGAGAGTGTTAAAGTGCAGTAGATGTGCTCAAGTGGCTTCAAGATTCTCTCGATATTAGGTAACAAACCCCTTGGCCACACAATGTCCGCTGAATTTATGATTGAGTTTAAGTTTCTGTTGTAGATATTCGCTCAGCTCGAGTCGTAATAGTGCTCCTGCATAATCCTCTGGTGCTGACACCGCAATGCCGTGAAACTCGCGAGGATCTCACCCATAAACGCCTCACACACTTCGGCGTACACCCGCAACTCCCACACCTTGCCATTGCCCTCCGGCCGGCGAGTCTTCCGCAGCGCGACCACGAGCCGATCGTACGTATCGAGCAGGCACAGCGCCCGGGCGCTGATCTTCTCGGCATCCCTGACGGTGCGCATGCTCCAGAGCATCACCCCCTCCGAGCTTGTCCACAAGACCCCCGAGCCCCCTGTGCCCCAGTCACTCTCCTCCGCGGCGAATATTTGTCGCTTGACATACGATTTCTTGCTGTTCCGGATGCCCAGCCTGCCCTTCGTCGACTCTTTGGCATGCTCGAGGCTCGCCACGTGGATTTCCGCATCCCAGTTGCCCCCGCCGAAGAGCTTGATCCAAGCAAGCTCCTGTGAGAAGCCGTCCCGGCTCAGACTGCTCACTCGGAAATGAGCTGTCTGGTGGGTCATGCCGGAGCCGTAATTCCACGCGCAGCGCCGTTGGAGGTACTGCGTCTCCTTCTTGTCGCCGGGCTCGGCGGCCGGGATCCCCGGCGACTCGATAATGTATGAGAGAGCGCTCATCTGTGTGGGGTCGACGACCTTGGTGGGCAAGCCAAACCTGCCCGTCTCGACAACGAACTTCTGGACGGGCGTGAGATCACGGTACCGCGCATTGATGTTGACGAGATTGGGCCTGTTCAGGGACGGCGGGAGCCCGAGGGGGCTGCGTGCCACTTTTGAACCTGGTATGACATTGCCGGCAGCTGTCTTCTCGGTGCTGGAAGGCTTGGGCATGAGAGTAACATCGTCATACCGGACTCGCGACCCCTCGTTGTCTTCTGTCACGAGACGCAGACCGCAGCGCTCGCAGTAGTAGACGAGTCCGCGGTCTCGCGTGTCCCCCAGCAGACAGCACGCGCACGAGAGACAGAAGAGCAGGTACAGGAGCATCCTGCGTTCTTGGTCAGCCAGCATTTCTTGAGGAGGGAGACAGCGTGCTCACATCCCGACTGACGAGTTCGACGTCGACACGATGATGGCGTCTCCACGATGGGCGCATGCCGGGCATAGGGAGCTCGCCGTGTGATTCGGGCCTGGTATCACGGCCTGGGGGGTTGATTGAGGAGCCATGGGGAGTCATGAATGGCTTTTGCGCGAGTGGGAGGTCAGGTCGCAGGTCTCGAGTGACGGTGCTGGTCTCATCGTGCCCTTTAAGCAGCACAAATGCCCATGGCCTGATCTCAGGTCAAGTATGCCTCATGTGTCACGAGATGTCAACTTGCGGCTGAGACGAGGCGGATTCCATTGACATTGCGGCCAATCGTGGAGCTTCCTTGAGCAATTGAACCCCGTGGTCGAGATATCGTTGCCGATTGGCCCCTGGTCCTTTGCCGGACACGGACTCGATCCGTCCCCGAACAACATGGGATTTGCTATCACAGATGATTCTGATCCTGCTGAGATGCCATTTGCAAATTACCATTTTTTTGCAGAAGCACGGCAAGCATAGGGTAGCATAGTATCGTGCCCCCTCCCCGGCGCTCCCTAATCCCGGTAACACGATCCATTTTGTAGTCCTTGGGGCTGGATGCAGGTATAGCTGATCTTCCAGCGGTGACACCAAGCCATGCCTATACATCCCCCTCGCAGAGCGCAATGATGCTATATTCGGCACTCCCCTGCCCGGCATTGATGAACCGCCGCACCCCGGCATCCAGCGCCCCGGCGCTCAGCATGTCCTCGTCCTCGCCCACCGGGCCGCGGCACACCAGGCCGCCGAAGCTCCCCTCCAACTCCCACAGGTTGCCATCCGTGCCCCTGACGAACGCCACGAAGTGATAGCCGATTCGGTCTGCCGCGTCGGGCGCCGCCGTGTCCCCCCCAACGGCCGCCCGACCGTGGCTCTCCTCCAGGATGGCCGAGTTGTACAGGAGATCGGCGCGTTGCGCGGGCGAGGACAGCGCCAGCGCCTCTTGCAAGATGCCCGCCAGCGGCGACGAGGGGACGACACGGTCGCGCGACGTGCCGTTGAGCGAGGCGTGCAGCAGGGCGATAAGCCCGCAAGCGTTGCCGATGGTCTGAGGAAACCAGAGGACCGGCTGCGGGCCGTCTGCCACGTCTCGGGGCCTCGTGCCGGCGGTGACATCCTCGGCCTCGACGGCGTGGTAGGCATTGGAGGGTGTGATGAAGATGAGGGCATGGGCCGGGCGCGGCACCATGGCCAGGAGGTCGGGGTCGTCGAGGGAATAGACGTCGTGGAACGACAGCTGAGGATCCATGCCGAGGTCGTGCGCGAGCTTGGTGAAGACCTGGGGATTGTTCTCGAGGGGGACGAAGTACTTCTTGCCCTCGGCATTGTGGTAGACGGACATGGCTGTTGACGGGGTGGAGTGGATGGGGAGGCTGTTTGGTCTTGTTGTGAAGTCCTGAGTGCCCTTTTTCTCTATGATTGATGTTGAAGGGAGATGAAGGTTCCTATGTTGGAAGTTGTTGGCAGCACTGCAGGGAAGCTGTGACATTGGAGTTCGAAAGACGTACCTGGGTGGTTGGAGAAGGCACGCGGCAGGCATCCAGCAGCTGACGCGGGGCGCATGTCACAGAAATGACCGTCCCTTTGAAGTTCAAACTGGCCGACCGGGTGTGGGTCCGTGCATCCCAGCGGGAAGAGCACCTCGATGACGGTATTGTGCGAGAGCAAGAGCACAAGGTTTGATTGATCCTGTTGCACCATCGAGCGTGGGGCGGTGCCATCAAAGAGGAGTGCATCGGCACCTTTCCTTGGCTGCGAGTGCGAGCTCGATCGCCAAATATATTGGCACTTATGGAAGGTCCACTTGGAACCGTTTTCACACACATAAGGTTGACTTCTTGTCAGCCGTTTGGGGGACTGGCGAGTTAAGTCGCGATGGGCCTTTGCGGGAGCTCGAATTTGTCGCCTACGTGCTCAATCTCGTTTTGTTGGATATCCCCGACTTCCTGAGGAGACAAAGAATGATCCCTAGGTAGCTGCAGCGAATGTTACTGGGACCGAAGTATAAGACCGCAATGCATTTGGTTTCGAGCCCTATGATTCCCCGTAAAGCCTTTCATCCATTTGATATGACACTTGAGGTGAAGGAAGAGGGCCACACTGAACAGTTTTCTCATGTAAATGATATCCTTGTCGATTATCTGCCGAGGGCCGCTTCTGCGTCGATGGACGTCATCTTGTCAAATACCTGCTGCGTCACACGAGCCAGCTCATCCTGCGAAGATCTTGTTTGACTGATCATGCGCAACCTCGTCGCCCAAGCTTCCCATGCCGCAAGGTTCCAGCCATCAACACTGGTTTTGATCACATCTTTGCGGATGGCATGCCCAGCGTGAAGAATCCACTGAGAAGCGGCCATGATCCTGCAATCGGATAAGACGTTCGATTGAAGTTCTTCCTCCAGCCCCAGGGGAATGTCGATACTGGGATACTTGAAGCAGTCATCGTAATGGTCATACAGACCTGCTTCGGTGCATCGCGCAAGGAAGGCTGAGAAATTTACCCAGCCATTGCACTTCTTGACGAAAGCGTCTTTCGTAGGTCCGTCCCAGTCTTCGCGTGGTTCGTTGGCTTTTCGAGGTTAGCATTCGCTGAAAGAATGTCACGAACTTCACATAAGATAGTTCCCACTCCATCTATCTTCTCCCGTGACTGCAAACACTGGGTCATTGATGAATGCCAGGCAGTCCTCCTGGATTGGATGAATGAATCAGTCGTGTCTCACATGAGGGCTTGAGTGTGCAAGAGCTATACTCACCCCCCAGATGTTGACGGATATTGGTGGGAGCTTGCGCAGAACAACCAATATTTGCACAAGAGCAACTTGGCCTGCGGTGTCGTATTCGATGAGTTTACCTTGGGCGAAAATGAGCTCGTAGAATCGACTCAAGAAACCAGTCATGCCCTTATCATTGTCGTGCTTGACAAGCGGGTCGGAGGGCAAGAAATCGTCCCAGTAGTCCGCGTGTACTTGATCGGCAGCTTTTTGAGCTGCGATTTGATGGTCTTGGAAGTAAGATGTAAGAAGTTGTATGAAGATGGACGGTAGCTGTGACTTTTCGCCATTTACTTTATCGTACCCAACTTCTCCCTCTAGGTCTATTCTCCACGCCTGATTGCTGTACCCTGGGAGGGACGATGGCGGCTTGTTGCTGGCCATGGTTGTCAGGCTTGTGGAAGTATCGTTTCTGGAGGACTGGGCGACTCTCGTGTAGTTAGTTGAACGCAAATGAGTTGCTCTTGATAATTTCTTGCGAGTAAGAGGCCGACAGACTTTGATGCGAATATGGTGAGAGAGCGTGAAGGTGTTGGGTCCGAAAATCATAAGCGCCGATGGGCCACATCCCATCTTTAAGCGCCCGCTCCCAGTCGGCTGCTTGAAGACTGACCACGCTATGCTGCAAAAGGTACGAATCACATGGCGACAATGGACTTCAGGTACTCACATCCAATTGATGAATTCGGACGCCAGTTCGTCCCATGAACATGCCCAGCTCCACCTGAAACCCATCACTGTTGGCCACCTTAGCCGGACGACATAATCTATTCTTGCGGAGGCTTCACCCAGCTTTTACATCTGATTCGTTTCGCACCATCTAAAACAACATTGACTACCTAAGTAGCGGTCAAAATAACTAGATCACATGCAATTGTTCGTCTGTCAAATACAGAGCCAGGAGCTGGGTGCCGTCGAAAGTACTTAAGGCTCAGGATGCTGGCACTTTAGATGTAACTGGCGACTCCTGTACCGGTGACACAACCACAAACTTGGTCTCAATCTTCAAGCCACATCGCACACATGTGTCCGGGCACAGCATAGATCGAACCAGGCACTTCCAATCAGACTCTATCAGTTCCAAAGCTACATGTCACTCGAAGTCAAGCCATGGGCCATAGTCAGTCAACAACGCGAAGACGGAACAATGACAATAAAGAAAGCCATCTGGTATGCAGAATTCCAGCTACTATCAACCTCGTGGGTGTGATTCACACCATCCTTGTGCTAGGACTTTGGCAGCAATATCATACGACTCATGGGCCCATACCAGCGACCACCGTCACACAGCAGTTGCAGCGTGCTGCTCCTCCCCAGGCTGAAGCGGCATCCGGCTACCCGCACCGCCATCGAAATGATGAAGGGCCAGTCAATGCATGGCGTCGAAACTTTGACGACTTCGCGATAGGTCCGGACGCGCTCGAAGAGAGTTGTACGAATACCCGATTCCAGCCTCTAGATGTCGCGGCCAGTTTCGTTTCGAGGAGAGACCGGCACGTGCGCGGCGGATCGAGCAGGTGCTCCATCCGAATGAAAGAGCCAACGTCTTGGGCCCCATCGAAGGTAGGCCGCTCAATGATCCTGGGACAACAAGAGCTGTTGTAAGAGATATCAATGCGGGAGAGGCGTCCCAGAAAGCTGTAGTTGAAGTGATGGCTCACCCCCGCGAGAATAGGCGAGGGTTTGGGAGGGCGCCCTTGGAGCCTATGTCACGAGACGGCAGACAAGAACGACTTTTGTACATTGAAGGCCAGTCAGGGCGCGTCCAAACCTTTCCACCCCGAGGTGCTGATGGTAACCAGCTAGCGGTCGTTGAGGATAGGCATCATCAAGTGAGGTGGCCGGCTCGTCCTGGTATGAGGAGAGGATCGAAATTGTACAACGAGAGGAATGGATGGTGAAACATTGATGATACTGTTTGTGTGACAATGTATCCAGCTCTTCATCAGGCCGAGGCGAGTTTCAGGACTGTATATGCCACGTTAGTCGGTTGACCACGCTAGGTCTCGTGCGTATCCGTTCACATCGCAAAGACCAGTGGCCTGCCGCTTTCCACCGACTTGAAAAGAATAGTGATTTAGTCGGGATATAGTCACCAGTGAGCTGGTCACATTTGATTCATCACTGGTTGGCTGAATTTGTGCATTGCTGCGGCGAAGTAGAACATTCGACGCTCAGATTCAAAGCCGGATAAAGTCACCTTGTATGAGACGCCACAGTGGACATCGAGACCTTCACGTATGATAAGCAACCAAGAGAAGGTTAAGAACCCTTACTGGACACACGGTTGCATCATCGAGCATGAAACAGGTCCCTGTGCTGTTTGGCGGCGATAGGAGCTTATTTAGTATACTAGCTAGCCTATTATATATTAACGTTATTATGTTCTGTAGAGAGGAAGTATAAGACATATCTTTATATGAATACAAATCTAGTCTATCGTACACCTAGAGGTACTGACTAATGATGTTAGCACGGGCGTTTCTATCTTTGTATATCGGCATTAGGATACACCTATTGAAGCATACCCCCAGTTTAAAACTTAGCTAAATATCGAGTTTATATACAATCTTATAATTCGAAATCTTCCCGTCACGATGTTCCTGGAAGCCTTCAGGGACCCCATCAAGGCCACCCTTGATAATCTTCGTCAAGTTTGGCTTGATCGTGCCTTCCGCCAGCAGCTTGGGAAGCTTTGCGAAGAATTCTACTGCCAGTTCATGATCCGCCTGGTTCGTCTTTTGGACAATATTTAGCCAACAATTGCGCGCTGACGGCTCATAGATCGGAATGAGGATACTCACGGGCCAGTAGCAGTCTTCATATCGGTGCTCTTTGAGGAACGACGTCCACATCATCACAGCAGTTACCTTGGTCTGTTTGGTAACCTTTTCCGTGTGGGTTTTGCTAGGCCGGACGGTACACAACACTCCGCCTCCTTCATTGATGGCTTGTGAAGAGAGTCCGGATGAGATCTCGTTGCCGATGGTGTCGAAAACGTATCTGAGATCAGGGACTACCTGTTTGATCTTGTCGACCACCTGTGTATCACGGTAGTCAAATACGTAGCCGGCCCCAAGAGACCTCACTAAACTGTGGTGGCGTGGGCTGCAGGTCGTAACGATCTCGAGGCCGTGCATGGCCGCAATCTGAATCGCATACAAGCCCACGCTCGCTGAAATCGGGGTGGGTTCATTAAAAAACCATGGCATTGATGCGGGTTGGTAACTGAGTGATGTACTTACAGCTGCCGCCCCAAATGAGGATCGGGGTCTTTGATGCGCCGTTTATGGGAATATTCAGACAGTCTTTCGAGAAGAGGGCAAGCAGCGCGGTGCATGTGGCAAGAGGAATCGTAGCCGCTTGATCCAAGGGTACCCCATCAGGGACCGGGAAGCAGATGCGCTCGTCGGCGAGCGTGTACTGGCTGTAACCACCGAGGTATTTGAGCTCGCCTATGTCAGGAGTGAGTGGCTTAGGTCTTCAACTGGGTACCTGAGACCTGGAAAACCCAACGTACCTCCCCAGACAAGCCCTGCAATAGTGGTTCCCTTAGAAAGCCTGCTGACGTTCAGGCCAGTCTGCTCTACCGTTCCAACAAAGTCGCATCCCAGGATTGCGCCATCGCCAAACGCGTTCCTTTCAAAGGACTGAACTGCGAGCTGGATAAATGCTAGTCTCAACTCAGGGTGATGGGATAGATCTAACCATCTGTAGGATTCTGAGCGACATGAGACACTTTGACGAGGGCTTGATGTTCACCAGGGGTGGGAACCGGCACAAGCTCCTTCACCAGCGTCGGTGTCTTATTAGCGTCGACCCGGACGACGAGAGCTTCAGCTTTGGATGGCAGCATCGCGTTCTCAAGGCTTCGGGACTCTGGTTCAAGATGAACAAGGAATGGTCGGACTGAAAGTTCAGTACGGAGGGTTGTATCACGGAAGATGATTTCAAATGAAGAATTGTTGTGTGATGGTCTCAGGCACATAGATGGTCCTACTCTCGGAGTTTCGGCCACCCGTCAGAGCCCCACTCTCGGAGCTTCGGCCACCCGTCAGGGTCCTACTCTCGGAGCTTCGGCCACCCGTCAGGGTCCTGTCTCTAGACGTTCGGCCACCTGTCAGGGCGCTTCTCTCAGAGCTTTGGCTACCTGTCAGAGCCCTGCCATCAGAGCCTCAGCCGCTTATCAGGGCCCTGAAAGTGTGAGTAGAACTAGTATTCTCAAGCTATACCTCTCGAATGAGAACCCTTAGAATTATATAAAAAGCTACTGAGAGTTTGGACAGAGTCAAAAGTATGTTTACCGTTATCCCTATAGTGAAGTAGAGCAAAGTCTACGATCCGTAGTAATTTGAGAAACGTCTTTGGCACCAGATCGACGGCTCCGAGTAGCACCCGAGACACCGAGTTAGACCACGGGATCCGCGGCAGCCCTAGCCTCTCAAGAGAGAAAGGATGGTGTCTCATGCAATCCAGGAGTCCCGGCACCTCAAATCATGAAGGCCCGCGGATCGATTATCTATAATACATCGGCAGCACGCTCAACCTGTCCTGAGCCGTGTCGACATCAACCCTCTCGTTTCTTCCTTCTTTAAGCATTTCCCCCTCACAAGCATCTAACAGTACTACAGTCCGCTGCGCCAACGCTCGATATGTCTCACACACCTATCAATCGTGCCTTGTGGCTCGAATCTTTCTCCACCACTCCATCCATTATCGACCTCCCCGTTCCTGTCGCCTCGGCCGGAGCAATTGTGATCCGAGTACTTGCCACGCCCATCTTGCCTTACACAGATGCCATTCACGCTGGAGATATCCCCGTCGGCCTTGAGCTTCCGCTCGTCCCCAACTCTACGGCGATCGGTCGCGTCTACTCAGTCCCACCGGATTCCGTCAAGCTTCAGGTGGGCGACCTCGTGTACGCCAATTCAATTGTCCGCGCCAGAGACGACCCGGATACCATGATAATGATCGGCCACCACTGCGATGGAGAGCCGGGGGCCACCAAGCTGATGAAGGGAGAGTGGCGCGACGGAACCCTGCAGAGGTACCACAAGGTCCCGCTGGAGAACTGCTTCGCCCTGGATGAGAAGCGTCTGTGCAAAGAACTTGGGCTCAGCCCCGGTGAGCTTCAAGCTATCCCCATGTATGCCGTGGCGGCAGGCGCAATCATCGAATCAGCCGATGTCAAGATGGGCGACACGGTTGTTATTGGTCCTTCCGGTGGCTCCTTTGGGGGCTTGGCTGTAGAGTTGGCCCTTTTGCTCGGGGCAAATGTTGTTGCGCTTGGGAGAAGTGAAGCGAAGCTTGAGGATATGCGGCGCAAAATTGGCGCCAACCAAAGGCTACGCACCGTCGTCATGACGGGAGATGACGCGGTTGATGGCGCTGCTATTATGGAAGCGACACCCGGTTGTGCTGGGGCGGATATCTTCAACGACTGGACGCCTGGTGGTATTGAGCGTCCTATTTACCTATCGGCTGGAATTCGAGCATTGAAGAAGGAGGGAAGGGCTGTTCTGAGCGGTGGCGCCCATGGCGATGTTGTGGTACCTTACGGAGATTTGCTCTCCAAGAACATTAGTATTATTGGGAAGTTGATGTACTCGCGACGCACCCTGGAGCAGGTGATCCTTCTTATCCATGAAGGGTTCCTGAACATTGGAAGGGAAAGCGGCACTACGACGACAACGTTTCGATTGGAACAGCACCAGGAAGCCATCCAACACGCGAGCGCAAACGCAGGGTGGAGGACATATACTATTATCAACCCAAACTTAGAGTAGCGCTTATAACCTATCCTAAGGATATACCAATATTCGCGTTCTATGTGCTGGGGGTGATCATAGAGGTCGTAGCCATTCGAGTTCCAGTTTGACTGAGATTTCAGCAGCCTTCTGTCTACAGGTGGCTGGCTATTGTCCCTGAATGACAATGCGCAGTAAGGCGTTCCGAGGGCCGAGAGCCGCTTACTAAGTAATGCCGTATCTCCTACATTGAATAGTAATGATTTTGTCGGGGAGGCTCCGAATCGCGATCGAATCAGGAACCGAAAGCACATTGGCGAATGAGCCGCCCGGGATCACTGACAGGGTTGTTAACAATTATCGATGAGGACATGATGAATTAGGAAGGCCGGACTCATGGGAGAACAGCTCAATGGGTCCCTCGGCGACTTGATATCCTAGGTAAGCTCCCCATAGGACCGAATGGAGCTTTAGCCCAAGAGGCAAGCCGAAATAATATGCTCAGGAGCTGGGAAAGCTCTGCGTACTCGCACGATCGGATGCCTCCGATTGTGGTTACATCAGCATCATCCACACCGTTGACGCAACATCGCCAGGGGGTGTTCAGGGACCACCGATGAGATGAAATCATGCGCTTAGCGTCTTCGTCGTCGGCCGAAAAAGCGGCAGGCCCGGCATTGGCGCGGTGTTTGGTCCGATTACAGGGCCAAGCAAGGACCCAAGCCGCTGGGCAGCGTGACTCGTGCAGGCGTACCCATGTCCTTATTTGAATGCTATGAGCCGGGGCACCTCGAAGGCTCCGATTTCCATACTCAGCACGGCAAGCGTCGAGTCAAAGACTTGACGAGAATGGACAACACGTGGGGTGTAAGGCGCAGCCGTTCTGTTTCAGCTGGGAGTAGGGCTGGTAGCCAAGGCGCCGAGTCAGGGGTCTTGGACAGTTTTCCGTCGATAAAGATCCAGCAAGGCTCGAGCCCCGTCCATTATTGGCTTGACCTTTCTCGTATCGGGACGGGTGTCCACTTCAACCTGGCTGTGCTGTGATCGTGGGGTGCTCTTTATGAATCTTTATGAACATGAGTCGAGCGAGAAGATGCTGGGCATCCTTGGGTTTTGCGATGGCAGGTGCCGTGAAGAACGCTGCATACGTTTGTGCCTGAAGATCAAGTGATGCACGAGTCAAAGGGGGCCCACGCGCATTAGTGATATATCGTCAGATATCCATGCTGTTTTGTTCATCGCTTTTCGCTCCCTCTCCCTCTCCTCTACACTCACTTGTCTTTTTTTGACTTGAGTTTGAGTTGACTACATTCGTTTTTTCCTTGTCTTTGTTCAGTCCCAACAATTGTCTGTCTTTACATCTAATTCGTTATTTCTTTTTCTTGATTCGACTGATCGATATCTTCCGCTCAAACCGCACAAACAAACACATCACAGTCGTACATCGACATCGAGCTACGGGCTTTGTCCCACCTCACATTCGCTTCACCAGCATACAAACTTTACTCGAAAATAATTCTCACCATGCCATTCAAGTCATTTTCAAGAGCAGCTGCTGCTTCGGCCGCTCTTTCGCTTCTCACGCCAGTGGCAGCTCATCTCTTCCAGTGTCCCAGTTACGAGACTGTTTGGATCACACCCGAGGGCACTCAGTATGGCATCTGCGACAACACTGACTACAAGAATGGTGGCGGCAGCATTGCCGTCGTCAACTGTGTCCCCTCAACTCAACAATGCTTGAAAATCTGCGACAAGAACCCCAAGTGCAAGAAGGCCGTCTACGATAAGAAAGAGCTTCTTTGCCACCTCAAGAACAACGACAACACCGCCGAAATGGACTGGGCCGATGATGACCGGTTCGATGTCATCCACCGTGACGACGGAAGCGAGCTGGCTGACGGCACTTCCATCAAGACCTGCCCATCTACTGGCGCCGGCTACAGCTCCGGCAAGACGTACTTCAACGTCTGCGTCAACACCGACTACACCGGGCCTAACGCTCACACGTTCCGCAACACGCCCAACCCTCACGCCTGTGCCGACACCTGTGCCAAGACTAAGGACTGTAAGAAGGCTGTCTACGATGTGAAGAACAAGATCTGTTACGTCAAGGATGCCGGGTCTAAGGTCAAGCTGGACTGGGTCAAGGACGAGCGCTTCATCTCTATCGAGACGAAGACTGGTGCTGATGACGCTAAGGACTCCGATGACTCGGACGATTCCAAGCCTGAGGAACCCAAGAGTGAGGCCGCCAAGGTGGGCCAATGGTCCGACGTCATCGAGCTTCCTCTGATTCCTGTCGCCGCATACATCGTGCCCGCCTACCCCGAGCCCGAGAAGATGCTGTTCTTCTCTTCCTGGGGCAAGGATGCCTTCGGCGGCGCATCTGGAAAGACGCAGTACGGCGACTACGAGTTCTCTACCGGAGCCATCTCTGAGCGCGAGGTTGCCAACACCCACCACGACATGTTCTGCCCCGGCATCAGCCAGCTTGAGGATGGTCGCGTCATGGTCCAGGGCGGCTCCGATGCCGAGGCCGTCAGCATCTACGACCCGGCCACCAACGAGTTCACCCGCGGGCCCGACATGAAGGTCGCGCGCGGCTACCAGACCTCGACCATCATGTCCAACGGCCACATCTTCACCATCGGCGGCGCCTACGCCGGCAGCCGCGAGGGCAAGAACGGCGAGGTCTACAACCCCGACAACCAGGAGTGGACTTACCTGCCCGGCGCCGACGTGACGCCCATGCTGACCACCGACCACGAGGGTGTCTGGCGCGAGGACAACCACGCCTGGCTCTTCGGGTGGAAGAACGAATCCATCTTCCAGGCTGGCCCGTCCCTGAACCAGCACTGGTACAGCGCTGAGGGCACCGGCTCCGTCACCAAGGCCGGCACGCGCGACGACGACGACGCCATGTGCGGCATCTGGGCCATGTACGACGCCGTCGCCGGCAAGATCCTCTCCGCCGGTGGCGCCCCCGAGTACACCGACAGCGACGCTACTGCGCGCGCTCACATCACGACCATCGGCGAGGCTTACGCCCCTTCGGTCGTCGAGCGCGTCCCCGACATGGCCTCGCCGCGCGGCTTCGCCAACGCCGTCGTCCTGCCCGACGGCACCGTGCTCGTCACAGGCGGCCAGCGCCGCGCCATCGTCTTCACCAACTCGGACGCCGTCCTCGGCGCCGAGCTCTTCGACCCGGCTACCAAGAAGTGGACCCAGCTCGCCGAGCAGGCCGTCCCGCGCAACTACCACTCCGTCTCGATCCTCCTCCCCGACGCCACCGTCTTCAGCGGTGGCGGTGGCCTCTGCTACGTCTCCACCATCGGCGGCTCGACCGCCGGCTGCGACAAGTCGGCCGACCACGCCGACGGCGAGATCTTCTCCCCGCCCTACCTCTTCAACGCCGACGGCACCCGCGCCGCCCGCCCCGTCATCTCCGGCCTGCCCCAGGAGGCTGTCTCCACGGGCGCCACGCTCACCTTCGCCGTCGAGGGCACCGTCGCGTCCTTCTCGCTCGTCCGCACTGGCACCGTCACCCACTCGGTCAACAGCGACCAGCGCCGCATCCCGCTCAAGAGGTTCCAGGCCGTCAACGGCGAGTACACCGTCACCCTGCCCGGCGACCCGGGTGTGCTTCTGCCCGGTTACTACTACCTGTTCGCCATCTCCGCCAAGGGCGTGCCGAGCGTGGCCAAGAGCGTCCACGTCGTCCTCTAGACGCGTGTCGCCCCGGTCACAGAGTGGGAGGTCTGGTGGTAGATACTAGTAAACGATGATGGGTCAGGCGATAATACCAACACGCTGACGCTGCTATTCTTAATGTAATCACGTAATTATTCACATATGCAACGGTCGCTGTCTTTGTCCGGAACGTGGTCTCAGGCTGCTCGTGGACTATCATCTAGCATTGCGCGCCCGTCATCCTCCCTCAGGCATGTTGTTAGACGCCCGGTTCTCTTGTTCAGCAGAGAGGTGCTTTCGCTGCCTGTGAAGAGTAGACCTAGTGACCCAAGAAACTCGCCTAGTGTCACTGAGGGAATTGGAAGCGGAGAACTTGGTGGCAATGCCCAGCGAAGGCTTTGAATATAGCTAGATTTCGTACTTGCCAAGCCGATGGACCTAATATCCATTCGTCCCGTTCTTCCCGTTCGCTGTCCCCAGCTTCTCCGTCCTGTGCGTCCCCCGAATCGGCGCACCATTGTGCTCCGCAGAACTTGAGCAGACACTACCGCTCACCCCATTCGCAAACCGCACCTCCCGATCATCCGTCTTGGCCATGCCGTTGTGTGTGCCGTTGAACTTCATGTCCGCGATCCCCTCGTAGCCCTTAATGCCCGTACTCTTCTCCAGGCGCTGCGCAATCTCCGGATCAACCTCGCGGAAAATGGCAATCTGCCTCTTCAGCAGCTCGTCGTTCTTGCACGCGGCCATCTTGCCCGTGACGTTGCCAATGAACCGCTCCCTCGCGCCATCGTCAAATACGTCGCGCCACAGAGCCCGCGGCGCAACAAAGTCCTCCGGGCGGATCTGCGACAGGAACGTCACGGCCTCGCCGGTAAAGTGCGCGTGCACCTTGTCGTAGTCAACCTTCCTCTCACGGAACGAGATTGGGTTGATGGACGAGAGGTAGTTCGGCCTCGCACCTTGGTTGAAAAAGGCCATCTGGCCGTCACGCTGGAAGTTGCCCATCCTGTACCCCGTCCTCGAGGCATTGACGGGTAGCTGCTGGTAATTGACGCCGATCCTGTGGCGGTGCGTGTCCGGATACGAGAACAGACGCGACTGCAGAACGGGATCCGCACTCGGCTCAATGCCCGGAGGCATGTGTGATGGGTTGAAGGCGATCTGTTCAACTTCGGCGAAGTAGTTAATCGCGTTCTCGTTGAGAGTAAATTCGCCAACCTTCTGGCGGGGGTATTTCTTCTGCGGCCAGATGTGCGTCAGATCAAAGACGTTGAGCTTGTCATTCTCCCACGCATCCTCAGCCTCCTTAGGCGTCATGGTCTGGATCTCCACGGACCACTTAGGGTACTCGCCACGCTCAATAGCCTCGTAGAGATCCTTCTGGGAGTAGTCGGGGGAATAGTTGGCCGAGTCCTCCTGGGTGATAAACTTGGTGCCTTGCATGGACTTCATGTGCAGCTGGCAGTACACCCAATCGTTGTCCTTGTTAACAAGTTTGAGTGTGTGACCGGCGTAGCCGTGCATGAAGCGGTAGCCGTCAGGGATGCCACGATCACCCATGAGGATCATGACTTGATGGATCGACTCGGGGTTGTGGCAAAGATAGTCCCAAAACATGGTCGAATCGTCGGCGTGCGTTAGGTGAGTAGACGGGTCCCTCTTTTGTGTGTGGATGAAATGGGGGAACTTGGCCGGGTCGCGCAGGAAGAAGACAGGTGTGTTGTTCGCCACCATGTCCCAATTTCCATCCTCCGTCCTAAACTTCACGGAGAAGCCGCGGGGATCGCGAGCACAGTCGTGAGAACCAGACTCGCCACCTACGGTGGAAAATCGTGTTGTAACAGGACATTTCTTGCCCTTGGTCGAGAACAGGTCGGCCTGGGTCAGATGTGGGATGGGGTTGGTGCACTCGAAGAAGCCGTGAGCGCCACTGCCTTTCGCATGCACGACGCGCTCGGGGATACGCTCGCGATCGAAGTGTGAGAGGAGATCGATCAGGTGGAAATCCTGCAGCAAGAGGGGGCCATTTTCGCCTACACGCTGCGTCTCGTAGGGGTGAGGCATCGGTGCGCCATTGCTGGTGGTATAAGTGACATCCTTGGACGACGCCTGGCGGTCGTCCTCGTAAGATGTGAACTGGCTAGCCACGTGGGCCGCGAATGATGTATCGGCAGAGGGCATCTTGGTGATTTGTGATTAGATGGTTCTCTAGGATGGAAGAGTTCTTGAATCGCTCGGACACCCTGCGGCAAACACAAGCCTACTTATGACAAGCTCATGGCAAGTCAAACACCGGTGGCGCTAGGTGTCTGGAAGCGATGTGACACTCGTTCCGTCATTGCACGCCGTCATGGCGGGCAAATCAGAGAAGGTTGATTTGGAATGAGGCTCGACCGAGTGCCAAACTCCCATGTTTCCGGATGGGGAAATTGAAATGCCGTGGTCGAATGGGTGGGATCGGCGATGGATGACGCCTGCATTCTCTCGAGCCATCAGGCCCCCACGCTCGTCAATCGACAAAGTCGGATTTTGCAGGCCCAGATGAATCGGTTCCCGTAAAGAAGGAGCGATGTCAGTCCGATTGGCGACAAGATTGTCCAATGACGGTTTTCGCTGCTTCGCCAGAGGCTGGAACACCGAACCACACCTCAACCGCTTTTCACAATCTTTCCGTACCCTAGTAGCAGACAGCAATCCGAGATCTGTGTTGGTGCTTTCCTCGGTCGGACATGCGTGGGCACAGCATTGTCAGGTGTCGATTGTTCTTTGCCGGTGATCGATGTCATCGATTCTCAATGAAAGAATTGTCATCCGTTTGAGCAGGTACCCCGCCACCAGCCGTCCGCTCCGAAGGCAGATGCTGTCTCGGGTGTAAGACGGGATTCGCCCCATACGCTCGAGGTACTTGGTGGCGGCACTAGGCTCAATCTACTGCTGGCCTGTCAGAGCTTTCTGTCCGCTCGGTGCCGTCTTCGGATGCTAGGTTTAGTGCGAATCATCTTGATCCTCGTCCTCGACCCGTCGGCTATCTGCTGGGGGATAATGGGCCAGGAGAAGAATGCCAACGGCGATAACAGCGAGCCCCTGAGAGTGTCAGCCAATGATGCCAGAGCCGTAGCAACGAATACGCACCCCGTTACAGAAGAACGTCAGGTTCCCCTTGCCAATTGCCGAGAGCGACGAGTAAATGAAGCCGAAAAGGCCCTGTGTGGTCAGGGTGGCCGCGCTCTCGACCAAGGTGATGGCACTGAGCGCGTCCTGCCTCAGGCTGGGCGGGCTCATCTCTGTGATGACACCCTTGGCCGCGGGCGCTGAGCCGGATGCAAAAGGGAGGAGGAAGGCAGCTGGGCACGCATGTCAGTCTCGGTGCTTATCAATCCCTCAGGTCATCAATCGACTCACCCAGATACATGTGCCACCCCTCCGTCGCCCACGCCGAGATGGACGTCACGATGCCGTCCACGACCAGACTCCAGCGTAAAAATGACAGATCGAACGTGCTGTCCTCGTCGTCCTCCTCTGGCGGCGGCTTGGTCGGCTCCTCGGCGTTCATGAGCCCGTTCACCTGCTGCAAGTCCTCGGCGTGCGTAGGGATGACTTCCTCCCCCTCCTCAATATGGTGCCCTTCATGGTGTGATCGCGAGGACAGCGATGCAAACCACCGTCGCCCGATGTCAATGATCTTGGGAAACATGAACATGAGGAAGATGCCCCTGATCAAGGAATTGCCCGCCATGAGGGTGCCGTTCTCCGTGGTGCCGAAGTCGAAGCGCGAGGTGGCATACATCTGGATCAGAATGGGAGCGTAGCCGGTCGCGAACTACGAAGTCAGCGGGCCTGCCATAGTACGAAGGGGTGGAGGATCAACTCACGACGCCGAAGAAGACGCCCAGGGCGAGGAACACCAGACCGTAGTGCTTCGTGACCTTGCCCGAGGCGAGGCGGTACCGCTGCGGGAAGAGAATCCTCAGCGGCGCAAACATGCCTGTGGCTGTCTTGCCATCCTTATCTGCCGCTTCATCCTCGTTCACGGGAGACGTAGGCATGAAGAGCGCACCGTACATGGTGGCAACGATGAAGCAGCCGACGGCGACAGTAAAGGGGCTCTGGATGCCGAACAGGTCGCCTAGCACACCGCCAACTGAGGGGATGGTTAGCGATAAGCACATGCAACACATGCAGCACAAGCATGAGAAAGGCGCAGGCTCACAGAGATAGCCACCGGCATTGCCAATCATCAAGGCGCCCTGCAGCCGGCCGAAGACGCCGGTATGCTTCCGCCTCTCAATGGCCTCGGCCACGGCCGTGTTCAACACCAGCCTGCCCACAGCAGTCAGAACTGATTGGCCCTCCTAGCTTCAACGATATCAAGACTCACATGTATCCCCTGGGCCCGCCAAAAACACCGACAAACTGGGTGCCCTGCATGAGGTAGATGCCCTCACGGCCGCCGACGGTCACAGCGACAATCTGGCAGGCAACGCGCACGGCGAGCAGCGAGGTCTGGCTGACGAGGGCCCAGCGCGTGCCCCAGCGCTTAATCAGCGCCCCGCAGATGAAGAGATTGACAATGCCGCAGAGCGAGGTCGTCATGCCGAGGATGGACACCTGGGTCGCGGTGGCGGCATCAATCTCGCGGCGCGCGCAGCCCTGGGCGGAGGGTGGGTGGTTGGTGTAGAAGGCCTCGCAGGTCATAACGCGGAAGACGTAGATGATGCTATGCAGTGGTCAGTCAACGCATTGTTCGGCTTGAGAACACAATGTGGCAGAGTCCGAGAACGTACGAGACCTGGGTAAGGCCCAGCGTCAGGGAGACGAGGAAGCCGGCGAAGAGGATCCTGTTCTCGGGGGACCAGAGCCGGGGGCCGAGGCCGGAGCGTTTCTCGGGCGCGGGGCTGGATCCGGCACTGGTACCGGGGCTCGGCCGGAGGAGGGGCGTTGTCTCGCTGGGACTCATCGTGTCGGCCTGGTCGTGGGGGATAGGCCAGGGGAAGCGGAGGTTGTTGAAGGCGGTGGAGGTGATTTTTTCAAAAATTGTGAGCATCGTCGCCACTTAAGGTATTTGGTATGGCGTTTGGGGTCCATTAGATCGGATTGGATTGGCGGTGACGTGACGGCCGGGCTGCACCTGCCTGGGTGGGCTGGGTCCGGTTCGGACGGGTCGCGACTGTCTGCACAAAGGCGCTGTGGGTGCCCACAGGCAGGTGCTGTGCAGGTGCCGGTGTAGGTCCGACATCGTGCCTGAACTCGGCGAAACCACAATCAACCCGCCGCCTTCTTAAGCACGGCAATCACAACCTCAGGATCCTTCCTCGTTAGATTCTCCTCACACTACCTACATACCTAAGGTACCTTAACCTAAGGTATCTATCTAGGTAAGAAAAGGTGCCTTCGATAGGTATCAGATGTACCGGCTTCGAGTAAAGACACAGGCCAATGGCAAGAGTAGCCGACGCGTGAGTCCCCTTGCCACAAAGACGCGCTGCATCACGCACAGTCAGCACACAAATCACACCATCGAGAGCTCAGGTACAGGATATTATTCTTGTGTAACGTCGGCGATTAGACATGGGGGATCGAGTAAACCATGAAAAATCTCGCGTTGCATTTATGATCGAAAGCTTCATCTCAGCTGCCCACAACGCTTGCAGATTTCACACCCCAAACGCCCCCTCGACGAACGAACCATGGGGACCGAGAGCGTACACCTGGGGCAATTTGGCCCGCGCGACTTCCTCAAACGACTTTCCGTCCAGCGCCACTAGGATACTGTGCGTTCCCTCCCGGTTGATGACAATCGTCAGGACCACGCCGTCGTCCTCCTCCGTCGCAGAGGGGCGCTGCACGAAGACAGGCTCGCAGGGACAGCTCTCCCCGTCCCGGGGCTGCCACCGCTTGAACGTCCCCGTCTTCCAGTCAGACTTGGCCAGGCTTCCGAAGAAGGCGGCCTGGACAACCTTGAGGCCGTTGCCGAGTCGTCCAATGGGGACCGCAGTGCCGGGCGAGGCGCCGCCGTTTCCCGCCGTGCAGTAGACGTACCGGTAGTTGGGGTCCATGGACGAGCCCTTGGCTATGCGAGGCAGCTCCGACGCCATTCCAGGGATGGCCGCTGCGACGGTCACCCGCCCGACTCGGGCCGCGTCGGCGACGTCCACGGCGGCCAGTTCATACCGCGTGAGAGTGCCGTCTTGGTACGGCCTGGCGGGGTCCACGACGTTGCTCAGGTTGTACTCCGTGTAGGGGACGACGCTTCCCTCGTAGCTGCAGAGGTCTACGTGGACGTTGACGCGGCCCGTTTCTGGGTCGACGTAGTCATACGCGTTGACCGAGTGGAAGAACATGAAACCATCCTTGTGCTCGTAGGTTGCAACACTATGCCATGTCAGAGCACGTCTGCAAGTTACCCAGCGGGAAGTACGTACTGTTTTCCGGTGAATTTATCCAGCACGAAGAACTGCGTGGGGGTGTCCGGCTCGTACTCGACCATCTCCATGACTGGTTTCGTCAAGTCGCTGACATCCATGTGAATGGGCTACACAGAGCGTCAGCGATTCATTCTCCCACGGAGATCAAGAAGGGCGTGCTCTCACATTCCGAATAAATACAACATACTTGTCCGTCATAGCAAGAGAGTGGACGTAACAGGGCTTGCAAGGCAGTGCAGTCTTCCACACGACCGAGACGGGGTTGGGTCGAATGTTCATAGAAAATATGGAGAGCGTCTGCCCATCAGGACTAATGATGTAGTTGAAAGTGAGTCCTCTTGCCCGATCTTTTGGGGGGTGGGCACAGATGCCAAAGCCCTCCAGCCGGGAATCGATCTGGGCATAGGTGAGCATCCGTTTGGGCTCGAGGGTTTTGGCATCACAGGTCTGGAGAATGTTGAAGTCCGTGTGCACAAGAACCTGCTTTCATTTAGAAGGGATTCGAAAGATAAACACGACAACAAGACTTAGCTCACCTCTTCCGCTGCAGGGTCCGCGGCAGGCTGGCCCTTGGAATGGGGGTTCTGATCAGGAGGTAGGTGCATACCCCGCCGAGGTACCACATTGATATTGAACTCATCCGGCCCAATAAAGCCATTGGGAATGTACATTGATTGCTGTTAGTCATCAGCAATTGTTTTACTTCGAGTCAAGGTTTGGGAGATCCGGACCTGAGCACCAAGCAGCGCGGAACACGGATCCTGGGCGTCCTTCAAAGGTGTGTTGGCGTTGAGACCAAACATGAGGGTGGACAAGTAGCCATTCTTCTTGGCATTTCTGACCACGCCCTCAGCAGTGTAACGGCTCGTATAGTAAACTAATCCATTGGCCATGCGGAATTTGTGAAGCATCCCCAAGCCGTCGAAGAAGTGCTGCAACACGGCGTTGGGCTTGGAACCATCCTCCGACAATGGTACCGTGAAGCGCCCTGCACCGACTCTGAAATATGGAGTCAGCCGCACCGTCCAGTTATGAGTGTAGATCTGATGCCAATCACCGAAGAAATGTTCCTTCTAGCCACTGAGGCCATGTACCTGAGGTCTCGCATCGGACTTCTTGGGTGGTCTCTGGTACATCTCGAAGGTAGGGAGGAACGTAAATCAAGTCCTTCTCCGGAACGAAGTAGTTACTGTAGAGAGTCGCCGTGCTTGCTCGTGCCGTGGTAGCCATTGTAAAGTCGGGTGGAAAGGAAGGTGTACTGCTCGGGTGTGCTAGCCAGACATCCATCGAGGAAGCTAGGTATAAGTACTGCAGTACGTGAGCTCGGGAGCTTACGAATACCCGAGCGTTCAGTGGGTGACCTGGAAGGGACGACTTCTAGATCCAAGGTCCTTCCAAGAGTTTGAGGGTCAGGAATCTGCGGCCCCAGATTCTGGCGTGCGGCAACTGCCGAAGGCGGGGAGGCGCGGGGATAAGCCCTTTCTCCCCGGATTGACTGTGGCGCGGTGCAAGTAGCCCAAACAAGCTGAAAAGGGGCCAGGCAACACTACGACCTACCTTGGGTAGCATTACGTGCCATGACAGGCGCAGTCAACTGTGCACGGTGAAACGAACAAGCTTCAGCGCCATCGCTCATCAAACACTCACTGACTTGTCTTCATTGCGCTTGGATACATCCTTCTCCCCGCCTTTCTATCTCCCCGTCACATCCATGGAAACCAAGTTCCCTGATCGCGACCTTTTGCTCTCACCCATGACAACCGACCTAGTGATGGGATAAAGAGATCTGGGCCGGACCTCATGCCATTGCGACCACGAATACCATCTACAATTTGCTTCCTCCCTCAAAGAGGATCATAAGAAAACTTGATCAATCTGCGTCGAAATTACCGTATTGACTTTGCAATGTCGACGCTTTCCCCTTTTGTAAGTGCTCTGCGAGATCCAGAAGAAGCTCCTCTTACGCTGGTGGAGTGACGAGACCTGTGCTTACTCGGGCTTTTCACAGGCGTGGCCGCTGTGGTGGAGGATTGTGATTCTTTTCAACGTCGGCATGTACAACTTGCTGGGGAACGCGTATGCTGCTGGTGTAACGCCATTGTTCTCCCTCATTATGCGGGAGTTCGGGGTCACCTCAGATGAAGCATCCCAACTCTCGACCTACGCCTTGTTGGCGCTGGGCGTGTCGGTACGTTTCAATGCGCCAAGTTGTTGTCTCTGACCTAACGCCAGCTAACGTCTGATTACAGAACGTCTTTGCGCTCCCCGCTACGTCGTTGATCGGCAAGCGTTACACAATTCTTGTCTCCCTCTGCCTGTTCTTGGTCACCTGCATATGGTCCGCCGAGGCAACGTCTTTCGAATCCCTTCGCGCATCTCGTGTCATCGGCGGCTTGTCTGCTGGCTTGATTGAGGCATTGGGCCCAAGCATCGTCTTTGAGACCTTCCCCGAACATCAACTCGCCAGAGCCATGGTTGTGTACGTCGCGCTCCTAGCAGCTGGGTCTTCTCTGGGCCCCATTGTCGCTGGGGCAGTTGCACAAGGACTCAATGATTGGAGATGGTTCTTGAGGATTCTCGCCATTGTCGTTGCGTTAAACATGGCTACTTCCATTGCGATGCTTCCGGAGACAAAACACGCCGCCAATGAGCCAAGACCGTCGCCAACTCGGAGCGCAGAGCGTGACAACGACTCTTCCAAGCCATATGCTCACGATGTTGAGGAGGGCTCGAACGCGGCGAGAAGCGTCTTTGATTCCCACGCCGAGGGAGCGCCGACGGCCCAGAGCCTTACCCAGCAGTGGATAGTGCGTTCGTTCACGATGAGATACGTCGAAATGGACTGGAGGTCAGCTCTACGCAGTTTCTATGAGCCTTTTCAGCTCATTGTTCTGCCACATGTCCTCGTCACAACTCTAGTGTTTGGTCTGACAATCGGCTGGACCGTTCTTGTCTCAATTATTCTTGCCATTCAGTATTCCCCGCCACCTCTCTTATGGGATCCCCTGCCAGTGGGCCTCCTCAGTGCCGGCCCTTTGGTAGGCCTGCTCATTGGTCTTCCTGTGGGAGGAGCCCTCGCCGATTTCTTATTCAACAGGGCCACGAGACGCTCCGGAGGCATACAGAACGCTCGTACGAGAATTCCTGCCACAATAGTCGGTACCTTGATCAGCCCAGCCGGGTGCCTTCTGTTGGGATTTTCCCTTGAGACCCCAGCCAATTGGGCCCCTGTGGTTATCGGCTGGGCGATGCTGTCTCTGGGTCTGACAAGCTCTGCGAACATTTTGTTGACGTACTCCGTCGACACGATTCCTTCCCGCGCCAGCCACATTGGAGCGCTTGTTAACCTTACGAAGAACTGTCTCGCATTCGGAGTCTCATACACCTCTATCAGCTGGACTCAGGCAATGGGCACCGTCGGTCAGTTTGCCACCATGGCAGGGCTTCTTTTGTTCGCGTACTTGCTTGTTGTTCCTATCTGGCTTTACAGTGACATCTTGATTTCCAAGAGCAAAATGATGTTTGAAAAGAAAGATAGTGGCAACTAGTCGTGGCTGTAGACAGAACATAGTACTGGGCGTACGCAGCCTTTGCTTTTAGCTGTTCGAGTCGTCCATTCAATCACGAGTTTGTATCCAAGAGATTTTAAGGAAATCGACCTTCGCCATGATCAAATCAAGTTTGACTACTTAAATTATATGACTAGGTATCTACCTCAGCTAACACAAATTTATCGGGGACATGTATTCAGTCATGCTAATGTGCACACAGTCAGATGGCTACAATGATCAGCAGGACCCCATCTTTGAAGATTACAAACATCGTGTAGGGTCGCGGTTTCCGTCGAATCGAATGGAGAAAACATTGCAGGCATTGGACCTTGTTCATTTGCTAAGTCTAGAATGTGCTGCAGCAAGTCTACACACATCTTCGGCCAAGTTCCTGCCTCACGCCCGATCTACCGCCGACAGGTGCTGACCCCGGCCAGCCTCCGGGCGCCTATCTGGACGCCGTCCCCGGTAAGCCGCTTCTCACTTCTCGCTGTCGCAGCCTCGCCAGAACAGATCGGCATAGAGGCTCTTCAGGCCGATGGCATCGACGTATGCCCATCCGACGTCATAAGCAGTATTGCCTTCAACGGACGCTACTCGTCTTCTTGGGATTCCTCGGAGTCCTCCTCCTCAATCGTTGTTTTCTAAGACCCTGGCACGATGCCCACGAGCATGTCCAGCAGATAGCCTTTCAACCGTGCGATGTGGTGTTGTACTAAACAATATTGAGAGCAACGCTGCAGAGGGTCGAGTGTCTCGCATCTCTTACAATGACCGCTTCGCGTATCTCCGCATTGGTTGCATTAGAGTGCAATGTTTGTATGCAGTCACAGTGTGTTCCATCTTCGTCGCATCAGGCGACAGACTGCGTCCTGTCCTTTGTCAACTGGACGGGTGGTTAGCCATCGCGACTACGTACTGCACCATCTCCAGGAACAGTTGGCTCTTCAGTCACCATGACAAGCAGTCCAAGCAGGCTGCACAGATCGTTCTGCTCTGCATTCACGCCTATGCCATGCCCCGTTTGCACCTGCGCAGCCTCGACCCGCAACAAGATCCGGGTCAACCGGGTCACCAGCGGTGGGCTACGGGTTCTGGGTGCGTCGCTGGTCGGGGCTTACCTATCCTCATGCGGGGATAACCTGGCGGGGTGCTCGTGGCCGTGGCACCCCTATGCGACGGTCATGGTTCTGCTGTCTTCGATGGGCATGTTTGAGAGGATATTCATCTTTCCGATCAACGATGGATCGGAGGGACGAGCCCCACCTGGCGCATCACGAGCCAAACAAGTGTACTAATGCACTTGTGCAGGAATGCCCTTTCTTCCATCTGTGTCCAGAGCGGCTACATCCTACAGGCTTCTGCCTCCAGACGAACATCATCTACCCCGATAGCATCGCGCAGACCGCACATTGGCATGGCTAACTGTGTTGCTCGTTCTGCACATGATCTCTTTAGCCAAGCGAACGGCCTGGGCTGCAGCCTTTTCCTACCGAGGACATCACATTCGCTCTCTTTTCCAACCCTAAAATATCACTCATCCACGTTCCATGAGATATTGGTACTTTACACAGCTGCCAAGTTGCCGCGCCTCATCCGCCCTCCCGTCGGTGGGGAAGACGGGTCGCCGATCTCTCCTAGGCCAACCAATTGGCTCCAGACGTTGGTGCTGTGTTCTCACGAAGCTGACAAGGGTCACCAACCAGTACAAAAATCCTTCAATGCATCATAACGACAAGAGAGCCCAGGTCGACAATCCTCGGTTGCTTGACCTTCTCTGTTTACCTCTAGATTTGCCTCTCCGAGCTGACGTCTTGTCCTTACGAGCCCAACACACGCATCACCATGCCGGACATAGAGGAATATACAGTTGGCTGGATCTGTGCTATCAAAACGGAATCTGTAGCTGCGCAGGCCTTTCTCGACGAAAAGCACGACCCCCCCGAGCACGTCGCACAGCGTGACAACAATATCTACACCTTGGGCAGAATGGGGCGCCATAACGTTGTGATAGCTGCCTTGCCCAAGGGCGAGTACGGAATGACGTCCGCGGCGACCGTGGCGAAAGACATGCTGCATAGCTTCCCGAGCATCCGCATCGGTCTCATGGTTGGCATTGGTGGTGGCGCGCCGAGCCCCGCGAGTGACATTCGCCTCGGCGATGTCGTCGTCAGCAGTCGCGACGGCGATTACGGCGGTGTGTTCCAGTACGATTTCGGCAAGACGATCCAAGATCAGGCCTTTCACTTCACAGGATTTCTCGACCAGCCCCCTACCATCCTGCGAGCGGCAGTTAGCGCCTTGGAAGCGCAGTACGAAGCAGATGGCCACCAGTTGGGCGATCACATAGCAGAGGTGCTGGATGGAAGGCCTCGACTCCGGAAAAAGTACTCCCGCCCGCCTGTCGCCAGCGACATTCTCTATCAGTCTGACTTTGTACACTCGCTGGATCCATCCACGAATTGTGATGAGGCCTGTGGTGTCGACCCGGAACACGTCATGGCGAGAGCCGAACGCGACCAAGACGAGGACGATCCTGTTATCCACTACGGCACCATTGCCAGCGGTAACCTCCTCATGAAGGACGCGCAGATCCGAGACACGCTCGCCACCGAAAAGGGCGTGCTCTGCTTCGAGATGGAGGCTGCCGGCCTTATGAACCATTTCCCGTGCTTGGTCATCCGCGGGATTTGCGACTACTCCGACTCACATAAGAACGATGAGTGGCAGGGTTTTGCGGCCATGATGGCAGCAGCCTACGCGAAAGATGTGTTGCGTCAGATCCCGCCCAACAAGGCTATTGCAGAGACCCGGATTAGTGAGAGGTTGGCCTCGAGTTAGTATCGTCATTGCCATGTGTGGTCATGCCTGACTCTTGGTAGTTCACAAAGACTTGGAACACATCCATCAAAATCTACACGAAGCACATACCATAATAAAATTTAGAGAGTCGAAGGACCAAATCGCCGAAATGGAACGCTGGCTCCGCCCACCAGATCCTACTACCAACGCCAACCAGGCCAGGAAGCTCCGCCATGACGGGACTGGAACATGGCTCCTAGACAGCTTGTCTTTCCGTGAATGGCGATCCAGATCACGCCAGTCTGGGTCCTGTCGACATCTCTGGTTGTATGGGCTTGTCGGATGCGGCAAAACCGTGCTGAGCACGACAATTCTGGACCATCTCGACAATAACGCGGATGACAGCCTGGTCCTCAAATTCTTCTTTGACTTTAGCGATGTGACCAAGCAGACCGTAGATGGTATGCTACGATCGCTCGTGTTCCAGTTGTACCGAAACGACACCGGGTCAGATTCGCAGCTCGACAGCGCATTCAAAGCTCACGAGAGTGGTCGCCGCCAGCCGTCGACCGGGGACCTCTGGGGATGTATGCGCGAGCTCCTCAAGATGCGGGAGAAGGTCATTATTGTCCTGGACGCGCTGGACGAGTCCACTACCAGGAGAGCGCTTCTCCAATGGATCAAGGACGTTGCGTGTGCAGCAGATTTAGAAAATGTCCAGCTGGTCTTCACGAGTCGACCAGAGGCCGACTTTCGTCGAGATATGCCCTCCATGATCGGCGAGGACAACTGCATTGAACTTGACAAGCGGGCGATTGACGGCGACATAAAATCTTACGTTGTGGAGAGAATTCACAAAAGTTTCGAGTTTGCGAAGTGGGCAAAGTCCTCGACAGTACTGGAACAGATCCAAGAAGCGGTCGGGAGCAAATCGAATGGCATGTGCGTAGTTGGCACCAAACCCTTGGCCAGACTATCAGCTGACGATAATGCAGGTTCCGATGGGCGGCATGTCAGCTAGACAGCCTCGAGACATGCCTGGATCGAGAAGGCATCGAGCATGCTCTCGAAACGCTACCGCGGGACCTGAACGAAACTTACGAGCGAATGCTAGAACGAATAGCACCCGAGCGCAAACACAAAGCAGTCCGGCTGTTGCAGTTTCTCGTACACGCCCAGAAACCAATGACCCTCGACGAAGCTATCGATGTCATCGCAATTCGAACTCACGGCAGCCAGAAACGATTCGACACGAGCGACAGGATGCCAGATCCGTTTGAGATCACCAACTTTTGCCCGAGCTTGGTGACAATCACCCAAGTACAGCAGCCGGGTCAAAACACCAAGAAATGTGACGCCGTTCAGCTCACTCATCTCTCGGTCAGGGAGTTTCTTCTGAGACGTGGCGATCAGAAATTTTCCGGCATAGAGCTCAGTATCAACATAACTCAGACATGCCTGGTTTATCTTTCCAGTATCCAAGCAGTACTTGAGTACACCTCATCACGATTTCCCTTTGCAAGACGCGCGGCAACGATCTGGATGGATCATGCGGCACAGGCTGATTCATGCGAGGAGACGATAAAAGAAGTTGTTGCGTTTTTGCAAAGGAAGAGCTTGCTTGACCTGTGGACAGCGCTGCACCAGCCTGACCTATGGACTCATGAAGATCTGTTCGAAACGGAGGCAACCGCTTTATATTTCGCATGCTTCAAGGGTTTGGAGAAGACAGCAAACAAGCTGATACTGGATGGTGCAGACGTCAACGCGCAGGGTGGCAAATACGTGACCGCGCTTAAGGCCGCTTGTCATCAAGGCCATCTTGGGATCGTCCAGCTTCTCCTCAAGAACGAAGCCAATGTCAATGACGAAGGCGAAGGAGTCTATCGGAGGGCAATTGAGGCCGCATCAAGGCAAGGACACCTCGACGTCGTACAATTACTCCTCGACAATGGCGCAGAGATCAATCCGGATGATAGCGGAGGCAGCGATGCACTTCATGAGGCATCGTTGAAAGGGCATATAAAGATCGTACATTTGCTCCTCAGCCACGGGGTACACGTCAACGGGCAAAAAGGCCTACAAGGAAGCGCCCTGCAAGCAGCATCATCTGGGGGACATTTGGAGATCGTGCGGCTGCTCCTCAACAATGGCGCCAATGTCAATGACCATGGCATTGGACTCGACCTCCATGGCTCTGCCCTTTACTCCGCTTCACTCAAGGGTCACCTAAACGTCGTACAGCTTCTCCTGATTCATGGGGCCGACGTCAATCTGAGAAGTAACTCAGCGGGAACTGCGCTACAGGCAGCAGCAGCCCACCACCATCTCGAGATCGTGCAGATTCTTCTTGATAACGGTGCAGACGTGAACGTACAAGGTGGCTCTGACGGGACTGCATTGCAAGGTGCGGTATTGAGAGGCCATCTTGATACTATAAAGCTACTCCTCGAATATGAGGTGGATGTTGACGCGCAGGGCGGGCATTATGGCAACGCCCTTCAAGCTGCGTCGTTTCTGGGACTGATTGATGTCGCGCGGGAGCTCCTTCGAAAAGGAGCCAATGTTAACGCACAAGGGGGCAAATTTAGCACTGCACTGAAAGCTGCTGCGCTCAGAGGGAACCTTGGCATGATTCGACTTCTCCTCGAGCATGGAGCCGATGTTCGTGGGAAAAGAGGGAGACACGGCGACGCTCTGGATGCGGCCCTACAAAGAGGTCACGAAGAGATAGCGGGAGTACTGAAGCAACAGCTCATGATCTCTCAGGCTTCAGCTCTTCCCATTAGGAGCCCGAAGTCTTCAGCCACGGGCCTCCGCACCTTTGGCCTCGGCAGCAAGGCTTCAAGTTAGCTGGGGGAAGTTTGACACCCATGCTAGCATGCATATGACATATGACAGATTGCAGAAGCATTATGACATTACAGCCCTGCAAGTGGCATCGTAGTGTTGCAAGATGGCATCGCAGCCTTGGAGGCTAGTATCATTATGTCAGAAGACATTGTCGGAATATTGCAAGCTGGCATCGTAGTCTTGAAAGACGACATCACATCGGTAGAGTACGACAGTCAAAGCCCATGGGATAGATGGAAGCGGAAGTTCTCAAGAAAATCGGTAGCAGGATATCCTCCTGGCACTACCCTCACCACTGGAGTTAACGCTAGTTCATAAAAGATTCACTGGAGTCTCCCCCTCCTTCCAACTGGTGGCAGAAACCAAACTTCAACCGGAGTCATGAGGAACAAAAGATCAAGTTGTTGCGTGAACTGGGAATCGAACCCAGGGCTCCCCGATGGCAACGGAGAATTTTACCACTAAACCATTCACGCTTCACATTAAGGCAAGCGGCCTTGGATGGATGCTGCTGGGATTGCGGCGGGCCTTTGTATCAAAATCGGTGGGTTGGTGCGTGGTGTGGGTCTGACGTCGGGCATCATCTGCGAGCGCCATGCTGATGAGCGCCAGAGATTCCGCATATCTGAGCTTTCCATGGACCTCGATTGGGATTCCGTACCTAACATCCGAGTCAGAGTCAGGGTCCTCAGCCTCACAGGATTGCTCCTCTTACGCCACGTTTTCGGGGTCGCGGTTGCCCTTGACCCATCTAAGCGTTGTAGACCCATTCTGGGTCAATGTGCTGCGGCTCCACGCAACATAGAAGCGGACAAAGTCCTTGACGTGCTCTAGAGGCGGGAGAGGCGCACCTTCGTGAAGGGCTCGGTGCCGGATCTCCTCCGTACTCACGGATGGATGGTGGCGTCCGGGTACTCCGACAATTTCAATTGCCTTTCCGTAGAGCCAACTGCGCGAGCAAGGTTGCTCCAATTAGCTCATCGTCAAGACGAAGCGGACTCAACGTGGCCACAGAGCGTGCTTACGTGACGTATAGGTCCAGGTCCTTTCCATGCCGCTTTTTGACACTTGGAACGTGCCTGCACGCATCTCGGCGAGTATCTTCTTCGATATGACTGTCAGGCTCATAGCCATTTTCGTTGGCGCGAGCAACGGCTGCGAGCAATTGTTCTTCGATCTGATTCATATTCGGTGTTACAGCTCGGCGGCCTTCGAAAGAGATGGTGAGCCTTCTGGGCGGGATGTAGGTTGACATCTCTCCCTCTCTACAGGTATGTGTGGAATCAAAATTGGCAACAGGATGCCGCAGCACATGCCCATATATAGTTCGGCAGACCAGTGGCTGCCGCGGACGCCGTTTGGTGCGCCTCGTCAACCTCAGGTCACCCTGATCATCCAGAGGTCACCCCGATCACCCAAGCCGTCCCTCAGGTCACCCGTAACGGTCTCACTTGCGCGACCGTAAAGCGGCGGCGAAGTTGAGCGACGTGTGCGACGTGTGAGCGTTTTACGCTCCACTGTCGTGTTCTCGTGTCATCATGACTGGATTTGACCACGCGTGAGCTTCGGTACATCGTGGATTGCATACCTCGTCATGATAATTTCCGGATTCCTTCTAACGACTACAGCCAAGGGTGTCATGACTATGAATCATCTGCGAACACGACGCCATTCCTCAATGTCCCAAGGCCAGTAATTGTCACCTCCATCTTCGTCCCGGGAGTAAGCCAACGAGATGGCTTCATTCCTGCACCAACTCCTGTCGCGAGGCTGTTAGTCATTTTCAATGGGGTCGGAGAACCGTATGCGTACCGCCTGGAGTGCCGGTCATGATGATGGATCCTTTCTGGAGGGTGGTGCCAGATGACAGATAAGAGACCAAGTAGGTGCAGTCGAAGAGGAGGTCCTCAATGAGCTCCTCCTGCCTTACTTCTCCATCAATTTTCGTCCTCAGGAGAAGCTTCTTAGGATCTCCGACTATGTCTGCCCGTACCAGAGCAGGCCCGAATGGGGCAAAGGTATCGAAACCTTTGGAGAAGCCCCACTGAGGAACAACGCCAGCAAAAGCAGGATCCCTCTGGAGCTTCCTCGAGGAGATGTCGTTGCCGACGGTGTAAGCAGCAATGTGGTCTAGCGCGTTGGATCTAGAGACATTGATGGCGTCTTTGCCGATGACGAAACAAAGCTCGCCTTCGTAGTCCGCCTGGTCATCCTGAGCTATTTTGGGAATCACTACATTGGCGCCGTGATCCAGCACCGTCGTGTTGGGCTTGAAGAAGATGAATGGGAACGGAGGTGGCTTTCTGCCCGCTTCTTTAACTTGAATTCTCAGTCAGTAATTTATCTTTTGGATACATGGGAACCAAAAACATGAACACAGATGGCCTCAGATTGGCGCGACCGCTCGTCACGAGGGATGAGCGCTGGCGCAATCGTCGACACTGTTGTTCCTGAGTACTTACTGTGTTTGGAATAATTGAGACCTACACATCTGATTATGGGGACATCCTCACTAGATAGAGGCCCCAAAAGCTTCTTTACTGTCACGATCTCGTCTGTTACTCGAGTCGCCCCGGTTGTATCATAGATGTCCGAACCGACCACAACCTTGGCTTGGAGTTTTGTCTCTTCTGTGACGCTCCCGAGATCAAAGTCTGGTGCTGTAATAATGGGCTCGCCACGCAGAGTACGGCCATCAATGGCTTGAAATCGAATCAGTCTCGTCCAAGGAACAGCCATGGTGAAGGTCAGAGATTTCGGCGTGTATGGATTCAAGAAAGTTGGCAAAGGGGCAAGCTCAGTATCTACCATATTTTTAACTCTTTCAGCCGCCTATTTACTACATAGATGAGGCCACGCTTTTGCCAACCCAATACAATGGGGACTTTGCGTCGTCGGCATGTCGGGAGTGCGTCGCGGAGTTAGGGTCGACTTCCCGGGCTAGGCTCTAGGCCCCCCCCTCCGCCCAGCTACTCCTTCGTCCTAGCCATTTAGATGGAACCGTGGACTTATACACGCAAGGGGAAGAAACCAAATTCAGGGTCAACGTTTTGATACGCCGCTTTACACCTTTCGCCATTTCCAATCAGCTTATGTTCTACTTCGCTATGATGTCCCGCATCGTTCCACACATAATCCATGGCGATGATGTCGTTCTCCACAACGCTGGCGACAAAACAGCATTTCCTGCGAACACAGATATCGCGGACCCCCAAGGGATCTCGTGGCTTGTCCAGGGATCCACGAAAGAGCTCTGCTTAGAGGCTGTCGAGTCGTGTGGTAAGGCGTTTCAAAGCTGGAGCAGAACGCGATTGAGCGAGCGGCAGGCTCTTTTCAAGGCTCTTGCAGAGGTATGACAGATATCGTTCCTGCTTTTCAGTCCCTAATGCATAGATGTATCACCAATGTTCTAATTCTGAATTTTCAAGGTCATCCGAAAGAAGTCAGATGAGCTTCGTTCACTTATCCAAACAGAACTCCAGTGTTCGCCAATTTGGGCTAACATCAATTTGGATGACACCATCGCTCTCGCCGAACACATTGCATCTCTCGCCGCATCCACAGTTCTCTCCGGCACGAGTCCTGAAATCAAAGCTTCTGGATCTCATGCTGTCGTGGCTCTCGCGCCTCTAGGAGTCGTTCTGGGAATCGCGCCGTGGAATGCTCCTGCAATTCTTGGCCTCCGAGCAGTTGCTGCCCCTGTGATGGCTGGCAATTGCGCAATTCTCAAGGTAGCCGCAAATTCGCGAGGTTAAAACACTTGCTGACTTTTACATCAGGGATCTGAGCTCAGTCCAAGAACTCATCACTTCATTGCGTGCGCATTCAGAGAGGCAGGATTCCCACCTGGTGTTGTCAACTTTGTCGTGCATAAGCCTGAAGAGGCGCCCGAGATGTTCGAGACAATCATATCACACCCCCAAGTTCAAAAATGTAACTTCACGGGATCTACTGCCGTTGGGAGACAGGTGGCCATGAGAGCTGCCTATCATCTCAAGCCAGTGCTGTTAGAGCTTGGGGGAAAGAACTACGCTATTGTTCTCGATGACGCCGACCTCGATGTTGCTACAGATCACATCCTTACTGGAGCCTTTCTCAATGTAACTTTGATTCCTGGCCGCCTTCTTCTGCACTCGAGACCTAGGTTTGCTGATACCAATATC
This sequence comes from Verticillium zaregamsianum, assembly GCA_002851755.1. NCBI lineage: Eukaryota > Fungi > Ascomycota > Sordariomycetes > Glomerellales > Plectosphaerellaceae > Verticillium > Verticillium zaregamsianum. Next base: position 2,813,218 of record NMXM01000011.1, on the reverse strand, counting down.
ACAGAGTGGCCAAATCTGCATGTCGACTGACATGGTTCTTGCATCGCCACATGTAAAGCAAGACTTGTCCAAGCTTCTTCGCAACAAGCTACAGAGGTTTTCACAAGAGCATGTGACAAAGCTCATATCAGCCAAGAGCGACGAGAGAATCGAGAATCTCGTGCGCGACGCGTCCTTGAAGGGTGCAGAGATTCACACTATCTCTTTGGAACCTGACTGCAATGCGGACGGTGTGGCAAAGGACCACAGACAGGACCGACGCCAGCTCGCCACTGTCATCGAGAACGTTACTCCGGAAATGGAATTCTGGGAACAAGAGTCTTTTGGGCCTTTGGTGGGAATCAGCACCTGCGATGGACTAGAAGAGGCGATAGGGATCGTGAACGCTTGTCCATATGGCTTATCTGCCGCAATCTTCTCCAGAGCTGGCCTCAAACTGATGGACTCGGCCAAAAATATCAACGTCGGAGCGATTCATATCAATGGGGCCACGGTTCATGATGAGCCCACGCTGCCCCATGGCGGGTGCAAGAACAGTGGCTGGGGCCGGTTTGGGGGTCACTGGGCCTTGCTTGAATTCGTTCAAACGCAAACAATCATCATGAATTAGATATTAGAATTGAATGTTGATTCGGAAATTGTTTGCACAAAGATTCAGAGAGCAGAGAAGATCAACACTGATGAGACTTCTGCTTCCCACGTTAGTATTCCGAGTACGAATGGCATCAAATTCATGTCGCAAAAGGTGCATACCTGAAACTACTGGCAGGAGCATTGAAGCCTAGACGCATGTTGTCTGCTCAGCTGTCTTTCTGTGCAAGCTTCATGCTGAGTTAGGCATGGTCGCTGTGCGTAGCATGCGCCAACGTGGGGGGGGCCACGGAAAAGTAGCGGTGCACTGCGCCGGGGAGTTAGGAGTCAACCAACTTATCCGGAGCCGGCCGAGACCATGTACACTTTAGCCAAAGCTTTCAACCGATAGTTCTGAGGCCCAGGAAGGCCGTTCCGGGCCTTGGCAACCGGCGCGGAGATAGGGGTGACGGGCTGGACCATCGGGTTAAAGATCAACCTTTCATCAATAGCTGATGCTACCTTCGGTACCTCGGAACCCAAACGATCTATCATAAACCCATTTCAGGCTATCTGCTTCTCTGGAGCTTCGCCAACTTTGTAAGCTGCACGAGTTCTTTCAGAAACCAGCTCGACACTAAGAAGCATGCCCATTTCCACTGATTTCAATGACAAGCCCGAAGTGGGTGAAACTCCGACCAATGGCACGGTCAACGGATCCAAGTGGCATGTGACCAAGGAAGTTCAAACAAATGTTGATTTCAACTCGACCTCATACCCATCAAACTGTCTTCAATTTCTGGATGAGATCCGTGCTGAGGCAAATGATTCTCCAGAAGTCCAGCAGGCTAGACTGCAACTTGACATCATCATTGTCGGTGCTGGCTTGGGTGGTCTGGCGACAGCGGTGGCTCTTGCGCGCCGCGGTCATAAAGTGGTCGTGTATGAACAGGCAGCTCAGCTGGGAGAGGTAAGCAATGCATCATTCCAGAAGAGATCTTACTGGCTTTTTGCTGACATAGAGGTGTAGGTTGGGGCGGGCATCCAGATCCCCCCGAACTCGGGAAAACTCTTGACGAGATGGGGAGTGATTGAAGAGCTAGGAAGCAAAGCTGTCCGCCCCGATGGCATTTCCTTTCGTCGCTGGCAATCTGGAGGTTGTATTGGATTCACAGACCTCACGAAATCGTTTGTGAAGGCATGCGGTGCACCTTATTACGTCGTGCACAGAGCCCATCTGCATTCTGCGCTGTTGCAGCGCGCGAAAGATCTTGGCGTGTCAGTTGTCCTGAAGAGTCGCGTCATTCATCATGATCCGGAAGAGCCGTCAATCACGCTGGATGATGGGGGGATTCTAGAGGCCGATTTAGTTATTGCGGCTGATGGTAAGTCGTCTCTTTGAAATGTGAGCAGTTGAACTCTCCTTACAGCTGATCAGGAATCAAATCTGTAGCAAGAAGCTACGTCTCTCGTGGGGCTCGGAGCAAGCCTAAAGTTACCGACTTCGCTGTTTACCGAGCCACGGTCGACGTAGAGAAGATGAAAGAGATTCCAGAGATATCATGGCTTCTTGAGAAGCCTGGACTCAACATATGGTGAGTGTCACCGCATAATGACGCCCACTGCCTGGATTTGTACCACTGACTTTGACGCGTGGTGATGGGCCTTATAGGATTGGCAAAGACAAGCACGTTATGACATACACCATAGCAGCAGGAGAATCTTTCAACATGGTTCTCTCGCATAAAGACCGCCGAGAACCATCAGCTTGGCAATATATGACACAATCAGAGGTGCTTTCGGAAATGAGACAGCAATTCGAGGGCTGGGATGAAAAGTAGGCATTGACCTATGCAGCCCTTAAGTGTAGAGTACTGATGACGCTACAGTCTAGTCAAAATCATCGGACTGATTGATCATGCTGCCAAGTGGCCTTTGATCGGAAACAACTGCTTGCAGTCCTGGATATCATCCTCATCTCGCTTGGTTGTTCTTGGAGATGCTGCTCATGCCATGGTACCATACATGTCACAAGGGGCTGCCATGGCTGTCGAAGATGGTGCTGCGCTTGCCATGGCCCTGAATAACATTCAGTCCATGGATGAACTCAAATTCGCGCTAAGGGTCTTTGAAAAGGAACGAAAGACCAGGACATCGATGATGCAGGAAGCAAGCATGGTCAACGCCATGATCTGGCATTTTGCCGATGGGCCAGAACAAGAAGCCCGAGATGCTGCAATGATACCGGAGGTTCAAGGACGAATGTTCCAAACAAGCCCCAATCAGTGGAGCGATCCTGTAACCCAGTCGTGGGCTTATGGGTACGATGCTGAAAGCGTGATGGAGGAAAGGTGGCAGAGTGCTGTTCAAGAGTTAATTAGAGAAGCCGGGATGGAGTGAAATGGACAATGTGGCATCCCGTCTAGAGGGGAATCAGGCTTTTGGTAATGTTATTTTGGCCCAGTATTTAATATTGTCTCTGCGTCTTTTCACGATGCGTGTTGACATAGCGTCGTTCATTGGTAAATAGATGCTTCATAGTTCTATATCCGATGGCTTTAATGGTAACCTAGAATGAACAATGGGAAGTTACTGTTACTTCTTTCTCGAGCTGTTTACCAGAACAAGTCTTCTTGCCGAGCAAGGGCATCGATGAAGCTTGGTGACATAAAAAGGTCCCCGGTGCCTAAGCCAGAATCCTGTATACCGAAGTCAAGAGGGAGCAGATCCATCGTTTGAGCAAACATCTCAGATTCAAAGCCCACGTCCCCTTCTCTATCCCTTGAGTCCGTCGAGATCTGATGGTCGTTCAATCGTGCTCCATGACTTTCTTGAACCGCTGAGCAGCCTTTGAAAAAATCAGCGTGCTTCACTGAGGTATGAAAATTGTTGAGTTGGCAAAGATCATAAACTTACGGATTTGAAGGCTTTTCAGGAGATATCGCAACGTGGTGGAAAACTTCAGGCATTTGTCCAGGATTCGGTTGCGTTTATCCAACTTGGTCATGATGGAGATGACCTCTTCAAGATCTTCATCGAGATTTCGAGCTGTCGTGTCATCCGTCAGGTGAGAGACAGGCTGATCATGCTCGGTCATGATGAGAGCCGCGATGACTAGGCCGGCATTGAGTGCTATGGTAGCCATATTAGTTCAAGTCTCCTGCTCGAGCAAGCTTCAAACTCACTGTAATACAATGTAAACCACCACGCACCAAGGAGATCCGACCCCGGGCGATGGTCGGGCGATCCCAAACATGCGCTTACGATGTGAATGATTGCTTGCGCCGAGGACAGGCAGGCGGACCTGCTCATCTGTCCCATCTGTCTAAGAGTTGCCGCTTCATGTGCAAGCTGACTTCTCCCGTCTTTCATCTGGAGATGCCTGTCGATAATGGGGCGATGCGCCAGGATGCGGAGGTTGTGATATCGAAGGGTAAGAATGACACGAAATTTCCAGTTCAAGATGTCGCCTTCTGCTGTCGTGACATCCTGGCTCTCCACCAAGGCGATTGTAGGGGGAAGTGAAGCTTGCCAGTTGAAAAGCTGCTGTTCAACCTGAAATATGGTTGAGGCCATGTCGGCCGTCGCAACAGCATCACCATCGTCAATGTTGCTGCCGTACAGGTCCTGGATCACCGCAGCATTGATGCTGTACAGATTACTAGTTTAGAGGGTTAGCAGTGTGTAAGGAGAAGATTTTGATTAATACACACATTGTCGCATTCCAGAAATTGGTGCTGTTTTCTTCGTGTGACCATGCCATGGGACTTGTGGGTTCGTTACTAGTAACGTGGTGAGAAGGAAGAGTAGTTCGAATGAATTGTTGCGGAATGCTCGGTGGTCTGCCGAAGGTCATGCTCAGGGTTCTATGGTATGTCAATATCGCGATAGTGATCCCACAACGATTGCTGGCCTGACCTGTCAAGAACCACACACCCATACCAGGTACGAATCCTCGTTTCCCGCTCAAGGCCATCATACCGCCGGAGCGCTTGCGGAGAATGTAGGCCAAGTTGAAACGCAGCCTTCACGGCGAGTCCATGTATTGACCAAGTCTTGATCGATCGCTGAGTACCTTGTAAGTACTGTGTCATTAGTAACATGACCTGGACTGGAGATGCTTAGTGAGACTGAGTCAAGCCAATATCTGACAGCAAGCCTACCAGATTCCACGCTTGCCCCAGCAATCATGTGGTCCAGACATAAAGTCTTCGCCCGGTTGAAGAATATTTCAGACTGTGAGTACCGATCCTCCATATTGAGGGCGCCATCGGTTCCTGTGCTGGTAGCCATGGCGAGGACCATGTTTAGAAGTCCCATCCAAGAATGCCTGACGATTCTCTTTCCAGATTTCACCAGCGCCTGATAGGTATCCCAAAACCTTCCTTCATTGATGTAGGGAAAAAGCATGCCCGTCTCGCGGAAGAACTGACGGACTAGACGGGTGATATCCGCCTCTGGAAGAATACAGGTTGCATCTTCCATCTTGGATGTCCAAGAAACTGATAGGATTCTCTCAGGGGACGGTGGGCGCGACACGGTCAACGAATTCCCATGGGTTGATGGGCGAGACGCTGGAGCTGGCAGTGATCCATTCGTCTGATGCAACAAATTGCCCAAAGTACGTCGAACAAGGCGTGTAAAGGCGATGTTTGAAGATGGACCTGATGGGGGTCAGTTTGGCCAAACGTTAGAAGACTCTGCGGGAAGGAACTGTAAGTGCAGTTTACCAAAGTACGCCCAGCTCTCCTCATCGGTGAACTCAATGGTGCCGACTCCATCGGTTGCATCGGGTGATCTCTCGGAGCTCAAGTCATCGTGCACTGGCGCTGGCTCACCAGGCAGGCTGGGGTTTGGTTGAACAGAGAAAGTCCCAGTATTGGCGCTTTCAGATCCGTCGTAAGAGGACAACTTCGATTTGAGCTGGCGAATTTCGTTCTCCACTGATGCGACACGGGCTTCGACTTGGTCAAGATAGCTACACAACCCCGAGAAAGGTCAACAGGGCTCTAGCGGGCAGAAGACATGATGAGCATTTACTGACATTTTAGGGACAACGGCATCCTTCGAGTCAGAGTTCGAGGCGTAAACGCAGTCTAGGCTCTGGTCAAGACAGGTTGCACATTTTGGCCTCTGCCCGTCACACTATGGTACGGTTAGGAAGCCTTCAGATCTTTTTCTCACTGCCTCTACACCAGGTAGGGTCGACCACGAATCGACTTACTCTGGACTTGCGCGACCTGCAGGCACTGCACGCTATGGGGATTCTCTTCCGCTTCCGACTGGTGGACTCCCTGGGAGCATCTTCTGTGGGACTCGGAAGGTCCGACATGATTATCATGAGATGACGCCCCGCCGACGGTCGATTCGACTGACTGCTTGGGAAGAGAATTCTTGGAACATTCGACTCGAACGAGAATGTGCGGGGAGTTAAGGACGACGGACCTCGACCATCCCGTTGACGGGGAGAGACTGCAGAAGACTTAGCGTAAACTCAATCTACCCTAGGCGCGGAGATATTCTTATCTCCCCGGCCGGATGGTAGAGCCCTTGGCCGTCGCATTCGACCGATCAATCCATTGCTGCTGGCACACTGCACAACATCGCACGTAGTACAAGAAGATGCAATCATACACTATCATGATTCAGCAAGGATTTAGCTTAATTCACACAAATTCTCCATCGCATTCTATGCTTCCTGATCTCGCATCTGTCACAGCCAGAAGTATGTCGTCCACGACTCAAACTCAGACACAGCCCCAGGCCGAGGCGCCCACGGTTGATCGCCAAACTCTCGCAGTTCTGCGTGCTGCAGAGGTCAATCACACGAAGCCGTTGTGGTTGCAGATGACCCGGCTGAACCCTCCTTTGCCTAATCCCAGGTGCACGCCCCACGTTTGGGAGTATGCCAAGATCCGTCCCAGCCTTCTACAGGCGGGCGAAGTAGTCACCGAGAAGCAGGCTGAACGCAGAGTCTTGATGCTTGTGAATCCTTCCCGAGGTAATTGAAATGAACCGAAAGTCGCTCCGGGCCTTGAACTGACAGAAGCCTTAGATGCGCCGTTTACGACTGATACCATTTACGCTGGGCTACAGCTTGTGATGCCCAACGAGACGGCACCTGCCCATCGCCACACGGCGTTCGCCATGAGATTCATCATTGAGGGAAATGGTGGTTTCACGGCGGTGCACGGCCGACGAATCCAAATGAACAGAGGCGATGTGATCCTGACCCCAACTTGGAACTGGCACGATCACGGCAAGGATGGCTCCGGTCCTATGATCTGGCTCGACGGTCTTGATCTTCCCAACTTCACCCATTTCCCGGTCCACTTTGTTGAGCACTATTCTTCGCCCCGGTATCCCGCCGAAGATGTGGACACATCAAAGTCGCCTATCGTGTTCCCCTGGGAGCGCATGCAAGCTGCCCTTGATGCTGACCCGGGAACTTATGCAACTCGCAGCTACCTGCAAGAGGATGGCTCAGAAGGTAACACTCCTTCAGAGTGACGCATGTTTTTGAAGAAGGCAGGACTGACCTACATCTAGTGAGCAAGATCCTTGGAGGCTCTGCCGCCCGTCTCAATGCCGGGACCAAGTCTCCGCTTGTCCAAGAAACCGCTTCGTGCGTGTACCATGTCGTCGAAGGTTCTGGCCACAGCATCATTGGCGACAAGCGTTTCGACTGGAAGAAGGGCGATACTTTCTGTATCCCGTCCTGGAATGGGTATGAGCACTTTGCGGACGAAGGGCCAGACGCAGTGTATCTATATCGCTTCGATGACAAGCCCATGTTGAGGTCCCTGGGTTTCTATCGCAATGCCGACACTGACGTCGAGGGTCTGGTCTCCGATTAAGACCGCCATATAGAGGCTACATACTGGGATGAAGTATACATGTTCAACAGGAGGATCGTGTAACTTATACGTCTACCAACTGCTGTACTGCATCGTTGAGTGAAGCTGTTCTCAAGATTGTAGCAAGGCAATACCCATTGCCGTCCCTCGACCTTATCGATCAAGAGACACGTCCCTCAGCTCGACGTCATCTGCAAAACCGACTCTTGCATCGCCTGGCCTGTCTGCTGGCGGCAGCGTCACCACATGCTCCTGCCTTGCAATTGGCGCCTCGCCCATCCTCGCATGTCTCCTCCTCCTCCTCAGTTTCGCAAATCCGTCCCGCCCTTTCACAACTCCCTTCACAAGAGCCAAGCCAGGCAAGAAAACAGGCCATAGCGTCACGAGACTGAGCATCCACAACACCAAAAGCCCTAAGTCTGATCGCCGTCTCTTGCCTTGCGTGTACCAAGCCGGGCGCGCCAGGGCCGGGAAGAAGAGCGTGCCGACCCCGACGACGAGATAGCCCAGAACGCTAGCTACCGTTACGGCGACAATTGTATCAGTGTGGCTCTCGTCCGAGCGGGACCCGAAAGAGACGGGGGGTTGGATGTAATTGTAGTGCGTGGGAAACATGACGTTTTGTACCAAGGGCCGCTGCCAGGTGCTACGGCAGTGCTCAACGAGTGCTAGATTTGGCGGACTCGTTTCGATCCGTGATGTTGCATGAGCTGGACTTGGGCTTTTGTCTTTTCAAGTTGCTGTCTTCTAACGTGATCCTCTTGATACACCACGTCGGCTGTGAGATAGATGGCTATTGTCGTGAATAACTGTTGACGGACTTGGCGACCTTACTTCTCGTGACACCTGATGTGATTTTGGAGGCCAGTGGTGTAAGGGAGTTAGTTAAGGACGCTGTGCTGAGCCTTCGCTCATATATGTCCTGGAGGAATCTCCGCCAACGACCCAGAATGAGGCCCTGAAGCCAAACCCCTCAACTTTATTCCGCCACAGTAACTTTGATTCCAGGAACGTTGCCACCATCCACGTGCCCAAACAGTCATGACACCAACCTCAAAGCACATGATGAAACCCCGTCGAATTACTACTATCTGCCCATTTTGTACAAAGCATTATACAATAACAATGTGGTATCTTTTGCCAAAGGAGAACAACCTGCAAAAAGTTCAGACCCACGCCACATCGAAACCCCCCCGTGACACCAGCTCGCTTCTGCCACACAGCACAGCACCTCCCACTCAGTCAACGTCGTCGTCCGAATCACCCTGGCCGGCTTCTCCCTGGCCCTCCTTCCAGCTCGCCATCTCCGCAACAGGAACCCGCCCCCTCAACCACCGCAGTGTCGCGTCAGTCCCACGCTCCAGGACGCTGAACCTCGGGACCCTAAAGCGGTTGCCCGACACGTCCAGCTGTCTCAGCCCGCCTGTGCCGCCAAGTAGACCCAGCTTGGGATTCAGGTGTGCAATGTCATTATTGTTCGCGTCCACCACCTGCAGGCCCTTGATGCTTTCGGGATCGAGCTCAATCAGGTGGTTGTTGGCGATCAGCATCACGGACAGCTGCGGGAACACGGCGCGCAAATTCGTAGGCAGCGCCGTGATGCGATTTAGGGACACGTCCATCTTCTCGAGCTGCGGAGATCGGAGGTTGACGGTCAGCGGCGTGAGGCTTGTGATGTGGTTGTTCATCAAGTTAAGTTCTCGAAGAGAGGGCAGTTCGAGCTCTTCGGGCAGGTATGTCTCCCCGACGAGCTTGTTGTGTGCCAAGGAGAGAGCCGTCAAGGTACCTGCAAAGAAGGAAAGAGACTCGGGCAGCGTCACGAAGAGGTTGTGGTGGAGCTGGATCTCTGTCACCCTAGTGGCCGCGGCAACCTTTGAGCAGACGACGGGATGCAGCGATGACGACTGGGTGCCCGAGCGGTCCAGCAAGCCGCCGTTCTTGACAGGCCATGTCTGGCTGGACAGCGTGTGCGACCTAGAGCGGGCCGGCGAGTGCGGTGCCGACGTCGGGGGAGTTGCAAAGTCGTCCATGTCAGACCGACTGTCGTGGTCCATTTCTTCAGGGACCACCTCTTTCGTCGGAGGCTCGACGGCCTTTGCATCCTCGGAGATGGTAGCCGCAATCGTGTGAGCCGTGCTCGTGACATCGTCGTAAGGCGGAGGCGGCTCAAGCCTCGCCGCCAGAGCATCCTTGAGCTCTTCTGTCGTGGCCGAAATGAACTTCTTGTCACGCAGAGGATTGGCGCTCAGGCGGATCATGGCTAGGTTGTCCATCCTCGCAATTTCAGGTGGGATGATGCGAATGTCGTTGGCGGAGAAGTCGACATGCCGCAGCTTCTCCAAGCTGAAGAACCCTTCTGGGAACTCTGAGATGCTGTTCTCGTCCGCAGTTAGCGTCAGAAGACTACTCCAAGAGCTGACATCGGGCAGAGCCTTCAGGCGGTTCATAGACGCGCTGAGCTGATACAGCGCCGGCAGGCAGACCGTCGTGCCCGGCGCGGCGATGTGTGTGAGCTGGTTGCAAGATACGTCAATCGACTGCAGCTTTGGGAGCGCCTCAACCCCCTCCTCAATGAGCGTCTTCGAGAGCTTGTTCTTCTTCAAGACAAGTTCCGTCAGCGGCAGCTGGGATAGAATGCCGAAAGGAAGCAGTTCGAAGCTGTTCTCGGCAAGGTTGAGAATGCGCAGCCGCTCGAGATTGGCAAAGTTGGTCGGAAGAGACGAAACGTTGTTGCCGTGCAGGTCAAAGATCTCCAAGCTCTGGAGATTGGAAATCGAGGGATCCAGCGGTCCGTAGAGAAGATTATTGCCTAGCTTGAGATCTCGAAGCGAGGTGAGCTGCGATATGACCTCAAAACAGTTGTTTGCGAGGCGGTTATTGGTCTTCAATGGTTAGCTTCTTGCCCCCTTTACGCTCAAAAGTCAACGTACCAGGTTTAGGGAGGTCAGCAAGCGAAGCTGCCTCAATCCAACGGGGAGGGAGATCAACAGATTGCCATGCAAATCGATCGTGTCGAGCCCGCCAAAGATGTTGCCATTCCCTTCCTCGTCCGCTGCCAGGTTCTCGGCCGTCACATCCGGGAAGATGCCGTCTTCAATAAGCTCCATTTCGTTGTCGGCAGCCATGAGCCTCGTCAGGTCGACGCTCTCGGCCCAGCTACCATCGTTGGTACCCATCATCTCGGCATCATACATTTTCAGCACTTCTGTAGGCATGGTCCTCAGCCCCATGGCCGCGATGTTCAGCCTCCCGGAGCCCCTTGCGTCTCCTAGGCGTTGCTGGATAATCTTGTTCTTCGCATTCTCAGTTCTCCGGGTGTTGAAAGGGTCATGTGTCACGGCGATGCCGAAATCAAAGCTGCTGTCGACTGGTACGATTGGGGACTTGAGCGGCAATCCCTTGGGGTCGTCCTCAACAGCCAGCGAGTCCGGCACCATTTCTAGATCGGTAGCCTTCCGCGCAGCAGCGCGCTTCGCGGCCTTGGCCTGTGCAATCTGCTCACGAAGAGCGGCAGACGATTTTCGGCTTGCAGCCATGGCCTCGGAAACCTCCGTATCGTCGGAGGCAGCCGTGCCCGCAGGCTTTGGTATCGTTCTTGACGGCTTCGACAGTCGCGATGGGGTGGATGTAGGCTTGGCGGCGGGCTTCGGCGTGAGCTTCGGAGGGGCTGGCTGTGCGGCGGCGGTTCGGTCCATGGCAGGAAGCGACGGCTTCTTGAACAGGCCGTTGATGGACTGCCTCGGCTTCAGCGGCCGTACAGCCATCGTCTTGGCTCCGATTTTCGGAGGTGCTGCGATGCCCGTGGATTTTGTCGGGCTGGGGCTTCTGTCAAACGAGTGGCCGGTAGTCGACGCGGAGAACTTGGCCGAGCGGACAGGCGTGGCGCGAGGGACGCCTCTGGCCGAGGGCGTCCTCAGTGAGGCGATACCCGAGGCGCGACGCGAGGGTGTTCCTTCGATTGTGCTCAGCGGCTGCCGGAAGGTATTGGTAGAAGCCCTGAAGCTCGAGACGCTCCCATCGTCCGGGCCAGAGCTGGAGCCTGGGCGGCTCCTGGCTTGGGAGGGCGGCCGCATCGAACCATCAGATGTGTAGCTGGAACCGGGCCTCGAACTATTGCTGCCAGCCCGCGACCGAGACCTCCTCGTACCGTCCGGGTCAAAGAACGACGTCGTCCTCTTGCTCATGGCCGGCGATGAGGGGAGCTGTGCAAGGGTCTCCATCGTTCTCTCTGACAGGGAAGGTCGTGGCTTTGAGGACCTGGGTCGTATGGTGTCGTAACTGAAACTGTCTGCGCCATCGTTGGACGGGGGTTCGCTGTCGACGGGGGACTGATTCGTGGTACTCGGGGTAGGAGCTTGGGCTTCGGACGGGCGTCGAGTCAGGGCTGTCGGCCTCTTGAAAAGGAATTGGTCCGTATCGGTGGGAGGATCGCTCGTAGGTGTATCGCTTGTCGGCGGTTGGGAGGGAGAATGCGTGGGAGTGGTCGAGGCAGCAATGGTCGATCTCGCCTCTGTGGCCCGTGGCCTGGCGGCAGAGATGTCTCGTCTCGGTCGAGGGGTGACCGCCGCGGCCTCGCGGGGTTCGAGTCTCTTGGCCGGGGCTGCCGATGCTCTAGGCAATTGGTCGCGGGAGGCTGCAGGACGAAGGCGCTGTTTTGGGATGGACGTCAAGCTCTCTCGGGAAGGAGCTGTTCGGAGGGTTGAAGATGAGGTCGACCTTGGCATCGGCAGTCGTGACATGCGTGGGATGGCGCTCTGCCTGTTGGCAGCCGCCGGCTTCTCCTCCATCCTGAAGGTGCTTCGTGGTCAGCACTCTTCCCCTTGTCGGTCAGGCATGCAGCAGGCGTTGAAGGTCGGATGTCGGATTGCTGCAAACGTCTGCTGGAGATATTGTGCACGGATCTGGGGCAGGGTCCTAGCGCACGGCAGTGGGATGGGGTTGGGTGGTGATGCTTGGAATGCTCGTCGCGGCGGGAGCTAAAGGGGGGGGTTTTGTTGGTTTCCTGGCACTAAATGGCGGGGTCGTCAACAAAGCATGTAAACAAAGGTCGTCATGCAGCAACAAAGAGCAAACACAAAGGTTTCAACTTGAGCCAGTGTGACGATGCCAAAACACTTGGTGGTTCAACCATGAACAACGAACGAGTGGAAGAAAAGGGGAGGTGCCGCCAAATCGAATGCCGAAGCGATTGCAGATGCAGACCAGCTTGTTAATTTCCCGATGCCTGTCCGGTGCAACATCACCCGCCACAGCACAGATCCGTTTGGATTGGCTGTGGCGTAGACCGAGCTCAAGACAGGCTACACCGAGGAGCTTTCACCGAGCCATTCACACCGAGGCCCCTGACCAAGCCTTCACTTCGATGAAGGCAATCCACACCGGCGGCCAGCTTCAGGCCGTAGCCAATGTGGCGGTCCCGGCCACGACTGTCCACACGTGGTGGACTCACACGTTGAAGATATATGGCCCAGACTTTCGGACATGAGACGCACAGTCCTCGCCATTGGGCACAATGCGAACATCGCCAGCACAGCCCGGCAACATCGGGGTTCGGCCATGCACCCAACATCGTAGCCAGGTCTAGAATGCCGTGTTCTAGGCGCCCGTAACTGGTGGTGTCCACGTTGAGTACCTCTACTTCATGACAACAGCGATTGCTGCACGAGAGAGGGCAGGTATTGGCCGACTTGAACAGGCGGGCCTGGAGCACCTCAAGATAAATCAATGGTCCCCCACTCCCTCCTGGCCGCCATACATCTTATAACCAGAATGAGCGATTTTGAGTTGAATGTTCAAGTACTCACTCGGACAGATCAGAGCATCTCTGTCTAGTCCTTCTTGGCCCTCCATTAACGCTTGATGTGTTTGAACTTTCCGGGCATCCGCTCTTCGCGCTGGACTGCGGCGGACCTTGCGAGCTGATGAGGGTGGCAAACACTGCCATGCAGGCTACTGAGCTTCCAAGCGTCGAAAATCTCCATCCTGGCGCGTCTCTGGGTCTCAAGCTCAGGATGATGCTTGGCAGAGGTCGAAGCCAATGGCTGGCTGTTTAGACATCGGGCAGACCGGAGGAGGAGGGTAAAAATACGAGGACAGCCATGAGACACAAAAGAAACAAAACGAGGGCACATCTCACTTTCAACACGAGGGCGGGCAAGCCTCCAGGGAAACCCTCTGCGTGCGCTCCAGGCCACTGCCAGATCTTTAGCCAATTCACGCAGACTCCGCACATCCAGGCCACCACGACTCGTCAGATGATCACTTCCACGTGGAGGCTGGATCTCAACGCGGCCCTCCACTCAGCTACCCCCACGGACCACCCCTTTGCAGCATTGTGCTGCAGGATAAATTGTACCAAGAGGCATCTGGGTCTGGGTTCATCCTAATGCAGAAGGGATGGTTTTGACCTGCAGTCGTCCTCCACATCCGGAGGCCGCGGTCAGGATGGTTGCAGCATGGGGGAAGGGACTTTCAGCACGCATGACCGGCGTGGTCTTACCCATTCGCCTCATTGTCAAGATACACTACACTGCGCCGTCGTTCCAGGACCGGACTCTTGCTGCACTCCGCCTGGGCAGTAGACAGAATATCCAACCAAGGGGCCGCACGACGCAGGGGTGGCGTCAGCTTGGTCGGACACAGTGTCTGTCTGAGCACAAGACAACGAATATCCTTTCACGGTTGGCTGGGTTGGACGCCAGTAGCTCTAGACCCGAGCTGTTACTACCGCGGGTTCATGAGTGGCTCAAAAGCAGGCGACCCTGTATGTACTCAGCTGAGAGAGATTGGCCTGCGTGCTCTCGAGGCGTGTCCAATGATGAACGCACGGTAAGATGATCTGGGGGTTTCAACGCCCAAGCTAATATCCATAATTCGAGCAATCTTGGGTGGTCGCCGAGGATCAAGCGAGACAAGCGAGTGATCACGCGGTTGTGTTAGATGGGCGCGACCCGGAGGACTGGGTCGCCGTGCAGAAGCGCCAGGCGATACAAAGCCTACCGGACACGCACCTGACGAGAAGGCTGGTCATTGGAGGATGTGACGGCGACCATGGCCACGAAGGCGGGCTGAGGACTCGATCGGGGTGGATTGGACTCGTTCCTGGTAGCTTGGTCCAGGAACTGCGGGATGGAATGCAACCTGGGACAGACGTCGGCTGGAACGCTTCTGAGTGTGCCTCAGCGAGGGCTGTTCGACAGTCGGCCGGCCGAGAACGACCGAAAGGAGAGTGCCGAACCCCCGAGGCTCCAATTCGGCAGGGCAGGTAGTGCCATGTAGCCCAGGCTTGACTTGCGCGGGAGTGGGGAGACATGTGGACGGCGGGTCTCTTACTTGCAGAGCGCAGGCCTAGTCGCGACGATGGTCTGTGGCGGGCTGGGGAGGGCGGGCTAACGCGTCGTTGTTCCGAGGACATAACCGCTCGACCCCGCATGGGGCATTGGTGGTGAGGGGCTGTTGCGGGATGGGGCTCGCCCTGCCTGCCGCTTGCCGCCTGCCACCCATGGTACTGGATAAAGCGAGAGCCCGAGACCTGGGGTAGAGAGGGCTTGGTCGGATTGTGGAGATGGACAGAGCAGCCGGTGGACAGACAAGCTGCCAACACCGCTCGTAGCCTCGTTGCGGTTGTCGGGATAGGACGGCTTTGGCGAACGATGATTGCGTGGAGCGTGTTTGGCGTTGCGGAGGTGGCTTTCGGGACCAGGATGTGAGGTATTCTGGTAGACAAACTTCAGAGCGCATTCGGTAAGATGCCCACATAGGCGAGGCGTGCGGCACGGTACGCGAGTGCCCGGGGCGGCGCAGTAAGAAGAAATTAGAAGGGAGTCATGGGACATGGATGTATGCATCTTTGGTCTGTTCCCGTGGTTTGGAAGGAGACATGCAACGCAGGGGCGAATGGGACCTGGTACAGTGCCTGGGAGGTACCTTCCCGGAAGCTATGTAGGTGGGTAGGGTACGGAGGCAGGCTGGCAGGAATGACTGCCGCACCACTGGCAAGTGCCAATTGTGCTTGCATGTACCTAGGTAGGTAGGTACCCTACGGGCGCGGTTGCTGCATCTGTCGTCCCACCTCATACACGGAGCTGGCCACTGCAATACCTAACCACCCACTCCATCCATCCATCACAACCCGCATCACCCACACCACATGATGTATGAAGGTATGAAATTGGCATCCCCCTTGCCCCAGACTGACTGTGCGACTCAGTAGCACCAAGTTACTACATCGGGGGCCTTTTTGATCTCCTTCGATGCTACAAGTTTGGCTTGTACTCCGACTCACTTCGTTTCGGGCCACCCAGCACTCATACCAGCGCTGTACCCCAATGCACAAGAATGCCCATCATCATTCATGATCTGCTGTCAAGCTTACCCGACGGCAACAAGCATGCCAATCAAGGCTGCGGCATCGCGGTGGGAACAGCAGGCCAATTTCGTCCTTCGGCCAAGCGAGCCCCAGGCCTTCCCGACCGACAGGCATCATGGCAGTCGACCCCTCGAAGTCGCTTCCCCATGCCCCCCCGTCTGCTACCTCACCCTCCCAGCAGCAAGCAGTTTGTCTAGGTACCTTCATAGACACTCCTTTTTCTTTCCTTCGCATGTCACGCCACTAACAAACCCACCGCGCCCCCGAAAAAGAGACTAGGCCCCACCCCCAATAACCGCTAGGCTCAGAACCCCGGTAACCCCAAAGCCCCCCTCGTGCCAAGCAAGGCCCCGGACCCGCGTTCCACCAATGGCAGACGCGAAATCGACGGTCTTGATCGTGTCGAGAGCGCATCTAGACGGTCCGTCGTCCCTAAGCCGGTCCAGGTCGGCTCACGTTCCTCCTCCTGGCACGTTGTGGCTACACGGCCGGCCGCCAGTCGCCCTCTCGCAATCCCATCAACATCCCCTCCCCCAGACGCCCACGACCACTCACGAGGCCGCATCCCCGTCGATTCCTGCCAAACCCGCCGCTAGCTACAGTGTCGATCGGCTTTCGACTGGACCGGCCGATGGTCCTGCAGAACCTGTGCAGTCTTTCCAGACCCGTCTTTGCGGAGAACCTCGCCCTCAGTACCTCTGGTGGCCTCTACAGATGCCATCACGCTACACCTCATCCAGCCTGGCGCCAACACCGCGACGAACATGACCGCCGCCGCGCTCCTCTCCTTTGGGGTAGCGCTGCGGTGCGGCCAGGATGCCATCCCGGGGCCCCTCGCCATGCGGAGGCGAGGCCGGACGAAGGAGACATGTTATTAAATGCCCTCCCCCTTCCCCAACATCCACCCATCTCGACCCTTTCTCTCGTCGTCGACCCCAGCCTGGGAACCAAACATCCACTCATCGCAAAGGGAGCTGCTCATCAGCCCAGCTTGCCATCATGTCCTTCGCCGACAACAACGAGAAGAATCTCTCCCGCGATCTCGAGATCGAACGCGGCCCTGACACCACTGCCGCTCTTCAGGATGCCGGTCTTGACAGCAAAGTGCTCAGCTCTGCTGCCCAGGAGGGTACTGAAGCCGAGCACAGCTATGGCTTTATTGAGGGCATGAAGACGTACAAGAACGCGGCCTTCTGGTCCATGGGTACGTCTCTTGAAAGCAATCGCACCCAGACGGGCTTGGTACTCTCTTGCTGACCCGACGTGCCTCAACAGCCATTTCGGCCACCATCATCATGGAGGGATACGACGTCACTCTCATTGGTAACTTCTTCGGTTACCCCGAGTTCCGCCTCAAGTACGGCGAGTACCTCAATGAGGAGTCCGGTTACCAGATCAGCGCCGATTGGCAGACCCGCTTTAACACTCTCGGTGCCGTTGCCAACATTGTCGGCGCTCTCCTGAACGGATGGGCTACTGCTCGTTGGGGACATCGCTGGACTATTATCGGCTCTCTCGCCTGGCTCAGTGCATTCGTCTTCGTCGTCTTCTTCGCCGAAAACATCGAGACCCAGCTTGCTGGTCAGGTGCTCTGCGGTGTCCCCTGGGGCGTGTTCGCCACGTCTGGTCCTGCCTACGCTGCTGAGGTGACCCCCTTGGCTATTCGTGGCTACCTCACGGCATACGTCAATCTGTAAGCACCCAACAGGGCCAAGCATCATTTCTTCGCCCCTTTACTAACCGTCCGTGCAGCTGCTGGGCTACTGGACAATTCATCTCGGCCGGTGTTCTTGCTGGCCTTGTCGAAATGCCTGGTGAGATGAGTTTCAAAATCCCCTTCGCCATTCAGTGGGTTTGGCCCATTCCGCTTGGTCTTCTGGCCTTCTTCGCTCCTGAATCACCATGGTACCTCGTCCGTACCAACCAGATTGACGCGGCCAAGAGATCACTTCAACGTCTTGCCTCCTCGAAGCACGAGGTGAACCACGACGCAGCCATTGCGATGATGATCCACACCGACAAGACTGAGAAGGAGGAGCGCGCTGGTGTTTCCTACTATGACTGCTTCCGCGGAACCAACAAGCGTCGTTCGGAGATTGCCATGATGTCCTTCATGTCCCAAATCACCAACGGTGGCGCTCTCTGCTACTCTGGCACTTTCTTCTTCCAGCAAGTCTTCCAGAAGACCGGCACTCCAGACAGCGTTGCTTATTACATTGGTCTCGGCGGCACGGGTGTTGCGTGGATTGGCACCTGCATCTCCTGGCTCTACATCCACAAATTCGGTCGCCGCCGTATCTGGCTCGTCGGTTTCTCCAGCTTGGTTGTCATCCTCTGGCTCATCGGCATTCTGGCTAGTATTCCCAACCAGACCATCGCTCTTGGCTGGGCGCAGTCACTTCTTTGTGTTGTCTGGCTTGGCGCATACTCTATGAGTGTCGGCCCTATCGTCTACACCATTGTTGCTGAGATCGGCTCAACCCGCCTTCGGACTCACACTGTCGTCTTGGGCCGAAGCTTCTACTACGTGGGCAACATCATCTGCGGCGGTATCCTGCAGCCCCGTATGATCACGCCCGGCGAGTGGAACTGGAAGGGAAAGACTGCCTACTTCTGGGCCGTCCTCGCTACTATTACTCTCGTTTGGGGATACTTCCGTCTGTTTGAGACCAAGGACCGAACCTTCGGTGAGATGGATTACATGGTAAGCACCCTTAAACACCACGTGCGCGACCCGTCCAGCGCTGACATTTGCTCCAATAGTTCCAGAAGGGTGTTTCCGCTCGCGGCTCGGCCAAGTACGTCATTGACGACACCGACGAGTTCTACCACAGCATTCAGCAGAAGAACTCCAATGTTCCTGTCACGGTGGAGGACGAGAAGACCCCTCACGTCAACACGGGTTTTAGCGAGGCGACCCAAGTCAACCCCGAGCTCAAGCACTAGGACGTTTGACTTGGTGGTTCCGAGGGCCCATTGGTGTGACTTCTGGATGCTGATCTTTTTAATGATACCACTCGTACGAGGTGACGGAAGACACCTTGATGAAATCTACTGTCACCATCCCCGTAACGCCTTGCCTACTTGATCTATCTCGGTTGTTTGATGCGTGCATGTTGTAAACAACGATGATATACGTGCAGGAAGACCCGAAGCCAAACGCCGACGTGATAATAGACCTGTTTTCGGAAGCTTCGTCGTCGCTTCAAGCCAGGCTCCTGTCCCCACATCGGGATCCCTGCTCGCTGATCGACATGCACTGCCTAATTCGGGAGCACGACAAGGGATCTCGGACCCTTAATGAGTCCATTGCATAAGAAACAGGTTGCGCGTCCCATACTTTCGATTGCACGCATTTGCTGATTTCTCTTGCAGTTACTACAGGACGTCTCGCTGCGCCTGGCCTATCTTCCAAGTGCTGCAAGTCTAGCGTCGCAATTGGGCATCGGCATGGCTTTTTCGTGGTCATTCGCGGTCTGACTTTGCGGCAACAGAGGAGATGATGGATCAGTGTTCTCAAGGACAGAGCGGACATTGGCTGGGGCTTGTTGAAAGGGGAGCAGGAAGGTGAAATACCGTGGAGGACTTTGCGAGCATTGATACCTGGCACTGTTCATGGTGGCTAGTGATGCGCTGTCCGATCCCTTGGGCATGGCTGCGTAGAAGCTTATCACGCGAGAATTATAACGAGAAGAAGGAATTTCAAACGACGACTAGCAGTTTGTCATATCACTGGCAAACGCATTCTCTTCTGAGCTTAATAATGGTATGGATTGTAAGCGACATCTCCACCAAGTTAACATCATATTTCTACTCCAACTGATTATCTACCCCAAACTCCGGACTAGGTATACCTCGACGACTTATTAAAGGGACAAGGCTCCTTGGTTTGCAGGAAGAGGTTGCGATAAGCTCCACGCTCCTGTTCTTCATCCATCATGTCCAAGAATATAAAGACCGTCCCGACTTCCGAGTACGACGCCGTTGTCAAGGTGGTCCAAGACCACTATGTCGACGCTCTCCGGCAAGGAAACACAACGACGCTCAGAAAGGCATTCCATCCCGATGCCACAATGTACGGATTCACGCTCGAGGGCCAGCTTCTAGGCGGCCCGATTCAAAACCTCTACGATTTCGTCCGACAGCATGGCGAAGCCTCGCAAATCCGCACGCGTATTGACGTAATCGGTATCACGCCGACTACGGCGGTCGTCAAGGTCGACATGGAGAAAGATGCCGCCGGCTTGGATTACACAGATTTCCACACACTTTTGAAGGACGCTGGAGAGTGGAAAATCATCGCCAAGGTTTTCCACACGTACGCCGCCTGAAACCGAGGCATTGGTCATTATTTGGTGTCGTTCCATGAGATGCTCACCAAGACAGAACATCGAGCAGGGTGGGGGATCGAGCAATTATCCAAATCATGGCCGACATTGTTCAATCCACATTATGAAGCTGAAATGACAAGACTTGGAATTGGCATCTCCTTAACCATCCGCACCGAAAGGAGGGAACTCGGGTGTTGACATGTCGCAAGCAAATCGCACGAGATAGTCGCTGTTTGATCCGTCGCCGTCCACAATGACCTGTCCATCGGGGGCAGTGATCTGCGCGATGAACGAGAGCTCACCCTGAGCATTTGCCCACAGAAGACGGAACGGAGTGTATGTGCCAGCCACGAGCTCGATATCAAATATAGTTGTTTCGCTTGGGCTTGCCTCCGTGTTGAAATCTTGCTCCAGATCGGCATTCGCTCGCGTCCAGGTCGAAATCGCCTTGTCACCGAACCAGACAAGTGTGATCTCGTCGGAGTTCGGCACAGTGACCTCGTAGGTGCCAGTGACAGGCGCGTAAAGAAAGGCTCGATGGTTCACTGCAGTGAACTGGTAGAGTCTGGCAGGTGTATCATCGTAGATGCTGAAAGGTGGGAAGAAAGGATTGGTCCCAGGTGGAATGCCGATTCTTTCTGTCGTTCCAACGAAGACCGGCTCCGTCGTGTGGAAATATTCAACGTCGAGGGATGAGTAGGCCGGGAAATCAGAGTTGTAGAACTGGTGTTCATAGATGGCGTAGTCTAGGCCACGGTTGTCGCAAGAGTGATCGGGAGTGGGCTCAGGCGCTGCTGAGGAGGCCGAGGACGCGCTCGGCTGGACCGAACTTGGCTCAATCGAACTGGGCTCAGCCGAACTGGGATCAGCCGAACTGGGTAAGACTGAACTAGGCTCTGCTGAGCTAGGTCCAACCGAGCTGGGCTGGGCTGAAGAGGGCTCAAAAGAGCTGGGAAGGGGCTCGAACGAACTGGGAGACGACAAGATCGACATGGAACTGGCCGAACTAGGCCCAACTGAGCTTGGTACGGGTAGATTTGAGCTGAAAAATGGTTCAAAAGAACTAGGAGACGGTAGACTTGAGCTTGACTCGGCCGAGCTTGGTAAGAGTGAAGCCGAACTGAAGAAAGGTTCAAATGAACTTGGCGAGGGCAGAATCGAACTGGGCTCAACTGAGCTAGGTTCGGCCGAGCGTGATTGGGGGAGAACCGAGCTAGGAGAGGGTAGTGAGGAATGGGTGAAGGGGTCGATTGAAGAAGAATCAAACGGAGAAGTAGAAGACCTGGCGATCACCGAAGCACTGGGGGTATCCGAAGGCCGTGTCGATTCTGAAGCTACTGAGCTCGCACTTTCACCTCCAGATGCTGGCGAAGAGCTTGTGATTGATGACAGAGAAGGCAACAGCGAGTTCGTGGGACTATCAGATCCGGATATGATAGCACTCTCAGAGGTCGTTGGCTGGGAATGACTGTGTGGTGGTATACCACTATCAGTCACGGCTGATGTCGGCACAGTAAGAACGGAGAAGTGAAATTCCCCGGTGTAAGAGTCAGATTTGGAAGGAGTCCAGGGGGGCGGATATGGCCAGTTTGATGGCCACCCCCCGTCGTCTTTTTTTGTTGTCGTGTGCCTGACGAAGCCAGTCTTTCTGTTTCCTCCACGGTCGTCGTGGGTTGGCTCTGGCGTCTTAATGATAATCGTACCGGGATCTGTGCCCGTTGGCGCGATCGTTATTGTCGTCTGAGTTGATCCATCGTATCCCTCGTGGGTCAAAATATAAGGCGGCTGCGCATTATATAACAGTGTGCTACGTCGAGGGAGGTCCTGGTCAGAGCCTGTTTTAACAGTAAGGCGTGTTTCATCTCACCGAACTAGGGATGTGGTGTAGGTGAATGTCGAGTCTTCTGTGCAGGATATCACCTCGACTGTCTGGATCTCTGTGACTGTCAAGCTCAGTCCATATGAACAACTGTCGGCATCAAGTGCGCGACTGGCGGTCAAAAATGTGATAAAGCTCCCCACGACAGGAAACCGGTATTTCCACGTCATCATGACTCTTGGTGTTGGAAGTGCTACTCGGACCTTGACGTCTTGAGACAAGAGAATGAACGTCAGATTTATAGCACGGTGAGAACAGGCAGACGTCGGAATCGGTCTCCGAACTTCAATACCGATATGGCCGACGAAGTGTCTGTAGACAGAAGAAATGGCACGTAGTCAGTCATCAAAGCGCCGATCTGCAATACATTGTCTCAGACCGTCTCGGATCTTGCCAATCATTTATCGTGTCTATACTACTGAAAAGCACACGGAGCACTTTTTGGACAGTGGTCGGTCGGTAACAGAACTTTCGTCGGGTCACGATAATTTAATCTTGTTCCAGACCATTGGGCTCGAGGCCCGATTCCCGCATACCATTTGCTCTCGACTCAAGCTCAACTCCGCGTATAACATCTACGAGAACACTGCGTATCTTGGCCAGTTTCGGCAATTATTCAGCCTGGACGACATTTCTCAGAAGACCGTAGTTATTCCCAATTGCATGGCCAGCCTGACAATTACCCCATCTCTGACGTTTATTCCAATGCTGCTTGCAGATCATTGGCCCCTGACGCTGATCTTCTTTGCGGTTCAAGGCCACGGTGAAGTAAGAGGGCAGGTTTGCAGGGAGTTTGGAAATCGTACCTAGCGGAGCTGAATTTACATTCCAAGGTTGAATGCTTCGAGCCTCAAACCGTCTCTTCCGTGCATCTCTTCTCGGTGAGACATTTCGAGAGCCATGTACCCGGAAATCACTGATTCCAGGGGTGCGAGAACATTATGAGACACAATAAAAGGGGAATTCTAAATAGTGGACGGATGTCGCTCATGTGAGCGGGACTAGACATTGTGTGGGTCATGCCGAGTTCTTTAGCCCGCGTTCCCTGCCTCATGGAGAGCCACGATTCACCTCAATGGAACGGAAGTCCACTGAAAGAACGTTCGCTTAGAACCGCGTCATTTTCACCCATTCCAAGATTTAAAATACGCCCTAGACTCTCTACAATGGCCTTGTATCAGTGGCACGACAGTAAGGGCCGGCTTTCGTACCAAGGGACCCAATTAGGTACAACCTACGGTTTTCCAAGGACAGTGAAATGCACAGTATCATTTCCCCAAAGACGACGTCGCGGATTGAATAAAGGAGGGGTCCAACATGCTGACATGGAAGTTGGGTGTGATCATTTTGACTTGCCCGGGTTCGCGGCTGCTCCAAAAGCCGTCCGTCTCGAGGCCCCTCCTGGTACGAACCTAGCGCTTTTCTCCGCTGACCTCGGAGCGGGAGTTTACGGCGCCGGCGCCGTTCGCGTCTCCGAAGTCCATGAACGCGGGAAATTCGAACCTTTGGAGGCCACCGTCGACACCATGATTGTCGCGACGGCGAAGGACTACCGCGTGGCAGCCATGGCCCAGGCTTTCGACGCGCCCTGAACGGACTCGAGATCACCGGGGGCCGGCCGGCCCAGGATAGCCCGGTCAAATCTGCCCGCATTCGTCATCTTCGAGGCATTGCTCATCTGCCCCATTCCCTCAAGCATCAGACTCCTCAAGAAACTCGCCATGGAAGCCCCTCCGGCACCCCGCGTGAAATAACCGAGTAGCTTCCTCAGCTCTGGCGGTGGTGGCGTGCCCGGCTTCAGCATCGACACGAGGTATGACAGGGCGATGCCGAGGGGGAAGGGTACAAGCTGTAAGCTGAAGATACCGGAGCTAGGCTGAAAGAATATCTCGAGGATGTCTGCGATGGCGGCGCAGTATGGCTTGGGGTTTATCCGCTCCGGCAGTGCGGCGAGGTCCGCGGGCGAAGCCGGATTCGACTTCAAAGCCAGCATGAGGGTTGAGTACGTGAGAAGGCAGGCCGTCCAATACAAACTCATAGATGTGGCGACGGCTGTATCTTCTGGGGTCGGATTCTTGTATCCTCGGGCTTGGATACCCTCCAGATGATCACGCGGGCTTTGTGATTCAAGCCATGAGAGCAGGCTTTCGTCAATTCGCCAGCAATCAGCCACGAGTCGTTCAAAGAGGAGGGGCCGCAAGGCAGTATCGGTACAGAGGCCCAACGCATCTAGATCTTCAAGAAGACCCGGAATGTCGACAAAGATGTCCAGAAGAATGTCCTTGGGTAGCTTTGGTGTGTTCATCCAGGGCATCGTCTTCCACTCGGGAGAACCAAGAAAGTTACGTTTCCGGAGTTTTATGGCCGTGATTATCTGCCTAGAATGAGTTTCGGATCGTGTGCTCCGCCACGTCAACTTACGAGGTGCATGCGACTGTCGACAAAGAGCTGATGAGCATCTCCGTCGGTGTGATCGCTCGGAGATCGTTGTGTGATGAGCGCCATCTCGCCTAAATTGTGGCTCTGCCAGCTTCCTGCTTGCGAAATCTTCTTGGTGTGATCATCACATCCATACAAGATCTGGGAACGGATGAGCCGGTGAGTAGCCAAAGGGACAAATGCTCCGAGTAAGAACACCGGTTCATCAAGTGCGCACCTCGTAGAGCCCCAGAAGTCTAGATGCGACGAGATAGGCGTCTGACTTCCGTTTCTCAGTGGATCTGAGTCCGGATGTCATTTGGCCGAGGGCTTGGGTGTAAGATCGCAAGCCCTCCTCGATCATCCACGGCTCGCCTCCTTGGCGACCCAGAGTACCAAGACACATGGCCAGTAGGGCCTTTCGTAGCGCATCGTCAGTGTGAAACAAGTCGTGGGCGACAGCAGTCCAGCCGCCGATGGAGTATCCCGAGGCGTACGGGGTGAAGGCCTGTCCGCTTGGGAGATATATTTTCCAGAAGAGGTCGAGATACTTAGCCTCGTACGCGGAGCGCGCGAGACCGGAGTGCAGCGTCACATCCTTCGTAGGGGGCGACACCCGCGTGACGGTCCAGGCCTGCCCATCTGTCGGCCTGCTGGCGTTGACGAAGACCCGTTGACGTTCGTACCCCGTGCACTCAATCCCTGCCTTGAGACATTGGCCGCAAACAGGACGTTGCTGATCGCACTGCTCGAGCATCAGTAAGTTGCGCCGCTGTAGGTATGGAAGGTTTGATCAAGGCCAATGGAATGGAACGAGACGGCGCCACGCGTGTGGTGGGTCATGCAAGGGCTTTGAGATTGAGAATGGCCACCAGAAGGAGCCCGGATCGTGTAACTTACACCCTTCTTCCGTCTGCGGCATGTATTACAGCCCTTGGACCTGCCTGGCACGCCGACCATGCTGTGCTTTCACGAAATCCTGGGTGGCCTTCTGTCTTGGTTTTGGGACTGCCGATTGCCCGAAGGAATGTTGCTACTGAATCCGAGGCAGAGGATGTGGCAGCACAGACACGAGATTTGTGGTACAATCTTCAGCCCAGAGCTTGTGCCAGTCGGCCGTATGGCTGGGTGTAACCTTCAAGTCCCACAGAACACTCAGTTGGAAACAGCTGGGATCGTTGCTGCGACGAGAGGAGCAACGTGGTGCAGGTCAGGTTGTGTCTGGTGACTGCTGACGCGTGATTGACCTGTTTGACAGTGACAGGTCACAACCGGCCACCATGACCGTAAGTACGGTAGGCACGGACTTTGTGACGCGACAGAGCAACAATGGCTGAGAGGAAATCAATGACGCGACATTCTCCGTCACGAAGAACGTGTCCAACGTTGTTCGGTTCGATTCACGTGTGCGGGGAGGATCCCAACGGAACGGGCCTTGGCATGGAGGATGACATGCGCTAGGCCTGAAATGGTTGGCTGTCAGTACGCCACAGCGCGCCACATGATCGATGAGGCTTATCGTCATAAGTCAGGAACTATGGATTAAGCCTTTGTAAAGGGAATGTCCATATCACTTTATTGTGGGATTTAGGAGGAATGTTTCCAGTAAATATTAACGAAAGACCGAGAGGGCATCATTATGGTCATGGAAAATGCCGCACGAGTTCGGCACAGGCTTGCCCCGTTGCTCTGCGCGACCCACTTCGGAGCGGCCGCAGTGCTCCGCAAGACACCAAGTCGCTGACGATCAGAGCAGTCTCACTGCCAACATCCTATTCGATCATTTGAAACCCGTGATGGGATACAGGAACACACATGGTTGAAGTTGGTGACGTATCAATTTCTCTGGTCATCTCGCTTCTCAAAAACACAGTCTGTCCGTGACGACTGCCGACTTTCATCATCGTCAACGGCGGTTTACGGTTAGCGTCATTAACTGGATTCTGTGCCGCAAGCGGCAGACGAAAATCTAGTGGCAAGCAGAGATCGGGTTCCAATGAATAAACGGGCGAAAGGACGCCACATGGTAGAACCCTCGACGACGTAAGGGCGACTTGGACGAGAACGGCGATACCTCGAACTGTGGGTATCATGGGTACGTGGTATTGGTCAGGCCTCCATCAACACCTGTCAAGTGTCGCCACTGCATGTGAGACACCCTTAGACAGCGGAGTCCAGACGTCGCATACACCGCAAGCATCCAATGCGGCTAAGCTGACAATTCTAGCGCCGCTACTAATCTCGACACTTGATCATTGTCGAACAATTCAAGCGAGCCAGACTGATTCGTCACGATCATCGCATGTGTCAGTGACGAACTGCAAGCCACAAACACAACAATGCGGCAATTACAAGCTTCATAGAGTTCAAGCTTTTGGCCATGGGCCGAAACAGCCTCTTTCAGAGTACGGAGCGATCCGCAGGTAACGTCGAACCCCGATCTTAACTCGGAGCTGACAGACCTCAGTACATGAGGCTTGCGTGTGGTCGTGACCGGGAGTGCGAATTCACATTATGTCAAGTCCCGTAAGCCAGTGTCTGTTTCACGGCCGTCAGCAGACGTTGGTACTACATCCTGCTCTTGAGAAATGATGGTTAGGTTAAAACAGGAAAGGACCAAGCGAGAAGGTTCTTGCGTGTGTGCGACAAAAATCCTGCCGTGGTACTACAGTCATTGGATTTTGCATCTACGTCAAAATGCCAGCCTCTCTTCGTTGCCACCGCACCTTTCGTCATTGAATTCACATTGACGTATTGAGAGATGGCGCCCTGTCATTTGGAGGCCGCAAAAGGGAAAATCTCCGTGTGATGCTGAATCTCAATGTACGAATGATCAACCGAGTGATGATGTGGCTTCGGGAAGCAAAGATCCCATCGCAATCGAAAGGTAGAATGAAGATCAAATGTGTGTTGAAGTGTCGACGACCCTCGAGTCATATGTCCATACCTTCCTGTTTGGTCATGATTACGACGGGAGATATCGTTGGCAAACACCGTAGTCGGGGTCTAGTGCAACGGCCCCTCGTGGTCCCCGCCGTCTGTTTGCGGAATGTGATCCAGATCGCCACGAGTCCAGATCCCTCAACCCAGGGTCCTAGACATCCCGCTCCGTGTCTCACAGCATCCCTCGCATGCTTCGCCACGTATATATTGATCACTGAATTCTTCATTGAACTGCATTGTTCGATACAAGTCAACTCATCATACTCTACATCATTCTCTCTCATATATCCCAATAATCATACACTCATATCCACACACCCGAAGAGGAATCACCAACATGCAGATCACCTCATACCTGTTCGCTTTGGCAGCCGGCTTCCAGGCCTGCAACGCAGCGGCCGTCGATACACGACAGACCAATATCGCAACCAGACCTGAGTGGACTTCAGACAGTAGCTTCAGCACAGCGATCGTCAACACTCACAATACGTTCCGCAAACAGCATCAGGGCGTGAACCTCCAATGGAATGCAACTCTGGCCACTTTCGCCAAGACGTACCTCGACAGCAAGGGCAAAGGGAAGAATCAATGCCCTCCTTTCGCACACTCCGGCGGCCCTTACGGAGAAAACCTAGCAATTGGGTACGGAACCCCTACTGCCGCCGTCCAGGCCTGGGGAAACGAACGTGCGCTCTACGATTTCAAGAAGGCCGCATTCAGCGCACAGACGGGCCATTTCACGCAGATGGTCTGGCGAGACACCAAAACCGTGGGCTGCGCAAGGAAGTACTGCACGACGGGGGCTCAGATCACCGGATGGTACCTGGCCTGCGAGTACTTCCCACGCGGCAACATCCAGGGGCGATTCTCAGACGGTGTCAAGGTCGGCACTTACAAGCCCCCGAAGGTCTGATTGAGGGTACTCTCGTGATTGCGTCGGCTGAGAAAGTCCCTGCTGCTACTGAAACGACATCAAATGACTAGATACATGAGTTTGGGCGGCAAAACGGTTTTGTTAAGACTGCTTGTCTTAAATTGTATATTACACTCGTTCAGGGCTTTAGATTTGGTTGCGATGATTCATGGGAATTACAGACGCTTTATCAAGAATTTTCATGATAAGTACGCCCGATATGATGCCCATTGAAGTTACTGCGACGGTCCCTCAAGAACTGAAGTAGATTCGGTGTAAACTGTCCGGCCCAAGGGCAACACAGTATACCGTGAGCTTACCAGTCGATATCACCACGCTCCAAGCTGACGTCCCGGTCATTCGATGTCGGTCACCCTCCCTCATCAGAGTAATCATCTCATGAGACGTCATTCTCAAGCTCTTGCTACCCTAAGTGACTTGATGTAGGCGATAGCGAGGCTTTGAAGCCTTCTCGAAAGTAGGTCAGTAAACGAGTGGTGTAGGGCCGGTGGTAAGCCTTGCTAGTAAGCCCCCCCTGAGAATCCACATACCGTTAGGCACCTAAGCTAGGCAGATAAGTCAGTCATTCCCTTGATCAGCCACGGATCTGCACCGCCACCACGGCGCCACGTTCCCCTGCCCCGTGTCACCACCACCAACGATAATCTCGCTCACCTCGGGCCAAAAAGACCAGCGCATGTCCAACACTCACCGATCATAGCGTGACTGGACTAAATTAATTGCAGCATCTGGATTTTCCTACCAGCTTGTAACGATTACCGTAACGTCTCCTCAGAAGAAGGGTCCCCAGCAAGGCCCCCAGGCCAATAGCCGCTACTAAAACACTGCTGGCCAAAACATGATCCGCAAAATAGTTCAGCACTTTTCCGTCGGACCCATGCCATGACCTTCCAGCACCATGCCCAATTACCGACCTCGTGTAATTATCCTCCATTAGCATCACCCCACTGGAAGCGGGGTTGCACATCCAGGCGTACCCCCTGAAAGCCGCCGTTACCATAATCGGGCCTGTTGACCAAAAAACGCGAAGGTATGGCAGCAGAATCCGATTCGATACTGACCCTCCGCGTCGTTTTGATTCTTGTAGGACCCAATGAAGAAACTTTGAGCCTTTCTTGGCCATGAAAAAGTGATTACTCATACCAAGGGTGCCTCCTGTAGGAGCGAACACACTCTCCACGCCCACATTTTGAAGACAATGCAGTTCCTCGACAGACCTGGGAAACACGTCCAAGTCTGCGTAGATGCCTCCCTCCGCGTGGACCACCACAAGCCTTGCGATATCGGCTCGCTGGATGTCTTTACTGTAGGCCTCATATGTTGGGGCAAGCCATGCGTAGTGAGCTTTAATGAGCTTGAGAAGGTCGTCGTCAGTCCATAATTTGACCGTATAGCCCCTAGGCTCGAATATTGATTTCCACCACTCATTTGACGCATTCGCGGGGTAGGAGCTTATGTCTGTCGTCTTCCAGATCTGGTGGATGATGTTAGGGATAGTTGTGCTAATGATGTCGTCTGACGATTCGTTCAGCGTGGAAGCAGGAGGTGTGCAGCGGTCGATCAATCCAATCGACTCCTTGGGGATTGAGATGTTGGTCGTGTAGCTAAGCTGATGAACAAACACAACTGCGATACATATTGCTGTTGTAATCGCGAATGTCTTTCGAGTGTTTGTCTGAGCAAAGAGTCTCATCTCTCCGAGAAGAATCCACAAGCGAGATGGCAAATACCCGTTCCGGTGTGTGGGTAGACTGCCGTGATTCCAGTCTTAGGGAGGCTCGAACCCCAGAATGCGACACGGTAGAGGAAGCGATGAGATGAGACGGGGTACTATGCAAGCCGCTTTGCTGATGAACAGATTTCAGACTCAGGAGACACGGACGAGGGTCCAGATATATACACCAACTATTGTCCACGAGTCGTTCGGAACTGTCTATGCTTGGGCTGATCAGGAGAGCATTAAGGCTCCGCAATGCCTTGACCTCAATGCTGCACGAGCCATCAGATTCTGTGATGCCTGGGAACCCCTGAATTCACGACCCAAATCGGGCTATTTTTTTGCATCTGGTCCAGCCCATGGAGACCGTAAATCTCGGCCCCTTCCGGCACCTCTAAACACTTCATCTGCATTCCGTTTGTACCCTACTTACCCACCGTCATAGTCAAGCGCCTTACCTAGACCATCACTACAGCTGGCTTAGAATGTCACCTGAGGTCTGACTCGATAGCTCGTCCGACTGCTCCGGGCTTGGGCGTCGAAAGGTGGGGGGGCTCAGAATGGCCACCGATAGCTAGTGTTCGAGTCAGACGGGGTCTGCCGTTCAAGCTTGAACACCAGCCATGTGCTGCCTTCGTGATGAAACCAACTCACTTCAATGGTAGCCCTGATGCACAGATTTTAGAGAGCAGCATTCGTCGAGCATGCTAGTGCACGTACCTGCGTTACATGTACCAGCAGCTGAGGGAAGCAACTGCAGGACCCTCACACAGAATGTAAATCTTTTAGCACGCAGTGGGGTCCATGGGTTCAAAACTGGCGCAGCTCAAGCGAGCTCTACTACATCCTGCTTGGAGTGTAGTTAGACGAAATAGGAGAATTTGATAGTGTCGAGAAGCTGAATCTGGTCCGGGCTGCCTCAAAAGTCTGCGCGCTACCTCTCTGGTCGATGTTTCAGCGTTTAGGCAGCAACATTATGCTTAGCATGGCCTACTTCCATTCACCTGAAGGAAAGCTGGTGCCTGGCGAGATGCAAAATCAATTTCCCTGGGATAGTGTGTCCCCGTGTCCCAGGCAGCAACATTTCACAGCACTTGGGCTGAATCTCGCACTGGAGGAAATTCTCCGCCGCTTTTGCGAACACGATCATCTCACGATGCAAATCAGAACCCGCAATCAAATCAGGATCAACATGCACCCGGAAATGGGCATGAGCTTGATCACCGAAACAGCCTTCGCGGCGCGTGTTTTCCCACGATGAGAGCCAATCGCCCCCAGGACTTGTTGGAACCAAGTACGTACATTCACGAACTGCAGGCAGCTGCCTTGACTAGGTGTTAAACATCTTGAGATGACATGAATGATTCATGAAACTACCGTTTATGGCGATCGACTTTTTTGGTGGTGGAGTGGTATGGCCTGGCATGAGTACCCACGACGCTGTCACGGATTACTTAACGATTACTTGCAGGCCATCTTCTTCTTCGGGTTTGGTGCACAGCTTGAAAAGAAGGTGCGTGCATGGGCCCGATCTCATTTCAAATGGAGACGATTTTGACTGAGCCTTCTTGGTCGCCAGCATGGCAGGTTAAAGTCTTCAGTGCATGTCGAAAGCCGCGACATCACTCCTCGGATATGATTAATCAGAGTCACTGATTATGGCCTGCCCTTCCCTTACTGGGACATAGCAATCTCACCGACCATCTGGAGCTAGATTGGAATGCAAGCTGAGGGCGTAAGCACTTATCGGACCTGAGATTCCTCGCTGCGCTGAACTTGATGGGATTGAGATCCAAAGCGCAAGCCTGGGCCTGGGTCGAGACGTGATCTCTTCTCGAGATACATCAGAGTGTGTTCTTTCTCTCTCGCTAATCATACCTCGGCCGCGATAACTCGATGACTTGGGCCTAGTTGCGTTCTCGGTGCTGGCGTGCCCTGGGTAAAAGTGGTAGCATCACGGGCTTTGATGATGTCAACGTGGAAAAATGCGTGCATGACGGCCCAGATTCCTTCTCCGCAGACTCTCCGGCTTCGGGCGACTGCGTGCTTCGCATCCCAGTTCCGAACGCCTCGGTTCATAAGGCCGGACCAACCGCCCCAATTGGTTGAGAGCCCGAGGCGCTGTGCTAGTCTAGCTGGGCGAGTTCCCTCTTATTTCTTTTGCTCTGATCGAGTGCATTGGGAAATAGCTACACTGCTTGAACTGTCTTGGGTCACAAGGTCCAGAATGAGAACGTCACTGGTGAACAACATCCACTGACGGCCACACTGAAGCGCCGATGGATGTCAGGAGTGATCTCTCGGCAATTGTTGGCACGGGCCGTTGGTCGAAGCCGGGGTACCTGCTCGTCAGGCCCTCCAATTGAGGACCTGGCTCAGTCAACTCGGCTCCGGAGATCCGGTTATTCGGGTTTCGCTGGGAAGATCTGCCGAGAGGTGTGTGGGCAGCTCGAGAGGCGTGCAGATCACAGCCTTTTAGACGTGTTCGTGCTTGCGGGAGGCATGCATCTCTCAACGCCAACCCCGCGTTCTGGCTCTTCCTCTCGACCGCAGGCGCTCTCTAGTCGTTAATTGTTTTATTCTGCCTTCCCGTTGTCCGTCGCTTAACACCTGCACCAAATTGCGGTGCTGGCATACCTTACATTAGACGATCGCGGGGGCCGGATGGCGTAAGGAGCAGGGGTCTGATGCCGCTGCTCCGGCTGTGGCGGATGGACCAAGACCAGCTTGGGCCAATCCTCCGAATTACCACGACTCCCATACCACCTCGCGTGCCCTTTACTTTCGCGATGGTATCATGATTCGTGGAAGTAAATCTGAAAGGCGCCCAAACCGCCGCTTATACGAATGCGGCCTGGTGGTAGAGCGGGCTTTGGACTCGTGCGTGATCGAGAAACACGATTGCCTCAACTCCTATGGCCGGGCCGAACAGGTATATGTAGGTCCTGCCCATCACACGACTTGAGCAAATTGAATTTTTGTGACGCGCAAGTACTCGCTGGCTTTCAGTTTTCTTCATACCAGGCCTTTACATTACCATCAGGTTGCTGTCTTACCATGAAGTTTCTCAATATCGTTCTCGCACTCTCCGCTCTTGGCCCCGCCCAAGCAAGGCCAGCGTCCCGAGACGAGAAACCACCGTACTTCGTTCTCACTGGTGACTCGACCGTTGCGATTAATGGAGGTTGGGGGAATGGCTTCTTGGCATACCTGAAGGACCCAGCCGACGGCATCAACCCCGCGAAGAGCGGCGCGACCACCGCGTCTTTCAGGGCAGACGGACGCTGGGACACTACCATTCAGGCAGTGAAGGATCATTCGGACTCCCACGCCCCCATCGTCACCATTCAGTTTGGCCATAATGATCAGAAGGCGACATCGGGCATCTCGCTTGAACAATACCAAGCTAACCTGGTGACCCTGGCTAACGAGGTCATTGAGGCTGGTGGCACTCCCGTGAGACTTTTTACTTCTCTCTTGAGACGACGTGAACTAATTTGAGGCTAGATACTGATCACATCTCTGACCCGACGGACGTTTAACGCTACCGGCGTCATTCAGAACTTGAATGAGCACAGCGCTGCCACGATTGCTGCTGCCAAGGCGGTTGGCATCAAGTGGCTCGACTTGAACAAGGCGAGCACAAAATACGTCAACGCTATTGGCAAGGACAACGCTGGATACTACGACCTGAGCGCTGGAGACAAGACGCATCTCAACCCGGCGGGCGAAATCGTGTTCGGTCGATTGGTGGCCGACCTGCTGCTTCAGAAGAGAAAGGATCTCGGACAGTACTTCGAGAAGAACGAAGCTCTCAGCGCCAAGCTTCGGGCGGGCGAATTTGCTACCGGGGATGAGTAAAGGACGCGTTGGGCTCACTAGTTGTTACATGGTTAGTGTTCCGTCAATCCGCCATCAATAGCTGTATTCCGACCATGCCTGGGGTAATGATCAGCATGAAATCGTTCCGTGCATCGACACGGTCTCTCTTGCCACTAAGGCCAATGCAAAGCCCTGCTGTTGAAAATTGAATGGCATGATCTAGAGAAATCCCTGTTTTCGTGTGCGTACGTCCTCTCTCTCACCATGAATAGGTTTGTTGAGATTCGATAGATACTTGCTCTCTGAGTAGCCAAGAGCAAGGTACTTGAATTAGAAACTCGCGGCTCATAAGCTCAAGAAGAAGACAAACAAGTTCATAGTTGGCTCCCATGTTATGTAGCCCTGATAGCAGGCGCATGTCATCAATCAGTACAGCGAGGAGTCTTTAAAGCCGGTACGCGCATGAAATCGTCCTCAAAAGGCTTGCTTGCTTGACAACCCGCTTGTCGTGCATGGAGACGGCGAATTTCCAGCCTCGTTTGGACCAATAATACAAGGGCTTTGTCCTTCACTTACAGTCATCTCTTTTGACCAAGCCAACTATTGCAGCTGACTGGACTGGCTCTTTCGATTCATTCACCTCTGATATCACCCTTACCTCAGGCCTGAATTTCGATAATTGTCAGGACACAATCTGCGGCTATGTGATGAACCAGATGCGGTCAGATTGCTGACTAGGGCGTAGGACCTGCGGAGGATTCGAACTACTATAAGAGGAGCTGCGGAGGGCCTCCCTTCCGTGGCAGGAGGCCACATTCTAGATGTGCTACACCGATGTACTCGCGGATTGACCGCAAGGCGCACGGTTGGGAGACCTATTTACCCTATCTACGACCACTCCCTGACAACAATGCTCCAGTCAGACTCATCGTCAAAGCGGCCATGTGGATGTCGCCGGAAAGAAACAATCATGTCTTTGGACAGCTCCCGATTGGAAGCTCAGCATGATCCTAGTTCTTGCTATGCGAAATGGCGCTTTTCTCTAGGCTCGTTGGAGCCTCGCCACTCGTGTGGTCAGATTTAAGTTGATGAGGAACAGCGTGAATTGATCTGGTTGGGCGGTAGAGGTGATAGCGAACGCCACAAACGCTTGGCCATCATACGATGTTTATCCCGGTCATGTTAGCTCATAAGTTAATTAAAGAACAGTGTTCTCATTCATGTCGCGTGGTTTTTTGATTTTATACCAATAGTCTTCAACGATTAGGCGCCGATGCACGAGGACGCTGGTTACCAAGAGCTTTTGGCCCACGTTCTCTGGATGCATTGACCTTTTGCCAAGGTTCTATTTTTGGTGTGCTATTGTACCTGCGCCTGCATCTGCACCTGCATGCTCGCTTGGCCGTTTGGAAGGAATCGTGCATGGCGAGACGTTGTCTCCTGGCTATGAGAAATCATTTTTTCGAGAAGGTGGCCAAATGTGGAAGCTCGCGTGCAAAATATGCGATATCAAGCAGCCGATGGATGCTGCCAGGGGATGTTGGATGCTTGCGGCAATGGAAAACGTTGATCACAGCATGACTAAGTTGTTTGTTTCCTGTTGATGGGATCTGAGCCCTGGCCAAGCCCTGCGGCTGACTCGAATGGGAGAACTCAGGGATGCTGGGAGCACTGCTCTTTTCCCAATTCTGCACCAACAGCACCGCACCAGCCTCCACAATTTCACACTCGGGACAAAAGTCTACCCGGATGTTACGACGGAAAACCGATCTCACCGACATAGAGCTCCTTCTTGACCTGGCCTGGCGTTGGAGTTTGCCCAGTCTGCCGTGCAGACTGCCGACCTTTTAAAAGTTTGTGCCTCGGGTAAGTCAGGGATCTTGGCCTTGCAACGTCGATTTGGAATACCAAGCTATCGCTTTTCCGACTGCTGGAAGCAGCGGTGGACCGTGACATTTCGCAGCCTCGTCCACACCATTCGAACGCAGAGACGAACCACGCGAGACCGGACGAGCCGAAGGTGGCTCAGCCTTACATATCATCCCATGATTTCACGACCGTCAGCGCCACGGCGTCCTCAATCCGCCAACAGCGTGTGCTGGGACCCTGACTCGTATTGCCCAGCCTCATCGCGTTTCGACGAAATGGGACGTTAACGACGATCTCAATTCGTTCATGCGTCATGTTGCTCTGTCGTCCCACATCTCCCCCGCCTTGGGCTGTGAAGTGCCGCTCCATGCCACGACCGCAAACAGCCGCCGACGAGAAACCTGCTTGATAAGCTTGATAGGGAACCCCGTGCATTCTTCATAAGCTTTTAATTTTTAGTGTGGAAGCAGGGAACACAGCCTTGACAAGGTACGCGGACCAGCTCAGCCCCCTGAACGCCCCACCCACGTGCTATCCTCTAACCCCTTTTCTGCTGTGCACGTCAGCGTGGACCTGTGTCGATGAGGGGGTGTGATATTGGGGATGTTGGGCCTAGAATCGGCGAGGTGACGCTGCATGCCAGGAACCACCTGCCTCATCTGTGATTCTGCTCAAATTGCGGGTTTGCGGGAAAGTTAATTATATTCATCTTGCGATTCTACCATGTTGAAAACTGCCGGGATGGAAACCGGGCCCGAATGTAAATGCCGTGATTGAGAATGAACCCAATGCGATTGGCTAGCGTCCCGCAATATCTGACTGCTACCTTGTTTTCCTTCTTGTCAAGACATTGCTCCAGTATAACGCAGGTCAGCCAATCCATGGCTTAGCAACGAGGCGGATCATCTGATCGATCCTGATAATCTTAATCGAGTAAACAGTCCCGACCGCAATGTCTTGTCAGATGTCATCAGCCAGCGCTTACCGGCCGAGCTACCTGCACGTTTTCCGTGCTATAAGAGGACCCTGATGATCTCCCGTCACTTTTATATCTCCCCAGGTCTGTGTCTTCTTCTTGTCTCAGGCTAGCAGAACTCTCACGCCCGCTGGTGATCGTCAATCGCATACCGAGTCACCCTCCACAGCCATGTTGTACTCCACTTTGGCCGGCTGTCTCTTGACGGCCCTGCCTCTCGTCAACGCCGCCTCGTGCCCTTTCTCGAAACGGGAGGAACCTTCGGAGCCCCTCAACAAGAGGCAAAGCGACTCGGGCTCGAACTTTGGCCGATGTGCTGTCAAAAGCAATGCTGCCGGTGGTGGCACTAGGAGCAGCGACTGGTGGCCTTGCCAGCTGAGGCTGGACGTTCTGCGCCAGTTCGCCTCGGAGACTAACCCCCTTGGCGGTGACTTCGATTACGCCGAGGCTTTCAAATCCCTCGACTGTGAGTAGATGAGCCACGCAGGTCCTCTGCGGATGTCTTGGCAAATAGTGGCGCATGCTGACGTGGACATCGCAGACGACGAGTTGAAGAAGGACCTGCACACGCTTATGACGGATTCGCAGGATTGGTGGCCAGCGGACTTTGGCCATTATGGCGGCTTCTTCATCCGCATGGCTTGGCACAGCGCAGGCACGTACCGCGCCATTGACGGCCGCGGTGGTGGTGGCATGGTGAGTCTCCACTGCGCTCATCGTCCGTCACCGACATTTGCTAACGTGAGACACGAACAGGGCCAGCAACGGTTTGCGCCATTGAACAGCTGGCCAGACAACCAGAACCTTGACAAGGCTCGACTACTGCTGTGTATGTTTCCCTGTGCACTGCCGGATGACTGGGGACTCGTTGAAAGCTGACTCCATCTTCAGGGCCCATCAAGCAGAAGTATGGCAACAAGATCTCCTGGGCTGACCTCATGCTCTTGACCGGCAATGTGGCTCTCGAGTCCATGGACTTCAAGACCTTCGGCTTCGCCGGCGGTCGCCCTGACACTTGGCAGTCCGATGAGTCCATCTACTGGGGTGCTGAGACGACTTTCGTTCCCCAGGGTAACGACGTGCGCTACAACGGCAGCACCGATGTCCGCGAGCGTGCGGAACACCTTGAGAAGCCTTTGGGCGCCACTCACATGGGCTTGATTTATGTCAACCCCGAGGGTCCTGACGGTAACTCGAACCCTGCTGACTCGGCTCTTGACATCCGTACCGCGTTCGCCCGCATGGGTATGAATGACGAGGAGACGGTTGCCTTGATCGCTGGCGGACACGCGTTTGGCAAGACCCACGGTGCCGTTTCTGGTGGTAAGTTGCTTGGTTCAGCAGTCCCAAGGCCGTTGGCGCTGACTGTATCATGCAGATAACATTGGCCCCGAGCCTGAGGCGAATGACCTAGGAATGGGTCTTGGCTGGCACAACAAGGTCGGTTCCGGGAATGGCCCGAACACGCAGACCAGTGGTCTCGAGGTCGTCTGGACCAAGACTCCTACCAAGTAAGTGCCTCGAAAAGCAGGATGAAAGGGTTTGGGCTGACCCTTCTGAATCTAGATGGAGCAACGGCTTCCTTGAGAGTCTGCTGAACAACCACTGGGAGCTGGTTACCAGCCCTGCCGGAGCCCACCAGTGGGAGGCTGTCAATGGCACGACCGACTACCCGGACCCTTTCGACTCCACCAAGTTCCGCAAGGCCACCATGCTCACCAGTGATCTTGCCCTCATCAACGATCCCAGCTACCTCAAGATTACCAAGCGCTGGCTCGACCACCCCGAGGAGCTCGCTGATGCCTTCTCCAAGGCCTGGTTCAAGCTGCTCCATCGCGACATGGGCCCGGCTTCTCGTTACCTCGGCCCCGAGATCCCTAAGGAGCAATTGATCTGGCAGGATCCTCTTCCCGTGTCGAACTACTCGACCATCGGTGACGCAGATGTCGCCTCGCTGAAGGAAGCTATTCTCGCTGCCCCTGGCCTGGACATCTCCAATCTGGTCTCTGTTGCCTGGGGCTCGGCCTCGACCTACCGCAACTCTGACAAGCGCGGTGGTGCCAACGGTGGTCGTATCGCTCTTAAGCCTCAGCGTGGCTGGGCCGTCAACAACCCCACCCAGCTGGAGGAGGTCCTCACCGCTCTGCAGGGCGTTCAGTCTGACTTCAACAGCTCTCCCGGCAAGCACGTGTCTCTCGCTGATCTTATCGTCCTCGGTGGCACTGCCGCTGTTGAGAAGGCCGCCAAGGATGCTGGATTTGCCGATGTTGCTGTCCCCTTCGCCCCTGGTCGTGTTGATGCCAGCCAGGATCAGACGGACATTGAGTCTTTCAACTACCTCGAGCCCGTTGCAGATGGCTTCCGCAACTACGGCCATGGTACCGCTCGCGCTCGCACCGAGGAGATCCTGGTCGACAAGGCTTCCCAGCTGAAGCTCACTCCTCCCGAGCTGACTGTTCTGGTCGGTGGCCTCCGCGTCCTGGGTGCCAACTTTGATGGTTCCGACAACGGAGTTCTCACCGAGAACGTCGGGCAGCTTACCAACGACTTCTTCGTCAACCTTCTGGACCTCTCCACAGCCTGGACTCCCAATGACGACGCTGAGATTTGGACGGGCGCTGACCGTGCGACTGATGCCACCAAGTGGACCGCGACCCGCGCTGATCTTGTTTTCGGATCGCACGCCGAGCTCCGCGCCATCTCGGAGGTATATGGTAGCAAGGATGCGGGCGAGAAGTTCGTGAAGGACTTTGTGAACGCCTGGGTCAAGGTTATGAACCTTGACAGGTTCGATCTCTAGATCTGTTTAGACTGAGGAGCGATCCCATGCGATGGTTAGAATTCATGATTACCAAAACAGTATGTTGCTCCGTGACGTCGCTGCGTGGAGATCCTGTTCCTGACCCAGGGGTCCCGTTTCGCAACTGTGGAATTAGTGGGTGGGATCCCCTACAAGTACTTTAACTGCCGCACTGAAATGCGTGCCTTGCCAATTTGCCGTCCCCAAAGTCATCTCAGCCAGCTGTTCCGCATTGCCTACTCCGCTATGACGTTCGATCGGGATGAATTCGTCCGCCTGTTGACGGACTGCTGCGATTTCTGTATACGCGTATTCTGGCATCTCCAGGTTTCTTACGCACCTCTAGATGGCTGGCTCTCTATCACCCATGGCACCATGGCCAGCTTTCAGAAGGACGATGTGGCCCTGGGAAGCTCTAAAATACCAGTTCATTCATGCTTCGCTACGATGGCACCCGCATGCGCTCCCTTTCTGGCTTATCTAAGGGAGAGCCGGCAGGATCCCGGGTTCTCTAGCAGATACGGTTCATATCACGGTCACACATGAAGTGAATTGGGGTAGTGCAGAAAGCACAAAAGTATTTGCAACACTCTTCGTTAAGACCAATTCTATATTCATTCCCTGGGTTTCCCGCAAACTATGCAACAGAACAGAAGAGAAATGTCCCAATCATTACACATGGCCCGGTGTATTTTACCCGTCTAAGCCCTGTCGGTAATGGGCTGCGTGGCATCCGCCCTCAGAATGTCGTTCAGTTCGTCCCTCGTCTTACACTTCTCGAGCGAGAAGCTCGCAGCCAACTCCTCGAGCTCCTCCTCCGTCTTGCCCTGGAAAAGCTCCGCGAACTCGTACCCCAGGTACTCGCTCATCAGCAGCTCGCGCACAGTACGCTCGACCTGGCGGTCGAACGTCCAGACGTTGGGGTACTTCTTCTTGTGCAGGTGCTCGGGGATCATCTCCTTGAGCTTGGAGATGAAGGGCGTGTACACGTCGCCGTCGACGCCGCTCTTGTCGACGACACCCCAGAAGTCGAGGCCGAGCTTCTGCTTCTTCTCGACGAAGGGCCGGATCAGGCGCATGTATGCACTCTCGGGGTCGACGTAGACCATGCCCTGGTAGCCGATGTCCTTGTACAGCCAAATGCTCCACGACACACCGCCGCACTCACGGTAGATGGCGAGCTGCTCCTTCAGGAGTCCGAAGCGCTTGGCGTTGGTCACGGCCGCATCGGGGTCGACGCGCGGGTCCTGGTAGACCGGACCGAACTCGCCGTTCCAGATGGGCACGCCCGCCTTCTTCATGAACTCAACCTTGCGGTTGAAACTGGAGCGAAGCTTGACCTTCTGCTCCTCGGTGCCCTCGTACTGCTCCGGTAGGGGGAAGCCCATCATGCTGTAGTCGTGGCAGCTGTAGACGGTGTTCGGGAGAGGCTTCTCCGGGTTGAAAGCCCGGAAGTCCATGGCGTACGTGTTGCCGTCGACAAAGAGGATATGCTCAGGGTCGATGGCGCGAATAGCCTTCTCAGCGCGGTCGTACCAGGCCTGCAGACGGGTGTGCTGGGGGTCGGCGGGCTCATTGAGGGGGTTGTAGCCGGCGATGACGGGGTTTCCAGCGTAGTGCTTGGCGAGAGCCTCCCACAACTGGATAGCGCGGTCCTGGAAGTCTCGGAACTCCCAGAAGAGGGCACGGCTGAGGCCGGAATCGCTGTGCCAGTCCTGGTTCTGGCCGCCAGGGACGGCGTGCAAATCGAGGATGACGTAGATGTTGTGACGGGCGCAGATATCGACGATGCGGTCGAGGAGTGCGAAACCCTCCTTCTTGATGACGCTTGGGTTGTCATCGTCCATGAAGTGGCGGTAGTTGAATGGGATGCGCAGGCAGTTGACGCCGAGTGACGCGAAGAGCGCGGCGTCAGCCTCTGTGAAGAAGTGGTGGATGAGACGGTCGAAGAAGAACTGGGCCTTCTCCTTACCAAGGACCTCTGCCAGGGCGGCGCGGTGCTCGTGCTCGTGGCCGGAGTAGCCTGTGATGAAGTTCTCCATGTTCAACATGCCGCCCAGGCCCGCACCCTTCAGGACGACCTGCTCCCCAGCGGCATTGACGATGTTGGTGCCGCTGACACGGAGCATGGTGCAGGGAGGGTGCACATTGCTTGTCTTAAGGTCAACAGGCGCCGCTGTTGGCGCCTGTGATGTGATGGTTTGTGTGGAAGAAGACATTGTGAAGGGGCTCAAGGAAGTGACGGGGAGGGGAAGGGTCGCGTCTTGGGTGCGTATAGCGGTCGTACCGTTCGGTGATCGAGAACAGAGATGGAGATTGAGGAGAACGCTTTATATCTCGAAGAGCATCTGGACATCCCCACAAAATAACGGGCTTTGGTCCGAGTCCTTACCATGAGAAGCACCGCGGGGAAGAGAGAATGTACAAGTCACGAGATGATCTCGGCAAGCCTTCGCGTCGTTCGAGCGACACTCCGCGAAGAAGTGGATCTGGCCCTCCATCTTCTCAGCTGCGGCGCTTCCCGACCAGGCGCTAGTCATGCAACCGTGATGGATCTGGGGAATGCTGGGGGTAAATCACGGGGGTGCCCAGGCTGCGAGTCATACAGGAACGCCGATGCGGGGAGTTTGAGCTGTTCACTTGTCGTCTAGACTTTACCCGGTCACGAAACGTGGTTCAAGCACGTTGGATTGGTGTGTGGAGTTACTCACGGGCTGCAGCGATCTTCCGCGACCCAGAGCCTCATCCTCGCACATGCCGGCAGTGTGACAGAGATCCTTCCCCAGTTGCATTCAGCCTGAATAGCCACGTTTCCTAGGCAGGCAACGGTAGTTCTGCCGGCTGTATCGACTGGCGTCTACATGTATGTCTGCGGAGCATAGTCCCAGCCTGTCGGGTCCCCAGGAGGCATCCGTCCCCGGTCCAAGACTGTCCGGATCCTGCCAAAGTCCCTCGTCTCGTTGCCCCAATAATCAATCAGATCGATGACCTCGTCAATCTCTTGTTGCCAGCCTTGTGGAATGGTCAACATGGCACCTCCCCGATCGGTACCTTGTGCCCTCGTCATCTCGCCCTTGATGGAGGCGGCCAACAGAACCATAGCACTCCGTGAACAAGACCGCATCAAGGGGTTCGTGCCGTGATGTCTGTGTCTGAAGCCAGGTCTGTTGGCCGTCAGTCGAACAAAATGGTAATGCAAGGACCGTTCAGCATAGTGAATAATGCTGGGCGAGAAGGAAGCAAAGCCCCGACTCAGGTCCTCGCATGTCAAATACGCCGAAATGAAGGGCCAGTAAATGTTCTCATATAGGTTAATTGCGTGGCCCCGCAAGACGAATCGGCAGACGTCGTCGTCCTCAGGGGGCGCGTCAAAAGACAAATTAGGGGGCAAGGAAGAAGTCCAGGCGTGAACTTGCTCTTCGTACTCTGGCACCGCGGCAGCCATGGCCTCCAGGAAGGCCTGTTGACTTTTGTGTTGCGCATGCAGCTCCAACATTCCGGCGCTCATTCGGGCAGCTAGTCTTCGGAGGGAAATCTCGGCTAGGTAGAAGTACCACGAGGTCTGCTCGCGTTCGCGGCGGGGGTCAGTAGGGGCGTCGGGCTCGGCTCTCGGCGCTGGTGGTGTGGGGAAGAATGGCGGGTAAATGATGAGGCTGACGTCGTCGAGGAAGAAGTCTGGCCGGTGGGTATCGCTGCGCAACTCCCTTTCCGACTTCCAGGCTGACCAGTAAATGGCCTGTTGCAGCGTATCGATGGCGTGATCATGCGGGTGGCCTCCATCGGAGATGGCGTGGTATCTCTCTTGAGTCTCCGGGGCCAGGAAGCTAAGCTGCTGGCACCCGGCAAGGGCCTGGAGAAAGTAACGCCACGCCTTCACAGGCTGAAAGACGCACATCATGAAGACGCCAGCAAGAAAGAGGCACTGCGGTGCTATGATCTCGTCAGACGAAATCAGGATGCCTAGACGCTTCTGGGCCGCCTGAAAAAATGTCATGGCGTTTGCATACGCTGTTGTCCCGGGCATGGTATCAGGGCTAGGACCAAAGGGGGTGGAGAGGGAGCCCAGAGCGCAGATGAGAAGGGCTAGGCAGGATTCGGGCGACCAGTCGATGCCGTTCATGATTGTGGAGAGAACCATGTGTCGCGTGGCCGTCTCATCTAGGATCGGGTTCTTGACATGGACGTAACTGAAGAAGCTGTCAAGCAGCTCGTTGACACGTCGAGGTTCCATGTCGAGAATGCCCATGGTGGACACTGGAGATATCGCGGAGACGATGGTCTGATCAGGATGCGGCAGGGCGCCATACTCTCGGTCAGGACCCAAGATGTGGCGGAAGACCTCCCATCCCACTATCTGATCAGGCGGTGGTGGTATGACCATGCCCGCCCCAAAAAGAGTCGATATCGACTCCCGCACGTCGACTTTCTCTTGTGAGTTGACGTCTAGACTCTCAGGGGACGATTGAGAGGCCTCGACAACTCTTGTCTTGTGAGGAAGCTCATCCCGACTCAGCGACGTCGATCGCATGAGCTCTTCCAAGTCATCAAGACGTTCGAGGATCTTGAGGCTGGCTGGATCAAAACTCGATAGGTCCACGGGAGACTGGATACATGTCGCCCCAACC
The DNA here is from genome assembly GCA_002851755.1 of Verticillium zaregamsianum. Lineage (NCBI taxonomy): Eukaryota > Fungi > Ascomycota > Sordariomycetes > Glomerellales > Plectosphaerellaceae > Verticillium > Verticillium zaregamsianum. The sequence goes on along the minus strand of NMXM01000011.1, from coordinate 2,769,109 downwards.
TTGAGGCAAAAGGAGCATGAAGGCTTGAGGTTGTCGCACTTGGTCCGGCGCGCGCGACACACTTGGCATGCCCTCACTGCGCGCTTTCTTTGGTACGATGCTGTGCCCCGAGGCGCTGGGCGTGTCTTGGGGAGCCGTGGTGTGGGCTGTTCCACGTTGGCGGAGCTCGGCACCGGGCTCGGATCGCGAGGGGGGCTTCGGATCTGGGGCTCCATCGTTGCCAATCACTGGCACTGGGGGCTAGATTGGGGTTGTGAGTCCGAAGGACGGCTCCTGGACTTGTTGGCGTGATAATGGGTCTGTCACACAACCACTTGGGCGTGGAGATGTCTGGGTGATTGACGAGGGGTTGTGGAGAGACGACTGGAGGGAAGAAGAGTTGGATGGAGAAATGGACAATGACCAGGGCTCATCGCGGACTGTCGTCTTTATGAATTACTCCGGTGGTCTGGTGGCGCTAGGCTCAGCTGTGTTTAGTGTCATCAGCTGATGCTGGATCGTGGGGAGCGCAGAGAGGCGAGACCCCCTTTTCCCCTTTGGCGAGGTTATGCCATTCGGTGGGAGCGACAATCACGAGTCATTCCGAATGGCCCGACCGAGCGACTGACACGCGATCTCCACCCCCGCAAAGCGGAATGTCGCTCCTAAGGTATCCCCATCCCTCCAGTTTTTCCCCAGGGTAGCCCCAATTTCTGGATCACTACCATCCATCGCCTGAACGTCCAGTCAGTTCCCCGGCGAGTCTGGTCTCCATGGACCGAAGCACACACAAGACCTAAGCCGAGCAACGCCGATGTTGCTGTCCGATCATGTCACACGATCATGGATATAAACACCAGTGATTCCCCAGACTTTCCAGCATTCTGATCCTATCCTCGGCATCACGCTCCCTCCCTCAGCCTCTTCTATCCATACCTGGAGAACCACGACATCAGAACCCGAACTCCCTCTGTTCGGATACTTTCCTGTCGACTCCTTACTCTTAGACTCGAGACCCTAAGCAACACACCATGGATAAGATCGACGGCAACGAGACGGCCGACGTCGTCGCCACTGTCTCCCACCATGACACCAAGGACGGCTTGTCAAGCTCGGCTAACCAGCAAGAACATGACCTCACTCTCAAGACCGTCTTCAAGAACCACAAGGCTGTGATTTGGTGGTGCTTCTACTGGGCCATGTGTGCCGTCGGATGGTAAGTCAACAATTCTCCTGCAACAGCATTTGAGCTTCGACAAGCAGCAAGCTAACGTGCTGTGCCTAGGGGTTTCGATGCCCAGATCAACGGTGCCATGATCTCTGTCGCTGCTTTCCGCCGCGACTTCGGATACGTTCTCGACGGCGAAGCCATCCTCCCCGCCGACTGGCAGACGGCCTTCAACATGATCAGCACTGTCGGCCAGTTCTTCGGCGGCTTCATGTGCAGTTGGCTCGCCGACAGAATCGGACGCAAGAACTCGCTTTACGCCGGCATCGCCATCTGCACCGGCGGCATCGTTGGCGAGGTTCTCTCTCATACCCGGGCTGCTTTCCTTGGCTCCAAGCTTGTCCTTGGTGTTGGTCTCGGTTTCTACCTCACACTCGCGCCCTTGGCCTGCAGTGAGCTCGCTCCCGTCGCCCTTCGTGGTTACGCCACCGCTGGTGTCAACCTGGGCATCGCTCTTGGTCAGCTTCTCTCCAACGCCGTCGTCAAAGCATTTGGCGAGTGGACCTCCCGATGGGCCTACCGCGGCCCCTTCGCCACTCAGCTCTTCTTCGTCGCCTTCCTGATCGTTTGCCTTCCCTTCGCTCCCGAGTCGCCCTGGTATCTCGCTCGCAAGGGAAAGAAGGAGGAGGGTCTCAAGGCTATCCGCAAGCTGTACGGAGCCAACTTTGACGCAGAGCGCCAGTGGGCTGGTCTGCAAGCGACTATCGAGGAGGAGGCCCGCGAGAAGTCGGCCGAGAAGGGCTTCGTCGACTGCTTCCGCGGCACCAACCGTCTCCGTACCGGCATCTCCACCGGCGTGTTCCTGTGCCAGCACCTCGTCGGCATCGTCTTCGTCCTCGGCTACTCGACCTACTTCTTCCAGCTCGCAGGCCTCGACATCAGCAAGTCGTTCGATCTCGGTGTCGGCGTCACGGCCTGCGGCGTCGCCGGCAACATTACCTCCTGGTTCGTCGTCGAGCGTTTCGGCCGTCGCGTCGTTTTTCTTTCGGGCATGGGTACCCTGACAGTTCTTCTCATGCTCATCGGCATCATGGACGTCGTGCCCACCGCCGGCGCCGGCTGGGTCCAGGCCGGTGCCACAGTTGTCTACGCCTACGTCTATTTCCTGACCATCGGCGCCATGGCCTTCGCCATCCTCGGCGAGGCTTCGAGCACCGTACTCCGTGCCAAGACCATCTCCCTGGCCACCGCTACACAAGCCATCTGCGGCCTCGTCATGAGCATTGCCATTCCCTACATGGTGAACCCCGACGAGGGCAACCTGCGCGGCAAGGTCGGCTTCATCTTCGGCGGTCTCTCTCTGATCGGCACAGTTGGCGCCTTCTTCTATGTGCCAGAGCTCAAGGGCTTGACCTTCGATGAGATTGACCGTCTTTTCGCTGCCAAGGTGCCACCCCGCCGGATGGGAGCCATGGCCGAGGTCGAGAGGGATTGATCGAACTCTTTGTCGATACTGATTCTTGTTTTAGCGCTCTTCTTGTTCCTCCTAGTTTGACATTGTAATACAAGAGCGTTGTTCGTCTCCAGCCATTTCCGATGAAGGTTGCTTTGTGATTCATGTGAGGTGCCATGCCCGCTGGATAATAGAACAAGCGCAACTGATGATCCGCCGATGGTGATACAACTTTACACCATTCATACAAAGATCAAGCGATCGCGGTTTTAGAGATGTTTTCTCATCACGACGGTCCGCTATACATTAAAAGGAATGGTGCTACACACGAGCCAATTTCATTCTACTACCCTGTACAATAGTCCCGGCACATTCAGGCAGGGCCATCATGCAGCACGCTTTACCCCAGTTGCTTGTTGCTGGTCGCAAAAGACAATCCGTCCTAAGGCTACCATTTCCGACGATTCCAGACTACCCTCGTCTTGAGCAGCACTGAGATCACCCGCGCAGCCATACGGTTCCGAACCTGATTGCCGCCTAGCCCTGGCTTGGATGCAATCTGCTTTTCTTTGACAGCGGTGGTGTCAGGCAATAGCTCGAAACTAATCGCTTCATTCCCCTCAAGCCTTCGCCCTGTAAGAGCTGATGCTTCGTAGTCCACTTGTGTTTCGACGGGTACGCAAGTTCGCGGATTAATGTATCGTCTCCTTTTGTGAGACGCATCCAGCGATCGTCCTGACGCGTAAGTCGGCCGCATTGATCTGCGTCTTTCATGGACACCTATGGGACGGGCAAGCCACTGTTTTCTCGCGAAATTGTAGAGGCACATAATGTCGCGCAAGCCTTTGGTCCTAACTTCGGTAATCCACTTGGTGGTACTCTTGCTCAGTGTTCCGGGTATAACCCGTGGGGTGTATTAGGCTATGGACAACTAACGCCTATACGCGATTCCGACGCGTACTCGCAGCGCCCCCGCTGCGAGTCTAACGCGTAGTCACGTGAAGGGAAGGTTTACTCCCGAGATCAGGAGACCCCTGGGCAATTCCCAAGCTCCCTCTTCTTCACTTCCTCCCTATCTTAGGATAATATATCTTGGCCTCGCCCGTGATGAACACCGGTGACTAGCCACTAACAGTCAGGACCTTTTGGGTATTCTGCTAAAAAGCCTTCTGGATAGGCTTGAGATCCTCGTTGCTGTATAATATGGCAATAGCTGTGGCGAAGACCTCTCGCATGCGAAGGGCGGTGCGCTGGTGGCGTTGAAGGTGTTCGAGACGATTTTGATTATTTGTGATCTCCTCGGCTCCGTCGCGCGGAGTTGCGCAATGACCGCGAAGGACTTATCAAGTAGTATTTACTAGTTGAAGCTTAGGGGGTAACTCTAAGGTATTACGCTCTCGTTATAAAAGATACGAGGTAAGACTTGGATTAATTACTAGCGTAATAGAAGTACGTAGCTATAAGTATAGGAGTATCCCTCCTTATGTTGTTCATGGTGTAGGTGGGTGTGTGTGGGTAAAGATGCAAGTGTCTTGGCCTAGTTGGCATGAGGGGGGGAGAGATACCACGTCCTTATATGGATCTACAGTAGACCGTAAAGGTCGTGGCTATAGAGCTCGTAGGTAGAGTCAGAAGCGCAGTTAAGCTTCCCCTGAGATTCAATACCTTGTTAGATGTTGACCCTGATTGCAGACGCGTGTGCAGGCGTTCTAGAAAAGGCCAGCTGATTAAGCAGTGTCGCATCTTCTATGCTATGAATGGCTGTATTACGCTCTATTTGGTGAGAGGATTACTATTGGTTTTGTAACTATCTCACGGTTACGTGAGTGATCCCCCTTGGTTTGTGCATGCCGTACTACTTCCTAGGCACCTGCGGGGTTGGGCTTCCTTGGCCTGGTGACGCGCCTTGTTCAGGCGTTATACGTTGATAGACGGTCCCGAACCCCTAAGGAATATGATACTGTGTAAGGCTTTGAGACGAGTAAGAAGTGTGTTACTTTTGTAAATTTTAATCCGGATCTTTGCGATCCAACCTCAGAGATTCCTTTTTGTATCAATGGTACAGATAATAGACCTTAAACTGCAATGCGAATGCTCCCTAGTAGTGGCAGTCCGTTCGGAGACCTCTGAAACGTTACTTGGAAGCTCATCTTCAACGTCCTGCGGTTTATTTTCAAACCTCACTAGTACAAATTGTTCAGCTCTGACCTAACATTTCTACGCTCCGGACTAGGTAGACAAGGATATCAACTTAAATCCCCAAGTCACGCCATGATATGTCATGTGTGATAACCTTGTCAATTTTTGAGAAACGGCCTCTGGATCTAGTCTTCGTCCAAGGTAGACACAGTCTCGCGAAGATAATTTAGCTCTTCTGCCGTCGACTTCCGACTTAAGGCTTCGTTCCTCCAAGGGTACCTGCCGAATCTTTCAAGCACGTGTCGGTGTCTTTGAGCAATAGTTCGCAAGGTGTCGACCCATGCGTCAAAGTCGGCTCGCTTACGGGTCAGAACCTCCGAGCACGAAAGAATGCTTGGGTCGTTATCAGTGCATCTCTCTAGGCTGTCTAGCAATGCATACGTATCCTCAATCATCTTGGTCTGCTCCTGGGCGAATCGATCTTGCACATTTATATCTTCAGAATGCTCAAGTGGCATATAGAACCAGATGCGGTAGGCATGGACGAAACGGACTTCGACCTGCTCAGGAACATTCGCCTCAAGAGCCTGCATTGCCACGTTGAGAGCCAGACCGTCGAAAAGGCTGTAGGCCACTTGAGCTGCAGGACCCCGGAAACAATTCCTTGGCACTTGATCCAGAAGGATGATCAGGCTCATCCAGTCCAGCGAAGTCTTGATGTTGGCAGTTACTACTATGTTGAGGCCTGTCAGGTGGCTCGAGGCTATAGCGGACAGAACGTGGCCAAACTCTTTTCTGTGAAGCTCAAGGGTCAGATATTCGGGACGAGACGGACAAGTTGCGGTGAATCGAGTGCGTTGAACCTACTGGCAGAGGCCATCAAGGCTTTCGTTCTGGGAAAACCATGGACGAGCGACCTGCTCGGTCGGGACAATGAAGTGGTCCTTGTCCACAATATGGCGAAACCAAACGTCCCTGACCCGGGTGAGGAGGCCGTCATTCAAAGCGTGCTCGAATGCCTCGATTCCGTCGCTGCGTGCCGGCATGATGACAATGAATGACAAGACACCACTGCTGAAAGATTTGGAATGGTCGAAAGATATACTGGCATCCGTCGATTTTCACGTTAGAGACTGCCTACCTATTAATGTTGAGGTAGTGACGAGAATATAGTGGCGGCTTGCCCTGGATGTTGTGATTAAATAGATCTCTTAATGGGACATGACTAATCGGCTTCATCATTGCAGTGAGACCCTGGTAACGTCTGCCTCTCTTCCATGGACCATGTGCCCAACTGGGCGTTCGGGGTCTGGTCGGCGTTTGCTTCTATGCCGTGGAGTTAACGTCTGGCGACGATTCTGACAAATATCAAGCGGAGGTTGGCTCGCCGGTTGGTAAGTCCGACCGTGTCGGAACGTGTAGACGGGCCAACCTTCAGCTGCCGCTTGCTACTGCTGATGAATGAAGCTTCTTGATGCCAAGCTGGGCTGTGTCCATGATCCAAATTTGAACCCCGCTTTGGAGCAAAAGCCGTGGCCCGGACTTTCACTAAGCCCATCCGCTTAATGACCCAAACAACTCTTAACTGGGGTATTTCGGTGGATTGTTGAAATACAGCCGCTGACTAAATATGCTCACGGCGGTTGGAGAAAAGGCAGCTAAATTGTAGGCAAACCAATACAGCCATATGTCGATGCCCCGTTCGAGTCGTCGATATACACCATGGGAAGGTCCGGATGTACCTGAATGACCCTACAAAACACCTCTGCAGGTAGACCCAATTAGCAACACTTGGAATATGCATGTACCTATACACCAATTTGGCCCCTCGATGTTCCGCCATCCTACATCTGACACCACATATGCTATTACCCCGCTTTTCCTTTACAGCAAAATCATAAATCAGCTTCGAATTCTTGGTCGACATGGACACCTTTTCTGCGTTATTCAATCTTGATCGTTCTCGTGCTATGCATGGTATACTGTCCACAAGTCGCGGCGGCCGCCGTCGCCGAGGCGTCTGTGGTCGATTGACTTGTTTTGCTCTAGGTACAAAACGCGACCCTATGGCCCGTCTTACGTGAATTAATCCCGATAAGTACCTTATCAAGATAGTTCGTCTATCCGGACTGCATGGATAAGTAACGTGGAGCACGACCGAGGTTGCGTAAGTCAGTCCGCGCCGAAGCAATGTTGCTGCAGGGTCTGTGGAAAAACTGGCCACAACGTAAGAACTTGTCATAAGGTTACTCTATGGTCTGAAATAGAAGATAGCGACTAGTTGTAATTGATTTTAGACGCTATGCTTGTGTTAAGGGCTTTAAGTGCACATACTTTCAAGCATCTTCACGTCTATTGGCAGTCAGTCCTCCTCTGGAGCCAGGTGGCAGCGATTAAACATCCTTAGTAGCCAGTCCCATCTCCTGAAAGAACATCCACAACTTCCAAAACACGATACTGAACTCCTGGTTTGTGTTCGCCGTTGGGCAGAAACTCGGCGTCCTTTGCGAATTGACTCTGTATCCTTGCTGTACTCTCGAGGAATTTGGCCGTTGCGTCTCCAAGATCCCGCGAGGGGGCAGGTGGTACCACCAGCCGAAAGTCTTTTTTGCGGAAAACACCGTTCACCAGGACATGCTGAACATTCCCTGGGTGAGAGTGCAAAATAACAGCCGCCACTGGGTCTGTCCACCCTAGTAGATTGGATGCACTGCCATCAAAAACTACAATATCAGCTTTCGCGCCCGCTGTGATAACGCCCAGATCCTGTCGTCGGAGAGCTTTTGCACCACTGTGAGTGGCCAACAAAAATGCCTGCTCCACTGACATCGGGTTATTAGCTGGAACGGTCCAGTCATCTAGTGCCGATTGATAGAGCCGGAGGCGTACGGACTGAAGCCAAATACGAGCCTGCGTGACGAGATCGGCACTCCATGCCCAGGAAGCATCGATTGCCAGAGAGGCTTGATCCAGAAGCTTATGAGCATGTGGATATCCGTGACCAAAATGCATTTCTGATTCTGGGGCTATTGCGATGCGATGGTTATATTGTCGAAGAAGAATGGCATCGTCGGGAGAGATGGCCGTCGCATGGGAGAAAATAACAGGGTACGACTGATTCAATAACCCAAGCCGGTGTAGAAGCGTGGGACTGTTGGAACCTACGTTCTGTTAGAAACATATTTACTTGATCTGTGCGCGTCTAGAAGTATCGTACCTATCCATGGGCCTCCCAGGAAATGCGTCGTGACAGCTGAGACGTTGTATTCGCTAGAATGATTCAGTCAGCTTTGATAGAGACATCGAGTATCATAAACCAGGACTTACTGGATAAGTCGGACGACTTCGTTCACCTGGTCTTGTGGAGCATCGGCGAACTCATCGTACGAAATGCCCAGTGAAACAGGAGAGGCAGCCCAGTCAGTGGATTCTGCGAGCTTACGAAATACCTTGGACTGCTCTGCCAGGGTAAAATTGCTAGGAATCTGATGGAAACCGAAGCACCACCAGACTCTCGCCCCCGTATCTATTGAAGCACGTAGGCTCGCTTCTGACGTCGCTTCAGAAAAAGTGCCGTAAGAATGATCCACAATGCTAGTAACACCAGCTTCGAGGGATTCCCAGATCCCCATCAATTGACCATAGTATATGTCGTCCGGTCCGAAACGATTGATCGCGTTGGGGACGTACGGCGACAATTTAGCAAAGTAGTTGCTCATAGTGATGTTGGATGCCATTGTTTTGAATGCAGATTGGAACAGGTGACGATGCGTGTCGATAAATCCAGGGGTAATGATCTTTCCAGTCACCGGGATGACTGTTGTATCTGCGGAGATGCCATCTTCCGAACCACTGGGTATGACTTTGGAGATCGTTTCATTTTCCACAAGAATGGAATGGCCGCGAAGAATCGCAACGGACTGCGACGTGTTGTCGAACGTGATGATGGTGCCTCCCTGAAGTAAGATCTTCGAGGCGGTGACAACGATGCCATAAGCCAGAAGACTAAGTACTGCAAAAAAGTGCATGGTTGTCCAGCTCAAGCAATGTATGGCTGTGTGAACGAAAAAACTGTTATGCTTCCGATGCATGAGATGGCAAGTCCTCGAGACCTCTTTACATATCTGCAAGTGAGCAAGCCCGGGTCCTAAACTTCCAGCCATCACTAGGATATCAAGGGTCTGACAAATCGTGCCTCAGACTTATGTCAAAACCGGGCCGGTTGCCTTATCTCCGGGGGTTTGACACTGGTTTGTGCCGCTGGTCGTCGGACATGGAGGTGCCAACAAGCCCGATTCCCGATTGCTAACCCTAGTTAGCTAAGTCGGTAAGTTTGGTCACTCGGGATACGATCTGCCGATTTTAGAGGCTACCTGGTACCCTAGTAATGTTAGAGAAGAGTAGGAACAGGAATTGGGGAACAGTTGGCCGAATGGTTTGGTATTTGGCGAAATAGTGTGCTTGGATTCACATTTGAGAATGTCTGTTGTCGGCCAAACCCCAATATGTTGTGATCCCGTTATGTTGGATCGTGGATCACGGTGATCCTAACATAACCGTGATCCCTAACCGGTGAATCGCCATCCTTGTATGATCCTGTCTCGTGATATGTCTTTGTCATCCCTATCTTATTAGTGATGCATGGTTCCTGACGCGGGGTGGGTAATTGATGGCTGTTACCGAAGAAGAATACCCAAAACCCGAATCAGGTGCAATGGCCTAGAATTCACGGTCTGTGCTTCTCTTTTCGGCGCCGATAAATGAGATCTATTTGTCACTTTTCCCCGCCGTAACCTAGCACTGGATCCGCATCTGTCAGCTCGGATGTATTTATTTACGCCACGGAACGACTAAAACATGAGGTTCAGTGTCTCAGAAGGATCGCATCTACAGGCTGATACTTGGCGAACGGAAGCTATTGAGCTGATTGCTGAGCATATGATACACAATCACATCTTCCGTAAAGCACTACTTCGCATCGTCATCTATCCCTAGCCAACTTATAACAGATAGGTGCTGAAATCTCATCAAACTGTGACTCAAATGACTACGACCTCTATGGCCACCCCTAGGTGCACATAAAACACCGGCTGGCCCTCCCTCCCCCTTTGCCAATGCCGAGACACCTACCCCTAGAAGGGTTAAAATGCAGCGTCTCCAAGGACGAACTCGCGTACAAACCGGTAGTCTTTGTCGGCGTATATCTGAAGTATATGGTGGCCCCAATTCTGCAAATCCTGGCTTTCCCTTCCTTGGTCCTTCATAACCTGGAGTGCTGCGTACAGCGGTAAAATCGTTGAGGCTGACCCAAAGAGCTTGAATTTTGCATCAGTGAGGAACTCGATGCTGCGGAGAATCCGGTAGGCTAAACTGATGATGCGTTCGGCCGAGACCTGTTGCTTAACGTTTCGATCCAGCTGTTCTCTGAGTGAAGGGAAGATGGTGGTAAGTTTGTTGATATAACCAGCACAAATGATGTGGAAAGCCCATAGGTGGGTAAAGAAGTTAGCCGAATTGATACTGCCGAACGTCATGCGGGCTTGGTTGTCTGGCGGCAATGGAGGGGCCCAGTACTCGCGCTGGCTGTCATCTGTTACGGGTTGTCTAATGTTCGAAAGTCTACCTAGTGTCTGGAGCAAATGATTCAAAGCATTCAAGCCAGCGGCAAGAGCCTCGGTGCCCCGAGAGACATCTAAATCGTCAATAATCTTCAGAACCGACGGAAGGTTGATGATGTGACTGAAAAGATGTTGAAGAGGGGCTGGACTTGAAACAGTGAATGGTTCCCTAATCCATATATCGTTGGCAAGGAACGAGGGTTCGCGGGAAAAGAAGGCATGAAGAACCTGCGTATTCATGGATAAGTGCTGGCGGTTACGCACAAGGCCTTTTAGCTGGTAGGGTTCTTACCAGTACAGGCCTAAAGCCAACGAATAGTTGGTGGCCAATTCCGTGGCTATAGAAACTTGGACTCTGTAGCTTGAGGAGATCCCCAACGCCCTTGGCGTGTAAGAACGCAGTTGCTTTTGAGGTGGGCAAAATTAGCTAGACAGGTTAGCTTTTGCCTGTTGCAGCGTATTAACATCAGGACATACCTCCGAGAGAAACAAACACATAACCGTAGTCGCAAACAGGTTGGAATTGAGCGACATATTGTCCCAGACGAGCCGAGTCTGCAAAGACGAGAGAGCAGACGTGTGGGCTAATAGAGCGTCTGAGGTGGGTGCGAGACCCTCGCGGCCTCGAGATAGAATGGAAAGCGCCAGAGTCTTGATGGATGGAGAGAGAAGATGCTCGGCTTGAGTATTTCGGGCCAGCTCGGGCAACGCCTCAACCCAAGCACCACAAACTCGTTGCGCCGATGCCCCTGATTGATTGTGGACAAGGTAGGGCTGGTTCAGTACTTCAAGTGGGCTGAGGTTTTGAACAACCAACGATATGACATCCATCATCGCCCAGCCCAGCGTTGGGTACACCGTGCTACCGGAAACATGGCTTGACCCGGCAGCTTCTGTCAACACCGGCAGGCAGGGCTGTCGTCCTGGTTGTGAATCACCGCCAACTACCCGCCGGCGTCTAAAATGCATAGGCGCAGCCTTGTGATTCATCGGTATGATCGGGGACCGGAATATCAAGTCCTTCGGGTAACCGGGACATTTCCTGCCGCTGTGATCGCATTGCGCACACCAGGGACTTTGCCCACCGCACTGGTAGCCGTGTTAGCTCGTCCTTCTCACGGGGATAAGGTCAGCCCTCAAAATAGAGCCCTTCGACATTCTTACCGCAAGCTTCCGTTCCCTACACGTTTGGCAGGTCTTCGCGTTGCGGATTCTCATGTTGTTTGGAAAAGATGGCCATTTACGAGTGCAACCACGGCTCGTAAGGGATCTTCTTTGGTTTTTAACCTTACTCAATCCGGCTACAAACCCCGCGAAGCTTGATGGATTCATTAATATGCGATCGATGGAACAGCCTTGAACGAAACCTTGCCTAAAGTGGCTAGAAAACCCGCCAAGCAATTAGTCCCGTAATTGGGGTTCAGCAAGGTCTCGGGTTCTTCTGGCCGGCACACACGACAACGCCAGGGATGGGTGCCTCAGACCACGCACGGGATCCTCTGACGTCAACCACATGGGCAAGACATGAACGACAGCAAGTATATCGAGTATTGTCAGTATGAGCATGGGACAAAAACGCATAATTTATAGAACACCCGACCCCGCGACTTACGCGCACATGCCAATTTAGCCGGACGCTCGCTCACAATTCGGTTGCGAAGCAGCTTCGGAGATATGGGAGACGAGCAGAGGTTACAAACCCAGGGTGCCAGGTTACAAACCCAAAGAAGTGCCGTCCCAATCGGAGAATACAAACCCTTATTAAGTCAGATCAAAAAGCCGTCCAGTAGATAATCCAAAGCTTACAAATACGGGCAGCGGTTGTAACTCGTCCGTTCTACCCATTCTCCGGAAGCTTTTTGTGTCCTTTTCATTGCTGGACGCTGCGGGTGTTCCGCCGGGATTCCGGATAGCATGATTCCCGCTGACAAATGATTTCACGCTGAATCGTCATAGGTCGATTGCATGGAGTCCTCTGACCAGAGCGATGAGGTGTGAATGATAGCTTTGATAAATCATCGAATCTCGCAACGAAGCCAAAAGCCTTTCCTTGTTTGAAAAGAATAAAAAGTGTTGATAGAACCTACGCCATTAGAATGAGTAGCCCTCTATGTCTCGAGTATGAATACTTCGACTACGATGCGTTCCAGCTCAAGGACTGATGACGCTCAAGAAAGACAAAAGCATCACTTCCAGGGCGTTGTCGGCCTTTTCCATGGGCAAGGGTCATGAGTCAAGAACAGGGCATGGCGGCCAATCAAGGCAGTGCATGTTTAGTCGACGATACTGACGTGCCAGTAAGTGACACAGGTGTTTGACCTGGCAAGAAATCTCTCGCGGGTTTCATGCCTCGAAACGGCATGGGTCATATTGATGACCAACAATCTAAGAATCGAATGCCGTGGCCGTTAGCTCTAAGGTTTCAGCAGCTAATTGTCCCCGATTCCGGCGGCGGCACCGGGCATTGGGAGCATCCTGACCATCGTCAAATTACTAACGCACAGCCTCCTTCATGGTCATCATTTTCAACACTTTGTCATCCGACCACAGCTGTTCAATTGTATGATCAGAGCTAGATGTTAGCGCTCTGGTCCAGACAGACATCTCGTCAAGGCAAGCACTACATATGAGGCCTTACGAAGTCCACCGAAGTCCAAAGCTCAACCAGCTGTCACCGAGTCGGGTCATCCCATCCACCCGGAATCCGTCCCAGTCTACAACCTTCACTCCGCTTTACACCTCGCCGCGATGAAGGTCTCCGTCATCCCTGCATCCGCTCAAACCTGTCGAGAGGCCATCGAGGTACTCCTGGCAGATGGATCTATGGAAGTCATCGGATACTATCGTGATCTTCGGAAAGTCCCTGAACACTTCACCAAAAATGCCAAGTTCACGTCCGTCCAGGGAGATCTCAGCAAGCCATCAACCCTCGACTTCAAGGGTTCTACTACAATCCTCACTCTGAGTCCCCCGAAACTTGACGGATCAGACTACGTCGCCGTAGCTAAAGAGTTAGCAAAGAACGTCCGCCAGGCTATTGAAGAGTCTGGCTCCGTGCAGCGGCTCGTATATGTGTCAAGCATGGGTGCTCAGTTTGACTACGGCGTGGTATGCACCGAGATACCTGTACACAGCTATTAGGTTTCTTTTGCTAATATGGATATTTATCGCAGGGCGAGGTCAGAACCAATAATGCCAGTGAGACGGCTTATCAAGATTGTGTTCCAGAACTTGTCCTCGTCAGGAACGGATACTTCATGGAGAACTGGCGTCCTGCCCTTGATACAATCATGACAGAATCTCCACACTTCTACTCAACTGTCACACCGCTCGATTACAAGCTCCCAATGGTAAGCTACGTCGACTCATCCCCGTCTGCGTCAGAGGTGAGAGGCCTGAAAGTTGATGTGCTTGTCTAGGTATCCGTTCGGGACATTGGGCGGACGTGCGCGCAAGAGGTACTGTCAACGTATTCATCTAAGGAGGCCAAAACTATTGTGAACCTTCACGGGCCGGAATGGTACTCTACCCGTGACGTTCAGCTCGCCTTCGAGAAGGTTACTGGGAAGAATATCGAAGTTAAGCTTGTCGAGCGGGATCAGCTGGCTAGGTTTTATGAGGCAATCCTGCCGAAGAGTATCGTCCCTGATTTTGTCGAGATGACCGAGGGTTTCCTGGAGGGCGGGATTATGATGAACGAGGATTGGAAAACTGAACGATTGGTCAAGGGGGTTGATACCCTTGTTGACGCGTTCGCAGAAATGCTGCCAAAATAACGGGGCTGCAACGCCGGGGATTACATTTTGTTGATTGGTACGTGATTTGGTAGAGAATGACTCGGGGTCCGCCTCGGAAGAAGGGGGGTACGCGATCTCAATGATATCTAGCTATTTATAGATAGATATTGATCCTGCTAAACAATGAGTAGGTAGATATTCTTGGGGATTGGGCTTGGAATATGCACGTGTACACCTCGCGCACACTTTCAATGCTGTCCATAGTTCATTGACGTCTTTACTTGGTCAAATCAGCGGTGCTTCCGTCCTTTAGAGTATCTGATGTATATGCCAAGTACACGTTGCTGTTGTAATGTGAATGTAGGTTGAGGGGAATCAACCACCAGCACCTACCACCCAGTTGCGGATATCGCTGGGGTCACTGCGGTATGTATCACGACACTTCCAAACAGACTTGTGATGCCGAGACAGCTGCTCCGCTGGCTCCGGGGGTGGCATGGTATCGTATTTAATGCTAGAGGACCGCAGGCAGCTGACATATCGATAAATAACCCACCGACAATCGCAGCTTACAGATCACTATCAACCTTTTAAATTTGAGCAGGTCTCCTGCGACGATCCCTTGTGGGCGATACCATGGGCCCAAAATGCCCCCATTTACATTCTTGTGCTTACGCTTACGACTTGAAGTTCCAGATCAGTCCGTACCGCCGTTCTACCCCGAACCCGACTCACTCAGGTCGTTGCTATCCCGACCTGTCACGGTTTCGAAAGCACGTTTACTGTCACTTTTATCAGGACTGCTACGGCAATCTTCGACATTGATGGGACTCGATTTCTGATGGACCCTTTCTTTTCCCCCGCTGAACAACTGAGGTAGCTCCTGGCGTTCGCCTGTCGGTCCATGATGACCCTGCGATGGCCCTTCGTGAACTAACCCCATTCGACGCAGTCCTGTTGAGTCACGAGGATCGTTGGGACAATCTCGATGACTTTGGGCGGCGTCAAACCAACGTCCGGTACGTCTTCACGACCATGGATGGTGCCAGCAACTGGGCGCCGCGTCCCAGCGTAACAGGCATGCAGCCTTAGAAAGAGGTAACAATCGTAGTCTGAGGCAAGAAGATTCTCACTACAGCCACTCCATGCGAGCACCTGCCTGGAGGCGAATGCATCGGCTTCATCCTGTCGACACGCTCTTTGGTTTTGCTCCCGACGAACCCCCAAATGTTTGAATACTTTACTGGCGATACAATGTACCTTGAGTAACTCGGTCAGATGGCTAAAAGAACCAACCGCATTACCGCAACGATAATTAACCTTGGTAAAGTGATCGCCTCCTGCCCCACAGCTTCAGATTACGATGGGCGGTGCAAAAACAAATAAAAAAGGGTCGGCAAATTACGAACGAAGTTAAATGCAGTAGGCGCAGAGTCCAACGAATGGCCTGGATCGCCATCGGCATCGTGTACCCAAAGCTAACAGGAGACGATGGCCTAAAACCGTCGCAGGTTTGTCCACCGCCAGCTCTGGGGATCTGGTCCGTAGAAGTCTCCGCTAGTGGACAGGCACGATCAGAAGCTTGTCTGGCAATGAAATAGTCATCGTGTAATCAAACCAACAAGAATGTCAATCCAGTGCTGCGGATAACAATCAACTCATCATTTGAGGTCTCTCCTGCACGAAGTCCCTAGGTAGTCTACTCTGCTTATTCCTAGAATAAAGGTGATACCGCGGCAAATCCAACGTATCTTAAGAAAATGCGTAACACGTCTAGCAGCCGCGCGCGCGGGGCCACATTGGTGTGCGACACATCTGTGAATAACTCGGGGTCTGCCTCACAAGGAGGGGGGTATAGATTTAGAGCCTTGTCGTTTTCCGTCGCTGGCGATGTTTCCAGTGAGTGATGGTAAGACGATGAGAGCCCCCTGAGCTATCTATCGCCCCACTTGCCCTCAAGCGAACCGCTAGAGTCACCCCTGAATCCAGATATGTTTCTCAAGCGATGCTTCTGTTTCCGCCTCAATGTCGTCATCGGGAATCAAAGCTCCTTGTTTCTAACACGACTATGACGGTTTTGGAAGTCACTGAAGATAGTATAACGCATCATGGATGAATAGAACGCAAACCCTCCTCTGCGAAGCTCGTAACGCCTACCACCCGATCACACTGTCGCTGTCATCCGAAGACTCGACATCCTCGATAGGAGGCAAAATATCCCTTCCCCTCAGCCGCAACGAGCTCCGCCTCTTGTGCGCCCTCTCTTCGTCCTCACTCTCGCTCTCCACGGCCAGAACCTCCTTCTCCTCCTCGACCATTCGAACCGCCGGCCTAACGGCCGCCTTCCTCTTGATGCCTTTCCCCCCCGCCTCCGCCGCCCCTTTTCCCGAACCAGCCGTTTGTGGCCCCTTGCCGTTCATAACGGCCTCAATCCCTCCCCCATTCCGCATCTCGATGCCCAACCAGTCCACAAACCCCGCCACAGTCGCCCCGCCCATGAGCTCCTCCACGCTCGCCAGCGCAGCCTCCTCCCCCAGCCCCGTCTTCATGAACCCCTTGCACAGGTCCCAGAACCTCTTGCGCCGCGAGTACCACGTCCGCGCGTACGAGTCCCGCCGCCACTTGGTCGTGTACACCTCGTCCAGCCACCGCACGGCCCGCTGGCCCCCGAGCCCGCGCTCGTACTCGTCCCACTGCTCCTGCACGGTGTCGGGGTGCTTGCGGAAGATGAAGATCGGGACCTGGGTGCCGTCGGGGAGCGTGGTCCTGAGGGACGAGGTCTTGACTGTCGAGGGGGGGTCGATGGGGTGGCCGGCTGGGGCGGGCGCTGGGTACTGCGGGCGCGGCTGTGATGATTCGGGGAGGGGCTTCACGGGTTGAGGCTCCCTTGACAGCGGGCGGGAGGGCTTCACCTTGAGTTTTGGGGTGGGCTTTGATGAAGATGCCGCGCTTTTCTTGGTGATTCGCAGGGCTGCCACGGGGGGCATGTCAACCGTGGAAACCTTCCGGCGGTGTTTCGTGACTTTTTTCCCCGTGCTTCGCTTCGTGGCCGTGCTGCTCGTCAGGTAGAAAGGTAGGGTGGGGGATTCCTGCCGCGACATGCAGGCCGACGATGGGAGGCCGTCGCCAAAGTCGTTGAATTCGGGTGTCGCGCGGGACGACATGGACAGCGGGGACTGGAACCCGGCCATGCCTGGATAAGAGGGGATCTCCTCACGAAGGCCGGGTTGAAGACGCTGCTCTCCGGTATTATCATCCGTCTTCTGAACCTCTTCCGGCGTCTGTACGCCGCTCCGGCCTTTCTTCTCCATCCTGATCACCCGTTTCACGAGCTCCGCGACAACATCAACCTGCATCTGCACCTGCCTCTCCACCTTCGCCTTGAAGTCCTGTAGACCCTCAATACACTCCATCGCTTGGTCAACCCTCCTGTCAAGCGCGATGATCCTCTCACCATACACTCTCTCCAACCCAGCGACCCTCCCCTCCCATCCCCGCTCTTGCTGCGTGAGTTTTCCCTCCAACGCGCCAACACGCTCCTCGAACCGCTGTTGCAGCTCCAAAAGCATACCACCCAGGTTCTTCACCTCCCTCCCCGGCGCGGGCGTCGCCGCAGGTGTATCAGGGCGGGAGGAGTGGACAAGACCAAGCAGCTGGGCCTGTTCAGTCCATTGCGCTGACCAGCGGCGGGCACTCGCTTCCAGGCGCAGCGGCGTCTGCGGAACGGGATGGTGAAGGGACGGCACATACTCCTGCGGCAGCGAGAAGGTGGGCGCCGGTGTTGGCGTCGCCTGGTAGAGGTGGGAAGCCAGATGAAGCTGGCCCCCTTGCTGCGACGGTGCCCCCGTCGGGGTCGAGAATGCCGACCTGGGCGGCTGGTGGTTGTTCACCGAGTTATCTAACATTCGAAAGGGGAGATCCACGGCCATGTCGATGGGTAGTGGTTTCGAGGACGTGCCGTTCCGGACCGTGTTGATGGCCTTCCACTGCGAAGTGGGAGCGCGAGGGCTTGCCGCCAGCGGTGCGCTCTGCCCGCGCTCGATTCCTCGGTCCTGAATTCCATCACAAGGCGTTAAAAGTCTCTGAAGGTCCATATTGTTCTTTGAGTTGGAGCAAAGCCGCTGCATGTGTCAATCCGTGCTTGGAACGAACTCTGCGAGAGTCGAAACCACCTCCAACTTTATTCCCCAGGGCCATGGCTACACAAGCTTCTTGACCACTGATCAAAACGGCTGGCACGCACAAGTCAATTGAACCATCGATGCCGACTGTTTGTCGCGAGGTCAACCTGAACAAAGACGATGCCGCCAGAGCCACGGCCTTTGTCGTCCCGTTGCTATCCACCAGACTAGTGGCGCAGGGGTCAATGCCCGAGATCGAGCGAGTCGAGAAGCAGCACAAAGAGCATACCATTTCTGGAGACAATAACCTCACCTTTGGCTCTCCGGATCGAGTATCAAGCCTGCCGTGGTTGATGCATCATGTGCAGCCTCTCCTCGAGGTGGTGTCGCGCCAGCGGACTGGGATTCATGGAAGTGTTTCTCATTCTCGACATCCACTCTACTCTACTCTATCGCTCGTCCACCCACGCATGCAATCTTGCTATTTCTTTCCGTCTCTCGTGGTCCTCCGATTACCGCAGCAATGCTAAAACATAGGAGATAATCATCCGCATCCAATGCATACAATGCAACAATGCAGGGGTAGGGTATATAACGCCAAGCGACATCCGCCGCGTGCAATGCAAAACCCATCGTCAGTAGTCTTCATCCAGTCATCAATCTCGTTCTCCACCCTCATAATCTCCTCTCTCAATGCCAGTCGGCCACTGGGCCATTACCAGCTCTTCATGCGTCCCCAGACCCAAGCCTTCTTCTCCTTGCACTCGGCCTCCTCTTCCAGCTCCATGCGATAGCGCCTCACGCTGCCCGTCTCATCGTCGAATGCGACCGGCGTCTTCTCCTTCGGGATGAAGCAGTCGGGCACCAGGTGCCGTCTCACCCACCCTTTGAGGCCCTGGTGCGCGGCATCAATGGCGGCGTACTCCAGTCGGCGTGTGCGGTCGCTCGTCCAGTAGTGCGTCGGCTGCGGCGGCGGCGAGGGCACTGACCGGGCGACTTCTGCCTCGGGCTGTTGCTGTGACGGCGACGGCGGGCTGACGTCGGTGGGGTGGGCCGGGAAGTGGAAGAAGCTGGATGGGTGGTTCGGCTGAGAGCGGGCATTGTGGAAGGCCTGGATCTGGGTCATGGGCGGGCGAGTCGGATAGGGCGACGACTTGGGAGAGCGGCGGATGACGGGACGGCCAGGCCGAGATGAGGGACGGGTACGGGGCGTATGCGGGCCCGACCCGGAAGAGGAAGCAGTGGAGGCCCGGCGGGGCTGAGAGAAGGAGGTCCGCGGGGGGAGGGACTCGTAGCCCGAGTCTTGACGCTTCATTTCGGTGGAGGAAGGGTGCTGGCCATGGGGACGTTGGTTTTCTTTTTGGGGCGTTGACGGGGCGCCCGTGTTGGTCTTGTTAGTGTCCTTCGGGGGCGACGCTGGCGGGAACAGCTCAACGTCGTGGAAGGAGTGGTAGGTTGTGTCGGAGGCGGCGACGCTGGATCGTGATCTCGCAGGTCCCATCTGGGAGAGGCGAGAAATTCGGGGGTCCATGATGATTATGAAGCCGACGACCATGTCATGAATACCAAGCCGGAGACGGCAAAGGACTTGATGATGCCAGTGGGAGGAGGAATGGCGAGAGGTGGGGTGGTGGGCAGGGTGGTGCAGAGCCCCTCATCGGTTTTCGAGAGTCGTAAGGTTCAGCAGGGTGTTTGTTCTCCCTGTGAGAGAAGACTCGAAGCCTCGAGAGTCGCTAGAGACGTCGTGAGAAGACGACAGTCAGAGAGATGCAGGAGCCGTCCAGATAAAGTCCGGGCCTCGAAATGACACAGGCACAAACGAAAGAAGCGGAAATGATGACCTCGCCAACGAAAATAACGAGAAGTTGCGGTCAACAGCCGTCGTTCCAGCGACGACGGGGACGGGGCCCTGGGACACGCAGGCGAGAGTGGGATGGGATGGGTTCGGATGGGTCTCGTGGGTTCTTGTCTCAAAATTGGGAAGCCGTGCAGCAGGTCGTCAATGACGGCGATCAATAACAGAGCCTGCACAGGTGGTCTAGCCAGGGGAGCGTGGGCACGTCTCTGGGTGACGATTGGACAATGACGAGCGGTGAGAGCGAGAGGCTGGGCTCTGGGGTCCTGCAGGCGCTGCAGGTGCTGGGGTCGGGGGATGCAGCCGAGAGTCGAGACGAACGTGTGTTGTTATGCCGTGCTGTGCGCTGCGGTGCAAGGCAAGACGTGGGTTGGGGTTTTGAATCGCCTAGGTGTCGCGGTGCCGTCTGGGATGCAGCACGAAGATATTCCGGACGGCTTTGTGCGTGGCGTCTGCAAGGGCCGTCGAGGATAATACGACACGGCAGGACAGAAGAGGCCGCCTGTGGTGGAGGATTGTGTTTCAACGGTCGAGCGGGCTGGACCGAAGCGAGGGACGGTTTCGATCGATCCGTGTGCTGATGGCTATCGACGGGCGATGACGGCAAAGACGGACGTAGATCAGACGAGGCGAGACGTTGGAGAGACCGAGGTGCCGTATCGTCCAATGTTGACGGGTTGGCAGGGTGGGATCGAGGGGTAAGGCGGTGATATCCTTATGTACGAAGTGGTGATTTTTTGTCCTCGCCTGCCAAAGACAGCGCACAGAAGGCGGGCAGACTGATTCATGCAGTGAGGGGATCGTGGATCGCGCGCCCTAGGCTAGCCGTGGTCGCAGGAGTGGGGGGCGCAAGGGGGCAAGTGTCGGCTGGTGGACCTTGGTGATACCGCTCGATTCGCCGAGAGGAACGCGGACTGCCGCTTGTGTGCCGCCGGCGGGGTGTTACGGGGGGTGACGGGGCGTGGACGGGGGGGACGTTGGGGGGCCGATGGGTTGAAGAAGCGGTCTGGGCCTCTGGCGCGGCGCTGGTGCGAAAGTTTTGGCGGAGGGGCTGGGTTTTGATTTGTGGTGCTCAAGTTTGGTGAGGTTATGATGTCGTTGCGAGGACAGAGTCGAGGGCGACGCCCAGGGGATGTAGGAGTACTTGAAGGGGTCTTGGATGGGGAGGTCCCAAGACGATGTGACAGCCTCACATGTGAATGCCTGATGCCGCTCGGACGGGTGAAGCAACAGCTGTGTGCGGGCCAGTCGTGTCGCACACACGAATGCTGTGGCGTGGAACGGCGATGATGTGATTCGGCGTGGTGGAGGGGTGTGTCTCTGGGATCGTGGGCAGCTGACCAGCCCTGGATTGCTGTGCTGTGCTTGTGCTACGCTGTGGTGCGGTGCGGAGCGCTGCGGTGCGGTGCGCTGTGCGGTGTGTTGCAGCGCTACGCCGTCCGATGTCGGGTCGGCAGAGGGGATCGACCTGGAGCCTGTGCGTCTTGTTCCAGAACCAGGACGCCCCGGCCAGCAGACAGCGAGCGACCAGAGCAGGACGGGCGGGCGTGGGAGGAAAAGGTTGGGTTGGGTTGCGCCAGCGTCTTGGCTCCCGTCCCGTTCGAGCTGGCGTGCTGCGGGATGATGGAGCTGTGCAGGAATATTGGAGCGATGAGTAACAGTGGATGCCGAGCGCTGCAGATGTCGACGTCGGTGGGATGGATGGATGGAGGGATCGCTCGATGGATCAATGATGGATGAGCTGTTGAAGGATGTCGTCGGGTTGGGTTGGTGGGACAGGAAGGTAGTGGGTAGAGGAGGAGGGCAGGCCGCTGAAATATCAGCCGCCCTCGATCGATCTGCGAGGCGGCCACACCATTGCTCGCGAGAGAGAGAGGAAGGCCGAATCGAATGGCAGGCGGTCGGCAAAGGATCGTCTGCCGCCCGTCAGGTGCTATTTCGGACAAGTCGTGGAGCTGGCGTGGGTGTGGATGGGATGGAGGACGCAGCATTTCACATGCCGTGCCTTCGTGCCCATTCGATTCATGTGCCCAGGCTGGGCTGCCCTGCCCTTGCCAGTGCCACACGCTCAGGGCGGTCCAGTCCAGGGCAGTCCCGTTCGGGGCATTCCAGTGCAGGCAGTGACAGGCAGGTGAGTGTACAGTGGAAGCAACGACCAGAGAGCAGATGCGCTGGCACCCCAGGGCCAATCGCTGCGAGCCGCGTCGGCAGCTGAAACGGTCCACTCCCATCTCGAATTAACGTCCAATTAACGGCGCTGTAAATGACGAAGCCGGTCGCCCCACCACCGCGAGACGCGCGACCACTCATGCACCCCTCCGAGCAGCGACCTATTTCTCCGCTCCGCATCTGGGTACAGGTACTGTAGCCAGGCACCTGTGGTACCTGAGTAGGAAGGCGGCAGGCATCGTGGTCGCTGCCGGCTCGTTTCCACTTCACAGTTTTGAACAGGACCAGCTCATCTTTCACCAGCCGTCATCACGGACGACGACACTCGTCCCTCATCCAGCGACACCAGACGGACGGATTTCACATGCCTTCAGTACCCGGCACCCCTCTCCTCCATCAGCTGCCAGACACCCAACACGGCAGGGATCAGCGGGCTGATTGGTCACGCTGGCCATGCAGGAACGCCCAGCGCCCATCCCATCCCGTCTCACACGCGGCATCTTGTCTTACCTCGCCGACCGAGGTTCGGGCTCCCAGTTGTGGGCGCCTGAGGATGATGGGGAAGCACAGCCATGCTGTGCTGAAGTCAATGTTGTCCCAGTCTCATGATGGCACCTTTGAAACCATCGTCAAGCTCCACGTCAGCCGTGAACAGCAGGCGGTTCTCTCTTTTACTCACACTGCCCAGCTTCTTGCCCGACCTATGTATTCTTTTCGATGCTGTCACAGCTATACGCGTAAACTTAAACACCACGAAGACTCTTCGACATCTTTCTTTAGAAACCGATGCTGGAGTAATCGGCGTAGTACTCGTGAATGCGCCCCCTCCCCAGTAGATCACGGCCTGTTTAGAGCAAAAGCCAAAGGTGCACTCCACCCACTGTAAGGTTTCAACAAGCGTGCTCCGTCGAGTACTCGACACGACACTGGAGCAGGCAACCAAGAAATCTGCCGCGACTACGGATGTGCCGTGGCCAGTCCGTTGCTCGGCTGTGTCCGAAGAGGCCAGCAAATGAGATTGGCGGAAGTTTGCCGTCACATGATGTTGGGATTCCTAGCTTGTGCTACCCAAGTTGTCCCTTCACTCCGTTTTACACGTGGTACTAAACTGGCATCAAAAAGCTGGTACGCTGCCAGGAGAATCCGACATGTGAGAGCTCGGTCGAAGCGACGATTAGCAGAGCGTCAGCTTCCAGATGCTTATCAAGCTTATACACATTACTGCCAGGTGATGATTATTGTCGATTTCCATTTCGAGAAACATCGTGGCTGAATGCAGGCCTCGCACCGAGGGTGAGACGGCTGGGTTGTGGATCAGCCCAAGACGCTCTCAAGTCGACTGCCAAACAGAGACCAGCGATTGGTGGTGCAAATGCAACTATTTGTATCTTTGAATGGAAACTGACATAATTCAGAACAAGTGATTCTCGTTCCGCTATACACCGTATAAGGCTCACCACACGTGGTGGTCCCGAAATGACCAAGGAAATAACCACACGAAAAAGTGTACATCTACGCATGGGATGCGACACTCTCTGCTTCCCTCTTTAGACCAGCGTTGAATGCCTCCCAGGGCTCGCTCGGCTTCACGCTGTTGCGCCATGGGTAAAACGGTAGCGTGAGAAGTCCCGTGAAATCCTCCCGCTGGATGAACGTCGTGCCGCCGGGGTTCTCCTCGCTCGGGGCGTAGGTGAAAACGTGCCTGCCATGGAAGAGTAGCGGGACTGAGCCCACCCAGGCCAAGCTCTCGTCTGACAGGTCCTTAAGGCGAATTAGTTCGGGACGGTGATAAAAACGGTCGCCAGGATGGCCTTGCGGACTAACCTCGACATACGGGTGAAATACGAATCCTCGCATGTTCACCTTGAGCCGGTCTCCCTTCTTCAGGTCGACAGGGCTCTGATCTTTCTGCATCGTCTCGATCTCAAAGACATCCTGCCACTGCTTGTATCGCTCAAAGTTGAGAAACTGCTTCATGTTAGGTGAACGATGCTTGAAGGGGGCAGACAGGCTTACCACTGATCGGACCGTTGATGGAGAGGCCAGAATCTCAATCTTGGCGTGTTGTGAAATGGTGACACCCATGATTTTTGGAGTGCGCTGGTGTGCCGTTGTTTGGTGTTGTGATGTATGTCTTGGAACGTAGGTAAAGACTTTGTACTTTAGGTAAGAGCTATAGCTGTGAAGATTGTGCCTAGGGCTTATGAGTTGTTGAACTTTGACTTGTGTAGATGCATCTCAGGTTGATACCAGCAGTTTGCACCCAGTATAAATGCATCGGCCGGACGTGTGCTGCCCGAAAGTCGGCCCCGTACCGGCGTTTGCTCGCTCGTCTCCCTCGCCCGACAACGCGCGAGAAGTGCGCGAATCCCGCGCGGGCCCCACTTTGCACCCTCTATCGCCCGGCTCGGTCTGGACTCGGGTCCACATTTACGGCACAGCGCCGCAGGTCGCCCGAGTTGAGGAGATGGTGCCTCGCCTCTGCTCCTATAAAGGCGTCAGGGAGATGCATCACTTCTCTCAATTCATTCCAGCTCAAATCACCACTTCAAACCTATCAAGACACACATATCAGACGCAAAACGACAACCAGTCAGCTCCTATCTCTCAACATACACCTTGCCTCCCTCAACCAGAACACTCAACATGGCCATCAAGACCGTTGCCTTCTTCGGCGCCTCCACCGGCGTCGGCTTGTCAGCGCTTCGCACCACCCTCGCTGCAGGGCATCGAGCCATCGCTCTCTGCCGCACACCAGCCACGCTGACGGACGTCCTCCCGCTCGAGTCCAACCCCAACCTCACAGTCGTCGCAGGCAACGCGCACGACCTCTCGGCGGTATCGCAATGTCTCAAGAAGGATAACAGAAACTTTGTGGACGCAGTCGTCTTCAGCATCGGTGCCAAGCTCGTCGGGTTCGGCTTCGACGACCCAGACGTCTGCAGGAAAGGCATGGCCGTCCTGCTCGAGGCCGCGACCCAGCTGCGCCGCGAGGGCGTCGCCGGTCGGCCGCGCATCATCGTCTGCAGCACGACGGGCATTTCGCGCCACGCTCGCGACGTGCCCCTGCTCATGGTGCCGCTCTACTACCTGACGCTGAAGGTGCCCCACAAGGACAAGGAGGCCATGGAGCGCCTGCTGGAGGAGAGCGGCGAGGACTTCACGATCGTGCGGTGCAGCCTCTTCGTCGGCGGCGAATCGGAGGCGGTGATCCGGGCGGGTGTGGAGGATCCCAAGACGGGCAGGGAGTCGGCGGCGATCGGGTACACGATCTCGCGCGAGGATGCTGGGAAGTGGTTCGCCGAGAACCTGATCAAGCGGGAGGGGAGCCAGTACCTGAACAAGATTGCGACGATAACATACTGACTGCGATTGTGATTACGGCGCAGCAGAGTACTTTATGCCTTAGCATTGGGAGTTCGGGAAACAGATTTCAAGCTGGATTTGACGAAGGATATGCAGATACCTTACATTACTTATATCGCTAATCTCAATCATGCATCTATACCGAGTTCTGCCTTTACCGGTGACCCATGCTGACGGCCGCCTGTTCGCGGCACATCGAAGAGGGGTAGCGATGGCGACAGGACTGATCGTTCATTGAGCTTCAAGTCCCGTCATCAAGCTCTTAATTTGTTGAGCAGCATCGACATCGCCAAGCCTGCCGATCCAATCCCGTTACGACGGCCGGGATCTCACCCAACCTTGGCCAGGTACCACCTCGATCTGCCGGCTGAGCGTTTGGCGTGTTGCGCATCAATGGCGGAGGCACCGAGTGGCACCGCGCATGTCTCGGCCCCCGCGTCCGAGAAAAGCGCGAGGTCGCCCACCTCGGCCAGCTTGGCGCCCGGGAGTAGCAGTACCACCCACAAACTGCGCAGCTGCGTCGTGTGCCGTAGCCGAAAGGTGCGCTGCGACAAACAGTCGCCGTGTTCCAATTGCCGCCGGGCCAACATTCCATGTACGGTGGCATCTGATGACCGGCCTCCGAGGTGGGCTCGCCGTCTCGAGCGTCTCACCAACAGGCCGCAACCGCAGGAGACCGGCGCGGCGGCCGACCCCGCAACGGGCCAGGTCATGGATCGACTCCGGAGCCTCGAGAAGATGGTCAAGGAGCTGGGGGACCAGCTGGAGCAGGCGAATGCGGGCAAAGCCTCCTCTTCTAACAGTCCCAGCGGTCTGACGAGTCACGGGTCGGTCGACCAGCAGGATCAAGAACAGCGCATGCAGACGTCGTCGACCACGAGCATCGTCAGCGCGCAGCCGAAAACCGGACGACTCGTCGGTAAAGATGGAGGCAAAAGTCAGTACATCGGCAGCAGCTTCTGGTCGCGTGTCAGCGATGAGGTACGTGCGGCCTACCTCCTGTGGCTCATCAAACCACTTTGTCCAGCCAAGGCTGATGTTTCTGCAGCTCGACGCTCTCAAAGCGGACACCCAGGGTCTGGCAGATGGCGATTCAGACATGTCAGATGATGAGAACGACTCAATTAGCCAGACAGTATCGACTCGTGAGTCCGAACGGGGACCCTCAGAGCGCAACGGCCTCTTGTTTGGGCACAACCTAGGCCACTCGGCGCCCGACCTCCGCCAGTTCAGGCCGCTGCCGTCCCAGATCCCATTTCTCGTCGATGTGTTTGCCGAGAACGTCAACTTTTGCCTGCAGATCGTGCACATGCCCGCGCTGAGGGAGCTGATCCGCGAGACGCGTTTGAGCAACTGGGCCAACATCTCCCCCTCCAATGAAGCCTTGATCTTTGCAGTTTACTATTCAGCCGTGACATCCATGGCTGATGAAGACGTAAGTGATGCCTGACATCCTGGCCCGAGTTGATCCTGAATCCACGCTGCCGTTCCTGGCGCTGCCATCCGCTGCTTCATACTCAAGAACAGCATCCCGATGCTAATACCGTCTAGGTCGTTGCAAGCTTTGGCACCACGAAGGCAGAGCTGAACTACAAGTTCCGCCTCGGGCTGGAACACGCACTGGCGAAAGCCGACTTCATCCGTCTGCCCGACGTCACCCTCGTCCAAGCCTTCATCATCTTCCTGTGCCTCGCCCGCCGCCACGACAGCCCGCGGTACGTGTGGATGATGACGGGGCTCGCAGCGCGGATGGCCGTGGCCGTGGGTCTGCACCGCGACGGCTCTCACTTCGCCCACCTTTCTCCGTACGAGGCCGAGGTGCGGCGCCGGATCTGGTGGTCGCTGCTGCTGCTGGACGTCCGGGCGTCCGAGGATCAGGGCACCGAGTTCACCATCGCCAACGGGTCGTTCGACACGAAGATGCCCCTGAGCATCAACGACGCGGACCTCGACCCCAGGATGACGGAGGCGCCCGTGGACCGCGGCCTCAGCACGGACATGCTGTTCGCGATGGGCTCGTACCGGACGTGCCAGGTCTCGCGACGGGTCATCACGGCGCGGACGGCCGAGGGGGCGCCCGACGTCGCGCAGCAGAACCGCCTCCTCGACGAGTTCCGCGAGGACGTCGACAAGTGGAGCTTCGGCCACCAGGTCGGCGAGCTGACCGACGTGGCCTACTGGGTCGGCTTCCGGGTCATGCGCCTCGTCATCTCCAAGCTCAGGCTGTTCATCCACCTGCCGTCGCTCCTCGCGTCGGAGGACCAGCACGTCGACGCGCCGTCGTCGGTGGGGACCCGCGACAGCGTGCTCGTGGCGGCCATCGAGGTCGCCGAGTTCAACCACGTGCTCTCCGGCGAGCACGCGAGCCGCCCGTGGCGCTGGATCATGGACACGTACACCCACTGGCACGCCATCGTGTACCTCCTCATCGAGACGTCGCGCCGCCCGTGGACGCCCGTCGCCGAGCGCGCCTGGGTCGCCCTCCACAGCAAGTGGCTCATCCCCGCGCAGCCCAAGGGCGACAGGAGCCTGCGCGTGTGGATCCCCCTCCGGCGGCTGATGGGCCGGGCGCGCAGGCACCGCGAGGCCGAGCTCCGGCGGCTGCGGGGCGACGCGGCTGCCGTCCGCCAGGCGCACGCGCTGGACAGCGGGGTTCCCGTGCCCGTGAGTTCCGGGCCGTTCAAGAGCGGCAACAGCGTCGAGGGGTTCACCAGGCACTGGTACGATCTCGTCGCGAGCCCTGCGGCGACGGACGACAGCGGTATTGCAGCGTCGTCTGTCGGCCGGGGAAGCGGAGCATCAGAGCAGCTTTACGCATCCATGGGGCAGAGTGGCGAGGAGGGTGCGGATGGCACGAGCCCCTTCCGAGCCGGGGAGCAAATGTACTCGTCATCTGGGTACTCGGTTCCCGCGAACAATGCCCTCGGCGGGCCGACAACTGAAATAGGTTGGCAGACGCCCGGCGGGCCGTCTTTCGCGCTTCCGGCAGACTGGGCGCGAGACGGGTCGGCGGGTTTCGGCTTGCCGCCTGGGTCGTGGGATAACGCGGACGCATTTGAATCGTTTGGAGGACTTGACATTGACATGAGTGAGGGGGAGGATATGAACTGGAAGGAGTGGTTGGAGTCTGCTGCGATTATGGAGCTCGATGCTATGCAGGGGTTGTGATGATTCCCTTTAACTACCTCGCAGTGTGATGGGCCATGAGAGGGTTTATAAGATCTGGTCGAGGGTGAATGCAATTCCTGTTCTTACCTCACATAGCATTTGGCAAGGGGGGTTCTTCACCTGTCACTAAGCATCACCGCGTCATCGAGCCAGAAGCGGTATTGACCGAACACCATGATGCATTATCTAACCATCTATCATGTTTATACATTGGGAGAAAGGAGATCGTACTTGACACATCGCTCGACCTAGAAGGCAAGTCAGCACGGGGGCGTCCCGTTGGGCTAAGGTGTCGACTCACATCCTCGATGCTCGCCTGGAGGAACTTCCTCGTCTCCAGGCCCATCCACACGACCAGCATGGAGAAGTCGCCGTGCTTGGCCATCTCGGCGCCCGACTGCGCGCTCAGCTGGCGCAGGATGGGCAGGGAGCTGCTGAGCAGGTCCATGTCGGGGTTGAGGCTGCGGCCGATGCCCTCGAGCAGCAGGATGCTGATGACGACGTTGACAAAGTCGCCCTCCATGCGGACGTGGTGGCCGCGGACCATGCCGAGGACCTGCTGCAGGATGTCGCCGATCTTGATGTTGCCGAGGGCGAGGGTGCGGCTCTTGACGCCGAGGACGAGGTGCTGCATCTTGAGGGCGAAGACGTCCTGGTCCAGGACGTCGTCGGGCTGGCGGCAGCGCTCGCACATGAGGTTGCCGGCCTTGTAGCCGTCGAACTCGGCGACGGCGCGGAAGAGGTCGAGGAAGTTGGCGCGGTTGGTGGCGTTGAGCTCCGTGACGAGGCCCGTGTCGATGAAGATGAGCTGTGGGCGGTACCCCTCGTGCTCGATCTCGCGGAGCTCGGCCACCCAGGCGGCGGGGTCCCTGCGGTGGCGGTAGGGCCGCAGGCGGGCGAGGACCTGCTCTGTCACGTCGTCGCCCTGCTCGGGGTGCTCGTCGTGGGAGCCCATGAGGCTGGGCTTCTCGGACTGGTAGAAGCGGACCATGATGTTGCCGGGGTGGAGGTCGGCGTGGATGAAGTTGTCGATGAGCAGCATGCGGAGGAAGGCGTCGAGGCCCTCCTCGGCGATGTCCTGCTGGAAGACGCCGCCGCCGTTCTCCATGAAGTCGGCCAGGGGGATGCCCTGGGCGAACTCCTCGACCAGGACGTTGCGGGTGGTGAACTCGGTGTAGGGGTAGGGGAACCAGGCGGTGCTCCGGTCCCTGAAGTTCTTGCGGAAGATGGCCAGGTTGGCGGCCTCGATGCGGAGGTCGAGCTGCAGCTTCATCATCTCGCCGAACTGGGCGACCTCGTCGGGCAGGGAGAGCCACTCCATGGTGGGGATGACGTTGATGGCGGAGGCGAAGAAGTACATGATGCGCAGGTCCCGGCGGACGGTGCGCTCGACGTTGGGATGGACGACCTTGATGGCGACGTACGTCGAGGGCACGCGCTTCGGCGAGCTCTTGAGGGCCGTCTCGACGTTCTTGACGACCTTGTGCCGGAGCAGGTTGGGCTCGCGGGGGAGGTCGCCGTCGCTCGGGACGGCCAGGCCGGGCTTCAGCTTGGCCTTGTAGACCTGGGCGATGGCGCCGACGCCGAGGGGCTTCTCGTCAAAGTCGTCGAAGATGTCGTCGAAGGACATGCCCCCGAAGGCGCGGGAGACGATGCGTCTGGTGGCGTGGAGGGAGTGGGCCGGGGCGTTGGAGTGGAGCTTGGACATGATCTCGCACATCTCGGTCGGGAAGATGTCTGACCGTGACGCGGCCCACTGGCCGAGCTTGATGAACGCCGGGCCAGCCCACTCCATGGCCTGGACGAGGAAGCCGTACCACCACAGCGTGCCGCTCCTCTCGTTGTCGCGGGCGGGCTGGCGGGCGCCGAACCAGATGGCGGGGACGGTGACGATGACGGGGACGAAGATGACGACGAGGTGGAGGAAGCGGATGCCGGTCATGAGGGGCTCGACGAGGTAGGTGTCGAGGGAGATGAGCAGGGCGTGCCACAGCCGGGAGAGGCCGCTGTCGTCGTCGTCGAGCTTCTTCTTGATCTCGGCCCTGCTGGCCTCGAGCATGCGCCCCTCGCCGGTCTGGTCGGTGCCGCCATTGTCCTTTTGCGACAGCTCGAAAAAGGCGGCCGTGCCCAGGGCCCCGGTACCTCCGGCGCGCAAAGCTATGCGCGCGAAACGAGAGGCTCTGGTCTGTCGGGGGATCTGTCGTCGGGCGGCGCTGGAGAAGGTCGAGGTCCAGCAGCGGAAGCAGCGGGGGTCGAGGGGTCGGAAGGCCTGGCGGAGGCCCGGGCGGGTGCAGAGGCGGCCGAGGACGAAGGGCGCGCTCATGGCGGGGGATGTGTCGGAGGTGTTGATTATCTAAACAATGTATTATCGCATTCTCATGATGCCATCTATGGAGGTCGATTCGCTCTCTATGGTGAGGTGGTGGTTGTGGATTGTGCTGGGCCCTGGAGGGCGTTGTCGCGTCACGTCATGACCGAGGAGCTTCTTTCCCGGTGCGCGGCAGCAGAGGAAGGACCAGACGACACAGCAGGGGAAAGACCAGCCCAGGCAACGCAGGGGCAGGAGCTCTGGTGACGTCAAGCTGATTGGCCGGGTGAAGCTCGGGGAAACATGTGCGAGGGAAGAGCGAGGGAGCAGTACGGAAATAACCCGTCACGGATCCTCCCGGTCAACTGCCCAGGTACCTTACCTAAGGCCAGTGTACGTCCCTACAGGCTCTGCTCCAGCGGGCTGGCCCCCCCTGTACGCCCGACGCTGTGTCTCGGGGGGGTTGTACGCCTGGAGCCTACCCGCTGGCCTGGGTGGGGCGATGGCGAAATCTTATCGCCGGACGAATCCCCCAATGCGATGCTGACCATTTGATTGACCTGGAAATTTTGGCCCTCCATTTCCTCCTGGTGATATCACCAACTCCTTCCCTTCGCCATCACAACCAACCATCCCATCTCCCACGACCACCCTCATCCCTCGACTCTCAGGCCCTCAAAAGTCTACCCTGCTTCGACATACCATACGACACGCAACAAAATGGGCTGGTTCTGGGCTGACGCGCAGGCTGCGGCCCCCGTCGCCGCCATACCTCACAACCACCCTGCCGATCTGAGCGCCAGGACACCACCCGTAGGCTCCCTCCCGTCCGCTCTTCGTCACCTCGACTGACCTCTCTCCTCCAGCCAGGCTGCCCCATGCACCAGAAGACCGTCGACGCCCTGAACCCCACGCCGCCGAAACCCCAGAAGCCCGCCGCCGCCGCACCCGCCGCCTGTCCCATCGATCACGGCCAGCACGCCGCCGCGCCACCGCCATCCTCCTCCGCCGCCTCCTGCCCCGTCGACCACGGCCAGCATGCCTCGGCCGCCGACGCCCAGCCCAAGTCCTTCCTCTCCCAGATGAACCCCCTGAACTACATGTTCAAGGAGATCTCCCAGGCCCCCGCCGAAAACCAGGCCGTCAGCCTGCCCACGTCCCGCGAGCCCTCGACCATCCCCCGCGGCTCCGGCGACGGCAACTGGGAGTACCCCTCCCCCCAGCAGATGTACAACGCCCTCCTGCGCAAGGGCTACACCGACACGGACGTCACCGCCGTCGAGTCCATGGTCGCCTGCCACAACTTCCTCAACGAGGGCGCCTGGGCCGAGATCATCGGCTGGGAGGACCGCTTCGCCCAGGGCCTCTACAAGGGCTGGCGCATGTGCAGCCGCGGCGAGGAGAACGCCCCCGACATGATCGAGACCGAGCGCACCGGCCGCGAGATCCCCCCGACCCTGACCCGCTTCCAGGGCCGCCCCAAGGAGATGACCCCCAAGGCCACCATGATGCAGGTCATGGGCTGGCTCTACCCGTCCAAGTTTGCGTGAGCTCCCCCCTATTCCTCTGCCCTCAACCTCATCCCCCCTCTATCCCTCCTGACCTCACCCCCATCCCCGAGCGACACTGACCAGCCCAGCACCGAGCCCCCCTTCGACCGCCACGACTGGTACGTCACCCGCAAGATCGGCAACGAGACGCACGAGATCCGCTACATCATCGACTACTACTCCGGCGAGCCCGAGCCCACCGGCGAGCCCGTCTTCTACCTCGACGTCCGCCCCGCCGTCACGCCCCTCGCCGCCGCCGAGCGCATGATCCGCTGGGGCAGCGACGTCTGGTGGCGCGCCACCGGCGCCGAGGTGCGCGAGGCCGCCCGCCTGGAGAAGCTGCAGCAGCAATGATATGCCAGAACGAACTGTACACATCGGGGGGCCGTCGAGCCCAGGAGTTGCCGCCCGGCGCAAGGATGTTTCAAAAGGGGTCACGCGTGGTCTTCTCTCTCCTCTTCTCTCGCCTGCCTGTCTTATTACTTCCATTGTACCAACAGGGCCACCCCCTTTTCGGAGGCGCCCGTCATGTATCTAATGTACTCATGCACCCAACGCCGGAAACGACTCGTCCCACGTGCGCAATGCAAAAACCCTTTCCATTCGCCCCATGCTCTGGCTCGATCCCGCGTGACGCCGGCAACCCCGCCTACGCGGTCTGCGTCGCGATCTCCGTCACCTGGTCCTTGAGGGCCTGGTCCTCGCCGGCGCCGTTGGAGAGGACCTTGTCGCGCAGGTGGTCGACCTGCAGGCCGGCCTCGGCGGGGGTGTCGCCCTGGGCGACGCGGATGCGCGAGACCTGCATCTCGAGGAAGAACTTGGGCACCTTGATCTGGCCGACGTCGCCGCCGTTGGAGCGGATGCCGGCCTCGGTGGCGAGGTACA
This sequence comes from Verticillium zaregamsianum, assembly GCA_002851755.1. NCBI lineage: Eukaryota > Fungi > Ascomycota > Sordariomycetes > Glomerellales > Plectosphaerellaceae > Verticillium > Verticillium zaregamsianum. The sequence continues at coordinate 2,735,593 of NMXM01000011.1, read as the reverse complement.
CGACGAGGCGGTTGGTGAAGAGCGCCAGGTCGTTGTCGGCGAGCGGCTCGGTCGTCGCGAACGTGTCGAGCGCGAACTGCAGCGGCGAGTCGGCCGAGTCGGCAAAGTTGACGTCCGAGAACTTGACGGCGCCCGCCTGCACGTCCGGGATGCCCTGGATCGTCGTCGCCGCGTCGTCGCACGTCACGAGGTCCTGGAACCCGGCGATGTCCTCCTCGACGATCGCCGGGAGCTCAGTCGTCCCCGTCACGAAGCACGCGTTGGCCTGTCGGCGGAAGAGGCTCCACGAGGGGGCTGCCTGGGTCAATCTTGGGCTAGAGGGTCAGCGGCGTCGGGCACGTACCGGCGAGAGCGACGCTGGCGCTGGCGGCGATGATGGCGACGGAGAGCTGCATGTTGACGAAGGGTATGGTATCGAGAATAGCTTTCTTGTAGAGAGTGACAGACGGAAGACTGGGGCAAAAGCGACAGAGGTAATGATCGACGGGCGAAAGAGTAGAAAAGAATGGTCCTTGCCGGAAGGAGAAAGAATGGAATAGCTCGCTGAGTCTGGTACCGAACGGGAAGATGCTCATCACGAACATCATCGGGGCGATGATCGCTTCTTATGCATGACCGATCACCAAGCCGCGAAGCGTGGGCGGTGTCCTCGCCCGTCGCAGCTCCTGATCCGCCGCCGGGATGCATCGTCGAGGGGACGGGCGGTGTTGGACGGTCTGGCGGCGGCCACGTCCCGATCGGGACCAGATGGCAGGTCATCTCTGACGGATGGAGTTCCAGAAGGCTGGTTCGGACGAGGCGACCGGCATTGGCGACGGGTGTCGTCTGAAGGCCGGGCCATGCGACGGCTTGGGTGTGCTTCAGAGTTGGGAGCGGAGGGGGCCAGGGGGGGTACGGGGGGTTTCAGGGGGTCGCCATCCTGGGCGGTCGCATGATTTCCATCGTGGCGCCCGGAGGTGCGCTGGCGGTGCCTCGGTTTCTGGAAAGATCAATTTGATGATTTGCGAGATGATCGATCGGTCTGATGTTGGTGGTGTTGGCTCGTCGCTGGAGCTCTGTTGTTCGTGATGATCAACGACCGAGTCATGTCGCTGTCGAACGGCCTCAGGGATGCCTGACGTGGAACCCATTCAGACTGCTTTCGGACGAGTGCCATGCGGTTGGATCCAGGGTTGCCATATTTAAGAAGGGCGCTCGCTGCGTTCGACCGTCGGACGAGCAGCCCATGTTGCTGTCGCATCAAAGACCCAAAGAGGTTGCTCCCAACCAACCTTGACCGCAACCTGGATCACTGGAAGGTATCCTAGAGAGTCACAGGTGGATCCGTCTGGCCAAGACCGAACCGAAGTATCGTCCGTCAGGAGGGTAGCTTGTTTTCATGGCAGTGAGCAATGCTTCACCAGCCGCGATTCGCAGTTTTGGACAACTGGACTGGAAGCTCGATATTCCACAGTGATGCTTCGATAGCGAGGCTCTTGATCCATCCGTCTTGCGTTGCTCTGCTCTCTGCCAAGGTTCCTCTGGCGACAGGACTAATCCAGACTGGCTCCAGGGCCGGCCCATCCTGCAGTCAGCACCTTAAATGCTCGAGAGACGAAGAAGCACCAATCATTATGGGCTCCCAGCCGTCTTGTTGAACAGTACCGCCGATCGAAAACTCCGGTCCCGTCTTTCAGATCATCGCCATCGACATCACACCGTTTCCCGCCTCGAGATGAGAGAAGCGGCTCATTCCCACCGCCCCGTGGAAACCGTGGAAACGGCCAATCGGTGCGATGACAAATCCCGGTGTTTCTTAGCCTCGGATCCGACTGCCAAACGGAGGGATAGATGCCCCGAGATTGGGTGCGACTCAGTTCGGCATCCAGATCGGGGTGCGGCTTGAGTGGCAACGACGTGAAGTCTTCAACCACTGAGCCGGTCTGAAAACCTGCAGCAATCCTCGGACTCGATGAACTGGTCGTCGGCCTGTACTCTCTTCAGCACAGGACCAGCTCAAGCCAGCCGAACCCCATCTCGAGGCTTCCGCAAAGGAGCAAGCTAGAACCACCCGAAGAGCCTCACAAAGAAACCCTTTCGACTGTATCACCACCACCGCCGCCATGGATCTCCAACTCAACACTCCCCTCACCCTCAAGTGTGGGCTCACCCTGCCAAACCGCCTCGTCAAGGCCGCCATGACCGAGCAGATGGCCGACGCCTCCCACCTCCCCACGCCCGCCTTCCTCCGTGCCTACGAAGCCTGGGCCGCCGGCGGATGGGGCATGCTCCTCACCGGCAACGTCCAGGTCGACGAGGTCCACCTCGGCGGACCCCGCGACACGGCCGTCAGCTCCAGCGTCGACACCGCCGCCGTCCTCGCCAGCTTCAAGGCGTGGGCCGCCGTCTGCAACGCCCACGGCACGCCCACCGTCGTCCAGATCAACCACCCCGGCCGCCAGTCCCCGCCCGGCGCGGGCGACCGCGGCTTCTTCGCCAAGACGCTGGCGCCGAGCGCCGTGCCCCTGCGCCTGGGCGAAGACCTCCTGTCGCGGGCTCTCAGCGCCGTGGCCTTCGGCACCCCCAGGGCCATGACCGTGGAGGAGATCGGCGACGTCGTGAGGCGCTTCGCCGAGACGGCGAGGGTGTCGGCCGAGGCCGGCTTCCAGGGCGTGCAGATCCACGGCGCCCACGGCTACCTCGTGGCGCAGTTCCTGTCGGCGAATAGCAACACGCGCACGGACGAGTACGGCGGCTCGCCCGCGAAGAGGGCGCGGTTCGTGGTGGAGATTATCGAGGCGATCAGGGCCGCGGTGCCCAAGGAGTTCTGCGTCGGCATCAAGCTGAACTCGGTGGACCACCAGAGCGCGTCAGAGCTCGGCGACTGCGTGGAGCAGCTGAGGCTCATCACGGAGGCAGGCGTCGACTTTATCGAGATCAGCGGCGGCACATACGAGGACCCAACGGTAAGCAGTCACCATTACCTTCTTGATCGTTTGAAAGCACGAAAGGCTGACAATCCCAGATGAGCGTGGGCCCCAGCGCGGCAGCAGGCAAGTCGGAGCGCACAAAAGCCCGCGAGGCCTTCTTCCTCGACTTTGCAGCCGCCATCCGGGACAAGTTCTCCGACGTCCCCCTCATCGTCACCGGAGGCTTCCGCACGCGGCAGGGCATGGAGAGCGCCGTTCGCGAGGGAGGCTGTGACGCTGTGGGCATCGGTCGTCCGGCGGTGCTGAACCCGTCGCTGCCACACAACACGGTGTTCAACAAGGAGGTCGATAATGCGTCAGCGAAGCTATTCGCGAAGAAGATCGAGACGCCCTGGTTCTTCCAGCAGATTGGCATGAAGAACGTCGGCGCGGGAATGGAGACTGTAAGCCTTTGTCATCTGTGTCCTGCCTCTCTTGTTTATTGTGCTGACATTCACTAGGCTTGGTACACAAAAGCCATGAGAGACATGGATGGAGCGAAAGCATCGTTGTAGAGTTGGTACTACTGGACGAGTCAAGTAAAGCTTTTGCCCTTAAAAAATGAATACCCAACCCAGTTTGATCTCACATGGAGTGGCGACCTGAAGCACAGCCGACGTGTACAGTCTGCGGTTTGGAAATCCATGCATGCCAGACAGCCTACGCCAACTTCACTGCCTACCGCTCCTACTGCACAAGCCAACTCTTTGTCCCTCCTACTTTAAGAATCGCCACGTTTAAACATGTGTTGAGTTTATACACTACAGCTTGCACGAATAGGGTAAGCAATTCTGGTTATCTCTCGGTGAGTAACGAGACAGACTCGGGGGTGATGGTGGTCAAGGTCGCACCATCATACAGCTGTTCAGGGATGCATGATACCTTGCGAATAAGAATCACACGCAATCACATGCATCCTAAAATTTCATTACCAACCCTTCATCATTATGACCCCAAGGAAAGGCCACTAGCTAGCGTGACGCTGGACTACCTACGCAGTGGAGCATAATTGCTGATGATGCAGGGGCTGCCATCCAAGTCACGCATACGATTCCTCCGCATGTATGGAGGTTGGACTCTCGATTGCCGACGCGGACCTTCTTCGCTGTATTCACTAATCAAGTACCTGACCACTCGCTAGGCGAGCAGGGACCCAACCAGACATCTAAACGATGCCTCGTGATACCAAGTGCAGCCACTAACAACGGCGTCAGTAGGGAAGCAAGCTGGAACCACATTCAGATACTCACAGCAAAGACTTGGTGACTCGGGGACCCCAGCACGTAAGAGTCTCAAGCCGTGCTCAGAACGACTGTTTGCATCATCACACTCAGACTCTTTCGTCGGCTGGTGTCTAACAGTTGCAACAGTGGGTGCAGCAAGCGCAACCTCTGCAGATTGATTTGACCTTTCCCTTGTTGGGGCACGAGGTGTCGGCACACTCCATGTTGGGCGGTTGTCGATTTAGATGTCTGACAAGAGAATATTAGCAAAAGGCTCTCGATGAATCTCACGGGACAGCCATGGCCTACTGATGGGATGGACGCGAGTCGAGAAGGATAAGCAAGATGGCTGTGTCGGCTTCTGGGCGTCGAGATGGATTTGTGAATGCAGAAGGGGGAGATCTTCAAGGAGAGCAAGTTGGTTTTGGTTTCTGGCTTGGTGGTCGAGCTCGTTGATAAGCTTTAGGCTCATGAGATGTGTGCGACGCGTCAAAAACAACACTTCCTTCCTCTTGTTTTCAAGGCACTGGCTACCTTGCCCGTCGCTTCTTGAGGTTCCTGCCCACCCTCAAATCTAGGCAGATCACGTTATTCACTGTCGAATACCTGATACGTTCACGATCCTGCCAAACAACACACAGAACTGGCGTCTCAAGAAGTGACATTTCTGTTGGCTTTCCTAACTTGTTGTGCTTCTGTCTGCTACATCAGTTGCCTTGAGGGCGCCGAAATTCGGCGTATTGCCGACAAGACACCATACCAGTTCTTGATCTAGATCAGCTATACCCTTGTGAAAATGTGCCACCCCAGCTCCCGTACCTTACCTGGATTGGGCCCTTAATGGAGCGGCGGTGATGGCGGCCTCCTCCAGTTTTGATCAATCATCCCGTCACCAGCATCAAAACCACGTAATCTTTATTCTTTTCCGAGATTCCGAGCCCCATCACGTCGACCGGTCTTTGAAGATCACTGTCCAGTGGAGTGACCGGCTCAAGGTTGACCCCTTTCCCACTCAAGAGACCCGACTTCAGCCCCGAATCTCCTCGCACGATGGAAGTGTGGCAACCACACGAGGAGGTAATGTTCCCCGGTTGGGCGAGCGTGGCGATATCATGTGAAACGTCGAAAGACCCTGCCGTGATTTTGCCAACGTTTAGGAAGCTTCGCCTGCTGCCCAAGTTGGTATCTAGCTGCACATATTCTTTCCCACATCAATCATTCCAGCCAGAGCTGCTGTGCCGCATGGAAGTGAGGGCGAATGCAGAATCAGGAGTCCAACTAACCAACGGGCAGTTGCGCCGAAAACGCTTTGACGCCTTTGTCCTGCCCATCTTTGGTACTTTCCATTGTCACGTTTGTTAGGCAGGTTCCCGAAGACCAAACTTCGTCTTTGTTCAGCTGGCCAACGGGCAGCAGGATAATGAACCCTCGCCAACGCAATGGCTCTGTTCAAAGACGGTCGTCATATTTCCCAACCGCCAGTAAAATCAAGCCAACGTCATGTTCGAGTCAACAAGCTTCCTCATGAACAGGGCACCTGCTGTCATCTCATCAGTTTGCTCGAGGTCTGGAGAACACCATCTCCCCTTTCTACGACTCCCTTGGCCCTTAACAACCACTCCTTTGGCATGTGTTACCGAGTCTACACTCACACGCTCAAATGCGATGTCCGTCCCGTCCTCTGTGACGGGAGGAACATGCTCATTGATCCTTACGCTTCTCCCATTGCTTGCACCTGCAGGCCTGACAATCGAGTACCCTCGCGGAGCATCTGCGACCGACACGGATGCTGCGTCCTCACCGCCCGCACATACAACTGCCCCCGAATGTGCCGCGACCCTGTCATCTACAACATCTACGTCCAAAGGCACTCACCTCGCGGTGTACACTTCAAACGACCCGAGCGTGATCCGTCCTGGCGCAACCTGCCCATTTTTGATGGCTCCATCTTCCCCATCACCTCAACATCTGACCGCTGGGGCCCGCTCAGGTGTCGATCCGAGAGCGTAGATTTTCGGTTTGCGCGGGACCAAATGCTTGAGGCCGGGCGCATCCTCGACCACGCAACGCTGGAGATCGACAAGGCGCTCTACGACGCCCGAAAACACCGCGCTTGGCACCAGCGTCAACATGGATCCTGCGAGCAGACAGCACGTGGTCCACGGTGTGAGTGGAAGCAGAAGATTATCAACATAGAGGAACACGCAGACAACCTGGAGGTGGCAGTCGAAGGGTTTGAGAGGCTGTGGTTGCGTTGGAAGCTGTACGTGCGGAAATTGGAGAAGAAGGGTGACCGTCGGTTGGGGGGACTAGAGGAATGGCATCGTCGAGACGGGCGGTCAAGTGAGCGGGAAGAGTTTGAGCATCTCAATAACTTCTACAAGAGGGACATGAGGGTCGATGAGATGGATGCTATTCGAGCGAAGCAGAGAGATCGTGAAATGGAGAGGGAGCGGGAGCGATATCTTGCGAAGGAGCAGGAGCGACGACGTACTGAGCAGCGCGAGCGAGAAAGAGAGGCTCAGGCACACAGTTACAGGAGTCATAGAAGGGGGCACAAGGAGAGAACCAGCTGGTGGCACAGTGATGCTGGCCCGCGAAAGGGTGGTTCTAGGCACGATGAGGGTTTACAAGGGGCTTGGAGGCGCTTTTGAATGTAATGGATGTGGATTTTACATTCAGTCGACATCGCCTTTGGATCTATTAGATGATGAACCCCTGATAGTTTTCTTTCGAAGATTATTTATTCAATGCCCGTTCAGACCCTTAAACCAGAGCCTTTGCAGCTCGGCTTTACCTGGAGATGGAGGACATCATGTTTTGCGAAGCATTTTCCCCAGGGAGCCACATGACCTAAAGAAAAGATATGCCCCAGGACAGGCCTTTTCAATATGGTGCTTGAAATGTCATTGAAAAGAGCTCACCTTGACCAATGCTGTTTGAGCTGTTGTGCTACCTTAAAAGGTAGAGAGTTGTTTTGGCGCGACACTACAAGGTCTGCAAAACGTGGTGAATGTTGTTTTCTGTTAAGCCCTTAACGACGCGGTGCTGTCTCTGGTTCAAAATTGGCTTTGCGGGCGTAGTGCTCCTACCATCAGGTTGCATGGTTCTAAATCGTCTACTACTTTCCTCCATTACCGCTACACGTCAGGTCAGATCGGCTTCTCCCACCAATGGATTACACCCTACCCACTTGACAACCATATCACTCAAGATCCTTCACACCCAACTATCCATATCGTCAGCTATACACACCCCTCATCCTCCAGACACCCACTGGCTCGCACTCCGACAACTTTAACCATTCGCCTGCTTTGGTGTCTTTTGGGTAAGTCGCAGTCACTCATGCTCTCTGAACTACTTGCGTCGCAAGCTTGCCGCCTTGTTGCAGTGCCTTCTTGGCGTCAGCCATCGCGGGAAACCAAGTGCTGGGCAGTTGCGCGCCTACATGAACATTAACTAATCGCAAGGATAGTTTTATAAACCAAGTCGAGAATCCATCTTCTGATTATTATCTGCCGCGTTGCGCCGTATTGAACCTGCTTCCTTGAGTCAGTACGCTCCTTCCGTTTCGCAATCCCATCCTTCACGATTCTTCAAAGACATCCCAGGCTCAAGCAGCAGTAGCTAACACTTCCCTCAAGTCACCATTCAAGCACAACATACGACACCAAGATTCACCCGTCATGGATTGCTCTAATCACGCCAAGGACTGTCACTGTGGCCAATGTATCGCCAAACTGTCCATCCCTCCCCGCGACTGCAGCTCGCCACGCGACTACAACATCCACCCTTCCACCTGTGACATTCGAACCAGCCCTCAGTCTGCCGAGCCTATCATCAAAGATACAGGAAGCATGGCCGGTCCCAGCCATCATAATGTCCGCGATTCCGGCGCCTCTTTCACTGCAACCACGAAGCTTGAGAACGTCCGCGAGCCTGCTGGCCCGATCATCCACAGTCAGAGCGTCGACAACACCTCGAGGCAGGGAAGCACAGTTCGCAGCTGCTCTAGCAAGTCTACTACCAACAATGAACGAGTTGGCAGCTCTTCTTCAGGAAACACTCACAGCTTTCATCATTGCGATTCTGAAAATGGCTTGAGTCTCTATCAAGGTTCATCGCTGGCTCACGCCATAACCTCTCCAAGCCCCAGGGCCCGCTGGCCTCTTCAGAATGCCACTCCCCGTGGATCAGTCAATTCGCGCGCCGCATCTGTAACCTCTGCCAACCAGCATGACATCGAGAGCGAACAGAACTGGGATAGCAAGAACATCGCCAAGTACCAGCAGGGCCTAGAGCCTGAAAACAACTTCCTCGCTGTGCCCACCCGCGATCTGACATCGCACGGTAAGTCATCTTTTACTGTCAACCACCTCAATATCAAAGACGGGTCTTGTCTAACAATTCATCCTTTCAGCCCGGCACCCGGCTTCCCAGGTGGAAACTTGCCAGAGGGGCATCTCTTTGACAGTCCCCCTACCCCTCGGACCCCGCGTCATTCACACTCCGCCAGCCCAAGACACGATCAGCTTCTACCTTGGACCGATTGTCCATTCTCCTAGTAGCAACACGCCGCCTGGAACGTTCATTGCCGCCGACCACGACAGCATTCCTGCCCGTTTGTCCACTCCTGATCTGCTGAGTGCGCAGCACGAATTTTTCAATCCATCACAGGAAGGCAATGTCGACAATGCACTTGAGGACTCCCTACCGATCCTGAACCGCCAAAGCGGCAACAATCTCACATCGCGACGCCTTTCGCGTGGCCCCGCAGACCTGATTCAGAAGTGGAAGGCAGCCATGTCTCGTGTCGCCAGCATCGTCTCTCTCCTCATCATCGGCGGCATTATGATGCTCGGTTCTATCGCGGCATGCTTTATAGTCCCACAGGTAACGGGTCATTTCGGCTACATCATCCCCATCGTCGTCGCCGCGATGTGGTTCCTCGTCGTAGGGGGTGTTTTCCTCGTAGCTTCCTGGGATCGTAAGCGAGGTGTCGACGAGGTGGAGGACATCCAGCTCGCCGACGTCGATGCCCGCCCCCAGGACGTCGAGGAGGACACCCCCTCGACCCTGATACGCACCTCCGCCGGCCCCACCGTCCCCGCCCCGGCCCCCGCCGCCCCCAGTGCCGCTGGGCTCGGGGTCTGGTCGGTTGACCGGCCCCCGACCCCCTTCCCTGCCGCCGCCCTCGCCATCCCCGCCGTCGTTGCGCCGTCCGGTGGGCGCCCGGCCCCCCTCTTTGCCTCTGCGGGGTCTGAGGGGTCGATCCTGACCCAGCTCTGCGCTGCGGTCATGGAGTCGGCCCCTCAGGGCCAGGATGGTGAATCCTCCGCCAAGGAGGAGAAGAAGGAGTGAGAGGTTCCGCCTGGAGAGGCAGGCGTTTTGGTTTGGTTTGTTGGGTTCTGTTTGTGGTTTGGTCTGGTGGCCCTCAGGGGCGGGATGTTTTTGTGCCGCCTGGCGGCGATGTTACTTTTCTTTTTTTCTTTTCCTTTTTTTTTTAGTTTTAATACGAACGTTGAACCACTTTCCAGGTTTCGTCACCATGAGTTTACAAAATCATGGCTCATTCTTCAAAGGCATGGTCCTGAATTCGCTGGAGTATCACTCCCAGCCACCCCATGCCTATCACTGGATGTATTGAGTATGACGAGGACGCCGGAGATACAGTGATGTTGCCGACAACCAATTCGCTCGAGAAAGTTCGGCGTTGTCTTTGTCCGCGCGGTGTACCCTGTGCTCATCTTTCCGAAAATGCCCCCCCAACTAGTCGACCAACTGAGGTTTAGGTGATCGGCAGGCCGATTTCTCCCCTCCCCGCAATCCACCCCTCCGACTTGAGTGTCATCCCTGCCAGTTCCCCCAGCAGCTCCCCCAGGATATTGTCCCACTCGAATTCAAACCCCGCAGGAGCTTCGGGTGGATGGATATCTGAGCTCGGTCGCTTGTCTGCCGAGCCATGAGCGCTCGGTTTGCAGAGATAATGAGGGAATCATGCCGATCGATGGATGTCGGAGATGCATAGCACATTGTCTGCTCACATCCTGCATTATCAGCTGCAAGTAGATCTCCGTCCCGAGATGAGAACGCGAAGTGGCAGCGCAGCAGTCGGCTCATCTTTAGGCGAAAGGCTGTGGGCTGGGCCCGGACGTTCTAAACCTCCACCAATGCTGTCTACGTGCAGGGCTATGTCACTCAGCCTTTCCCCGCCTTCCGAACCCTCGGCAGTGCTGCAGCAACCTAAAACCAGCTTCCCAAGTCGCACTCGTCAGGGGCCGAATAAATGACGTCCGTTTGGGCGATGTAATCGCAACCAGCGGGGCAATACAGGCCGAGGCGAACCTATGTTCCTACTCTCCTGGCAATGCACAGGTGAGGAGGCCCTCTACTTAGCATTTAAGACGTCAGCGCTATTTGAAAGATGCCAGGCAGAATTGAACAGACGCCCGGGCACATAAGAAACAGCCGATGTAACGACCACCCAATACCAAACCCCCTGAAAGGCTTTCATCCACAGCCAACGCGGACGACAGGCAGAATGACTCACTCTCCGTTTGCTGCGTTCATCCTTCTTGCTGTTTTGTTTCAATTCCTCGGCTTGCCACTTGTCACCACTGCAACCATCCAAGAGAAGTTGGTCGATTTCGAGTCAGCTGCTGGCGCTGTAGAACTCCACCGCGCTACGATACTTTATGACGATGATGATCCTATTGGAATCAAGATTGCTGTGAACAGCTTCGCGGATGACCTAGAGCAGATCACCGGCCGCAAGCCCTCTGTCAAAGCATGGCGAAACTCCAACGAGACAGCTCAGGGGCCTGTTGATGACATCAAATCCAACAGCACCTCTCAAGTCGTTGTCATTGCCGCGACAGTCGACTCTCCGCTGATGAAAAAGCTCGAGCGGGCGACGAAGATCAGTGTGGATGACATTCGTGGAAAGTGGGAAACTTTCCGAACGACCGTTGTCGAGAACCCTCTTCCCGGTATCCAAAGAGGATTGGTCATTGCCGGCAGTGACATGAGGGGCGTCATGTTTGGTGTTTACACATTGTCAGAGCAGAGTGGACAATCCCCGTAAGTTGCATCATGCCCCGATCCACAGCCACGGCGAAAGGTGCTTAGTTCAAACAAAGGCACATGGGAACGGCCTGCCGCATGGTATGTCGAGAATTGTACTAACGTGGTTTCGATGCAGACTTCACTGGTGGGCAGACGTACCTGCAACATCACACGAAGAGGTCTATGCGCTCAACAAGACCGTGACACTTGGGGAGCCGAGCATCAAATTCCGAGGCATCTTCATTAACGATGAGGCACCCGCCTTGACTGGCTGGTGGGCGAACCATTCTAACAGGACTGATTACACCTTCGACTCGGAATTCTACGAGCGAGTTTTCGACCTGCTGCTGCGCATGAAGGCCAACTTTATCTGGCCCGCTATGTGGGGAAGCTTCATCCCCCAGCCGGGTCGAATCTTCTTCACTGACGACCACCGGAGTCAGCAGCTGGCCAGCGACTACGGCATCGTGGTCTCCACAAGCCACCACGAGCCCATGCAGCGGGCTTCGAACGAGTGGGATGACTCTGAGGGCAAGTGGAACTGGGTTGAGAATAAGGACAACGTCGTGAAGTTCATGGACGAGGGAGTCCAACGTGCAGGCCAGAACGACACGTACTTCACACTGGGCATGCGTGGTGAGAACGATGGCCCGATCAACGCCGACGATCCTGTCGCGGTCCTGGAGGACGTCTTCGCGACCCAGCGTGAGACGTTGGCTAAATATTACGGGAATGAAACCGCTGCTAGGCGTAGGTCATCGTCCCAGCTCCCTTCTTAAGATTCACTCCTGCATCATGCTAATGTTCTCCGCAGAGGTCTGGACGATCTACAAAGAAGTTGCCACCTACTACGCCGCAGGCCTAACACCCCCTGACGATGTGACGCTCATGTTCACCGATGACAATTGGGGCAACGTGCAGCGGCTGCCTAACGAAGAAGAACGCGAGAGGTCTGGGGGAATAGGCGTGAGTATCCCCAGGATATCATGTTGAGAAGTCCTGTGTGCTAAATTCTGAGTTTTGACAGCTCTACTTCCACTTTGACTACGTGGGACGACCCAAGAGCTGGAAATGGCATAATTGCAACAACCTGGTGAGTCGCTCTGGCCTCAAAGCCATTCAGAGCACACGCGACTGACAAAGTCGATTACAGCCAAAGATATACAAAGAGCTTTTCCAAGCTGCTGAACGCGGAGCAGATCGCATCTGGGTCTTCAATGTTGGAGACATTAAGCCACTCGAAGTTCCGATCAACATGGGCCTGGACCTCGCATGGAACACAAGTCGCTTCGACTTCGACAGTTTACCGGAATATCTCGAGGCCCTAGCTGAGCGAGACTTTGGGTCCGAGTTTGCCAAGGAGGTCGCATCAGCCTGGCTGACGCACAGTCATCTCGTCGGCATGCGTCAGTTCGAAACCACTGAGCCCACCACATTCTCCCAAACAAGCTTTGAAGAGGCCGACCGCATCCTCAAGGCTTGGAAAGCCCTGGCCGAATCAGCCGAGTCGCTTCACGAGAGGCTACCAGAGAATCGCCGTGATGCTCTGTTTCACCTCCTTACCTACCCCGCCGTCGCCGGCTACAACTATCTCTCTATTGTTCTGGGGCAGGGCAGAAACCAGCAGTCCGGCTATGAGAGACGCAATTCAGCCAATGCAGTTGCTCACCGACTTCTCGAAGAGTTTGAGTATGACTATGATCTGGTCGAAGAGTACGACAGTATCGCCGATGGCAAATGGAAAGGCATCATGGCGACACCCAAGTTCGACATGAATGTCGCGGACTGGAGGCCGTCCTCCAGGGATGTCATCGCCAACCTTTCCTTCGTCCAGCTGCGGCAAGACTTTGACTACGGTTTCGGCAACCTCGGCATCTTTGTTGAGCAATCTCGGAGCGCTTACTTGCAAGGCCGCATCTGCGCGTCTATTAATCCGTCCCTGCCTACAAAGGAAGGGTTCTCGCCGAGGATGCGCTCAATGCAGCCCCACGGCCCTGACTCCCGCTTCATAGAGCTGTTCCACCGTGGAGACCATCGCAAGACTATTGCTTGGTCTGTGAAGGCTCCAGAGCCGTGGATTAAACTCTCCAAATCTTCCGGTGAAGTGTCTGGCAATGAGCCCGACGCTCGCATCGACGTCAGCATCGATTGGACCTCTGTACCATCTGGTTTCAACAAGACAGTACAGATACGCGTCTCGTGGGACCCTGAGCCTTACTTTGACTTGATCCACTTGCCTATCACCAACGTCGAGGCTCCAGAAGACTTCGTTGGCTTTCCGGAAACCGACGGCCTGATTTCCATCGAAGCACCGCATTACCAAAGGTCGTCAGCAAACTCCACAGAAAGCGATGGGGTCGGATTTGCTCGCATGCTTCATCTCGGTTCTCGATCGGAGTCCGGCTCTGTCGGTTTGCGTCCCTACGCAGCAGCCAAGCGCGCCCCCGATGATGCCAAGACGGCCTGGCTCGAATACGACATCTTTGTTTTTGGAGACACTCCCCGGCCGCAAGTCAATGCGACAGTCTACATCAACGGTGCTCTAGACACTGATCCCGACCATCCGATGGAGTTTTCTCTTTCTCGTGTCGGCGATGACGGCGCGGAAGCGAAGTTCACTCGCGTCCTCGGACAACCAGCAAAGGCGGGTGATAACCCACCTGAGTGGACTGCGGGCGTGGCAGATCACGTTTGGAAGAAGACTGTGGCTCTAGGCAATCTCAAGCCCGGGAAGAATACTTTGCGGTGGCAGGTCAACTCGCCCGAGGTATATCTGGAGAAGATCGTCATTGCCACGCAGGGTAATATTCCGGAGGCCTACTTGGGCCCCCCCGAGACCCGTCTGGTCGGGTCAAATGCATAAACTTCTGTCCACTGAAGATGATATCTTCAAAAGTTGACTTGAATACATTACACATCCCTCAGAAGTCGTGACTTTCGAGTTTCACGGCGAGACTATTGGTTCGATGTTGCAATGGTACTGTGAAGACTGAGCAAGATGAAGAGTGTAAATGACGCTTCAGTTCTCTCTGGTAGATTGCCCATATTTAGGGAGCGAATGTTGAGGAAATTCCAGCTTGGGTCATTGTCAGTTGATCTGTCTCGTGCCCTGGACCATGAACGTGGTATGGTAAATGTTGACTTTTCTGTTACAGGCACCGTCTACGATAGCAGCTCAAGATTGCCTGTGGTCCTGCCGCTTCCCGATTACCTACCACCGTATCGTCGCTCGCGTGTCTCATTACGCAGCCGACACAATAGCGGTAATCAACGCGGCTCTTGCTTTATGCGCCTTCCGCTACCCCTCGGTCAAGCTATGCTGCTTCCTCAACGTCTTTTGACACTTCAGTGCCGGTCCTAGCTCATCGCAAAATACCTGGAGTCTCTTGTATGTAATGGGTATGTCTGGTTTCGCATCGAGTCGCTTTGAGGAGGAAATTGAGGATGAAATCCGATGCAGTCTAGTGATGGAACTCTAGGAACTACGTGGCGACACATCCAACCTTGAATACAAACTACAACAAGATAGAAGGCGATCAGGTAAAAGGCACGTTGCTGCGTATTAATCAAGCGTGATCCCCCTGGAACCTAACGCCACGCTTGTTTTCCTCATGTAATTGGACCCTGCATGTGGCGTTGACTACTGCCCCTGGTCATATTGCGCCCACTACTAGTCTTCCCCTTGCGCCGATCTTTACCTTCGGCGTTCACCGACCTCCTGCCCTTCTTCTCGGGTCATTGATTTCCTCCCATGGACTACCCAGAAGTGTCAGTCGCCTTTCGTAAGATGTCTGTCTATATTGGCAAAGATGCCGGCGGAAGTGGTCACTTTTACTCGCCTTCGTCTCGCCGCCATTCTACAGCCCTAGGAGAGTGGAGATTCGCGCTTCATGTTTTGGTGACTCGACGCCACATCCTGGTTGGCGCCTTTTTGATGCAGGCCAGCACACATGTAAGACACTCACCCTGGACGCTCACAGGGGTTCACGCGCTAACGTCTGTAGAATGCTTGTTCTCGAGGGTCATACGGCCCAAAAATGCCCCGTCCAGTCTCTGAAGAAGAGAGGGCTTCTTCAGCGTTTCGATCGAGATTGAACCTTTAGTGCCACCGATGGCGGCGGCGGAGAGATACATGCATTAAGCTTAAAGTCTGGGCATTCCGCACCGAGGGACCCCTTTCTCGTTGACAGACACAATCCACACCCCGCCATGCATCGCCCTACAACATTGAAGCTCCTCGTCTGCCTCCTTGTAGGCTCTGTAGCCGCTCAGAGGAAAGGCGGCGGGGGCGGAGGAGGTGGAGGAAGTGACGGTGACCACGATGGCGGCTCGAGCGGCGGCGGCGGCGACGACGATGACGGCGACACCGACGACAGCAGTGGAGGAGGCTCGAGCCTCCCCGACAACTCTGCGCCGTGCGGCTGGTACTCGCGAATAGAAACGTTTGGCCTGCCGGGAGTGTACTACAACGGCACCCTGACCATCCGCCATCACATCTCCCACAACACGGCCTGGGACGACGAGTCGGAACCGATAGACCTCTGCGACAACGACGACAGGGCCCCCAAGACGAACAAATACCCGGCAATGGTGCTCATCGCGCCAACCGGTAACGAGTCGGACACGAACCCCATGCACTGGGTCCTCCGGGGTTTCCAGCCGGCACACGAATACAACGCCGTGCGCACCGGCGAGGTCGACTTCAGGCAGCGCTGGGTCTATATCCGGTCGAGCGACTTTGTCATTACCAACTACACCCAGGAATACGACTCGCCGTTCAGCCCATACCGCACCGACAGGTATGAAGACTCGGACGCGACGAACCTGGACCAGACGACGCGCGTGTATTGGCCCACCAACGTCACCTCCGAAGGCGACAACGTCTTCTCAGCGCGCGCCGAGTACGCCCAGGCGCCACCCATCATCGACAGAAAGGGCCGCGACTTCACGTCCATATCGAGCCCTGGCAAGCACACCAGCCAGTACGCCACCCTCAAGAGCATATGCAGGATCAACCAGAAATGGATAGAGGATGCCGACGACGTGGACAAGGTGCGCGGCACGGACGCAACGGTGTCCCGACGGCAAGACCACCGCGACGATTTCGACGAAAATGGCGAGCGCATCTGGTATGCCTCGACGCCGACCTTTTGGCTGTCCGAAGGCGCGACGGTCGAGATGGCCGGCATAGGCGCCGACCAGATGACCCTGACGCTGAACAACAGCCTGAACGAGGCAATTCCCTGGCATGGCCAGCGCGAGGCAGGGTGCTATCCCAACGAGCCCACGCCTTTCGAGCTCTCGGACTTTTACCCGTCCCAGTCGTCAAACTACGAAGGCACAGATGTGAGGCCATGGAACGTCACTCTCAGAGTCAGCATGTCGTTCGAAGGCTCAATTGTTCGCGAGAACAGCACAACGGTAGATGGCTTGGAGGCTGGGAAATTGCTTTTCGGAGCTGGATACAGGTTGGCAGAGATGGCTCAGGAAGAAGAGGAAGACAAGTCCGTGGCGCCACTAACCACCAGCCGAGGTTGCGTGGTTTTGCTGGCCGCCATGGCGATCGGTATCATGATGATCTAGGTAGCGCGACGGCACAAGAGCAGGATATGTTTTCTATGACCAGATACCATTAAGAAGCAACCGTCGCTAGACAGGAACCCGAGGTTGAGCAAAGATGCAGGTCCCAATGAACTCCTGCCGAGTCTGGTGACAAAATTAAACGAGTCACATCAAAACCCATGGCGTGCTCGACCAACCGCTCAATCGTGGTCATAAGGCGCAGGCCACCCGGTGTGCATGATACAAAAATATGCAGCAAAATGAAATGAGACGTGATCAAAAGATTGAGGCGTCTGCATGAGGCAAAAGTGATTCAGGGGAGGCTCGAACTCCCGACCTTCAGTGAACTCCATGACCCCGTTCTCGAGCTGATGCTCGGTTGAGGCACACGGGATGTTAGACTGACGTGATAACCAACTACACCACCGAACCAATTCATGGTAGTTGACCTAGATGAGGGATTTATCAGGGAAGCAGATTGTGTAACAGGGCCAGGTTGGTGGGGTCGCTCCTTTGGGCGAGTCGACTAGCCCATGCCGCATGGCACGAAGCAGGGACAGAGGCTGGAATGAGCTTGATGCAAATTAGGACGGATTTTTCGAGGAGAAAGAATACTCATCTATTGCTGTTGAATGATCATTTTGAAGCTCCATCTCTTGCTTCCCTTGATGGTAACCGACGACCCCCCAATTCCCTCATTCTCCTGTCAAATGACGGCAGGATGGACCCTAGGACTCATGTCCGCTTCACACAAGTGTGGCTGATGATCCTCCGAGCAGGTGTCCCGACGACGCGGAACTGATAAGTCGCTGACGGTGGATTGAACCAGAGGATCGAGATACTCGATGCCCCCCGGGCCACGCCCAGCTGAGAGAGGCATGTCTCGGCGTGTTTGGCTATCTGCCAAGTGGTCCTCAGAGTTGTCGGCCGATGGGGCAGGTGCTCTTGTGCCCTTGCTGACGGTAGCACCTTGAAAGACAGCAGATAGCCTGCGTGTGATGGATCTGCCCCCTTGACGTATCCGATCCATGAGATGCGGTGCGCCAGGTTCGTGCTTGTGAAGCGCAAGCAGTGGGAAAGACGTGCCGTCGATGGTGCCGCGTCTACGATGGGAAGCCGAGCCGATGGCGGCTCCCATGCGCCGAGGCTGATCTTCCATGGCTGTATAAATGCTTGCTTCAGTAGCCCGCCGGGCGCCAGGCGATGAAGCCAAAGCATCGCAATCAAAGACATCCTGGTGGAACATTTCGTGATTGCAATGCCGTGGCTTAATGGGTTCTTCAAGGAAAACCGATGGAATTGGCATCACGTGGCCGCTCCGTGCATCAATCCCAAGATGGTAAAGATTATTCGTACCCTCCATTGCAGGAGGTAGTGTGATATCTACCGGTGGGTTGAGCCAATCCCGTGTGCTTTGGCGCTTCCCCAAGGCAGGAAACGACTTGAATGAGATTGGGCTGCCTGACGCAGAGCTCCCTCGATCGTTCTCTTGAAGATGGCCCTCAATCCTCGCGAGTATCGGAGGCTCGATTGTGGACCCACGATAGACCACGTCTGTGCCGTCACCAGAGCTTTTTGTGGCCGTCATAGGGTTGATGGTCGAAGAGGAGGCACCAGTGGACCCTCCCTCGGAATCGTCAAGAGGCAGGAAGTTTGAGTCATCAAGCGAGCCATGCAGCGTCATGGTAGAAGCATTTGGCGTGCTCAGCCAGCGAATATTTGTGACGCTGCGTCGAGAAAGAATGGTTGTGTTCGGAGGATGTCTTCGGACCTTGGTGTAGATGTGCCCGTCGACAGAGTTCCGTGACAGAAAAGCAGTATGCGGCACATTGATAGTGGTGGCAGGATCTGCCACCGTAGCGGCATTCGGCCTGATTGAGTTCTCAAGGCAGTCAGGCTTGCTGGGTGCCAGCATTGGGCTGGTGGAGGTATTATTCGACGGATGCACCGTCAGGTCGGCACCAGTTTCGTACCGGGAGAGACACGTCGCACGGATGGCAAGTTCGACAATGTCCTGAATGTGGTTATCATCGAGGAGATATCTTGCATTATAGCGATGAATTGGTGCGCCTTGCTCATCGCTCCCTGGCCTGTCGTCGTGTAGTTGGTCGGAGATGTGTTCGCGGGCTTTGTCAACAACACCCTGAACGAACGCATGGGTGACTCCCCAGGTGCTGTAACCAGCTCGCTGGTCGATGGAGTCCAGCAATGGCCCATGCCGAGAACCATTGGCGCCAGAGTGTTCTGATTTACCTGGACATTGTGAGGACGAAGCAACGGGCAGGAGACTCTCGTATACCGAGGGGCCGGCAGGTCGGGGCGAGTTTTCTCCTTGGGTACTGATGATGCTGATTGTCGAGCTTGACAAGCCGCCCTTTGAAGGAACTATGCAGGGATCTCCTAGGGCAAGCAGTTCAGCTACTGAGCATTGTTTTGGTGCGGGTGTCATCATACCTTGCCCGAAGGCACCAAGAAGAGATGCGCGGCTTGCCGCAGCTCGAACGGCAGGAGGGAGGCATTGCTGATGAATCTGCACACCCGTCTTGTCGACACTCATACATCTTTGGGGACGGTGATACTCCGCCTCAGCCTGGGCTTGCTAAACGCAGTCCTCCGGTCGTCCATTGCAGACTAGGCTGCAGAGAATGGTGTTGCTCGGTCGAGGTGTTAGGTTGAACGTCCACCTCTGGTCGTCGAAACGCTGACGAGATAGGGGTTCGTCTCGGGTTGCTAGGATGGCCGTATTGAGGGACAGAGGTGGGTAGAGGACATTCTGGGCCTGGTCTGAGTGGGCACCGACATCTAAGAATTGGGAGGCAAAGCTCTCATTGCGGGTGTTGATGGCAGTAAAGAAGTGCTCGTCCTCAGTACCGACATCGGACATAATCGCGGCTGGTGTAGGAGCCCGCCGGCTCAGGTAGGTGATGCTGTAGCAGGATGGCTGTGGCTAGAAATGGAGGCAATTTCGGGACGTGATGGTGTTCAGGTTTGCGAGAGAGTGCAAATGCGATGCTGCGTGGCTGCGAGACATTTGGCGCTGAAACTGGCCCGAATTCTCAGGAGACATCGCCAGGCAGGCGCTACTGCAAGACACTTGAAGCGGGAAGGAAGCCCCGACACTCATCCTGAGCACCTTGCAATCTGAGATTTACGTGAAAAAGCGCAAATTCCACAGACTTGTGCATGTCTTGACCCTGAGTTCGACTTTTGAATTTCTTTTCCCGATCCGACTCTGAATGATGATGATCTCTTTCTTGGATGTCGAGTGAGGTGACGGGATGGGAGCCAAAGCAGGCAAAGCTCTTATCGCCGATGTCACATCTTATCTAATCGCAACTTCAGCTCCCGCCTCCACAGCCAATGAAATTCTTGCGCAACAGAGCCTTTCGACCTTGGCCCCGAAGATCTCATCACCCGACCTGCCGACCTGCCCATTGTCCACGGCGCTTAACTGCGAGGTGCCGACTTTCGAAGCTTGCGGCCACGATGCCCGAGTCACCCTCATCTCCTCCACCCGCATCGCAAGATCCGCCTGCCTCTTCCGAACCCGACGCCTACACCAGGCTGCACATCACGCCTTTCGACGCCGATCTCCTGAAGATTGTCGTGCCAGCCAGCGCCTTGCCGAAAGCGCGGGGCATTTCCTTCCACACCTTGCAGACATTTCCCGAGAAGCGCTACGGCTTCGTTGAGCTGCCCACCATGGACGCCGAGAAGGTCAAGAAGAAGCTGAACGGCGCCGTGCTCAAAGGGTCCAAGATGCGTGTTGAGAAGGCGCGGCCCGAATCCGCCACGGAGCCTACGCAAGAGGAGGGGACCGGCAAGAAGCGGAAGAAGAAGTCCAAGGACGACCCCGAAGGCACCAAGAAGCGGAAGCGCGATTACAACGTCGTCCCCGGTGTCGAGCTCGAGGACCGCAAGGTCAAGCGTGGCTGGACAGTCACAGACGAGGACAAGATCAAGGAGAAGCGAAACAAGAAGGACAGGAAAGACAAGGAGAAAATTAAGGATAAGAAGGACAAGAAGAAGCGCGAGGAGCGGTCGAAGTACACCGACAAGGAAGAGTGCCTACTCAAAACGAAGCTGCCAGCGAACGCGCCCGTCGAGAAGCGGAAGAAGGGCAAATCACGCGAAACTGTCATCCACGAGTTTGCGAACACGACCAAGTACCCTAGCTTCCTCAAGGCGAGCAAGCCTTCCGATGCCGCACCTTCCTCGGCTGAGTACGTCGAAGGCAAAGGATGGGTGGACGAAGAGGGCAACGTTGTGGAGCAAGTAAACGTCCGCAAGCCCGCGACGCTCAAGTCCGAATCCCGCAAGAAGAAGGCAGTAGCACCACCAGTCGTTGAAGACGATACAACAAGCAGTAGCGGAAGCTCCTCCGAGGACGATGATGACGATTCGGATGCGGGAGCACTAGCTGCCAAGCCGCAGGAGACCACGATTCCCGTCAAGGCAAACGCGCCTACTCCGGTTGACGACGAGACGACCAGCAGCAGCGGCAGCTCTTCGGAAGACGAGGAGGGATCCGAGGCAGAGGCGGAAGCCGAGACGAAGAAGGCCGCCACCCCTGTCAAGACGAAAGCAGTTGCCGTGGTTGCCGACGACGACGACGACGACACGAGCGACAGCGGATCTTCCTCCGACGCGGAGATCCCTGACGCAGACGAAGCTGCTGTCAAGGCAGTCGAGGATGCTGTGAACAGCCCCCTTTCAGCGCTCAAGGGCGACTCGTCGCGACCAAAGTCATCCAGCTCCAGCGTTAGCCTCACCATCAAGATACCCCCGGCAACTCCCGCCAAAGTCCACCCCCTCGAGGCACTCTACAAGCGCACGAAAGCAGGCGAAGCCACGACCGCAACCCCCGACGAAGAGCCCCAGCCGTTTAGTTTCTTTGGTGGCGGGGGCGATGACGATATCGAAGAGGAAGAGACAGGCCCTAGCCTGCAGATTCCCATGACACCGTACACACAGGAAGACTTTGAGTGGCGCAACCTGAGAAGTGCTGCGCCGACGCCCGACACGGCACACCCGTCGAGGATCAAGAATTTCTGGGCCGGCGAGGAGGAGGAGGACGAGGAGGCTGATGCCAACGATGTCACCATGACCAACGGCGAAGAGGAGGAAGGAGAGGCTGCTGCCGGGCCGGCAGGGGACTTTCAGAAGTGGTTCTGGGAGAACAGGGGGGACCTCAACAAGTCGTGGATGAAGAGGAAGAAGACGGCAGCCAAGGAGAAGAGGCACAGGGAGAACAAATCACGAGCCAACAAAACGGTTTAGGCACTTCAATACCAGCTTTTCATTCTCGAATAGACCCCCACGTTCCCGATGCTCGGCGGTTGGTACGCCCAGCATGACGCGACCAAAGTCCCAGAGTCTTGGCCTCTCCACGATCTCACACAAGGTTAACAAGACATGGAGGCACCAAGACTGCCTACGAAAGAAGTCCTTGGTCTTTGGCAGCTCCAACTGAGATTGACAGCCGATCAGCCTTGAAGCTTCTTATATGAAGACATCGAGTGCTGAAGGAACGGTCTCGTGAGCTGCGTCCCATCGGAAGACGTCTTGCGCCGGTCGGACTATTTCCGCCCGAGTTAGGTAATGATTATGGCTGTTGGATGCTGATCCCTCCCAGGCGGGAGAGTGTATTCCCCACGAATCACAGCTCATGGAGCACTGGAATATAACATCGGGGGCGATCGCCTCCCGCGCGGATGCGACGTCGGTCCTCACAGGGCGAGATGGCCAGCTAGAGATCTCGAACTCTATTGTGACGATTGAGAGACGAGCATCCATGACAAGGCTACCCCTGGCACTCAGCACCTTTCTCTCGACCAATCGCCCACGATGAAAGGACGATCGTCTGGAGAACCCGACCATGGGCCCGGAAACTACGAGACCTCTCATTCAAGTCCGCCGCCATCTCGCCACCCAGATCTGATGCCCGATGTCTACCCTGTATCTCACGATGCGCTTCCGACAGAAAACGAGAAGGGCCACCTCCCCGCGGCAGCCGCCCCGGGAAGTGCATTGCCGCCAGCAGAAGCGCCCTACGTCGACCCGGATGATTTTGATGAAGGCGGTGCAGCAGCATGGACTGCCGTCTTCGGGGCGTGGTGCACTCTGTTTTGCACCTTCGGCCTGGGCAACAGCGTGGGTGTCTTCCAGGCCTACTACGTCAGCGAGGCCTTGAAAGAATACCCGTCTTCCACAATCTCCTGGGTCACTGGTGTCTTCTTGTGGACGCTGAACTTCATGCCTGTGATCGTAAGTTGCAACATTCGAAGTGGTGTGACTCGCTGACAAGTACAGTTCGGCCGCGTCTACGATCGCTTCGGTCCCAAATGGATCGTGGTCGGCGGCACTCTGACCTACGTCTTCGGCATGATGATGGTCTCTCTCTCGACTGAGTTCTGGCACTTTTTTCTCGCCATGAGCATCGTCGCCCCCATCGGCTCCAGCGCCGCCGCGAGCGCCAGCATGTCGGCTACTCTCTCCTGGTTCCGAAAGAAACGCGCCACGGCATTTGGCATCATGATGTCCGGGTCGTCAGTCGGCGGCGTGATTCTGCCAATCATGATTTCGAGGATGATTGACCAGGTAGGCTTCCCATGGACGATTCGGGCCGTGTCATTCCTGTTCCTGGGATTGATGGGCATCTCGTGCTTCACTGTGCGATCGCGTTTGCAGCCGGAGCCAAGACCGTTGGTGATGAAAGAATACGTCCAGGGACTACGGGAGCCGGCCATGGCGTTGACGGTCTTCGGCATGTTTCTCTTCTTCTGGGGCATGTTTCTCCCCTTCAACTTTATAATCCTGCAGGCTGAGTCCCAGGGTATGAGTCCCGGGCTAGTCATTTACTTGCTCCCCATCATGCATGCAGTCAGGTATGAGTGCCACGTCCTGTTCTCCATCACTGCTGACAAGCCCAGTATCGTCGGCCGTATCATCCCTGGTATTCTCGCCGATAAATTTGGCCGCTACAATGTCATGATCTGCATCGTCACCCTCGCGGCGGTCTTCACTCTTGGCCTCTGGATCCCCAGCAAGACTAATACAGCTATCATCATCTTTACCGTTCTCTTCGGTTTCTCCTCCGGCAGTTTTACCTCTCTCGCCCCGACGCTCGTGGCGCAGATCTCCGATATGCGGCAGATCGGCATCCGGACGGGGACCGCGTTCGCAGTCCAATCGTTTGGCGCGCTGACGGGAAGTCCGATTGCGAGTGCCATTGTCGAGTCACAGGGCGGCAGATATCTAGGGCTGCAGTTGTTCTGTGGTTTAGCGATGTTGGCTTCGGCAGTTGTGTTTTTTGTGGCGAGGCATGTGCAGGTCGGGTTGCGATTCACGAAGGTGTAGTTTTCGCTCTCCAAAGCCTGGCAAGAGTTTTTGGCCTCCTCTCTACCACTTCTTTAATGACGGCTTCCACAAGTCACTATGATATCCACGACACGAGCCAGTAAACGTGGACCCGCGTATTATCACAACCCGAATCGCCGAGTCAAGGCACGAAGCCATCTGGTTTTGGCAACTTTGTCTGCCTGCGACTCCATACCCCTCGCCCACGTCACTGTGCCCGTTTCAAGACGAACGGAAGTCGCGCAAAACGTTACTGAACATACGGCGGCAGGTTGAGAGATAACCGTCAGAGGAAGTCTACATATTGTTCAGCCCAAAGGACTCTAAATCTTTGGAGAACGTGAAAAAGTTTACTGCAGCTTTAATGAGTTGTCAATAAAGTTGATAGCGCAGATATGTGAGCACTGGTCGTAAACAACAGCAAGTTAATATTTGTTTGTCACGGTGCTGTCAGCCACGTGACCGGCAGTCGTTTGAGCTGCATTACCCCTCAGCTTGATGGCTTGAACCTCATGCCAATTATGCATGCTGCAGTGGTCTTGTGGCATCGTCAAGACGTTACACAAGCGCTCCAGCCATCAAATGGCAGAACCGATAGGAATCGCCTCAGGGCTCATTGGCATCATCGCCGCCACAGTCCAGTCAACCAAAGCCCTCTACCAGACAGTACAAGACTTCAGAGATCATCCGCGAAACGTCCGCCAGCTCCGGGATGAGCTGGAGAGCCTCGATGGTGTCCTCCGATCGCTTGCGACTTTTGCTGGAGACGACGAGTTATTCTTTGCGCCGCTCAAGCTACCGTTGAGCCAATGCTGCCAGGCGTGCTCGGAATTCAGAGCGCTAGTCCTTAAGTGCACTACGCATTCTAATGGCGCCAAACCTAGTTTCCGCGACTGGGCGAGGCTTCGATATTTGGACAACGATGTAAGAGGTTTTACGGACATGCTTGCAGGGTATAAATCGACAATTTCCGTCGCGCTGGCCGACGCAAACCTGTAAGAAACCCGCCTCTGATCTAGAAGTCTCGCTCAAACGGCCTCAAGACGATCCAGCACGGTGACCCGGCAGGTACTTCACGAGTACAAAGCTATGATTCGAGCTACGACGCAGGACCTCGAGGTGCACCTCGAGGAAATCAACGCCAAACTTCAGTCCCTGGCCCCACATGATACCAGCCGCTCAACACTGACGCCGGCCGACATACAGCGGTACAAGAAAGAGCAAGACAGCACAAAGAAGTGTCTTGAGATCTGTGCACGAGGGCTCGCCCATATTGACGACTTGAGACTACAGCCCATCCCGAACATGGAGCAGAAAGATGGCTACGCAGCAACCTTATCCACCCAAAGCCTAACCTTTGCCGACGTCATGACGCTGCTTGCCCTCAAAGAATGTAGCGAGACCTTGAATGAAGTGCTTCTCCGTCTACGGGCAAACGAAGCACAGGCTGCGCGGCATCTCTTGGCAGGAGGGGCAGCTGGTATTGATATGACAACCCCGAGCTCAGAAGGTGAGTTTCGCAGGCTTGTTCGTGAGTCTGACAGCACCAAACAGTGCCTGGCCGTTCTCTCTGGTGCCTCTGAGCGAGTGTCGTCCAACGCAATCCACGTCGTGGAGGACGTGAAGGTGGGGAGGGACGGACAGCAAATGTTGATCACGTCTCGCGATCAATTGTTTGAGGCAAGGCGTGTGACATTGGGCGATGGAGCAACACAGGTGGTCATGTCGTCCTCTGATGCCACTCTGCAAGAATTCTTTCGAGCTCAATTGCGAAGGTAGCCCAGGGCTCTTGTCCTTCTTCTTGAATACCGGCCTCGCGGGATTGCACCAAACAAAGCCAGCGCATTAAACGTCTTTTGATTACTGCCGTCATGCCCTCTCCGTAGACGAACCGTGCTCTAGCAGCCAGATTGCCGCCCAGCTCGCGCCTGAGGGCTTGCCTTGGGGTGACGGTCCACAGTCTGCAGAAACAGCTTCACCGACTCGTCACTCAGATTCCCTGCTCCCTGCCACGCATCTCCGGATATTTCCACATCTTTTACTTCAAATACGTGATTTTGATTTGACATGAGGAATTGCGCAGCATTCTCGCTCAACTTGACGCTCTCAAGTCGGTGGGTTGGGTACTGGGCTTGACGGTCGGAGCCAGGCGGTTGGCCGTCTTTGGACCCTTCCGAGGAGTTCGGCGGATCTTCGGGAACCTTGGGAGAAGCCGAAAGGTCCGAGTTGCTCGGAGCCATGTTCGACACAGTATCAAATATTGCGATGACTTGCAATGAAGGCTAAATAATCGGTTGATCAGACTTTATTGACAGGTGGTGGTGCCTTAGCTATTCGGGCTCGAACGAAGCTGGGGACCAGAAGAAACATTCGGCTAGGTACCTAGGTAAGATACCCCGCCATCTCCTCAACGGCTGCCCCGCAAAAAGTTGCGGGATATCTTACCCGTCTCGAATGTTGGATTAGGCCCGCTGGAAACATGTCATCCATTTGCACAGATGGTAGGCGATTGAATCATCGAAGTCGCTCACCCGAAGTCGACGTCGAAGAATAGCGTCCTTTTATTTGATGGAATGGAATGATGGAAACTTGGGCCTCTCGAGCGCCTTTGATCTCCCACACCTCATCAACATTCCTGCTTAGACGCGCGGCAAAAGCGTCTTGCTCACTGGCCACGCCCAGCTATGTTCCCGGGCCCTCCGTCAGCTGCCGACCTGCTTAATATCTTGAGCCCACCCGTCGGGGGCTTGCTCAATCTTGCCACCATTCTCATCTCGTCACAGAGCGCAACCTACCACCGTCATCATTATGGCTGAAGCTGTGGGGCTGGCGTCTGGCATCTTGGCGTTGGCAGTGTTTGCCTGCAAGTCCTGCAACAAACTCCATGAGACCATACAAACCTTCGGCTCTCACCCACGTCAAGTTCGAGACCTGTCGACAGAACTTATAGGTCTCAATTTAGTCCTAAGAGAGCTATCCGAGAAGGGTGACCTAGGTCTTGACCTGGATCTGTCAGCCCTCAAAATGACATTAGAGCAGTGCCGTCGTTCGTGCGACGAGGTAGCAGCCGAGCTTTTAACGTACTGCTCAAGATCTGGCATCGATCGGGCGAGCTTTCGGGACTGGCTAAAGCTGAAATGCACTGGTGGCGACGGCATTGAGGGCTTCAGGCAGCAGCTGATCGGATACAAATCCACTATCAACGTTGCTCTCAGCTTCGTTCTCCTGTCAGTATTCCAGCTGCCCGGCATGCATTCTGATCATGCTAATCCCAAATTCCTCTTCAGACGAACATCTGCCACCACTGCTGAGGACATCCAGTCTTGTCGAGACTTAATCGCGACAACGACAATCGATTTGGAGACGCGTCTCGAGGATATCCAGCAGAAGCTCGTGGTTCTCACGGAGCCGGCGAGCGGCGGAGCTGCGACAGATGTCGCTGTCCGGAAACGCATCGAAGAAGAGCTTTTGACCACAAGAAAGGGCTTGAATCTCTGTACTGAACTGTCTCACCATATCGACCAGATCCAAGCCGACTTCGCCGCGGGCAAGCATGGGCCTTCGAACATCCGCGATGCTAATCAAGATGCGAGGCTGCTCGTCGGCGAGGGGCTTGACGCCTGTAGAGATTACATGCGATTTTCTCTTGAGCGCCTGGAGAAGCATCAGCAAAAGATCACTGAAGGCCTTGGCACGGATCCGATAGCAACCGACGCATCAGACGATCAGGCCAGATTGGACCAGCTTCGCAAGGAAGCGGAGACCCTGAAACACTCGCTGGGTTTCTTCTCAAATGTGGACGCTTACCTTGAGGGACAAATCAGTAACATCGAGAACTACGCCGAGGGCGACGACACCATCCAGTTCATGGTCTCCACCAACGGCAAGACGATAAACGGGAAGAATCGAGGCATCGGTCAGAGACAGAAGCAGGCTGGCGGGCACTTTGACGAAACGTCTTTGCAACAACTGTCACAGGACTTCAAGAGCATTAGTCTTCACCAGACGGAGCTCAGGAAGCTCGAGAAAGAACGTTTGGCGTCAGAAGGCAGCGCAGGACCCGATTCGCCATTCAAAGATCGACATGGAAGGGGCTTCAAACTCGCTTCCAACATGTCCGCCTCTGCAACCACGGCGACTGATTAAGCACTTATCAGGTGGCCTCTGATACCATCAATAATTCCGCGTTCGATTTCTGTTACATGTTTTAATCAGTGGCGGCATCTACATGCCACTTGGAATGATTCGTGGAACGCAAAGCACCGCGCAGCCGATGCGAGCAAAACAAAGGGTATAAGCTGCTGTCGCTGATAGCCTCCCGGAATCGGTATTCGACGGCTCAAGCAAACGTTGATGTATCTCCAGGGATGGCACCTGCAATAGCCAAGCCGGCCGCATCTCTTACATTGGATGAATAATTGGGCAAGCCTGTCGCTGAGCAGGGCTTCCGTGGCAAGGTGCCTCATTAACAGCACCATCATCTTAGCATTATCATTGGACCTACCTCGTAATGGTTCGAGCGCGTCTACTAGAGCTTATTGCTCGGGGACATGGTGACACGGTCCGGCCAATGCTGTAAAATTTGCCTAGGAGCCAATTTTGATCAAAGACTACTTCGCTTACTGCTGGTTTTAACTTTCTCATGGTGGTCAAAGAGTCCAGACTAAAGGAGATGAAATCACTAAGTGGATGTAATAGGGGACGCAGCTGGTAAAGAAAGACCTGGGATCACGGATGGATGACCATCTATCATCACATCCGACTTCTTGCCTGCCAATCCTTGTCTTCGTATTCATTTTCAGATTTTCGTTATCTGTGTATGACATCTTGAATTTAAGATATTGCAATAGCCGCTCAGCTAAACACCCATTTTCTCATCATGATCTTAGAGACGTGATGCTAGGGAGTTCCCCAGTGTCTTCGTCGGAAAAGTCTGCTCGTCGTAGTAGGCTATGTACAGTCAGGCGTTGCATTGCCTGTGCGGCCGAAGACAGTGGCAACCTGGGTGAAATCCCTTGTCTCGAGCTGATTGATTCTGGAGCAAGTGCAGGAGATAGCTCGTCCCCTGAGCCTTTGTGATGTGTAAGTTCATTTATCAAGTCCTCAAGCTCCGAGGCAATAGGCGCAACGAGGTGTGAATTGGGAAAGAATCGTTTGATGGCCAGGAAGCAAAGCTGTGCTCGACTGCTGGCGAATTCAGTAGTCGGTCGGTCCGAGCGGGATCCGTGCTGGGATATCCAGAGAAGAGAGCGGGCGGCATGGTACACGCAAATGGCGGTATCGAACTCCAGGAGATATCGGCGGGTGGCCTGCTGGTTGAGCGACGTGAAGATCTCAAGTGCAGCCATGGCATGGTGGAGACATCGGGCTTCGGCTTGGTCTAATTCTTCTGCATCAACCGCCTCGATGACGACGGCCGGTGCTGCCATGGTATAGCCGTTGAGCAGGATCCGATACAAGCCGCAATGCGCTTGGTGCCATGATATATGCATCAATATGCATCGAGCCAACCACGGGCTATCTAGCAGGTGTTGAATCTGAGAAAATGATAGCTCGCCGCCGTTTGGCATGAGCAAGCCAATATCGGATAAGGTCTTTTCGTGATGCCGGATCAGTTTGAACAGAGACGGCAAAGGCTGCTCGAGAATACTTAAACTCCTCGTCAGCTTCATAACGTCCCTTCGCACCGCCTCAACCCTGGCATACACGCCAAAAGCACCGTGCTCAGGAGGACATGCGAGGTCAAAATCCTCCTCAAAACAAGGGTAGTTGAGATAGATTGACTCGATCGGACAGAGCTCAAACTCCGGGAGGCCGACGGAGAAGTAGCTCTCGATGATCTTGAGTGACCAGACTAGTCGTCGGCGAACCTCTCGCTCGATGTCTCCAAGGTCGGGGCGCTCATGGTTGAGCCTCAAAGCCGTCGCGAAACGAGCTGCTATTGCAAGGAGCATGAAGGCTCTCTGAAAGTCGCCCGTCTCCATGTGGTGTTGCACGATGAGCATGAGGGTCTGCATCCGTGGCACCGTTGGTGTCCCCAGATGTAGCCAAATGCTCTGCTCCGCGTCATGGATCCATTGTGAACCTGGAACCAGCCTGTCAGGATCACAATGCAACTTGGCGAGACCACACAGGGCTGTTGCAAGCGGCTCATGGGCCCGGTCGTAGCGACAACGCTGCTTCGTTGTCTCTGGGTGCAAAAATGCATACGATGGTATGGGATAAACATGTTCGAAAAAGGTGTCAATCAGTGTTGACATCTCGGCGGTGATGGCTAGGTCCGCCATCGTTGGCTGTGGCGACGGTCCAGTGCTGACTTCTGAGGGCGACGATGGCGTGGCGATGTCGCTGGAGTGCTGTTTTCCGGGCGAACGTATCGACGTCGGATAGACACAAGCAGTGCCTCGACGTTCGCAGTGGGTGCACAGAGGTCTCGTTGCAGAGCAGCGAACCTTTCTCGCGCGACAAGCAAGACAGGTAATGCGACCGCGAAGCTTTCTGGGCTTATCTTGAAGGGCAGGCTTGGGCTCCCCGTAATTGCCAGCCGTCGTGGAACAGGTGAGGCCCAGACGCTCACAGTTGCCGCAGACTGGCCCAGCGCCGTCACATCGGACCTGAACGGTTGTTAGGAACGCCAGGGTTTCATTACAAGCTGTCATGGTATTACAACTACCATCGGAATCCTAATGCTTACCTTTCGCCACCTGCATTGTGCACATGTTGCTTTGGGACCCGGCTTTTCGGCGGGAGAGAAGCTCCCGTCGCGGTCCATCACGACTGGAAAGATCCTGGAAGCAGCGCAGGCATGTCGTTTGATGCTGAGGAACGACTAAAGAGACTTTGCGTAGCTGCTAGCAGCGTTAAGCTATAAGAGGGGACAATCTTGATCTCTCTTGTCCAATGTTTTCCAGTTTCTAGCACATCTTTGTTGAGATGAGACCCCGATCACATGTGGTGGAGAACCGATTTGTCGCAAGAGTGGAGGCTGATGTCGTGATCCGGGGTGATACCAACAAAAAGGGGCGTCCGCAGCGCCGACGGAACGAGGTGCACAAGCCACACGAATATCTTCCCTTGCCTCGTCCACAAGCTGCCAAGACAGCTCTACACCCGGGGATCAGCTGTGGTCTTACTAAAGAAAGTACCTGGGCGAATCGTTTTCGGCCACGGAGTGCGAGCGGTAAATCTGTCTAATGGGGTACCACTAGTACCTGGCTCGTACCATGTCACGACCATCTCATCATCATCCCGCCTTCTGCTTTGTCCACATTGGAGTCGGAATCATACCCGTCTCAGATACATACTGCTCCCAGAACAGCACGAGCCTGTCCAGAATGTCTGGAAACTGGTCCGCCACGTCATTCATCTCAGCTGGATCTTCCTTTAGATTATACAATTCCCATCCCTCCTTGTCGGCTGACTGTGGAAGCCAGATCGCCTTCCATGCCCCTTGCCTGATAGCTCTCTGGCCAAATAGTTCCCAGCCATGAACGTGACTTTCTTCGTCGTGGATGGAGACCTCGTCGGGCAAGAACGACTGAAGATGTGGTACCCATGACTTACCGCGCGGCAACGCTACTGACCGGCCACGATATGTCGACCCCGGATGCTGCGCTCCCGCGAGGTCGAGGATGGTCGGTAAGATATCCATCACGGTAGAAAATGAGCTGCTGACGCTCCCGGGCTGTGCATGCAAAGGCGGGTAGCGAACGATGCAAGGACATCGAATACCACCCTCGAGAACCATGCTCTTGACCCCTCGACTGGGGGCTGTTCCTGCGCTGGCCCAACGCGGGCCGTACCAGATGAAAGAGTCTTTGTTCCCCAGGTTCTCAGTACTGTTGTCGTAGTACTTGTCAATTACGTGGGCCATCGTTTTTGGACCGCCCATGATCTAACCGCATGATGGATTAGCTTTGGAAACATCAAGGTGCAAAGATACATCCGATAATGCGCATGTACACTTACAGGCAGAGCCTCTAAGGCCGCACCTTCAGCCCCGTTATCTGACATGAACAAGATGAATGTGTTATCCAACTCGTCGGTCGAACGAAGATAATCGACGACGCGTCCGATGTTCTCGTCCATTTGCTCTACCATGGCAGCAAATATCTCCATCGTTTTGGCCGACCTTTTCCTAGCTTCATCTGTAAGGTCGATCCATTTTGGTGGCAGTCCATGTTTGCCGGCTGGTGGAGGGATGATTGAGTCTTGCGGCACGAGACCAAGATGCTTCAGTCGTTCCATGCGTGTTTGAGAGAGCATCTCAGGCCCTTCGTCGTACATGCCAGCTGGAGGAGAAGGTCAGGATTAGTCACTTGTCATAAAAAGGGCAGAGAACACCGCGACCATGGGCTTTACGTTTGACCTACGTACCGTACTTGGCGACCCTCTCGGGAGACGCCTGTAGAGGCCAGTGCGGAGCTGTGAATGGCAGACAGGCGAAGAACGGCTGTTCTCTTTCCGGCACTGTCCGGTTCTGAAGAAATCCTAGAAGCTTGTCTGTGAAGGTCACCGTGGAGAAGAAGTCTGGCGGTAGATCCTCTCGATGATCCAGGAACCTGTCACCTTCCATCCAGTGACCGTCTGTCCGTAGTGCTGGGAAAAAGACCTCTCCCGGCTCCAGCTGGGGCTCGTAGGCAAAATGGTTCCCCGACCCGGGGAGAAAGCTGAAGTTTTTCTGAAAGCCACGGGAACATGGAGCGAACTCCCTGGTGAGACCGAGGTGCCATTTCCCGCTCAGCATCGTGAAGTACCCCGCATCCGACAGAATCTCAGGCAGAGCAGCTACCCTGTGGTTGAGATAGCCCTCGTATCCCGGTTGGTTCTCGAAGTGTTTCTTGTGGTTCTGCATAAACTCCCACATACACCCAAGGCCGGCGATGTGGCTATCGGTGCCAGAAAAAAGCATTGATCGGGTTGGGGAGCACGACGGCGCTGTGTGGAAGTTCGTCATCCGCAGGCCCTCCGCAGCCAGGGATGTCAGGGTCGGCGTATTTATTTCGGAGCCATATGGGCTTGTGTCGCTGAAACCCAAGTCATCCGCGATAATGACAAGAAAATTTGGCCGTTTTTCTGACATGGCCAGTTCATGAACAGCAGAGTTTCGATAAGAGACAGACGTTGGTCAGCCGAGGAAGCCCAGAATCAGGTGTGGGATGGAGAAGAATGATCAAAGGAAAACAATCCAAGGCGTCAAAACGACGGGCATGCCTGAAAAGGGCTTATCAAGCTAAGAAAACAACAGGGTGCATCTTGTCTGCGATTGATGCCGAGTAGCGAATATTCCTTCCGCTTGGATCCCCTGACTGTCGCTGGGAGTGGAGACTTCGGATATCGGTCAAGTTTGAATTGCGTGCTCCCAGGGATCTCCAGATTATGGCGGGGCATTCTGCCACAGGCGTGTATGACGCGATCGAGGGCTTTTGGCAATGGACTTCCTCTGTGCTGGTGTCTTGCCTTGGTACCTACCTGGTATCTCATGGGCAGCCGAGCTGACTTGTAGAGCATTTCTCCGGAGAGCCACCCTGATCAAGGTCCCTATTGGACATTTCATGGTACCTGCTCTGGTCCACGGCCGAAAGTACGGAGAGACCAAGGAGACAGGCCAGACCAGATATGACCGACAACCGAAGTCTTTGAGTGACCCCGAGTCCATTCTCACCACCCTTGCGATTCGCGACCGACAACCGAAGTATTCTCCAGTGGCGTGGATTTCGTCACCCGAAGGCGGCTCGATACAATTGCACCGTCTCGATGCAAATATAAAGAAAGCTCGAACAGCCGTGAACTACAGTCTGAAGCTTTCGACAGTCGTGTTCTCCTGACGCAGTTCTGACTGCTCTATTCCCGCTGTCATCGCGAATCCCCCTGCGCCCTGAGGTTGCCCGTCATGGCTTTCACACTCTTCGAGCGCGTGCCGCTCCGTGGTATATTTAATAAGAGACTTGCCTTTACCGTGGCTATCTTGGCACTGTCGCAGTTCAACTTCGGCTTTGACAACAGCGCCTTCGGCGACATCCAGGCAATGGACCAATTTGCCGCGGATTTCGGAACCATGGGCCCAAACGGTGTTCGGGTTCTTTCACCCTCTTGGCTGTCCTTGTTCAACGGGTTCTCGGTCGTCGGATTCTTCACAGGTACGACTTTTGCGATGAGTCGCTCATCCCTATCATGTATTCTGAGCGACCAAATGCTAACAGATCCGAAACAGGCGTCCTTGTCGGAAACAGAATCAGCGAAAAGTATGGCCGTCGATTTACTGTCAGGACAATGTGCTGCTGGACCATCATCTGTGCCACAATCCTCGTCACGGCCCGCCACAGAGACCAGATGCTCGTCGGGCGCACCTTGAACCACATCTACACTGGCATGGAGCTTGCCGTGGTTCCTCTTTACCAGGCAGAGATCACTCCGCTCCCCGCCAGAGGAGCCGTGATAGCAACGTACAACACGGCTCTCGTCTTCGGCGGCCTCATCATGTCTTTCATCTGCCTTGGCACCAGCAACATCCCAGGCCGCTCAAGCTATCTCCTGCCCCTTGGCCTGTTCTACGTCATTCCCAGCATCGTCTTCGCGTGCACTTTTTTCATGCCTGAGTCTCCCCGCTGGCTCACCCTTCGCGACAGGCACGAAGAAGCACTGGAAGCCCTTCGGAGACTACGCGTCGGGGCCTTCTCAGAACAGCAGATCCTTGAAGAGATGTCATCAATCAGGGTCGCCTGCGAAGGGCAGGACTTCAAGCCCTCCGACATCAACCTCTTCGCTCGTTGGGCCCGCATTTGGTCCAGGAAGCATATTAAGCGTACATTGATCGTTTTGGGTACCAATTTCTTCCTTCACGGCACGGGAAATGCCTTCTCGACAAGGTACGGCACACTGTTTTTCAAGTCGCTGGGGACCATGAACCCTTTTGCTCTGAGCTCCATCCAGTCGGTAGCGGTCCTTTGCGTCTCGGTGCTCACCTTGTTTCTCGTCGACTGGGTGGGCCGAAGGCCGCTGCTGATCGTTGGATCATTTGTCCAGCTCTCCGGCCTGCTCCTCATGGGTGGTCTGGGCATGTTGCCGAGAAGCTTTTCGGTCACCAGCGGCATCATCGCCACTAAGATGCTCTTCGCCTTGGGTTACACTGCTGCCTGGGGGCAGCTATCGCACACCATCACCGCTGAGCTCCCCGCCGCTGAAGTTCGAGATCTGACCTATGCTACGGGTTCGCTCCTCGCCATCCTCACACAGGCTGCCGTCACCTTTGGGCTTCCCTACCTGCTCAACGAACCCTACGCTGCTCTGGGCGCGAAAGTTGGGTTCATCTTTGGAGGAATCACCGTCTTCGCCTTCTTATTTGCCATTTTCTGCGTTCCCGAGTGCACCGGCAAAAGCTTGGAAGAGATTGACATACTGTTCAATAGCAAGGTCCCCATCCGCAAGTTCAAAGAGGCCAGGATCGTCACCCAGGATTCCCAGGAAGATTTCGCCAACGCAAAGATCCAATTCGCGGACGGCCGTCAATCTCAGGTGACGGTAGTAGGGGTTTGAAGAGGTCTTCGCGCGTAGACTGTTAGGCCTGACACCTTGGCCGGTCAGTCTTAGTCGCGCGAGAGAGAGAGAAAGGATATACTCAGCGAGATTTGTACATATGCGGCAAACAGCAGCCAGAAGAATGTAGACAGAGGATGGACCTTGAGATTTACAACTGACTGTGCAAGTCGCCGACTCGGAAAACCAACGCTCACAATCCGTGATCGCCGTCGTTAGTCATACAGCTCGCCACATGATCCTGTGGAATGAGCACATTGAACCTGTATTGTATGAAGGTTGCTTCATGCCACCATATTGAGAGCACCTAGGAGAGCGAGCTGGCCTACCAGTAGGTCAGATACCCCAGCCACGGAGGTAAGATGGATCATGAAAGACTTATCAACACTTGGGTCGCGGCCGGAAGGTCAGTGGCAAGGGAAACAAAAGAAGGAGGGTCCCAAAGTGATGGGGAAGTGGCATCATTTACCAGTCTCCTGTATCACGATCACCAGTTGATGGCCTTCTCTCGGAGCCAGGGGGCACCGTTTCACTGAGGATGCCCATGAAAACCCGGGATTTGGCTTCCCTGCCGTGTGATCTCTGCACTGGTGAAAGCATAGCAAAACGCTGACTTTGGGCAACATTGGACGGAGCGGTGTTGGGCAACCCAAACAGCGAAGGGCAAGCGACGAAACAGCCCCGAAAGCTCCTAAAAGGATTGTGACCGTGTAAATGGAGATATGCGATGCTTGAGTCATCATCCCGGAAATGACTTTTGCTGGTTGGTTGGAGAGGCGCAGGACGCCAGGGTTCAACGCTCCCCAACGCCATGGTCCTGGCGACCGATGCAATTGTCCGACCACGACGACCAACGGTCGCCTCAGAACACGTGCCGACCGAACGACGTTTAACCGTTCTGTCGCCTCTAAGCTCGGTGGCTGACAGCAGCAGAAGTATAACTTGGTTGGTTTTCATGGACGCGGTCGCGACTTCAAGCTGAGTGGCAGCGCCCCCTCACTCAGACAGGCACTATTACCATTATATCACTTCAGCTCAATCAGCGGTGATCGTCAAGACGAGCATTCCGCGCCAGGACCCGACGGCGGCGTCTCCTATTGAACTCTGCATCGTAGCCACAGCGCAAGCCAAGGCACATCCGTCACGGTCTCGCCAATCGTTCCTTTGTTCTCCTCGTTGCCGTTTCCTTTCAGCCTTATTCTACCCCTGAACCTGGCCTAGCGGAACCGGCAAGCTCGAAGCATATCATGCTTATTATGTGTCAAGTCACATCAACGCCGCTGCGGCCGCCACCGCCGCCACCGCCGGCTGACCTTTTATTTTTGGGAGATCGCCTCGCGTTTGTGCCACGTCGGGTCGGAAAGTTATCTGAGCTGGGGCTGACCCGCCACGAGGACAAAGGACCTCTCGGCTTTGCGGCTGACGTCGGAGGTACATGCCAATTCGTCGGAAACACTCACATCACACCGAGGTCTTGTGCTTGGGAATGCCCTCGTTCCAGTACATACGACCATACCTGCTGGAGAACTCGGGATCCCGTCCGCTCTCCCCTAGATAAGCCAGTAAGGGCTGGATCAGTAGTTGGGTCGGTGACGACCAGCGAATACCCGGTGTTGTATGTTTTTTGGTGTTTTGCACAATTTTAATTGTTCTTTTGGTGTCAGTTGAGATTCCGGTGGGAGTCTTGGAGTGCGACAGGGGGTTTGGTACATCATCTTGTCTCTTGATGCGACCCGTTCGATAGGTAAGGCTGAAATGAAAGGCCATCGCCCGAGACATGCATGCCAGGGACGGGAATCACGGCAGGCGTGCCTGGCTTTCTCGTGTTCCAAGGGATCCGTCCCAAGGGATCACGGGGCTTCGCTTCGTGCGATGTGACGAGCGCCGCCTAGTCGGCAATGGCTGCGAGGTTAAATGGGATCACGAAGGGCACCGGGCGATCTGGTCCAGTGGCTAGAAGAAAGGCACGGCGTTGAGGCGTCGAGGCGGAGCGGCTGGACGCCGTCTTATGATCATCCCGAGTCTCTCTCCTCTCTCTCTCCGCCTCTTTCCTTTGTCTGGCGGAAGTGAATTCAAGCTCGGGGCCCCGGTCTCCCCGGGTCTTCTGGTGGCCTTGGCAGTCGGGTCGTCCAAGCGATCGGACGATGTCAAATTGAAGGCAACGTTGCCCGTGCTCGGTTCTTTTTCCCTGTACGCAAGGGGGGAGGGTGACCCGCCAGCCATGTCTTATGGCATGAGTCGACGATCCCTTGGGCCTGGGCGTCAAATCAATGCGAGCCAAACTCGTATTACCAGCAACCCCCTTTTCCTCACAGCAAGCCCATCAGCCAGGCGGCGTCCGACGCCTCGGAGCGATCTGCACCCGCTAGAGGGCGGTAGTCGCGCGGTCGGCCGCGCCAGGCGTCTGGGGAACCGTTCGTGGAGCTGACCTGACCATCGGGCTGGTCAGCCTGGCTGGCTGTCACACCATGACAGGACGAGCATGCAGCCAACGACGCCGGGCGAGCAGATCACCAGCAGCGCATCTCGTATTGATGACGACCGGGCCAGCGAATGCCGCTTCGTGGCGCCTGACAGCTGGCCAGCCCTCTCGCCTTTCCCTTGCCTGGCCGGACGCGCCTCCGTCTGTCCACCCACTCATCTCCCTCAGCTGGAAATAGCAAACAGGTGAGGCCATGCCCCCTTGGGCGGTACACTACCGTCTTTTGGGCCAGCCCGACTCAGCCCCCCGGCGCTAAGTCGCGCACTTGGAATCAGGCACAGGGGCTGACCGGCGCCCATTGGCGTGCAGGCGACCGGCCGGCGCGGTCGCAGGGCCTAGGCCTGCTTGTTTTCTCGTATGCACCCATGGCCAGAATGCACACCAATGAATGCCCACACTATTGGACTTACACCCCCCCGGGGGCAATATAACCTCTCCTTGCCCGTCGCTGTCTATCCATTCCTCTGCCTCTGGTTCCTCAGTTGAGTCCAGATCAACATCAGCGACGTCTTCATCCAACTGGACCGATCCTGACCGAGTGACCAAACATGTTGCTGCGATTCTCTCTCACCGTCTGGGTGCTCGCCACCCTCGCCTCGCTCGTGGCATCCCAGGCCTATCCCATCACGGGTGTCAAGGTCGCCTCGGGCGCCGCGGTTCCCTACAGGAAGAACATCAACATCCTGTACAAGAACGGAGGAGCTCCATGGTACGTACATACGCTTCCTCCGCATCACGCCACCCACCAGGCTTCCCCCAAGCCCTTCCATGCAGCACCCCATTCCATGCCAAGACACTTGGGATCTGACAGCCTCCGACAGGGATC
Organism: Verticillium zaregamsianum; assembly: GCA_002851755.1. Classification (NCBI taxonomy): domain Eukaryota; kingdom Fungi; phylum Ascomycota; class Sordariomycetes; order Glomerellales; family Plectosphaerellaceae; genus Verticillium; species Verticillium zaregamsianum. The sequence continues at coordinate 2,696,593 of NMXM01000011.1, read as the reverse complement.
TCTACCTCCGATCTCTGCAGGATCTCTATGCGCAGGATGCCAACAACCGCCTGTCCTACTTCCAGGTTGCCGGTAGGTCTAAGTGTATAGCTATCATCATCATGTTCAGTGTCTGACAGTCCAATGTGAAGGCATTCACGGCAGGCCTTACATTGAATGGAACAGCGCCGGCAGGAGGAACACCAACGGCTGGCAGGGCTACTGCCCCCACGGTGTAGGTTTAACAGACCGTGAATGGAAAAGACGTCGCTCTAACATGATTATCAGGAGAACCTCTTCCTCCCGTGGCACCGCCCCTACATCCTGGCCTTTGAGGTATGTAAACCCCAGCCTAGTTTCCCTCAAGCACAGTAGACTAACGCCTGTCCAGCAACGCCTCGTCGAGACTGCCATCAAGCTCGCCAACCAGTACCCCGCCGCCCACCGCGCCACCTATGTCAAGGCCGCCCAGACGCTTCGCGCTCCCTTCTGGGACTGGGGATACGACTCCCGCGTGCCTCCCGTCACCGTCCCCTCCAAGCTCAAGGTCCGCGTTCCCAACGGCAGCGGGCTGAGGACCATCGAGATCGAGAACCCCCTGCGCACCTACCGCTTCCCCAAGGCCGCCATCGACCAGAAGTTCGGCTCCTTCTCCCGCGATCCCCAGATCTACAAGTGCCGCGCCCCGCAGAACTACCCTAACTCTGCCAACGCCGCCATGGCGCGCAGGTCTTACAAGTCCTGGGTGGTATGTGATACCCGAGACGCCCCCCTCCTCGTGGCAGGCATGCGCTGACCCAGACTAGTACGACGCCCTTACCAGGTCGACCACCTTTGAGCAGTTCGCCTCCACCGGCAGCTCTGGCATCTCGCTCGAGCAGATCCACAACGCCATCCACTGGGACGGCTCCTGCGGCTTCCAGTTCCTCGACGCCGACTACTCGGCCTTCGACCCCCTCTTCATGCTGCACCACGCCAACGTCGACCGCCTCTGGGCCTACTGGCAGTTCATGAAGCCCGACCAGGCCTCCTTCACGCGCGCCTACAGCGGCGGCGCCCGCTTCAACACCCCCCAGGGCACCAGCATCGGCCCCAACAGCCCCCTCCAGCCCTTCTTCGCCGCCGCCGGCCGCTTCCACACACCCAACTCGGTCCGCAGCATCCGCAGCTTCGGCTACACCTACGAGGGCCTCGAGTACTGGAAGAAGAACGACGGCCAGCTCCAGCGCGACGCCACCGCCATGATCAACAAGCTCTACGCCACCGGCGCCGCCCGCCCCCAGGTCCGCAAGCGCGCCAACGAGGAGGTCACGCGCTACTTCGCCCAGGTCAAGGTCGACGTCGAGGAGCTCGAGCGCCCCTGCTCCATCGGCCTGTACGCCAACGTCACCAGCGTCGGCAACTTCATCGTCATGAAGCAGCCCGCCCAGGGCCTGTTCTTCGGAAAGTTCTCCCTCGACAAGGCTGCCGACCCTGTCGAGCTCTCGGACACCGAGACCAAGTCTGTCGTCGGCGACCTGCTGGCCAGCCTGCGCGTCGAGATCAGGAAGGTATGTTAAGATTGTCTTTCATCTCCGCTCATCAAAACAGTAAAGCTAACAAAGTCCCAGCACGACGGCACCATCGTTCCCCTCGAGTCCGTGCCCAGCCTGAAGGTCGAGCTCGAGAACGTCGACGTCATCCCCCCCGAGACCGAGACCGAGCTGCCCGAGTACGTCGACGCGCAGCAGCGCACGGCGCCCAAGGAGGAGCTCACCGACAAGCCCACGGACGCGCCCCCCGCATAAGGTCTTCGAAATTGTGAATGAAAAGCGGTCAGCATGTTGGAGTGAAATCACTCCCCACGTCAACGGGTCCAGACCGGGTGGTCTCCCCGACAAATCAATATTTCTTATTGTTGTTACATGTTTAGGAGTTAATGGGCACCGCCGGAGGGATCGGCGGTAATCACATAATATAGATATAATCTGCAAAACAACCTGTCTATTCCATTCTATGCCTATCCACAAAAAGCCCATTCAACAGACCATGCTTCTTGCGTATCAGTAGGAACTTACAGGCTGAAGAAGTTTGGCCTCTCGACAGTGATCAGGGCACGGAATTCCACCTGGTCCAGGACCTGGCAAATGACGCGTATTTCGCAGAGGTTCTCGTTTAATAGCACATTCGTGAACTGAGCCAGATACTCGTCGCGAGAGGGCCCATTGCTGGCCGTGGCCCGCGCGTATTCGTCGCCCCAGCTATCATTCGCCTCTCGCACGCTTTTGACCGCGTAGAGAATGTCGTCGGGCGAGCACCACTGCCACCCGTGCGAACAGGCCGGGAGACCTGCCCAGTCCCTCCCCAGCTTGAACTGCAGCTTCCAATGGATGATTTCTCCAAGCTCGCTCTGTCGCTCGTCGTCGACCCAGGCTACCTGCTCCCAGGGCCGATCGAGATTTTTCCAGCCGCCGCCGAGCTTGATCTCAGCGTATAGCTCCAGGAGGTCCCTGAGGCGGCGGTACACATGCGCCTCGTTTTTCGACCTCACCCCAGTGCTGAAGGCCTCAAGCCCAAAGAGGCAGACGAGGAGGCCGATGTGGGTGTCGTTCCATACATCGCCGTTTTCGTCGCGGTCGAAGCTGAGGCCCGGAATGGCGGCGATGCGGTCCTGGATGGCGCGCCTGGCCTGCATGGAGGTTGTGTCGAGGAGCTGTCGCACAGTGCTGGCCCACTCGGAGCTCTGGTTGTAGCAACCTTGTTTGGTGAGCGTGAGGGCTTCGGAGCAGGTTTGGGAGGTCATTTCTGTGGAGGTTTTGTCAGTGATGTCTTATGCCTTGGATGGAGCGTGGGGTTTCTCTTGAGTTGTGTGACGTCGAGTGGGTGGCTGTTGGGTTTGGTCTTGGCAACGATGATGATGCGCTGAGGAAGATTTTCGAAAGATGAAGATGCGCCATCATCAAGACCGGCTTCTGTGCTTATAACCCTCCCAAGCACTCGGTGTCGTGTTTCTTGTTCGAGGACTTTCGTTCTTTATTCAAAGGCTTTCGAAGTTGCTGGCTGTTGGACAAAGAATTAATTCGGAACAGAAAGACTTGTAGGGTCAGGCCGAATGCCTCCCTGGAACAGACTCAATCAGCCTGTCTCTGGATTAGCCTGTTTTCGGCACAAGGTCAATGATAAGGAGTCCATTGGGTGTTTGTCTTCTGTCGAGAACAGTTCTTTCATCGCTGGATCGCTTCTGTTGTGCTTGCCGGTGCCTGTCGAAAACGGACGGGGGATGGGAGGGACGGTGGTATTGAACTGACCATCGTTTGCTCTGACCCAGCAGGTTCTTCCCCTTTGTACAAACCCTTCGTAGTCGATCTTTGTGCACAAGACTTAGGCGGAACAATGGGGGTTTCGTCTTTGGTCGCTTGACCTTGACCTTCACTGTGCTCTCCAAGAGAATTGACTCCTAAACGAAAATAGAATCAATCTTGACCGGCAAGGTCAAGTTGCTTCCTTTGTTCGGACTGTCTTTGGGCACACCACCCAATCTATCACAAACCTGCGGGTCTTCAACTACCTCAGAAGCCTGGATTCATGCCAGCGTTCCCACTGCCCACCATCTGACACAGTTATTCACAAGAAACTGAGGCCTCCGAGTTGCGTCATTCAATCCGCCAATCTGCCTTTCCATAGGTGAAACGAAAATACCTCTGGTCGTTGTCAGGTTGCGTCAACCGTTGAGAACGGCCTCCATCACTCCAACATGCCCTTCGTCCCCGGTCCAGGGGCTAGACTGACCCCACAACGGAGGACGTCGTCAGCCTGGATGACGACGAGTCGTCGACAACGGAGCAAGCGAATTGCAACATGCAGGCTCTCATTGGCCACAGTCAGCTAATATGGGATTCAGGGTGCTCAATGCTATGAAGGCGCAGGGCTGGTGTGATGACCAGCCCCTTGCTCGCATCTTGACCCCAGGGGAGCCGCCGGTGTGCCTCAAGCTTTCGCCGAGCACTGTTGCAGTGCTCCCGATGTGGGGGAGAGCTTGGCCGCATGTGGCCGTTCATCTGGACCTCGGGAAATTCCTGAGATGGGTCCCCCTTGAAACTGAAAGCGGGTCGAAAACTCGCTGCTTTAGACCTGAGCCTACCTAGAGAGACCAGGTGGCCCTTCAAGTGGCTGGGTTTGCACATCTCAGCCACTCTTGCACCCATTCCACCATTGTGCTCCGGTCGTACGTTTTGTAACAGATCCTTTGGCATTGTTTTAACGATCGCTTAAAAGTACTTTTCTCTACACCCATGTTTTCCCATGGTTTTTACACAATTCCTGGAGGACGCCGGGTCTGCCCCCGGGGAAGACGTCCTGTAGTGCCCGTCTCACCGTTGTCAGCCTCCGATCGACAATATCCCGCCACTTCCATTCGTGAGCCAGGGCAAAAGGCTTGACCCAGGTAAAGGTACATTACTTAAGATAAGGTACCTAGAGGAATATGGTGTACTAATACAGAGCACAAAGATCAATGCTATTTTCAAATCCCCTCAACTACACTTGGCAGCACCACATTGTTGTACTCCCACAAGACGGTCGAGAAGCCGGCGGAAAAGGCGGCACCCGTATACCATGTAGAGCGACGGCCCTGAAGGGCAAGTTGCTTCTGGATGAATCCAGCCCGGAGGTCCTCGGCCGTAACACGCGGGTGCATTTTGCCGTGGTTCGCGAAGGCGCTGAAGGTAAGGTTGCCCTCGGATGCCGGGATGGTGCCGGCCTCGATCATGGTGTCAATGGACTGAGCGATAAGGGCCTGAATGCTCTGCGAATCGTCCTCTTCGGTACCGACGGCTGTGAACTGGAACAGGTCGTTTGTGCCACCAATGTAGTCCATGCGGCCGACCTGCGAAGCGGTCGGGAAGATGGTGTTGTTGCTGGAGCTGGTCTCCGGCGACCTGTTGGAGTAGGCCGTGCTGATCTGCAGCGATGGGTGTCGGAGAATGCCGGCGTATACAGTGGCATACTTGAACTTATCGAAGACCTCCTTCTCGGCCTCGTCAGGAGAGAACGGTGACATGTTCTCGGCAGTCGGTTCAAAGGCGATGAGGAGTCGCTTGGCGTCGATGCAAGTCACCTTGCCATCAGCGCTGGCCACCTTCAGCGAGACGCCGTCCTCGTCACGGGACGTCGAAACGACAGTGCTCGAGTACAGGACGTCCTCGCCCAAGAACTGGGCGACACTCTCGAACAGCTCAAACAGACGACCCGAGGCCGGGACAGCTGCAGCAGCAACGCCGAGCAAGGCCCGGACCATGGGGATGCCGGAGGCCTGCACCACGAACAATGTCGGCACGTTCATAGTGTCGCCGAGACCTTGGGCGGTAGAATCCCAAATCTGGGGTACAGCAGCCGCCAGGTCGTACTTCTCGACGAACTCTCCGAAGGGCATGAGAAGGTCCTCTGGGATGGACTCCGGGTCAGGGAAGTTGAGGAATCCTGGTAGGACCATATCTTCGTACTGCTCAAGAACGTCGAGATACCTCTGCAGAGCAGGATACATGTCGCCAGGGCCTGGTGCGACGAAGTCGGAGACTGGCTTGCCCGTCTTGAAGTCGACATACTTGTAGTCCAGTGTGGTGAACTCCATCGACCCGCTCGTCGACACATTCATGCGCGCCGGAAAGTCAAAGGTGTCCTTGTATTCCATCCATGCTTGCACCCCGACATTGATTGTCTTGCCAGTCTCGGGATCATTGTAGAAGTCCGTGTGACCGCCCTGGGATAAGCGTCAGATACAGTAACAGCAACACTAGCTGTCGAGCAGACAAGGTAGAGTGAACAAGGGAAGGGAAGGTAGGGAACTAGACTCACGAGCTGATCGGCCTTCTCCACAACAATCACACTCTTGCTGTGGTCGCGCAACCATACAGCAGCATGAGCGCCAGCCGCGCCGCCACCAACCACGACAACGTCGCGGGAGATGGACTGGTTGCAGCACCTTGAGCTAGCAGCCGCCCCCTGGAGGAGCATGGCTGCAAGGCTCACTACATTCATGTTGCTACTCCGCATGTTGACGAAGAAATGCCGATTGTAGTTCTGTTAAAGCTGGCCTTGCTTGCGAATGCTGCAGACTGGTGTTGTTGTGATGCAGGTGACCGGTAACAGATCCAATGCATGCATCCACGTCTGCCAAATGGCCGTGGAGGGCCACCGGGGATTTAAAGGTCGAAAGCTTGCTTGCATGAACTCGGTCATTGCCGACCATGCCGGCCGGTACGGGTACGAGCTGTTCACGAAACTCCCCTCGAAGAAACGTGTTATGGTTGCTTTAGGGGTATGTTCTTGGCTGCTGCGCCGCTGTTGGTCGGAGATTGTCATGCACCCGGGCTGCATACAGCGAAGGATGTAGCGAAGCACCAAGCACCAAGCACAGGTATACCGTGAAGGTTTCATTCCGTTATCATTTTAACCGCCTTGGCTGTGGCTCCAAATTGTTACAACGGGCCAGGGACGGGGAAAAGCTCCGGCTTGAGAAGACAAGGGTTAACCTACTATTCGAGAATCTCTTTGGCCTACATCTTTTCCATCGCACGACTTCTCAGAGCTACCGGCCCTAATGCACGGGCAATCACACCCAGCACCTGAGGATTGTACCAGGCTGCTCCACCCCGGCCATGAGTGAACGAGTCACGGGTATATTCCAGAAACAGCCTCTCTCTCGTACATTATTTTCACCACTGCCGACTACGCCTCTCCATTGCATTCTCTCCTCTTGTGGGAAGTTGCAATGCACTTGCCAGACTAAAGCATGTTGGCATCATAACTCTAATAGATCTGTCAACCCACCCTCCATGCGAACGAACCAAATGTGTATTTCAGTGATAGCACGTGGCCTTCCTGAAAGAGTAGCAGGTAATAAAAGGCTGGTGTCAAGGAGAGGAGAGGGCTCGACGAGAAGGATCCTACGCTACATAGCCCTGCAGGATGGTGGAGAGGTCCGAGCAACTAGTACTTACAGGCCCCTGTCCGAGGCAATTGACGACGCTTACTACTTGTCTAGGCACAATACCTGCTGGTCGTTCCCCTGATGTACCAGAGTGAAGTTACAGGTAGTCTAATGTGACCCTGGAAGCCCCCTCGACTGTGTCTTTTAAACCGTGTCGGGCCCACCGCAGAGTACAGCATGTGATTTCTAGCAATGATCATCTCCGTACGTACTCCTTCTCTCCACTTCGAGCATCCTGCGCAATGAACGAGCTCTCACCCGAGTACGTCAACGCGAGCAACGCAGGCCGGATCGCCGGCGTGGTCGGCGCTTTTCATTTCATTGCGCTCATCTTCGTCTCCCTGCGTGTGTATGTTCGGGTTTTCATGGTTAGGGCTTTCGGCATCGACGATGCACTCATCATTGCTGCTGCGGTAAGTTCCTCTCTCTGTCAACCATCCATCCATTCGAATACCCAATCATTGACTGAGTTGGATATTTGCAGGCTCTTGCGCTTGGATCCTGGATTTGTTTGATTCTTCAAATACCGTACGGCCTGGGGCGCCATGCTCTGGTCGTCTTGACAGAAGACAGAATGAAATTCGAGCAGATAACGTTTTGGAAGACGGTCATCTCGGATGGCTTTGCATTGGGACTGCTCCGAATTTCAATGGCAATCAGTCTACTGCGATTCAAGAGGGACTTGAACTGGTATCGATGGTCTATTTACGCCATCATAGGTATAGCGCCCCTCCTTGCCTTCCTACGTATCGTTGTCCCTGCAATGCTGACAAGATACTCATCGCGGCCGTAGGGTTTGTTGTGGCGTACTCTATCCAAGCAATCGCGTGGCTGTTTGTCTACTGCACGCCGTACTCGGGGTGGTGGGAGTTTCAATGGATGAACCCATTTGATCCAAGGTGTCACGACTTCAACCTTTTCGTCAATCTCGTGTATTGGAACATCGGTAAGCCCCGAGCATCCGCGTGCGGCACCAGATAAGTCTACACAAAGTGCTGATGCTGCGCTAGCTTGCAATATTTTCACCGACGTGTGCCTGGGAGCTTTGCCCATCCCCATCATCTGGAATCTGAAAATGAAGCTTCGATTGCGGATTTATGTGATTGCAATTCTCAATCTGGGATACGTGTCAGTCACTTCGAGTCTTTCTAATGTCACACTAACCAATCACCCTCGCTCTGCAGTGCTGTCCTGATGGGCATTCTCAAAGCCGTGTTCATGCTCACCACTGGCGGCCAGCCAGATGCTATCTTTGACTACTGGGTTCATTTCTGGCAAAAGTACGTGCACAAACAAGTTGACCTCTCCCCCATCGACCTGGAGACATAATTTCCATCCTTCTTCGCGCTTCCCTGCTGACGGTCTTTATCTGATCAGCCTCCAACTCAATACGGGCATCATTGCAGCTTGCGCGTCGTTCCTCAAGCCCCTCTTTGGACGCTTCCTAAAGATCAACAGCTCGGCCGGCTACTATCCCAGTAACCCGCAATACAACCGTAGCGGCCGGCCGCCCAACGGACATGCCGGCAGCAATGTGCAATCGGCAAGCAGGAGAAGGACGGGACTCCATGACCGAAGCACCCATGATGAATTCGAGCTACAGACGAAGAACGATCTTGGACTAGGGGGGGTTGGAGAACCAAACGGGATCGCGCAGTCTCAAGGCAGCAGGTCACAATCAACCTCGGAATTTCAGTCCTCGGCTGACGCTGGTTACGCCTATGGGGTTGCCTCCGACGCGAACAGCGAAGAAATCATATTGCAGAAGACGGATGCGGTTCATGGGATTGTACGGACCAGGGACTACGTGGTGAGGTACAGCAACAAGTGACGAGCTCGTGTGGTTGGGCTGGGGCGGGATTCCAGGCAGATTCTCTGTTCCACAGTTGTGAAAAAACTAAGCTAAGTCTCAGGCAAAAGATTGACCCAAGTCACCTCAACACGATCCAAAGCCACCGTTTCTGCATCTGTTCGTCTTGCATGATGTGCATAAACTCCCGTCGACTGAGCTGTGGCTGAACTTGGAGTGAGCCGAGCCTGTTCATGAGCTGCAAGAACGGCGAGAACGCTAATCCTCCTTGGTAGACACGTCAATCGTACGCTAAATCCAAGAGCCTATAGCATGGCAGACATAATCAGCGAGGCCGCCGCGCCTCCTCAGCACGTACGTTCCGCGGGCTTACGCAAGTCAAGGACGCACCCCGGAGAATTTCACAGCAGTGGGGGGTTTTTGATGAGGAAAAGGGGCACGCGAGTCACGGTGATAGCGCCGGCACCGCTTACGTACGTCGAAAATGCGACCTATTTTGGTGAAATCCCGTCTCAAGTCCCACGGAGCACCGACAGATCGGGAATGGCTTGATCGGACGACAGCCCAATGCCCGCCCACATGCCGACGGGATGTGGCGGGGCTAGCAGTGTGAATTAGACGTCGAAACATGCCAACGGCAATTGAACCCCACGATGGGGCAAGGGCAACGCGGCTCGTAGCGTGAGGGAGAGCTGCGCCTTGCATGAGGCTGAAGCTATGTGCTCTGCTCGGGGAGGGCGACGCGGCCTGAGTCGTTTGGCGAGCACAGCATCCTAGCCTGACGTCAAGGGAGGGGAAAATCGGAGATGGGAGCTGAGTATATAGAAAAGAGAGTTTTCGACCTCCAACCGTCAAAATTTCTCTCCAGTATCAGTACTCTCATAGTCTCACTCTCTCTTCAACATCCTCAGCACCTCAACTCAAGCTTCACCAACCGTCGTTTCGTACCAGTCTTTCCATCTCACTTCGACGCCTCACCAAAATGCGTCTATCTTCCGTCACTTCGGGCCTCGCCCTCCTCTCCCTCAAGGCTGCCGCTCATCCCGGCCACGACATCTCGGAGGAGATTGCTGAGCGCCGCGCCTACCTTGGCAACATTGAACGCTCTTCTCTTAGCCACTGCGCTGCCAAGCTCCGCGCTCGTGGCGTCGACCAGCGCAACATCCAACGCCGCGCTGCTCTCCTCAAGGAGGCTCGTGAGAAGCGTGAGAAATATTCACAGGCTGCACCGAAAGGTCCATTTGGCTGACAATTGATAGTTGCCTTGAAGAAGCGTGACGTTGACTCCGTTCTGGCTACCGACCACAACAAGACTGATCTTGGATACACCATCAACACCGACGCCGACACTCTGTTCAGCGGCCAGAACTCCTGCGTCCTCACCCCTGAGGTGACCCAGGGTCCTTACTGTGAGTAAATCATGTAGACTTTCTTGCTTTGGCAACCAAGCTGACACTCTACAGACGTTGGTGGCGAGTACGTCCGTCGCAACATCATCGAGGAGCAGGGGGGCGTCAACACCATCCTTGACTACCAGATTATCGATGTCGACACATGCGAGCCCGTTCCTGATGTCTACCTTGAGATGTGGCACTGCAACTCGACCGGTGTCTACTCCGGCATCGTCGCCAGCGGCAACGGCGACTCTTCCGACGAGTCCAACATCGACGCCACTTGGCTTCGCGGCATCCAGAAGACCGACAGCGACGGCGTTGCTCAGTTCGAGACCATCTTCCCCGGTCACTACACTAGCCGTGCCACCCACATCCACTTGATGGCTCACACCAACGCCACGCTCCTGGCCAACGAGACCCTCGGCAACGATGTCTACGCCAGCCACGTCGGCCAGACCTTCTTCGACCAGGACCTCATCACCGAGGTCGAGAAGACGGCCCCCTACTCCACCAACACCCAGGAGCTGACCACCAACGCCGATGACGGCATTCTCTCCGAGGAGGCCGCCACCGACGGCGTGGACCCTCTGATGGAGTACACCCTGCTCGGCGACTCCGTTGAAGACGGCCTCTTCGCCTGGCTCGCCTTCGGCATCAACATCACCGCCTCTTCCAAGGTCACCCCCGCCGCCTTCCTCTACGAGGATGGAGGAGTCGCCAACTCCGAGTCCGGCGGCGGTGGTGCCGGCGGCCCCCCCGACGGCAGCGGCGGTCCCCCTGACGGCAGCGGCCCCGGCGGCAACGGCACCGCCCCCGGTGACCTGACCTCCAGCGTCGTCGCCGACGCCACCAGCTCCAGCACGGCCCTCGCCAGCGAGTCCCCCAGCAGTGCTGTATCGACTCGTCGTTCCAAGTGTAAGCGCAGCCGTCCTACCTCGCGTGCTTGAGGATTTGGGTACATATATTAACCTCTGGACTTCCAGATGGCTTGGCAATGCTCGGGCAGCTGTTTGCCATGTGCATCGCGGTTGTCTTTGCCAGGGTCGCATTGGCGTAGCCTGTTTTGTACAATAGGGATTCGGGAAGATGGCCGCCGGACAGCCTGATTGCGGAGAGATTCCAGGATTGAACATTGAGGATTCATGGTTTGGGGGTAGCAAAAAATACGTATACATAAAAGAAAAAGTTACCCTCCAAGCTTTCGAGCCCGCTGCTCTGAATATACACGTTGGTATTTGGAGACATGCGCCAGTTTGCTGCAAAGGCGGCGACTTTGTTCCCTGCGGGTCCCTCGCGTCTTCAGGTCTAATTTCGGTACCTTGGCTGGCGTTAGAAGACAGTAGCTCTGAAAAGTAAGTTGCCCAGATTCAAGTATCTCATGGACTGAAACCATCTCGCCGAGGAGCGGCGATACCTCTGTGGGTAGTTAGTCCTTTCGGGGGGCGACACAGGCCGCGATGACTGTCTGGGGGCTTTCGCTACCGACGCTCGCCGTCATCTTAATCAAATTGGTAGACGCGTATCCTATGGCACAGCCGGATGCCCGGGTCTGAATGGGCTTCGGATATGCCGGGCTGCCGGCAGTTGTCCACAAAGTCCAAGCCATCTGTCATTTTGAAGCCCCAACTGAGCTCTCCGCCAAGTGCGTTCCCTGTGACAAATCACCGGCTTCCGGAGCACGTGGAATGGGGGGGNGGGGGGGGGGGGGGGGGGGGGGGGGGGGGGGGGATATTTAAAGCATTGGCAACAGAGCCATCACTGCACACGATGTCCCCAGTCGATACGGACGTCCTGGGCAAAAGTCGAGGCTACTCCAGAAAATCGTGCCTCAAAGACTGTCACGTCGTGTGACTCGACTTCATCGCCATCTAGTCCATATTCTCGGGCCAGATCGTGCTTTATGGAAGATCGTGTCAAGGTGTCCACGTTGCGAGATGCGGCAATAGGTCTACTGCGACATGCCCTATCGCAAGGCCTGGTTTTGTCATCTATCTCTCACGAGTCAGGAACCGGTATCTGCCGTTGTCGGCGGGCCCAGGCACGCTTTTGAGGCAGTCTGCTGTCGCGTCACGTCGCGCACCGTGCCACAGATATGCCCGCTCGGGTGCATCGGGAGCTTCTTGTCGAGCGATCACTCTAGCCTGACATGTTCCCAGCAAGCTGCGGAACGGGACAGAGGCGACAAATCGGCTGTCTTCAATCTGGCCATAGTCATGTGGAGCTGGTGGTGCATGGGGAAATGTGGCCTTCGTCAGGGTGGGATGAGAATCAGGTCGAGGATGACTGACCCTCCCAAGGAGAGGCTTTGTATCGCTGTTAATACGTTGACCACGAAATCCCGATCGAAGTTATCTTGCATCGAAAGGATCTAACTGATTTCGGTTGCTTGTCTCGAGAACATGGCCTGGAAGAAATATATCCATGGCGGATATGTCAGCAACTAGCAAATGCCATTGCGCCCCTTTCCTTTCTGGTTAGTGACTCCGGATGGGTTGCCTTTTTCAGCAAAAGCATATGCCAGCCGTGTCCGCCAGCCCCCTGCGTGGGTAGGTATGCCAGTTATCTAGATTTCTCCTCTGCGTCTTTCACGGTCAAAATTCAATCGCACGTCGTTTATAAGAGGGAGTTGGCAGTTTCGGCCCAGGGGCCAGGGGAACTTTTTGTCAACGAGTCAGTCCCTGTACGTGGGATTGGTAATGAAGTTATCATGGAGGCATCACTTCATCACTTCCAAATAGTGCTCGGATTCGGTCTTGTGGATGTGCTCTGGCCAGATCATTTAACAGACCGAATAACACCATCCATCGTTGCCATATCGACACAAGCAATCCTCTCCTTCTTCAGCAGTACAGTCCTCACGCTCAGACTCTCGCCATCGGGCTTACACCGAAATGCCCTCCCGCTGGTCCCAGCAGCCCTCGAAGGCGTTTTATATAGCAATCATCCTGCCAGTCACAGGGATGGCAACACTGGTTCGCCTCTCAGCATCGTCTGTTTTCCGAAGCCTGAGGCCCAGCCAAACATGGTCCTTCTCAAAATCGGCCTCTGTTATGTTTATCAGAGATGGTTTTCTCCGCCATTTTTCTGCAATCCGTCCACCCGCTCCATTGTCCCTTGAGCCCGGCGCGGAGGGTGATAGGTTTGCCATCATCCCCGAAGCCCATTATGACCAGATCACCGGCATGGCGGATGATGCCGAAATCCACCCAATGACGACAGGAGGCACCTGGACGCCTGTGGTACCGGGAGAACATGGAACCGCCGAGCAGAAGGAACTCCTAGTGACCCTGCACCTTCATGGAGGAGCCTACGTGTTAGGCGATGGCCGCGATAGCAACGCTGGAATTGTGGCGCGGAGCCTCATACAGAACACTCCTTGCACACACGTATTTTCTCCCCAGTACAGGCTCTCCAACAATGCTGGAGGACGCTTCCCCGCCGCGCTTCAAGACGCAATCGCCGCATATTCTTATCTGCTAAACGAAATCGGAATTCCTGTTTCAAGGATCATCCTTAGCGGCGACTCTGCTGGCGGAAATCTTGCACTTGCCTTGCTGCGGTATATCTCGGAACACGGGTTCTCTACGAATATTCCATGGCCCGGTTCTGTTCTCCTCTGGTCCCCGTGGGTCAACATTGCACCGGCTTTGGATCCCAGCAATGTGGAAGGTCACCGGAACTATTCCATCGACTGTCTGCATAGTTCTTTCCTCAATTGGGGTGCCGAGGCCTTGACAGATCTTGGGGTGGTGTCGGCTGAGAACCCCTACATCCCCCCGCTGCGGAAGCCATTCCGGATTGAGGCGCCTGTCTGGGTTCAAGCTGGCGACAAGGAAGTCTTCTACGATGAGATCTTGGAATTTGTCCAGGGTCTCCGATCCACGGGAACCTCGGTTGATCTATCTGTTGATGAAGACGCGCCTCACGATATCATCATGATGGCAGAAATGATCAAGTTTGTGGATGAAGCCAACAGATCCGCCGCAAAGGCAGGAGAGTTTTTGGAGACGCATGGGTCGAAGTCATAATTGTTACTGAATCTTTAAAATACAATTGCAATTCTTGCGACCCTCCCTGCGAGCGGTTCTAAGCGTCATTCATCATGCTGTTACAGAGTATTTATGAAATACGTAGCTTTGGAGAGCCTCATGTTCGGGCTGTCCGCTTGATGGGAGCATCCCATATCTGCTTTTAAACAGGTCTTAAGGATGGGTCGGGTCGTCACATGCGTATCGGGGAGAGTCCCCGACCTCAATCATGCCTCAAACAACGTTAGAGGACCCTGGCTGCTTAAAATACTTGGCGGTGAAGAAAACTAAGTCAATCATTGGCTGGATTACGAAGAACGTGGTGCCAGCGAGGAGACCAGACCATCCGGCTTTGATTCTTTGACTACCACGCTGAACTACAAGTGGGAGCCCTCCTCCTTCGGAAAGCTCAACGTAAGACCGACATTGGCACATCTTACTGCTGTAATCGTAAGGCATCGTTAGAGCATTTGCTTCTACCCGTGTTCATGTGAGCCTGATTTCCCCTCAGTTGCCTCTTCAATTCATTCACCCAAGGATTCTGAAGAGCAATGATTGATCATTGGACTTCGACTACTTTGCCAAGTTTCGGGTCTTGCGGAGTTAAAGGGTTCGGAGACGACGGAGTGCATGGTGCCAGCCTGGACTCCTGCAGACTCGAGTCAGCCTCCAGAAACGCCGATCTGTTGGGCAAGATTCACCGCACTTGAGGCCAAATGTTGAAGTATATAAAGCCCCGTTCCTTTGATATGCTACTTACTATTTCCTTAAATCCATCCGGCAGCACCTCTTGCACCACGGTTACGATTGATAAGACCTACTACCGTGCTGAGCTTGTTCAGTAGACCTACATCAAGATGGTCACTCCGACACCCCCAACTCGCAAGCTGGCCAAGAATGGCCCCGAGATCACGGCCTTGGGCTTTGGCCTGATGGGGCTCAGTATGGCATACGGAAAAGTCGGGTGAGGAAACCTAATAACTTAGATGACATGAATTCTTTTCGACACACTTGGCTGACATTCCTCAGCTCTGACGAGGAGCGGCTCAAGCTTCTTGACCGCGCCTGGGAAATTGGTGCCAGAAACTGGGACTCAGCTGATGCGTATGGTGACAACGAAGATCTTCTCGGAAAGTGGTTCGCTGCACACCCTGAACGACGCCAGGATATCTTCCTGGCGTCCAAGTTTGCTGGCAAAGTTGAGCGCGGCCCCCACGGCGAAATCATGATGGAGTTCGACTCGTCTCCGGAGTACGCCAGAGTCGCTTGTGAACGTAGCTTGAAGAGGTTGGGTATCGAGTCCATTGACTTGTACTACATCCATCGACTCGATGGCAAGACTCCTATCGAAAAGACTATCGAGGAGATGGCGAAGTTGAAGAGGTTCGTCCAACAATGGACAGTCTATGAACAGATATCTAATGTTCCTCGCAGTGAAGGCAAAATCAAGCACCTGGGTATCTCTGAGTGCTCATCGCGAACTTTGCGCCGTGCGTACGCTGTTCACCCGATCTCGGCAATCCAGGTGGAATACAGTCCCTGGACTTTGGATATTGAAGAAGAAGTGGGCACTTTCCTTCTTCAAACTGCGCGCCAGCTTGGGGTCTCCGTCTTCGCGTACTCGCCTCTTGGCAGTGGTATCATGACGGGCCAGTACAAGTCGATCGATGACTTTGACGCGGATGACTATCGGCGCCTTAGCCCTCGGTACCAGCCATCAGAGAACTTCCAGAAGAACCTGGTCCTTGTGGAGCAATTCAAGCAATTTGCAATGAAGAAGGGTTGTACTCCGGGCCAGTTGACCCTGGCATGGTTGCTCGCGCTGGGTGACGATATCATTCCTATCCCGGGAACAAAGAAGATCAAGTATCTGGAGGAGAATTTTGGGGCGCTCACTGTTGTTTTGAGTGAGGAGGAGAAGAAAGAGCTCAGAGCACTTGTCGATGCTGCTGAGGTGGCGGGTAGTAGGGGCCTTGGGCATAGCAAGTTAGCTGACACCCCAGAATTGTAGACCAGATGCGGTCGCATCCCTGGGGCGCCGTGAGTCAACCATCCGATATTTTACTACACCTGCTCCTGGTAGAAGTGTAAAAGGCGAAGAAAATCATTTCCCTACCCGCCATGAGAACCGAGGCCAAAGCGTTCATCGGCCCCCGTCCCTGGCAAGCTCTATGATTTGACCTTCACCGGGCTCCCCGTGGAATGGTTCCCCAACTGAGACCTTAGGGCAGGGTGGAGTGGTCTGTCTGTACAATGAAGATCAAGCCTTCAGATCATTTGACTATAGACTAGCTATTGAGAATAATAGCCGCCCTGTCGACCTGCCATGCCTTGAACTTCAGAGATATCATCGGTGGTATTTACTAAGCACGGTAGCCTTTGTCCCTGCACTGTTGGGGGGTTCGGTCGTCGACCGCAACGCCATCATAGTCGCACACTTCCAGGTTAAAAACGCACTGGGCAGTAGAGTCAAGCGGCACCGCCGCGTCGAAGGGGTTGGTGTCCTTGACTGGTTTCTTCCCGTTGGCCTCCCAGCATTTTATGACGCCATCCAGAAATTGCGACAGATCGATACCGTACTTGTCGACCAGCTTGTCAGCCTCATCTCTCTCTCCCTAAAAGCTATCCCTGTCGCCTCTAATCGACAAGGCGGTCTGTGAGTCGCCGCCACCATCGAAGTCAACGCATTTGATATAATTTCCAGTGGGCAACTTGCTGCGAGTAGTTCCAAGCGAATTATCAAAGGTAGTCCTTCTGATAAAACATCCGGCGGCCTGCATTGCAAGGCCGACAGAGAAGACCTTGACCGAGTTGGAAACGGATTGCTGCAGGTTTTTCTGGGTGAAGTTCCGACTGACACCCAAAAGGCTACGCAGCATCTATGGACTTTCTCGTGTCAAATTCTGCTCGGACTCTCCCACTATCATCACTCTCGCTCATGACATCGTCAGTACCAAGTCAACTCTGAACAGCAATCGTGGCGGATAACAGTGGGGCCAACCCTCAACGGGGCTGGGAACAACAGTAAGAATGCCGCTGAATACCCCGCTCTAGTAGCTCCGTCTCGAGCATTGGCTTGTCTAACGTGGTGGATGTTGTCATCAGCTTTTCCTACTTCCCCCCAGCCCCAGTTCCAAGCACCAACTCTGGGTCCTTTTCTTCATAAGTAGCTTCCCTCAAAGCAATCGAAGAAACTCTTGATCAGCCTCATACCTGCAGAGATCCTGCTCCCCTCTTTGTCGTTCCCTCGCTGTACCAATTCTTCATCATGGCTAAGCCGCTTTTCCGCTCCATCACCCTGATCTCCTCCCCTTACCACGTCGGCATCCCCGGGATCGCTGTCGGCAAAGGACCGGCCCACCTCAAGCAACGCGGCATCCTAGCCTCCATCGAGAAGTTCGGGATCCCCATGCAGGAAATCGAGATCCCATCCGTTGAGCACACCGCAGATGGAGAGATAGGCCGTAGCTTTGAGCTCATTCGATGCACATCCAAGCTGGTCTCGCAGGCCCACGAGCAGCACTCGTTCCCCATCATCCTGGCAGGCAACTGCAGCGCGGGCGTGGGAGTCGCAGCAGGCCTGAACTCCGCGGCAGGCAGGCTGGGTAAGAGGCTGGCCTGCGTGTGGTTCGATGCGCACGACGACTTCAACACCCCCGACACCATGACCAGTGGGTACTTCGACTCCATGCCCATCGCCATCATGGGCGGGCTATGCTTCCGGTCCATGGTGGCGTCTGTTCCTGGTTTCGAACCTCTTGATGTTCGCCGCCGGCTCGTCCACGTAGGCATGCGTGATGTCAACGATGTTGAAAGGCGGCATGTGGAAGAAGAAGGCCTGTCTGTTGTGTGGGGGGACGCTAGCCAGAAGGTCAATTTCAAAGAGGGTCTGGTCGGGCTCCTCGAGGAGAAAGAACTGTTGTCCCAGCCGACCTACGTGCATCTGGACGTGGACAGCTTGGACACATCCATTGGGAAGGCGAACCGCTTCGCAGCTCCTGGTGGCTTGCTGGAGGCTGACCTGGTGGGTTGTCTTGACCATGTTGGGCGTCAAACGACGCCACTGGCTTTGACCATTGCTTCCTTCGATCCCAGTTTTGAAGGAGCGGACAATATTGCAGACGTTGCCATCCGCGCGGTTGTCTCTTTTCTCAAGGCGTTGACCCAAAAGGGTTGTTTTCAGACCGACGCATGACGTACCTCACTCGGACTGTTTTGAAAAGCTAGCTGGCACGGATGAAGTCACAGCTGCATGATAGTGGTAGAAGATAAACACCCAGACTTACATTCAGAAGTTCCCCGGAAATGCACCCTCCTCAAAAAAACAGCGAGGGGTGAGTCTCGCTGCTTTAAACGAATGCGCTGTGACAGTTGATGCCCAACGCCGCCACATCACCACAGGCCTATCCAAGGCTGTGCCCATGTCATCACAATAATTCTCTAGAATAGCTGATATCTTGGATGATTCCACGTGACAAATACCCCGCACCAAGTTAGGTACTAACTGGCTCAGGCTGGAAAAGAACGTCCGTCTCGCCTCAAAAATGTCTTCTCCTAAAGCATTCCTCGTACCTCCGGCGAACACATCAAGATCATGGACAGATCTTCTCCAGGAAGATTCGTGTGCAAGCTTCGTGTGCGTAAAAAACCAAAGTCTCTTCGGGGGCCGACAATGGAACGGCGGAGGAGCGATCCAGAGAGATCCATCGGAACCATCGTCGACCATATCGCGTCGTACTATCGACATTCTTGGTAGAGGAAATGAAGACACATGGGTGGAATGGCAAACATGGACTCCAGACGCAAACGCATTTCATCATGTTGACGGACAAAACATCTGCCGCGGAAAAGCAATGCAAGTGAACTGTGTTTCTGATTCGTCGAACAGAATTTATGCACCAGGAATCTGGCGGAATCGCGGACCCCAGGATGGACTTCAGATTCCCTGGTCACTTCAAGATGCATGGTACTCACACGGGAAGACGATACGATGGGGCTACGACGGCGTTGACGAGGTCGGCCCAGCACAAAGGAGTGCCCCCGAGTTTCACACATCGAAGACCACGGAACCGCCACGGACCTTTGCCAATAGAGAAGCTTTGTGCATCTTTTGCCGAGCGGTTCCCATTGGCAGCCTTTTTCATTCTCCCGGACGAAGACATGAAATCACCCGCTCCGATCTAGGAGCACTAGAAGAGTCGAAGAACTGTCCGCTTTGCATGCTAATCGTCTCAGTCCTGGAGAAACGAGGGTACGATGCAGCGGTCATCAGCATCTACTTTGAGCCCGAATCATGCCCAACTGAAAAGCCCTACGCCTGCGGTCTGAGGCTTTCAGTCCATTGTGGGCCGGGCATGACGCATAGGGAAGTGGTTGCTCTCCCTATCCTGCCGAAAGGAGGAAGCGATAGCCATGTCCAACTACTCTCTCAATGGCTTCGTATTTGCGATGAGGAACATACGCATCCTATTTCATTCACTGCTGAGCTCCCTGCGAGGGTGTTGGACGTTGGCGACCTCCAGAACAGCAACAGACTACATCTCCATATCAGCAAAAAGGGACAGCGAGGAACATACACCGCGCTATCGCACTGTTGGGGTGGCAACACATTCTGTACCACGAGATAGACTCTCAATGCTTTCTGCAATGCTTTCTGTGAAAGGATCATCTTCGACGAACTGCCGCAAACTTTCCAGGATGCAGTCACCATCACCCATAGGCTTGGGATACGATACTTGTGGATCGATTCTCTATGCATCATCCAACAAGATGAGGAAGACTGGAGACAGCAGAGCGTGCTCATGGAGAGGGTGTACACCTCAGCGTACTTCACTATAGCAGCTACTTCGGCCAATGGCTCCAGCGAGGGCTTCCTTCATCGCAAGTATGCAAAATCCGTCAAGCTCGAGACTCCGGGCCGAAACCCGCCCGATTTGGCGTTCATCGCCGATATCAGCGACGATTTTGAGAGGGAGGTCGAAAACAGTCCACTGAGCAGGCGAGCTTGGGTGCTTCAAGAGCGGGCTCTGTCGTGACGAACTCTCCATTTTGGTGCGGCTCAGACATTTTGGGAATGCGACGACGGAACTCGATGTGAGACCCGGGACCAGATCACTCCATCGCCAACGACCTTGGGGAGTTCATCATATCCAGCCATGCTCCCCGGCTCCCTCACTGTCGGTGGAATTGCAGCAATCGAAGCTGTTTTCAGCAAGTATTCGACCATGAACCTAAGCCACTGGCCTGACAGGCCTGCTGCCATCGTGGGGCTCGAGTCAAGGCTGGCAAGGTATTATCGTACACCGAGCCTGTACGGAATCATCGTCAATTGCATGGGGCGAAGTCTCATCTGGATGCGAATCGGGACTTTGCGACTGAAACCGATAGTCTTCGAGGATTCGACGGTGCCGTCGTGGTCTTGGATGGCGTACCAAGGCCCTATTGGGTATGACCCGCTACTCAAACAAGGCTGGACTTGGGTTACGTCTATCCATCTCACATCTCCTTCCAAGTTCGAATCGACTGATGACTTCCTATTTGCCATTGCTGGCCCGTTGGCAAGATTGGTCCCTGGTTTGAGCGTTGAGCCCCGGCCGGATACTACTTGCACGATCAAGGACCAAGAGTCGCGTCACATGGGCTGGATCAAGTTCGATGGCGAGGACAGACTGGACATTGAAGAAATAGGATGCATTGTCGTTGCTGATAGTGCTGACGATTGGAGAGGAATTTCGGTGTCGGATGCTGGGAAAATTGTCTTGATAGTAACGCAGAAAGCGGGAGAAGTGCGTGGTGGCAGGAAGATGTACTCCAGGCTAGGAGTAGCGGTGATTCAGGGAGGGGCTTTAGAGGATCGTGGCGATGATTGTGTCGTAAACGTAATCTAGGCCTCGACGCGAACTTGCTAGTTAATGGCTTTTGATTTTTCTCCTAGCTTGAGATAACTTGCAGAAAGTCTCAAGATCCGTCACAAGCAGCGTGAGTCCTGAGAAGAAGTCCCGAACCCCCGCTCCTGCCCCACCACCGGCGCCGTTCCGTCAACTGCCGTCAGCAGATCCGCTGCAACGGTCGTCCTAGTCTCCACTGTCCCGTCCTTGAGTGTCCAAAGGCTAAGCAATCTGGGTGGCCCAACGACGCTGGAAGATGTTCAGCGCGATACCGGTTCGGAGGATTGCACGGTTCCAGCCCAGGACATCACGGTGTGTTCGAGCGAATTGTTTGCTATCAGCATACCTATCGAGATGGAATAGATTGAGCGATATATATCTGTTTCGAGTCATCCATGCCGAGGTCATCAACTGGTCCCTTCAGGCGTCGCACCTTGATGGCCCCGCTGGCCGGACGACAGTGACCAACAAGGTGACGAACAAGGTGATGAGCACTGCGAGCTCAGGAGTAGGAGGCGAGCCCCCAGGATCACCAGCTGGCAGCAGATGGACGACAACTAGAAGGGGTCTGGTCTCTGGTTCGGTCGCTCCCTGCCGTGGGATTCGGATCCCGGCCGATGAGCTGAGCCGTCGACAGCAGCCACCCCAAAATGGCGCGCATCCCTCGCTTGTTGAAGCGGGACAGACACCATGGCAAGAGGCCGCCAACGTGATCAACAGTGAAACCCCGCCCGAGCTTAAGAAAGAAGGGCAACAGCGTGCTGATTCATTTCAGCGAAGGTGTCAGATCGAGACTTTGGGGTTGGCGCTAAGCCAAGACACGAGTGGGGGGGGGATATGAAGGTGAACCGACTGGCAAGAGAGTTGGTGGTGAGGGACGCCAGCGCGGAGGCGGAGAGGTTGGGGAGGTTCAGGGGATCACGACACTGGGGTCACGCGGACCGGGGAAAGTGAGCAAGTTGAGGCCCATGCTCCTTGCTCCATGCTTCATGCTTCCACAACATGCGGGGTTCCCGAGTTGTGCTCGAATCCCTGAATGGCTCCCCCGGACCCGAGATGGCTGCCCTTGGACGCTCACATGCCACGTCTCGCCAGTCAGAGGGCATCGCTGGCGCTTCAGACGCCCGCAGGGTCGGCAGACGGCGCAGAGACGCGGGGGAGGGAAGAAGACCAGCTCTCAGCTCTGTCCACCGGCGTGGCATCCAGGCGCATGTGTCGCACGAGATGGCGTTCAGTGTCTTACCACGGCGGCGCCCAGTCCAGGCCGACGAAAAGGAAGGGGTTGCATCCCTCTGGAGGCGTCGGCAATCGGGGTTGGCCGACATCATCTTGCGGCGTCCGAGATGCAGGAAACGCGACGTGGACGCGCAGCGTGCTGCTCGTGATGTGATAGCGGCTGGTCTGGGAATGTGATCTCTGGATCGGCAGCTTGGCTGCTTCCACCCATCTCGCTGATGTATTTCCCTCCACGAAAACAGCCCGAGTCTTTGGGGTGCAATCTACAGCGTGGTAGGGGAAATGGGGGAAACGGGGCCTGGGGCGCTTCGCGTGCAGCGGCACAGCACCGGTGCAGCTGTCGTGTCGGCGCCGTGACGTCATTCGCAGGCAGGGCTCACCGACACCTGACATTGGGCGGCGGGCGGAAGGTGCGACGCGCGCAGCCTGGGCGCGCTGGGCAGAATGGCAGGTGCTCGGATTACGTGGCTCAGGTGGACCGACGGCGCCTCACGTGCAGGCGATAGCGAAGTTGACGCTAGGCAGGCACAAGCTGCACTGAGAGAAGGAAGTGACAGGAGGGAGGAAGTGACAGGCCGGTTGGGCGGGCAGGAAGGGAAAGGCTCGACAGGGCAAGGTGCTAAGAGAAAGGTCAGGGTAGACTGACCGTGGCAATGTCGCACCTCAAGGGTCCCGGGCGGCTGGGCGAAGGGAGCACGCGGTCATGCCACATGCCACTGTCTCACCGCTCGTGCGACCCCCCAGCACGCTACACTTCATACGAGCGAGCCTCTTGTTGATCCTGCCGTCGTCTTCGTCTCGTCTGCCAACTGAAGGGTGCCCGGCGTTCTTGAAGGGAGCCTATCGAGTGGTGCGACGGGCAAGAACGACGGGCCAGAAAAATGGGCTCGGGACGTGCATGCGCCTCCATGACTCCACCTTTCCCCACCGCCTCCTCTCCTCCTCTCCTTCCCCCAACACTCCAACCCTTGTCTGCCTACCTGCCACCTACAACCTGACCTACCACCTAGGTACCCCTCCCTCCTGCCCTGCAGCGTGGTAAGGTGCGCCGCCGCTCATTACCTTCCCTGCCTGCTACCTCCCCCCAGGCGGCGAGCCCCAAGGCCCCAAGGGTCCTCAACTCCTTGGCGCGATCTGGCGCCACATGCGCTAGCGGCTAGCCTCGCTGACTCGAGCTTATTTTGGCTTTGTACAGTGGGTGGTGCCGCTTCGTTCGTTCTTTATCTCCCTCGACCACCGCTCCTCCCGGTCGCTTTTGACTTCGGCTTCCTGTCGTCTTCAACCTACAGACAATCTCACCGTCAGGGCCACCACCACAGCACGCCCCAGCGCTGAGCCCGCGAGGTCAACACCACCCACCATGTCCGACGACGGCAACAGAGCCCCTCCCCAGGGCGGCGTCATCGAGGGCGCCAACCCCTCCGAGTACAACCCGTCCGACCCTATCGTCATCTTCATCATCCAGGTTGGCTACCCACCACCCCGCTGCAAGTCGTACACAGAGCTGACCCCACGCGCTTCCCCAGGCGAGCATGATCCTCATCGTCTGCCACGCCCTGCACTGGCCCCTCGCCAAGATCCGCCAGCCTCGCGTCATTGCCGAAGTCATAGGCGGCATCATCTTAGGCCCCTCCGTCATGGGACGCATACCGGGCTTCCAGGACGCCATCTTCCCCGCCGCATCCATTCCGAACCTGACACTGATTGCGAACGTCGGTCTCGTGCTGTACCTCTTCATCATCGGCATGGAGACGGACGTCGGTTTCCTGCTGAGCAACTGGCGCATCGCCACCTCCGTCTCCGTCGCCGGTCTCGCCTTCCCCTTCGGCATGGGCTGCGCGCTGGCCTGGGGCGTCTACAACCAGTTCTCCGACGATCCCGGCATCATGCACATTGAATTCCCCATCTACATGCTGTTCGTCGGTGTCGCCATTGCCATCACGGCCTTCCCTGTCCTGTGTCGTATCTTGACGGAGCTCAAGCTCCTCGACACCTCTGTCGGTGTCATCACGCTTGCGGCTGGTGTTGCCAACGATGTCGTCGGTGAGTGGCAGCGATCGCGAACCTGCCCCGTGAACACCACGCTGACCGTGCCACAGGCTGGATTCTTCTCGCCCTCTGTGTCGCCCTCGCCAATGCCGGCAGTGGTCTCACTGCCCTCTGGATTCTCCTGGCCTGCGCCGGCTTCATGCTCTTCCTCTTGTACGGTGTCAAGCCAGCCCTGTTGTGGCTTCTGCGCAGGACCGGCAACATTGAGGATGGTCCCTCCCAGAGCATGATCTCCCTGATCCTGCTCATTGCGCTCGCCTCCGCCTTCTTCACGGCCATCATTGGTGTCCACGCCATTTTCGGAGGCTTCATGGTCGGCCTGATTCTGCCGCGGGAGAACAGCTTCAACATCAAGGTCACCGAAAAGCTCGAGGATCTGATCGGCGCCATCTTCCTGCCGCTCTACTTCACCCTCTCGGGTCTGAAGACCGATATTGGCCTCCTCGACAGTGGCATTGCCTGGGGCTACGTCGCCGCCGTTACTCTCACTGCGTTCTTCGCCAAGGTCATCAGCGCCACCATTGCTGCTCGCCTGAACGGCCTCGTCTGGCGCGAGTCGTTCACCATTGGCACCCTCATGAGCTGCAAGGGTCTCGTCGAGCTGATTGTTCTGGTAAGCTTCTCTCGTCCATCGTCGCATGATGCCTGCTAACCCGCACAAGAACATCGGTCTGCAGGCTAGGATTCTCAGCACCAGGACGTTCACCATCTTTGTCGTCATGGCGCTGCTCACGACTTTCGCCACGACCCCTATCGTTTCGTTCCTGTACCCTCCGTCCTACCAGAAGAAGATTGCGGCCTGGAAGCGCGGCGAGATCGACTGGGACACCGGTGCGCCTATTGGCGCTGCCGCAGAAGGCTCGGACAGTGGCATCGTCAAGCCCGCTACGACCCGTGTCCGCCGTGTGCTCGTCTACCTCCGCTTGGACAACATGCCCTCCATGCTGAACCTCGTGTCGCTGTTCGGCAAGCCCGCCTCGTTTGACCACACCGAGCACTCTAACGAGAAGACTGTCTCGACCTCCGAGACGCATGCCATCCAGCCAGCCGTCAAGGCTCACGGCCTCCGCCTCATGGCACTGACGGATCGTGACTCCTCAGTCATGACGGTCTCGCAGGTCTACGAGTACAGTCGCAACGACTCAGTCGTCAACATTTTCCGAACCGTCGGCCAGTTCCTCAAGATCGCCGTCTCCGGTGAGGTCGCTGTCATGCCCGAAACTCGTTTCACGGAAGCTCTGCTGGCCAAGTCGACCGATATCTCGTCTGACCTCCTCCTGGTTCCCTGGAGTGAGACGGGCAGCTTGACCGACTCGCAATTTGCCACATCGGAAAGCAAGCTGACTTCCACCACGTACATCAATTTTGTTAAGTCCATCTTCGCGTCGACTCAGCACAACATCGCCATCTACTTCCCCAAGGGCAACAGCACCCAGCCCACAACAAACCCCAACCAGGAACGTGCCAAGCTTATGCGCGCATACTCGTTTAGCGACCTGCATGACGACATTCCTGCCATCCCAGTCACGAACAGGTCTCACCACATCTTCTTCCCCTACGTGGGAGGCCATGACGATGACTTCGCCCTGATGCTGGTTCTCCAGCTCTGCGAGAAGCAGAACGCGACCGCCACCATTCTCCACATCTCTGCCGACGCGGCGCAGGCCAGCGAGGATGACGTTCCGTCGTTCATCTCGTCGAACGCCGCCAGCTCGGTCGCTGCGCGCATCAAGTACGAGTCGGTGACGGCGACAAACGCCGCCGAGGTGGCGCTGAACCGTGCGAAGGAAGAGATCCGCGCTGACAACCGGGACGTTACCTGGCAGAACCTGGTTGTCCTTGGCCGTCGCGCCGAGAAGTACGTGGGCGATGAGGTCAAGGACTGCCTCGGCGCTATTGCGGCGAACCTCATCTCCAAGAGCGTCAACGCCGACCTCCTCATCATCCAGGCCAAGGCCTCCGGGGTTTGAGGGGTTTGATTCTTGTTACATATACCGCGGTGTGCTGGAGTTACAGAGGGCCACGGCCGCTCTATGACAGATTCGTTTGGGATAGCGAGGACTTTGATTTCTTCTCATATTATTTGACGGCACAGATTGGAACATCGGTGTCTGGTTGGACATTGCATTGTTGGTAGATACGGAGACACCCGGTTACATGCTGGAGCTTACCGCCCTGTAGAGGGCTGATGACCAATTTACTCTATTTCAGAAGCCGTGCCTAGCTGCGTGGTGACACGACAATATGTGCCACTGACGATGCGCGTAGGATACTACTCCCGAGGACATTGCTGTGCTAGCACGTCTAGCTTGGCCCGTCTCTACAGACACTTTGCGCCATGCGCTTGAACTGAGAGGAACATCCTCTTCGGGCGGGGGAGCCCATCCACTCTCCGTCGTATACGATGTCGCCGCCGGCTACGAATGGGATTGCAGTCGGCAACCGCTGCGAACTGCCTGCGCCAACGCCACCGTATCTCTGTCCCGCCCACCTCCGCGTCAGGTTGACAATATCAACCCGCTCATCGCGCTGGATCTCGGCCCGGCGAGAAGCTCTTTCGGCCCTGCCATGCCCTGCTGATCAAAATATCCGGATGCTAGACGCCGCTGCCAGGACTTGCCACTGGGAAGGGCCTATCGGAGTCCTGCCGAACAGATTGGGCAATCGAGAATAAGCTACGCGATGTGACCAAGCTCCTCGACACCTTGTCTGCCGCGGGCCTGGCCAGAGGATGCAGCGCCGTTTGCCCCAGCTTCTGGGAGAATAAGGGGCTGACCGCACCAACCGTGTCAGTTGGGGTTGCATCCGTGTCTGAAAGGAGCAAATTCCGGATCGACATGTACCGATGGCTTGGATCCCGCGGCTTGGTGACAGCGCCCGATCAAGCATGAGGATAAAACACCATAAATACGCGGAGGTCTCACGAGAATTGGGCTGGGATTACCATCAGCCTCCTCATCCCATCCGAATCCCTCTGCCTGCACTATGAAGGTCCTCGCACTCCTCGCCCTCGCGGCCACGGCTACGAGCCATGCAATCTTCCAAAAGGTCTCCATCAACGGCGTTGACCAGGGCCAGCTCAAGGGCGTACGCGCCCCGTCGAGCAACTACCCCGTCCAGAACGTCAACGATGCCGACTTTGCCTGCAACAAGAACATCCAGTACAAGGACAACAACGTTCTGTCGGTCCCGGCCGGCGCCCGCGTCGGCGCCTGGTGGGGCCATGTCATCGGCGGGCCTCAGGGCTCGAACGACCCCGATCACCCCATTGCCGCCTCCCACAAGGGCCCGTTGATGGTCTACCTCGCCAAGGTCGACAACGCTGCCTCCGCCTCGCCGACGGGTCTGCGGTGGTTCAAGATCGCCGAGGATGGCCTGAGCGGCGGCCGGTGGGCGGTCGACACCATGATCGCGAACAACGGTTGGTACTACTTCGATCTGCCGACCTGCGTCGCGCCAGGCGACTACCTCATGCGCGTGGAGCTTCTCGCGCTGCACAGCGCGAGCATCCGCGGCGAGGCCCAGTTTTACTTTGAGTGTGCCCAGTACGTCCCTCTCCCGCTCATGGCAAGCAAGAAGCATCTTCTAACAGTCTCAGGATCCGCGTCACCGGCTCCGGCACCAACACGGGCTCCAACTTTGTCTCCTTCCCCGGCGCCTACTCGGCCACCGACCCGGGCGTGCTCGTCTCCATCTACGGAAACACGGGCCAGCCCGACAACGGCGGCCGCTCATACGCCATCCCCGGCCCGCGGCCCATCACCTGCTCCGGCAGCCCGCCCTCTTCGCCGCCCCCCTCGACCCCACCGCCCAGCACGCCGCCGAGCTCCCCTCCCCCTTCGTCGGGTGGTGGATCGGCGGCGCTGTACGGACAGTGTGGTGGACGGGGCTGGACGGGACCGACGACCTGCGCCTCGGGGACGTGCAAGGTCTCGAGCGAGTACTACAGCCAGTGCCTGCCTTAGGGGGAGGACGACTCGGGGCGCAGCTTGGGCTAGGGATGGTGCTTGGTGAAGCCATCGCGGGGTCTGTGTTCAATGTACATATTCTGTGGACGGAAGTAGCTAAGCCAGTTGCACTCTGTGGCTCCGTGTCTGTCCCTCCTGATATCCTTGATCCTGGCAAGGCGTCGTGACGAAAGTTTGGTACCCAATCACATTGCGAGCATAGATGGCTTCGATATTAGCCCGAAGGGGCCCTGGCGTCTCGGGCCTAGAATGTGATGGACGACGGAAGGCCGGTCCCGATCTTGTTCGGGACGAGGCGTGGATCAAGCGTCCCGGCAGAAATGCATTCACTTTAGGCTTCATCAGTCTAAGCATTCATGATGTTAAGTTCAATCTATGTAGTAATCTTGCCATCATGCCGTTCTCATGTGCGGCATTCACTTGTGCTCCCCCTTCCCAATCCTCTCGCAAATCTCCTTGAGCCTGTGCGCAGCCCACTCAAAGTCCTCCTCGTCGAGGTAGACCTGAGCGCTGAGTCGCGCGTACCACCTCCCCGTGTGAACGGCGATGGGGATGAACGTCTTGTGCTCGTAGACCAGAGTCTTGTTCGCCCACGCGATGGCCAGCGGCGTCTCGGCCTGAGAAACCACCACGCCATCGGGCCCGCTCGCGTCGTCGCCCGTCCGCACCGGCAGCCAGAAGTTGACCATGGCGCAGTCGGTCAGCGTGCCGGCGGCGTTGTCGATGACGTCCGTGCCGAGGATGGCGGCCGCCCGCCTGCCGCCCTCCTTGGCGAGCCGCCAGAGGTACGCGAGGATGCGCGCCTCGCCGCCGAGGACGCGCTCGCGCCACTCCAGGGCGTCCTTGACGACGAGGAAGGACGTGTTGTCGACGGTGCCGACGAACTGGAAGTTCTCCACAAAGGCGGACTTGTCGGCGGGCCGCGGCGGGAGGGGGTTGAAGCGGCCGGCGGCGGCGGCGTCGCGGGGCGCGTAGCCGTGGCTCGTGGGCAGGGTGGTGCGGATGAGGTGCTGGTTCCTGACGGGCACGTAGAGGAAGGCGCAGCCGCGCGGGGTGTGCAGCCACTTGTGGCAGTTGGAGAGGACAAAGTCGGCGTCGAGGGCGGCGAGGTCGAGGGACAGCATGCCGACGCCCTGGGCGCCGTCCACGAGGCTGAGGACGCCGAGGTCGCGGCACGCGGCGGCGACGGCCTCGAAGGGGAAGCGCACGCCGGGCAGGGAGGTGACGGTGTCGAAGGTGGCTACGCGGGGGGTCTTGCCCTGGGCGCGCGCGGCGGCGACGGTAGAGCGGAAGCGGCTCACGATGGCGGCGTCGTCGTCGGCCGGGTAGGCGACTTGGATGACGCGCTGGGTGACGAGCGGATTGGCGTCGGTGATGGCGTCGACCGTCTTGCCGCAGCCGCCGTAGATGGTGGAGAAGGACACGATCTCGTCGTTGCCGTCGGGGTTCCAGACGAGGTTCTGCAGCACGACGTTGAAGGCCGTTGTGGCGTTGGCGACGATGACGATCGTGTCCGCGGGGGCGTTAAGGTGCTTGGCCAGCGCGACGCGGGCGGCGTCGAGCAGCACGGGGTACTCGTACCGCGTGTACAGGTCCGGGACGGACTCACAGCGGAGCTGAAGCGCGATCTGCTTCTCTTTGATGACCCGGGGGACGGACCCGAAGGAGCCTGGCAGGTGTGTGAGCGGCCGTGTGGATGGGTCTCGTTCAGAGGGGACCGACCGTTGTTCATATTCCTCCATTCTGGGTCGAAGTAGAATAAGTCTTTCAGCCCTTTGCCGAATTCGACGGGGGTTTCCAGCGCCATCTTGTTGTCACTGAGTGTTGGAACTGTTACTCTGTGATGTCTGGATGAGTCAAGTTGATGAGAATTGACGGCCTCGAGGGACTTGGAGAAACACTTGGCCACCAAACTCAATTGGCGAACAATGATGGAGTCTAAGCTTGCTGTTCTTCTCGCAATCAGACAGTCTTAAGTGATGGAAAGCAATGCCTTTTATGGTGATTAGGTGACTCACGGAGTAGGAGTCACCAAGTGAGAATGCATTGACATGACCGATCCACGTTTCGTCACGACGCCCTGCCATATATCCAACTCGCTGATAACGGAAGTCCCTCTGGTGGAGGGGTATGTCTCCCGTAGGGCGCGCAGAGGAGCAAGGATCGTGGGCTTTCTGTGGACCGACGATACCCGCTCAGCACTCATTGCTAGCATGCCAATTGACAGATCTTCCTTGGGTCGCTCGCCAGGCCAACTACGTGCGTCGCATTCAATGTGGAAAGGTACGCCGATTGGCTCTTCGAATCAAGGTTCAGGTTCTTCTTTGTAGGTTGAACGACGTCGAAGGCGCTCCGGAGTAATCTGGTTACTTATGCCCAAGGTATTTTGCCTGAGCCTTGGCGACCGCAGTCGCTCTGTGGGACTTGAAAGTCAGAGTTGTAAGGCGACTCTAGGCATGTTCTGACTAGATATCTGTCTGCAAGGGACTCTATATCAACCTGATGCGTCTCGGTCTTTACAGATTGCCTTATGGAGTCTTATATACCGTCCCTGATGGATGTTGGACCAGTGGCGTGCCGGCACTTGGGCGGCAGTCAGCAGTTAAGGAGATGAGATGGGTGGAAAGTTCAGGTTCATCCGATGCAAGATGCAGAGATGACCCGGCTTGAGACTTTGTGGCTTGAAGTTTCGGTCCCCAAGCAGGTGGTTGTGCCGACAGCTACATGCATCTAGGGTCCAGGCTGTCGTGGAACCGACCTAATGAATCGGGTGGATTTGCCTGAAGCCACAGGCAGATGAATGGGCAAGGCACGTCGTTGGATAATGCACCAAGAGTCCAAATATCGGAAGGCTATCACAACATCATCGGGCTATAGTCGAGGCTGCCAAGTCCGCCGGTAAGCCGGCATTAACTATGGATCGCGGTGCCGGAGGATCTGCTGTGCCACCTTCGGCTGCTTTACACTGGAGACTGAAGGCCGGAGACGGACAGCGTCACCCCGCATCCTCCCCTCGCAGCCACTCATTATGGTTCAGCACAACAAACCGCCTGCGATTATGCCGATAACCGATGATTGAAAACCCAAAATCCACCTGTGTTACTGTCATTTCGTCATAGGATTCAGCAGTGGACTCAGCACACTCGTAATCGTATCCCCTCACATGCGCCAGTCGCTATTCACCGTGGGGACCACCAAGCTTACAAATGAATGGCGTGCCCCGATCATTTGTCAGACTCCAGCTCAGCGTCCAAGTATATGAAGCCCCAGCGACACCTCACCCAAGTCAACCCTATCTCATGCTCAGCAACTCGACCTCTCTTGTCTTAAATTCACCATTTTGAACTCTTCACGTCACCATGGCTCTCCCTGCAACCCATCCCGCCGTTGTGACCCATGGCCCCCGCCAGCCCCTGACCCTCATTGACGCGCCAACCCACGAGCCCAAGGCTGGCGAAGTCGTCGTCAAGGTCGACTGGGCGGCACTCGGCCCCTATCACATCCACCAGACGGACGGTGGTCTCGTTATCGACGGGTACCCCTACATTCTCGGCGACACCTTCGCCGGCACCGTGGCCAAGCTCGGCCCGGGTCCCCACACCGGCCCCGAGCTCCACACCGGCGATCAAGTCGTCGGCTACTCCTTCCGAAACGTCGACGGCGGCAAGGAGGCCGCCCTTCAGACCTACGTCACTGTGCCGTCCTTCCTCCTCGGCCGCGCCCCAACGAACCTCAAGCCCCAAGAGGCCGTCACAGCCCAGGACCACATCATCACCGTCTTCCAGACCGTCGTCCACGACCTCGGCCTCCCGCTGCCCTGGCCCCGGCCCGCCGACTGGACGCCGCCGGAAGCCGAGACGCCCATTCTCCTCTGGGGCGGCGCCGGCAGCGTGGGCATGTACGCCATCGAGCTGCTGCACCACTGGGGCTACCGCAACCTCATCGCCGTCGCGAGCCGGAAGAACCACGCGTACCTGCGCGAGCTCGGCGCGCGCACCTTCTTCGACTACCGCGATGAGGATGTCGTCGACCAGATCAGGGCGCACCTCGGGGGCAAGCCCTTGCCGTACGCGATCGACTGCATCGGACACCTGACGGGCACGCTGGAGCCCATCACCAAGCTCGCGGGGCGGGGATCTAAGGTCGCCGTGATGCTGCCCGTCATCATACGGGATTCGAGCGAGGCGGAGGAGCCCGAGTATCACATGTCGAGCCCGGCGGATCTGGCGGGGAGCAAGTGGGAGGAGGGCGTCGAGGTGGCGGGCGTGCGGACGCATTTCTACCTCGAGGTGAGTTGGCCGCGGTGCCTGACTGGATGTGCTTTGCTGACGAAGAGACAGAACGAGGAGTTCAAGGAGAAGATGCAACCGGAGATTGTGCCGACGATGCTTGAGAAGGGCGTCGTGAGGCCGAACCCGCATCGGGTGGTCGAGGGCAAGGATCTCCTGGAGAGGGTCGAGAACGGGCTGAGGTTGCTGAGGAATAAGGAGGTCAGCGGGGAGAAGCTGGTGCTGAGGGTGTCGGGGTGATCTGGGCTGTCTTATCCTGGCCGGTTACATGGCTGGATCTAGCACTCTCCTGGCATACGGGTTGGGTGTTGCCGGAAGCCCAGCGCCAACCATTTAAATGGACGACCTGGGTGTCGGGCCTTGCTGGCTTCGTGATTATATTCAGGAGGATTTTGTAAATACCAACAGAGCTCGCTCTCGTAAGTCTGACGTCAAGCGCGTGCCAAAAGATCAAGACCCGAAGGTCATATTGTATGCTCGGGTGCGGAAAGGTAAGGAAGGAGCCAATGTATGGTTTCTTCCACCGTCTGCAATCTATCTCCAAGGTATAATTCTTTCGTGGCCCTGTTTGTTTGGCCCTCAGAGGCAGAGAGCCCGATAACAGCCTACACTGAGCCCAGGAGCCAGCATAGCTTGACCTATGTATGTGATTAAACAGCGTGTAGCCCTTTTGTGTGACAGGACACTGGACGCCGTAGGTCTATTTCCGGGCACGGGATGATCCTCCACTTGTTGCTGCACTAGTTGGCGTGCCCAGCGCGGACCGAGCCGCGGCCATCTCCATGCCGACAAGCCTGGTTCCATGAAACATGAGAGGCCATGAGCTGCTGTAGGCCCCTTTGATCAACCAGGGGCTGCATTCTTCGATTTCTTGGCTGGGACGGATGTCGAGGCCGAGGCACTGATTGGACAGGGCGCTTCTCGGACTGTTCTGTCGCTAGCATCGCGTCCGTCCGTTGACATGACACGAGCGCAATGCGATGGCGAGGCAATGCGATTGGCAGACCTGGAGACGGTCCACTGTTCTCGGGAACTAGGCAAGGCGCCTGGCTTGTATCTACTCTCATGGAGTTCATGCTTTTCCCATCTCGCTCATCGCAAACTGCTGCCTGGAACCTCGTCTACAGAAGAAATACAGCCAGCCCCATTTCATTGTCAGTGTCTGTCTGCCGCAGATTGTCTTTCACACGACCGAGCTCGCATTCATCGGATAGATACACGTCATTGACCCCATTACGCAAGAAAGCCAATGAGCCATCATCCTACAGCTCAACCTGTAGAGCATCTGGGCAATGCGGAGACCTCATACCAAGTCTCGCAATGGGTGTGCAGAGTGTAAGCGCAGGAAGGTCAAGGTGCGTAATCGAACACAGAGGCTCCACGTCTACTTCACGTTATCCGAGTCTCACCAGAGATCCCGACTGGCAGTGCGATGAGACGCCTCCGACATGTCGTAACTGTGTGAGGCGAGGGCTGGATTGCAGTCTTCCACCCCCAAATCCATCGACGCCGGAAGATGCACACACAAACAATAGTGCGCAACGGAAGCCCACGCAAATCTGTTCGCAGCCTGCGTCTACGCCCGGCGTCTCAACTTCATCCTCAACAGCCTTCGACTCGGGATTCGATCTCGCGCCTTTCGCGGTCTTGTCGAGCCTCGATCGCCAGCTGCAGTCCACACACGCAGCCCCAACCTGGGGTAGAGACCTCGAGCTGATGCATCACTGGTCCGTGGATACCTGTAACACTCTTTCTCTCCGCGGCGACATGCAACATATGTGGAAGGCCGTCGTCCCCGAGCTGGCGCAAGAAACTCCCTTCCTCATGCACGGTCTTCTGGCTCTGTCGGCAGTCCACAAGGCCTACCTCCTCCCACATCAGCGCAAGACCTACCTCGAGCTTGCGGCGACACAGCAGTCCTTGGGCCTGAAGGAGTTCCGGGTGGCTCTGCAAACCATTGCCGACGGCAACTGGCAGCCCACTTTCTGCTTCTCGTCTCTCATCGTCCTCTACAGTTTCTCGCTGCTGGCCTGCGCTGGCACTTCGCGCTCCGCCCTGCCAGACGTGATCGAGCCATTTGTTCTTGTACGGGGCGTCAAGGTCATCCTCGAATCCTCAGATGCATCACTCTTCTCGACGAGATTTGCTCCTTTTGTCAACGCCGTGTGGGCTGTTGGTCAAGACGATCTCTCGTTAAGGTTTCTATTGCCCAGCTTATCCGACCCATTCGTGCAGCCCCGCATCTGACTCAAATCAGGAAACCCAACCTCGACCGATCACCCATTCCCCAGGACTTCTTCGATGCCCTCAACCACCTGTCCACCTCGTTCGCGATCATGCTCGAAGGCGAAACCAGCGAAATTTGCGCCCAGGCCATTCGGCAACTGGAAACTGCCGCGTACTATATCGCCCACGCCGGTCTACATCTGGAAGTCGGCCTGCTGATGTTCTGGCCATGCTCGATTACAGAAAGTGTCATCTCAGCCATCCAGGCGTCGGAACCGCACGCGCTCGTTGTCCTAGCGTACTTCTCGGTGCTGGTTAGGATGTTCGAGAAGCGATATTGGTTTCTCGGGGGATGGTCGAAGCGAATCTTCACATCAGTGCAGGCGTGTGTCGCTGGGCATGAGCCGTTAATGGATCTGCTGAGATGGCCGCGCGAGCAGATCTATGGTGCTGTGTGTCTGCATGGCGATGAAAGCTGAGAAGTATGTAGAAGAATCATTTTACCAAGCCGTCTATTGCTAACCCCCTTCGCTCCTGCTCGATCGTTTATGCTAGCACCTTACGCTACGAAAATACATGTCCCTGTAGAGATCTATTACCCAAGTGTCCCCCGTCTATCCTCCTCCGGGCACATTGCATCCAAGGATGAACAAACAAAAGCATCGTCTGGACTTCAGTTCACCTCATCCAGCCGATAGCTGCTCTTGCCAGCCGTCGCTCCCCGCCCCAGCATGGCGTTCAGATCACCGGGATGCTCCAAGGCAAACACGACCATGGTCAGGAACATCAGGCTGCCGTCAAAAATGTAGAGGTAGACCTCTTTCGAAATGAGGGGGCCCGCGTTCCCCTGCGCGTATTCGATCAATCGGAAGACCGAGCGCACCATAATCAGTACCGCTGCGATGTACAGGACCATCAGGTACCTCTGCCACGGGATGCTGGAAGCAAGCACCCTGGCGGAGAGATTGGCAGAGAACTTTCTGTGGAAGATTCCTGCCGTCACGGCGAAAAGCGAAAAGAAAAGAATCTGGATGATGAGGCCGATAATGACGATCCTCTCGCCATTGTGGAGCGAATCGAGATCGCCCCCAGCCATCATGCCGCCACCTGTGAGGGATTAAGACAGGGTGTGTCAGAGGGGTGTTTTGAGGCTTACCTGCGCCCTGCAACATGAAAGACAAGACGTCACCAAGGACGAAGATCTTGGTCAACCAACGGCGCCGAATTGGAGAGCAGGCCTCGCCGTCAGTGACGAGGATGATCCGGCTTAAAATCATGTAGATACTGGCTGCGAATAAGGCGGGCGAAACGAGCAGGAGCAAAGTTTGCAGGATGTAGGGCTTCAAGGTCCAGTTCGGGCTCTCGGTGGCGGAGATGGCTCTCTGAGAAAGCGCGGAGTCAGTTTTGGCTCAAGAGTTCATGTCCGATCAAAGAAACGGTTATACGTACACCAATGTATCCGATGAATTGCACTGCGACCTACGTCAGCGTATGTCTTTCTGTGGTGATGCGGCCAGGGTGTTTCTCACTGAAGCCGCCAATTACGAAGCATGTGAAAAACCATGTCTTCGTGACCACAAGTTTGTAAACGTGGAACGCTGTGATGCAGATGAAAATCAAGGTGAAGATGATGGCAGCAGCCATCGAAGGGTCATATCGGTAAAGCATGAATTTGCCTTCGTCTCCATCTCCGGCTTCAGAATTCGACATCGTGAGGAAGGTGGACAATTCGATGAAGTTAATGAACGTAATGAGCTCTCGAGGGAACTGAAATACTACTAGAATGAGTGTCAAAAAGCAAGTGAGAAGATTGGCTGAAAAATAACCACCGATTGCTGGCAGGACCTTGGCAGTTCAAATACCTTTCACTCGTGCTTCCCCTGAAAGCGTGGAATGAAACCGACCCATCCCGCCTGGGAGCGCACCACTTTGCTCAATGATAATTCAATAATGATTGGACAAAGACGGCAGATGCGGCGGCGGATGGGTTACAAATTCGCCCTCAGCCCCTTTTTTTCGGGTTCGCGTGGGTGCCGAATCCTCGGGAGAGTCGCGTTCTTGGCGAATACGAAATACACCGGGGGCGGGCCTCGAAGCGCGCGGCACATCAGTTTCGTTAGTTGGCGCTTCCTTTTTCGTCCCTATAAGGAGGGCAATGAAATGAAGCTGCGCCTTTGCATTCCAACAACACTTCAGCAGCCAGGGCAGCCTGGGCTGCTTGATATGATTGTGTCTCATCTTGTCCGAGGCTCGCGAGAGTGTCAGACGTCCAAAAAGAACATTAAGCTGATCAAATGAGTTCGATCAGGCAGATTGTAGGACCACAAACTCCGACCCTTGATGAGAGCCCATCTACAGGCCGAGCCAAGGTCAACTGTTCGCCGCCGCATGTGACATTCTGGATCACTTTGCAATCAGGAACTTAACGTAGGCATTCTAGTCTTCAAAGAAGATTTCAATTGGTTTTTGCGGTGTCTAGAAATATTGAAATTCTATCTATGCTCCCAGTTCCGTTCGAGCGTGTTCCCTCCCGTTGTATATTGTCTCAGTAATGACTGATGGACAGCCTTTCATAAGGCCCTTTTCATGGAATTCCGAGCCTCATCACCATTTCGAGGTCCATCTGCCACATGCGTCTGCCTTAGCCTAGATATCCCAGTATCAGGCCTTCCCGCCGCCCCGCTGCAACTCAAATTGTGGCTGCTCTGTGTCGGTAGGGGTTTCTTTGGACTTTTTCTTCGGTGTAATGAAGCCCGGCGGCTTGATGCTGAGGAACGGGAAGAACCAAATCGGGTGAACGACGGTCAGGAGTAGCACGGCGAGGAGGATCATGGCGCCATCGAAGACCATGAAGGTAGCTTCGTTCCTCATGATAGTGCTTCCCCAGCCAGATGCCATCTCGGGGATACTAAAAGTGTGTGTCAGGACGGCCGGCTAATATCGAAGGATTCGTTCTAGTGGGTGTACGAACCGGTAAATACAGCGGACGATGATGGCGATGTAGGCAACAGTAATGGCATACATGAACTGCTTCAGACGTTTGTCCGAGTGTGCAGTCCTGTGCGATGTGCCGAGGCCGTCGGGCTGGCCACTCTGGAAGAGACCGTCATCACCCGAGTCTACTCTCAAGGTCCGGGACGACTGGGCCTTGCGGTAGCGGCGGAGGTAGATCAACATGAGCCCTCCGCAAACAACCATGTTGACAACCTGAAACGAAACGCCGGCGAGGAGGAGGTTGTTTCCGAGATCGGCCTTGCTGGGATCCGGGTCCTCGCCTGTACTGGCAGAGGCCGCAATGGCGCCGCCGATGCCCTGGATGATGATGGAGACGAAATCACTGCCGACAAAGATCCAGGGGTAAAGCCGAGGGCGGATGGTCGACATTTCGGGGCCGTAATAGAGGACCAGATGCTTGAAGGTAAGCGAGATGGCAGCGGCAATCAAAGTCGGGGCCAGAATGAGAAAGAGAATCTGCAGGATGAAAGCGTTGGAGATGAAAGGGTTGAAGGACATTCGGAGACGACTGATGTAGCCTACCAGCTCGAAGACGGAGCCAACGAGCAGATATGCGGTGTAGGACCAAGTCTTTGAGCGCCAGCCAAACCAGACCTGACCCGCGATCAACAGCGCATAGGCCGCGACGAAGAAGGCACAGGCACCAGTGCTGAAGTAGTCGCCGTACAAGGTGGCACTGACGGGGCAGTCGGGGGTGACCTCGGTGCAGTTGCTCGTGTCCACGGACCCATAGTCGGACATTTTGGGCAGGGAGATGCTGCAACGAAAGAAAACGAAGGTATGTGAGGAAATATAGAAAATATTGGATACAATGGGGAAACAGGGAGGACTGGAGATGCTTGGGGTAAGACCAAAATCAACAGACGCGGTGTCAATGACAGAATGAAAGGAAAACGATTAGGAAGAGACTGCCGGGCTGTTTATACACTGACAAGAAGCGGATTAAATATTGTGACGGCGCTCCTGGGTCATGGAAATGGTACGCCCTCGCCGGTGTGGACGCGGGCGACGTTCCGGCGTCTGCCAATCGCATGCCGGCGCGTTCCAGACGAATCCGGGATACGGAGGCTCCACTGAGCGGCACACGGGTCCGTCTGGCCAGGAAACTCGACTCGGCTTGGCGATAACTTCTTTAGCTGCATCTTTCTGGTTATCCTGGTAAAGGATATCACGACCTGTTTGAGGCTCTGTCCTTGGTGGAAGGACGCTGGCCCACAGCGCTGGGTCGGAGATTGCAGCACGTGATAGGCGTCTGCTGTCGCTGTGCCCCGCTGCCCCTCAGCTCATTCCGGTGTTAGCGTCGTCGTCGGCGGGGGTTCTTCATGCCTGGGCAGCGACCACCGAGAGGACTGAGACGGGCGAGGTGGAGGAAGGTGGAGCGGGTTGATGCGCCCTGCACCCAATGCTCTTGCCTTCTTCATCCGGTGTCTGGGTTGTGCTTTCCCCGCAAAACATGACCCGACTTCTCCAGGTCACACGCTTGGGGTCGGTCTCCTCAGAAAATCTCCAGCCCAGACCAGACAGCCGATCTTCAGCCTGTGAGCCATCACTCGCAGCTACAACGACGACGACGACCTTCGAGACGATGACTCTGGTCCGACGACGGCCACACCCACGATAGCCAGTCACGGAGCGACGAGCACGCCCACCATGCAGGACGGCAACGGCAACGGCAGCATCAATTGTGCCAGCGTCGCCAGCACCGCCAGCACAGGCACAGGCACAGGCGCAGGCACAGGCACCAGCGCAGGAACCGGCCCTCCCCCCCTGGCGCAAACGCCAACACCTCAACACCTCCAGCTGCCGGTCCCCCATCAGAGCCAACCCACCGGCACGAGCAATGGCTCCTCCACATCCACCGTAGCCTCGCGTCCGGGGCCTTCCACCTCGGCCAGGCGGTTTATCCGATCGCGTGAGGGCTGCTTGACCTGCAAGTGAGTCAACTCACCTCTTCGCAGTCTCTGTCTCTCCTCTCACCTCTCACTTCTCACCTCTCACCCTCCCCCGGAAGACCCTTCCCCCGCTCGCCATGTCGCCTTGACCAATGCTCACTCTCAAGCACGTGCTGAGCTGACCTTCCTCTCCCCTCAGACGCCGCAAGGTCAAGTGCGATGAGCAGCGGCCCCGGTGCTCACACTGCGAGAGGCTCAACCTCGAGTGCAAGTGGCGTCCCCAGTCCAGCCTCAACCAGCACAGGAGGCAGATGGCCGCCGTCAGTGGCTCCGTCACGAGCCCCATCCCGCCCTCTCCCGCCACCGACAGCTCGCCCAACGCCCCCGGCTCCCAGCCCGGTCATGCCGTCGACGAGGTCTTTGACTACGCGAGCTTCATGTGGGACTCGGGCGACTTCTGGCAGCAGGTCAGCCCCCTGCTGACCACCGCCAACGCCGTCATGCCCTTTCCCCCGCCCGATCGCGGCTCCATGAGCGCCCCGATCGAGTCGGCAAACGTCGACAAGTTTGACACCATGGGAGGTGTCCAGCCAGAACATCAACCACTACAGCTGCTGCCACCGGCAGGCGGCAACGATGACCGACTGTTCGACTTCTTCGCTCATTCCAACAACCCCCCATTACTGGCTGAGGTTGAGACGCAGAAGAAGTGGCTCGCCATGCGCCACATCGTCGTCGAGATGGCCCGCGTCTCGAGAATGGTACGCTGTGCTATTCTTGCCTTCTCCAACGTGCTTATTGTCCGTTCCGAGGGACCCTGGGCCGCGGTTCATCAAGGCCACTACGAGAGCGCCGTCGCCGAGCTTGCCGCTTTCGACATGGCATCGCTAGCCGAGCACAGCCAGTACCGAGAGCACCTACTGACCTCTCTCTTCTTCCTCGCCTACGTCGACATTGTCGAGAGCCGGCTCGAGGCAGCCCACGCGCACCTTAAACGTGCCTACTCCATCTTCCGAGAGGCGAACAAGAGTGGGATTGTCTCTGTCGAGAAGCAGTTCTTCCTATGGTTCCGCATCCTCGACGGCCGCGCGGTCTCTGGCGGCGGCGACGGCCTCTTCCTGGCACAAGACGACGAACTGATGCTCTTCGACGCGTCACCGGCAAGCTTTGAAGGCGACGGGGACGATGGTCCAAAGGATGAGCTCGCCGATGGTGACATTGAAGCCGTCCTTTTCCAGGTTCTCTACCAGCCAGGCATCGTCTTCTACCAAAAGGTCCAGAGCTTTATGGGCCGTATCTCGAAGATTGATCCCTGGCACCGATCTCGAGGAACGGTGGAGGACGAGACGGAGGTCATGAACATCGCCGCCGGCATCGCCGCCGATCTTCGCACATTGTACGACCAAAGACCTCCGCTCATGGACTATGCCGTTGCGGGCAAGCTCACAGAAAGGCACATCTCTGCGCACCTCGCCTTCGCCATCACCCGATCTTTCCGCACCTACCTCTCCAACTACTATGCCAGCAAGGTCCATCTCCACCGCGTGGCATATAAGACCCTACCCCTCACAAGAGACACACTCGATGCTCTCATCAACATCCGTCAACTCGCACGTCAGCTCGTCAACGGGCTGTCTGCCGATGACGCTCTGCCTGTCAATATGCTTTGGCCGCTGCTGATGCTGGGAGTGGAAGAGCAAGACCCAGATGAGAAGGCGTGGATCAAGACGCAAATCTTGCGGATGGAGAAGGTTGCCGGCAACGCGAGGATCACGGCACAGGTTCTCGAAGAGGTCCAGGCCCGTCAGGATGCCGCCAAGATGCGGATGGACATCCGCTCGGTTATGATTGCCGTCTTCAACTCGTCTTTCGCCATTGTCTAGGAGGCCGGAAGAGTGAATAGGAAGCAACTTGGTGGAGAGGATGGAGAACGAATAGTGAACGATTCAAAGAGATACGTATGAGGCAGGTAGGAGGGGGAGCATCAGCGTGGGGGCGTTCCGAGGCGTTCTATTTATGCCCGCTGGGACAGAGGCAGAGCGCCGGTGATGGCGTATCTATTTCCATTTATGCGACTCGATTTATCTGCAGGATCAGGGCGGACCACCTAATCAACTTCAAGAATTCGCGCACTGTTGCCGGCCACCGCTGTACCATGTGTATCTCACCACAATGGGGGGCGATCGCCATTCGGACATTTACCCTCAGAGCCTTGGACTGTCTAGGCTGGTGACGCAGATCTCCAACGTTACTTGATCGGGCTGGACCAACAAGCTACCCGCCTTACCCGGCGGGCTGACGTCTGGCGGCAGCTTCACTGAGTGCTCGCTCACTCAGCCCCCTGGCCATGTATGGGTCACGCAAAGCCGCAACGATCCCAACCACCTTCCAGGAGTCGGACGCTGGCCCGCCGCATCGAGACGACGGTCAAGAAGCCCGTGAAGAGCCGCAAATGACTCGTGCCATCAGAGAAACAAGGCCACGAGACCATACTTCTCCAACGTCATGCTGCCGGCCAAGGCCGCTGCCGAGCGACTGTCCCGTCAAGGTACAGCGGCCAGGAGACCGCTCGTCGTCTGGAGTCGCAAGCCGGCGCGCCAGCCACCAGTCGCGTCGACAAGTCGACACGGCCGAACCATGCGTTCGGATCGAACGACAATGGGGACGGCCACGCGACGAACGGACGAACAACGAACGACAGACGATGGCGAGTCTACCCCATGCTCGTCTCCAAGACGCAAGCCTCCCCGTGTCGGAACCCGTGGGGTGTCGTCGGGGCCAAGGCCGCCTACCTTACCCCCCTGTTCGTCTCTTCGGACGTTCTACCCCTGCGGCATGCGATCCGCTCGGGTCGGCCGCCGTCGCATCGAGACCCGATTCGTGGGCCTAGACACCCACTCACGACTGCCGCCCCGCCTCTAACCCATTTCTGCCGATGCCGATCGCATGCGAGCTGCGGCTCCAGGTTTTGGCACGCCGTCCGTCGCGCCAGGAGATTTTGCCCATTCACTGCCTTCCCTGCCTTTACCCCTCCATCGACGTTGGCTCGCTCCCCCGCATCATCTCTGCCCAGGCTGGCGACGGGTGCGGCCTTCTTCGCGTCGCGTGCAAGTGCCCGGCGGGGGAGAGCGGGGAGGGGAGACGCCGTCAGCATCTCGTGACGAGTCGCCTTGTCGGGGGTGTCGCGTCGTGTCGAGGTCGTGTCGAGGCGAGTCGAAGCGAATCGAGTCGCGGGTCGCCGACGTGGGGTAGATGGAGATGTTTGTGCCCGTCGGGGTCGTCGTGGCAAAGCGCCCCGTCTATTCGAGCGGTGACCACTATCTTATCGGACCTACTTCTTACCTCTCGTCGCGATCTCGCTGTTCCTGACTTGATCCAGCTTCATTCTCTTCCTCTTTCATCTTGCCCTCTGTACTGTGCTGCTTCCTCTTGTTCTCTCACGAGTTTCTTGTCAACGACCCTTAGATACCCTCACCTCACCTCCCCCCCAAGACAGAAGCAACAATGGGTTCCGTCCCTGCGAACAAGAAGTCCCCCCTCACGGGCGTCCACGTCCCCTGCCTGACGTGGTTCAAGGACGGCGCCGAGCAGGAGATCGATTGGGACCTGCAGCGTGAGCACCTCGAGTTCGTCATCAGCGCCGGCCTCGAGGGCGTCGTCATTGCCGGCACCAACGGCGAGGCCGTCACCCTCTCCTCCGACGAGAAGGCTCGCCTGCTGCGTCTGACCCGCGAGGTCGCCGTCCAGCAGGGCCGTCCCGACCTTGTCATCACCATGGGCACCTCGGGCCACTGCACACGCGACGTCGTCGCCGAGACGCACATTGCCGCCGAGGCCGGCGCCGACTACCTCCTCGTCCTCGTGCCGAGCTACTTCCACTTCGCCATGGACGCCGACGCCATCTGCGCCTTCTTCGAGGAGGTGAGTTATCTGCCCCCGGTGCTTCCCCTGTGCCCTCTGAACCGCGACTAACAGCGCCCCAGCTCGCCACGGCCTCGCCCCTCCCCATCATGATCTACAACTTCCCCGGCGTCGTCGCCGGCCTCGACGTCAACTCGGACATGTTCTCCCGCCTCGGCGCCCACCCCAACATTGTCGGCTGCAAGCTCACCTGCGGCGGCATCGCCAAGGTCTCGCGCATCGCCGCCGAGTTCGCGCCCGAGAACTTCTTCGCCCTCACCGGCCAGTCCGACTGGCTCGTGCCGGGCCTCAGCGTCGGCGCGACGGGCGTCGTCACGGGCGTCGCCAACCTGTACCCCAAGGCCTGCGCCGCCATCTACGACCTGTACGTCGCCGGCCAGCACAAGGAGGCCACGGCGCTGCAGCTCGAGCTGGCCAAGGCCGAGTGGGGGTTCGCCAAGGGCGGCATCAACGGGACCAAGTGGGTCGTGGCCACGCTGAGGGGGTACGGCGCCGAGCGCGCCCACTGCCGTCGGCCGTACCCCAAGTTTGAGGACGCCAAGAAGCAGGCGTGGATCAAGGACGTCGTGGGCGCGCTGGGCGCCGAGGAGGACAAGCTGGGCAAGAGGGTGATTGCGTAGACGGGGGCGATGGAGCGGGATACCTGATGAGCATGAACATACATGATAGAACAATGG
This sequence comes from Verticillium zaregamsianum, assembly GCA_002851755.1. Lineage (NCBI taxonomy): Eukaryota > Fungi > Ascomycota > Sordariomycetes > Glomerellales > Plectosphaerellaceae > Verticillium > Verticillium zaregamsianum. The sequence continues at coordinate 2,652,255 of NMXM01000011.1, read as the reverse complement.
CATTGCATGATGAACTCGGCTTTAAGATCTGGACTGCGTCGTGCTAGGTGCTGCGGATGGGAGGGATGCTCATGCTTGGGTGCTTGACTCGTCGAGGTACTATGGGACGATCAAGCATGGGCAATTAGGACTAGGTAATTCTCCGGGTTACATTTTGGAGTGGTGACAATGGCTCTTGTATCCCCGCCATGCTTTTTCTCATCTACTCTCCCATCTTCAAACCGACAGAGATATCGCGAGAACCCATGGCCTGAGACTGACCATACGGTTCGACTCGCCAGCCGTCCTCATAACTCTGGGTATTATCGATGCAGGGTCTCTTCTCTGGAGGTTTACTAAAAAACACAAGGTTCTATCTTAAACACGAGAGAGACATCTTTCACTCCAGGGGCATCTAATGACGGGCATTTAATGACGGTTTGAGCTGTGGCAGTTCATGAGGCGAGATATGTGGAAGTTCCTATGGCACTGCGGGCGTCGTTTGTGTGTAGCTTTCGTCTCGGTTGTGTGGCGATCCAGGTGGCATTCCACGAGGCAGGTTGTGTGGTACTTCTTGTACTCCGCGTAGTAATTTGATGACCAGCCTATACTTGGTTCAACACAGACGCAATTCAAACCAGAGACACGATGTCACAATTGCATTTCACGCTTCGATTTTCTCCTCAGCATGTAAAAGTCTCAATAGAGAAGTCTCTGGTATATCCAACACTCCAGCACCACTAGCAATGACCTTTTCAGGACACTTCAACTACAAAAGCAACAACTTCACAACCTAGGCCTTCTCGGTGTGATCCGTCATGCCAGCCTTGTCATTCCCCTCCTCGAGGCTGCCCTCATCATCCTTCCTCAGCGGAGTCTGCACGATGCCTTGAGCGCGACGGTCGCCTTCGTACCCGAACAGCACATCCATCTGCTCAATGGTGACGCCCTTGGTCTCAGGCAGGAAGAAGTATGCCCAGACGGTGGCGGTAAGCATCCAGCACGCGAAGAAGAACCAGACACCAAAGTCAAGCGACTCGAAGATGTAGGGCAGAGCCTTGGTGATGATGAACTGAATCATCCACTGGGTGAAGGCGGCGAAGGTGCCCGTCATGTTGCGCAGGGCACCAGGGAAGATTTCGGCGGAGACGATCCAGGGGATACCGTTGAGACCGAAAGACCAGCTAGAGAGTTATTAGACGAGTTCTCTGCACATTAGATCGTAGTTCAACTTACAAGACAGAGTAGATCATGATGGCACCGGTCGCAGCCTTGCCACCGGCTTCGTTGGATGACGAGAGCTCGCCGCCAGCCGCGATGATGGGTCCGGGGTTGCCGACCTTCACGTAGGCACCGACGAACCATAAGCAAAGCGAACAGGCCAGCGAGGAGATGATGGTCGGGTTGCGACGGCCCCAGATATCAATCAGGGCACCGTAGAAGATAATAGAGGCCACAGCCTTGACGAGACCGTAGATGCCGGTGTAAAGAGCGACGTCTGTAATGCCGATGGAGCCGAAGAGCATAGGCGAATAGTAGTTGATGGCAGCCGCGCCACTCATGTTCTGAAGCGAAAAGCTGCAGAAAACGAGGAGAAGACGGTTCCACATGCCCTTCCGGCTGAGCTCGAAAAAGCAACCGCGAATGTAGGCCCAGAAGCCGGAACCGTACTTGGCGGCGACTGCTGCCTCCTCCGACAGACGCGTGTTGATGATGGCAACCTCCTCCTGCATGTACTGGTGATCCATAGGCAGTTTACGCAAGGCGACGAGGGCCTTCTCAGCCTCGGCAACGCGACCCTTCTTGAACAACCACAGAGGCGATTCGTGGAGGAAGAAGCCGCCGAAGAGAAGGAAGCCAGCAGGGATCAGCTGGACAGCCATGGGAACACGCCATGCGACGCGGCTGTTGGGGTCCATGTTCTGGTTAACACCGTAATTGATCCAAAAGCCGACGAGAGAGCCAGTCTGGTAGGTGACCTCGAAGAGACCGGTCAGGATGCCGCGGATGGACGAGATGGAGAGCTCGGCAATATAGGATGGGACGGTGGCGGTAATGACGCCGCAGCCCCAGCCCGTCAGGGCACGGCCGGCGTAGATGTTGGCGAGATCGTTGGTGGCGGCTACCATGGGGACAGCGCCGGCAATGAAGACGAGGTTGGCAATGATCAGGGCCCACCTGCGACCAATGTATTCGGTGACTGTTCTGTCAGCAACGCCTTACAAGAACAAACAGAGAGAGGCTCACTGAAGAAGCACATCAGCGCGCCGCCTAGGGCGCCAGCTTGGAAGGCGGAGGTGATGTTGGAGTTGATGGAAGACGCGTTGTCGGCAGTGATGCCGAAGTCGTCCTTGAAACCGGCGCGGGCGATGGTGGTGCCGATGAACGCAGAGTCATAGCCGAAACTGTGGCCGCGTTAGTATCGGTGGTCGCAAGATGGATCGCAGGTAGTCACATACAGCAGCGAGCCCATGGCAATGATGGATGCCTCTGTGTACAGGCGCCAGTTGTAGACCTCCTTCGGCGTGGGCCGATCCTCGACAGCTTTGAGACCGCCCATGGTTGCGTTTCTGTTGGCGGAGCAGCGGGTGTGGAGTTGGCGGTTTGTCTGTGGTCCTTCGTCGACAATGGGAAGGCGTGCCGTCAGCTGGAGGTATCAGAGAGTGATGTCTCTGTCCCAGGAGGATGTCGTGATGGTTGCTGATGAGAGGAGTGAAGAGGGAGTCCGAGAAAAACAAGAACGGTAGTGAGGCCGTCCTGGGATACTTATCCTCCTGAACCCCACCCGAGCGCGATCACAAAGAATTGGGGAAAATCTGGGGAACAGTCGACCCAGGTCGTCAGTGGTCTTGTCAGGCGAGCGCGGGCGCGAGCACTGCGACGGGCGGCCGACAGGGGTGGTGGGAGGCGAGGGGGTGACAATGGGGGATGGTTGATGGATCGTGGAGCTTCCGGGGAGTGAGGGGGGCGTGCATCGGACTGGTCCAAGGTGGCAAGGCGGAGGCTAATCTGGGGATAGAGTCATGCTCCAGGACCCAAAGCCGATGCCGACGTCGTTGGTGGGAAGATTGTGCCCTGTCCTGCACGAATGCAAAGGGACAAACTTGGCACAAACCTGGTGGTGTCCGCGCCGCTTGACTCGGCGCCCCGGTGTTCTGGGGACCGAGTCCACCCTAGCCACCACGTTGACCCCCGTCTTGCCCGCCTGGGTATCCTCTGGTAAGGCGATCGGAGCCGAGAAGCGAGCCGACCGTCGCGAGCGGGCGTGGCGATTGGGTGGAAGGAGGGAAGCGGCGCCAGGGGCCTTGGTCCAAAGTGTCGGCGACCGCGCTAGCAGACGACGATGGCGGCATCTGGAAGGGGTCGTCTCGGGAAGTTTTACGAACACCTGACGGGCCATCTGATGACATGATGGCTTCAGGTTCAGCTGCCTCTTGTCTGCTCATCCCAAGGCGAGATGGCGTCGCACCAGCACGTGGATGTGTTCCGAGGTTCTGGATCGCTTCGTGGGCCGGAAACGTGAGGGCCTGGCGCCGCCGGTTCCCGAGTCATGCCGTCCCCATTGCCATCATTTCGCTGGGTGATTCCGTCAATGTCATCGCCCCGCGCTTTGATTCATCGCCCCATGCCCCTTCATCCATCGCGTCGACAAGGCTGCGAGCGTGAGCCGCGCTGTCGGGATCCAGAGGAAGACCAGGTCGAGGTCGGCTCGACGCGGTCCAGCAGCCAAGGCGCGCCATCGGTTCATCATCTTCAGCTGGCTCGCTGGCGGTGGATACTGAAGCATCGTGTCTCGCGTCAGGTCGCATCTCCGGTGGTCCGTTCGGAGAGCGAAGTTTGTCGTTCTCTCGGCTCTATGATCAGGAAGTCAGTGACCTTGCTGTCTTCGTCACGAGGCTTCTGTCAACCTCAACCGAGGATGTCAAGAGCAGTCATCTACCGAGAACTTTGTCATTGATGTGTCAAAGCCCAATGCCCCGGTAAAATGTTTTCTCGGGAGAATTTCATGACAGCTCGTTTCTTGAGGGTTGGACACAATGACGAGGTCGACTGTCGACTGTGTGTCACGATATCGCGACCCCGTCGGAAGACGAGTCTTGAAGATGAACGGTAAGAGATGAGGCATGTCGCCAGACGAGAGACTACAATCCATGTTGGAAAGCAACTTCCTCCAATCCCCGGGTCTGGTTCGTGCCTTCTTACTTTTACTAATCGAACAGCACGGAGGAGCACCAGATGCTGGCAGGAGCAATGGGGGCCGTCTGGGGTCGCGATAGTAGGTGACACCGAGCCGCAGCTTCCAGCAAAAGGGGTGGCCAAGGACCTCGATGTTTAACGCAAGCTCTTCTTCCAATTTCGGCTCTGAGTCTTCTTCGGGAATATAATCATCATCACCAGTATCAACTCTTTCATTGATCAGCCTTCCCGGTCTAGTAGACGTTCGCTACACATCACATACCGCACACCTGCCGGAATACTAACCGACTCCCATCCGCAATACACACGACATCCTTTGCCGACATCATGGCCGAGCCATGGTCCAATGCCGCTGGGTACTACGTTGCCACGTTCGAATTCATCAAGCAATACTCCCAAGCCAGTTACCCGCCCCCCTCTTTCACCGTCAAGTTGGCCCGCGTCCGCAATTAGACGATGGCGGTCAGCGCGGCTCTAGCGCAGCAGGTAGACGACGAGGAGCAGCAGCAAGACGAGACACATCAACCACCAGCGAACGACGGAATCGTCGACCCGTCCCCGTGCAGAGCTGCGGTCAAGAAGAGACGCTTCACCGAGACAAACCTCTCGCCATACCAGCCCGTAATCACCGCGGCGACAGAAATGGTCGTCGCCATGGATAAATATCAAGATTCCCCGAGAGTGCTCGCCAGCACCCATCTGCCACTGCTGCGCGCCCACCCGGATTCCGGACTGAGAAGGGGGCACTACTACGACTGGGAGTACTCGCAGTTCTTGAGGGAGATCAGGAGGAAGACCCAGTGGCATTTTGCGCGCCACAGAAGGATCATCGAAGCGATCAGGATCTGTGACTCCGAAAACGAGGAGCCGGCCCAGGCCTGGGACTGAGCCCCGGTCAGGCCAGCTGGCGATGACCAGACGCCATCTTACGGAGCTCGTGAGGCGAAGACAGCGCTTTCCATGATCACACAGCGTGTATTTCTCTGGCTTGTAGCATCAACCAGTCTGATATCCATGATCAACATATCACAGACTGCTGATGTTGGCTATTGCTGGTCCGGGAGGTGAGGTTGCAGCCTATTTGCCTATGAAGAATGACGTCAGGAACTGCCCTGAAGCGGCCAGTTTACAGCGCCCCTTTAGGGGATGCCCCCCGCTAGAGACTGCCCTGCGCAGAGAGACCCTGCGCATCGGCGGATTCCGATGTGGGGTTCGCTCCTTGGAGGGGCACTTTGGGTGTCGCGCAGCTTAGCGCGGGGCAGATGGGAAAAAAACTTCGACGGAGGAGGCGGGCAAGGCGGGGTGATAATTGTGATCGCGATCCTGCCAGGCTTCTTTTCCTTCTTCCTCTCCTGGTGACTTTACCCACGTTTTTTTGCCTCGTTGCTTCAGCCTTCCTCTCCGTGATACCCTCAACAACAACCTTTCCTGTACCACCGTACACCATCCCCCCACCGTCAAGATGGCCGAAATCGAGAAGGTCTACGTCACCTACAACGATGTACGTCTCCCTGTGCAACCGCGGCCCTGCAGCAGCCCGCGCATCGCTGGGCCCGGTTGCCCCCTGACCCTTAGAGGGAGCCAGCCTGCTGACGCAAAAAAACAGGTGCACAAGCTCTGCCAGGAGTCGGCCGCCCAGATCCTCGCCAACTTCAAGCCCCATCTCATGATCGCCATCGGCGGCGGTGGCTACGTCCCCGCCCGCATCCTCCGCTCCTTCCTCCGCCAGCCCGGGAGCCCCAACATCCCCATCCAGGCCATCGGCCTCTCCCTCTACGAGTCCCTCCCCGAGACCATGTCCGGCAACGAGACCCCCGGCGTTCCCGAGGTCCCCGGCACCAAGGTCACCCGCACCCAGTGGCTCGACCTCACCGCCCTCGGCGAGATGGAGAACCTCGTCGGCAAGCGCGTCCTCATCGTCGACGAGGTTGACGACACCCGCACCACCCTCGAGTACGCCGTCAAGGAGCTCGAGAAGGACGTCGAGGCCGCCCGCCTGCGCCTCGGCACCCAGGACAAGACCCAGTTCAGCATCTTCGTCCTCCACAACAAGGACAAGAAGAAGAAGGGCACCCTGCCCGCCGAGATGCTCGACAACGGCCGCTACCTCGCCGCCCGCACCACCGGCGACGCCTGGATCAACTACCCCTGGGAGGCCGAGAACATTGACGAGCACGACCGCCAGGCCGCCAGCAACCTGAGCAAGCAGGCGAAATAAGCGGGCAGCGGGATTGAAGAGCGAGGGGATTGATACCATACGGGGCGAGGAGAGCGCCTGTTATTCAGTGCGAGGCATGCCCTCTCCTGGCTGAGGCTGAAAGCGGTCGGTGGGTACCTGGATCACGTAGCGTACCGGCCGGCCACGAATGCATGACATTGGGAGACAAATCTTTGAACCATGTTGACAATGAACACCTGTGACATGGGCTGAACGAATATCGGTATGACGACTGTCGGTTCGGGCGCCCTGGACATGACAGTGGAAGGGACGTGCAACAGCGCAGGACAACTAGAGCTAATGAAAGACGAGCCTGCAAGTTGAGATCGTGAAACGGTGGCCAGGTTACGAGAAAGCCAGCTTCAGCACCTAGAGGTCGTGCAGGCAATACACCCAAAGGACGCTTCTCGCATTCTCTCTTAGGCAGAGAGCTACGCGCCAGCACAACGCCTGATGATGTGGCCTGGTAATCTTCAGTAAGCCTGACTGAGTCACCAAACGATCACGGATAAGCCAGGCAACAATGTTCAGGGCGAAAATGGTCTTGATGACTCATCGTAGGTGTTAAGATGCGAAATGGTTTGATACGAAGCAACTATGATTGATGATACATCGATACGCCAACTCCTGAATACAATTTCTGCCTTGCTTGCTTCAGACGCTGATTCCGAGCTCCTTGATGATGATGTCCGCTGCCTTCTCACCAACCACCAGGGCGGTATTGTTGGTGTTGGCACCGACATTCATCGGCGGAATGCTGAGATCCGCAATTTTGAGGCCCTTGGTGCCCCAGACGTTCAGGTTGTGGTCAACAACTCCGTTCTCCTCGCGAGGCGCCATCTTGGCCGTGGCGATGGAGTGCCACGTCGTTCCGACATTCTCACGAATCCACTGCTCGATGGCCTTGTCGTCCTCGGCGGAATATTCAATGTCTTTCACCTCGCCCAGGGGGCTCTCCACCGCGGCACAGGCAGCAGCAGAGCCCTCGGCAAAGGCAGGGTGCCCAGCAGCGATTTCGCCGCGGAACATGGCCGTTCGGCGCATGATCTCTCGCTGCTTCTTGTAAGCCCACAGCTGCTTCTTCAAGTCAATGTCGTGAGCGTCGCTGAGAAATCCTGGGTCAAAGTCCAAAGGATCAGAGACATCGGGACCAGTGATATGCATGTGGCCGCGCGAGTAGGGGTAGGCTGTGTACGTGCCGACCGTGACATATCCGGCCTCTGGTACACTGGCCGGGTCCCCCAGGAAACTGTCGGCTGTTAGTTTGATACATCTGGTGCAACACAAACGAGTAGCTTCAAGATGCTGGCTTACCAAGAAACCAGTCCCATCAGCATGAGGGGTCTGTCAGGGGCGTTCTTGAAATCTTTGCTCCACGCGGCTTCGAACTCGGGACCGAGCGCGGTCACATCCTCATCCGAGGGCCGCAGCTTGGACGAAATGTCGATCGAGTTCCACCCGAGACGTGGGTCCTTCTTCTCGATGAGCTCCTGTCGTCCGGTTGGGTTTCGCAGAATCTGGTCGATGGTCTCGTGAGATTGCAGGCTGGACATGTACGGATACAGGATCAACTGATGATCTTGGTAGTCGCGGCCAACCCCCAGCAGCTCGACCTGGACAGGGACGCCAGCCTTGTTGAGAATATCGGGGTCGCCTAGACCAGACCTTTCCAGGACGGGTGGTGTGCCACAAGCTCCGCAGGACACGACGACTAGTTTCCGGGCCTTGACCTGCTTCTTGGGGTGTTTGGTAGTCTCGAGGACTGCCTGGAAGTCGGGATTAGGAGTGTACTCCACGCCTACAGCCCGTTTGTCATCATCTAGCAAGACTCGGACAACCTTGGACTGAACAAGAACATGCAGATTGGGGTATTTGTCGCCCTCAATCTTCTCGTGGAGATACACACGGGCGGCATCCTGCCGCTTGCCCTCCGGACTGACGTAGCGCAGCCAGCGTTCTACGCCGTTGTTTGCGTCTAGTGTTTGGAGATCCTTGATCTCGGGCCATCCCACCTTAGAAGTGGCCTTGATGAATTCGTTCTCCGAGAATTCTGAGCGGAAGGTGCCATTGGAAATGTGCACTGGGCCGCTGTCGCCGTGCAGACTTTTGTCGCCTGGGCCGTGATATGTCTCAAGCTTGGGAAATGTTAGTGACGCTACGCACCAGGGCATGCTGGTCTGAACACGCACCTTCTTCAAGAATGGAAGGACTTCGTCGGCCGACCATCCAGGACTCTTCCATGAGTCGAAATCGGAACGCTGGGCTCGCGTGTACATCATGAAGTTGATAGAGGAACCCCCACCTAGAACTCCGCCGCATGGAACAACGACCTCGCGGCCGGCACATTGCTCAGACTTGTTACCCTTGTAAAAGATAGTAGTCTTGCTTGTGGGGAGCAGATGGTCTAGGAAGAACACGGGGTTCTCGACATTCTGCATGCCGCGGTTGTCCTGGCCACCCTCGATCACCAGGATCGAAAGATTGGGGTCGGCCTCCGCCAGACGTCCAGCCACAACGCACGCCGCCGTTCCTCCTGTAGTGAGGAATCAGTTTCAGCTTGTTATTCGATAGGTGGTGCAAAGGGCTTACCTCCGGCAATGATGACGTCCACCTCATCAATGTCATCAGCAAGCTTGGTATACACGCCCATGGTGTTGAAGTTCAAGATTGGCTGCAAGGTAGTTGATTGACGCAAGCAGGTAGAACTAAGGATGTGGAAAAGGATGAGAAAGCTTCTAGCAATCACCGTGGAATTGTTCTGGGTTATGAGACGGCCAGGCCTCGGACCAACCCCTCCCTGTCCCCCCTTCCCCTCTCTCCACGTTACAGTCTCGGGTGCCCATGTGCTACGTTTCCACTGGCTCGAACGGCATGGACCATGTAAGGATCATTGTTTCGGCGATAACCTGCTTGGAACTCCTGTGACGGAACGGCCTCTATCCGCGCGGGCTCAATAGTCTCCTCTTAACCCCGACTTCCCCGCAATCCGGGGAAGGGGAACGCCCCGTTTTGAGGTTCGTGGCTGGATCGACATGAATATCCAAAGCCCACTTGTGGTCTTAAGACGCGAATAAGGTTCATGTGATCTAGTACCATCCGCGTCAGTACGACTGTGTGGGGTCGCGGGGCCCGGCAGGTCGCACTTGCAGGAAGGCCTCATTATGATAGGCTTGAGGAGGGTCTCCTCGGTGTCCCAAGTTGGGAGATTTCAGTCCTAGTTTGTCGCTCCGACCGTCAGGACTGGGTCGAGAACGGTGGAGTAGTTGTCGAGACAGCTCATTCGGTTCAGGTGCATTTTGACCATGCCCATTTCTCGTTTACCATGCAAGAGGTCGTTGACCGGGTGTGGCGCATGAGTCGAAAGGCCTGAGTCAGTCTCCTTAGAACATCCGACGTGCCGACCCCAACCCCATGTCGCAGCAGGTAAACCATGGTGTTGTCAGGACAGGAACATCAATGCAATGGCCGCCCATGCTTGACCTCTTGGAATTAGCAAGAGCAAATGCGAGGCAGGCCGTTGGCGCCCCCAATCGCTTATGTCCGCATCGATCTGCAAGGTAGAGATGAACAATCTTGTACCCTACGTCATGCCACTGATATGGGAATCCTAAATATACATGACCATCCCATGTCATTGACCTGTGGAATGATCTCGAGGTCGTTGTTCTCAGGTGACTCGAGAGGCCGAAATTGAAATGTGCACAGACAGGGCTGGACTGTTCGGCGATCTCACTTGAGTTTGGGACGGCTTCGGGATCAAAGACTTGGCTGTCGTGTCCTGCTTGTGATTTTTGGTACATCATATGAGTTGTCAAACAGTATAGCGGAATGATTATTAGTGATGGTGGGCTGCGATAGGTATCGGGAACTCGAAAGGATCCGCAGAATGCTGACCGCAGCTAACGAAAATGCAGGTTCGCACATTGTGACTGGTCCAGTTTGCGTCCTTGGCGCTTATGAGCGAGTGAAGATCTAGTGTTGTTACACAAGCTTCAGGTCAAATAACAGGTGATTATCGTCGCCGATAGCATGAAAATGTGCAAGCAGTAGTGGATTTCTGACAACCTCTAGTTTCGCAAGGCCTATAGCTAGAAGGGGTTTGATATCGTTCTCATCAAGCAGGTCTGTCTAAAGCAGCCGAGGAACGCTGTCTCGTTGCCAGAGCTTCCACCAAATAGTGTCTGCCAATGTCCATTTACTCGTTCCAGGTTCCGTCAACAATCTCACAACGCTGCCGCGAGCGTGGTGCAAAGCTTCATGAACTCCTCCTTGACATCGTCCCTATCCCATTTATCAGCCTCCCATCGCCGATGGAGTGACTCCAAGACCAGACACTTGTCGATCGCCACGCAAATCTGCTGTAGTCTTAGTCGTTCCATGATAATATCACCCGCCAATCTCGCCTCTAGCTTTCCGATGTCAAAGCTTCCCTCCCGGTCTAGCATCCTGAGTTTCTCGAGCTTGGCTAGCCGACCATGGCGCCAAAGCTGGGCTTGCGAGTTGTTGAGTTCGCCTTCAAAACGTTGGAATACCTGAAGAGGAAGGAGGCTGCTTGTCGCCTCGCTGAAGGCTTCGTCTTTGGGAAACAGTGCGATCAACTTGTTCAGTTCATTCCTTCGGCACCCAAAGATCTTCATGATGGACTTGATATCGTCGCCCTGATCAATGCACCTGGGGCGATGGTCGATGACATTGGCCCAGCGGTCTTCGCGGCCGAGTAAGGTGGGGAGCGAGTGAATCCTGCGAAGGCTCTTTGGCGAAGAGATGTGCACGGGATCATCGATTTTGTCGTCGTCGCTCACTTTGCTGCCCACAACGTGGTGTTCGGAGTGCGAATACGTTGCGGCCCGGCCTGATCGGACCATGGGAGTGACAGAGACTGCGTCGTCCATTAGTGCCAAGCTTTCTGCTCCCTACTTGACTTCAAGTGCTCCAGATAATGTTGAATGTGGATAGGTAGTGTCTGACTCCGCTGCGGCAGTTCGTTTTCAGTCGAGATTCTGGAGGTCCGGAATGAGCATGTTGCCAGGCCGGGAAACGGGATCGTCTTTTATCGTGTGAAGTAGCCAGATTGAATATCGCTACTGTGTCTTTGTGGTTGTTCTTGTTCGAGTTCAATTGCGCTGACAAGTATCTTCGGCACGGAGACACTCGGACTCGAGAACAAAGCGTCAAGAAACGTATTAACGAGCAGCAGCAAGCGAATGGTCGTCTTTGTCTAGGAATCGAGCGTGAAAGACTGATTTCTAGCCTGTCAAGAATGACAACCGGGATATCCTCCCAAAGACTTGGACTACTGTGTTACAGGATCACTGACATTGGACATTGCGCTTGCGGGTCATGGGCGATGTCCATATCCATAATATGTGCTCTAAAGGCATGTTAGTAAGGTCTTGAATAAGCGAAACCGATCGGCATGTCAGGGTTCTTTGGGGTGTGCACAAGAAATCTTGTAGTCGAGAGCTTTCCCAAGGGACTGGATGGTCTACTGTACCCTTAAGTTCTTTACGAGCTGACCGAATCACCGACCTATCCCCAGGTATCGTCAAACGTCTTTCGTTACACCCCAATATGTTCAAAAGTCTTTGTTGGTATTGAAGATGCCGATGCTATACATGTAATGAACGCCATGAGTTATAGATGGAGTGAGGTCATCAAGCCAACAGCGCAAGGGAGATCAACCTCCTAACGTGCCCTGCTGCTTATGCGTCTCTTTCAACCTCTTCTCCGTCTTCATGAACTCCCGAATCCCCACTGGTATGTCCGCATAAAGGCTCTCATCCCATAGGTCCTTTGCCGCGCCCGCCTTGGGCGCCTCCGGCACCCAGTTCGCCTCCGATCCGCCGCCGTCGTTGTCCACACTGGCACTGACCTGCTCCTCCTTCCCCGAGTCCTGCGCCTCCTGTGCTGCCAGCCGTGCCTCCGCCTCCTTCTTGGCGGCCGACCACGCTTCCAATTCCTCTTGGAATAGATCGTATACGCAGTTGACGCAGCCGCTCATGCAACAGTTGTCGGGCTCTTGAGGGCGTGGCGGCACAAGCACGCCTGCGATGTGGACTGATTTTGCACGGGCGGCAGCAAGACGTTCGGCGCGGGCTCGGGGGCCAGAGAGAATCGATCCAAACACCAGACGAGCTTTCTCCTCGGCGGTCGCCGGAGGGGGACTAGGCACTGGCGGCTCCTCCTGTTCTGTGGCTTCAGCATGGGGTTCAGCTCGCGTGCTGGGTGGGCGTCGTTGGGTCGAGGGGGTAGGCTTACGCTTCTTCGCGGGCTCCTTCTTGGCAGAGGGGGCCGCGGACGAGGGGGGCTGCTCAGGCTTCACGCCGGGAATGGGCTGGGGGTCGTCGAGCATGGCCTGGTAGAAGCCGCCGATGGGGTGGGCCTGCTTGTTGGAGAGCTCGATGGGCGCGGGAGGGGTTTGCGACTGGATGGTGTGGGTGCTCGAGGAGGCGAAGCGAGCGGCGGGAGCGCGAGCCGCCATGAAGGGGCGCATACGGGGGAGGATCCTGGAGGCCGACATGGTCGTGGGGCGCCGAAAGGGCTGGCTGGTAGAAGGGATGGTTGAAGGTGGTGAGGGTGGCCGCTTCAGAAAAGGTTGTCGGGATGCGCCGTGGAAAGCCGCGGGTATGAATTCACGTCATCAAAGTCACGTGTAGAGAATGACTAAGCACATATCTTCAGCACCCCGAGCTGTCCACGCAGGCAGCATGACAGGAAAGCATGAACACGCGCCTCTAGAACTTCGAAATACTACTTGGAAACCAATTGGGTGTTCAGTTGAAATTGTCACTTATGTCATGAGACGCGGCTTGTGTTGTGGCCGAAGACCTGAGTCGATACTTGTTGATCGTTGACATTCAACCCAATCAGGCAAGCGGTCAAAACACCTCACGCCTCGACGCGTCGAGTTACACGACCTGGACGGAATCATTTGCATGCGACAAGTGCAACATCACTGAACGCGCCCGCCGAAGCTCTCGAACCTCCGGAACATGCGACTGTCACGCCATCTGTAAATACCATGGAGGAATCCTCCGCGCCCAAGCGCCGCCGCACCTCCCCCAGAAATAGTGTTCCCATCCAGACGACCGATAACGTGGTGAACACGCCGTCAGCCGCCGACGCCTCAACACCGCAGCCTGCGCGTCGCCGACCCTCCTTTGCATCCCCCACGAAGGCGAGCTTAGCCAGATCGAACCCGGATATTCTGCGCCGTCGTTCCGCCCAACCCCCGAACGATGATGCCTCCCCGCCGCGATCAGCCTCTCCCGAACCAGCCAGCGAGCTTAGCATCCGCGATGTGACAACAGCAAAGGGACCTGAAGCGCCATCGCAGTCGCAGAACGAACGCGCCACGGCTAAGAGAGATGGTGGTCTTCGAAATCTCCTGGCGCGAACCCTGGAGCGCAACTCTCCGGCCGTCGCAACGCAGCCGTCTCCATCAGGGCTCCCAGCCTCCATGGGCAGTCCGGCGCGTCGGCCACCGCGATCGGGCGGACAGTTCGGTGCGAAACCACGGCGGTCATCTGTCAGACCGAATCCGAGGCCGCTACCACCGCCAGGCCCTGACGACGAGGACTTCAACCCGTTCGCGAGGCGGGGTTTGAACCGCACCCCTCCTCCTGGGTCACAGGCTGCTCCACCGGAAGAGATACGACAGACGGACGAGGCGCGAGAACCCGAATCGTCTCTGGCGCATCAGCTGGAGGAAACCCAGCAACTAGAAATGCCAGAGGAGCCGGAGCTACCGCCAACTCCAACACAGAAGGGTCTCGAAGATCCGGTGGTTACGACGCCGCCTACGGGTATACACAACACACCTTCAAAACGCAGCGGAAGGCGGAGGAGTGATCGCGAGCCGAGGAGCTCGCCATTGAAGCAGCAACCTATCGGTCCACCGGACTTTGGCGCGCCGTCGAAGAAGAAGGGCAAGGGGAAGCCTCCAGTCCCCTTTGCTGTGGAAGAGGAGGATGTTGCAGTCGATGAAGTGACGACAAGACCAGACAACGATGCCGGGCCTCACTTTGCGCGTAGGGTACCACCGATCGATCCACATGGCGAGAAAAGGGCGCGGCGCGACAAACTCAGAGGCGAGGTTGCCCAGCTCCAGGCCGACCTGGAGTTCGCGACGGCGGAGAATGAACGAATGCGCCAGCTCCATGATCAACGGCGAGGCACTAAGCGAGCTCCGCGCTCCTCGGATCCAGATCAGCTCTTCGACATGCTCAGCCGTTATCTCCTGCCAGCAGAGCAGGACGCAGCTCCCGACGCGTCTCAGCAGCTGTTCGACCTCGCCATGGACCCGACATCCTGGTTCACCCTCGCCGCCCCGGCTCTTCCCTCCACTTCAACTACGAAATCCGACTCAGCCCCTATTTCCCACCATCCCATCCAAATGTCCGCCGCCGAAGAGCTGCCTTTTCTCCAAGCCTTCACCCCCTTTACGATGTCGCAAACAACAACCCTCCTCCCCAAGCCAGATCCCTCCGAACCTCTCCTCCGACAACACACCATATTCCTCGCCTCCAACCCGCCAGGCCTCTTCGCCGCCAAAATTCGCCTCGTCGCCAATACCTCCACCCTCCGCATCCACTCCCTCTCAGTCCCGGGCCTCGACCCTGCCGCCGTCCCCGAGCTGTCCCCTTGGATCGCCACTCTTTGCGACCGCGCTGCCAACACGGCAACCCACCAGAACATCACCCTCCTCACCTGGTCCATGGCCGAATGGCACCGCCTCGCCCTCAAACGAGCCCACTTCTGGGCCCTCCTCGCCGCCGAGACCAGCGACCCCGAAATCCTCCTCGAGACGGCACGCAGAACCCGCCTCCGCCGAAGGAAGAAGCGCCAACGCGACGACCCGGACGACGAAGTCGAGGTCCCGAAATCTCCCGCCAGGGCGGACCTCATCGCGCACATGGGCCGGACGGCCTTCGACGTGCCCATCCCCGACGACGAGCTCGACGAGGCGCACTGGCCCCGTCTTCGCATCATGTGGAGAATTCACTTTGACTGGACGGGCGAGGGGCAGAGCACGGTCGGGGTGCTGGCGGGTGTGCCCGGGAAATGTAAGCCTCCTCACCTCTTCCTGCAGGAGACGACGTGCTAACAATGGCAGGGCATAATGCGGACGATAGCAAGGCGCTGAGCGGGCTGCAGAAAGTCTTCGGCGAGATGGCCAAGAAGGAGGAGACGCCGGTGAACGCTGTACGGACTGTCATTGCGCTGCTGGCGGGCGATGGCGGGCGAAAGTGAATGATTAGTTTGGGATAGGAATCAGGCATGTTGGGTTACGAGCCGGGACCAGGCGGTGTTATGAAGTAATGATAAGCTGCCGCGCCAGATGCGGCGTGTCGTTTCCCTCTGCAATAACCGTTGCTTCTCCGTGTGCTTGTAAGATTGTCTTGATTCCACCGAGTTCAGAGCAAGGCATGTGCGTGAATTCAGTGGTTGCGCCACGGGTGAGGCACTAGCAGCATATCGTCAAGCAACGCTATTCATCATTGATACCGAACGCTAGAACTGTAGGATGAACCGCTACGTGGCCGATTTCGTCAGACATGGTCGTCTAACCACCATCCCTCTGCCTGCACCACAATGTGTGTCCGACGCGACAACAGCGGTTCCAATCATCATATGACAGTGCACTTTCCACACCGAAGACCAGGACAGCCCTGGCGAGTCGCAGGAGACTCATCGCCGGGATTTGGTCTCGCACGCCTTTTCTGACGAGGCCCACGTTGCCTGGTCCTCCCGCGGCTCGGCTCTCCGTCAGAGCCCAGCTCTGAGTCTGACTGTGGAGGCGGCAGTCGGTGAGCATGCTCTTCCTCCTCCGCGTCCTGCTGCTGCTGCTGCTGCTGCTGCCGTCCGTCGCCGTCACTCCCCTCGTTGTACTTCGAGCTCGTCATTGGCCCCGAGTTGCCAGAGTCGGACCTGGTGCTCTCTTGAACCACGAACTCGAGCTTGGGGTCTCCGCTCTGTGCAGCAGTCGAAGTGGGACCTGGGGCACTATCTTGAGTTATGACCTCGGGTTGACTTGTTACAATGACATTCACAACAGCCGCAGTTTGGCCTCTGGCGATCTCCTGAATAGCGGCATCGTCTTGGTTGCTATCGACCTGCGATACAGTCAGGGTGGAACTTTCGCCACTCTCCTGGGCTACAGTATGTGGCGAGAGGCTCTCGATCTGTGTTGCAGTCCGCGTGAGCGCTGCCTCGGAGGGAGTGTCTCGATTCGAGCCAAACAGCGCAGGGACAGGTTTGTCCTCTACATTTCCTAATCTGCACGGTGCGGACTTCGCGCTTGATGCGGAACTCGTTTCGAATGTGGATTTCGCGTCCAGAAGGTGGTCGGCATCTAACATGTCTCCATTGCCGCCTGCCTGTTCGACGGCAATAACGACTTTGCTCGAGGATTCCAAGGAGCTAGACGTGCTGTTGGACCTTCTGAGTGCGTGTCTGAGGCCGATGGAATACAACACTTCGTTGGTGGTTGGCCTCTTCGTGAACCACCGGCGATGGCGGATCTGCTGAGTCGTGTCGCCATGGATAGGGGGGTTGCTGGTCAGGTTAGGCGCTGTGCCAATGTCAAAGGTGCAGACAGAGTTGGAGGCGACGCAGACGTAGGCGTTGTCAACCATACGCCATTTGCCGGAGCCTACGATGGCTTGTAGGGCAGTCCCGGTGGAAGACATGATGGAGCGGTTGGTGTTACTCGCTGGACTGTGATGTGAGATGGGAGCAGCGAGAGTGGGCAGAGAACGAGTGATAATACCCCAGAGGTCTTTGGAAAAGCTGCAGTATATTTCTTGCTCTGGTGGCGATGCTGTCGAAGCCCAATAGAACGATTGACTGTGCTGTGTTGTTGTCGAGAAGACTAACGACAGCGCGGTCGGGCGAGGAGAGATTCAAGATGGTGCCCTGTGTCGTCCTGGCCCGTCATGTGTGATTCTTTCCCCGGAAAATGCAGCCAGCCTGCATGCAACTCCTCCAAGCCTGGTCCTGGCTGCATCATCTCCCACGTGTTTCTCTTTCCTTAATCAACATCCACACCCAGAGCTCGCAGGTCCACCTTCGCCAGGTCAATCTCGGCCATCAACTCCTTGTGGGCCTCAGGGACGTCGTTGAAGGTCATGACGTTGAAGCCGAGGCGGGCGAGGAGGTAGGCGCCGAAGGAGACGAGGAACCAGAAGGGGAGCTGGGGATCGTGATGTTAGCAGTTGCTGCCATGGCATTGGGTCGGGCGAGTTTGCTCCGAGGCGGGAGGAAGACGTACGACTGGGACGATCTGCTCCTGGACGAAGGAGGGAAGGGGAACGAGCTCGAGGAAGAGCGCGAGGTAGAGCTGCAGCTGCATTAGCACTGGCGTCGCCAAGGTCGGCTGCGATGGAGGGGCAGGACGTACGGAGCTCACGAGGAGCGCAAGGGAGATGGTCTGCTGGGCGCGGGTCATGATGGGCGATCGTCAGGTCGAACTCGGAGTGCTGGATTGGAATTGACGGCCTTGAGGCGTGGGTGTGCGTGGTCTAAAAGAGTGTCGTGGGCGGTCGCTGTTTCTTGAGCTCGAGTCGTATCGCGTATCGGCGAAAAAAGGAGTCGCGACGTTGCCATCTCGAGGCGAGTGCAGCCGGGGGTGGACGATCTGCTGACTAAGGCGGACGGCCCCTGGCGGCGATCTCCCGATCGAGCATCAATTGCATTTGTTAGTGCCGTGACCCCATTTGGTGACATTCTCATCATTCAATTACTCTCTGGGTTCGCTTCAATCGCTCGCATCCCCGGCAAAAGTGTCAATCGGCCGCCATCTCCAACCCTGCACTGAACCGATGCCATCTCGCAGATTGTATCTCTCCACCGTCTCCCGCGCCGACATGGTCCTCCATTCTCTCGCAAACTCGGGCGGCACAGGCCCATCTTCCTCCTCGGCCTCTTGCAGCCACTCGGGCCTTGTGTCTTCCACCCAGTACTCGCCCGTCTTTTGACAACCCTTCGTCCGCTTGCAACGCCCGCCGCAGTAGGGACAGGCATAGTCGCGCCACTTCTGTTCGTGCTCGTTCCGCCACCAGTTACACTTGCCAGCCCAGCAGCAATCCCTCTTGGTATGGCCCATCTTGCTCTGGAGGCGGTCTTGCCAGAACAGGTGTCGGTCGTCAAACACGTCCTCTGGTGTCCCTAGACGAAGCGACTCCTGCCACTCTTGGTTGAAGTATCGATACCGGTCCACGCATCCCACGTCGATGTGGTTGACGACGTAGTCTGATTTGCTCAGCATGAAGGCGTCGCAGGGTTCTGCGGATGGGTACTCTGTCGCGCTGGCAGCCAGTTCGTGCTCCTTGAGCACCTCGATCTCGACATGTTCAGCCTTGAGCTTCTGCATCAGTCCCTCGAACTCTGCGTTCCTGGCACGATCCCGCGAGATGAAGACGGTAAAGTCGCTTCGTGCGATTTTGGGATCATCTGCGCAAGCTTTCGACGCCTCCAGCAGCCAGTCAATAGCCAGCCTGTCCGCCGCCGTCTCAACGCCGAGGATAAAATGCTGCCGGGGCGCAATGGACTTCGCCTTCCCGCCATATCTGCGGACTGGCGACTTGTCTTGGTACACCCACGTCGGGAGACACTCTGGCACGAAGCCTTCTGCACTCTGGCCGGGCGTTTCGCGGACTTTGTCGTCAACATCCTGGTCAGACTGAACGGTGCGGATGTAGCAGATTCGGGCTTTTCGGTCGTTCCACAGTTGGGCCATGCTGCTGTAGCATCAAATGACCCGCGACAGACAATGTGTGTACGATTGATTCTGACGAAGCAGGCGAACTCGATGTCAGACGGTCGGTCATCTGCTCGTCAGGTGGTTTGGGGTCCACAACACTACCACTAAGTAGTTGGATTTGCAGACTGATGATTCGCTGAGATACGCTCTGTTGTTCATCGAGCAGGACAAGGGGCACCACTGCAGGAAGCCAAGCCGCGGGCCGGATAGCAGGTCCCGATCCTCTTGTTGGAGTCTCCTTTCCAGTAAATCATGTAGTTCTTCCCGTTTCTGACGTATCTCAGATCCCTGCCGCCCCGGTTACACGGGTTCCCAGAGTTCATCCTGCTTTCACCCAGGCACCGTCCCAGAAGGCATTCTTGCCGCCGCAAGGACCTGGGGCGCCGGCGATGTCTTTAGAGAATTTCCCCTTGGAGACCCTTGCATGAACTCCTCCGGAGATCCCAGTCGGCAGACGCCGAGCTGGCGATCAGAGGGACAGCGACAAGGATGGTTGAGGTGCGCATGTCGATGAGACTAACGTTTGTTAATCAGAAGTCAGACGTTATGTCCATTGATCAGATCACAGCGCGGTCCCCCCCCCCCCCCCCCCCCCCGCTATCAAATTATATCACGCTAACTCTCCATAGACGGAGGAGGCGCGTCTCTCTCGGGTGGTGGACGAACCCATGTGTCCTGGAATGGAGGTGGAGGCTCGTCCTCGTCTGCGGCCCTTCTCCCTGATAGTGGCACCCAGTCCCCGGTCCTCGACTGCACCGCGTCTTCCCCTGTATCGGCTGACGGAAGGATGGTCACGTCGCTCTTCCACCTAAGTTTGAGCTCCTCTTCAGCAATCTTGGCCCTGAGCTCATAATTGATACGGTGCGTGTGTTTGAGATTGCCTATGGCGAAGGAGGGGTGGATATTCCCCTGAGGGAATGTCTTGCCCATCTCACCAGTGTAGCCGATCCGCAGGTTGACTCTTTGACCCACGTCGACAGGCGGGCCCTCGCCGGCGCAGGGGACGTACAGCGGCGGCGTACCGGGGCCGAAGGCCAGGCACGACCATACCGAAACCCGTATTGTTGTCGGGCTGACCGCCGCCCATGGGCTTGAGGCGCCGTCGCAGCTGACCTCCGTCGAGGACTGGATCTCCATGGAGAGCATCAGGAGCTGTATCTTCTGCGGTATGCCGTTTATGCGGCTACCTTTCAGCACGTTGGTGTCTGGAACAAACTGGAGGCGGAGCGGAATCGGGCTCGGGTTCTCTAGCTGGATGATGGCTGGAGTATCGATTTCCATGTAACCGGCGAACATGGGAACCCTGGAGGAGCCAAAGAGTGCCCGCGCCTTCTGCGAGAAGGATGGCCCGCCCTGACCCAGCTCCGGAAGCAGGTAGTACGAGGAGACCCAGCCGTAGAGGCGATACCTTGTGAGTCGGAAGTCGATAATCGGAGGTTCGAGGCTAGCAGTCCTAATTGTGATCGGGAGGATGGCGTTCGTCGTCCAACTAGATCCCTGCTTTGTGGACTGCAGCTCGGCCTTGATGATGTACTCGATGAATCCCTCGTCCTGGGCACCAAAGCCTGCGCGATCCATGATGAACGTTCCTGGGAGGATAGGCCCGGT
Organism: Verticillium zaregamsianum; assembly: GCA_002851755.1. Lineage (NCBI taxonomy): Eukaryota > Fungi > Ascomycota > Sordariomycetes > Glomerellales > Plectosphaerellaceae > Verticillium > Verticillium zaregamsianum. The sequence goes on along the minus strand of NMXM01000011.1, from coordinate 2,631,490 downwards.
GATGTGCCCCGTGGGAGGGGGTTGCTCGCCCTGCTCGGCCGAGATGTCGACAGCATCGGCATACATAGGTATGGCAATAGTGAAAGGCCATCCACGTTCTGCCTCCTCGGTTGTAGGGTCATCGGGGATGTGTAAAGGACCCTGAAAGATGGTTTGAACGTGGCTCTTTTCGTCGATGAGAGTGGACCGGCCGCGGTATACAGCCGTGACACTATGGGTAGTGGGGGCGGCGATAACTTTTGTCTTGACCCTTCCGGACAGTGTGACCTTGATCACTGCCTCAGTGCTGACGATGTGCGTCCCACGGAAGATGCAGCCCACGATGGTGTCGCCGGGGCCAAAGACAGTGCGGCCACCCTCGAGGCGGATGCCCAGCTCGGAGCTGGCCTTGGTGGACGCTTGTGGCATGTCCAACTGCTCGTCCGCTTGTTGAATATGCTTTCGTCGTATTGAATACTAATCCTCCGATGCGGGTAAGGATGACGATGGTAGGGCTTCAGGTGTTCGAGAAGCTCTGTGCAGTGAGCTGAGCCTCTCGTGAGGTCGATGAGTCCCCCTCTCTCTCGAGCCTGCCTAGTACCCTAATGGAAAGATAGTCTCAATACATTTAAGAGATGAGGCGGAATCTCCTTCTCCGTAGACAGCGCGTGTCACGAGAAGGCGGTGTGCATTCATCAGCCGGAAAGCTGATGCTCAGGGGAGCGAGTGGGAGACCCTGCCAACAAACCTTGGACCGTTGGAAATCGGGCCCTATCTGCGGTGGCATGTGATATGCTCAGTATTAGTCAAGAAGAGTCCGAGCGTGAGGTCTTTATCGATATCCAGTACTTTACGGAGTGTGGGATTCGTTGGGCAAGAATTGGTGATTCGAATCAACTGAGTCTGCTGTGCCCAGACAGAGTTACTTTGGCGTAATGATCATACGAGCAGCAGGGTTTATCCGGCCCAATAAACCCTAACCGAAGAGCTTATTATAGCAAGGGCATTGAATGAGCTCGCCCTGCGGCACAGCTGCCTGAAGCAGAAGTTTGTTGGCGCTTACAAACCATTGGTGCTTTACTGTGTGTAGGTTTGACTGCCGTTGGCACTTTGTTACAACTTTAATCTACGGAGTTTGGTGTATCCCGGTTCCTGTCAAATCATGTCTTGGCTGGTGAGTAGGGATAGAGCTCCCGACCGCTATTGCAATACGGGCTTGAATGCCGTTCGTGCTTCGTTGTAACCTTAGTCTGCTGAGGTCTCTAGTGTCTCGGATCCCATCAGATCAGTTTGCGACTAGTAGGCAGGGATAGGGCTCATGGATGTTATTGGTCCTTCTGTGCCACACGAACCTGGCTTCCTTTGGCGCTTCGGTGTCCCTGGGTCTAGACTTGGCATCAGTAATGGCCGAGGGCCGCGACTCGCGACAGTCTCCTGTGGGTTGTGCAGTCGTGGCCTGCAAGGGAGCTATGATTCAAGACAATAAGATGCCGACTGATCCTCCATCTTGGGTACAGTTCTTAATGCTGCACTCTCAGCTTCAATCACCAGCTTCTCGTCTCATCTCAGGATCTCTCATCCTGAGGACCGTCTGTCATCGTTGTCTCTGGGCTCGCGGCGCTCACCGCTCCTCCCCTCGAGACTATCGCCACTACAGGCACTATCATCGTCAGCCTCGAGAAGAACATAGAGCTTGGCAAGGAGGTCATCTGCGTCAAGAGCTCCACTGAGAATCCATTCTTCTCTACGCCTGCGGAAACAAACTGACGCTCAAGGGCATCGAGATTGAGGTCAACGCCGATGATAGGCAAGATTAAATAGTAATCTTCGAGGCCCTCTCTTGGAGCCCGGGTGAGTCCCACGTTCTACACGTTACATAAAGTTGGTCCCTTAACTACCACTTCCATGAGAATCCTCGTGCACCTTTTCTGCCTTGCATGCCAGTTCATTAAGCACCCCGTGACATGCTCTGCAGCCATGATACTGAGGTTCAGACAATGATCAAGACGGTTATATTCGAGAGCCTGCCCAGGCTACAGAAAGTCGACCTCGAAAGAACTTCATCGTCATACAATCTCGAATCGATCTCAAGGCCGTAAGATGCGTCGAAGGCCATCTAAACGCCGCTTCCAAGCCGATATCCTTGCCACATCTCCTTCACCGACGCCGATGTGTATCTCTTCTCAAGCAGAACTAGCCAGCAAATGAGCTAATTTTAATCCACGAAGAACAGATGGTGGCAACTTGGCGCTCGTGCACAGCATCAAGTCGGCGGCCTATTTACAGAGAGATGGCCGACAGCAGAGCTTGGGCAGCATCATCTGATGGTTGGGCTATGCCGGATGCGATCAGAATAGTAGAATATTGCAGAATAGAATTGAATGGATAAGCTGCAAACCTTGCCTTGACAAAACTGGAAATCCAGACACAGCAATGAACAGCAAAAATGAATCTTCCGATCGGGGAATTGAACCCCGGTCCCCGGCGAATCGCTGAACATGAATGCTCTGATGACAAGCCGATATCCTAACCACTAGACTAATCGGAATGTTGGATGGTGATCCGAATTGTGGAAACCGGCGGAGACGGCAGGGTACATATACCCTAGATACCTAGACATCTTTGCTTGCCGAAATAACGCGTCGACGAAACCCAGCTTCGAGTCTTGGTATTTGGGTAGTAGTAATGTACAACGTCTTCCAGGACAGTTCAAAATCTTCAGGTGCACACGCAACATGGTCTCCTCAAAAGACTCCCGAGTGCAGATCAAGACGTCGCGCGGAGACAGGGCGCGGTGGGCCAGGCACCGGCTCCCCTCTCGTAATCAAGCTTGTAGCGTTCTCAATCATGTCCTTGACCGAGAGGATGTTCTCCAGCGTCACAGGTACCTGCTTCTTCACCCATCCCAGCTCAGAAGGCAGTCGTTCGTTTTCTATCTCACCCGTTAACAAGAGTCACACTCGGTGGTACATGCGTCACTCACGGAAGAAGTATTCGACGAAAGCCCGGTCGACGGTCCCGGCCTCCATGTCGCCCAGCCCGATGATGGGCGCCGCGACCTCGCCGAGGCTGAACTGCTCCATGCTCGAGGTGAACGTGTACGTCGGGTTGAAGGCCCGGGAAGTGACCTGTCGGGCCACCTTGCTGTTGGCAAGCATCTTGGCGTCGAGGACTTCGGCCGTCCAGTAGCTGCGCGACTCTTCAAAGACAGTCTGGTTGAAGATGTGGTTGTTGCCAAAGAAGTCATCCGTGCGACTGGAGGGAGTCAGCTCTGTTGCGCTGCGTTGTGGTTAAATCTCGCGATGCAGTCATCACTGACCTCAGACTAGCGTCGTGCTCCAACACGTTATGGACGTTGAGCTGGTCCAGAGTGAAGAAGGTCGCGTTCGGAGTCGGATTGATGTGGATGGCCTGCTCCCACATTAGGGTGGCAAGCTCAGAGCCAAAGCCAATACCCTCGCCCAAAGCAAAGACGGCGTTCTCCTTGGTGATGTTACGGCCGTCGTGGGGCAGGAAGTTATGGTTTGCCAGCGTGTTCATCATGGGACAAGGGCCTCTGACTGTAAACTATCAGGATCTTGAATTCAGAGAATGGGTTTAGCTTGCTCACAGTCATCAGGACCAGCAGGCTCCCAAACACCCGGCTCAGCCCGCCGGGCCAGCTTGGCCATATGGGACGGAGGATAGGCGCTGACCAGCACAACAGCGAGTGAGGATGAGAGAAGAGAAAACTTCATGTTGGGCATGATGGCAGATTTGCAAGCGAAGATGAGAGGATATCGAGCAAGAGAAACCGTTCTTTCCTTCTCGTAGCGGAGCGTCAATATTTATCACTTTCGACATCAGCACCCCCGGACCTCCCTTTCTCGCAAAGACTGGTACCCATCCATCGCTATGACACTCAACCTCATCCCCCTCCCAACCAAACCCGAAGACTTCGCATCCTGAAGACAATTACCCCCCAAAAAGCAATGCCACGACTACCGGCAGACCCCTGTGGAGCACCCCGGTACTCGAGGCGCCGATCTGCCAGATCGCAGATCCCGCGTCATTGCGGCACGTCGGGGAATTGAATCCATCCAATAGCCAACGGTGTGATTACGCGCCCATGGAGTGAGGCTCTCCTAGCAGACCGGCCTCGTTCTCGGTTTCGCTATGCACGGCCTCGCGTTTCTCGGGGTCTCGGGGTGTCTTACTCGGGTTTGTGTGGGGATGAATGCGAGTTTGCTCGGGATGAGCCGAGCATGGGGGCAGTGACTGGTGCGCGCGCGTCTAGATCAAACGCTGGAGCTGTTGCTAAGCCTGGGCTAGCAACGTAGACGTCAGTGCTGTTGCATTCGTGCGATGATGAGCCGGTCTGGGCCTACTTCGAGGTTGTGGTCGGGGTGTGACTGTTTGCTCACGTGCGGGAGGATAACGTCTACCTCTGGGTCGCGAGGTGGGACTGGCCTTAACCATCGTGAGTTCGTGACTGTTCCGGCAGTAAGGGCTAGGTGATTGAGGATAGACATCTCACTGTCTTCGACGCCGTAGCTTGACAGGTGTGGCCCAAAATGTCGGGGAGACTGCTCCGCCACTTGACCGTGTTGCTGCGACGCATAGGAGGTGACCTCCGGCTGCAGGGTTCTTGGAGGTTTTGCTTCGGTTAACTGGGATTAGGTATGATGGAGTTTACAACGATCGCTGTTTTGCTGGCCTGGCAGAGTCATGTCCAGTGAACGGAGCTGACCTTGTAGTGGCGCATACGACATGCCATACCCTGTGGCATAATCGGCCGCGCAAGTGTCAGGCTGAGAATCCCAAAAACGTGGTGGAGGAGGTGATATTGGTCGCTACTATCATGCACAAAACACACTGTCCACGGATCAGACGGCTTCTAAAATGGTGTGCCGGTGGAACCTGGCACTCACACCAGCACTGCCACGCAGGCACTTGTGTACATGTTAAACACAATCTACTCAGGAGACAGGAAGGATAGGAGTGGCCAATGACGGGAAATTAATTTGTCACACTCGAAGCAGAATCAGGGAAATGCCCGCATCGAATGGACCGGAGTTCTGCAACGCCCGTCATCGAGAAGAACTGGGCAGAGCTAAGAGCTCCGGCAGCAAGCAACGTGCCCGGAGCCCGATCCAAAGGCGCGTGGCCGTCGAAGATCGCCCGCCTGTCTCCGCATTTGCGGGAAAGTAAGCTCAGGGGATACATGATGACCTCGCAACTGAATCTGATAGGCTGTTCATTAGATCCCGGACCTCTCGCTGTATGGTTTTGCTTGCATTCCATTTCGTAGATTGTCCCGAACGCCAAGCATCTCAACAGCCCAGGCATCATCTCCGGTCCGCCATAAGTCAGGGATGTTATTGAAAGCTTCTGAATGCACCGCTCGCATCCTGCTCGCATGCCAGCGAGTATCGATCATCAGTTTAATGTTACATTGCTTGTTTAGGCTTGGCACGGCAGGCTGAAGCCGGGAGCCCGACAAGTCACTGCCAGGGGCTTGGTCAGCTGATCATTGACAAGCTCTGCGCGTTTCAAGCCCATCTGATAATTTTCCTAAAAAGCCGACAAACTCTTGCCGGTGGGTAGGTTCTTGGTTTTTGGCTCTGTGACGGGGAAATGCAGTTTGTTTTGCAGGCAGACCTGGCCACCACAACGACAGCATGAGGTGCTACGAGGCCCCAGCTCAGAACATAAGCACCCCCGGTGATGTCTCTAGAAATGACCAGTTGTCTCCGATAACGCTGCCACTGCTGGAATGCAAAGCATGAACGATGTTCATCTGCCGACCAGCCACTGGACGTTGACGCCGTCACGGAAACAGCAGGGGTGGAAACCGTTACGATAGCAGTTAGACGTTGTCGCTGGCGAGCATAGAAGGATCACCCACGATGGCCTCGTCGATAACACTGGCGAGCACAGTAGGGTCACCGACGATAGCATCGATAATACTGGCGAGCATAGCAAGACCACCCATGATAGCGTCGTCGATAACAGTGGCGAGCACAGCAGGAATGACCCCGTTGACAATACTGGCGAGCATAGCATGGTCACCGACGAGAGCCCCGTCGATACTACGAGACTGACCATAGGACGGTGTAGCCGGTGGTAGAAACATTAACATCGAGCATAGCATGGTCACCGGCGAGAACATCAGCGAGAGCACCGGCGAGAACATCGGCTAGAGCACCGGTGAGAACATCGGCGAGAGCACCGGCGAGAACATCGGCGAGAGCCCCGGCGATACCACGAGACCGACCACAGGACGGCGCAGCCGGTGGTAGAACATTAACATCGAGCATAGCAGGGTTGCCGGCGAGAACACCGGCGAGAGCCCCGTCGATACCACGAGACCGACCACAGGACGGCGCAGCCGGTGACGGAAACACCAACATCAATCACGAAGTCAGACAAGGGCGTGGAAATGACTATATCATTTCTTATCTGAGTTCTCAATCCGGGCACATCGCTCCTTAAAAGCCCCAACAGGAATCCCTTTGCCTACCAAATGGCCAAAACCCCGATGTCCTCGAACTCCATGTAGCCGAACCAAGTAACCGTGTTCCGACTCAATAACTTCCGTTCCCTAATCAATCTCAATCGAAGGAAGGAGCATCTCAGGGCGGACGTCACTCTCAGGCTCCTGCTTGACGTCAGCGTGAACACGAGCACGCTCAGAAGGAGCGCTCTCACCGTCAGAGTCCTCGGCGGGGAGCTGGACGCTAGCGGCGGCGGCGGCGGCGGCGGCGGCCTTGGTCTTGTTCTTGCCGCGACGGCCCTTGTGGGCCTTGTCAAAGGCGTCGCGCTTCTTGAGGCCACCCTGCATGACCCTGTGAAGGAAGTTGCCGGCATTGAGGGCCTCCTTGTCGAGATGGCTGGCCTCCTTGCGCCACTTCTTGGCTTGGGGGCTGTCACCGCGCTTCTCGAGGGTGGCGACATGGGCGAGGGCGAGCTTGTGAATGGCGATGGTCTGCTCGGCGTTCTCGACGTCCTTGTAGAGCTCGTTGTCGGCCTCCAGCTCCTTCACGGAAAGAGCGACTTCACCAAGGTCACAGAACTCGCCGTCCTGGTTGTAGACAAGATGCTTCAGAAGAAGGGCGGGGTAACCACCGCCGTAGATGGCAAGAACAGTGAGGACCTCACGCTCGGTGATCTTCTGGTGCTCCTTGACCTTGGTCATGATGGTGTTGATGAGGAAGTGCTCCTTGGGGTTGCTGCGCCAGTAGTGACTGTTGAGGTCGTCAGTAATCTTGTCGGCGAGCTCGGCCTGGGCCTCGCCCTTGGGGCGGCGCTGAACTAGCTGCTGGTGGAGGAAAGCCTTGGCGACAGCCAGCTGGTGCTCGAAGCAAAGGTGGTTCTCGACGAGCATCTGATTCTCGGCCCACTCAGGAACATTGCAGCGCTGGTACTGCTCCGAGAGAGCGCGGTTGTACGAGCTGTTGTAGTTGACAGGGAGCATGGCCTCAAGGGCGAGGAAGTCGACAATGTTGGGGTGACGCTCATGCTGCGGGGTGTTGCTGTCTTTGAGAGTGTTCATGATGCGCTGGTAGATGGCATTGTCGGAAATGAGGCGGCGGAAGCCATTTCCCTCAATGCGCTGGTGGATGAGCTCCAGCATGGAAGGAGTGTAGGTAGCCTCGGCGCGGATGTATGACTTGGTGAGGGCGACGCGACGGGCCTTCTCATCCTCATCCAGCAGAGCCGAGCGGCTAGCAGCAGTAACAGGCTTCTTGGCCGCTGCTTTGTCGGACATCTTGATGATGTTCTTGTGCGCGATAGTAGGATTGTTGTAGGGTTGAGACTTGATAGGTGTTGATGGAGAGGTGGTTGTTGTGGTGGGTTGTAAGAAGAAAGGAGAAGAGAAGCCTGTTGGCGCCGACCTAAATACTGTGACTGGTGTCAGTGCGGGTCACAAGAGGAAGGAGCATAGACTTGTCAATAGTATCGACGAGAAGGATAGGACTGGCAAAAGCGGTGGAGACGGCAGGAGTGGTAACAAGGGAAAGGGCGTGTTCGAAGGCAAGAACGGTAACCATGGCAAGAAGTGGGGCACCGGCGAGGGCGCCGGAGAGGACAAGGCCGACAAGCCGGTGCACTGGACGCAGGCCGACGGTCGACAGCCGGTGAGGTTATAATCCGGTCCACTGGACGCAAGCCGACGGTCGACAGCCGGTGAGGAGGTTATAATCCAGTCCACCGGACGCAGGCTGACGGTCGACAGCCGGTAATGAGGCGATAATCCGGTGCACTGGACGCAGGCTGACTGTCGACAGTAAGTGAGGAAGCTATAATCTGGTACACTGGACGCAGGCCGACGGTCGACAGCGGGTGAGGAAGCTGTAATCCGGTATACTAGACGTAAGCCAACTGTTGATAGCCGGTGAGGAATCTATCATCCGGCCGGCTAGACGTAGGCTGACGGTTGATAGCTGGTATGTAAATAATAATCTGGCCGACTAGACTCAGACCGACGGTCGACAGTCAGTATGCAAGCTATGATCCGGCCGACTAGACGATGCTCAGGAAAGTCTTGGAGAATGTTAAATGGTAGGGACAAGGGGGAGCAGGGAACGTAGACTGCCGGTCGAAAGTTGGTGTCGAAACCAAAATACGGTCGACAAGATGAGCCTCAAGAAATCATGGAGAAAACCAAGTGACAAGGATAAGAGGGAGCACTGGACGCCGACTGACATTCAACGGCACATTGTCAAAGTACGGTCCGTCGGACGGACAAGCTTTATCGACGGGAATGGAGGCGACAAGAACAAGCTCGAGTATGAGACATAGGCAGACATTCTATGGACATATCCAAACCACACCCTAGATGTTAGCCAACATGAAGTCGAGCCCCTGGGATATGAGGATAGGGACGGAGGCGAAGATGAGTGGCCAACGGTACTGAACACAAGCAGTCAGTCTCGTGCTGCAGCGAGAATGATGACACAACTAACAGTAAGAAACTCATTCCGGCATTAACTGAAAACCAGAACAATCAGACGATCAAGAATGCCTAAGAGAGGGAAGGAGCAAGCCACGGGAGGCATCAATGTCGAAAGTGAGCCTAGAGTCGGCCTCGACGAAACGCTGACGCTGTCGACTTCGTTACCTAGAGACTTGCCCATGGGTCAGTCAGTGCTTGTAGGCCAAGATGCCCATGATGGAAGAAGAGTCTGCTGCTTACATCGTTGAAAGGGGTCAACACTACTTTACACTCCTTGCCCACGTCTTCAGAGCGCTGCAGATCTGCGGCCGTCTCCTTGGGAACGAGGCTCAGCTGAGGCAGCCAACAGCGCGCAGGCTGATGAGAGATCTCCGCCATGAACCCCATCACAATGCCAGTGCCCGGATAATAAAGGTACCAGCCAGCGACCAGAGCAAGACCTTAGAAGGGCGTCCCCACCCGAGTGTGATCAGGGCGTAAGCAGTGGTCGCGAGGCAAGGCGTCGTCTGCATACGCGCAAAGAATCAACAGGAAGGCGAGCTGGGTGAAGATGATTAGAATACACACTGCAGTGAGCGGTCCAGGTCCGGCAAGTGCGTGCTGTCGTTGTATCCCATGGCGCCTGTGATGAGGCAGGGGATGGCTTCTACAATCAAGCTGTTCATAAAGCCATGGGGACCAATGCAGTCCTGGGCTTGGCGAGGAAGTAATGCGTCTGTCCAGTCGCGGGGATCGAGCCAGGCGTGTTTGGTCTGGGTGGTTGGGAATTGGGTTGGCAATAATTCGACAAGAGACGATGGCGAGGCTGAAGATGGTGCGGGAGTGTAATGGAAGTCGAGGGGCACGGCCGGAGACGTGGGGGCAAGATGACAAGAGAAGGGGGCCTTATATCATGCAATCCACTGCTGGCGTCTTGATGAAGCAGATATTACAGAATAACGACAGCCGAATGAGCGCTGACTTCTATGCTGTATGGTCGAGGTGGCTCCATGAAGAGGCCGCTCACTTAACATTTTGAGGTCGACAACATTTTCGACTTCACCACTAGCTACGAGTCGCTGCTGTTAGCGGGTCACGAGATTCAAGGGTAAGCTTAATACAGCAAGGACTTCCCTTCGGGTTTGGTCAGGATGGAAGATGAGTGATGACGAGGGGGGGTGGGGAGGGGGGTGTTGCCGAGTGGGATACCATGCTTGAGACTCCATAAGCCACGAGAATGTTCAGGAACGCGATGATGTTGTGAAATGGGATTGAGGCCAGAGCTCAACTGATTGCCGCTTGACCCCACGAATGAAAGGTACTCTCGTCAACCCTCTCCAAATCGCTCACCGGAAGTTACTGCTCGGCTCTCAGTTTTGCAATGCTTTGATTGCAAATGGTAGTTCTGCAAACGGTTGGTCGTGTCCGCCCACAACCAAAGCAACTCCACCATCTCCATGCAAGTCTCATGAGCCGGGCTATGCGACCTTAGGCAGACACCGGGACACGGCAGGAGGACTTCAAAGTCCCATCATGTTGGTTGCGTCATCGGGGGGCGTGTTTCTGCCTTGCCGAGGGAATCTTGCAAAAGCGAGAGGTAGCTCGTCAGGCATGACGAGCAGGGAAGGCATTGGCCCCATGGTGACTGACCGAGAATCGAGAGCCGGGTCTCAGCCTTGCGTTGTGAATCCGGACTAGCCACGGTGGGGTGTTTCTGCCAGGGCAGTCAGTCGCCTTGAGCCAGAACAAGGTACGACGGCGACCTGGGGAAGGTGCAGGTGATCTGTCTCCGCTGCCATGCACAGTAACTTGGTCATATGACCACGAGATTCCAGAGCGGGCTAGGTGCTGCAACAGCGGTATCAGATGTTCTCTAAGCAGACATCGAAGTAACAAGATGGCACATGGCCTCGATCACGACAATGAAAGGCTTCAAACGATTCCCAGAACTGTCAGCATCTAGAGGACAGCTTGTTGTGTTCTTTGTTCTTCCTCTCACAGGCACAACAAGGGTGATTCCTCACTCGAGCATCACAAGGTGATTGTGCCGCGCCTGCTCTTTGTCACTTTGCCACCATCAAAGCGGGAGAAGGCACCATGCAGGAACAAGGAAGGCAAACAGTTGGCTCTGGACTCACACAGCACCCCTCTCAGGCGATTTGCAGTTGCAAGGCCGCTGGAGGTATATCCAGCAGTGCCATGGTACGATCGTTGTCTGTACCCATAGCGAGAATCTGGCTGACCGATCAACTCCAACAGTCGTTTGCATCAGTAGCTCCAATATGGTGTCGCCCGGCAGGCTCTTGACGATGACGCCCCGAAAAACGACCTTTTGCCTGGGGCACTTCCTCCAGGTAACAGCAGAAATACTCGACAGCATCACTAAGTATCGTTGCAAGGCCATAGTAGAGGTACCGACAATGACACGATCAGTTTTGAAACCATGCCGCATTGCGTCTGGGCGCATCACCAAGCCGGCACCGCCAACGGCGGTAACACGGAGGATCCAACCTCACAGGGCCGCGAGGGCCAGGACGCTCGTCCCAGGAACAGAGGCGGTGGAACGTGAGACCACGCCTAGGCACCACGCCCTCCTCTCAGATGCTCAGCTCTGCGAAGCCTCAAGCTGGAAGGTCCGAGGGCTCCGCGCCGATGGCATCCCGACGACCAAGAAGTGCCGGCTGCCTGAGTACTTTCTGCGGACACTGAAGGACATGCTGTACCGACTTCGCAGCCAAAGGAGGACCAACAAACGAGGTGCATGCTCCTTTGGGCCAGAAGCGTGGACCTGTGTGCTCTGCGAGGCTCAGCAGCAGGCGTGGCGGCGGGGGTTACAGGAGATCGCCGCGGGCGCGGCGTGGTCGTGTACAGAACCAGCCCCGGTGGCGGACATGAGCATCTCGGATGCCTCGAGGCAGTTTGTCAAGGCACGCTTGACTCCATCGCGACGGGAGACCGAGAAGGACGAGCAACGCGCGGTGATGGTTGGACCATTGCGGTTCGCGGTGGATGTCTGTGACGCGGAGGCCAAGGTGATGTTTCTGTCGAAGGATTGATTGGCTGTGGCGCCACGAGAAGAAGGTAGGTTGGATGAACTTAGAGAAACATCATCACGGATGACCCTTGCAGATCGGGATGCAAGGGTCGCCGTCGAGAGGAATGCAAGATATATCACGTTCAAACCTTACGGGTGCCATGGACAAGGACGTGGTGAAGTGGCGCTATCACGACCTGGTCCCTGGCTCTGGCAAATTCGAGTCATCCGGCTTCGAGTCATCAATCATCGCGGGACCCATGGTACCGTCTGCTAGAGAGGTCCAAGTTGAAGATTCCCCACCATGCATGAGGTGATAATTGACAGGTCAGATCGCTTGGGAGAGAAGATGGGACGGGCGAGGACTACCCGAGGAGGGCAGATTCCGAGTTGCTGAGCTCAATCTCCCCCAATCATCGGTATCGCCAATCACATGACGAGGGCCCGGGGTGCGGTGGCTGGAGCGGGGAAGACCACAGCTGCAGCCAATGTTTTCCTTTCTTTTTCCCTCCTGCCTACTGCCGTCTGTCTTCAGTGACTTCATGCCCGCGTAGCCATCCAACCCACCACACCTCAGGAAGAAGAAGAGGCGAGACAGGGTCGTCCGTTTCGGGATGGCCGCCCGTTGGAGCCATCAGCACACTGCCGTGCAGCACCCCGCCACACGCCCTCCCCGAACGAGACGATAGCTGGCAGACCTGACCAAAGTGGCACGACGCCCCTGAGATCCCCGGTTTTCCGGGCGATAGCGCCTGGATCCGGTGCTGACGGCGTGCACTGGTACGGCCTGGGCGTTGGCCCTCACAAAGGGGACACGAGAGACGAGAGGAAACCTGCCCTGGACGGGTCCCTGGGATCGACATGGGTGCACTACCGATCGGTTCCGTTTGGGATGAGACATGCGTCCACCGCTCGCTGTCTTTGACATGTAGGCAGGCGGCGAGAGAGACAGGCGCGGCACACGGCCTTACGACGTGTTACCCGACAAGACCTTGTCTTTTTTTCTGCCCGTCACCCAACGAGGAACCCCGAGATTGAGGCGCGGGCGCGGGAGGGCGAGGCGGAACAGGGGTCCAGACCGTCGATTAAATACCCTTCGCGACGCCATCCAACCGCTTGCCTTCCCGTTGGACCGTTGGACGGCCTGCTGCTGCTGCTGCTGCTGTCACACACGCCTCGCCTCGCTTCTTCCTATCAGCCGCAGTGCAGCGAAAGAACCCCTCTTCAACTTCACCCCACGACCGCTACACCGACTTTGGCTTTTGACGTGTGTTCCGTCCCATCTTTCGCACGCTCACCTCCGACGCCACGGTTCTTGGGCATCGGCCAGACGCAACGAAGGAGTCGGCCGTGATATCGAACTTCAATCTGTCGCCTGCTGCAAGTCATCGATAGCGCGCGCGCCAACTGCATGGACCACGCGACATGACCCCGTAGACGACGTCTCGTACTCCGACGGTGATCCGCCGCCATGAGCTTCGACTTGGGGGGCGAGGATTCGCGCACTGGCTCGGCGCGCGACGATGGCGACGGCGGTACCTTGAGCAAAGAGCTCGGCAACAAGGGCGACACTGCTTCCTTCGCCTCGCTCATGAGCACCCTCATTCCTGTCATCATCTACGCAGCCGTGTGCCTCATCATCTTCTGGGTCTTCCGGAGGAAAGTTTTGCGAGTCTACTCGCCGCGGGCCATCCTGCGCAACCTGTTTCCAGAGTGAGCTGAACCAGCCATATCTTGGTCAAGAATCCCGCAACTAACCAGACGCCAGAGAGCGTAGCACGCTGCTGCCCCGAGGATGGGTCAACTGGTTGAAGCCCTTCTGGAAAGAAGGCGACGACTTTGTCCTGAATCATTCCTCCTTGGATGCCTTCCTTTTCCTGCGATACCTCAAGATGCTGTCCCTCATCTGCTTTGTCGGCTGCTGCATCATATGGCCCGTCCTCATGCCCCTCCACGCAACTGGCGGAAACGGCCTTGCCGAGCTCGAGAGCATGACCATCGGTAATGTCAACGATCCAAACAAGTTTTTCGCACATGTTTTGGTCGCTTGGATCTTCTTTGGTATGCCCTCCTTCTGTCCCGGCTGACTGCTTCTGGCGTTCCCTGACACGACGCAGGCTTCATCTTGTTTACCATCTACCGCGAGTCGATCTATTACATCAACCTCCGCAACGCCTACCTGCTGTCGCCTTACTACGCTAATCGACTGTCCTCCCGCACCGTTCTCTTCCAGTGCGTGCCACCGGCCTACCGCGATGCTGCCCGCCTTCGAAAGGTCTTCGGCGACTCGGTCAAACACGTCTGGATCCTCCGCGACACGACCGACCTCGAGCACCTCGTCGATGAGCGCACCAAGACAGCGACCCGCCTGGAAAAAGCCGAGATTCGGCTCATCAAGATGGCAGACCGCGCCAGAAGGCGTGGCGATCGTTCGGCACCCGCTCTCCCCGAGCATCTCCTCCCGCCAACCGACTCGCCGCATCACCCGATGACAGCCAGACCCGTTACGGTGACCCCCGACCCATCTCGACCCTCATCGCCCTCGACCTCCACGACGCCGCTTCCGCCAGCCTCGCCTTCAGCACCTGCGTCCCCCAACCTCTCAGAGGATCCCGAGAAGCATGGTGGCTTTCCCAAGACCCTCCCTGACGTCAATGGATCCGTGGCCGGACAATGGGTCCCTGCCGACAAGCGCCCTCGCCACAGGCCCCTTGGGAACTTCCTCCGAAGCGTCGACACCATCAAGTGGACGCGCAGCCGCCTGAAGGCACTCAACCCAGCCATTGCCAAGCTCCGACGAAAGCTTCACCGTGGCACCGAGGGCCGACCCCTGGAGTCGGTCTTTATCGAGTTCGAGACGCAATCAGATGCCCAGCGCGCCTACCAGACGCTGGCCCACGACAAGCCCATGTTCATGTCGCCGCGCTTCATCGGTATCCGCCCTGAGGAGATTGTATGGGACTCTCTGCGCATGAACTGGTTTGCTCGCATGGTGCGTCGCTTCGGGATGCTGGCGGCCGTCGTGGCGGCCATTGTGTTCTGGTCTATTCCGTCGATCTTCATTGCTTCGTTGACCAACATCGAGGCCTTGAGTGAAAGCATTTTCTTCCTTTCGTGGATCATGCTGCTTCCCAAGGTGGTTATTGGCGTCATTCAGGGCTTGCTTCCTGCGTTGGCTCTGTCGCTGCTTATGGCCATCGTTCCCTGGCTCCTGCGAGGTGAGTGTTACGTCGCAAGCGCCAATACTATGTCCATGACTAACGGTAGCAGGCTGCGCTCGGGTCGCCGGCGAGCCCTCGCTCTCCAACATCGAGCTCTATGTTCAGACCTTCTACTTCGGCTTCCAAGTCATCCAAGTGTTCCTCATCACAACTATAACCTCCGCAGCATCATCAGCTCTCAGCAGCATCATCCAGGATCCTCTTTCAGCCAAAGACTTGCTATCTGAAAACCTTCCGAAGGCGTCCAACTTCTACCTCTCTTACATCCTCATCCAGTGCCTTGCCGCCGGCGCAGGATCTCTTGTACGCCTGTACGACCTTCTCCGCCACGGCATCATGGCTCGCTTTGTTCAGAACCCACGCGTGAAGTGGCGTGTCTGGAAGCGGGTGCGACCTGTTCACTGGGGTGGTTGGTTTCCCCCGTTCACCAACATGGGCGTCATTGCCCTCAGTTATTGCTGCATAGCCCCCGTCGTGCTTGGTTTCGCCTCTCTAGGCCTGTACATCATCTATATCATCAACAAGTACAACCTGCTTTTTGTCGAGGATTCCTCCATCGATACCCGCGGCCTCTGCTACCCCCGCGCCCTGAAGCAGCTCCTCTACGGCCTCTATCTCGCTGAGATATGTCTCATCGGCCTCTTTGCCCTCCGCTCGGGTTTCTATCCTATGATCTTCATGATCATCTTCCTCGTCTTCACTGCTATCTTCCACTACAGCTTGAGCGACGCCCTCGCCCCTCTCCTCGCCAACCTTCCCCGCACTCTCGCGCTCGAGATCGAGGAAATGACGAGAACGGACGACTTCCCCTCCCCGGCTGCCTCCAACATTGCCGTCGCCGACTCTTCGCCCCATATATTTGGCCAAGATGGCGACGAAGACGAGGAAGATGATGGCCCGACGCACGTCACCCTAGGCAACCGTGGCGCCTCCAACCCTGGTCTCGAAGGCAGCGCCTCGCTCGGCAGGATGTTCGCCAAGATCTCGTGGGACGCCTACGTCAAAGCCTTCACCTCATACCTCTACAAGATCGGCCTCGGGCCGGTGCTGGACCGGATCGACGCCGTGCTGAGGCCAGAGTACAGCCCAAACCCGAACCCGATCCTTCGCTTCTTCCATCCCTCGACGTTTGACTCGTTCGCACACCTACGCGGGTTGATCCCCTCGGACCTGCCTGAGCCGACGTCGACGTACCCGGAGGACTACGTCTTCAAGACGTACTACCCGCCCGAGATGTGGGAGCCCGCGCCGCGGTTGTGGATTCCAAAGGACGAGGCCGGCGTGAGCGCGCAGGAGGTGGAGCACTGCATGCGGTACGGCAAGGTCGAGGCCAGCGACGACGGGGCGTGGTTAAAGGAGAACGGGAAGGTGGGATGCGAGGTCGAAAAGGCGCCGTTCTGGGACGAGAGGGTGCTATATTAGTCCGGAGCGGCTGCCCGAGTGCTGTTTTGAATACCATTAGCGTAATGTGATTTAGCGATATTTAATGAAGCGGTTCATATGAGACTCGGCGTTGAGCCGTGACGCAGATTTGCGGACACGAGCCGAAATGGAGACTCCCGTCATTCTACGGACGGTCCAAGCCCACTCGCCTCCTGACTCTTTCCTCTCCCTTCAACCGCAGCAGCACTCTGGCAAGCACCCATTCTCAGGCGTCAAGAAGACGACATGTTCAGGCTCGGTAGGTGGCCTGATCCCACCTCCGAAGCCCCTAGCCGTCTTGGAGAAGAACCTGCTCGAGGCGCGGCGCCAGCTTGGCCCCAGGTCGAAGTGGTTGCGGCCGCGTTGATCGGCACGACAGAGTCAACGTCCCACAAGATGTGGCCGAGCGACGGAACTTCAGAATGTGGAGGGCGCGTCGAGGGGAAGCAGGCGTGGAGGGCGATGTCGGCAAGGACCAGGTAGGTTATTCGCAGCTCGTCGAGCTCGTCGGGAAGGCGCAAGATGACTGCTTTGGTGGACCGGTCGATGGCAACGTCGGTGGGTGTCGGGGTTGGACTCCTGGGATGAAGGTTCAGACACTTTCAAGGTCAGAAGAGAAACAACCTTCAACCTCGGAGACGTGAGCTCCTGATCTCGCAGAACTTAGTATGGAACACCGTTGCGTGAGCCTGGTAGAGCTCTTGGGCCTTCGGCAACGGCACCACACGGCACCCGGCGTCCACTCTTCAATGATCTCGTGATAGTCTTTCTCGGGGTTGATGGGTAAGAAACGAATATTAAGGGCACACTATTAGCTTAATTATACCGTTCCGCGTGCCCCGTTGACAAGCCAACTTTTGCCGAGCTGCCCGGTACAATGGCTGGTCGTGTTTTGGGGCACATCCGTGCAAGTAAACATCAACACCCAAGCACCCACAACAAAAAAAGACATTTCCTCACGCAACCTTGTCTCAAAATGTCATTCCTCCCTGGCGGTCTGTACCCCGCTTCTCGACCTCTGCAGCTTCGGCTGGAAGGATGCCGAACTTTCTTTCCATGAAAAACCCGTGCTTGAGGTTTGGTAGGAGGCCCCGGCGGTGAGTTGATGCAATGCTTGCCCACGACGCGGCGAGATAAGAATCATAGGGTTCATCGGAGACTTTGCATCGACTCAGGTTGGTTTTCCTATACTCTTCGTCGGTTGCTGCCAGCCTGTCTCTCACGTGAGCCCATTCGTTATGCAGGCTGAAGCTTTCAAGACTGGCGGGGAGCATTTGTCCAAGGTTGAGAGGCCCGCCAAGGCTTGCTTTTTCGAAAATATCTCTCATACACCAGGAAGAGAGCTTCAGGCTGCGGAGCCGCGGCAGACGAAGCGGAAGGACAAGACAGCTCTCGACATCATGGTAGCTCTGATCCCCCCAGCCGTCCGACAATTCGAGGTGCTCTAGGAAAGGGCAGAAGTTGGAGAGAGTAATACTCAGAGGGGTCAAGACGGTGGCGCTCAAAGGATCATGGTCGACAGGTAGGATATCACCACCCAAAGTGACGTCACGCGAGATGACCAGCTGCTTGAGTCCAGGACAACATCCGAGCATGGGCCTCAATGAATTCTCGCCTCTAGTCATCAGTACCAGATCGAGGGACTCGAATGAGAGAAAAGTGTCCTGGACATGGATGGGCCTGAACAAGCTACCGAATTGCCTGAGGGATGGCAGGTGAAGAAGTGACGGCAGAAGCATGGTGCCGAACTTTCTGCGTACAAGACCTTCCCAGTGCCGGTAGAATCCCAGATATCTCAATGACGGGAGAAGCGCTGGGCGTGTCTCTTCGTTGGCCAGAAGGCTGGCAAGGATGTCGTCGAGGTAAAGTTGGCTGACCTCAAGGAAGGGCTGACCATCGTCAATTGGGAAGTCTTCATCCTCACTCGTGGTGAAGCATATAGACCGAACTCGGGGCAACATGCAGAAAAGCATGGCATAAGCTGCTTTTAGCGCCTCATGTCGATACTCGACAACTTCCAGGTCCACGCACTTCTCCGTGATCTCAGTGCGGATGCACAAATCGCAGATACAAGCTGATTTATCAGTGTCAATGTGGTCCTTGGTAAAACCACCCCACAGGCTGAAATTGCAAACTTCATAACTGTGACCTTTGTTGGTCGCGCGCTTGATCTGTTGCAAGACGGTTTGGTCGGTAGAATCCAAGGTCGAGATAGTCGCGAGTTCATTCCAACGCTTGTGGGTCTCGAGGAATTTTTTCAGTTCATCGGGGGCATATTCAAGGTCAACGGCGAATATCACGTCGACTCGGTGGATGTGTGTGCGAAGGTCGGGCTTCTCTCGCAGAGTTCGTATCAGCAGAAAGACTGACTGTAAGTCGCTAAGGATCATCCAGGAGAAGAGGACTGACTGGGCAGTCCGGCGCAGGCGACGCGATGTGAGGCATAACTGCAGCAGAGGGCTCGTTTTCGCTGCCTTACCCTCCAATCTGAGGTGGAGCTGCGGCAGGAGATTCTTGGCAATGTTGACGATCAGCTCTTCGGGGAGACGCAGGAGGAACGGATTGCCTTCCATTTTTTGTAGGGGAAGTTGCCGTTGTCGGTATTCCGTGCTCGGTTGAACATGAAGGTCGAGATGCTCAGCCGCTGGTGGCAGGAAAATGGATGGGTTGATGTCCAGTAAGGTTCTGAACGGCTTGGTAGCTCGAGACAATTTCCGTGATAACGGAGATCAGGTTGGGCTGGTCTGTTGGTGTAGGAGTAGAGACCAGCAGCTGGTGTCTGAGGGCTTGTCAAAAAAGAGTTGCACCGTACAATTCGAGTAGGTAAGGTGCCTTGGAAAGGAGGCAGGAGTAAGGGGGCCAGAGCAAGCATATCATTGGCTGGAAGAGAAGTAGGCAGGTAGGTCCTGCCTTCTTGATTCGAGGCTGCTGCCTCAGGTGCCTGGATGGAGCACCATCCTCAAGTAGTTCCTACCCTGTGCTTTGCTGTCTTATCCAATGCCTCCTACGATTTAGGGAGTCAGAATTGAGAAGTAAGCGCCCCCATCCCCTGGCCGTTGTCAGCCCTGAAGCTGCTGCAGGCAAGTCTGCAGCCCCGACGAAAATTGGCAGCGGACGTGCTGTGGCTTTTTATCAGGTGTAATGGTGAACTATTATCAAAGTAGAGTGACAGGCGGATCTTGCGTCTGTTGAAGTTCGAACTCGATGCTAAACACAAACATTTTGATGGACCCTTTCCTCTCTCAAAGTGCCTGCTCCACGTCTCTTCCTGAATGTGGGAATGATCCAGAGGACTTCAATTCTTGAGTTTGTTCTTCCTTCAGGATACAAGGTCATCATCCCTTACAGCCTACCTAAGCCCTCACACAAAACTCCTCACGGCCGCTGTTTTGACGAGAGCCTAGTCGAGAAGTGAGCAGATGACTTCGAGGCGCTTCAAGTGTTTCAAGTCGGTTATGTCGTCGACTCGGAAGAAGCTTCTTACGTCTCCAACGTTTCCATACGCCTCGAAAATGAGGCTCTGTAGCCGGGGACAGGCAGCGGCGATGACTTCACTGATGAGGATTCCCGAAGGTACTATCGGCTCGTTGAACGCAACGCAGTCATGGCGAATGGTCAAATGGCGTGATCCCGGGTTCTGTTCGAGGAGTCCTTGGAGAATCGAGTCGTCTCCGTAGGCGGTCGACCATTCGAGTGAGATCAGGCCGATGGCTTCAGGGATAGGGTCGTCGAGACATCCGCTCAGGTGACGCAGCGTAGGCAGCCGTGCCAGCGTGGGGACAGGGACAGAGGATACCTTGTCTTTGTTGGTCACCATTCCTCCCTCGGTAAGTCCACCGCAGAAGAACCACATCTGCGACAGTGGAGGGAGGCTCTGGCGGGCCGTTGGGTCGTTCCAGATCGCGGCCAGGATAGCCTCTAGCTCGCCAACGTCCTCCACCACTATCTCGTTTGGCTCGGGCTTAGTAGTCAGGAGAGAGTATACATTGAGGCGCGGCAAGAGGCACAGAAGTATGGCGTAAAGGGCTCGAACAGCTGCGACGTGACGGTCGTAGATCTCCTGGTAGCAGGGGTCGCAGTCACATCCAAACGTACCCAGGCCGAACCGAGGATCCAGTGTTTTTTTACCAGTGCAAGAATCGCACATGCAGGGTGCTCCCTCCTGAAGATTGAAACATGCGAGTCTCTCAGTTGGAAAGAGCTTGAAACCGATCAGTTCCTCGGCAAGCTGGACGATTCGGGCGTCGGCGGAAGACAGTGACGAGACCGGGATGGCTGCAGAGATCGTCTCCCATGACTAGAGGGAGGCCATCGCATCGCCGTCAAATCCGAAAATGTCCATCAAGTTCAGTGTGTGTCGAATATGCAGTTGCCTGGCAGCTCTCCGCAGGTGTTTCTTCTGCATCAGGCTACGAAGGAGAAGCATCGTCTGCTGGGGCCTGTGTATCACAATGGTGCTGTA
Source organism: Verticillium zaregamsianum (assembly GCA_002851755.1). Classification (NCBI taxonomy): domain Eukaryota; kingdom Fungi; phylum Ascomycota; class Sordariomycetes; order Glomerellales; family Plectosphaerellaceae; genus Verticillium; species Verticillium zaregamsianum. Next base: position 2,610,455 of record NMXM01000011.1, on the reverse strand, counting down.
GAGGAGGGGCTGCGCAATGTGGTAAAATCGTTGCGAAACGAGGCAAAGACGTTGAAGAGAATTTCTGTAATCCGAGACAAGACTGGCAATCTCCACCAGAAGCTCGGTTGGCAAGCCGAGCAGATATGGTGTCGTGGTCGTCATGATGCCTGGATGTTGCAATCGTGCTCGAGTAGGTGTATTGTCGGAGGAAGGTGCTGCCTACCTGCGACGACCCTGGGCAAATGCATCATTTCTGCCTGCAGGCTTTGACGGGATGCCTGACTTACCAGCTCCTTTCACTCTTCTTTCAGGTTCCTACCTTTTCTAACCTCATTTCTGAGTCCTGACAACCTTCTTCTCTTTCAACACAGGGCAGGTCGGGGTCCACACAACTCCCGCCAAAGACCATCTCTGGAAAGACCGTCAATTAACTGGTACACTCCCACTTCTCTTTTTCTCCCGGAGTTTCCATCTTCTTGACAACCAGAAGCCACTCGGTGTCCATCTCTAATTCATCAGCAATAAGAGCAGGCCAAAAGACCTGATGAGACTGGAGGACCTCCTCATCTCCTCCGATCCTCAGCTTTTTGTTCCCTCATCAGCCTCGCAGGGCGTGTTCCCGATTGAGAATACAAGCATACGCATCAGACAACCAAGATGACCACCAAAGCATCAATCGACGATCTTCCCGATGAGCTCCTAGTCACCATTGCCAAGAATTTGCTTCATCCCCCTGACGATGGAGACGAGTGGCTCGGGCAGGCTGGGCAAGGGGAGATCCTACCTCTCGCCCAACTATGTCTTGCGTCGCGACGCCTGTGCAGAATCGCGCAGCCAGTGCTATTCTCCCAGATAACCATTGCGGACTATGCTCAGCTTTTGCTCCTCCTCCGAACACTTTGGGGAGAGCCATCTCTCCGCCAATATATCCACCGCCTGAACATGAGATACAGCAAGCTCGGCGAGGTCGGAGATCGAAACACCATCGACAGACAACTCAAGGCGCTCGACATCTGGAAGAGCATGGCTATCAACAAGTCTTCGAGCTTGTCTCTCGCTGATGCCCTTCTGATGCAAAGGATCAAGAGTACAACAACATTCGACTTCTTTGAGCTAGGACACACCGAGGTTGATGCGAGCCTTCCATCTGCAGAGGAGATGCATCAACGCCGCCCCCGGCAGTTGTATGACGACACAAGGCTAGAGAGAGCTCTCGCCAAACTAGAAGTGCTACGCGCAGTGCTTTTTTGCATCACGCCACAAATCCAGCATCTTACAGTTGTGGTCAACGAGCAGCGTCTGCAAGGCGAACTCCTTACCCAGACAGCCCTTGACTCTGTTCTTCTGGTGAACCTGATGCATGACGAAGCGATCGCGCCGCAACTTCTCCCAGCACTCAGAAATCTCGAGTTCCTGTGTTGGAGAGACAACCGAAAATTTCAGATCCCAGCATGTCTTCCCGCATTGGCAAGACTACCTTCCATCAAGCACATGGGGGCAGAACTCTTCTCTACTGTCGCCAAGGGTGGGGTCTTTTCTTTCGAGTCCCTCGACCTGGAAACACTCTTCACGAATGAGACCGAGCTGCGAAGACTGTTCAAAGCCTGCCCATTACTCAAGAACCTGTCCATCTCGATTGGTGCCCATGATATGCGGGAAGAGGATGAAGATGATCCTGTTCACCTTGTCACTCTGCTCTCCGACACATGTCCTCTTCTCGAACGCCTCACGGTGGCTGATCACCTACTTGGTTGGAACTGCTTCATCAACGGATTTTGCCTGAATGAGCCCGTTCGCCTGCCACGGCTCCGATATCTGAGCATTTCCTCGGTGTGGCCGGAGTCCATCTTGTCGCTCGACCTCGCTGGCACCGTCATTGACGTGGGCAGCATGTTGCCGGCCAGTCTTGAGCATTTTCGTGTCATCGATACCTCGGTGGACACTTCCATTTGCATGAAAGAATGTTTTCCCAATAACTGGAGGCGCGGGGTTGCCTCGGCATGGGCCACCGTTGCTGCTGCAGTGCGCGACGGCCGGCTTCCCAATCTCAAGCACGGCTTCTTCATGGAAGAGCGTTACGGTGTGCTACCTGCGCAGATTTCTGAGGTCGAGAACTGGGAGGTCTCGCTGGGGGCAAGCAGTATGGAGGCAGAGCGGCCATCTGCGCGGGGATTGGTGATACTGGTGACACGACACTGAAGGATATGACTGACACTGGAGGGTTCAGGGGCTTAGGTGTTCAGGGGCTCAGGTCTTCGGGGGCTCAGAAAGCAAGGGTCGTGCCGCTGGCACGCATTTGGCATGGTTGTCAGTCTTGTCATGTCAATATTATCGGGATCAAAAATGCAGCAAAAGGTCGTCATAGCCATGGTCTGTTTGCGTCCTACTCGTGACCTTTTGTTGAATTGCGCATTTGCCCGTCAAACGCTGGCTCGAAGACTGACAGTACCATCTGTTCGGTGAGCAGGTGAGTCGGTGTCGGTGTGTCGGTGAGCGGATCAGGTGATCCGAGATCTGTCCAGGCAGCAGGTCGGGTCAGTGCACCTTCGCTCTCTCGACACGCAAACCGCAAAGCTCCCTCTGAACGGTGTTTTGAAAAAGGCGATGGTTCAAAGACTACAAGTCACGAGACGCGATGAGAGGTACAACGAAACGAGATGGATATGCCCTCCGGGCTGGCTCGGAAGCAAGCAAGCTCGAGCGCGGCCAACGCACCCACAAGGCTAAGCCCAGCGGTGAGCTGGCGCCGACCTGGCGCTGACCTGATAGCGCGCAAACCGACACGCCGGCGGACGGATGTCGGGCAACGGAGACGGTCCAAGCAAGCGCAAGCGTGCCCGGTCGCCTCCGACGTGCGCTCGTCGTCAGCGTCCGATGTGCCCCTCGACGATCGCAGAGCGAAACGACGTCAGTCAGACGAAGCACAATAGGCGCATGATGGCGCATGATGCCCGGCAGTCGTAATCGAGAGACGAAAGAAGAAGCCGGCGGTCATTGGCATGGGCATTTCCGGGGGCTGAACCATCTGGAACGCCCCCGAAGCAGCCAGGGCGCATCAGCCGACGAGGCCCGACTGGTGAAGAATCCAGCACAAAACGCTCAATCGTCAGGAGGGGTCCTCGAACACCCCAGCATCCCATCGGATGGGGCGCGATCGGCCACCCCACCTCGACCCCTCGACACGACCCCCCGACGTCAGTCCAAGAACATGGACGCCTCGGCCTCGAAGGGTCCTAGCGGAGGAGGCCCATCGCCAATGAGACGACCCTCTGCAATCAGCCCCGGCATGCCGCTCTCGTCCCTGCCGCGTGACGGATCGAGAAGAGAGGGGCGGCGAGTGGCCCCCATCGCCGCACAAAGGACGCAGCGGCCGCGATTGGCCGGGTGCGGGTTGCCACTTGTGCGGTCCTGGGCCTCTGCCTCCTCCACGGCGTCTTGGTGGACGCACTATTCGCGCAGGCACGGCCGCTGGGTGTGTGCCCCTCGGACGGGCACGAGGAGGGGGTTGTTTATTTAAGGGTGGGTTGTTGTCCCTGTCGTTGGCACTGATCTTCTCTCTCTGCATCCACGATCCAGATCTCCATCTTCAACTCAACAAAAACACTCAAACCTTTCCCACCAAACACACTCCAACCATCAAAATGAAGGGTGACTGCGGCTGCTCCGGCGCTTCCTCCTGCAACTGCGGCTCCAGCTGTACGTGTTCCCGCTGACGTGCTTGCCACGACGGTTCCTGTGACGGGGGTACTGACGGATGAATTCCAGGCTCTTGCGCCTCTTGCGGCAAATAAGCATCTTTCCCATTCCGACAACCATCACGTCACTTCGACTGAGATGCTCCGGCGCTGAGCTCGACGGGACCCGGGGGTCGATTATGAGGAGGATGGGGGATGATGAGAAATGAAGTTAAATACCACCACTCGAGAAACACCATCTTGGCTGAACAACTGTGCTGCCGCGTGCCGCATGTCTGTCGCTGCTTGATCGTGATGTTGCACAGATGTGACTCGACCCCGCCCCCACCAGACCCCGCATCGCGACTCAACAACACGACCGTCCAGCCAAGACGTTCTTCAAAAAAATGTTATGGACTGCGTACATCGTGCCCAGTGTCATGAGTGCCCATCTCATACCCAATGTCAACAGGCCGGTAATCTCTACTCCACCGCGCTTCGGCCCTAACCGCGCGCTATCCCAGTGCCTCCTTTCTTCTGCCCACCGGCCGCCGTGCCGACCCCGACCCGAGCCCCTTCAACGACATGCCATCCGCGGCCCGCATCATGCCCGTCATAGGCTCGCCTCCCTGCGCCGTCTCCGTCAGACATGCATGCGGCCTGCGCTGGCTGGCGTTCTCGGCCCTGAGGGTGGGAGCCCCTATGTGCCAGGGGGGGGGCATTCACAACGAGGGGCCAACAAACACGTATCATGATGCTCATATTGTTGACTCCTTTGCCTTGGCTGCTTGCTTGGCTGAGGGTGAAGATGCAGATGGGACGTCCGGGATCCGCCTTGGGGCTCGATGCTGCCCAATATCATCCTCAGACGGCGGTTGTGATGAGACGGAACAGTCGCGGCGGAAGCTTATGACCTGACCGATCCCGACAGACGAACCCAACCGCGCGGTTGAGGCTCTCCAATATCTCCAGACATGCAGAAATTACACGAACCAGACATCCCCCGTGACAGCCCAATGGCACCCCCAGCGAGGGCCGCGTCATCTCATGCACTCCCCTCAGCCAAGAACGACCCCCCATCCTCCCTCCCCCTCCGCCGAGACGAAGCCATCACGGCCCCTCGGCAGCCTCGACTGCCCGCGTCAGTGACGATTTCGCACGCGGGCCGCCAGAGGGCCAGCGCCGTCTTGGCCTCGCAACGTGGGCGTTCAGCAGCCTCTGCCAAGAAGACGACGGTACATCTCGTCCCACGGGGGCAGGAGGGCCAGTCTTTCTGCAGCCGAAGACGCGTGTCCTGCGTCCATCGTTCGTGGACTATAAGGAGGCCTCTGGGTTCATCGCTCGTGATATAAAACCTGACCACGTTCCCAACAGCTAAACCCAAGTCGATTTGTAAATTTTGATCCTCTTCTCAAGTCTCCCAGCAACAAACAGCATCATGCCCTTCCACGAGAGCGCCCAGGGCATCACCGTCGAGGACGGCCACGTGCTCCACGCCGAGCTCGCCAACGTCGAGGGCGAGTTCGTCGAGGCCGAGATCGACCTGAACGACTGTATCGGCAACAACAACGGCGCCTTCGAGTGGGGCGGCGGCGGTGCGTCCTCTGACCTCCCTCTGTTCATGTTTTAGTCTGTTAGCCGATAGGCTATCTGGCTCTTGCCTCGTGAAGAAGTCATCGGGCTGCTGACGACGGCTAGGCTTCGCCAACTCGGCCGAGGACATCTCGTTCGAGCTCGAGGGCGACGACGGCGTGCCCGTGCTGCGCGCGCGGCTGTACAACGTCGAGGGTGAGGCGGTCGACGCGGACATCAACCTCGGCGAGAGGCTGCACAACAATGACGGCGCCTTCTCGTTCGGTATGTTGCCGCCTGCCGGGGTGCGCTTCACTCGCTAACTGATGCAGATGACCACAATGCCGAGGAGGAGGAGGAACAGGAGGAGGAGCAGGAGGAGGAGGAGTAGACACGGTGGCTGCATGACGAAAGCACATCCAGATGGAGGGGCGGCTTGACACCGCATGGGGTCGGTCGGGGCCATGATACCTAGCAAAACATCACATCACATCAAGCACACGCACAGCACTGGCAAAAGTCCAACATATGTTACACATTGTACAATGTATCCGTACAGCGCGGCTCCCTCCCGCAGCCGGCCACCGCCTACACGCCACCCTTGACCCACGAGGCCTCGCGGTGCTTCTCGAGCCCCGCGTGGCCCGTCGTGGGCAGCTCCCTCTTGGCGAGCTCCTTCTCGATCAGCTTCCACCGGCCGACCTCCCTCTCGCGGTCGATGGGCGTGATGCGGCGCGCGTGCACCGACACGTTGGGCAGCGCGAACAGCTCGCCGCGGCGCTCCAGGGCCTCGACCAGCTTCTTGGCCGGCGGCGGGCGCACCAGCAGGCTGAGCACGTGGCGGACCGTCTCGACGCGCGCGAGCTTGGGGTCGGAGATGAGGTGGCCCGTCAGCTGGAAGACGCGCTTGCTGACCTGGTGCTGTTAGCGGTGCTCTCCAGAAGCAAGATTGAAAGGAAAGGACGGGCGGTGCACGTACGGCAAACTTGAGCAGGGGATCCGCGAGCGAAATGTCCTTCCACTCGGCGTCCCACGCCGTGACGAGCTCCTGCGCCTCCTCGGGCGAGACGTGCTGGCCCAGCGCGGTGGCCTCGTCCTGCTCGGCTGCCTCAGAGGCGGCGTCCTCGGCCAGGACGGCCTCGCCGGCGTTCTGCGTCGCCTGGGCGGCCTCCTTCCTCGCGAGCTTGAGCTGCCTCTTGGTGGGCGCCAGCCCCTTGACGACGGCGTTGGTGTTGCCCCGGACGGCGACGACGCCTTCGTCGGTGATCTTGACGCGGAGCGCCAGGGCGCGGTCGAGGGCGGCGCGGTCGGTGCCGGCCCAGTCGGCGCTCAGGCGGACCTCCTCCCTCTCCTTCCGGAAGGCGAGGGCCTCGACGACGGCCTGGCGCGTCAGCACCTCGAGCACGGCGGCGTCCTGCACGCGCTCGACGGCGGCGAAGCCGGTGTAGACGCTCTCGGGGCCCCAGTGGCCTTCGCGCTCCCACCAGCCCTCGAAGCCGCCGACCTCCTCGAGGCCCTCGGCGGAGACGGCGGGCGTGTAGCCGTTGATGCCGACCTCGTTGACCTCGGGGGCGCGGGTGGGCTTGTAGCTCGTCTTGAGGCGGGAGGCGGGCCTTCGGGGGCGGGCTTCGGCGCCAGGGAAGAGGGAGCCGAGGTCCTGGGTCTGGGACTGGAGCTCGGCGAGTTCCGCTTCGTAGGCCTCGAGATCTGGTTGTTGGGAGCCGGACTCGGTGGGCTGGGCGTAGGGGTCTGATGGGCCGGGGGCCTTGCCCTTCCAGAGGAGCTTGCGGAATCGGTCGGTCGTGTCGGAGGAGGATGGGGCGGTTGTCGAGATGGAGCGGGAGCAGAGGGAGGAGAGGGCGGGTGTTGAGGGGTTGGCTGATGTGGCCAGGAGCCGGGGGGCTCGTATGCGTGTGACGCGACGCATTGTGAGGGTGGGAGTGGTGGTGATGGTGATGGATGGTGTTTGGTCGAGAAGCCGGCGTCGAATGTCGATTGTCAGGAGCTTCAGACGCTGAACTTTTTCGATACCATTGAGCCAATCACGCTGTTGTTGTCGGTGGTCTGTGCGCAGCCTCAGTGGTGGAAGGGACTACCTGAAGGTTAGTCAGCACGTCTATAACCGTGGCCTGCGAGGCGTACGGCAGGGTTCAGAAACCACAGCTAATACAACAACCGTTATCCACCCACGTTTTTCGAGATGCACTGAGCTGCATTGAATGGAAGGTACCTAGGTATCTGGGTATCTAGGTACGACTAATTGGCACTGGACGAATTGGGTTTGCACCTCTGCCGCTCGTGCTCAGGCTCGGCTTAGTCACCCCTCAGTCGACGGGACGCGAATTTATGCATGCTGTGCACAACTGAAACGGTCGTCTTGAAACGGTAATCCTATTCCGTATTGAGGGGGACTCCCACCTGGCCCTCCGCACTGCGTATCAGACTCACTTGACTGCCTGGAAAGTCACCCTGCTTTGGCGTCACTAAACACAACTCACCGCGAGTACTATAAAGCCAGGGTTAGGCGGAGGCTGAATTTCATTGAGATGTCTTGCAGGTAGTTGGGGTTAGAGATGGTGAGAGGATGTTGGCTTGCATAGTAGCGCTGAGACTGGGACTGGCATTTGCAAAAGGGATTGAAGAAGGCTGTGCGGCGGGGGCCAGTGCTACAGAGTGTTTGGAAAGAGCTGGCCGACAGGCTGGCTAAAGAAGGACATGAAGGTGGTCATAGCAGAGTAATACATTAGAAGGCGCTAACTAGACATGAACCGTATATTTCAGACGATGCTATGTTATTTTTAAACCTTGTTTTCCTTCTTCCACCGGCGGATGATGATCTCAGCAGCCTACAGATCTATTAGCAACCATGACTTCTTTAAGAACAGAAACAGCATGCAGCCGGGCATATCTTACCTTCTCACCAATGGCGTACGCCGTCGTGGTGGTGTGGGCAGCAGGGACGGTGGGGATGATGGAGCAGTCGGCAACACGGAGACCTGAGATGCCGTAGACGGAAAGGCTCGAGTCGACGACGCCACCCTTCTCGCGGGGAAGCATAGCAGCCGTGCAGCAAGGGTGCATGAGCGACTGGACGACCGTGTCCTTGACGTACTCGATGATGGCGTCGTGCTCAGTGACATTGGCACCTGGGGCGACCTCGACGGCGCCGAGCTCCTGCCACGTGTCTGTGGCGTAGAGGCGGCGGAAGTAGTCGACATAGGTGGCCATGATGTCGAGGTCGATGGGGTTGGCACCGGTGGCATAGTTGACGATGGGGGTGGCATCGTGGTCGGTAGAGTCCAGGACGACGGAGCCACGGCTCAGGGGCTTGAGGAGAAAGGCGATTCCGGGGCCTGTGTGGAAGGGCATCTCGAGGATGGGGTGCTCGGGGTGCTCAAGGGCCTGGGCGATGATCTCGAGCTGCGCGAGGTAGCCCTCCTGGACGGCCTCGGTGGCGCTGGCGGGGAGATACTGGAGGGCGGAGCGGTCTTCAATCTGGGCGCGGATGTTCGCGACGATCTGCTGCCACTCGGGGGTAACGTGCTGCAGGGCGACGTAGGCGGCGCTGTTACCCATGGCGAGGGTGTAAGGGCCACGGGCGGGGCGCTCACGGAACTGGGAGACGGCCTCGGCAGCGTAGGTCGCGTTGTTGGTGACCTCGGCCTCGTTGGGAGAAGGAGCATCGTAAGAGAAGGTGAAGGGGGTGCCGCAGTGGTCCTGGAAGTTCTGGCCAACACCAGGAAGGTCCTCGATGAGCTCAATGCCTTCCGACTCGAGGTACGCGGCAGAAGCGACACCGCTGCGCTGGAGGATCTGAGGAGTGTGGATGGCACCAGCCGACAAGATGACCTCACGCTTGGGGCGGATGGTCTGGACCTCACCACCGGCAACGGGGCGGAACTCGATAGCGGGGGCGTTCTCGTCCTTGTCGATTATGAGGCGGGTGACCTTGTGCTCGACGAGGAGGTCGAGGTTGGGGCGGGAGTCCGCAATCCTGGTGTAGTGACCGACACCAGCGTGGGATCGCTCGACGGTCTCGGAGTTCTGGGCCGAGGGAACCCAGCAGATACCATGCTTGTTACCGTCGTCGCAGCTGACCGGGGTTTCGAGACCAAACTCCTCGTACGCCTGCCAACCGACCTCTGGAAGTAACAGTTAGAGTCTTTGCTGTTCTTTGTGTACCGGTCTGGGAGTCACATACTCTGGACGGGCCACTGGAAGGGCGGGAAAGAGGCCTCAATCGAGTCACCGGGGTAGGCGGAGGCATCCCAAGTGTAGCCGTACTCCTCGACAACCTCGTCGCTGGGCTCGGTAAGGAAGAAGGACTGATGTACTGTTAGGAGGGAGGTTCAGCGTTGGGAAAGATAGGGAAAAGACTCGCCTTTTCAAACGCGGGGCCAAAGTTCTCCCAGTCCCAGCTGTCAGGGCTGTCGTCGAACTGGGGGCTACCAAGTCGCGCCCACTCGTCGTAGTCGTACCTGGAACCACGGTCCAAGAACTGACCGTTGACGGCGGATCCTCCGCCAACAGTCATACCGAGGATGACGGTGGCAGCGCGGTTGTTGACGCTGGCAACGGGAGGGGAGCTGATGACCAGGCGACTGGCACCACGGCCATCCTCGGGCGGGTCATAGTAGCCAACGGTCCCCTCAACCTTACCGTACTCGATGACGAGGACGGTCTCTGTGTGGGGGGCATCCGTGTCAGCTTTCGAGGACCGCACGAGCGTCGAAGGTCGGGACCCTAATCTAGCAAGAAAGGATTCACAACTCACTGCTGGGGAAGGCAGCCGAAACACGATCGGCGACGGTCAGACCGGCAGTACCACCACCGATGACGACGAAGTCATACTCGTCCCGGAGCTCGGTAACCTGCCTCTTAGCGAAGTGGTGAGCCCGGCGGGGGAGGGCCTCGACGACGCCGAGGATGCACGCTCCGACTGAGAAAGCCTTGATGAGACGCATCTTTTGGTTGTTTTTCCTCAGTGATTATGGCAAACGCAACATGAAGACAAGTGTAGGCGGTATACGAGATTGAACAATCCGACAGGAGAGGAGATGGTTACTTCCTTCCTACCCTCGAGCGGAGACAATTGACCCGAAAGATACAACTACTTGCTCGGCCACGTGGAAATATCGCATACAGCCCCGCTAGAGTCACCGCTAAAGGGGCATCTCATCAACAGGTCAGGGGTGCTGGGACAAGGGTACGCCGCGTGGGGAAAGCTGGCTTGAGGATTTGCGGGCGATAACGGCTAAGGGAGGATAATTACTTATATCAGTGTGTTCCTGTCGGAGGGAATGAATCCCAGTGAGTCCCTGTCGACCCCTTTCATGGCCTCGACGAAGCTTCTGTGCGCTGTTATCAACAAAACGATGGGGAGGTGCCACAATCCCAAGCCTGCTCGGCGCTCAGCACACCTGCCGAGGGAGCCCTTTTTTGGACTGGCATTACCGGCAGAGTCGTATTCAGTGTGGTGGCAGTGGATATCCAACGTTCCTTCGTTCCAACGTTCGCATGTCCTTGTCATCAAGGCCCAAATCCCTGCCCGCTCATCACCGGCCGGGGTGGGAATGGAGCCACTGGTTTATGCCACAATTTCCCGGATAAACTGCGCAGTTGCAGCGGACGTTTCTGAAAATTACCATTGCCGAGCCCCAAACCCTGGTCATCCTCGTGGTGCCATGTGGCCCATCGACGGTGCCATGCTCCCATGTTCGGAGTTGTCTACTCGTACTCTGTACATCACAGTACTTCGGAGAGGCCGGAAACTCACGTGCTTTGGTAACAATCCTCAAGCACGCTAGAAAAGCAGCGTTCTTCCCAGGTTCATCAAGTGTCCAAGATCTGTGCGGACAGATTGATGATCACCGGCGGCACGGTTGCTACCTTTCTTCCCCGAGCGTCCCGTGAGAACAGGCATTGCGGGATCCCCACAACCCGGTTGAGCATACACATTAGGAGGCGAATGCGGTCTCGTGGAGGCAAGTTCGGGGTGGTTAAAGCGGGCGTTTACCGGTTCGCTTGCTTCTCAAACGCGACCAGAAAAGTGGAGAGAAAGGAGTGATAACTGTGATATTACTACTTCCACTAACTGGATCTTTACCGTACTAATAGCACCACGCAGGACGCCCATCTCTGACCATCTCGACCCTCACGACACTGCCACCGAAGGCGCTGGCGATCCTGAATGCTGGGACTCAGAGGCCCGATCCCAATCTCCAGACAAGAACCTGTTGATGTCAGGAGGGGGGGCTTGCTCAGAAAAGTTCCGTCGATGCAAGATCATTCGTGGCTCTCCGTGAATGTCTCGGACCCTTGCTGAACCTTGTAGCCACGACATGACGCGAGCGTTTCGCTGTGGAGGAGTTTCGCGACTCTGCGAAGCACCGTCCTACGGGCGGCTTCTCCAGGTGCGACCAGCAGAGGAATATAATTCGTCGGCATCTGAGACGTCATGGTTATGCTCCTCTTCCTCGTCCCTTTCAGCACCACCACAGAGAGATGCCATCTTGATGATATCCCACTGGAGGCGTAGAATGTCGTAGTCAGGAAGTTCTTCTTTTGTCTTGGCTTGAATGACGATGATCTTACCATCGTCGATCGGCGTCTTCTTTTGCAAGTGAACTGCGCCAACTTGTCCATCATGATGCTTCTCTGTGAATTCCAAGGGTGTCTTGAGGAAATTGTCGCCCATGGTGAATCTGTAATTGAGGTTGAGCATACGCATCCAGTGAAATTGGAGCTTCATCGACCAACTTCCGTCTTCGTTTTGTTGAGCCGTCTCAGGGTAGAAGGCGAAATAAGCCCGACCCCACATGTCGTGGAGGTCTCGAGAAAGGCAGACGATGTTTTGGACGGTGTCCACGAGACTTTCGCTGCCAGCGCCAAGCTTCTTTTTCAGGGTTTCGGGTCTTGTCCAGAATCTGAACAAGCCTTCGACCACAGTTGGCGTATGGGGATTGTTGAGGGACGAGAACGGAAAGATGTGACAGGCATGTGGATGAACAACAGAGGTGACAATGCATTGGTGATGATCCCGCTCCTTGGCCTATTGTCATTATGAGCTTATAGATGGAAATAGAACTTGCCAAAATATCTTACCAAGGTAGGGACATTAACGTCGCGAGCCCTTCGCGTCGCGGCAACCTGCCCAGCCGACTTAGACTTTCCGAAGACTAGTAAGGCATTAGTCGTAATCATGGAGGAGGAGTACACGAGCTTAGGACTTACAAATACCAAATGAATCGATCATCTCTCTCACGTTGTCGAATAATGTCAGGAGGAACATCTCCAGTCTTGCCTCACGCATGGCGGGCACCAGTTTGCGGAGGTCCGAAATAGGGAGAACCCAGAGCATAGCCCAGAGAGCTGGCGTCTTGTTCCTTGCCCATAGGTCCCGGATCAGTTCACTACTCGTGGTCTGGGACGCCTGATCCAGAACGTATTTGTCGATGGAGTCGATGGTCGCGAGCCGTACGTCGACGTCAGAGAACTCCGGATTGTCCGTAGCTCGATGGCGATGAGCCGTCATGCTGGCGGTGGCAAACCTGAGATCTGTCAAGTTGGGTTTCGTAGAATTATCCTGGTCATTGACCTCCCTATGGAATTGGACAGCGATGTTCAATATGTCCTGACTGTCCATGTTGAAGGGTGTTGGTGGATGGGTTGATGCAGTTGATAAGTTCAGGACTGCAAAAGGTGCAGAGTATAGTCATTAAATAGGTGATCTCCCAAGAAGGTGCAGTCACCAAAAGGGTTGTTGCCCGAAGAGGTACAGTCACCAAAAGGGTTGTTGCCTGACGAAATATAGCCACCAAGGGTGTTGTTGCCCGAAGAGGTGCATTCACCAAAAGGGTTGTTGCCTGACGAGATATAGCAAGCGTGACAGGGGGGTTCCATCGGAGCAGCAGTAGATGAAGACTTTGCACCATGACGCGTATTTCTTGGTCCATATTTTATTCAAGGTGACGGTGTCGGTTAGAGTCTTGGGTTGCTGAACAAACCGAGCGACGAGGTCTTGACGGCGGTGCATCGACGCGGTACGATCTAACTCTTTTCACTGCCAACACCCTCAAGCCACGATGGACAGTCTAGTGGGTATCAGCAATGTTCTATCAAGTCAGGCCATTTTGGACCTTGCACATCTCGTTTGAGTGCCAGATGGAGAGACGTCTCGCCGTGCTCCGAAACGGCGTTTGGGTCGGCGCCGTGATCAAGTAAGAACTTGGTCATTCGCTGGCATCCTATCAGAGCCGCATAATGCAAGGCCGTGAGTCCTTCTTGGCGATCGATCTCCGGCCCAGAGTCACGAATGTCTTCGTTGCTCCGCTCGTAGTGCAGCTTGCTCTCTCGGTGTCTCGGCCGCCAGGCAAGTCTCTTCACTCTGCTGTCGATTGGTACTCCGGCATCCAAAAAGCATTGTGCCATTTCCTCGCTAGTCATTGACACGGCGTAGTGCAGGAGGGTCATGTTTCTGATGTCGCCAGTAAGTCTTGCACCGTGCTCGAGTAACAGTTGAGTGCATCTAGTTTGACCGTGAAGGACAGAGTGATGCAAAGGCGTCTTGAAAGAGTTATCAAATACGTCTGCGGCCACTCTTTGTTCCGCCGTACTTGCTTTCATCCACGTATTGTTCGTCGGTGCTAGAATGCGGGACTGCTCCTTCAGAAGGAGCCGCACCACCTCAACATGACCATTGTGCGCCGCCACGTGTATTGGCATCAGTCCATCTTTGTCGGCAAGGAAAGAATCGGCCCATTTCTTGAGGAACATGGCTGCGACGTCAACGGACCCGTTTGAGCAGGCGATGCTTAGGGCTGACCTGCCGAGACTGCTAGTCTCATTCAGGTCATAGCTCTGGCTCTCAATCAGTGACATTGCCACTTCCATCAACTGGAGCTTTACCGCGTAGTGAAGAGGGCCTGGCGGGCTTGTCTCGGCTGGCGAGCGGTGTTGTTCGATATCATAAAGCTCGACGAACGACCTCCATGCGTCACCAACCGGACTGCTCTCGCTGAGGAAATCAGTAGCAAGCCTGGTGATCTCATCGTTGCCACGTTGACCGAGGTTCACATGGCGATGCCAGCAAGTCGCGGCATAGCTGCGGAATGATGCGCCGAGAGGGACCAGAGAGTCAAGTGGAGCAATATCCCAGACGCCACGGTACTGGATGTACTGAAGGCAGGCATTTGCTAGCAGGGTGTGTTGAAGTTCTGCAAGGGAGGAGTTGGACCGGAAATAGTCCGGAACTGGAAGTTTGCGCAGCAGATACTCCCGGACGCTGAAATGCGGTAGTTGCACCGTGTGTTGACTCGACAGCCAATCTGATGGCACACCCCGGACCTCGAGGAAAGGACTGCAGAGATTGACTATTTCGCCGTCGACATATTCCTCATCCACATCATCAGGGAGATCTTCCCTTGGCAGGTCTTCGGTATCCTCGATTATGGCAGCTTCTGTGATTTCGCAGGTCGTCAGAGGTCGTAGTGCGAACGCAGTCCAGCGCAGGAGGGCGAAGACACGATGTTTGTCCGCTTCTCTGAGCTCCGTGATCCTCTTCCAGTTGCGATCGTAAATATGATCAAGGTTGGCTGGTGTGTCCTCAACGGCTTTCTGGAGCTGTTTCTGGCTCATGCTTGACCGTAGCCATTGGCCCTGCAATTTGAGCCACAGGAATTGGCCTTCGCATCGCTTGGCCAGCGCTTCGGAAAGAGATGATCGGACGTCATCGTGCTTCTTGGACAGCTGCTTGCCCACAATGTGGCGGGAATACGCCGTTATATCGGGTCTGACATCAACAGATTGTACTCGTAATTCTGAGACTGTGTTTCGGTCGTTGGTTCTAACAGCTTGCTGGATGGTCGACAATGAGCGGCTGACGACGAGGACACGCGTGTTAGTGCCGGCCGTAGCAGCAGTGAGAGTTTCGAGGAAACTAGTGACGGAGTTGGGGCCTTCTAGATGCAAGCATTCGTCCAAGCCATCGACCACATATGTCACACCGGCAACTAGATGGACTACGTGTCTGAAGATAGATTCAATGGTGTTGCCCGTCGCGGTTGGATCTATATCGGCTTCCCGACGCTGGAGGATGCATTGGAACACATCATCACGCTGTGTCGCCGCTTGGGATAGCCATGACCGCAGGGCCACGGTGGGATTGTCGCGGCTGTCCAGCTCCGACGAGAAGAAGAAAGGGCGACAGGCTCTGGGAGGTTCTTCGCCATGTGCTCGACGATGCTCGCGCAGAGGACGGTCTTGTCGAACCCCGCGGGCCCGTGGATCCAGAGCAACTTGGCGCCCGGGGCGAATTCTGGAGAAATCCACTCAAGGAACATGGGCTGCTGGAGGATCCAACAGCAAGTGCCGCTAAGGCGCCATTTCAAGGAGTATTCGTATCGCTCATCGGGGACGTGTCGCAGCCATGCATGCACGTCTTGTCGTGTCTTGGCTGTGCTCGGTCAGGAAGAGTCAGGCAAGACTAAGTTGGCAGGGCCCTACGCACCTTCGAACAAGGAAATGAGTTTGTGAACCTCGGTCAACAAGCCATTCGCTAGGGAAGGATCTGGAGCGGCTTAGCAACGATCAAGGTGACATATTCGAGTCTCGCACTCATACCTGTCCCTAGCCCGAGGGTGTCGACTGGTTGCAGCGCCCTTGCACCTTGCACAACGTCTGGAGGTACCAGTTGGTGCAGGATATCCACCAATAATCTCAATAAAGCAACCTGTTCTCTGCGTTTCGACTTCCCGCCTAAGGCCCAGAGCAGTTTACGTCGTTTCGACTCGCCCGGCGCACCTGATGACCGTTGTGAGCCAGTGCTTGCGCCAGCCGGGCTCGTTCGAACCGGCTGTGACCCTTGTAGGTCTTCAATATGGCAAATGTCCCTGGCGAGCTTGTGGACCTCGACGACCGCATGGCAGACCTCCGCCTCGTCGAGGGCTGGATCATGGTCGTCGGACGGTCTGCCCTCAACGAAGCCTACAGCAAGGCCCCATTTATCGAGGCGGACCTTTTCGGCGTCGAACAGGGCGCCCAGGGCCTTGGTGTCGCGTGGAAATGACCTGTACTGTTGGATCCGGTCTATGGCTTCCAGAATTGAGCTAGACAGGCCGGCGAGCCCAAGCAGGCCGACGGCAAAGCTCGCGGGCTCCATTTTAGTTGTTGGTGTTTGGTAGAAATCAGGCATCAGCCGGGGCTGCCAAGTCACAGCCTGATGGCACAGCCTGATGGTCTGCTCTGCAGATGCATCGCCAGGTTGGGCAAAGGGCGGCGAGCGCGTCCGCATATGCGGCTACGCCTCGCGACCATGGTCTCCCGTTAGTCGATATCCAGGAGCGACTTCACTGTATCAGCACTCCACGTGGTAAACGGAGTCGGTGTTGCCAGCATTGACCTGTACGTCGTAGCAGAGACGAGATATAAACTTCCTAGGAATCCTCACAGGGGTTGTTTCAACCACCGTCTCCAGGATGCCGTGGAAGATTGTCATTTATTACGATATGCATAGCATTAAGCAACTAACCGGAGCTCAGCGTCAGCTCCACTAAAAGCAGCGAGGCTCCGGAACACATGCAGTTCAATGGGCTCGGTAAGCCCCATCTCAGAGGTACCTGCCCCTACAGGGCCCTACCCCCTACCGTGCCTACTAGCTCCCGACCTCCAAGTTCCGACCAACATCACCATCTTCGTCATCTGCATCACCTCCCGGTGCTGGCACAATGCATCGACTGTCACTGCTCGTCCTCCTGCTGAGCGCCCTCGTGGCCTTGGCATCAGCCTCCTGTGCGCCGCCCTCCCTTCTCCCCCAAACACGCCCCAGCTGACCGCCGTCCCAGCCGCCCCGACCTTCTGCAAATGCACCTGCTTCAAAAACAGCACCATCGTCGCCCTCGGCCCCCAGCACGACAACAACGACCCGGCCGCCACCCCGCCCGCCTCCCTCCGCCGCGACATCGACTTCCTCTCCTCCCTGCTGCCCCTGGGGAACACCCGCCGCGCCGCCGAGACGCGGGAGGCCCAGCTCGCCGCCCGCGCCGCCTCGGCCTCCTGCTCCCAGTGCACAAAGGCCTTCTGCCTGTCCCGCGGCATCGACTTCTGCCGCGAGGCCAAGGAGGAGGACGTCCAGACCATGTGCTTCCAGCGCGACAGCAACAAGGACCGCGTCATCGTCTGGGGCTTCATCCTCGGCACCCTGGGCCTGCTCGGCTGGGCGGGCTTCCGCAAGGTGGCCGACGCGCGGGGGGCGAACGGGGGGTACGGCTTCCTGGGGCGCGGCCGGGCCTGAGCTGCTTTTCACGGCGTTGGCGTTGCATTGGGCTGGCGTGTGGGTTTTGGGCGGAGGGCATAACATACGTCGTGGGCTCGCGAGAAGAGGTGTCCCGATATGGTGGGGGCGCCCGCGTCAGGCATCGCTGGCATCGGAGACAAAAGTAACGGTGGCACGACTCTACATCACAGGCTCTTCATCGGTCCTCATTCACAGGCGCAGGCAAATACCATGATCATTATCCGGAACACCATCCCCGTAGTCAGAGCTACATGCCAACTTTTGTCCCGCCGTCGCACCGTCGCACCCTTTTCGCTATCCATCGGCACCCTCGGCACCAGCACCTACTCCTCCTCGAGGTGCGTCACCTTGTGCGTGGCGGCGCCGTTCTGGGCGCTGCCGTTCTTGGCGCGCCGCGCGCGGACGGCCTCGGCCAGGTTGTCGAGCACCTCGAGCGTCGACTCCCAGTCGATGCAGGCGTCGGTGATGCTGACGCCCTTCTTCAGGGCGGAGGGGCCCTCGGCGGGCACCTTCTGGTTGCCCTCGTGGATGTTGCTCTCGATCATGACGCCGACGATGGAGGACTCGCCCTCGCGCAGCTGGTCGGCGACGACGCCGGCGACCTTGGGCTGGTTGCGGTGGTCCTTGTTGGAGTTGCCGTGCGAGCAGTCGACCATGATGGCCTGCTTCTGGCCCTTCTTGTCGAGCGTGGCCTTGGCCTCGGCGATGCTCGCGGCGTCGTAGTTGGTGCCCTTGGAGCCGCCGCGCAGGATGACGAAGCCGTGCTCGTTGCCCTTGGTGCGCGTGATGGCGGCGAGGCCCTGCTTCGTGACGCCCATGAAGTGGTGCTTGGAGGCGGCGGCGCCGATGGCGTCGATGGCGACGCCCAGGTTGCCGTCGGTGCCGTTCTTGAAGCCGACGGGGAAGGAGAGGCCCGAGGCCAGCTCGCGGTGCAGCTGCGACTCGGTGGTGCGGGCGCCGATGGCGCCGACGGAGATGAAGTCGGCGAGGAACTGGGGCGAGATGGTGTCGAGCATCTCGGAGGCGATGGGCATGCCCTTGGCGGTCAGGTCGCGGAAGAGCTGGCGCGAGACGCGCAGGCCCTTGTTGATCTGGAAGGTCGAGTCGATGTCGGGGTCGTTGATGAGGCCCTTCCAGCCGACCGTCGTGCGCGGCTTCTCGAGGTAGGCGCGCATGACGATGCTGAGGTCCTGGTTTAGGCGGTCGGCCACGGCGCGCAGGCGGTCGCAGTACTCGAGGGCGGTGGCGGGGTCGTGGATGGAGCAGGGTCCGATGATGACGAGGAGGCGGTCGTCGCGGCCCATGACGATGCTGGACGCCTCGTCGCGGCCCTTGACGACCGTCTGGAGCGCGGCCTCGGTCATGGGCAGCTCCGAGATGAGGAGCGCCGGCGGGATGAGGGGGTCCTGTCCGAGGACTGCCACGGCGTCAGCGGGGGGTTCGGGGGTTTTAGGCACGAGGTAGAGCATCTTGGTGTTTGGCAAGGGGAAAGCAATGGGATAGGGGGTCGTGCAACGATAGTGGTCACCAGCTGCAGGTGCGGTTTTGTAGTGACGGCGGTGATTGTGGCAAGGCGGGCGAGACAGGAACGGGCGCTCCCGTTACCCGGCAAGCCAGTCTAGGGTAGCACAAGAGGAGGGCGTCACGGCCACGTGAAGCTCGAGGCGGCTCGAGTGAAGCAGGGCAGAGAAAAACAAGGGGCATTCCAGGCGGGAAACCTACTTCGCACATCGTCGGTGGTGACGGGATCCATGGCGAGACCGGGCATAGCTGTCGGTGTGGTATGTCTGGGGTGTCGGCGGTCGGAGGGAGGGTCGAGGAGTGTAGAGGTCTGAGGTGGCAATCAGCTGGTGGGCTCTGAGAGAAGCGGTCGTTGGTGTTGGTGTTGGTGTTGTTGTTCGGGTCAAGTAGCAAACAGCCAGCAGCAAGCAGCAAACAGCAGCGATGACTCGAAAGAAATCGGGCGAGTGATGCAAAAACCCAACGCAACGCAACTGTGGAACCGCGCGCGCATACACCAAGACTGACTGGATGGAGAACGGGGGGCGGAGGGGACCAAAAGACGCACCTTTGAAACGGGCCGATCGATGATGTACGGGGACACAGGCCTCGCGAGAATGGCAAGTCGGTCGAGAGCAGTTGTGTTTGATTTGGCAATCCGTCCCAGAGGTGGGCTTTGGGGAGGGGTGTGGTTTCTTGGGTGAAGCAGTGTATGGCGTCCGTCTTTTTTCAATGACTCAGAGGACGTAGGAGTAGAGCGTGACGGGGGAGAGAGACACAGAGAGGTCACCACCAGTCAGTCCACCACCCCTTCGAAATTTTAATCGTACCGCCTTGACCTGAACTGGCTTGACGGGCTTCACCGACCACCCATCGGAGCCCTTTCGGAGGCACGCTGCCCGCCAGCTGCCCATCACCAAGATGGTCTGCCCCATTCGCCAATGCCGTGCCTCTGTTTGCGTACTCCCCGAGTCTCCTGCACGTCAAGGCACGCCCTGGGAGTACCTACCTGCGATCGCGGGGCATGGTACTGGCACTGGCACTCACCCCTCACTTAAGGTTAAGGTACCTAGAGAAGGTGCCTATAGGTACCTACCTACCTCCCTCCCTCCCTCTGGCACCCCTCAGCACGCTCGCTGAGAGCAAGCACCACCGCCAGCTGACCGCAACTTCGGCCGCCCGCGATGCAGCTGGCCGGCCATGCCTCTACCAAGGCCAATGGCGCCCCCCTGCTTTGCAATGGCCGTCCCTCTGCTCGCACCACGCCGTGGCCGGCAAGCCTCATCGCGCGACTCCGGTGGGAGCGTGCAGCAAGTACGGGTACTTGACAGGGTCAGGGTCGGTCAGGGTCTTTCTTTCGCGACGTCATTGGCGGGGCGCGGCGGGGCCCTGTGAGTTCGGGTGGACCGGCCATCATGTGCGACTCCATCCTTCACCGAGCGGCAGGCCTCACCGAAATGCCCTCTCGCCGTCGCCTCTGTCATCAGAATGCTTGCTCGCCTGAAGAGCAATCGGCCATCGAGGTGCAGATCAAACATAACAAACGAAATAGTGTGGTATTACACGCCTGGCCAGTGGCCGGCGAGAAAATGTCAACGCTGCGCCAAACGCTCCCAATGCAATGGATATCCCCCCATGAGCCCCAGATTCGGACGGCTCGCCGTGTTTCTATCGGCCCCAGTCAACAAACAGCGAATGCAATCCCAGTTTACCCCCCATCAGCACACCGGCAGCCCCGTGCCCGCGTCCATCATGACGCTGTCCTCCGGGCCTGGCACCAGGCTGTCGTCGCTGTCGCTGTCGCAGTGCAGTCGGTCAGCCCACGTTGTGTGCGCCACGCGCAGCCTGGCCGCTTGCTGCCCCCTCTTGACAAATGAAAATTTCGAGTGTTTCCGTCTGGCTACTTTGGGCGGTGCCACCGCTTCTCACGCCGGCGAATCCGCGCCGCTGTCCACCACGGCATAGCCGCCGTTCTAGGACACGATGATGTGGTTAAAGTGGCCCGGCACCTTGAGGCGGCACTTCTCGCAGTCCGCTCGGTAGCCAATGCTGAAGCTCTTCTTCATGCCCGGCTGCCACGTCCACGTGTTGATCGTGTGGTGCGACCGCATGTGGCCGCGGCTGCGTCCTGGTGAGGGCGTGGCTGGTGCCGAGATGGTCTCTGTAAGGGGCGCCATGCCGTCTTCGCCCTCGTCGTGCTCCCGTGCACCTTCGGTATGTGTCGAGAAGGAGGGCGACACATCCATCATGCCCGTGTCCTCGCCCCGCGGCGACAGTGTGGACTGCTCGAGTCGGGCCGTCAGCTGCGAGGGGAAGCCGTTGCTGACACCGCTCTCGAGGCACATGCCCGGGCTGGCCGTGCGGGAATCGGCCTCCGAGATGGGCGAGGGGATGCGGCGCTGCACGGCCGAGTGCCAGCCGTCGCCCGTCTGCATGGTCCTCGGCACCGTGCGGTCCTGGTATGCGGCGCTGTGGACGTGCCCCATGTTGGTCAGGCCGTTCTGTTGCGTGACCGCAGGCCCCGGGCCGTTCCATCCGGTGGTGCCGCGGATCTGCGAGGCGAAGCTCGACTGGATGGGCGTCGGCATGCGGCCGGAGGGGTCGGCATGGAGGGGGTTCGACGGCAGGTGCTGCTGTCGGTTGTGGAGGGGCGACATGGCCGTGTCCATAGCCATGTCCATGTCGCGGTCAAAGCCGGGTGAGGTCATGCCCAGCGTTGGGGACGAGGACCACGGCGAGAAGTGCGACGACGGCAGCTCCGAGTCGCACTCGCCGGGCATCTGGGAATGGGGCGTTGACGTCGGAGGGAAGGTGGGCGCGGGCCGCTTCTGGGAGGTGGGTGAGGTTCGCACGGGCAATTGGAGGCGCTTCTGTGCAAAGGATCAGCATCGTGGTCTCAGCGTAAGGGGTGTGATGAAGGCAACGAACATTCCGGTGTTCGCTGAAGCCGCAGGACCCGGCAGCAGCCTCGGGGTCTTCTTCACGCAGCCTCTTGCGAGCGGTGTCGTGGAAGGGTTGGGCGAACATCATGGCTGATGGTTGGCCTTAGCGATAGGGGTGGTTGCTGTAAGTGAATGATGTTGGGAAGATGCTGTCGCAAAAGTGATGCACAGCGGTTCTGGAAGAATGACTGGCAACGAATTGGTCGTTCGATGATGTTGATGGACGGTGTTCGATGACGGGCCAGGTGGGAAGAGGACGGATGTTGGCGGCAGGTCCGAGAAGGCTGCCAGGCTGCAAGGACGCAGGCGGTCCAGCCGGGGTAGCAGGCAAGATAGGCGGGGGAGGTCGTCAGCTATGTCTTGGTTGCGTCGATCGCGCCTCCCAGGAGAAGGTGAGGCGGAGTCGGGTCGCGGGTGCGATTGCGGAGATGCAGGTAGGCGGGACGCGCACGTCGGGGTTTTATTTCTGATGGGGCCAGGAGGGAGGTGAGGTGCGAGGTGAGAGTTGGATGGCGTATGTATGCCTGCGACACACGAGGTTGGCGATTGTAATGATTGTTTTCTTGTCGGGGGAGAGGGCTGGTGTGCCTGGTAAAGAAAGAAAGAAGGTGCAGCCAGTGCAGTGTCTTCCGCTTGGCTGGAGTGAACTCGGGTCGACAGGTGCCGGTGGTTGGTGCTTTCCCGTATCCCGTCTTGTCTTCTGTGCTGCCTGCCTGGGATGGTGCCACAGGGCGACGCCGTCTGGGGGGGAACAGCCACTGGGGTTCGAGTCCGCTCAGCCCGTGCTGCAAATGTCCAAGAGAGGGTTTGGCAAACAAAGTTGAAAAAAATAAAGTCCCCAAGAGGTGCCTTCAGAGAGAGGAAGAGCGGCAGAAAAAGAAGGAAAAGGGCAGGTAAAAAGCAAGTCCGGCCCAATGAGTCGGCCAGCGTCGGGTGCTTCACTAAAGCCGATCTACCACCACTCTCTATCAGCTAGGAGCGCAGTACGACACAGATGGGTGAAAGAAGAAAGATAAAGGTCGAGCCGAGGACCGGCTAGCCATGCGGACGGGAAAACCAACAGCCTAAGTAGTGCGCAAGTAGCTGGTACAAGCCCTCGGCGCCACGCAAGGGAGCAGCAGGAAGCACACGGAACACCTGACGGCTCCTTGGATCGTCGTGACAAGACAACACCGAGTCAAGCGAGCATCAGGCGAGAGAAGCGCGAGAGTGAACCAGTCAGCCGAATGCGCCCTCATGATCCTGTCCACAGCCGCAACAACATCAAGAACCCTGGCGGCCTCGCCGTCGTTCGTCTCCAGTCTCCACGGTGTCCTTCGCGAACTACTCCGTGAGGAGAAGGAAGCGCGGATGAGCTTCGACCTCGCCTACGAGAATGTCTGTGCAACCCTCTGACCGCCGCCCGCCGCCGTGGAAATGCTCCGTCGATGACAGGTCCGCCTGTCAGACGGAAGGTCTTGGCACTCGATTGGGTCGTTGGGGTGCTGCTGACGAGAGTTTGGAGGAGGGTGTTTGTGGGCGTGAGGTTTCAGGATTGCTTCATGAGGTGCCGGGGTGGATGCTCTGTTGGGCGCTGGGGGCGCAAGGAGGCGAAAGCCGCTGCAGGGGCTGAGAATGTATGAGAATGTTGTTTTCAGTCATCGTGGGATTTTGCCACAGCCGAACCTGTGTTGGAAGAGGCCGGCGTGTGGCGTTTGTTTTGTTCGTCGTGATCATGTTGGGCCCGTTTAAGTCGTGCTTTGATACACCTGGCCTGTCCACGTCCAGCACCACCAACGTCGTGGTCCGTAGGCCAATGACTGTTGGAATGATGTAGACTTATATTTCTTATTGGGAATTTTATCTTAATGGGGTTTTGAACACAATCACTGCTTGTGCTAGTGCATGTTGGGCCATTTGTTTGGTAACCTTCAATACATTTAACCATCATGAACCAACAATCATCTTTTGCATCGCATGCCCACCCTCGCTCAGCCAGACACCTCATCCAAGCATCCAGTCCCTCGGAAAATATAATTGGCATCTATAGCATCTCACGGAAGCATTCAGCTTTGGCCCTACCGACCCTACAGCTTCAGAAGAACTGCCGGAAACAAAACATCAGGCTGAGTCTCGACATGTGCCTCATCTCAGCTCAGCTCACAACGCTCATGATTCACGGCGACCACCCCCAATCATAATTCAAACCCCATAACAATAATGATATGATACTCGGAGTTTCTATCTATCTGCTCGCAGTATCTCCTGTCAAGGCGACATTCGGGCTTCGCACAGGCGCGGCCACCAACCCTTCCGGCCTTGGTTAGAGACCCGAACGCCGTCCGTGTGTCCACCCGGGCCAGCCTCGCTCCCTCGGGACATTCTTCCGACTGGTAACAGCGGGCCTCCTGCGAGCTAACGGGAAACAGCATTGTCAAAATTACGGAGAAACTGAACGGAGCAACAGGCAAATCTGAGCCAAGCTTGGGAAACGGAAGAGGTGATATTTCCCCACGACACGAAGTCCACCAGACGCCGTCTAATGCAGGTACA
Organism: Verticillium zaregamsianum; assembly: GCA_002851755.1. Lineage (NCBI taxonomy): Eukaryota > Fungi > Ascomycota > Sordariomycetes > Glomerellales > Plectosphaerellaceae > Verticillium > Verticillium zaregamsianum. The sequence continues at coordinate 2,585,961 of NMXM01000011.1, read as the reverse complement.
TGTCGTACACCTTGTCTACAGTATGATGATACACGTTGCGCTGCCCCCGTGCTGTGCAGCCCCCCCAATTTTGTACCGATCCCAATGATACAGCGGAATAAACCCCCGTCCTCGCCTGACGGCATCATCACCACCAGCCCTTCTTCTTCTCCCCCTCCAGGCCAACCTTATCCAGCGGCCCCCCTTGGCGCTGAGCCTCCTTCTCCTTCTCAAACGCCGCGTGCGCAGACTCCCGAATCGCCTCCTTTCCACCCTGAACAGCCTTCGCAACCTCGGCTCCTGCCGTCGAGTCGCTCGCAGCCGGGCTCGACGAGAAAGGCCACCAGCTGCCGCCCGTCTTGCCGCTCCTCGCCTCCAGGGCCCGCAGCTCCTCTTCCCTCGCCAGCGCGTCGAGAACCGGGCTCGGGGCCTCGGGCGTGGCCCCGAGTGCAGCCGACGCGCCCGTCGGCGGCGCAGGCGCGAGCAGGGGCGGCAGCTTGACGCCCGTCTCGCGGGCCTGGGCGTTGGCGTCCTCGACGATCTGGATCTGCTCCTCCGTCGCGGTGCCGTTGATGAAGGCGATGCGGGCGGCGGAGAGGGAGTCGGCGTCCATGAGCTTCTGGGCCTCGGTGAAGTCTTCGCGGCGCTTGCGGTTGTAGGTGACCATGTCGTAGACGGAGTAGACGGAGATGAGGCCGGCGAGGGCTGGGGGATATTAGCTCGTGCTCGCACTGCCTGCTTGGCGCTGAAGCTTCATGGAGCTGGAGCAGAGGACGTCCCGGGACGGGGAGGAATGTGGGTAGGGGATAAGGGGGACGTACCGGTAAACCCAAGCAGTCCGGCGACGGTGAACCGATGCGCAAAGTCGAAGAATCGTCGTCCACCGCCGACAGCCTTATCGAATCCGGACACCTGAGCCTTCCGCGCGGCCTCGTGTGCAGCTCTCAACCTCCTGACGCGCTCCTCGGGCGTCTCGCCGCCCTTCTTGGGGCCATTGCCTGATAGCCTACTCGCGGCGGAGGGAGCTGCTGATGTGGTGGCGGATGGGGAGGGATGCTTCGAAGAGGCGTGGGGGGTGGTGGAGGTGAAGCGAGTCGCGTCGGAGGCGCTCCGGAGAGGCAGACGCGTTGCCATTGAGGGTTTTATCGGCATCGTTTCGACGGCTGAAGGTTGGTGTTCAGGAGAGGCGTCTGGAGGTCTGTCGAAGATGTCGCCGATGATCGTTCCATTTCCTGGCTGAGATTTTCAGGGATTGGGGCGGACGGGATTGGCCGGGCCTGCCGGTGGCTGGCGCCTGGTGCCAGGTGGAGAGAGCTGGCGGCGCCTGGTGGCAGTTCAGTTGGTGGGCTGAGTTTCCAATGCATTGATCGACCTGAGAGGAATGAATGGCTGCTAGCACCCTCGACATGAAATCACTTTGAGGCCATCATCGACCATCTCACATTACTGGAGAGCACTGTGATACCAAGATTTAAGGTCAGATCTTCGGTCATGACGAAGGCACCGGATACGATGTTTACTGGCGGTAGCACTCAAGGTTTTCTTTTACGTCCTCCTACTGGCATATCTTACGTCGCCTTCTTTCCAGGTGCTGGAGGGACTGCAACATAGGTTCATGTAAATCCAAGAGCCGTAGGAACCCTCAGGTCCTGGATCGGACCCCCCGTGTTGCTAGCTGAGAGATGTCTACCGTAAAAAAAGCACAACCGCGGCTCATGTCAAGAGGCGTGAACCAAGACACACAGAGATCATCTTCTTCGCAGGACTGCATACAGCGGCCGCAACAATGAAAACGAGTGGTACTCAGGAAACGGAGCAAATCAAAAATTAAGACAGCGACGGCTCCGAAGGACAATCGATGGAGACCAACTCCGCGACGTGCGATGCAGGCTGTTCTCCATATATTCGCAGACTCTGGATATTGCAAATATCTATCTAGGTAAGTGACAAACCCCATTCACCTTGGGGGGTTGACGATGGCTCCGAAAAACAATTGAAGACGCGAAAATCACGAGGTGCGCCATGCGCCATAAACTCTCCTCAATCGTCTTGGAGACGCATCTGATAAGCAGAGCTGAACGTCTGTGAATGTGTATGACTCGCGAGTCTAAAGCTAGTAATGCTGAAGAGCAAGAGACGCCAACGAGAGATTAAAACCTCACGCGGTGTCCATTTTGTCTCCACCTCCCTCTTCATCGCCAGCTACCTCATCCTCAGCGCGCTGAGCATCCTGGAATATCTTGGCGTTGCGTCCACAAATGCCCTCCAAATGATCAAGCCCCTCGAGCACGCCCGAAATTTGCTGGACGGCCCAGTCGTATCCATTCAGAGCCGCTTGATTGATGGCCAACTTGATCACATCAATGTCGTTGGCCGTCGCCGCCATGTCGACCAGCTCTACATTGCTCGTGGCTTGGACCCCTGGACCATAGCGGCCGCGAGCCTCTCGCAAGTGAACCATGCCCTGATCGCGAAGGAGCGCAGCAGCCTGACCATATGACCTGAGCAACCCCGCAGCGTTCTTGTGTTCTAGCTCCTCTCCGGATCCGTAGTCCTCCATGCACGGGGCCATCTCTCGTGCCCAGCGCGTGACATCGCGTGCGATGTCTTCGTTGCTTCGCACGTGGACCTCCATCATGCGCTGGTTGAGAGTGATCAATTCCTCGAGTCGGCAGAGAGCTGGGCCGATCAGGCGAGGCGCAATGCGGACTTTAGTAGTCCGAACATGCTGCACAAAGTAGGCAAAATCCTCGCGCGCGAGCCTCTCGAGCCGCGGATGTCTACCCTTGACTTCGTTCTTGTCGAATATTAGTGAAACGCACCCAGAGGCGTAAGTGTTGATTTCACGCACCAGATATGCAGTCCAGGTATCCTTCAACTCGGTCTGCGTAAGCTTGCTGTCCGCATAACGCGAGCTCAGAAGTACGGCGAGGCGCTCTTCAGCCGCGGTCGATGCGGCCGTTTCCGATTTGAGATATTGGTCTAGGCCTTCGACGGCGGCTACGCGAGCCTCTTCGCTGCCCGTCTCGGTGTAGGTCTTGGCCGCTAGGAGTGCGGCCATGAGTCTCCCGGTGGCTTGGAGGTCACCTAGGCCACTGCCCAGGGCGAACGCCTCGCTGGCATCGGACGCGGCAGTACCGATGCCGATAGCGCAGGTGAAACCTGCTGCGGATGAGAGTGACTGCATCTTCCTCCCAATGGCTTTCGCATGCTCGGCATTGCTCGTGATCTGAGTATCGTTGCGGAAGAGGGGAAGATAAGACACGGAGTTTGCGATCACGCCGTAGCGAAACCCGATCGACTTGCCGTCGTCGCCAGGATCTGCAAGGAAACAGTACTGAGCCTTCTTGACGGCTGTGTTCGCGGCAGACTTCACCAGCACGACAACCTTGAAGGCGGGCTTCCCGTCGGGTGGGTGGACGAGGGACATTTGCTCCTCTTGGATCTTTGTCAAGAGAGTGGTGGGATGCGAGTTGTGGTTCTTGGAGCCTGCTGCGACGGCCACGTCTCCCAGAAAGTAACCGACGAAAAGACCAATGTCGACGCCTTCGGGTGCTGGTTGTGTCTGGTCCCAGATCTCGGCTTCACACGGGCACTCGGGGCCGGTGCGGTATACTTCGTGGTGAGTTTTGCGTTTCTTCTTAATATCGTCTGCTTCCTTTGAACCATTCATGGTGAACAAGATGAAGGTAGGCTTGCTCATGAACTCGACGGGAATATCGGGGCGGTATCTCGAGTAGGACTTGACCGTAATGGTGTGAGTCGCCAGGATTTCACGGGCCTCCTCTTCAGTCTTGACGTGCTTGATAAGTGTCAGTTGCGTAACGGGATGGGACATAGACATGACTGACCTTGACATTTGTTTTGCCAGCGCCGGACGGAGATGCCATTTTCCAGTAACTCGTGAAAGGCTCGCGTACCTTGCTTGAATGAGGTGGATGCCCGTGTGGCTGATGAGATTGCCGAGAAGAGGGGGTGATATAGATAGTTAGAAGAGAAGGAGTGACAGCGACGCAAAGAAGAGCAGAACTTAACTAAACTTGAGAGAGTTTGGGGGACTTCTGGAAGGAAGGAACCAGGTGCCCGGCTCGGTTCGGTTACTTGAGTTGGAATGCCTGAGTGCCTGCCTGACCCAGGTGCCCAACTTCGGGGCCCTCCTCAAGCGAGCACTCTCTCAGCTCTCTTCCTCTTCTCCTACCCATTCACAGCAAGCAAACCTCCGCAACCCATACCATGATGGATCACCCGGTTCACAAAGAACCCAAGTTGACAGTTGTCGTGTCCAGGCTGAATGATGGAGATCTCGTCGAACATTTCTGTCGGAAGACCGAAGTGGAGCACCCCGAGCGTGCCAACCTCGTGAGAGCACTTGAGGACACGGCCTCGAGAGACACTCTATGGGTAGGCCAGGCTCCAGGATCGGGATCCTCTAGCAGAGCGAGCAAACTGACCGCCCCATCGTTCATAGGAGCTTGGCGTTTTCGATCACCCTGAGTATACAGGCACGCACATGATTACTTTCACGAACCAGGATGACGAGAATGACAATCACCAAGTTGGAGGTGAAGAGAAAGCAAACGAAGAGCACGATGACGACGACGAGGGCGACGATCAACTGTCGGTAGATGGACGCAAAATGGAGCAAGACGAAGACGGACACGGAGGATCCGAAACCCAGGCCGAATTCAATCAACGCCTCCATCAACACATGAACGATGCCGAGCAAGTAGCTCAGCATGCCGCTGTTGCCAGAAAGGCTCAGCACGAACTCGACAGGCTCATCATCGATGTCATGAGCGCTCACAACTACGTTGATGTCGAAAGTCTCACCGAAGACCTTATCGAGAAAGAGAAGCCTGATAAAGTGACACCATCTGGCCATGACCCTGCGGATCTTAATGTCTCGTTCGAGCTGGGAAGTGAATCTGGAGAGATTATCGGCATACCGAATAGCGTTATACCTCATCAAGCGGACGGCGAGGGAGATTCGGAAGCGGTGAATCCCGACGCGGCGGCCGCCATCGCTGGCGCTGTTGCGGCAGCGGCAGCGTCCGACCGCGAGAGGCTTGCGGCCGACGCAGACACGTCGGCAGATGCGCCTTACGGAGTTCTATTTTTCCTTGGCGATTTCAAAGGCCACAGACTCCTGCTGTGCAAGGATGAGACAACGGAACCCGCAGTGTGGTCTCGGTGTCAGAGGCTTGCGGCGCCGCGCGCGTGTGGGACGCGCCCAATAGTATGGCGAAGCCTGGGTGAAAAGGGCCAGGAAGAGATAGTTAGCCTCGAAGACACGTTCGCGCCCATTGCACCAGGCCCCATCTTCCAGTCGGCCATTCTGGAATGGCATGCTGCGCGACGCAACGGGGATTGAGCAATTTTGGGGTGTTAGCTTGAGGCTCGAGAAACAGATATAGGGGGGGTAGCAATCAGAGCAATGGTTCGTAATTCGTGATTCGTGAATCCCCCCTTGAATAGCACTGCAACTAATGCTAGTTTTCACCGTCATGCTCCTTGGTCGAGTGCAAATTTCACCACCTCGAACGCCTGGTCCGCCTTGATTACCCTGTTGGGTTTATTCCCAGCAATCCTGTACTCAGAGCTCTTCATGAGTCTTTTAATTTCGGATTCAGCTTTTCTCATGCCGTCCTCAATCTCCTCCGGGTCTCCCTTTTTACGCTTGCCCTTCTTTTGCTTCTTTGGCGCCATTAGAGCACGGCGCTTCTCGACACGGTCTCGGTGTTCTTTGATGAGAGCGGCTTTGACTTCTTCGTCGGTAACAGTTGATAGGGGCCGCTCTTCCTGAGCGCTGATAGCCCGTCTTGTGTTGTCGACTCGTTGGGCCTCGAACCGCTGTAGGTCTGTGTAAAGTCAGAATTAGCTCGGCTGTCATGCGAGTTATCGTTGCGGCGTCAATAGGATCGAAGCTCGCGTGCCTCTCGCCAGGGACCACGTACCGTATACCTGGGCTTCGACCGGAAGATACGTCTTCTCATCGCTCTCGTCGCCGGGAAACAGCCATGACCCATCGTGGCCGAAGGCCCTGCAGCAACGCTTGATGGCGTGCTCCACAACGTCGCGAAGATCGGAATCGTCGTCGTCGTCGTCGGTCGATGTCAACAGCGCTCGCATATCGCGAACAGATGCAAGCTGTTCTGTCGAGTAGAGCGACACGTCTTTAAGCTTGTGCCTGAGCTGGAGCAGCTCGATCATGTCGCGAATAGAGGCCGAGCACTCGTCGGATGCCCTCGCGCAGCCCTCGGAGCTGCTGGACAGCTCGTTGGTGATTTGTGATCGCAGTTGCTCGAGTCGATTGATGACGTCGGCTGCCTGTGATTTGGGTGCCGGCTTCTTTTGCTTAGCCAGGGTGGAAAATGCCTTCTTGTGGCGTGGAGGCGCCATGGTGCTCGTGCGATGCGTGGGTGTGTCGCGCGAGCGCTTCGTGTCGGTGGCAAGGCCGGTCTCACACAACGATGAGCAGATCGACGATATACGGTGGTGAAAATCTCATCTGCTCAAAATGTGCAGCTCCTCCCGAGAATCACATCTGGAAGTCTGGCTCTATCTCTCGCTCTCCGAAATAGACAGTCGGAAAATTGGCGATCCTTCCTCGCTCCATTATCTACGGCAACAGTATGGCAAGAACCCAAGGCGGGAACGCACAGACCACTAAGACGACCTTCCCCCCCACCTCCACAGATCCTCCGACCTGACTTCTGGAAACCTTCAACATCCCTTCAACCACTTCTTCTACCCAACAACCACAGCACCGCGCCGCCAGAACCAACCAGCTACATCTACCGCGAGCTGCGCGGGGTGCCTGGATTCTCCTGGGTATGCCGTCGCCGGCTTTTCGCTTGCTGCGCGGCTCCTCTCCGCAGGTTTGGAGATCTGGCCAGCTCCCCGCGAACCTCTCGTGCCACATCATGAGGCCACTGGGAAGATTCACGAAGAAACGGAGTTGGGAGGCGCGACCGCAATATCTAGTTTAAGGACTGATTTCACCGCCGGCTCCGCTCAGCTGCTTCACCATTCACAGATGTGGATGGTGGATGCAGGGCCGTGGTCTGGCTGACCTTTCCAGGCGACATTTCACCAGCACCTGAACGGGGATGCTCTCGCAGATGGTAGTATTTCACCGGCCTGAGAAAACTGCTCGAAATATATGCAGAGAGCGTTCTAAGTGTCAGGCAGGCCGAGAGATTTCACCACAGCACGGGATTCTACTTTCAAGGTATGTCAAGTCAGTTGGCATGTCCCCTCGATCCTGAAATTTCACCGGCGCTTGGAGAAATACCTGGAATGCCTGGAATGCATGCAGGCTGCTCCTCATGTGTCGTGCAGACTGGAAATTTCACCACTGCCCAAGATTCTAGCCAACAGCTATGTCGCAGCTCTCCTGTGTGTCCCCTTAATCCTGAAATTTCACCAGTACGCAGAAAGATTTCTAGAACCTATGCAGGATACTTCGTGCGTGTCGTGTAGACTGGAAATTTCACCGCCGCCTGGGATTCTTCTTAATAGCTATGTCGTAGCTCTCCTGTATGTCCCCTCGGTCCTGAAATTTCACCAGTACGTAGAAAAGATTTCTAGAACCTATGCAGGGTGCTTCTTACGTGTCGTGCAGACTGGATATTTCACCAATGTGTGGAAATTTCCAGGTGTAGTATGTCACATCCTTGTTGAGTGTCGTGTTGGATTTTAGATTTCACCTCTGTATGGAGGCTTTCCCAGTATCATGTGTTACGTGCCCTGTGGATAGTAAGCACCAGGGAGCAATTCACGAGCCGTTCTAAATTCTTCAGTACACCATGCCACGAAGGGCCTTGCAAGTAGTAGCGTGATACCGTTTCACCTGCACGTCAACTCTGGCTTGCCCTGGCATGCTCCGTTTGACTGTGATGGTGGAAGACGGACAGCCTTTCACCACGCCACAGGAATGTCTGGTGGGAGATGATTTAGCAGGCTATAAAATTAGTGAGAAATACATATGTTTGCTCCCTGATCTCGACCCATCGGCTCGACCTGTCTGAATACTTCACTAATGTCCTCGTCTTGACCCCGCCCCCTCCAAATCAAGACCTATATCATGAGTGTGTGCTTTTGGCGGTTTCCGAAACATGTGAGAGATGAGATGTGAAGCAGAGTCTCAGGCGTGACATATACTGGTTCCAAAAGATCGTCAAGCGAAGTTGCGCCTCCGAGGAGTTGATAGCTGTGCTCTGAGCCATAGACGAGGCCCGCGAAGGTTTCGCCGGAATAATGGGGATACTCATGCTAGGTGTTTCATCGCTCGATCGGGGCCATGAATGAAGCTCGTGAAGGGTTCGCCGGAATAATGGGGATACTTAGGCTCAGTGTTTCAACGCTCGACTGGGGCGAGCATCTTTGGCTTGCCCAGCGCTCCAGCCGTGGACGCTCCTGGGATGACAGTAGAAACTGTGGACGGACTTGAACTCTTCAAGACGCCTGCAGCCTTCGACGGGGCAACGTCGGTCGGGCCAGTCGATGTGGTTCTGGTCGATGTGAGCCTCGAGTGCGTACTTGGTTGGCCAGACGGTCTCGTCGTTGCATTCCTTGCTTGGACACTTTCGTGGGGTCCATACATTAGGTGAACTCTTCTGCTGCTTCTGCTTCTGCTCCGAGCTCTGCTTTGACATCTTCATTGAAGCCCTCTTCTCTCTGCACAGGATGTTCTTCTGTTTGTTCTGTTCGGCTACCTTGGCAAGGCCCTCCGGAGTGTGCCGCTCGTTGAAGTGATTGTCTCTCTGTGCAAGCGTGCCAAACGTCTTGTCACAGTCAGAGACTACACATTTCATTTCGAATCTGGTGGCAGCGTCCTGACTCCCAGAGACAGGGGCCAAGAGGGCCAGGGCGGCGGGATCCCGTCGAGCGTTAGCGACTAAGTTGATAGTGCTGATGAAGCTCATGAACGGCTCGCGATCGGCATAGAGCTTCTCGATCATGGGTAGAGGAGTCGAGGCCATGCCGAGGACCTCGTCAGATAGTTCTCCTCCGAGTGTGGCCGAGATCATGTCGAGCTCATGGTTTGCAGCCGGCACAAGGTCGTCTTCAGGGGTGAGAGGCTCGCGAGTCTCTCTAGCCGCATCGTCCAGAGTTCCGGGGATGGACAGGGCTGCATTGTTGGGGGCAGCATCCGTTACTACATCCACGACCTCTTCATCCTCAGAGAAGTTGTAACTGCTTTCACCCTCGGTGTCTGTCTCGCCCATGATGTAGTCATCTTCGGGTCCCCTGTGACTAAAGTACCCGTTACGGTCCATGATGACCTCGGGCTCGTCGTCCGAGAGCGCAGCGAGCGGCTCGCGTGGGCTTTCAATGTTGTTTTGAGCACGCACAGTACCTCCTCTGGTGCGAGGGAGGCTGGGATCGACAAGGACGAGGCTGGGCTCGACGGGGATGAGGCTGGGATCGACTGGGATGGGGCTGGGCTCGACGACGCTGGGCTCGGCTGGTTGAACGTCTCGAATGGCACGCTATTCACTGACCCAGCTTGACATGGAGTTGAGTTTGGTACCAGCATTGACCCGATCTTTAGCCAGTGCTGGATTCAAACCCATCTCAAGACAGGCATTCGTGATCTCCTCGGGGATTCGCCTTTTCTTGCGGGGCGGGGCGACCTCTGTGAATTGCAGTATATGTTTCTGACGAGGCGAGGTCGGAATGTCCGCGGCGACGCGAGAGGCCCACGTGTCTTCGGCGAGGTTGCCAATGTACCTGTCCGTGACGCCGGCGGCAACTGTTTTGTGGCGGTGGCCTGCTGCTCTGCGGGCTGCTTCGACTGCGCCGGCGGCGGCGGCCCCGCCGAGACGGGCAGCTTCGCGGATCCCACCCCGTCGAATGTCATGAGTGACAGGGTCGGCGAGAAGGCCGGCTGTCCTGCAGGCAATGCGAAGTTGCTTGAGGGGGGTTCTGCACTCCATGGGCTTTTTAAGGTCGACGGCGTGATGGTGACCAAAGGCCGGAAACACGGGCCTCTCAGGCGTCTTCTAGACGACGAAGCGACCTGGGCGAGCCCTGACGAATGCAACGAGCTGCTCGAACGATGTTGCCTCGACTGCACCGCTGCGGAGCGCCCAGGCGAGGAGAAACTTGAGCGTGTCGAGCACGTTGTCTGCCGGGTCCGGAAGTTCGCGTAGCTCAACCTCGTAGTTTTCATCTGGTTTGTCCCTATCAGAGTGGCATCGTCAGCACGAGGTTCATTGTAGGACCGGGGCTGGGCGGTAAGGGGTTCGCGAGAAGTTCGCGGGAGGTTCGCGAGATATTGGGGGGGAGGGCTAGGGGCCATGTACTTTTGCTCCTTGCAGTATCACAAGGTCACGGTGCCCTCGAATAAGCCCGAGTCAGAGAGCAGAATGGTGAGATCTCGCCACTTCAGGTATTCCTCGCCGGTGTATGCGCGCGATCTGACAATGTCACCAACCCGAGCACTGGTGGTAGACTGTAACAAGAGCATCAAGGCGGAAATGATGGTACGGTCCCAGTTGACCGTCCCCTCGTTGATGGCCTTTGACAGGACGGCAGTGGACAGACGGCGGATGACCTGCGCGCCGAGCCAGAGCTTTGGGTCCCGGGGAGACTCTCGCGTGATGCGACCGCTTTTGGCGAGGGTCTGAATGGCAGAAGCTGGTGGGGAGACGGAGACGTTAATCGAGGAGTGCCAGAGAGCGATGGTGAAAGACCTACTGGCTCGCAAGCTGTCCGAAGGAAACATCTTGAAATGGGGCCACGTGAATTTGCAGTAGCGAATGAGGGTGTTGAGGGCATATTGCATCGTGGTGACGGTCACGATTTCTCCGTGGGCAATGAGCTTCTCTGGGATCGCCATGATGAGGCGGATGAGCTCTTCGCCGTCGGGCTTGGACATAGGGCTGGGTGAAATATTCAGTTTACCGTGAGAGGCTCGCGGGTAAGCGGAAAGCAAGCTTACTCTTTGTGAAGAGTGTGTTGGCGAAAGACTTGAAGCCTCGTGGCCCAGAGTGCAATGCGTTCCTGTTCACCAGGTGCTCCGGGTGCCTCGAGCTCTCGCACTGCCGTCTTGGTGGCCCGGCGATCCGTTATGGCCGATTCGAGGATCATTTGACGGCTCCTTTCACCAAACCCGGAGTTGGCGAACCGAGGAGGGAGAAGTGCCCGCGGAGGAGCATCGTCGTCCGAGTTGTAGGCGGCATCCGCCTGGTGTGGTGCGTCCATTGCGAGATGCTCGCGGGCGGGGGTGTACAAGGAATCCATGAAACAAGCAGGAGGTGAACGCAGTACACCATTCACATCTGTGTTGTGGGCTCACCGCGGATGAGGAGATGACGAGGAGGAGGGGGTGGGGAGACGTGTGGAAGATGTTCGATTGAAGAAGAAGAAAGGGGGCGACGCGGAATGTCGAGGGGCCCGGTGTTCATTGGGGAGGAGAGACGACCGCCGAGGCAGGAGCAAGCGACATGCCTCCAGGCGAGAGGCACGCGCGATCCCATCAGGGCAGGCCCGGCCGGCTCAACGCACGTGATGTTGATCACTCAAGGTGGACGTGAGCAGTTTGACAACCCCCCAAGGTGAATGGGGTTTGTGATTTACCTTGTTCGGGAACATCCAGCTCACGGTGAAGAATGCTGTCGTAATGGGAGGAAGTCGCATGTGAGCCCTATGGCCCGGGGCACCTGCCTGCTTTGCCCCCCCCCCATGACGGATCGCGAGCCTGTCGCGGCAGGAAGATTGGACTCGTCGGCGCAACGCCGCTACGGGCAGGAGTGATGCTTGGTGCACCACGCCGATATGATGGCTGCGGGGATGATGGTGATGGTGATGGATTTGTGTGGGAGGTTGATTAGGTGGCATGGCACGGGTACCGCGGCCCCTCGGGCTGAACTGCGAGAGGCTCGTGAACGGTCTTGGACTATCGGCCAGCCAAACGCGAGGCTATTCGTGAAGAGATTCGTTCTGCTATGGTGGCATGTCCTTCGTCTCCGACCTCGTGCCCCGCCTCGCCATTAACCCCTACATGTGAACCCCGTGATAACATCACCTCTACCTCTTTCCTCCACGCCGCTTCCTTGGCTGCTGGCCCTTCCGTTCTCCAACTCATCATCAACCTCTTCCGATCTCCTTGAACATCGTCTCTCGCAAATCCTTTGCCGCTAGTCCAGCGCCAGCGCCAGCAGCCTTGCCTCACTTCTACACCGATCCAAAGCGCGCCCGCGAGGCTCTCGTGCCCACCCAACATGTCCGACGAGGAATTCCTTCCCGAGGCCGCTTCCGCGCAAGCGCAACGAATCCTCGACCAAGATGCGTTCGCCGCAGAAGTTCGAGCCAGATGCACACAGCCGACTAAACATACCCCCGACGTCGACTCGGGACCGCATCTGCCTCCCATTAGGCCTTTGAACCACCACGAAGCCAGCATGGACAGACAGACGCTGGAGCTAAAGTGGCCAGAGGGCGACTTGATACCATCGTACTTGATCAAGCAGCTGGCAGTGGCACAGAGTAGACGGGACCGCGTCCCTAAGTCGGCCATCTCAATCGAACGATACCCTATCACCGTCGACGACCCGCAGACTTCTCACCGGCAATACGTGAAAACTGTCGGCAAATACAACGTTTTGGTCGGGAATCGAGCCGACTCGCGCTGGAAGAATATTGTGCCTACGGGTGACTATCTGGGTCCGGACTGGAAGACCGGGATCGTAAGCTCGCTCGTCCGACAGGAATCACCCCTAATTTCACTAACCGTGGCACATCACAGGAGGCGTTTCAGCGAGCCGAGCCGATCGCGCAGCCAGCGTATCTCAAGTCCAAGCTCTCCCTATACCAACGCAGAGGCGTCGCGAAAATGATCCACAGCTTCACCAACTCCATGGGCGGCTGCATCAACGGAGACGACATGGGCACCGGAAAAACCATCACTACAATCGTCGCGTGTCTCGAGGGGCGAAAGCTCGAACACCTAAACAGAACGCGGCCCATTTTGGTCATCACGACCAAGTCCTCGGTCTCGCAGTGGAAGCAGGAGATGACCAAGCACTTCAAGAAGGTACGTAGAGCGGTGGCGCGAGCGGTTCGCTCGGTATCTTGAGCGCGTGGGCTGATCATGCTTCTTCCTGTTACACAGGATAATCAGCCTCAGGTCCTGACATTCACCGACAAGTCGTCTAAGTTTCCCGGACACGAACTGCTCACGACGCAGGCCGATTTTATCATCATGTCGTACGGCCAGCTTCTCGCTCAGTATCAACACAAGCAGAGATACAATACCCTAGTAAAAGGAATAACCGCCCTCCGAAGCTATACAGCCCTCGCCGAACTTATCGAGAGGGCCGGTGAGTCCAGACTAGATCCGCGACACCTCAAGATGCCGCGACTCGGCGTTCTGTCTGAGATCTGGAAGCTCCTTGATGCGCCGTGGACAGTTGTTCTGGACGAGGCGCAACACGCTCAGCGCACCACGACAAAGATTCACCAGGCTATCAAGAATATCTTCACCCACAAAACAATACTCTTAACGGGGACCTTCGTTCCAGACAAGTGGATCGACTTGGTTGGACTGATTGATCTTCTTCCAGGGCAGAACCCGTGGCGCGACCCCGAGAGATTCATGCACACGTTTGCGAACAACGCGAACATCCACGGCTGCTTTGAAAAGCCGAGCTACAACGGTTACTCTCGACTTGTTCGATTCATGAAGCTGTTCGCCTTTAGCAGACCGGGCACAATCCTAGCCCTACCCAAGATCCACATCGACGTCGTCAAGTTTCACGCGGAGCGCCCGGGAGACTTGACCGAGAGATTCAAGAGATACTGCTTCCTGAAGCAAACCGAGAGTCGAAAGAGTAAGGCCTCTCTGTTGCTAGTATGTACGAGCATGCTCGTTTCGTCATGCCCCAAGCTCGCAGATGTCGTGGCGAAGATCGAGACCTCATACTCTAGTCAAGACGCCAAAACGCTAGACGAGGTTATGTCGCAGTTTCCCCGAGGTTGTGACGCGGACGAAGGCGCCAAAGGCCAGCAAGAGGCTCGCGAAAGGCTCGCGCGTAAGCGCAAGCGAGCATCCTCCGTCGACGATGATCCGGATGGAGACTACGTACCTGATCTCGAAGACACGGACAGCGATGACGACGATGAAGACGATGAGAGCGATGACGGATCGGACTGTGGAGAGCTGAGAGACTATACCGCCGACGATGTGTTGGTGAAATATGCGCGTCGGTCGACCCCGGTCCCTCACCAGAATCGACAGAAGTGGCTGGAGGCTCTAGACATGTGGTCACATGCGGATGTCTTCTCGAGCAAGGTCCGCCGGACTCTTGAGATCGTCTTGGTCTGTTTGCGAGAATACCCAGGTGAAAGGATCGTGATTTTCAGCTCCTATCTCAAGTATCTGGACGTTTTGGCCAGTGCTATCCGTCGGGATGATGCTTGCCGCGCGAACAACCTGAAACCACTGGAACTCAACGGCGAGACGGGTACAGCAGAACGAGTCGCCGTGGTCACGACGTTTGACTCCTCGGATGGCACGCGACCATTACTTATCACGGCAGAGACTGGCTCGACGGCTCTCAACTTACAAAGTGCCTCGATCGTGATTCTCTCTGAGCCGTGGTGGACAGAGACGGCGCGGCGACAAGCGATTGGCCGTGTTCACCGCCGCGGCCAGTCGAGGGTAGTCAAGGTTTTTCAGCTGTTATGTGGCAATTCACCATTCGACGCCATCATACAGGAAAGATGCCAGGAGAAGGCAGGCGTCACCGACTGGATCATGGATGGCATCCGGGACAGTGGTAGGGAGCGTCATGTCTGGGTTCCAGATATGACAGGCTAAGGAATCGGTTTGAGGGCGGCGGATACACAGATCTGGACCGCGCAGAATAGCGCAGCGATTGGTAGCTATTACCAACGTATGTTAGATTATCTTCACCAAGACCGACCTCTTTAAGGTTCAGGCATCAATCAGTTCCACGCACGTCATTCCAAGCATCGTGATAATATAGGGGGTCGTACCAGCGATAGTGTGGCCAAAGGCCATGCCAGTATTGCGTTGGGACCATGTGCTGGTGAAATCCTCATATGTGATGTCCAACCACTCAGGTTAAGGGTTTGTTGATGCGCGAGAAGCTCGCCTCGGAACACAATCCTTTTTACATGCCTTCTATTTTGGGCACACGCCGATTGTACACTGGTGATCTGCTCTTGCGGTAATCTCAACCATAGTTTATTGAGCGGCACTTTCAGCTCCTACCACTACCTCTGAATCTTCTCACACTTTCTGCTACTTCCTCCCAAGCCTTGGACTTAACTTCTTAGATATCACGCGAAGCCAGGACTTTCGCGTCTCTCTTTCCCTCTCTTCAACCCTTCCTTCAACATCCTCCGCTACAGATCTAAAGCCCAGTTCGGCCGACGACCTTCAAGTTCCCACATCATTACAAGTACAACTACAACTACAACCCTACGCCATTTCATCATCATCTTCATCATCATGAGCTCCGACGACGGCAACCATGACGATAACGGCGATGGTGAGATGCCGAATATGACTGCTGCCGGGAGCGACGTTCTTGCCATGGGTGCCGACGATGGCGTCTTGGACGAGGACAGCGAGCCTCTCGCGGACGAGGACATCGAGCCTCTCGCGGACAAGAGCAGCGAACCTCTCGCGACGAAGAGGTCCAACGCCAGCAAGTCGCAGAAGTCCACCGCTCCGAAAACTACCAAGACTTCCGGAGGCGCTAAGAAGGCTGGGGACCCCGGACCTTCCTACACACCCAAGCAAATGAACAAGTCGAACAACCTTCAGTATCGCAACTTTTACGAAGGCCTTCAGAAAGGTACAGCTCACGGAGGCACGTTCACCACAGCATGTCTCCTGTACGGTGGAGAGAGCAAGCTACCCGCCGGCTGCAAAAAGGCCATCGATAAATTCATTTCCCAGAATACGCTCAACGCACGCATAGTTGACGAGTGGCGAAAGGTTGCCAGCTTCTTCGGTGCCGACACCAAGGAGCTGGACGGCATTCCCCAGAACAGTCGCATAGCTGATGTTGTCGTCCTCCGTGAGCGCGCTTCCAGACGCGGCGTGGCCCCGCCCGGTCGCACAGGCGCGACCTACAACACCGCATCCAAGCGGGACGGCTCTGGCCAGGGAGAGAAGAAGCAGACTGGAAAGAAGACGCTCAGCGACCCAAAGGGAGCGGGCAGCCGTGGCAAGATTACGCGCAACCAGGCGGTGAATGATCGAAAGCCTCTCAAGGCCATGTTGGCCGACGAGGGGACGGCCCAGGGACCCGCCAAAGAGAAGGCGCGAAAGGCTCGCGAGCAGCTCGAGACTGCAGTCGTCGAATCCAAGTCCAGTAAGTCGTGTTGCTCATCAAGCACATTACTCAGCTAACGGTACCCTCAAGCTAACCGAGACTCTGAAGACTCTGAAGACTCTGAAGACTTTGAGGACTCTGGCGCTCAGCCCCAGGCCAAGCCTGATTCCACCATGACCGAAGACGACAGCAACCACTCTCAGGCTGAGTCTGATGCCATCGCGTCCGAAGCCTCTGGCGCCCAGCCCAATGTCATCGCGCCCGAGAGCCCTGACTTCGATGAACTCGAAGATCTATTAAATCCACCCAACTTGAGACAAATGACAAGAGAGGAGTATAGGGCTTATTTGGACGTCACATTTCCTGATGAGGATATGGAATTTGCAGTTGCAGTTGAATTTGGAGATGAAATCGCATAACTATACGGAAACCCCTTCAGCTTTCACATACATATTCTAGCTAAACAGTAATAAGGGAGAGCTTTGCGATTAATTCACTTACTAGCAGGACGCGAGACCTTCGCTCTAGAGTCTTGATCGTGAATTGTCTGGTGTAGAGTTGAGGAAGGTTCCCAGCGCGTGCAAGTCCAACTAACTTCAGCTCGAGTTCACCGTCCCCATATGACTTTTGGTCATGTGTTTGGTGAAGCTACGAATGCTATCTATGAACGTTTACGAAGCTATCCTAATTCTAATCTCACGCTAGATAGTATCTATCAAATCCCTTGTGTTGCTCACTGTTGCTGCTTAAGCGCAAGCCTACGTCGTCTATTCACGAACTTGACCTAACTGATTTCTAGCTCTCGACCGCGGTGACTTGATCTCCCGAAGCTTTGAGATTCACTAGTCCTGCTCTCTCCATCATGAATCTGACTCTCGACAATCACTTGGTACTTGTGATATCGGGTATCCTGCTCGTTCTCTCGGTTGACATCCTCGGGTTTGAATCTTACGTTTAACATCTGGCGTAGCTGCCTGATCGTCGCAGTTGCCTCTTTCTGAAGAATGATCTGGGAACTTGTATTTTTAACTCACAGCAATCACTGTTGGACGCTGAAATCAACGGCAAGAGCAGTCACGGTGCTCACACCGGAAACCTTCTACATAACCTCGTCGCGAAAGTCTCGCGGCTTGCTTGATTAGTTTACAAGGGACTTGTTTCTTTTGATTGCGTCTCGGTGAAAACTACGGATTACTAGAGGATACTTGATGAAGAGTTTGTGTGAAGTGAGGTAGATACTCTGGGTATTGTGACCGTGGCGTGAAACTGGGAGCCGTGCCTTCTGTTTTTGTGCCGCATCTTTTGGTCATCAGATCTACTTACAGGCTGTGAGTTCTTGGTGTATTGGTGAAATTCATGAATTCACGTTGGCTCTGACGTGGATTATATGAAGGTGTGTCTGGAAATGGGAATGTTATGGGCTTGTGAATTGTAGGTGAGAAGGCATGGCTTGGGGCTGCTGATGATGTTGAAGTCCTGGAAGATGTCTGCTGAATTAGATTGCTGGTAAAGCTTGTCGATTGATGGTGAAGCTGGGTGGCTGGATGTGTTACTGCTGGGAAGTGTCTTCTTAATGGGAATGCTAGTGAAGCTGGATGTGTTACTGCTGGGAAGTGTCTTCTTAATGGGAATGCTTGTGAAGCTGGATGTGTTACTGCTGGGAAGTGTCTACTTAATGGGAATGCTTGTGAAGCTGGATGTGTTACTGCTGGGAAGTGTCTACTTGACTAGAATACTAGTGAAGCCTGTGGGAAGCCGGATGTACTGGTGCTGGGAAGTGTCTGCCGAGCTAGAATACTAGTGAAGTCTGTGGGTTGAGTGTGAAGCTAGATGTGTTGGTGCTGGGAAGTGTCTGCTGAACTAGAATACTAGTGAAGCCTGTGGGGAGCCGGATGTGTTGGTGCTGGGAAGTGTCTGCTGATATAGAATACTAGTGAAGCCTGTGGGAAGCCGGATGTACTGGTGCTGGGAAGTGTCTGCCGAGCTAGAATACTAGTGAAACCTGTGGGAAGCCGGATGTGTTGGTGTTGGGAAGTGTTTGCTTCACTAGAATACTAGTGAAGCCTGCAGGTTGAGGGTGAAAGTGGTCTTGGAATGTGTTTACTGAACTAGAATACTAGTGAAGCTTATGGAGTGAGGGTGAAGCTGGATGAGTTATGCGAAATATCATGGTGGCATGTTGCCTAGGCCGGGTAACCTGCTACGCGTCGTGACCTTTTACTGCTTCACGCTCACAGACGCCCTGAAATTTGGATGTAAGATGTTCATCCTCGGGTATAATCGAGACGATGGTGTGGACTTTTCACCAGTGAACCCTCACACTGCATAAAGTGGAGACTTGGTACGCGCGTCCTGAGGTGTCATTTCACCAAAGGTGCTAGCAAATCAGGACGTGACAAGCACTGAAACTCCAAAGTCAGAGCTCGCGCGCTCGCGGTTGATGAGGGAGGAAAAGTGGCGGCCGCCGCTGCTCATCGGTGGCCAGTCCTCAGAAATTTCACCTCGGCTAAGCGAGAAGTGGCCGATCGTCCCTCGCCTCTGCGAAAAGGATCACAAGTTCTTCATGCATACTATTCACAGTTTTTTTAGAGTTTTTTTCACGACGAACGGGTCTGCATAGGTACCACCTTGACATTGACAACGTGTTAGGGCTAGGGTAGAAGAGAGAAAGAACGAAAGTTGGAAGAAGCCGTTGAGGCCGATGAATATTTGTACCAACCCCCAGGATCTTCGCCCGGCGGTCGGAGGCGGCAGAACAGGCCGGCGCAATCAGCCAAGGGTACGTACCTGCCCGGCCCCACTAAGGTCGGGCTTCCTGCCTGCAACCAATCACGGAACGGGCGACACCAGTTCGTCAATTGGCGACCAGGCCCCCGCTCGTCATGTGACCCTGCACCCTCGCCCCAGGCCACTCTCAGATCCGCTTCGCAGTGTGGGCCCCACCCGAACAATTTGGGCAGGCACAGGAATTTTTAGGGCAAGCGTTTTTTGCCGACTCTGACTGTCGATTGCCTCCTCCTCCAACTAACCTCGCAGCAACCCTCATCAACAACTCGGTCGTCAGCAGTCCAAGTCAAAATGGTATGGCCCATGATCACGGCGCAACGCAATCGTCGGTGCTGACTTTCTACTCCAGGCGATTCAGGGCAACCAGAAGCTCCAGAGCAACCGTGAGGCTCCCCCCCACCGAATCGAGAACCGACGACGACGAAGAACCCACGACCAAGACGCAGACGACTAACTTTGACCCTCCAGACTTCCGCAAGGATTGGCAGCGCCGGGTTCGCACCCACTTCGACCAGGTATGAGACGACCACGAAGAACGAACGGATTGATTGCGACAGAGGTTCTGATATTTTGGACTATAGCCCGGCAAGAAGCTGCGTCGCAGAAATGCCCGTCAGGCCAAGGCCGCCGCGGTCGCTCCCCGCCCCGTCGACTCCCTCCGCCCCATCGTGAGGTGCCCTACCATCAAGTACAACCGCAAGGTTCGCGCCGGCCGTGGTTTCTCCCTCGCCGAGCTCAAGGTACGACGCTCTCTGGCACCGTCAGATTTCGACATGGGGGCAGCAAACCCACGCTCTCCCCCGGGTTTTACGAGCACTACTGACACCCATCGCAGGAGGCTGGCATCCCCCGCCGCTTCGCCCAGACCATCGGCATCTCCGTCGACGGCCGCCGCCAGAACCTCTCCGAGGAGGGCCTCGCCGCCAACGTCGCCCGCCTCAAGGCCTACCAGGAGCGCCTTGTCCTCTTCCCCCGCAAGGCCGGCAAGGCCAAGAAGGGTGACTCTACCGAGACCGACCTGTCCAAGACCGAGACCGCCTCCCACATCGCCAAGGCTCTGCCTTTCGCCCCCGTCGCGTCTGGCTTCTCCGAGATCAGCAAGTCCGAGATCCCCGCCGCCATCGAGGGCGGTGCCTTCAAGGCCCTCCGCCACGCCCGCAGCGAGAAGCGCAACCAGGGCAAGCGCGAGAAGCGTGCCAAGGACAAGGCCGACGCCGAGGCTGCGGCCAAGAAATAAGCAGGAGGCGGCATGTCGTGAACGACATCAACCACCTCGTGCTCGTTTCCTTTTGGTTCGTTCGTTTCAGGCTGGGCTGGCCGGATTGCATGGTATCGGTTCATTTTACGCGCAAAACGCTGCTGCACGCCTCCTTCCGGCTGCTTTCGGACCCCCGTGTTTCCGTTCGAGAGAAGCCCGGAAGTCGGCTTCTTTCTTCTTCCTGGCCTGGGCGTGTTGGGGGGGAGGGGGAGAACATGATACAATCGAGGACACGGGTCAGAAGACAGGAGAAGAATACCGCCGCAGCTGCATTCGTCCTTGGGCTGGCGTATGTACTCAGACGACTGCAATGGGAAAAGCATGATCTGAAGTGGTGTGCATGATATCCAATGTGAACTATGACACTGCTTCGATGCTGAACATGGTGACTGAAGGTGATGACATTGCAGGTAATGCAGTGAATCGTGCTGCCGACAACTAACATTCTACGGCAACGTTCTACGATTTTGGCGACGGTACAGATTCTGCAAAATCTCTTCACGCTGACCGGGTCACGCCTCAACCACGGCATCGTCTTTCCGATCCCCGACGACGAGCTCTCCCCCTTCCTTCAGGATCTCCTCCAATGCCGCCTTCCTCGAAGCAGGCAGCTCGTCTCCCGCATGCTTGACCAGCTCCGACACGAGCACGAGCC
Organism: Verticillium zaregamsianum; assembly: GCA_002851755.1. Classification (NCBI taxonomy): domain Eukaryota; kingdom Fungi; phylum Ascomycota; class Sordariomycetes; order Glomerellales; family Plectosphaerellaceae; genus Verticillium; species Verticillium zaregamsianum. The sequence continues at coordinate 2,564,966 of NMXM01000011.1, read as the reverse complement.
CATTCTCCCGGTCGATCTTCGCCATCCCTTCCGCCTGCTGCGGGTCGACCTGCTGCGGCTCCAGCCCCTCCACGACAGCAGCAGCATCCGTACTGACCGTCACCTCGCCGTTGTTCCCCTCCGTCCCACCAGTCTCTGTCTCTCCAGCCGTCTCGCCTTCCTTCCTCCCCGTGACACTCTCAACCAGCGCCTCCCAAGCCCCTTGCACTCCCAGTGCCTTGGCCACAACACCGGCCCCGTCTCCGCTCCTCGCCATCAGGGCAAACACGAACCACGCCTCGCTCCTCAGCACACCGAACTTGCCCTGCACGACGAGATGCGCAAGCACCGGCCCGAGCCCCACATGGCGACGGTAAAAGGTCTCCCGCCTGGGGCTCGCGACCCCCTCGGCCGCCGCGTCCCCTGCCGCAGAGGAAGAGGGGTAGGAGGGCAGCCGCGGCGCCCCCTCGGGGCGGAACACGTACCCGTCTTCGCTCGGGTCCCAGTCCGGCAGCAGCGGCGGGACGGGCGTCGTGTGCAGGACACGCGCGATGGCGAGGACGGCGCGGGCCGCCTCGGTGCGCGTGTGGGCTGCCTGCTGGGGGTCGGCGGCGTTGAAGAGGCCGATGAGGCGGTGAAGAAGGGTCTGGGTCTGCAGCGGGGAGATGGGATCCGTGGAGAGCGAGGCACAGATGCGGCGGACGTTTTGTGGGGTGGATGTCAGGAGGAGGCGGGTGAGGGAGACGGCGGCGAAGTGCAGCTGCGGCGTCTGGATGGAGGTGTTCGGGTCGAGGGACCAGATTCTGGGGAGGAGCGAGGGGGAGAGGAGCTCGCCGAGCAGGGGGCGGGCCGGAGAGGGGATGGCGAGGTTCTTGAGGAGGGAGAGGGCAGAGTGGAGGAGGATGGCGTCGAAGGGGCCCTGGGCCGGCTGGGCTTCTGCAAGTTTGACCTGAGATGCCACGATCGCGATGATGGGCGTGTGAACATGGTAAGTGGTAACCAGGGCGAGGGAGGCTTCGTCAGAGCGGGCCACGTTGCCGAGACACAAGCAGGCAGCGGACTGGAGCGCTGTGTTCGCGTTGGGTTGGAGCCAGGACCGGAAGGTCTCGAATACGGGACTGCCAAGGGGGTGAACGTGAGTGAAGTTGGGCAGGTAGCACAGATCGGCGAGGAGCTGCATGAAAGTGTTGCGCAGCTGCTTGAGCTGGGCGTCGAGATCTTCCTCGGCGACGACGCCAGGGTCAAGCTGCGTAGAGATCTGGTAGAAGGCGGCAAGCAAGCTTGGAATGCCACCCGAGCTGACGAATACAGTCTGCAGATCCTCAAAAGAAAGGTATGACAAAGCAACCAGGGTAAGCTGGATGACATCCGCCGCATCATCAACGACGGCCGGGCTGAGGGCGAGTTTGAGGAGGATCAAAGGTGTCTGCGGGTTGGCCACCGTTGCCTCGGATTCTGGTCACGTTAGTTACCCGCCTGATAAAACACAAGATCTTACGTACGATGGGTGACGAGCATCTCAAAGATGGTGCCGATCATGCCGAGAAGATGCTGACAGTTGGCGAACCGAGGACTGGCGAGGAGGTCCACGAGCTTGGCGCTCAACCCGGCGTTGGAGGCAGCGAGCTGCGTGGGCTCGTAGTCCATCATGACATTATAAATGACCTGTATGGCAAAGGGCAAAAGGCTGTCATCCCCAAGCTGGGCCATGAGGGCCGGCATGTGGTTGGATGAAACGACGCGCGCGCGATTCTCGTCTGTCCCTCGTTAGTGATGCCCTTCGCCTCCGGCTCAAAGATCCCACAAACCAGCGTCGGCACAGCAGTTGCCGGTAAGTCGCAATATCTGCAACCTCAAGGACTGGCGAATGGTATCAACGGCAAGGATGCCCAGGAAGAAGTCAAAGATGGCCGAGTCGCCCAGGGGCAGCCTCCAGGATGCTATTGCTCGTCAGTGCTGTGACTTTGTATCGCGGGCAGGCGTCTCACCATTACGACTTCCGTTGGCAAGCGCTTGAGCTACTGCGTCGATTTCTTCCGATCCCGTGTACCAAAGCTGCTGAACGGTGTACAGAACGTCGGTCAGTGCTTGAGTCCGAAGCACCCGATCCGGGTCCGGGCCGGCAGCGGCATCGCCCCCCGCCTGGTTTCGAACCAATTGACCAAGGTTTTCATCGTTCCAGTTCTGTAGGAGCGTCTCGATGTTCGAGGCTGACATCATGTTGCCGTTTCCCGGGACGTGTTGCGACTCGGAGCTGCCCATGTCAACCACTGTTTGAGGGGCAACATCATGAGATGAAGTATTCATGTTGCTGTTTGTAAAATCGGTTCCCCGCTCAATACCCCTTTTGGTCGAGTGCAGTCAGCTGAAAAAGTGATTGGAGGGTCTGAGCCAAGCTTCTCGAATAGGCACAGGTGTGGTGTAGGGGTTGGGGGGCCTCGGGATGGACTTGGAGGTTGTTGTGAGCTCATGTGCTTGTGCCTGTGAGCGTCGCAAGTCTGGCATGGGGGTTTTGTGGCTGGTGCCTCTCACACGTGTGGCGTAGCTGTAGACGCCACAGCCGCCGTTGAAGATTGAGATACTCTTTGTCAGCACATCCGGCGTGAAGCACGTGATCTCTGGCCTTGATGGTGTGCCTGGGCCTGCCCAGTTGCTCGCAGTGAGCGTGAGCCCACCCACGCACATTTCCAAACCGTCTTTGACCACCTCCGCCAGGCCCTCGACCAGGACCCGGCAGCATCGTCCTCCGTCTATCTCGCGGTTAGGGGTTTTCATCAGTTCAAGTGACGAGGAAACAGACAATGCTACGCCAAGTGGAAGCTCATGCGGCGGCCTGTGACTGACTGGGCTGAGGATCAGCTGAAAAGGTCCCATTTTCCAGGCTTGAAACGACTTTGACGCTCGGGTTCAAAGCTCATCGAACGATGTTCAGATGGCTCACCGGGCATATAAACGCCCTCTCTCCGTCGAGTGATGAGGGGCTACTTTAACGACATCAATCGTCAGACATATACAGTCACCATACCTTACCACAATCAGCGCAGCTTTCTGAACAGACCGCAACACCACACGCCGACATCATGATGCCCTCGAACCCTCGCCCCCAGCGGGCCAACTCGACCAACCCGCGGCCTCAGCCCCGACGCGCCCCGCCGCCGGCCAAGGCACCCTCTGCCGGCGCTACTGGCGCCGGCCAGGGGAAGAAGCCCGGCGATGGGGCGGGCACGCAGATGAACCAGACCCTGTCCATCGCCATGATGACGAATCCTGCCAACCCACTTCCTTTCCCGCTGCCTATCCCCCTCGGCCTCACCATGCTTCTCAGTCCCAGCAACAGCAACAAGCAGCAGCAATCCAAGCGATCAGCCTCTCAGGCGCCGAGCCAGCGTCGTTGAGCCGTGGAACAGCCATTGCACCGCTACAATGGATAGCAGCAAGTCGGCCACGCAGGGCGATGCGGTGCAGTCCAAATTCACCATCACGCAGATACGAACAGCTGCTGAACTGGAGAGCTTCCTCCCGTCCCTCCGCCGCCTCCTCCAGTCCTGCGTCAATCCCGACCCGGCTACCTCCTCTCTCACTTTCCTAGCGCCCCTGTCCGATGCCGACGCTACCGCTTACTGGCTTGCCCTCTGGCCGAACCTATCCGGCGCGGATCCCCTCGTCTCGCTCTTCGTACTCACACGTCCGGCATACTCAGCGACCACGGCCCTGGGGACCGTCCAGCTGGCATGCAACCCGAAGCAGACGCACGCCCACAAGGCCGAGATCCACAAGCTGCTCGTCTTGCCGGAGGAGAGGAGCCACGGGCTGGGCAGGAAGCTGATGGCCTACGCCGAATCATTCGCCGTCGAGAAGCTTGGCAGGTCGATGCTCTTGCTGGACACGGCGACCGAGACGCCGGCGCGCGGATTCTACCTCAGAGCCGGATGGACGGAATGGGGCGTCTGCCCGGAATATGCGGCCTATGCCGACGGGAGGAAGGGCGACTGTTCGTTCTTTTACAAGTTCCTAGCGCCAGCATGAAGCCCGATGCATCTGTACCCTACCATATTGACAAGTACCTTGCTGCTCATTTCCATCTATACCTAACTCATCTTCCGTTGCGTCCCTCCGTATCCGTCATCAGTCTTCCCTGCATTTCGCCCATCTGGGCCTATCCGCGCATGAGGCTCCGTGCAATCTGTCTTTTCCGTCTTGGCACGATCGCGCCCGTCGTCCCGCGTCCACCCCCCTACAATCTCCAGCGCCCCAGCGGATGGCCCCCCTGTTCTCAGCCGGGTCGTTGGGCGCATGATGCGACCGCGGTCCGTAGGTCCGCCACCTGTGCCAGCGGATGCAGGGATGCACTACGTCCGCTGCGAGGCCAGTCCAATCGGGACCTTTACCCACGGCGCGGCTTGTCCTCGCAGCGACCGACGCGCTGGGAGCGTCCGGCCCGGGGCTCCCCCCACGGGGGCTCATGGGAGGACCCCGATACATAAGCCTCATCTGCCGCCTTTGGGAGACTCTCTCGTGCTTCTTTTCTGGTCTGTTGGCGTGCTTCGGAACGCCAGTGTTCGATCGACTGTCCGCGTACCTCTGAGTTTTGCTTGGTCTTCAAAACTTTCGCAAAGATGGCCTCCACCCGCACCATCGCGTTTTCCGCGGCTGCTGCGGCCCTGTTGGGTCTGGGGATCTGGCATTGGCGAGACGAGCTTCTGTCGACCCCGAGGAAGGCTAAGCAATCGCGCCATAAGCCTGGAAAGGATGGCCGCTACACGATCTCGGCGAAAGGCATCAGGGCTCAGGTACCGTAGATCATGCTCTCCCTCGTCTAACAGTTCATTTGGCTGAACCTCATCTCAGTTCATTCCCTACGGCGCCACCCTCACCAACTTGTACGTCAAGGACAAGCATGGCAACGACGTCGACGTGGTTCTTGGCTACGACGACGTGGACTTCTACCGTATGTACTGGATCACTCATTCAGGCCTCAGTCTGACCAGACTCAGCCGTTGACCCTGGACACCCTGTCTACAATGCAATCCCCGGCCGCTACGTGAACCGTCTCAAGGGTGCGCAGTTCACCATTGACGACAAGACCTACCACACCGAGAAGAACGATGCGACCAACACGCTCCACAGCGGAAGCAACAACTGGTCGTACCGCTTCTGGGACGTGACCAATTTCACTGAGGACTCAATTACTTTCTCCATCTCCGACTCCGAGGGCGAATCTCAGGGCTTCCCGGGACGTATCGACGCGTCCGTCACTTACAGCGTGACAAACGGCAAATGGAACATCACCATGGAGGCCACCTCCCCCGAGGCCAAGTCTCGTGCGTTCCCTAGCATCACTGCCACTGATTCCCGCCGCTGACACTCCCAGCCCTCATGCTCACTCAGCACACCTACTTCAACCTCGAGGCATACCGCAACCCGGCCACTGACAAGATCTGGTCTCACACCCTCCACATGCCGTACGCCAAGCGCTTCCTCCCGATCGATTTCTTCGGCCTTCCCACGGGTGCCATCGCCCCTATCACACCGGGCCACATCATGGACTTCGCCTCCCGCCCCGCCATTCCCTTCGGTCACGCCCGCGAGACGCCAGAATTCTCGACCAATGCCGGCACCGAGGGCTACAATCACTTCTGGCTCTTCGACGACGTGCCCTCGCCCGACGCCGTGGTGCTCACCCTCGCCAGCCCCTGGAACGGAATCAAGGCCGATCTGCGGACGGACCAAAAGGGCGTGCAGATTTACACGACGGGGTGGAGTGACGGGACCGCCGGGCTGAAGAGCACGCAGGGGACCGACACCGTGAAGAACATGGGGAGGAGCTCGGCCGTGGCGATTGAGCCGCATGATCTGGTGGATGGGATTAGCAAGTGAGTTCCGGCGCACCCGTGCGATGCTTGTTTGATCAAAAGAGATGCTGACTTGATAACACGTAGCCCGCAATGGGGACGTCGCGACGTGCAGATTACGGGGCCCGGGGAGAAGTATACCTGGCAGGCTTCGTGGGAGTTCGGGCTGTTGGACTAAGTCATCAGGCTTGGAGCTAGGGCCTTCTGCTTCTGGTTCGAGGCAGAGTGAGAAAGTCATTGAGGTTGAGCAGCGAGCAGTAGAGGAACGATGCACATTCAGAGTCCCTGGGTATATGTGTTTAACAACTGCTCCCAATCCATGTCACCCCACATCTCACCCCCGTCCATACCATCAAAGCCTACGTCTGGTGCGGCGAGGTCCTGATTCCAAGCGTCTCCCTCACCCCACCTTTGCGATCGATCCGTCTCGACGGCTGCGCCGGTGACCATGGCCTCCACGTCCGTAAGCAGTGCCTCGTGGTCTTTCGCCGCGGGGTTGCCAGCGCACGCCATCTCTTCGAGGAGGGCACGCGCCTGAGCGTAGAGCGCGGCATCGCCGTCGGCGGGGAGCGATGGGCTGCCCACCGGGGCCACCGTGATCTGGGCCAAGGAGAGGATGGCGAGGCCGGAGAAGAGGTGGGTTGATTCCCAGTAGCCGAATTTGGCTGCTTAAATGTCAGCGAACGCTTGCAAACGCGGGAAGGCCAACCCACCAACTTTGCCGTATCGGCACAAGCCGAGGAGGATCTTGCAGCTGTTTCGGGCGGCCAGGAGGCACTCAAGCTTCAGCGTTTGGACGGCGTCGTCGGCGCGGGATGAGACAGAGGCCGGCGAGCTCGCGTCTGACTGCTTTCGGCCGCGCTTCTGAATGATCTGAGAAAGCTCTTGGAGATAAAACGGCCGTAAGAGGAGTATGAAGCACTGGAACACAAGGTCAGTCCCGCAACTCTTCAGAGCTCGGGGAGGCGAGCAGCTTACAAAGTTATATCTGAGGTACAGCGACGACAGAACCCTCGCAACGGGCAGCTGCATCATTTCCGCCGGAATCCCCTCATCAAACTCGAACGACATGTGCGCGGGCAGACTCTGCCGCCAGTGCTGGAGCATGTCCAGGCAGGGTCTCAGTGCGTCCAGCGTCCGCTCGCTGTCCGGGATCCTGAGGTGCCGAGTGACTGTGTTGGCGACATTTCGCTTGATCTCACACATCTGCGCCTGCGCCGAAAGAATATGCGCGTCGAAGAATTCTTCTACCTCTGCTGGAGTGAGATCAGTCGTTGATGGCAATTCCACGGTATCAGGAGTCATCGTCTGAAGCGGTGAGAGGCCGAGCTCCGTTGTTGTCATACGGTCCATGCAGTATGAGGTCCACCAGAGACGTTTTCGATGCTCATTGTACACCCTGGAGCTGACGTCCGGCTGGGATGCGGTAATTCGGGACGCCCGGGGCTTGTCGAGGTGGAGGAGCTTCGCGAGGGCGATGCTTTGGCTTGCGTAGGCAAATGCGGTTTTGCGACGGTTAAGAGAGTAGGAGTAGAAGGCCTAAGGCGGTGTAAGCAGGCAGCAGAGTACATGTGTCGATTACTTGAGGACTCACAATCAAGTTCAGTGCCTCCACATCCTCTGGCACGGGCTCCTCGGATGACGTCTTCAAGAGCATCAGACTCTGCTCAAAGAAGTCCGAACCAGGAGGTAGCGGTGGTGACTGCCCCTCTTGCGCGGCCGGAGGTCCAAGAGGCTCATACTTTGACAGGGATGTCATCCGACCATGGATCCAGGTCTCTGCCAGAGCCAGCACGACCGAGACCCGGCACAGCCAGTTCCTGTCGCTGGACTGGGAGCCAGGATCAGAGTATGTCAGAGATAGCCGCTCTCGGAATTTCTTGCGAAGAAACCAATGATAGTCACAGAAGCCTTCCTCAAAGACCTGGAGGAGATGGAACGCGTATGGACGGGGTGGTAGCCTGAACGAGACCTCCGGTTCTGGAAATCGTGAGCGCAATGTTCAGGCAAGCCGGGCCCAAGTCACCACCTACGGAGGATATCGAACTTGAGGCGAGAGTAGGTGTAGCAACCCTCAGGTCCCGAGTCTGAGGACTGCTCAGAGTCGTTCTGGGATGCGAGGTCTGACGTCGCGGAGAGCTCCTTCATCTTCTGAACGAACCGCTCGGCGCTACAGTCCTCGAGCCGTTGCGCTTTCGATGTGACGCTGCTAGAAAGTATGAAGTCCAATGAAGCGCTCCTTACGGGATTCATATCATCTGGCGTGCCATGGGCAGAGGATGATGGGGGTGCCACGGCGGCAGCCTGTTGTCGCGCAAGGCTGACCTCTCTCTCCAGCTCTCGAAGGTAGCTTTCCGGAACGGAAAGATAACGCTCACGCTTTGGATAGGCACAATCACGACCCTTTAGATTGCATCGTTGACACGGAGTTTCTGGCAACAAGTTAGTGAGCAACCGAGTATTGAGACAGCGAGAGAGAGTCACACCGCCGTTGCATTTCAGCTTTTGAGAGTGGCATGCGGTACACGCCACGGCATTGCGGCCTTTGAATCTCCCCATTGTCGCATGGTGATGCCACAAAGTCCACTTGATATCAAAGATGAGCTTCAGGCACCATTAATTGTGCGTCGGGTGATATTTTCAACCGAGTATGAGGAGGAGGGTGACTGTCGGACCCGGCAGGATGGAAACGAAGGGAACGTGAATCACGGCACGAGGGACAATGCGGGGGAAGTGCCCCAGAGTGCGCTATCGTCATAGTGGCTGTCGGCGTCAAGGGTAGCCCCTGAATCCACCGATAGCGGTCCCAGTATCTGTGGATCGCCAAGCCTGACTCGCCGACACGCTGACAGTCTTCCGGCTTGGTTGGCATTATCTAGAGGGGGGTCATTATTCTTTTGCTCCCGAGTCAAATGAGACGAGCTGTGAAAGGAGATAGAATATAGAGTCAAGACATTGAATTGTAAGGATGAGATATTTGGTGTAAGACCAGTTCAGAGACGGCTCCACGTCCAAGGCAGTTTGCCACCACCAGGAGCGTTCCTCATCTTCCAGCCCGTCAACTCAGAGAGATCTCGGGTAGGATAAGGGTGCGGATCTTGAAAATCCGCGGGCACTTTTCCGAACTTCCACTTCCATAGATCTAACCACTCCTGACCCAACTTGCCTTCCAACATGTCCGCCACATACTTGCCGATCACGGGCAGGAACTTGAAGCCGTGATTAGATCCTATCGTGGCTACATAAAGGTTCTTGGTTTCCGGATAGGGACAAATCCGAAAGTTAAGATCAGCAGCTAGGCCATCCCTGTTGCCATGTCAGTATCTGCGGAGAGAACGGATGTAGCACCTGAAAATACCAGCAAATCTTTGTCGAGACGAAAGGCCGGTCCGCCAGCTCAGGGGTCATCTCGCGAATAAACGCTCTCATTTCATCCTCGACCTCTTTCGGCATTCCATCGTGAGGATAGTCGCCCATTGAATGTAGAATAGAAGCTCCAGGAACAAGTTTATTCTTGTAGTTTGTGAGACAATGATTGCTGCACAGCTTGATCAATCCATTCTCATCTGGTGGGAAGATGATACCTGGAGAACAGTCAGCGTGATCCACAGGGGACTGATGTGTAACACACCTTGCTCAAAGTCATCGATAATGGGAATGTCCCGATACTTCTCGACCTCGTGGGGCTCGAGCTGGATGACGCATATCACCGAGGTCTGCGCGACAACCTCCGTCCTCGCGCCATCGATCAGGGTTGCTGTGTTTGCTCCCGTAGAGAGCACGACGATATCTGCCTGATGGACTGTACCATCGACAGAAATTGCCCCTTTGCAAGTACCATCTCTGTCGTAGACCAACTTCTTGATGTGGCCTGAATCTCCGAAGATGTATCTTACGCCCTGTCCACGCGCCGCATTGGCCATTTTGAGCAGTGCTTGGCCTGAAGGAACCTTAGAAGCTGTTAGCGAGTTCTCTTTATCTACGGGACTTCTGCAACTCACCCATCCAGCCGCCGGACTGTACAAGTTGGTCCAGTCGGGAAAGTCCCCGGTCAACGCCGGCCACGTTGCCCTCAGCTCTTCAGCAGACATGTACTTGACGCCCTGACGGTTTGCCTTCTTTGCTGTTTCCCTAGCGCTCTCCAGCCAGCCTTTTGTCATGCTGTGCGCGGCCATGATCCAGCCACTCTCACGATACATGCCAGCAAAGATGGACTTGGGATCCTTCCAAACACTCATAGCTTCGACGCCCAGCTTGGTGTACAGAGGGTTAGGGTAGTCCGCTCGCACGACTTTATTTAGGTCCGTGGCGGCTGAATCCTTCGATGGCGCATCGAAGCGATCGAGAACAGTGACGTTTTCATAGCCGCGGAGTGAGAGATGGTAAGCGGTCGACGTGCCGAAAACGCCACCGCCGATTATGAGAACAGATGGTTTGGCCATGATGAGGGGGATGAAGAGAATCAGGTTTGAGAAAAGGGTGCACCACGTCTGAGCCGGGACATGGCTTGGACTACGCTTGGTACTACGCCGTGTGAAGCGTCTTTATACGTTGGTATTGGCACCTGACCTCCATGGTCTCCCAACGAGAAGTCGACAGACAGTCGGCTTACTCATGTCGTGCCGACACGATGACCGTCGGTTGGCGGACTTGGCCTCAGCATCTACATTTTCGTGTCTGCGGAGACATCCCCGGTATTGGCTCCATAACTTGCGATAACAAGATCCATCGCTTTCTTAGTCCGCGACTCCCACCAATTGAGGATCCAGGATATCGATTTCCCCTCTGGGCTCCAGCGTAATCGGGCCAGGGTGCAGGCATCCCGAGGTCGGCCCCAAGACCTTAGCGGCCGAAGATGAAGGGCGAATCACTGGTTGTGGTCGATTCATTTAGCGTTCCGGACTTTGGTCTCACTTCCATCCCAGGGTCAGCCTGATGATGGCTGAGGGACATTTGATGTGCCGCACTGACAAGGGCTGGTACGACGGTCAATGTGATTTTGATTTGTTCCCTCCGTCTCTGCATCTGGCCACTAGCATTCGCAACGATACCTGGTCAGGCCGCATCGGCCAGCGAGCGTTAGCAGCCGAGATCCCAAGTATCAGGTTCTTAGTGTAAGTTCCCCCCGCAGATCCACGTTCGGCCTCAGTGCAGAGCCGGCCGACAACCACTTATCAGCTGATATCTCCAGGATAAGCAGGCACTACTGATTGTCCAGAGACTGTGTTCTTTCGCTCGGCTCGCGTCGTCTCCACGAGTGTAGGAAGCAGGAGTCATCCCAGTTTTGGAACCTTGCAAGCAGAGGCTATAAATGATCAACAGGGCCTCTCATCGTCCCCTCACCACGCCATCTCATCTGTGATTTTCAGAATTGGGTCCTAGCCTGCCATCAATCACGACTACATATCTTGATACTTGACCTCATGGCGTCTGAGATGAAGCTGGCGGCCACTGGCGAAGGTCCTGTCACCACTACGGACGACAATAGCAGCAATCACAAAGTTGACGCCATCGCTGTAGCTTCACGGCATCAGATGCCAGAGATCCTTCGGGGCTTTTCTGAAGATGAGTTGAAGGCCCTACAGAAAAAGCTGCTGTGGAAGGTCGACATTCGCCTGCTACCCACCATGATTCTGATATACATCATGAACTACCTCGATAGGTAGGCCCGCCACTTGTACATACCTGTGTTACAACGCTGACAAAACTAGGAATGCGATTGGTGCAGCTCGGCTTGCAGGCCTAGAAGAAGACTTGAATTTGGGTCCTAACCAGTTCCAGGTTTGTAAACCCTGGCCTCCAGCACGTGCATCATGTTCTAACCGCTTCATAGACCTGTGTATCGATCCTATTCGTCGGCTACATCCTCATGCAGGTTCCCTCCAACATGTTTCTTAACAAGATCGGCAGGCCGGCCGCTTATCTGACAGCGTGCATGGCCGTATGGGTTCGTTAATTACTCAACAAAGCCGTCGGTTTCTGGGACGAAGTTGCTGACCCTATACCAGGGCGTTCTTTGTGCTTGCAGTGGCGCCGCTCAAAACTTCATCGGCCTCCTCATGACCCGCTTCTTCCTCGGCTTCGTCGAAGCAGCGTTCTACCCTGGTGCCCTGGCGACCCTCAGCGCGTGGTACGTCCGAGATGAACTTGGTGTCCGAACTGGTCTATTCTACAGCGGCTCGATGCTCTCAGGTGCCTTCTCGGGTCTCATCGCCGCAGGAATCACAGATAACATGGACGGCACACTTGGCCTCCTTGCCTGGCGATGGATCTTCATTCTCGAGGGAGCCATTACCGTCGTGATCGCAATCGGAGCCTTCTTCATCCTGCCAGATTTCCCTGCCAACACCAAATGGCTCACGGAAGAAGAGCGTGCGCTTGCAATGTGGCGCATGGAAGTCGATGCCGCTGGTGAAGAGGACTGGACGAGTTCATCGAAACAGCCACTGTTCGACGGGTTCAAGATGATCATGCGCGACCCCAAGAACTGGATCCTCGTCGTCATCGTCTACGGCGCTGCCAGCTCGATCGCCATCAACAGCTTCTTCCCCACTGTCGTCGCCAGTATGGGTCGCGATCGCATCACTACACTTCTTCTGACGTCGCCTCCGTATCTTCTTGCCTGCATCACCTGCGCCGGCGTTGCTTGGAACGCTGACCGCACTCGTGAACGGTACTGGCATACCGTCGTTCCGCTGGGATGTTCGCTTGCCGGGTTTGTCATCTCTGCCGCGACGGAGGGCATCGGCCCACGGTACTTTGGAGCCATGATCATGCTGCCGGGCATCTACACAGGTTTCAACATGTCCATGGTATGGACAGCCAACACAATCTACCGACCGGCGGCGAAACGGGCGGCGGCAGTGGCATTCAACAACGCCTTTTCGACCATTTGCAGCATTTACGGGTCGTACCTTTACCCGAACAACGCAGGCCCACGGTTCGTGCTGGCGTTCAGCGTCAATGCTGCAATGGCACTCATGGCTATCTGTGCGAGCACGGTGTTGCACTTTTACCTGAAGCGGGAGAACAGGAAGCTGGAGCTGAAGGAGCGGGAGCAGGAGGCAGCTGGGCGGACAAACGTTATTGGGAGTGGATTCAGATATCTTGTTTGAGCGGTTTAAATGTTTCCGAGCATGAGTAAAACTCCGGGCAACTGAGGTCCAACATGATTGCATGTGATGCCCGAGCGCTGCAGAATCAGATCAGGAAGGCATCGAGCCCAATGAGGCTAAATAAGGGCAACGGGCTCCGGTAGCCATCAACGATGCGGTCACAATGCATCGGCAGAGACCCGAACGAGCTATCACCAGCGTCAAATGACCAAAACATCGTGTTCTGTTTGCGCACCATTCAGGGCGCCAGATTTGGTCCATCACTTCCCGTTCGGGCTGCACGACGATCCCGCAGATGCACTTCTACCCCCGCAAAGACGATCGGGGAAGCCGGAGCCGGAAGACCTCGGCTTTCCCCCGCCATACAAACAATATGTCGGCAGTTAAACGACCGAAGAATGGGGTGGTACCCATGACTCAAGGCTTTGGTATGGGGTAGGCGGTCGGCACGAGGAAGCTGATGGCGAGCTACACGCGGGGGCGGAGCACACAAACATGGAATCTGGGGATCATGTTGTGCTTCTCCACACGAACTCAACAGGCGGTAGGCTGGAGCCAAGACCGGCTTTCTCACAGGAACAGGGGAAAATAGCTACTCCTCACCCACGGTGGAGGTCCATCAGTACCCCGCCCGTGACGTACTCCGAATAGACTCCAGCTTGGCCTCCAGAGCCTGGAGCTTGATGCTCGGTCCGGTCCGGGGCGGTAAATCTTGGTTTGATTAAGCTCAATGATTCGAACGGCTCTTGTGTGGGGAACCGGTTGTCACTACGGCTTCGCGGGGAAAGTTCTGATGCCCGACAGGACAAAGTTATAAAAGCTTTCGAGCTCCCGGTGTAGGTTAGGGGTATGTCACCTCACTCCAACCCATCCTCCCCTTCATACCACAGCCAAGAGCCTCACTCCTGGCATCATGAAGCTCCTCAACATCTCCATCGGGGCCCTGGCCTCGCTTATGTCTCTCAGCACCGCAAGCTGTGAGAAGGCCTGGCCCAACGGCCCCTTCGTCACCTCGGGACGCGACATCCACAACGCCAATGGTGAGGTCGTGACGCAAGCCGGTACCAACTGGCCTGGCCACGGCGAGGTCATGGTTCCCGAGGGTCTGCAGTATCTTTCGATCGAGGGCGTCGTGTCCGAAATCAAGAGCCTCGGCATGAATGCGATCCGCTTGACCTTCGCCACGGAGCTTGTCGATCAGATCTACGCCAACGGTGGAGAGGACATCGACATCAAGACTGCTTTCCTTGAGGGCTTGGGAACTGAGAATGGTACCATAGTTTTGGAGCAAGTCCTGGGGAACAACCCCTCGTTCACTGGCGAGACCAAGCGACTCGAGGTATGAGCTCCGAATAAAGGCTGGATCGTCATCAACTGACCCATGGCCGTCAGGTTTACGATGCCATCGCTGCCGAGTGCGCGCGTCAGCAGGTCTACATCGTTCTGGACAACCACATTTCGTCCGGCGAGTGGTGCTGCGGCGGTGAGGACGGCAACACTTGGTGGGGAGACACCAAGTTCGACGCCGACAACTGGGTTCGCGGAAACGCTTACATGGCTGGACACGTAAGCTAAGCCTCACACCTATGCATCGAATAGTCAGCTAACAGTCCAAGGCTGCGAAATGGCCTGCGCTTACTTCCCTGTCTCTGCGCAACGAGCCTCGACCCCCCAAGAACAACGATGCCCTTCTTGAGGCATCCTACAACTGGCGCGATTGGTACAAGTACATGCGCGCCGGAGCCGACGCCGTGCACGCCGCCAACCCCGACGTCCTTATCATCCTCTCCGGCCTCGACTACTCCACCTTCGTGACCCCCGTCTTCCGTGGTCAGGCTCTGGAGCCCAGTGACCAGGTCTTCAGCAAGGATGACTTCGAGGGTTACGGTGACAAGCTGATCCTGGAGATCCACAACTACGAGACCGACATTGGAAGTTGCGACTCCCTGAGGTACAACCTGTACAACAAGGGCTTCCAGGCCATGAACGAGTCGGACCCTGCTACCGTCACTGTCTTCCCCGTTCAGCTCACGGAGTACGGCCACTCGATGGAGGATGGCTCGTGGAAGAACAAGGTCTACGCGCCCTGCTTGGCTGAGTACCTCCCAGAGGTTAAGGCCAACTGGTTCATCTGGGTCATTGTGGGCAGGTATTACACTCGCCAGGGCATCCAAGGCTTTGATGATTCTTGGGGTCTGATGAACCCTGACTGGTCCGGCTGGAGGAACCCTGAGTACGTGGAGGAGCTCTTGATTCCTCAGGTTGCCGGGACTCTTGCGTAGACGCGAGCGATAGCTGCTTGACACGCAAACGCAGACGAAGTAATGAGATTTGAAAATGATAGAACATTTACTCAAAATGCACCCTTGTGAATGCTGCTGAGAGATAAGTTACTGTGGTCCATCTATACCGGGCGTCATGTGTCAAACTTTGCGGCCTTACCTTGGAGAAATCGAAGATTCCTTCATCACTGGAACTCAGGGCATAGTGTACTAAGGCAAAAAAGGCGGAAATACTTTACGGCTGTCATGCGGAGTCAAGGTCCAATTACAGCACATCAAGATGCTTCTTGAGCTGGCGATATCCATATCGCAAGGCTGCTTTCGTGTCGACGACGTACCCACGTGGGACATAACCTTGGTTCCATAGGTCCATAAAAGCCTGGCTCAAGAAGATGAGGACCAGCGAAGACGTCGTTGAGACCCCATGACAGGCAACACTCCCAGATGTTGATCATGCAGGACACGACCTTGGAACGGAAGTAAGTCCGCCGATCTTCACTAAGGATTCAGCGCCTGGCGAGGCCTCAAGCCACATAATTGATTACGATACCATTTCCACCACTTGATGAACCTGCTAATGGCAGCCTTGAGGAACTTTTGTACGCTTTGAGGCGTCAGTGAGGCACAGACTGATTGTCAGCATCTCTGAATATCGTTGGCGGAGCCAAGCTTTCCGGGGCGGTCTTGGCTAAACTGGCAGCTCCGGGGAAAACGCCAGTCTCTTTCTCGGTGCTGTCGGGCAAAATCGCTGGCTTGATATGTTTCTTGGGCACCACCGGTAGATTCAAAGCTGATATCGTGCGCAGGCTTCATGCGAGTAATCTCGGACGCGCACGTGAGGCAACCGCCTGACGTCGACCAACCTCGGGCGCGATAGCGCCCCGAGTCGCCCGACGAACCTAAAAAGAGGCTGCGAGAATATGTTGATAAGACGGGGTTGCCCATCAGTCAGGTATCTGCATTGCCGCAGCCGAGCTTGACACATTCTTTTACCGCCTCAATAGACTGCCACGATGAAAGCCGCCGTGATGCTTGGGCTCTTGGCCCACTTCGCTCTCGGGCACTGTACGTCTTGACCATATCCCTCAATTCACATACAGTCTCTCATAACACATCAACAGATCTGTTCCAAAGCATCACTGTCAACCGCGGCCGATCCGGCCCCTGGGAGTTCGTTCGCGAGACCGCCAACAACCCCAGTAGCAGCCCGATCGAAGATGTTACCTCCCCGCTGATGAGCTGCTACGAGAAGCCCGGACGCCCAGCCTCAAGCGTGCAGACCGTGGCACCAGGTACTCGCATCATCTTTCCTTCCAGCGCCCCGATGGGGCACCCCGGCCCAGTGCTCTTCTATATGGCGCGTGTCCCCGACGGCCTGGATGTCAACTCATGGGCGCCCACCGGCAATGTCTGGTTCAAGATTGACCAGTACGGCAACACGCCTGGTGTCAACACGCAGTTTGCAGTCGACATGACGGAGATTTCCGCGGCGATCCCAGTGAGCCTCCGCCCTGGCAACTACCTCCTCCGTGCTGAGCACATCGGATTACATTCTTACTTGAAGCCGCAATTCTACATAGCCTGCGCGCAGCTCCAGGTCACCGGCAGCGGCAGTGGTTTCCCCGAATCCTTCGTCTCCTTCCCCGGAGCGTACAAGGCCGATGACGCCGGACTCTTGTTCAATATCTACTCCGGCACGACCAGCCCGTACCCCTATCCTGGTCCAGCTGTATGGGGCTACTCGACGCCTCCGCCCCCGCTGACAACTTTGGTCACTCGTACGACGACTGCCGCTCCGCAGCCGACTGGTCCGACATGTTCACGCTTGTGGGGACAATGTGGCGGCCAGAACTGGGTGGGGCCCATCTGCTGCGCTGCTGGTACTTGTATAAAGCACAACCAATGGTTCAGTACGTGCCTGGAAAGCTGAACTGATTCTGTGGTGAGTGCAAGCTGCCAACTGTGACGTATCGGTTGGTTGGGCTGAATGACGTGAAAGGGGCAGATGAGTTCTTATGGACTCATCTGCTTGCCGATGAGTGCTTCTCCAATGAAGTTGATGGGTCACAGAGGGTCCTCAGACATCTAAGTGTCAAGACGTGGAGGCAATGTGACAACGTCCTGTACGAGGCCGAGTGCCGATCCTAGGTCCGTTTTCCCCGAAGAGGCCATCAAAGACTCTGTGCTTTTCTTTTGATCTAGCCCACGTCTCTTTTCAGCATGAAGCGTCACTGTTTCGCTCTCTGATATGTTCGGCGCCACGGAGATCCGATGGTGAAACAACAAAACCAGCTCATATAAGACAATACTTTCTGTTTTCTATTTAGTTTTAGCATACCTCGAGCTACGTTCTTTATAGGTAGAATCTCAATCCTGTAGCAAGATCCATTCATCCGTGTAATCCCTCTAGTGCAGGGAAGGGCCAAGACGTGCACCGAGGCCCGGCATCTCGGGTTGAATGTAATCAGCTCACAAGGCTTCCGCGCTCCTAAACGGGGCTCAATTGTCCCGTCATCGAGATAAGCAGATTGAAAACCAAGAAGCAGAGGAGGCAATTCACCAGCAGGTGCCGTCAGCGGTGTACCGATCTGCCATTCCCGGAAGGCGGTTGTCATCTCAGATCGCCCGCTTCAGATCACGCACCCCACACCCCACCAACCCTTTTTACCTAAACCATGTGGGCGCGCGAGTTGCAAGGATCCACAAAAGGGGGCTACTCTCCGGCGGCCGGGCGATCTCCCGGCCCCCCTCCGGCGTGCCCAAATCTTGCCCCTTCGGACTCCCCTTTCTCCAAGCACCGTCTTACACGGTCCGACAGCTGTCCCATCATCCCGCCGGATGGTCGGGCCAGTCTACGAGCGGGTGGGCTTCGGGGCGCATGTCTGATACCGAGGGATTCTTGCTAGGCGATGACAAACTCGGATCGAAATGGTCGAGTACTTGAGTCTTCTATGGGACATGCTGCTCCAGCTTGACATGTCACTCGTCGATCTGCCCTCGTAGACTACGATTTGCATAGCTTGTATCACGATGGCTCCCGCAGCGACATCAGTCAAAAACATGGAGACCCGGTCCGGGCTCAAGAGAGGGCAGGCCGACGACAGCTGGTCTGGAGACGCAAAGGTTGAGGAGACCCCTTCCGTAAGGCCTTTCTTTCTCTACTTCAGGTCTCGACTGCTGATGCCAAACAGAAGAGATGCAAAGCGTCACCTATCCAGACCAAGAGGACTGGTCTCGCGACGCCTTCCTCTCCCCAGCTCACCGAAGCCAGCAACTCGAGCGAAGAGCTCGCCTCCCTCCTCTACTCTCCTCAAGTGATTGCAAAGATCTGGGGCGTCGCCCAGCAGGGCTTCAACTCTGTGAGTCTGCTCCCCGGCGTCCCTCATCCCATCATCACGCACTAACACCCACGCCCCCAGCCCAATCCTCCGACCCT
The DNA here is from genome assembly GCA_002851755.1 of Verticillium zaregamsianum. NCBI lineage: Eukaryota > Fungi > Ascomycota > Sordariomycetes > Glomerellales > Plectosphaerellaceae > Verticillium > Verticillium zaregamsianum. The sequence continues at coordinate 2,546,302 of NMXM01000011.1, read as the reverse complement.
CTTCCCCGAATACACCAAGCCCGGCGGCACGAAATACGTCTACCGCGAACTCGACTTCTGGACCAGCGGCTTCTTCCCCGGAAGCCTCTACCTCCTCCTCGAGCGACAGCAGAAATACGGCCACCGGCTCCGCGCCCTCAACCCCGCCGCCGCCGACCAGGAACCACACCCCCTCCAGCTCGAGTTCGCCTGCAAGTGGTGGACCGAGACGCTACACCCCAACGCCCTCCTAACGACGACCCACGACCTCGGCTTCATGATCTGCCCCTGGGCGCGCCCGGCCTGGGACCTCCGCCGCGACGCCCGCGCCTTCGACACGGCCATCACCGCCGCCCGCTCCCTCTATAGCCGCTACGACGCCCGCGTCGGTAGCCTGCGGTCCTGGGACGTCTGCGTGACCAAGCGCTACTCTTTCCTCTCGCCGGACGACGGCTTCCTCGTCATCATCGACAACATGATGAACCTCGATCTGCTCTTCTGGGCCGCCGCCCAGCTCGGCGACTCGGCCATGCACGCCGCCGCCGTCCAGCACGCGCGCACGACCCGCAAGTACCACGTCCGTGACGACGCGTCCACCTGCCATGTCGTCGTCTTCGAGCCCACGACCGGGGCCTTCCGCTCGCGCATCACGAACCAGGGTCACGCCGACGCCTCCGCCTGGACGCGCGGCCAGGCCTGGGCCGTCGCCGGCTTCGCGCAGACGTACGGCTGGACCCGCGACGGCGAGTTTCTCGACGCCGCCGTCGCGTGCGCCGACTACTTCCTCGCCGAGCTGCCTGCGAACCGCATCCCGCCGTGGGACTTCCGCGCGCCGGGCGAGGGACCGCAGCCGACGGACACGAGCGCCGCCGTGATTGCCGCTTACGGCATGCTGTTGATCCACGAGGCCCTGGTAGGCCTGGGTCGCGAATCAGGATACCTGGAGCATGCGCTGAGCATCATGCGTGCGGTGGGTAACGCGCACATGAGCGGAGCGTGCACTTACCGCGCGACGGACCGAAAGGTCCAGACTGTGGAGCAGGGCGAGGTACGCGAAACGGTCGGCATCGAGGTTGACATGGGCGAAGAATGTGAGACGATCCTGGGCGGTGCTACCATCAACAACTACGAGTTTGCACCACGGCGATGGGCAAACCACGGGCTGGTCTATGCCGATTACTTCTTCCTGCTATTCGGCAACAAGCTGTTGGAAATGAGACTGGATGTTAAGCTTATGGGAGGGGCATAGACGCTTGTTTTGGTCATGGAGATAGGATTACATATCTTGGTTACACCGTAGAATCGAAGGTTCATGAACGTTCAAATAAATGCCCGAAATTCGTACAGTTGTCATGACTGCTTACTCCTGATGATTCTTTTCCGGCAGCCCCGAAAACATACTGATCCTCTGTGCGGGAAGAAAAGAGTAATTCAGGTAGGTGCTGAGATCCTCAAACTCGTCCATGGGCGGCGGTGGTGCCCCGCCATTACCATTATCATATGAGTGTCCGGGAGGCAAGACGTTCCCTGGTACCGGCGACGCTGCCGCTGTCGGGCCCCTGCTTCCTTGTTGATTGTAAAAGGAGACTGGCAACGGCGGGAAGGCCAGAGAAATGCTATCTGGGGAAGCGTCTTGATCGTAGTCGTTCATTGCTGTATATGATCCGAATCCATTCTGATTCTCCTGGTTGGATTGACTTGCGTGTCCGCGCCCTATATCTTGCGATATATCTGCCATGGTTGTGGGGATGTTCGATGCCGATTCTCCATCTGGTCTTGTGTCATCAAAGTAAACCGAATGCCTGAGGTCTAGCATGCCGTGTCCATGCTCGCGCGCCCTCATCAGGCGGCGCGCAAACTTGGATGCCAGATTGTCGCCCATATCGCTTGGTCCGTTCCAGCGTCGTGACATCTCTTGCAGGCTGCAGACTAGGGAGTCGAAGCCTTGAGGGAGAGGAACGCTGTAGTAAATCGCATGGGCGAGAAACATGCGTCCGCAGATGAACAGACAGAATGCAAACTGTGGGTTTGCGAGAGCAGTGGAGCCCTGCAAGAACTTCTCCGCGATGATGGCGACCTCTGTAGCCGCAGCTAGGCAGGTCTCTGAGCTGGATGCTGATGGGAGTCTGAGCCCGCTTGTTTGCCACTCAGGGGCTGGGTAGGCGATGCCCTGATGTAAAAGTACCACTGCTGTATTGTGGGATATGTGGGCGAGGGTCAGATTTGGGTCCAGAATGCCGTCGCAGTTCAGCGCGCAGGCTTCACGCCATTGCTCTGGGAGGAAAATCTTCCATCTATCAGAAGCTGTCAGCCTTGGGCCGTCTCTCGCCGAGATCAATGCTTTCCACTGGAGCCGACTTACTGGACGAGTCGTAAGTCAAGTTGCTTAAACTTTAGTAGCCACATCTGCACCTCCTGTGCCTTCGTAACATCAACAGCCTGTTGCAAGAAGAAGGACGTGACGAGACTCAGGCTCTCCGTTGCCTCAATGCAGTAAGCAAAGCCTCCAAGCGAGTCTTGAGCCTCGCCCTCGGGTCGAGCCACCGGCAATGGACCGCCTGCACCACTAGAAGGGTCCGCGACACCAAAGTACGGGGTTGGCGTTTGCAAAGGCTCACCAGCCTCCCATAGTGCGCCTTCGCAGGGAAGTCGCCTCTTCACGTCGGCACTTGTTAAAGAAAAGTTCCAGCCCGTGGCGATGCTGCAAAAGCGGTCCAGCAAAAACGTGTTCCAGAAGACTCGTCGCCTTTCCTCCCTTTCGATCCATGTTTTGCATGGTTGCAAGAACGCTATTCGCTTGATCAAGGCTCTTGCAGGCGGTGGCTGGTCTTCTTCTACACTGAGCTGGAGCTGTTCCACTGTTCTGGTCATGCTGCCGACGATGGACTAGAGAACCAGGTCAGCACGAGTCCGCGGAAACAAAGCACGTCGAGGTCAACTCACCCATGCCGACGGACCCCGACCGCTCCCAATCTGCCTGAGAGTTAGAAAACGACCCAAAAGATGGATCCAGGTGACACCTTACCGTGTCAAATGCGCAGATGATGAGGGCTTGCAGGTTTTCCACGGAGAAAGATTCCATGCTCTCTACAATAACGGCTTGTCGGTTCTTCTTTGCCATGTGCGCCTTCGCTTCGGGCGAACCAAGGCGAGCATCGTCAGAAAAGCGGGCGCAGGTGGAAACAATGGCCTGGAAGACGGTTCGCAATCGAGGGCGCTCGGCGGGATTGGCCATGCGTTCCCTGAATTCCCGGACGTGGAGCATGGGAATCCAGGGGTGCAGATTCGCAAAGTAGATGTCGACCAGAGAATCCATCAGATCAGGAGGTGGCAGGGAAGCGGCCTCCTGGTATGGGATGGCCGGACATGTCGCGCAGGCGTTGTCGTGTGTCTGAGCTGGGCCGTTGTCGGTGTTCTGGAGGAAAGCAGGCCACTGCGACGAGCCGATTTCTGAAGAGCCAGAGGCAGGGTCGCCATCCGCCAGATTGGACAAGGTCGACTTGAGGTGTGTAGCGCATTCTTGGAGGGACAAGCCTGAATCTTTGGAGTGACGATCGGGGCTCGAGTCTTCCTGGCCGGTGAGAGAGCTGAGCTGGTTGAAGACCTGCTGCCACAGAACGCCCTGGCCGAGGAACATGGACTCGAGAGTGGCGACGCGCTGACTGAGGTTCTCGACAGCGCCGGTCCTCAATCCCGGTTTGTTCTTTCGGTCATCGTAGAGACACTCGACGTCTGCGACTCGCGTCAGATGCGCAGCTTCGCCATGGCCCAAGGCGAGAAATCGCAAACATGGCAGGGGGGCATGGGCATACTGTAACGGACACAGGCGGAACAGGGTTGACGCCTTGTGCATTTGGCCTTCTTCCTGCGGCACGACTGGCACGCGGGGCCATCGGGGTCGGGCGCATCGTTGAGGGCTGGATCATGGCGTCTCTTTTTGCTTGGCCTGGAGGAGACGAAATCCTCGGTGGCCGAGTTGGAGTTGGGCTCATCGTCGTCTACGGCTGCCATATTTGCCAGAGCGTGGCGCGGCGAGGAGTCAATTTATGTGATGACTGCGGGAGTCGCGTGATGAGGAGCGGAAATGCGTGACACTGAACGAAGCAATTGATCAGGGGAGACGCAGTTGGCGAAAGGGAGAGGAGCCTGGTTCGGAGGAAGAGATGAGGCGCGAGAAGACGTGCTACCAAGGTTGTCCGGCTACAGCTATGTCATGTCCGAGTTGAGGGACTACAGTAGGTACCTAGAGGGAGGTAGCTACCTAAGGTACAGGTGCCGTGCATCGCCTAGCGCCGGTGGTCTGGCAGTGTTGGGAAGGAACAGCCCAACTCCATTCAAGAGACGACAGTGACAGGGCAGGATCAGCTCTCCAAATGATCTGAGCAGACAGGAGCTGCCAGCTAACGAGAAGCCACTACCGATGTTTGGCCGGGTCATGATTGGCCCTCTTCATCTCGAGCAAGGGGAAAGACCAACGGGGCTAGTGGGAGCCACTGAGAGTAGCACCTGCCCGCCCTGAAGAAGGCTTTTTGGAGTGCAGAGCTGCGCTGCGCTGCGGGGGAGTGGTGCGGAGTACCCAAAGGCCGCCCCACTGGGAGAATCGGCTCATCCACCTGTCAGTCTTGCCGCCAACTCCAGGTGCTGTCCACCTTCAGACGAGACGAAGGACCATCACCCAACGCCAAACCACACATCTGAATCGCCTTTGAACGGGCCACGGACAAGTTCGACGCCGATCACTCTCCTCATGAAGGACACACGACCACGACAAACCCCAGATCAAATTCATCCCCCCAGAGTTCCTCCCGAAACATCCCCCGCACCCCAGGAAATGCCGCCATCGCCCCACGGCTGAGCCCACGAACGCCATCCCCGGCGGCCGGGCGAGGTCCCGGGCAGTCCTCCGAAAGGCATCAATCCCGGCTTAGCTCGTCTTCCTCTCCACACGCTAGGTACGAGCGAACGCATGCACACGACCGCCCCAGGGCTCCCAAGCTCCATCATGCAGGCCCGGCTCTTCGTTCCATCACCAGGACCGACGCCCGCACCGTACCACGAGGGACATGGCCCAAAGCGCGATCTGACGAGTGGTCGCGGGATATAGAAAGAAGCCTCTGGACGATCTCTTGTATCTTTCCGTCTTGCTTGGATCATCGGCAACGCACTCATCGCGACACTTCACTCCGCTCTGCAGAACAACAGACCCAAGCAGTCATCTTGCCTTTCGACAACCAAAGCACCACCGCCATGGCTGACACCAAGTCTGAATTTGGCCCGACGGCAGACCACGCCACCCAGCGAGAGGTTCAGGACAGCGAAAACTCCATCACACCATGCCCTGCCTCAACTCTCGACAACAATGTCCATCACGGCGACCAGGACCAGGAGGTGAGCACTGCCAGGGTACCACAGTCCCAGTTCAGCGTTTCTAACGTCACAGACCGCCGCCTATGCCAGTGGAGAAGCCATCTACATCGACGACAAGACCAACAAGAAGCTTTTCTGGACTGTCAACAAGCGTATTCTCGTGTGCATGCTCGGCACGTACTTCTGCCAGTCCCTCGACAAGGGCACGCTGGGCTTCGCCTCCATCATGAACATCCGGGAAGACGCCAACCTCCACGGCCAGCAGTTCAGCTGGCTTGGGACCATCCTCTATATGGGTGTTCTGTTCGGCGAGTATCCGACCAACCTGCTGCTCCAGAAGCTCCCCGTCGCCAAGTACCTCGCCGCCAACATCTTCTGCTGGGGGGTCGTCATTGCCTGCTCTGCCGCCGCTGAGAACTTTGGCTCCCTGATGGCCGTCCGCTTCCTGCTCGGTATGTTCGAGTCGTGCGTCCAGCCGGCTTTCATCATCATGACCGCCATGTGGTGGCGTCGTGAGGAGCAGGCCGTCCTGACCTCGCTCTGGTACTGCATGACCGGTGTCCAGCTCATGATCGGTGGTCTCATCGCGTACGGTGCCAGCCACTACGACGGGGCTCTCATGAAGTCCTGGCAGATGCTCTTCATGGTTCTCGGTATCGCTACCTGCGTTTGGGGAGTTTTTGTCGGCTGGTTCCTACCAGACTCGCCCATGAAGGCCAAGTGCTTCGACGAAGACACCAAGAGGCTGCTCATCGAGCGTGTCCGCGCCAACGAGACTGGTATCCAGAACAAAACCTACAAGCGACACCAAGTCATCGAGGCTGTCTCCGACCCTATCACCTGGTGCTACGTCTTGCTGCAGGTCACCTCGACTCTCATCATTGGTGGCCTCGGCGTCTTCTCCAACCTGATCATCAGCGGGTTTGGCTTCTCCGTGTTTGAGACCCAGCTTCTCAACATCGCCCAGGGTGCCCTTACCATCATCATTATGATTTCTGCAGCCTTCACTGCTCAGCGCTTCGGGCAAACCTCGTTCACCATGCATGCAAGTCACTCTTGACAGGGACTTATCCGGTCTTCCGCTAACACGTTCCAGGCTTGGTCTTTCCCCGCCATCATCGGCACCGCCGTCATCTACAGCATCCCTCCTACCTCGTCGAACCGCGTCGGTCTTCTCATTGCCTTCTACTGCACCCAGTTCTTCCTTGCAGAGGGCAACCTCATCTTCTCCCTCATCTCCCGCAACGTTGCTGGCCGTATGTCGTCCCTCCCAAGCCCCTCTCTGTACCCCGCTGACCCGATGGCCCTGCAGAAACCAAGAAATCGACCACCCTGACCATGTGTTTTGTTGGCTGGGCCGCCGGCAACATGGCAGCCCCGCAAATCTTCCAGGCGTGGGACGCCCCCCGTTACCGGACCGGCTTCACTGTCCACTTCTGTCTCTACGTCATCTTCAACCTCATCCTCGTGGCCATGCGCGTTCTCCTCACACGCCGCAACAAGAACAAGCGTGCCGCTGCTGCCACCACTGCCGAGGCCGAAACCCTTCAGCAGCCTGGTGACGAGAAGATTGGTCACAGCAACGCGTTTGCGGATCTCACTGACAAGGAGAACCCTGACTTCCGCTATGTGTTCTAGACAAGCGTCGTTGCTTTACAGATTCTTGCTTGGGGTGTGAAGACGCAGTTTTTCGCATGTTTCGATGGAAGGATACGACCTTTTGGGAACAGACTACGTATGGTCCATAGAAAGAAACAGAATCAGAGCCGATTCTGAATGACAGCAGGGTCTCCACCGCTATATTTGTTCACAGCTTGCGCTATCCCCTACTCCTCCTCTATGAAACACCTAGCCTGGTGCACTTCTTGTCTGCAAATCCCCTGTAATATTCGTAACTCATCCTATCAGTACGAGGCAAGGATTCCTACCCGCTTGGTACGTGGGGGTCAACCCGGCCGAAGGCTGCTCGGCCGAGACCACGGCTCGCTCCACATGTACACGCGTCCAAATGGTGTTCAGCGAGCTAGGCCTGATAGCTGGTCAAGGATGAACTGCAAGCAAGGCCTGTCAGCCGGAACGACTCAAAAATAGGCCAAACGGATTAGATCTGTAACGAGCTTTCCATACTCCGCGCTGGTTGAGGGGAATCCCCGTGTCAGTTTCACTATGCTCACCCGACATGTGGTGGGGTCGACGAGGGGCTGTGAGAAGCGGGGCCGGCGCGGCGTAATGTCGCGCGAGGTGGGGTGAGGATGGGACCTGGCGGGTTGCAGTGAAATAGGAGGGTACTTGATGTGCTTCCTCTACTTGGATCATGATTTGTGGGAGTCCGGGCGAGAAAGGACCGATGCTGATGAAGCCACTGGCCCCTGATCCATTAGGCCGCCTTTGCAGGGCTCACATCCTAGGTGTCTGGCTGGCTCAAATTGCAGTTTCCCTCATGGCACTCTCGCTTTCAAAGATGCACAAGGCCCAGAGTCATGCTGTCTTCACGAGATTTGACTATTTGGTTTCAATTTTTGGGATTTCCGTGACTTGACTAACATCTCGATACCATACAGTCAACAGTTCCGAGCCCGCAAGATCGAACTAGTCTTCGGAGACATTGCCAGTAATCCATGCTTGCGAGCTGCATCCAGCCGTAGGCAGCTCGATTTCAGCAATACGGAAGCGCGGGGTTCGAACAGCTGCCCGCAATGAACCTCTGAGGCGCCCGAGGGATATCTGCCTCGTACACCTGAGAAGAAGGGTCCAAGATCCTGTCAATGATGTGTACGACGCCCTGTTTAGTGAAGTTGTCAGCAAGCTGTCTGCGCAGCAGTAGATGTCTCGGAGGGCTTCACCTTTTCCACAGGCAGATCCGATTCAACAACCTTGGAGACGCCGTTCAGCGTCAGGGTTCCGTCGATGACCTGCGTGCCAATGAAGAGATATGTCCCAGTCTGCACGCGCGTCTCAGTAGTGTTGAAGACTGAGCTCGCAAGCTTCGAGTTGGGTACGTAGTGGTGCTGCAGCAGGTTGCCGAGCCACCACTTTCCCTTCGCCGTGGCAGCGTACGTGTCGAAGTACTGGCCAGTGTTGTTGAATGCGTCATTCGAAGGGGCAAAGAAAGTGAAGTCCCAGCCGGGGATGGTGTCAAATGCTTCCGTGAAGCCTGTTGAGGTTAGTACAAAGACCCCGGGGCTCGAACAAAGGCAAGCTCAGACTAACCAGCAGGCTCCTCCAGGATCTCGGCCAGGGTTGTCAGGTCGGATCTGGATTTGATGAAGTCGAGGAGGGTTGTTTTCCCCTCCACCTTTGGAACGGAGTACGTGTCCTCCGGTGTTGGTGCATAGGCCAAATGCTGCCTGTCGACAACCTCCGCGTGGCAGAGGGCACCAAAAAGAGAGGTGGTGATGAGGTTGATGAGCCGCATGTTGAGACTCAATTGTTGGTCGATGTGCAAAATGAGTTGATCCTGGAGCTTTGGTGTCTTTGCTGTTGCCACAGAAAGAGTTTGGCAAATCCCGAGAAAACGACTGGCAAGCGATATATGGGACGTAAGATTGGATCGAGCCAATACATAAACCTGCTCGCACGATGGGATTCTACGCTAATTCAGTAGCAGGTATTCAACCAAGTCATGCTGCGGCCCGAGTGGCGGAGAAAGACCTCCTGTGATCATGAGAGTTATCGTTTCTCTCGTCGTTGAAAATTAAATGAGGGGGTTCTCTGCCAAATGGAGAACATTATCGGTCGATCTGTGTGTTCGGGGCCAGCCGGCACTTACCCCGGACACCTCGCGGGGGCAGAGGTCAATCCCCGGACCTACGTGCGGAGGAATACGTGCGGGGAAAGGGGAACGTCGCGGGGTCCAATACTCCGACAGCTTGGCCGACAAAATACTTGATGTGTGAAATTTGACCGTCTTTGAACTATGTGAAACATAAATATCATCAGGCCGAGCTGGAAGCAACACGAAACTGAGGACTCACACGACATCCAGCACAATCTTGAAGTTCATCACGAGCCGCCATGTTCTGGTTCTACTTCCTTGCAGCAGCCACTCCCGTTCTTGGGGTAGGAGATCCTTCAACAAGAGCCCAGAAACCACAGATGGGTAAGTGAAGAGCCACTTGCTTCAGCATGACCTTAAAAACATCTGTGCTGATAAATCATTAGGATGGAACTCCTGGAATACCTTTAAGCTGGGAATCAATCAGACCATCGTCGAAGGGACCGCGAAAGCTCTTGTAGAGACCGGACTCCGCGATGCAGGCTACGACTACCTAGTCATGGATGATGGCTGGCAAAACATGACGCGAGCCCCAGACGGAAAGCAGCAGGCCAATGCTACCCGGTTTCCCTCAGGCCTCAAGGTCCTTGCAGACGAGGTCCACGAGCTCGGACTCAAGTTCGGCCTATACAGGTATGCAAGCCCTAGAGCTCTTGAGGTGCCATGAGTAGAACCTTACATCTCCAAGTGACGCTGGTATCTTTGGCTGCGGTTTCCAGCCGGGCAGCTTAGGGTACGAGGAACTTGATGCTCAAACGTACGCCGACTGGGGGATGGACTACTTGAAGGTGCGTAGAACAATCCACGACGGAATCAAGTCAGCTGACCGGGATAGTACGACAACTGTGGTGGCTTTTACGGCAACACTCGCCCTGTCCAGGAACGGTTCCAGATCATGTCCCACGCACTGAAGAACACGGGACGCGATATCTTCTACGCCGTCTGCCAGTGGGGCCACCAATGGCCTTGGTACTGGGCTGATCAGTTCACCGACTCGTACAGAATGTCTGGAGACATCCATGCAGAGTTCCGTAACGATAAGGCCTCCGTTTGCAAGACGGCATACTGCCTGAACACGGGTTATGCTGGTGTCAGCGTCCTGACGATGATCCGCAAGATGCGAGAGATCACCGGGTTCCAGAAGAAAGGCTCATGGGGTATGTTTAATTTCTACAATCAACGAAAACAAGCTGACCTTGTTTGCAGCCGACATGGATATGTTGGAAGTAGGCGTCAATCGCAACTTTACACTCCACCAGGATCAGACCCACCAAAGCTTCTGGGCAGCATTGAAAAGCCCCTTGATCATTGGTGCTGATATCACAACCATCCGAAAGTCCTCGCTGGACGTTCTCCTCAAGAAGGACATCATTGGAATCAACCAGGACGAACTTGGCGTTGCAGCCTCGTACATTCCCGAACTGTCTACCGAAGACGAGATCCAGGTTTGGGCGGGACCTGTTGATTACAAGAAGTACAACCACGTCGTTCTGGCTTTGAACTACAACAATGCCAACCAGACTGCTGATATCGAGGTACCTTGGGGAAAGCTTCCCAGCTTTAAAGGCTGCAGGAAGGGCAATGTTCAGGTAAGGGATGTATGGGAGAACAAAAACCTGGGCTCGCGCAAAGAGAGCATTATCCTCAAAGGGGTAGCTCAAGACCAGACGAAGGTACTTCTGCTGTCTTGCAAATAACTCAGCAGCTGTAATAAATCAAAATTGGAATGTACATGGATACTCTTAATCGCGAATGATGTGACCGAAGACATGCACATGCCCCAGAACTTGTGAGCAGACGATCATGTGCCTGCCAGCCCACATGGTGCTCGGAGTTCACCTACCTGGCCAAGTGGCGAGAGACCTCGAGGGCCTAGAACCATTCTATGGCCCACATCTTGGATTATTTTCATCCGCGGCAGGAGGACAAGCTCCGCGGAAGATATTCGGCGGGGATAAGTTGGCCCAGTCGCTTACTGATCCCATCTAAAGCTATGGTATGATGCACATTCGGCTGATCTCGATCCGCCGACTCAGTTCCAGGAGACTCATCAAAATATGCCATTCGAGAATGGTCAAAGGATTCTCCCAGACTCTTGGACTTCCACACATCGTGCTGACCATCTTTTCGCCAATTGGTCGTTTCGGACTTTTTTCAAGGTTCATCTTCCGTCACCTTCTCGATTGAGAAACGAACCCCGGCATCTGATGGTTTAAGGTTCTTGGCAATGAGGTTCGGCTCGGCGCGCCCTGTATGCATCTTTTCAATGCGCCAAGATTGAAACAACAGCATCAGATTGGTGAGCGAAGGATTGGTTCTGCAAAGCCTGCTCCTACCGCAACCCTACATGCCGGTCAGTACTGCAAGGCACTTTATTCAGCATTGCGGCCAATCGCGCGTCTAACTTCATTGGGCAAATCATCCGCTCCATCTACCATATTCTTAGATGGTTGCCACATGCTCTTGGCTGGAACACAGTCTTCAAATCGTTCTGTTCATGAGGCTCAGGCCACATTCACTTCCATTGACACTGAGCTGTTTTTTTACTCATGGTGATTGGCGGAGGTGAAATTTGGACAAAGGTCGAGACTCTTGACTGACAGGCCTTGAATCCTTTGAACAACTTTCAAGTTCCGAGAACAAGCCGTCTTGGACAATAGAAATTGTATAAATATCCCTTGATCCGATGCCCATCATTGTGTTGTTGAAAGCTCCTTCATCCCATCCTCACTCCTCCGCATCATCATCAGATTTCAACTCTGAGCGCAGCAACATCGACGGCTCGTCTGCTAATAATCATAATGCTTCGTTCTATTACACTGGCTGCGGCCGTCCTAGCCTCCCAGGTCGCGGCACATGGCTACTTGAGTACCTTCTACATCGGTGGTGTCAACTATGAGGGTTACAACCGCTGGCAGGTTGATAAGGCCCCCAACGCTATCGGGTGGTCTTTCACCACCAACGACGAGGGCCCCGAACTGGATATCTCTAGTCCTGACTTTGTCTGCCGCCGCGGCTCCCAGCCCTCGAAGAACTACGCCAAGGTTGCGGCGGGAAGCCCGATTGAGTTCTTGTGGACCTCCGACGACAAAGTCATCAACCCGAACGGTTGGGCTGAGAGCCACCGCGGGTCCGTCATCACCTACATCGCGCCATGCAACGGCGACTGCACTCGAGTCGACAAGACCGCCCTGCGGTGGACCAAGATTCAAGCATCCGGTCTCATTTCCGGCCCCGCCAATACGCAGGGCATCTGGGCAACTGATCTGATGCGAAGCTACGATGGCTGGAGCACGGCGGTCATCCCAACCTCCATCGCATCCGGCAAATACGTCGTCCGTCACGAGCTCATCGCTCTGCACCGTGCCCATCTCAACGAACCCGAGTTCTACATGCAGTGTGGTAACATCGAGGTGACCAACGGGGGATCTGATACTCTGGCGGGCAAGGGTGTTGTTGCGTCTCAGTTGTACAGCCGTTCGAACTCGCAGCTTTTCGGTTTCACTGTCTACGGGTCAGCTACTAGCTGGACGACGCCTGGTCCAGCTCTTTACAGTGGCGCCAACTAAGACGCTCGCTGTTCTCAGGATACGGTTCCTAAAACTTCTTGTAGATAGAAAACAACTGGGCTCTCAAAACAGTTGTGGTCTAGATTCGCAATGCATCATGTGAAAAACACCATTGATGCTTTTGTGATCGAACGTTCAATCATGTTCTTCACTGTAATATCTCCCGCGAACTCTTCTATCTTTTTCAAGAGCACGATCTCAATTGGCATAGCTTGATGTTTGAACAAAGGCCTGTAAATTACTCGAAATATCAACTGGGAATTTCTATCTTGATCGACGCCCGTAGCATGGATGAAAGCCTGGACACTTGAACACCAATAAGATTTGCTGAAATTTGGTAGTATACCTCTCGAAAAATGCTGCAAGGTTTGCACACTCCCGTGGTATTTAACACACGCATCAGGTTAGGAGAGTGAGGAGAGCATTGCCTACGTAACGAAAGGTTTAAAACACAGCTAAGAACAAGAAAAGCGACAGCCTTGAGCATCGCGTCGACCCCATTTCTCCCCTTTGTTTGTTCACTCGCGACGATAGAGAATGGTGCCAAATCCGAAAGCGTCGTAGCCACCGCTGTTGGGGCCATAATCACCACCACCGCCCTCGGCTCCGCCGCCCTCTTCAACGACCAAGTCACGATATTCCTTGGTCCACGAAGCATTAAGTCCTCTGATTGACTCATAGTGGGCAATTAATAGCTCTCCAATGGGTCTGATGTTGCCACGCTGGTCCGGGCTGATGACTGTCGCGGTGCCATGGGAGTTGGTGAAAGTGGAAAACGGGACATCGTGACCGGTGTTATATTTCGCAGAGTACTCGGATCTTCGATGATGTCAGCTGTGCGGAGGGCCTTTTGAGGCAGGTAGCACTTACCCAGCAAGAATGCGATTGTCAAGCAGCGCAAAGAGGTCCTCGCCCTGATGTAAGCTCTGCTGAGCCAAGACACCAAGGAGACCGTAGTTGAACATGGCGTGTCCTTGATCACGGCCTGACTCCTGGTTTTGTCCAAGTTTCTTTCCAGAGCCTTCCTCGGTGTGAATCTTCCAGATGGCATTTTCGATGGCTCCATTGCCAGCACCGGTCTTGAAGTAGTCGATGGCCTCGTCGATCATGGTCGTGTTATCGGACAGAACCCCGATGGCGTGCATTGAGCACAGATTGCAGAGATCCCACTGTCGTAACCTCGTCAGCTGCTCTGTCGATCCAGAATACCGGTATGAAGAGTTTAACTCACGTTAGCCCAGTAGTGGTCAATCACAGCTCCGTTGTGTTCAATGAGGAACTTTGAGTTGAAGGTGTAGAAGTTGTTCTTCAGGAAAGAAATTGCTGCTGGCAGGCCATCCCATCCGTCATAGTCTCGCAAGATCTCAGCAACATTGGCGTACTGATAGCCGTAGATACCGGCAGCAAGGTATTTGTCCGAACTTCCCATGATTGGGGGCGCCTCGCTACTCCAGGCATCGAGAATGGCAGCAGCCGTGTCGGCATGTGCCTCGCTACCAGTTACCTTCCAGTAGATGGCATTAGTGTAAGCTGCATGGATGTCGCGGTAGAAAACCTGATAGTTCTGAGTGCAACTGGGATCTGTGCCGCGACAGATGTTGGCCTGAGGTTGGGGCGCGTAGTCGACATTGACGCGGTTCACGAGCTTGCTCCATCCGGTGGCGAAGGGCTCTTCCTTGGAGTCGACAAGGCTTTTGATGCGCTGAAAGTCTTTTTCGTTATGCAGAAGACCTGGGTGGTTTAGAGACTGCCTGGTTTGGATTTGAGCCCGTTGAGGGCGGCCTCGGCTAGCGGCAGTCAGTGCCAGAGGGAGGGTAAGAAGACTGAAGAGACCGGTTGACTTCATGTTTGGCAGAAAGAAAGGAGATTACAATGGTGTTGTGTGTCAAATGAGCATGCCCGAATCCCGGATATGGCACTTGAGATGCAGGCTTTTATAATAATTTTCTGTAGAGTTTCAGGTCTAAACTACCTAGGCGCAGTATATGCTTGACAGCCTCCTCCACCGAGATGGCATGACATGGTACGTGGAGTTTGTTTCACTGAGAATCGTCACAGTGTGTCGATCACTGGCTTCCCCACGAGTGAGTGATTGAGAATGCCGCATAGGCACCCCAGAATCCTCACTGACGTGCAGAAGGATGGGGACCCCCCAAACCCCATTCTACCCCGGAATCTGCCTCCCCGGATTGAATCGGTAAATCCTACCACGCAAGCTTTGCGAGATAACCTACGACCCTGGCGGCCCGGCCCTTCGCCGGAGTTCTCTGGGGAATGCGATGGGCGTCATCTGAACGTGACCAAAAGGTCTTGGTGCCAACCTCGCGGTAATTGTTCAGGGGCAAACCGCGGAGCCGAGGATCGCCGTGGTCATCTCCGCATCAAGCGGAAGTTCACCTCGATGCGGGATAGCAATCATGACTATGGAACCTAGTTCTGGGGTCTGCCGAGAGAAAGAACGCGTCGCGTGGACAGTCATTACGGGCGCCGTGCCGAGACTCGGCCCGCTCCTGGGGAGAATGGCGTGAAGTCGCGTCAAGCAACACCATTCCCCGCAACGACCCCGCCAAAGACTTCGTGGAGACCCCTCATTTCTCTTCCCCCTCATCTCGTGCCAATGTAGCGTTGATGTGACCAGCAAAGGCGCCACGAGGCTTGAGAGAGACCCGCTCGGCCGGCGCGGTGCTCGGAGACCATGTGGTATGTCGTCGGCGGCAAATTTGGACGGTGGCCCAGCAGGCGTCAGGTAAAGAGATGATCGTATAAAGGGGTCTCTTGATTCTTGATCACGCTATTTTCCTCTCACTCGCCAGTGTTCTTGTTCAGATTCGCCTAATCACCTATCTGGAATCTCGTATCTGAAAGCACCAAAATGATGATCTCCGTGGTGAAGGTAAGACGATTCAATGCTGATCCAATAACTTCGCTGACACGATCAAGCTTGGACTACTCCTGGTCCCTTTTCTGCAGAATGTGTCCGCATTGGTTGAAGGGTTGCCGACGCTCAATGGTGAGATAGGTTATTCCTCAAATTGCGAAGCTCTAACTAACCTCCTAGGCCCTGTGGTGCCCGTGATGCCCAAAGGTGGCAAGACCGGCCTCGGCCAGTTCAACCACCCTGGTCTCTGGCACTCCCATGACGATCTTGAGCTCATGCGTACCAAGGTTGCTGAAAAGAAGGAGCCCTGGATCAGTGGATTTAATGCCCTGAAGGCGGACTCCTACTCCTCCGTCGACTACAAGATGCAGGGACCTAAGGCTATCCTTTCCCGCGGCCGCCCCAGCAACTACACCACTTTCACTGCCGACACTCGCGCTGCTTACCAGCACGCCATCTTGTGGTATATCACCCGCGACGATGCTCATTTCAAGATATCCACGGGCATCATCGACGCGTGGGGAACAAACCTCACGAACATCATCGGCATCGATACCAGTCTGCTCGTGGGTATCGAGGGCGACATTCTTGTCAATGCCGCCGAGATTATGCGCTGGGAGGGCAATTGGACCGAAGCCGGCGCGAAGTGGCAGGGCGGCACCGGCTTCTCGAACCAGCTGTACTGGCTATTCGCGCGCCAGTCCATCATCATCGGACACGCCAACTACGGCATGGCCTCCATCAAGGCGCTGCTGAACTTCGCCATCTACCTTGACGACGTGACCATGTTCAACTACGCACTCAACGCCTACCTCAACGACCTGTGTGCTGGTTTGCCAGGTAACTTCAACCGCAAGACGGGCCAATCTTCCGAGGCGGGCCGCGACCAGTCGCACGTCCAGTCTGGCCTCGGCTGGGCCGCGCTCGCGGCCGAGACGCTCGAGACTCAGGGCATCGACGTTTGGGGCGAGATGGACAGCGTGCTGCTCAAGGCGTCGGAGTACACGGCCAAGTACAACCTCAACGAGACAGTCGAGTATGACCCCAAGTATTCTCGCTGCCTGGCGATCCTCGTCGACGGACCGTGGGATACGATCGCTGAACACAAGCGCGGCATCACCCCCGACCTTCCTGGCGTGTGGGATCTCATCTACTACAAGTTTGTGGTTGAGAAGAGGAAGAAGGCGCCCTGGACGACCAAGGCAAAGGAATTTTACGACTCGCAGGGCGGACAGAAATCTGGCGGGTACACCGTCATGGGCTGGGGTGATCTGCTGTGGGCGAAGGAGGGCAAGAAGAAGCGATTTTGGGAGAGGGAGAGCTGGAGCATGTGAGAACACTCGAGACTCGGTTAAAATCATAGTTGTCACTGCCACATAGAAATATAAAGGATTTTGGTCTGCGAGGTACTGTAAGAGGTTCCGACTGGTGCCTTGCACATTTCCCATCCGTTTTTGTTAACGATCTGAGCTTGGCTAAACTGCGTGGTATGCCTCTAACAGCTCGAGCAAGTCGATACGAATAGCATGAAAATTTCAGCTCAACACCAACTATCAGGTTCTCTATCATTGAGGCTTCTCAGTGGCATCAAAAGTCCTCCACTTTCATGACACTGTAAGAGACCTCTTCGTACGGGTGAACCCTAGTGGCGTGGTCAGCACGACGTCAACTTATTAATAAGGATCCGAAACTCACGACTTCAATGCGGCGACAGCCCTTCTAGCCACATCTTCCCCTACACATAGTGTTTCAACCCTCGCTTCATCTAAGGTCTCAAGCTCGCCAGCCTTGCCGATGGTGGGGTTCGCTGTGCCACCGGGGCGAAACTGGCCTGTGCCGACTATGGTCCAACAGACCTCGGTGTATTTCCCAGGCCCAGGAAATGCGCCAGCGCCAGCGTCAAAGATGGCCCGCTTGCAGGCCTCGAGATTAGGAGAGGGAACGTGGAAGACGAGACGGTAGCGGGTGAGAACGGGGGTGGCCATGTCTGCTGTGGGGAGGCGGGAGGCGGGAGGCGGGGTTCACGGACAGTCAAGGATGGAACAAGCGCCAACTTGGAAATAATATCAATGATAGACTTAGTACTTGAAGAACAAGGTAAAAACTGTTTGGCAGAGTAACGGGAGGACTGCGCGGAATAAATAATCTTCATCTCCGAAGGATTCGGGAAGAAGAACAGGGTGAGAGTCATGAACCGAATCCCGATCGGTTCTCATTTCTATGTGACGTCCATTCCGTGACAGAATGAGGAGACACATGATCTACCGCTATTAGCCATAAAAAGCCTGCATGATTCGCAAGCCTGTGTCTTGGCGTCACTGATGGGCCGGTGAAGATGGCCCAAGACCAAGTCGAAGTCTGGGGGACGTGGAGGGCGACATGCTTATAGGCGGTCAGGGTCATATGCATATATACAGAAGCACCGTTCAAAGCCGGTGTCGCGCACCTCAAAGCCGTAGTCGTATCACCAACCCCTACTCCTGTTCGACCTCACCTCACTCTCACTGAACGCAACGAAAGATGCCTCCCCCTCGCATCCTGCTCTTCAGCCTGGGCAATCCGGCCCCTTACCAGAACACCCTCCACTCCGCCGGCCACCACGCCCTCACCTCCCTCATTCCGCTTCTCCCCTCCCAAGCCCCGTTCGCGAAAACCCGTCATGCCTCCAAATCGCCCCTGGCCTCTCTCTCCCCTCAATATGCCCTCATACAGTCACCGTCTCTCATGAACATTTCTGGAAAGTACGCCTCCGCCGCCTACCGCGCCTTCGAAGACCCCACCCTATCCCTCCTGGTCGTCCACGACGACTTGGAAGAGGAGCTCGGCGTCGTGCGCATCAGAAAATGGAACAGTTCTCATCGGGGCCACAACGGCGTCAAAAGCGTGGGGAGGATATTGCGGCCGGCGGACTTTCCGGAAGCTAAGTTTGCGAGGATCAGCATCGGAATCGGGAGGCCGGAGGAGCGGGAGAGGGAGACGGTATCGGATTATGTGCTGAGGGAGATGACGGTGTTAGAGAGGAAGGTGTTGGCAGAGAAGGTTGGAGAGGGGGTGCTGAGGTGTTTGAAAGAGTGGGAGGCGCGACTTGGGGAGGGAAAGCCCTGAGAGGGATGCAACTTTTCGATCACGGTCAATGGATCGTGACATGATCGGAAGAGGACGACAATCGACGCCATGCCGAGCATATCTTGAGGATCACTTGTTTTCCGAAGCTGGCGTAACCCGAAGGGGCGAGGGCGATCTGACACCGAACCCCCGAATCCTTATCATCGACAACACCACATATCACGACGAAGCTCAACAACGGTCACGACGAATCACACGCATCCGTCATGTACAACATGTATCATGTATTGTACCAGCATCACCTGGCGTCCCTCTCCTGTGGCCTACCATCCAGCCACTTGCTCATGTACGGCCCATCCAGCCAGTACCCCAGCTTTGCATAATAGCTCCGCACACCAACACCCGAAATGACACTGATCTTGTCACTCCCATGCTCGTCCCTCGCTATCCTCTCCGCCTCCTCCATCAACAGCGTGCCGAAGCCCTGGTGCTGGAACTTCTTGGGGTCGCGCGCGTGCACCGGCACAGCCGTTCCGTACACGTGCAGCTCGCGCACCAGACTCGTCGGCTGGCCCACGAGCTCCTCGCGGAACGTGTACTTCTCGCTGCACTTGCGCAGGCGCAGCAGCGCCACGAGGATGTCCTGCTTCGGGTCCTCGTAGGCGAGGAACGTCTCCCACCCGCCGTTGGCCGTGTAGTCTCGTCGCACCAGCTCGATCTGGTTCGGCCGGATCTTGTGCTTAACCTCGTTAACGCCCACCTCGCGCGTCCTGACGTCTCGGCATGTTGTGCCGAAATCCTTCATCCTCGCTAGCGCGAGTTCGCGCAGATTGCCGTTCTCGACACCCGATGTGACAAGCGGCATGGGGATATCTCGCTGGACGCGGTAGATGCGCGTCCATGGCGGGATGAGCGCCATTATCCTCGCGACCAGGTCGATTAGCTCGTTCGGCGTGTAGTTTTGGTACCGCCCTGTCCGCCACAGCTCGTAGAGACCGGTGCCTCGGATGACCAGTGTCGGGTAGATCTTCAGGCCGTCTGTCCTGAACGCCGGGCTCTCGAAGTATTCCCGGAACTGGTCCAAATCTCGCTCCATGCCGACGTTTGGCAGATCCGGCATCATGTGGCTGACCACCTTGTACCCCGCGTCCTTCGAGTAGCAGAACGTCTCGGCGACCGAAGCGACCGTGTGTCCTCGATTTGTGTCTCGCGCGACATCTTCATACAGCGACTGCACGCCGACTTCCAGCCTTGTGCACCCGTACCGCAACATATCCGAGAGATGTGGTTGGAGGCAGTAATCTGGCCTCGTCTCGATCGTGATTCCGACGCATTTGACGTTGCTCATCTCGCCCGCCTCGACGGCCTCATCCACATTGGACGTTTGGTACCCGCTCAGTGCGTTGTGCAGTTGCGCGATGAAGTCCTCCCGGTAGGACTCGGCCAGCGACATGAAGGTTCCTCCCATGATGATGTACTCGACCTTGTCGACGGAGTGGCCGAGAGACTTGAGCTGGTCTACACGACCTCGCGCCTGTTCGAAGGGATCGTACCGCGCCCGAATGGCGCGCATGGATGTGGGTTCGTAGCCGGTGTAGGACTGGGTGCTGTATTCAAAGTCGGAGTCGGGGCCGCCGGGGCAGTAGACGCAGATGTTGCCTGTATAGGCGATGTGAGGGCATCGATGGGGCTTGCACATGACGGCAACGACAGCGATACCAGAGGAAGTTCCTGGGTGTGTTAGATATGATGCAGAGCAGAAAAGAACAAGCGTGACATACGAATGGGCTTTGCGATCAGCTTCGGCAGGATGTATTTCTTGTAATGTTCGGGGATGGCGGCGATGATGGCGGTCAAGGAGGGAATGTTGGCGAGCTTGTGCTTTTTGGCGGACTTGTTCCGTAGCTGGTTGAGGTTGATGTCCCGCTTGGGTTTCTTGGGGTCGCTGGAGGCTTCATGGTCCTCGATCAGGGCGTTGACGACGTCGGCGCAACATCGCAGGAAGCGCTCGTTCTCTGGGGCGAGGTTTTCGGTCTTGGGCTTAGGCCTGTGGGTGGTTGTGGCCGTGGCCGTCATCGTTGTTGTGGCCATGGTGATGGGATCGTGTTCGTCGACCAAAGTTAGGTGTGCCGTTGGCGATGTGTCGCTGGAGACAGTCGATCCTACGTCCACATGCAAAAGCTCCTAGAAATTTTGGTGGCGGTTGTATGCGGTACACCAGTGTGGCAGTCAGTCACCGCAGCGGGCCAGGGATCATAGATCTCGAATGGTCAAGTGCCATGGTGGGGGAGGGGAACAGAAAAGAGTGGGCCGACCAGGCCGGATGATTACCAGCCAATGCCAGCTCGGCGATTGGCTCGGCGGGAACAACGCATCTCCGACGGCCTCGTCGCCCTCTGACCCTTCTGTCGCGGGTTTTCCCGGTTTTCCCGGCCAGTCACAGTGTAACCGAACGGAATCTGGCCGTGTGGCCCGAGCGCTGGCCCAGGAGCTGCCGAATGGCACCTGGAACTCCAAGTTTTGACGCTTCGTTGTTTGGAGGCCGTGATGAATTGAGCTCTCCTCTTGCTGGTTTCCCTGATTAACGCCGCATCCTCCATCTCCCCTCCACCCCATCCGTCGTCCTCGCTTTTCACGACAAGCATCAGCTGCGCAGCTCCCTCGCCGCGCTTCTTCCTCTATTTTTCCTCCCTCCTCCACACAACACAAGCCATCATGCAGGCCATCTCAAGACAGCTGCGGCCCTCCACCGGCCTGCTGCAACAAGCAGCCCGCCGTGCCTACAGCGTCTCCTCCGCCGGCCCCTACGCGCAGACCATTGACAACCTGCGCATCAACGGCGAGACCAAGGTTCTCTTCCAGGGCTTCACCGGAAAGCAGGGAACGTAAGTGTTGCCCCCTTGGCTCGCGATGCGACTCCACGGCCCCCTGGGAAGGGATTGAAGAGCTTGGCACTGATTTTGATGCTGCAGTTTCCACGCGCAACAAGCGATCGACTACGGTACGAATCCCCGAACAAGCATGGAGAACTCAATGGCAACCCAGATCTGACGTGTTGGAATACAGGCACCAAGGTTGTTGGTGGCACGAACCCCAAGAAGGCTGGCTCTGAGCACCTCGGCCTCCCCGTCTTTGGCAACGTCAGCCAGGCCGTGAAGGCGACCGGTGCCACCGCCACCGCCATCTTCGTCCCGTAAGCACTCGGAAGTCACGTATCGGCGGGCCAGAAGCTAATCCGAACAGCCCCCCTGTTGCCGCCGCTGGTATCGAGGAGGCCATCGAGGCCGAGATCCCCCTCGTCGTCTGCATCACTGAGGGTATCCCCCAGCACGGTACGCAGCCTCGACCTTGTGATACCGTCGTCCACTCTCACTGACCCTTGCAGACATGGTCCGCATCACCAACATGCTCAAGACCCAGTCCAAGACCCGTCTCGTCGGCCCCAACTGCCCCGGCATCATCGCCCCCGGCCAGTGCAAGATTGGCATCATGCCCGGCTTCATCCACAAGCGCGGCCGCATCGGCATCGTCTCCCGCTCCGGCACCCTCACCTACGAGGCCGTCAACCAGACCACCCAGGCCGGCCTTGGTCAGTCCCTCGTCGTCGGCATCGGCGGTGACCCCTTCAGCGGCACCAACTTCATCGACTGCCTCCAGACCTTCCTCAAGGACGAGGAGACCGACGGCATCATCATGATCGGCGAGATCGGCGGTTCCGCCGAGGAGGACGCCGCTGACTTCCTGCGCGCCAACAACACCGTCAACGGCGGCAAGCCCGTTGTCAGCTTCATCGCTGGTATCTCCGCTCCCCCCGGCCGCCGCATGGGCCACGCCGGTGCCATCGTCTCTGGTGGCAAGGGCGGTGCTGACAGCAAGATCGCCGCCCTCGAGGCCGCCGGCGTCATCGTCGAGCGCTCCCCCGCTGGTCTGGGCAAGGCCCTGTACGACGAGTTCGTCCGCCGGGATCTCCTGTAAACGGCGTTCTTCGAGAAGGAGCTGTTGGGAGAAGGGAGCATGTGTATGTATGATGCGGTGGCCGGGCACGCCTAGGAGCAGCCGTGCATTTTCTGCTATTCATCGAGGGTACGGTACTCATAGACTGGAACGGAGGCGGGTTGGAAGGCGAGGCTAGCAACGAGGCCGCGTATTGCGGCTTCTGTTTTGTAATCTGGAATTCCATCTGTATTCTGCCTGACCTGCACATTGTTTCGTCGTGGACACCCCTGTGTGAAAGCATACCGCCCAGCCCGATCAGTCTACGGGCGTGCTGCCCGGTCGCAGCGGTACTCTCATCTGATTGCGTCCCTGACGCGCCCAACGCCGTCCTGCGCTTGAAATAGCCTCCGATCCCCGGCGCAATGCAAACATTTCAACTATAAGACAGCGCAAAACTCCTTCAAATGCGTTTGATCCGCCCATCTCTCGTATATGGCACCGTGCGCGCCCAACCTGCAGTGCCATTGTCCCCTCGATCCCCATCGCTCACTGCTCCCCAAGTAGCCTCGCGGTGATGTCGCCCATGTACGCCTCCTCCAGCTCGTAATCCCGGCCGTCATTCCGGTCAATACCGACATACTTGAACGCGTCCACGACGGCGTCGACCTGGAACCCCATGCTGACGAACCGCTCGACAAGGTTCCGGTTGTAGCCATCGTACCTGCTCTCGTCGAGGGCGGCCTTCTCGGGACTCGCCTCGGCCGTGTACCGCGTCGTGTCGAGCTTGGGATTCGCAGGCGCGCCGGCGTGGGCGACGGCCCACTCGTGGGCGCGGACGGCGAAGGCCTCGGGGCGCTCGAGCATCATCTTGGCGACCTCGGCGTCTTGCGGGTCCTTGGGGTTGGGGAACTCGAGGAGCATGCGGAGGGAGAGGAGGGCCGTCTTGACGGTCTGGACGGGGGACCAGCCTGTGCCGAGGGTGTCGAGGCAGATGGCGCCCTAGGAGGGGGGGTCAGCACGCGACGCTCAAGGTGGAAAACGGGGAGGGCGTTGGGTGGACGCACGGTCTGGGAGCTGATGTTGGGGTGCCAGATCTTGGTGTCGAACTTCATGATGGGGGACTTGAAGGGGTACATGTCGGGTATGACAATGTCGACGATGTAGCGGCCGCCGGCGTAAGGGGAGTCTGGGGGCCCGGGGAGGGTGCCCTTGAGGTGCAGGAGGTTGCTTTCCGAGACGGGCTGGGCGAAGACGCCCGAGTTGTCTTTGTCGGCGTGGATGTCGGCCAACTCCTTGACGATGCGGCGCTCGCGGGGGGACGACATGGCGGGCTGGTTGTTCAGAGGTGGTGGGTTTCGCGGTCGTTGGATTGGAAAATTTGGAAAACTTCTGCGATAGAAACTGAGGAACCCGGGCGCTGGACCTTGTCGTCTTGTCGTTGGGTGCAAAGGGTCGTGTGAGGTAGAGAGGTGGTAAGTTGGGTGGAGGTGGAGGGGCGGTCGGGTCACCCCGCTGAACATTCGTGACGTCCCTTGTTAGCCGCTGGACGACTTGGCTGGGGGCAGAATTTAGGGGCTATTTTTGGCGGTCAGTGTTGTCGCGCCCCAGCTGCTGGCACAAGTTCTCGGGCTGCAGTGCATCTATCGATGAGACACGGCTGCGTTACACCAGACTTGCCCGAGCTTGGCATGTTGAGATATGATCCTTGGGTGCTGCATCGAGCATGGGGATTCCTTTTCGACAATACTAGTTTCTGATGAAGAGCATCCTGGCTGACGATGGGCTCTCGGGTACCTCTGCTGATGTCATACCTGTGATCCGAGTGTTCACCAGTCTTCTTCACACCTAGTGAGCTAAAACGGCCGAGGGTTAAGTATCATACAAATCCATCATATGAGGTGACACTAATGGCCCGCATCTCAACCGGAGTGTTTGTCATTATGCAGCCTAAGGAATACTTTCCTGTGTTCAAAATGTCCATGAAATCGACATTGGATCATGCCCGAATGCTGTGTACCAAATGACCAGCAGAAATAAGTGGGTCATCCATATGCCTTCCTGCCGGCTTGAAGCAAGGGATGACTCAGCATCCGCTCCTTAGCACGTGATGAGCGTAACCACATCCGCACTAGACCCAGCGCAGGCGTCGCGTTTCTCTGGCGCCTTGACGTCTGGACCTCGAAATGCCAACAGTCAGCCAGCCCCGTAACGTCGCCCTTCCATCACCATCCACAGCTATCACCATCATCACCACCATCGCAGGCGCATCGTGCTCGCCGAGATTCGCGCATTGCGACACGTAAACGACTGCCGCAAACACAGCTTCTTGTTGGAGACTATTTACCACACAACTCTTGAGCTCGCGGAGCTCCCCAGCAGCAACCATGGTATGCACCGGCACCTGCCAGCATCCCAAGCTACAATCAAGCTGACCTGCCATCTCTTTAGGGTCAGAACCAGTCCGGAATGGGCGGTGGAGGTGAAGGAAGAGAGGACAAGGATAAGAAGGTACGTCATCTTGCACCCGACGCATCTCCCTTCGCCAACATGCTAACAACCACCCCAGAAGGAGAAGCCCAAGTACGAGCCGCCCCCTCGCCCGACCACCCGCGTGGGCCGTAAGAAGAGAAAGGCGGCCGGCACCAGCGCCGCAGCCAAGCTCCCCGCCGTCTACCCGACCAGTCGATGCAAGCTCCGTCTCCTCCGCATGCAGCGAACCCACGACCATCTGATCCTCGAGGAAGAATACGTCGAGAACCAGGAGCGTCTGAGGAAAGCAAAGGCCGCCAAGGAGGGCAACGTCGCGCCCGGCCCCGAGGGAAGCGAGGACAGGTTGGCGGATGAGCGCGGCCGCGTCGACGACATGCGAGGCAGCCCTATGGGTGTCGGCACGCTGGAGGAGATGATCGACGACGACCACGCCATCGTCAGCAGCACCACCGGGCCAGAGTACTACGTCAGCATCATGAGTTTTGTTGATAAGGACCTCCTCGAGCCTGGCACGAGCGTGCTTCTGCACCATAAGAGCGTCAGCATCGTCGGCGTTCTGACCGACGACACCGATCCCCTCGTTAGCGTCATGAAGCTCGACAAGGCGCCAACCGAATCATACGCCGACATTGGTGGTCTGGAGACCCAAATTCAGGAGGTCAGGGAGTCGGTCGAGCTGCCTCTGCTGCATCCCGAGTTGTACGAGGAGATGGGTATCAAGCCGCCCAAGGGTGTCATTCTCTATGGTGCGCCCGGTACCGGAAAGACGCTGCTGGCCAAGGCTGTTGCCAACCAGACATCTGCCACTTTCCTGCGTATCGTCGGCAGCGAGCTGATTCAGAAATACCTCGGTGACGGTCCCCGTCTCGTCCGTCAACTATTCCAGGTGCGTCGGTCCCTTTTGTCTTTACTCTGCATAGTCCCGCTAACATGTTACAAGGTCGCCGCCGAGAATGCCCCCTCGATCGTGTTCATCGACGAAATTGACGCCATCGGTACCAAGCGATACGACTCGACCTCCGGCGGCGAGCGTGAGATTCAGCGCACCATGCTGGAACTTCTCAACCAGCTCGACGGTTTCGATGACCGCGGCGACGTCAAGGTGCTCATGGCGACGAACAAGATCGAGACTCTCGACCCGGCCCTGATCCGTCCCGGCCGTATCGACCGAAAGATCCTATTCGAGAACCCCGATCAGAACACGAAGCGCAAGATCTTTACCCTGCACACCTCCAAGATGTCGCTTAACGACGACGTTGACCTGGAGGAGTTCATTTCGGCGAAGGACGATCTGTCGGGTGCGGACATCAAGGCCATCTGCTCTGAGGCTGGTTTGATGGCTCTGCGTGAGCGCCGTATGCGTGTGCAGATGGCTGATTTCCGGTCTGCCAGAGAGAGGGTGCTGCGGACCAAGCAGGAGAGCGAGCCTGAGGGTCTGTACCTGTAGTGTATGATTGTGTGTGTACTCTAGGTTCGCAGAGCGTCAGGAGCGGCATAGAGGGGAGGGGGTGATAGAGATAATAAGCCATTGCATGCTGGCACAAACTCTTTCCCGCGCCATCGTGAATGTTGTTCTGTATGCGCTGTGCTGGTTCCCGAGGTGTCGACGCGAAATAAGGTACAGGGAGCAAGGGTTTGGTGCTGATCCGGGAGGGTGCTTATGGCATGATCCACTGACAGTGCCTCTTCGCGAGAGTGTGAATTTGAATCCTACATTGACGATTGTCCGCACTTGCAGCTCAGTAATCGAATACAGTCTTGGCCACCCTCTTCCTTCCTGTCTGCTACATTCATCGGTATCGCACAGCGAAGAAAGTCACGAGAAGCAAGGATGGAAGCAACCAGCGGTAGCCAACGAGCAGAGCCTCCCACTCTAACCCCGCGAATTCCCGCCGTGAGTCCAGCGTCCCAAGATCGGCCAGCAACGATAAGCTAAAGAGAGATCCAAGTGCGACAATTGCAAAGACAGAAAAGTACTGCCTCCCCTATGTTTGATTGTCTTCTCATCACAGCCAAGCGACTAACGTAGTACCAGACCAAATGCGACCGCGGTGCACCATGCTCCAGCTGCCTCACAGCGAACCTCACCTGCCGCGCCACGCGCACAAAGCCAGAGAAACGCCAACGGGTCCTCATCTCGGCACGGTACGATGAAGCGCTTGAAAGCGTCGATCATCGACTTCAGGAGGTGCTGCAGACGGTGACGGCACTGCAGCGTGACGTCCAGCGGCAGCCCGGGTCAGCACAGGGCCAGGCTGGGCTTCAGCGAGCTGCTGACTTTCCTGCCGGACTACCGCAGAACGTTCTCCCTGCTATTTCTGCCACTGGAGAAGGCTTCAAGGGACAGCCGTCTTTCGAGTCGCAGGTGAGGCAGATGGCAGGGACGCTGGGCGCCATGCCCGCCAATCCCATGTTACACGTCTCTTATCCCGGGGCTTCGGCCTCGCCGTCAGTTCAGAAGATTCTCGAGTCCTGCGCGACGCCCGAGGCGATCCCGTTCGAGGCCAGCAAAGCTCACCTCCGGCCCTTCTTCGAGCAGCATCCCGAATTCGCAAACCACACACTACCGCCGAGCGACGCCGTGTTGAAGATGCTGCGTCTCGCTCAGGGCGAGAAGCAGCGCTTCTTCGTAGACGTCGGTATCTTCGACGAGGTGGAATTCGCAAACATGTGCAGGCAGGTCTTCTTCGCCATCGACCCGTATACTCTGACAACGTGGAGTATCGTGAACGCGGGGCTGTTCTACATGTTCCTCGGCTTGAAGCCGCAGCGCTACCATGAGCTTGGTTTGCAGGGTTCGGAAGTCGGGAACATCATCGGCATACTAGCTCGGAATGTAGGCGCATCGGTCGAGGCATTTCGAATCTGCTCGGAGCCAGCGATCGAGACATGTCAAGCTTTGACCCTTTTGGTGAGATGCCAACACGACTTGATTGATTATGCCTTTTCTGACATTGCTAACGGCCGGTAGGGCACATTTTGTATGAAGTCAGGCCAACTGGCGAAAGCATGGCGCCTGATGTCGACCTCTGCGCGGATGTGCATTGACCTGGGTCTTCACAGGATGCAAGCCGGTGTCCGAGGGAGCGAAGACAGCCTGAAGAGGTGGCACATCTTCTGGTATATATATGTTTACGAAAAGGGATTGGCGTTCACTGTGGGACGAGCCTCGTCCATTCCCGACTACGATGTGTCCACCGAGCGTCCCAGGTATCCCGATGACATGCCAGGCATACCCGGGAGGACGTACACGGCAATGCTGGAGCTTGCGATGCTAGAGGGCGAGATACAACCTCAGCTGTTCTCCGCTTCTGCCGCGCATCTCCCGTTAGATATTCGAGCTCAAAAGGCCGGGGAGTTCCGAATGAAGGTCAACAGAATACAGCGCGAGTTGAACCAGGTATGTCATCTCGTGTCACTGATGTTCGCATGTCGAGGTCGCTTGGCTCACAACATTAGATGGGCTCCGACCTGGTCTCTCACTCAGCTTTCAGTGACGCCGCCGCTCTCGTTCATCTGCTGCTCTACTCACTTCCCGTAGTGGTTTGTACCGCCGCAGCTTCGGACATCTCCAACCAACAGGGACATTCCTGTGCCGAATGCAAGGAGGCAGCTCGTCAGACACTGAGCCTGCTGGTCAAAATTGGCAAAGAAAAGCACGAAGAACACGGGCATTACAAAGGCTTCGCTATGCTTCTGAACATGTACGTCAAGACCAGCCTATCCCCAGCTCATGGACTGACGCTAGATCACCAGATTCCTCTCGTTTACGCCCTTCACACCGTACCTCACTCTTGCAGTACACGTCGTTGCGGAAGGCAGTGCCGCGGACTTGGAGCTCCTTGCTTCCGTCAATTCACTCTTTTCCATTGTGGCCGAGGGCTCATCGCTGGTCCGACATATCCACGGAATCTGCACCAGCCTTTACCAGTTCGCTGGGTCTAGGGCCCGCCAGTGCCTGGTTGGTAGTGAACCGGTAGGCCCCGATCAGCTTACTTTCGAGGATGCGTTCGGGGAGAATGCACTGCCTCTAACTGGGAGTGACCTCTCGTCAGAGGTCTCCCCGGAGCCCATGTCGATGGGGGACTGGCAGATGATGCTTGGGGGCTTTGACATGGGCTGGCAGCAGACGCAAGGGTAGGCCCGGATTGAACAGGCTGAAACGAATCGCATTCGCATCGCACTAAACCATAGAGCCGAGAGCTGATTGAACTGAGGAGGTCTGGTGCTTCAGTCCATTGGATGAGTTGACGATCAGCCAGTCTTCGTCGCTGGTACGTACCCCTGAACAGCACAGCCTCAATCCCACCGACACACGATGCTGGAATTCCGGCGGCCGAGGCCCCCGGCCCCACCTCGTGCCCACCCGGGGTTCGACGACCATCCAAGTGACAAGCGACTCGACGGGTCCGGGGGCCGAGGCCACTCTCCAAACAGCGAGATCGTCGACAGCTCATCCTCAGCGTGAGACCAAGGCAGTTGTTTTGGGCGCTTTGTCACAGGCAAAACCACGTGCCAAGGACCTTGGCCTGTGGCTGCTACGAAAGAACCACTTAGATCGCTCTTTTTGGAACTTTGGCATGATCCTGCAACGTATTTCGTATTTTTTTGAGCGGGTCTCATCCGGGGTTCTGGAGGGCTCAGTCCCGGGAGCTGCAAATTGCCCGGCCACGATATTCTCCCGGCGTGACGCGAATCACAACAGCCCCATTGGGTTGTCTTGATGGGATCATTGCGTGTTGATCCCCGAGATGATGAATCCACGGCCACAGACTTGTTGGTGCAGGGGTGAGTAGCATTAACCGACGCGACCCAGTGAGACCCGCTGCCTGCTTCTGCTATAAGACGATTGCCATGGCCGAGACAAGATGATGTGAAAGGTCACTCAGCTCCAATATCAAAGCAAATCATTGTTCAACAGTTCATCTAATAGCTGTGCGGCCTTCGGAAGACTCATCCAGACTGGTTTACGGGATATCACAGCACACGCATACGGAGTCAATACCAACACTTGACGACAGTTCTCGAGTCCCATTTTCACCCTTCTCCTCACCCTTCTCCCTATCCATCATGGCCTACGACGAGTTTGGTAAGCGCTGCTGCACATCAACAAAAGGATCCCGAACTAATGAGACGATTATCCTAGATGGCATGAGCTGGTGGCTCTATGCGCCGAACAAGGGTGCCGCCATCTTTCTTACCCTCGCCTTCTCGGCCACAATGGCTGTTCACATATGGCAGGCTACGTCAGTACTGGTCAAACCCCCTACATCAACATGGAACACTAAAGAATCATTGTAGCCGCTACAAGTCGTATTTCAACTCCTGCATCTTCGCTGTCTGCGGCTTTACCTACGCTGCTGGCTTCGGTCTGAGGGCTTGGGCTGCCTTTGACAATTACTCGGGCCTTGATAACCTGATTCCTTTTATCTGTAGCGTGTGCCTCATCGCGATCACCCCGTAAGCTTGTTTCCCACATCTCCTTCGCCTAAGTTCATTCACTAACGTATGTGGCACTGTAACAGACCGCTCCTTGCCCTCGTTGACTACCACATCTTCGGCCAAGTCCTCTACTACGTCCCATACCTCTCCCCCATCCACCCCGGCCGCGTCGTCTGGCTATTCGGCATCGTCTCCTGGGTCATCGAGGGCCTAAACGGCACCGGCGCCTCCTACGCCGCGAACCCCCATGCGAACAGCAGCATAGGCCACGTCATGATGCGCGCCTCCTACGCCCTGCAGCTCATGATTAACGTTAGCTTCCTCGCTCTGGTCATCTTCTTTCACTGCCGTTGCATCCAAGCTGGCGTCGCCGGCGCCCGAGGCGTGAAGCAGCCTCTCATCACCATCTACACGAGTATCAGTCTCATCCTCGTGAGGACTATCTACCGGACCGTGGAGCATTACGCCATGGAGGAGATTGACGACAAGAAGATCCGTAGCCCGGCGGACATCCCCGTTGTGGTGCGGTACGAGGCGTACTTTTGTGTGTTTGATGCGGCACTGATGCTCATCAATCTGGCGCTGTGGAACGTGAGGTACCCGAGTCGGTACCTGCCTGCTGATAACAAAACGTACATCGCCCGCGATGGGGTGACAGAGTTGAAGGGCTCGGGATGGCAGGATCCTCGATCTAAGTCCGCGAGGATGATGGACCCGTTTGATCTGATGGGGATGTGTGGATGCCGGAAGCGGGAGAAGGGAAGGCAGAGTGAGTGGGAGGACAACGTGGAAATAGGTAGCTTGGACGCGATGCGAATGAAGTAGATGGGGCCGAGTGACATGCGGCTGGTTCTTGATCCCTCCTTTTACCACCAGTGGCATGTCATCTCTTCGTGCGCATAGACGGCTCCTCTTCTGAGATATTTAGTGCTTACACTGCGGTTTCGTTGCTACTTGGCCATGGGACATAGACCTTGCTGAATGATTGGTGTCTTAATAGAAACATCAGTCCTCCAGCGATCCCATACTTGCCCGGCGAGAGAATTCCGAGGCGGGTCGCTGAAGGGGCTGATACATTAGATCCTTTCCACACGATCCCGAAGCTTTCATTCATGAGACATGTCTCGAAAGATTGTTTGATGCTCTTGGGTGTTCTGGAGATGTGACCGCGTCCTGGTGCTCCAAAAGAACTGATGTCCTGTTCTCCATTCAAAGGGTTGCCAAGTCTCAGCTACTCGGCAGCTTCGTTCCCCGGTGCCGCTCTGCAGCTTCGTCAGTTACCCAACCTGGAAGAATTAGCAAGAGCGCTTGTTCCGGATTGCGTCTGTTCGTTGGTGATATGAGAGACGCGTGGAGGGGCTCGTGTTTGTTCATTGTAAGAGGACGTCGGGCCGCTCATCGACACAAATGCGTTGAAAACCTTGAAATCTTGCCATGGGCTTCGGGAGATCATGTCGGTAACACAGGAAACAGATGTGTATCACAACGACAGCCACCCGGCTTTGCCTCGGGCGTAATAGACTCTGGATGTGTGGGGACGCGCCCTGACCTTCCGGTCTGGCAACGGACCGATCGGCCGGCAATGGCTGGGTGGCGGGGTGGCGGGTGCCGTGCCAAGAATAGAAATTAACCTCACAAACTTGTCGTTTTTACCCCTGATCCAAACAACATACGCAGATGAACGCGCGGCCCACGGCATCTCAATACATGCATGTGGTTCAACTGCTCGCTAACAATGATTTAATGGTCTCGTTCTAATTGGTCTATTGAATTTTACGAGGCTTGCCGTGGGTGAAACGAATGCAGGAATCTAATCAAGATCTAGGAGACGAACAAGTCCCCACAGCCTCATCGTCATCCTCATGGCTTGAAGGGCAAGTCAACTTTCTTGCGGTTCCGCCTTGCGATCAACATGAAGAATGCCAGCCCCAGGACAGAAATACTAGCTATGTATGAGGCTCAGTCAGCACGCAAGAATCAGGCCGAGAAACTCGATGTTGGGACAGATGCTTACCCATTGCGCCGGTTACCGAGAGAAAAACTGCTCCCGGTTTCGGTACAATTCCCAACCTATCAGTTTCAAGACTGATGGGCTTATTCTGCTCATTGATCGAAGCGACAGGAAATGGGCCACTTGTTGTGATTGGTCCCGAAATGGGGGATTTCGGTTTTGGTGGCAAGACTGGTGAAGCCATGGATGTAGCGACAACGAAAACTGTCGACGAGATGCCCGAGGTGTCTCTGTCTCATTTGTCGTCTCCGTCTTAGCGGTTGGAGGCCTTGTGGTCAATGTCGGCGTGCTGGCCACCGGCACTGCTGTCTGCCTGGCCGTGGTATTGGGGCTGGCTGACGGAACATGTTCCGAAGTAGCAGGGGCGCTTGATCTGGTGGGCGAGTACGGCCTCGTTGCTGTCGGAGAGATTGGTGTGACACCTTGCCGCCTTTCGACTCTGTTCTCTGCGACTTGAAGCCCAGTCTTGATCGGAGACGGTGGGCCCTTCCTCCGCCTGCATCGGGATATTCCAGGCATTTCGTGTTGCAAGACGGAGCACTTCTTGGATTGTAAGAAGAAGGGATTTTGAATTACCCGGCAAAGGAGAAGTACTTGGCTCGAGTTTTGTAGATTGGCATAGATGAAGAAATGAAAAGAATACATATCGCACGCATGGTCTTGCTAGGTAGGCTGTAATGGTTGTCTTCTTTCACTAGGTGTTGAGACATGTCTGCACCACCAGATATCTAAGCGTGTTTTCATACAAACGTAGCTCTATTGGTTGGCCGTTGATCTTTGCACGAGGAACGCTTGCGCAGGTTTTAACTTTCAATCTGAGGCTGCTCTAATTTTACATTCACGAGGCCGCGTCATTGTTTCACTAAGCCTCGACACCGTTCCTATCAAGCGGCCGTGTTGTCATCCGTGTCAGATCAGTCGTATCTCTTTAGACACATGCTATCTCGCTCTTTCTCAGACCAACTTGAAGGACACTGTATCCGCAGAGTCTGAAGTCATTCCACAACAGAACGATTCCATCCCGCAGATGGGTCATTCACGATGGAGAACCGCAAGTCTTTCCTTCAACTCGCAGCAACATTTCCCCGTCGCTACACTACAACTGAAGGATGGCGTAAGGTTCAGGATAACGTTTACACAGCTGCAGGAGCTGGTCTCTTCATCATTACCATCGATCCAGAATTCAATCCCGACCGAAACCAAGAAGGCCCCTCCCACCCGACGCAAACATCCATCGCGACCTTGAATACATTTCCGTCTCCAAAACTAGGGGCACCCGACCTGGCATCACCCGAATTGAATGTCGTCCAAATGGCACCTAGCCATTGTGATGCTGCGTCCGGAACCATTACAGCCAGACCGTCAGGACTTTTGAATCCCTTCGACGACTGTCACACGATAGACCAAGCATCAGGGAGTCAAAACCAGAGGCTTCCGAGACACCCCCCCGCCCAAATTGAGTCCGAGTATCATGTCTTTCCTCGAAGAAAAAAGTGGCTTGTCATCGTCATTATTGGCGGTGCCGGTCTGTTCTCGGGGCTGTCATCGAACATCTACTTTCCCGCCTTGCAGGCGATTGCAAACGTGGGGTTTGGGAGGCTGCTCACGAACATGCCACTTGCTGACACAATCTTAGGACCTCCAAGTCAGTCTTGGCACCGTGTCTCTGACCATAACTTCGTACCTCATCATCCAAGGCATCGCACCAGTATTCTGGGGCACACTGTCCGATACCCTGGGTCGTCGACCGATTTATCTTGCTTCGTTTGGGGTTTACATCATCTCCAATATTGCTCTCAGCTTTTCTCCCAACTTTGTCGAATTGCTCATCTTCCGTGGACTACAAGCTGCGGGAAGTGCTTCGACTGTTAGCATGGGTAGGCTTGACAAGAGGAAGGTCCCAGCGAGAGGGAAGCGAACGCTGACTTTGTTTCTTTACCAAGGCAACGGCGTCATTCAAGATATCTCCTCGCCAGCTGAAAGAGCCGCGTTCATCAGCTTTTATCAGGCTAGTAAGTTCGCGCTCGATTCGGGGTTGCTTCTACATGTACACAATACTAACATTTATGGAGTTCGAAATTTCAGCATCGCGATTGGGCCGGTTCTCGGAGGCATTTTATCCCATTTCTTTGGATTCCGATCCATCTTCATCTTCTTGCTGAGCCTTTCCTTGGTTGCTATTGGAATGACTGTTTTCTTTCTACCCGAAACACTGCGAAGCATCGCTGGCAATGGCTCTCTGCGGCTTCGCGGCATTTATCTTCCGCTTATCTACAAGGTCTTCAGGGAGCCTGAATACTGGAACCCCCCTGAGCAGCTTCCAATGCGGCAAAAGCTAACCGCTACCGCCTTCATCGAACCTTTCAAGCTTCTAGCCCAGGGAGACATATTTCCGAGCCTCTTATACGGCGGGGTAGTGTATGCTGTCTGGAGCATGGTTACTGCTAGTACGACAGGGTTATTCAAGGCTCGATTTGGCCTGAGCGAACTTCTGATCGGACTTGCCTTTTTACCCAATGGTATGGTTCAATGTTGCTTCCATCTACCTCGCTGGGGCGGACACCGTCTTTGGCATTGCCATTCCAATGTGCTAATATGAGATGCTGGTCAGGTCTCGGTACCATCGTGGGTTCTGCCATTATTGGCAAGCTGATGCAGAAGATTTCAAGGCAGCAGAAGTGGCTTACAAAGTAACGAGAAACATACCTCAAACCACCAAGCTGTCAGCGAAGAACTTGCCGATTGATTTCCCTATCGAACGCACGCGGTTGGTCCGCCTGCCTTGGGTCTCTGGCGTCTTCGTAGCCAGCACTGCAGCCTACGGGTTCTCGCTGGCTTCACCCAGGATGACCTCGTTACCTGGCTGGATAGCCGTACCCTTGATACTGCAATTCCTGATTGCAGCGGCGAGTAACGCCGTTTTCGCTCTCAACCAAACTCTAATCTCGGATCTATGTCCCGGCAGAGGCGCGAGCAGCACAGCCATTAACAATTTAGTGAGGTGTAGCATCGGGGCTATCGGTGTTGCTCTCATTGAAGGCATGCTTGTCCTGCTTGGGCCAGCCCCTACATTCTTCGGGTTAGCTTTGATATCGGTTTCTGTCTCGCCGTTTGCTGCGGTCAGTTGGGTTTGGGGAGGGGAGCTTCGGACTCGCAGGATGAACAAGAAGACTGGACGAGACGAGGAGGAGAACCTGAAGGTTCGGGGTGGATGAATACATCATGCAAGCAATATTCAGCTATACATACTTGGTTCGTTGACGACCAATATCCGAAGATCATGTGACAGTATTGATTCTGAAATTTATGAAGGATGTGCAGCTCATGTTCTCGCCAATCTTTAATGCCTTGCAACCTTGTCACTGCGTTCGGACGCAGAGCATCCCATCATCGCCAGTTCCCCCCACTCCCATTGTGGTATCCATCACTCTCATAGTAGACTGGAGGGGCCTGGTTGTAGCGCCCTGGCTGAGCTGGCCTGGGAACCTGAAGTTTCCCTGGGCCTGATTGACTTTGATGTTGTCGGCGAGACATGGCATAGTGCATGGCGTCGTTCATATCAGAGCCTTCATAGGATTGGGACTCAAGTGTTTTGCCTGAAGTCCTTTCCCCTCGAGCTGTCCCATATGTGCGGGAGCGTTTCCAATCACGCCAGGTAACAATCGTCATGTAGGAGGCAAGGATGCTTTCGAAGTGCGTTAGCAGATGGTGTCATGAGGGCTCTTTTTTAGCATACCTAATCATGATAGATATTACAATGATAACCCAGCCAAGCCCGCAGCTCAGGCCTACGCAGATCTTCATGTTGCGTTGTATGGTCATGAACGCCACCGCGCCCCAGAAGACAACTTCTAGGGCGTTGAGGATCCAATAGGCCTTGAGGCTTGACCATCGCTTCAGGGAGCGCACGTGTTCGGTCGAAATTTGATAAAGCATGATGACAATCGACTTTGCGCTCTGCAAAGAATCTTGTTAGCCTTTATCAGTCGACGTAAAGAATTGCGAATTCGCATACCATTCCGAGAGCCATCGTGCCCGACTGACCGCTCGGTACACCAGGAGGCTGGTTTGTCATTCGTACGATGCTCAGAACCAATACAACAACAGCTAGGAACAGCTGCACCAGATGAACTGGAAGCTTGAAACGGGTGCTGAAGAAGTCCGACATTGTTGGCGATGAGGAAGTATTCCAAGAGAGCAGAAGACGGATTTAGGCGCAGCGGATAGATGGCGAATGTTTGATGGAGGTGAGAGTAGAAACAAGGTACAATATTGAAGAAGAAGGTGATCCCTTTGATGGCATTTATATCGATCCTGTGAGAGCTTGTAGTCAAAATGTTTACAAGCAATGGAAGAAGCCTGAGCCGCAGCGTTCGTGGCTATGTACCTGTCGGTCTCGCTTTCGTCCCGAGCCGGCCCGACGAGCAGCAGCTCAGCCTCCAGTTCGCGGTGCAGACACTGATCTTCGATCCGCCCCTATAATCCTAGCTACATTAATGCACGGCATCAGTGACGCAGTAGAATGACGCAGAGTGCCTATTATTCCTTCTAGATTTCTTACGTTGTGATGTCATGTTCGAGTCTCGATCTCATCCGGTGTAGATGACACTCGCGCGGTACTTGAAGTCCTACGAAGACATAAGCGGGCACGCAGGATAGTTCTTCTAACAGTGATAAAATGATCTGTTACAATGGTGATCAATATCATGATAATCGATACTTGATTTGTGGTGCCTAAAGCCACTGCACAATGCATGACTTCCAAAAGGGATTCCTCGGTCTAGCACCGCGAAGGACGCGACAGAGATGCTTCTATGTCTTGTGCCCAGTCAATATCATGAGCAGCTCAGCTCAACGATCCTTGACGTCCATTTTGCCAATTGTCCTAGTCAAGACTGGGAATAGACAGTACGAATATTGTGGACTTCAGCATCGTGTTGAGGTGTGCTACCCCATCCTCATCCACTTGCGAAAGCCAAAGTCGGAGATGACAACAACACGGGAATTAGGGAAATCCTGTGTTTCACGAGACAAGGCGGTTCATTTGGGTGCAACATGTAGGCGGGTACCAAGCCAAGGAAGATTACCGACGTAAGGCAGAATTGAAGTCGTTGAAGCGGGCAAGTGGGTTCGGCCTGGACCATCAGGAAACCGAAACCGAAGCCGAGACCGATGACGTTCAAGGACGTGACCCAGTGCCGACATCTGCACAATCGTTGATACCGATAACGACCTCTTCTGAAAGCAAATCGTGGGTGTACTGCTGAGCATGCCACTTGCGTAGTGCTGAAGGACAGCCCGAGTCGAAGAAATACTCTGCATGCTTCCCCTCGGTGCCCAAGTCCCGCAAGTAGAAAATGTGCGAAGGAGCCTGGCAGTTGTATAAAAGGGGTCTCAAAGGCCAAGCGCCAGTGTAAAATATTCGGAAGAAGTTACGAACTCGTCAAAGCGTCCAATGTCTGTGGTACCCAGAGGGGTTTGCACAAAGTCAACCAAAACATATACTCCTACGATGAGCCGAGGACCATCATGGCCACTTGAGCCCACACGACCACTATTGAGGTTTATGTCAACTTCGCAGAACTGACCACGGCGTCTGGCTTCTTCTCTGGCGTGTTTGAGTGAGCCCAGAGCGGCACGCTCTGGAACGGCATCACAATTGACCGCCCGTAGTAGCGGCGACTACGCTGCGCGGTATACATTGATGGACATCTCGTCTCTTGAGTGCTTTCGAGAAAAGGCTGTTGCAGTCTATACGAAAAAGGACGAAATTTCGAGGCCAGAGCCGAACATCTCGTCGGATTGTGCCTATGATCCATCAATCAGGTCGAATGCAGCCATCGTGGATTTGAAAGCTTCAGCGGTAAGGCACCTGAAAGCCTCCACTGTTCAGCTGGCTGGCTGAGCGCCGGATGCGTGCTTCGGTCTCCCCACGTGATCGACAATGGGAGAATGCAGTGATGACCCCACTTCTCAGGAACAAACACACGCGGGTGCGGCACACTAGCCAATCTAGGATGTGGCTCACCCGCGCCTCGCCCGCTGACGTCGTCTCCAATCGCCAGTCACAACCTGGAGTTAGGCCTCCTGCCTGCAAGCGTCGCAATCAAACCTACACCATCCCCAACACCGCGCGACAGACCTTCCTCCGACCTACGCGCTCTCAGAACCGACACCGCAGGCTTTTCGCCCGACATCGACACCGACTCTCCATCCTTTAGCGACTGATCGAGCGATCCCGCAGCTTTCATCATGTCGTGGGCAGGTACGGCAACCCCGAGGATCCGAGTACCCCTCATCGAGACGGCTGGGCACGAACTTTCGGCTGACAGTGGCGGACAACAGGCTTCAAGAAGAATGTCAACCGCGCGACGACGCAGGTGATGATGAAGACGGGTTCGTCGCTTTCCTCCACCATCATCCGATACTCCGACATCTAATCAATACTTGTCAGGCCATGTGGAGCGAACGAACGACCGTGATTACGAGGTTGAAGAGAGGTTGGTGGAGCCGCGGATCCCGTGCCGATCACCGAACACAGTACTGAGACCCAACGTGACAGACGATTCAAGACCATGGAGGCGGCTGCCTTGAGGCTGCAGAAGGAGTCCAAGGGGTACCTCGACTCACTACGAGGTAGGGCCTGTCTATACTCAGAGGATGTTACGGATGGGGCTGACCCGTTGCATAGCCATGACCGCCTCTCAGATGCGCATCGCTGAGACGATAGACGCCTTCTATGGCGATGCCGGCGCGAATGATGGCGTGAGCAGGAGTTACAAGCAGGCCGTGGAGGATCTCGACGCAGAGACTATCAAGTCGTTGGACGGGCCTTACCAGTATGTGATGGCTCTCGCACCACGCGAACAAGTGCTGACAATATACCCTAGAACGACTGTTTTGGAGCCCATCTCCCGATTCTGCGCCTACTTCCCGGACGTCAACGAATGTCGGTCATTACCACCCTACCGTCATTCTGTCCTCACTGACAATTCACAGGTATCAAGAAGCGTGGCCACAAGCTGCTCGACTACGACTCTCTCCGTGCGAAGGTCAAGAAGCTCGTTGACAAGCCCGACAAGGATGTGACCAAGCTCCCCCGCGCCGAAAAGGAAATGGACATGGCCAAGGCCGCCTATGAGCAGCTCAACGAGCAGCTCTCAACCGAACTCCCCCAACTCATCGACCTGCGCGTTCCCTACCTCGACCCCAGCTTTGAAGCGCTCGTCAAGATTCAGCTTCGTTTCTGCGCGGAAGCGTACAGCCGGATGGCCCAGGTACAACAATACCTCGACGCCGACACGCGAGAACAGTATGCGCAGGGCCACCTGGACGCGAGAGTCGAGGAGGTGCTGCAGGAGATCAGGGAGTTGAGCATTGGCGGGACCGTATAAATGCAATGGTCTTTCATCAGACCCAGACCTAAGTGCGGGGGTACGAATTCACGGCCGGCAACAGAAGACGGGATGAGATGGCAAGGTGAAGGCGATTGCGTCACCCTTGCAATCGTGCACTTCAAGCTCCGCGGAGTATGGGTTTTCAAGGCGTTCATAACTCATAGATCACATTATTTCATTCGTGGTCCATAGTATCGGGGCGAGGTGGGAAGCCTCTCTTGGGTATCATACATGTAGCCCGTGAGCCTTTCCAATGTCGGGTCTCGTATAACGCATTCCGGGGGGACGCTCCAAAACTCAGAATCCGGAGTGATCTCGGCCGAGAAACGGCGACAAGTTCTGGGAAGCCCCGTTCCCGAGCGAAATGATCTCCGAGCTCGTCATCCGCCCAGCGATGCGGTGCGCACTCCGCAGCAGCAGCTCCTAGCCGCTGACGCCGTTGTGCGACACGCCAAACAGAGCGCTGACGCTCAGTTTCCTCCCTGTAGGCTCCTGCTGTTGCTGGCCTTGCGCCTCGGCACCCTCCGCAGCGGGCTCGTCCTCCACGTGCGCCTGGCCCGTCTGCACCAGCCTCATGGTCTCCTGGACCATGACGGCGTTGGCCATCCTCGTCTCCTCGTCCTCGGTGTGGATCCAGATGCCGACGACCGTGTTGTCAATGGCCGCGGCCTCGCCGTCGCCCTCGGGCTTGACGCCCGCCAGGACGTCGGCGCCCTCCTCGAGCCGGAAGATGTAGATCCCGTCCATGACCTCGAAGTGGCCGACCTTGGCGAGGTCGAGGTTGACGTTCTCGAGGCCGCGCCGGTTCAGGACGAAGATGCAGGCCTTGGGCGTCGCCTCCTGGCCCGGCTCGGGCTGCAGGAAGCAGAGGAAGTAGGTGCCCTCGATGCCGGCGCGTTCCCAGGAGGAGGTGGCGGGAGCGAACGTGTAGACGACGGCGTTGGCGGCTATGCTGAGGATGGAGTGGATGGAGGGGATGTAGCGGCGCAGAACCGAGAGGTTGAGGTCTGTGTTTGTGCGGTTGAGGAGGGCGGGGTTTGGCGCTGGGTGAGCGGCGTTCTGGTCGAGGAGGGGATGATGGGGAGCATCGGAGTCGTAATCGGATGTGAGAGGGTTCGCGTGGCGATGGGAGGCGGAGGAGTGGCGGGCGTGACCGCGTTTTCCGCGGGGAGTTTGGTTGACCATTGGGGCGGCACGGGAGAGGTTGCTTTACGTGATGTCGTGATGTGACGTCGGGTTGGTGTTTGCCTTGCCAGGGAGTGTTGAGGGTGTGAGGGTTCGCGTTGTGAGAAGCCCAGTTGTACTATGTTGGGACGGAGAGTAGGTGCTTTTGACAGTGCGTTGGTTCGGTCAATGGCAGCAGGTAGTGTTGAAGATGGGGTAGGTGTATCGCGAGATGATGAACTTCGCCAGGTCCCGGCCAGCCATCGGGCAGATCTCCAGATCGATAAGTGATAGCAGATAAGAGCTCAGCCTTATCTGACTACACCCCGCCAATGTACTGAACTTGTAGGGTGCAAGGTGCAAGGTGCGACGTGCCTAGGGATTGGGGATTGGTGGGCAGTGCTCCGCCCCACTGTCGTCACCTGCACCTGGAATGCCCGCTGACGTCCCTAGGTTCGTCTACATCCTTGATTGCTTCATCATCGTCACTACGCGCTCGCGTTGACTCGTGCTGGCTGTTTCCGCAGCCTTGTGCACAATCGCCCTTTCCTACTTGTCCTCTCACATCATATACCTCTCTTCCGTTTCAGGCCTTCCAGAGCCCCGCTATATTATCCCACTTCATCCCACCAATCCCGCCAAATCGGCCTCTACCTCGGACGTCTTTTCCGCATGCGACAACATGCGCTCGGCGCAACCTTGAACATTAGACGGTCACAAGTCATAGAAAGCTCCTGGAGACTCTTCTCGTCCCTCCCTAGTCAATAATCCCTCAACATAGCCCGTCATGGCTTCCAACGATCCGGATCAATCCTTCGACTCCACGACCTCCGAGCCGGTCGACCTCACCTCCACCCCGCACTCCCTCGCTCGCGCGGTATATGCGCGCCGATCTGAATACGTTCGACCACATCGCATAAGGGTCAAGATCGGGTCTTGGAACGTCGCAGCATGTCCTGGCGCCGACAAGGACCTCGCCAGTTGGTTCGTCGACGGCAAAGGCATCGACAAGACCCTGGCGACTGTTGACCTGGCTCATAACCCCGCAGTTGAAGAAACAGACGCGACGAACAACGGAATCTCCTCCGAGGATCACAATGAAGTCCGGCTGGTGGGCGGAGATAAGATTGGCCTCTACGTGCTGGGATTGCAGGAGATTGTCGAGCTGAACATGGCGAAAGACGCCGTCACGCGCATGTATTCCGACCCTGAACCAATGGCGAAATGGAAGGCAGCGCTCGAAGAGTCCATGCCACCGGGTTACGAGCTCGTCACGTCGGAACAGATGTCCGGTCTCCTGCTGCTTGTCTACGCGTCACCAGAAGTTGCCGCGACGGTGGGCAACGTCAGCACGGTGCAGGTCGGCACCGGCCTTTTTGGATACCTCGGCAACAAAGGCGCGGTCACGACTCGCATCCTTCTCGGCGAGACAACGCGCATGGTGTTCGTCAACTCCCATCTCGCTAGCGGCGCGGAGCAGACGTACCTCGACCGACGGCTTTGGGACTACAATCAGATTCTCACGCGGACCCAATTCGAGCCTGTCCAGCTGGCAGGGGCCACAGATCCGACGTCCGAGAAGATTGGCGATGAGGACTTTGCTTTCTGGTTAGGCGATCTCAACTTCAGGCTCGAGGGACTGCCGGGGGACGACATCCGCCGGTTGTTGATGCTGCACACTCGAGGCGAATACGACCTGTCCAAGAAGAAGAAGTATTTCGACGGAGAAGAGATGTTCGTTGTCAAGAGCGTCGAAGATAGCAGTGATGATGAATCCACGACTGCGTCAACAGTGTCTCCTAGGAAGCCCGACTTTGACGAATCGAACACGACATTACCAGACCCTGACGACTTTCTGCCGGATCCCCATGATGACCCTGCCTCGCTGCAGGCAACTTTGGACTCACTATTGCCTCATGACCAGCTAGGGCGGGTAATCAAAGAGAAGAAGGCCTTTCACGAAGGCTGGCGGGAAGGTCCAGTCACCTTTTTGCCCTCTTACAAGTACGACATTGGAACTGTCAGCCTCTTTGATTCGAGCGAGAAGCAACGGGCCCCAAGCTGGTGCGACCGGATTCTCTACCGGACGAGGACGAACAAGCAAGATTATGAAAGGAAGGTCAAAGAGGCTGAGGAAGCCAAGAAGAAGGACGAGCAGATGAAAGCACAGGGCATGGAGGATGCCGCCAACGACGACGACGTTCTGTTCAGCTACGACCCGGACACGGACGCCGACGCCGAAGAACAGCCCAAGGAGCCTTCGGATACAACATACGACGAATACGACGAGTACGACGACAACGAAGATAACGGCACCGAAGAGGTATTGACCAAGGAGGGCTTCACTGATCGGATACATCTCGACATTTACACGTCCCACCAACGCATTACATCCTCAGACCACAAACCTATAATATCTATTTTCACGCTGGACTACGACGCGGTGGTACCTGAATTGAAGGCCAAGGTTCACGCCGAGGTCGCGAAGGAGCTGGACCGTGCCGAAAATGAAGGTCGGCCATTCATCACGGTTGTTGTGGATACTCAGGATGGCACCGGAAAGGAGGCATCGGGCCGACCAGCTGACCAGGGCGATCCTGTTGACTTTGGCGACATTGGATACATGCGAAAACACACGACTCGCCTGACAATTGCCAATACAGGGCGTGTGCCAGCAAAGTTTGCCTTTGTCGACCAGCCAGCTGAGGAAACTGGCGCGACGAGCCCACCACACTGGCTCAAGACATCGTTCAGCCGTAGCGGCGCAGATGAGGAAGATCCTGAAGCCGAACATCTCGGCAAAGATGTGACGCTCGAGCCGGGCGAGACTTTGGGTGCCGTTTTGGAAGTCTTGATCGACGACATCTCACATGTTCGTGCGCTCAATGGCGACAGGGCAAAACTGGAGGACATTCTTGTCCTCCGGGTCGAAGACGGCCGCGATCACTTTATTCCCGTTCGCGCAACATGGCTTCCATCATGCTTTGGCCGGTCGATTGAGGAGCTTATCAGGGTCCCTGACGGTGGCATTAGAGCTTTCGCCAAATCTCGATTGCCCAAGACTGGCTCAATTCCTTACGATCTCGAGGTCCACTCCGCAGCGCCGAAGGAACTCTTCAAGCTTACCGAAGCGATCGAGAAACTGACGACAAGGGTCCTTGCCGACGCGAATATGCTAGACCAACAGGTCATCCCCGCCGACAGACCCGGCTGGCCGTTCGAGAAAGCTACCTGGCTGTTTAAAGATCAAACGGCTCGCAAGGAACAGATCCTCGCCCTTGTGGAGGCTCTCGACAACGACACGTCTGTTTCTGATGCGCTCCCTCTCGACAGTCCGGCGCCTCACCGCCTCGAAGTTGTGTCTGAGGTGCTTCTTCTTTACCTACAAGGCTTGACCGACGGCATCATCACAGCTCCTTTATGGGCCAAGATTGAGGTCGCGCTCCCTCACTTGGGGTCTTCTCCGCCCACCCGCACAACCGCGGAAGTAGAAGATGACAAGGCAACCATCCTTGACATCCTTGCTTCGGCGCCGAACCACAACATCGCCTTTGTGTTCCTCACAGCCATGCTTTCAAAGACGGCAGCCGAGCTGGCGCCGCTTTCCAAGTCCGAAATAGAAACACTGACCTCTACTTCCAACAAGCGCCTCAGCGTCATGGGTCGTCGGAGCCTGAGCTTCCGTCGTATGACCGGCGGGGGCAACATCGCGGCCGCGGAGGCGGCGCTTG
Source organism: Verticillium zaregamsianum (assembly GCA_002851755.1). Classification (NCBI taxonomy): domain Eukaryota; kingdom Fungi; phylum Ascomycota; class Sordariomycetes; order Glomerellales; family Plectosphaerellaceae; genus Verticillium; species Verticillium zaregamsianum. Next base: position 2,501,497 of record NMXM01000011.1, on the reverse strand, counting down.
CCAGGCGGCGAGCCAAAGAGAAGAAGTTCGCCGACGTTATGGGCCGTGCCGTCAGCCGCGTCGGCCTTCCAGCGAAAGACAAGGAGCGCAAGGCGGTCGAGGAGAAGCTCAGAGGCGCTGTTGAGATATTTGTGAGACGGCCTTTGGAGGATTTGTAAGGTGTTGCCCCATGTACTGGGATGCTGGATACGATAAGTGTTCGTGGGGATTAGTGCTGTGTTTGGTACGTAATGAATGTGTTGATGCCCAGTGTTGTTGTTGGGAAACCTTGATGTTGCGGACGATGATTATGTGCGTGATGCAACGGTCCTCCAAACAAAACCAAAACATGGTCGCGGCTTCTACTGATACCGAAACGGCAAAGGCGCTTGATACCTCAGGTCACGACTTGAGGAGGCGTCTTTCTTCGATGGCCTTTTTGAGCCCACCTGCCAGTGGCGGAGTGCTCATCCGATTCTTTCCCACCGTGAGAAGCCTCTGTGTTGCCGGTATGGTACCATTGTCCTTCGTTCCCGCAGCCACAACGCTCAGGGGCTGAAGTGTAAACGCTGATGTGCTCGATTAATTGGGTTCGTTCCGTATAGGAGATGCAGATGTCTACATGCTGACTTGGAGATCTGGCTTCTTCTCATGTCACATCGTCCGACTGATCTTGAATCGCCTTCTATCGTCTCCCGAACATTTGATCGTCGTGTAGCACATTCTCTTACTGACGTAGGAACTCCCTCTGAATCTTGACGAACGCGCGATGGCGACACACTCTCCCCCTAATCACCCGCCTCCCGATAAAATTCTCGGCCTCATCCTCGTCGGAATTACCGCACCCCTCATCTGTCTTGCCGTTCCCCTCATCCTCTGGCATCTTCGTCTGCGCGCTTACGGGCGTTCCTGGGGGTCCGATGACACCCTGCTCGCACTCCTCACGCCTACTCTCCTAGCCCACTTCACCATTCAGTGCGTCCAGACGCGATACAGCAACGGCCGGCATAGGCAGTACATTCCCGAAGATGACTATAGGACTAACAATATGCTGGCATGGTGTTCGCAGCTCGCCCTGCTCGTCGGCATGTGTTTGCTCAAGTGTTCAATCATGTACCTTGTTCCCCGCTTCAAGAGAACTACGGGTTTGGAGAGACTGCTTCGCACTGCTATAATTGGTTTGGCGATTTTCGACGGGTCATGCATCATTGTCATGCTGACGGAGTGTCAGCCCATTTCTGCGTACTGGACGGCCAAGGGAATATGTTGGGACAGCAAGGTTCAGATCTACGTCACCTACCTTTCTGCTGGTAAGCGACTCTCTAATCCACAAGCTGATTATGACTGATAATTGTCAGGGTACTCCGTCTTGACCGATATTCTGTGTACATTTTTACCCCTCAGCATCAAGAACTCGGAGATCAGCTTTGCTTCAAAGCAGTGCTTTAAGTACCTGATAAGCCTAGGTCTAGTGTAGGTCCCTAGTCCCGGTCTCACCAGCATCAGTCTTCATTTGCTAATACCAGCAGTGCAACCGCCTTTGGAATCATCCATATCACATCTCTCGGACTAGAAACCGACGACCTTAGCTGTTCGTATTCCTTACATTTCAAGGGCTGCTCTAACGATAACAGACACACAATGTCTCTCCGCGATATGATCAAGCTTAGAATTCTACGTTGGAACCCTCACTGTAAGCCTCGCTCTTATCAGATCGAGATTGATGAACTTGTTCGGGCCTGAGACTCGTCCGGTCTGGATCGGAAGATATACGCCAGGCTTCGTGAAGAGATGTTTTGAGCAATTCGAGCCTTGCAATGATTCGAAAGCTTCCGTGGGGTCGGAATCAGAACTTCCAGCAGTGTCAGCTGTGGCGCCCCGACTCTCACTGCATTTGGATCGTGACCTCGAAAGGGGCAACCAAGGGAATCACGAGGTCGTTGAAAACGCCCATCCTACACAGGTCAGCGTTGAAGGGGTTGCAAAAGAAGAGATACTGACCGAGCTGTGATAGGGCGCCCTTTCTTGCGAGTTCCACAATGCCAACTCGGCAAGGGAGGGAAGTGGTGCCAGCCTGGAGCATGTCATCCCAGAAAACATGTTCAGGGTGATTGACTGGAGACTCAACGTTTCCGGAACAGCTAATGTCTCTCCGCCGGATGGGAGCGACATCTCTCCGGGCGCGGTTCCATCTTTCACGACGGCTGATTCAGTCTCGTCGTGGGAGGGTTGGCGTCGGAGATCGTTGGCTGGTCGAGGTGCGACGGAAGCTCTGCCCTGCACACCTCCTCTTGACGTATTGCTGGGCTATGATATTGTTGCAGCCACCGGTGGATGGCGCCCTGCCGATGAGTACCTTGAAGATCCTGAAGATGCCATCGCACGGCTGGAATTGGTCAAGCCGAAGGGTGTTTCGGCTGCCGACCTAACTTTGAGGCTGCAAACGACCTTGGCAGAAGCTCAATTCCCCACGATTAAGTCCGAAAGAGGGGACGCTGTTTGTCCTCTGGAAAAGGAAGGAGAATAAAAAGAAAATAATCGGAAGGGCGAATCTGTAGCTCACAGATTGCAAGTCTTCCGATGCGTGGGCGGTCAGCAGAGGACAGCGGGTCGAGCGATTGGATGTTGATAGGCAAGATAATTGAAGGTCCCGCTGCCGTGGCTAAGATGTCTGGTCAGACGCAGTTACAAATAACGATTTGGTCAATGAATTTTACTTGCAGTAAACCGTGCAAGCACAGATTGACCAGCTGGAGCCATAATCATCACCCACAATGGATAGCATGAGCGGGAGGTCGGCTACGGCAAGTTAATGAGCTTAACAGCGTCAATTTGATGCAATGCTGTTGTAGAAGAGAGTGGTTGGCGGGGGGGGGGGGGATGGTCCAAAGCTCTCCTCCTTGATGGGAACTTCACTCTCAAGCATGCTTGTTCAATTATCTTCAACAAGCTGTGCTAACGTCAAGTGTTGGTTCGTGAATTGTTCCAAGATAATGAAGGATGAAAGAAAATCGTTGTAAGCCCTCGGCCTATTTCATGGGCTTCTGGGCCAAGACAGAAACCGGCCTCCAATTGTACACAAGACCCTGGTTGTTTGCACCAACAAGCTGAGCAAGTGCACTCTCACAGGAGGCGATAGCATCGGACAGGTTGCCATCATCCGACTTCTTGATTCCAGTAATGATCTCCCTCAGAGCCATCAAATAAGTGTTCGTGCATAGCTGGGAAAGACTGGGGGGGAAAAATTGAAGTTTCTCGTCTCTGATGAGGAACGATCCCCGCTCAAGGGATTGCGGAAGGATGCGTACCCAGCTGGATGACACTGTCAGACTCGATCCAGTTCTTGGGGCGTGATGGACCCAGATCAGGGAGACTGTGCTAACCTGTAGTCGATGCCGGCTTTTTTGAACAGAGAATTTGCCTCGACCTCGAACTCCTTGGCAACGATTGACTGGACATCTTGGTCGATGAGATCAGCATCCTCCCACTGAATATAACCTCCAGGCTCTGGATATGAATTAGCTAAGTGTTTTATGTTTCTCTTGTACGAACAGAGTCATTATTACTCAGCATGGCGCTCAGGTTGCGGATTAGAATGCTAGCATCTCTGCTCCTGAGGTTGCTCGCCCACATTCGAACGTGCACCACGTCATAGTAGCCCACGAGATGAGACAGAGGCTCATTCAGGGCGTTCAGAATGTCAAGTTTCAAATTCTTTGGCCAAAACTGACGGGGTGGAAACTGCGTGGCGGATATGTCGTATCCGTGGAGCTGAACGCTGGGGGGCAGATCCTGAGCAAGATCTAGGAGCCAAATCCTGGTAAATGTCAAAAGGGCCGCGCTCATTTCAGACAGATAAGAGGGGAAAGGAATGTACGCTGTTCCGGTTCCAACTTCAGCAATCTTCAAGGTTTCTGATCTTTGAATCATGGGATGAAGCGCGGTCCCGAGGTGAAGCTTCCATAGCAGGTGTTGCGCGTCAAGTCTGCATCTGTCAGCGCCTTTACTTGATGATGTCCGGTAAACTCGAAACTGACCTGATCGACTCGCGGATTCCGCGGCCCAGAACGTAGTCATCGCTATTGCCGTTGCTGTTGTCCATAGTAAGTAGAAAAGACGACCAGTGCAAGCTATGCTGCGTAGTGTTGACATGAGAAGGACGCGTCTAGACCTTTTACCACGTATGTCCTAGCAACTAAATACCCATGGAGTCGAGTCTAAACTGCAGCTTCAACTATCATATGTACATTTTTCTCCCTGAACATGCCGTAGCTTGCTCATCTACGCCGCATGACGCCTACTTGCTGTTGCGGAATCGGACCTATGCCGGAGGATTTTCATAGCAAATTCCATAGGGGGCTGGTCTCGACGATCCAGAGAAAGTATATCCCTTTGCATCGTGAAATCCTCACTCTCTACACATATCATATCTTTGTTAAGATCACGCTAGAAACGGAATCATCCGTCTTCTTCGTAAACCCGCTCATAGTTCGTCCAGGTCAGGCGAAAATGCCAGCCTTGATTGCCGATCCAATACGATGGTCATCTCATTCCTCTCCAAGACAAAACGGAACGGACCGCATCTTCGGCAAAACGGTTCATGGCGGTTCCGAACTAGTGGGAGGTGGATCAGAGGCATGATGTTCGTTCAACACCATCCATTCCTCACCAAGACAAATGGAGCGGGCCGTTTCCGCACTGGACATCACGTCACGAGGTTGCGTGGGGGTTGAGTTCAATAATCTCGGGCAAGTGACGATGCTTCTATCGTCATGAATTCTATTAGCTCGATACAAGGCTATATCAGTGGGAGGATCCCGTTGTAAAGAACAGCCACATCATCGCATCAAACCATTCCCAATCACACCAAGAGAAAAAACCCCACGACTATTCTACCATTATGGCGTATCAAGAATCTCACATCTTTCCTTCCGACTCTGGAAGCCCTCTTGAGAAAATTACTTCTCTCATTTCTGCACTCAAAACCCAAGAGTATTATACGTATGAACGTCAGGGCAACTGGCATATTGGAATCGGCAACCGGGCATCCCTGACCACCGACCCATACGGTCAGAAAGCATCCATTTCGACGGAAAGGGGAACGGAAAGCCTCGAAATCACATGCAGCATCGCCGATGTTGCGAGAAGCTTCGTCCGAGACCATTCCGAAGGAGGCAAAGTCTTCGGCTTCGTTGGGTTCAACTATGCGGCTCAGACCCGTGGCCTTGACTACCGGCCTGGCCACTGGCCGCTGTTGAGTCTGATGATACCTCGGGTCACAGTCACTGTGCAGCGTGGTGGTTTCACTATCACTGGGGACGGGGTCGAGGATGTTCGGCATATTGTTTCACTGCTCAGAGATGGCCAGACTACGCTCGTCTCCCCTCAAATGCCAGAGTGGCAGGTGAAAGAAGATCCGGAGACCTACATGCAGGCGGTCGAGGACGGCTTGTCTGAGATTCGAGGCGGCCGATTGGCTAAAGTGATCCTATCTCGAGCTGTCCAGCTTCCAAGCCCCGTCAACATGCCTGAGACTCTCCTCATCGGTCGGAAGTCAAACAATCCTAGGACGACTTTCTCTCTCAGCCATGGTGGCTTCCAGGCTACCGGCTTCAGTCCCGAGTTGGTCATGTCACTGGAGAATGGCCGGGTGACAACGGAGCCCTTGGCCGGTACTCGATCTTGTGGAGCTAGCGACATCGAGCGTCAGGCATTGCGCAAAGACCTTCTCAGTGATCCGAAGGAGATTGTTGAGCACGTCTTGTCTGTGAAGGCAGCAGTTGAAGAGCTGGAGCAAATTTGCTCGGATGAGACAGTGGTTGTTGAGGATTTCATGTCGATTAGGGAGCGTGGCAAAGTTCAACATCTGGGGTCTCGGGTTTGCGGCGATTTGTCTGGTGGGAAGGATGCCTGGGACGCGTTCAACATACTTTTCCCGTCCATTACTGCCTCCGGCATCCCCAAACAGGCTGCCTTGGAGGTTATCAGCAGCATCGAGCCTCGCCCCCGGGAACTCTATTCTGGCAGCGTTCTCATGCTGGAAGGATCCACATTCTTTGAGGCAGCGCTAGTCCTCAGGTCGGTATTCCAAGATGGGCGAGGTGCATGGCTCCAAGCTGGAGCAGGAATCATTGACCAGTCCGATCCCAAACGGGAGTTCACGGAGACAGCCGAGAAGCTGAGCACCATTGCTCCCTTTGTGGTGGCCTCTGATACTACCATCTGAAGGAGGGCCATCAGTTTCCACGCTTTACCTGGCAGAAAGCTGCTCCACGATCTTAAACAACAAATAAGTTGCAGATGTCAACAATTAGGAAAATTCAAAATTATGCTCCTTTGCGGTAGCAATGTCCTGATCATGGACATCCCACTTTCTCAACTCATGACATGTTCAGTTTCTGACCCTAACCAATTGTTCCTGGCCACCTAGCATTTTGTGGATGATGACTGTCTGCAAGCTTGAGTCGAACCTCCAAAAGCTGCAGTCGTCGTCCCTCGACACATATGGAAACAAAATCTGAGATACACGCAATAACAGCTGCCAAGCATGCAGCAGAAAACCCGATTATTGGTAAAAGCTCCCGCTGTTAACGGCTATATAACGGCATCTTTTTGAATGAGCAAGTCAAATCGGCGTCGACTGTATCGTCCACGATCCCACGATCCGTGCGTAAGTGCCACTATCACGGCGAGAATCGTCATCTTGATCCCTTTGGAATCCCTTTTCAGGAGGTACGGTGCCACAAACCTTGAGGGCTCCGGGTTAGCTTATTTTGTGCATTCCATTTGCAGACCTTCCAACAGAAGATCAAACCCACCCAAAGCCCCACACCACCATCACCTTTGCTCTCTGCCTCCACATCCCGGTTCTAGCCCTCAAATTTTGCACAGTTTCTGCTTGCATCAACATGATTGCGGCTGCTGATCGTCTAAATATCAACTGGTCGGTTAGCTCAGTTGGTTAGAGCGTGGTACTAATAATGCCAAGGTCATGAGTTCGACCCTCATACTGACCAGCGATTTCATTTTTGCACGGCATCGGAACTACCTTTCTGTTACTTTTTGGCATGTCGGTGATCGAATTGGCATAGAATTTGAAACAAACTCGTTTCCTGCCCGTCGGCCATTTCCGGAGCCGGTGGAAGTACTTTGAACACGGTACTGCACAGATGATCATGTACACGGTACCCTCCTACCTCGAAAATATCGCCACGCAAGCCTTCCCCCCTGCCTTTTCAAACCAAAACGCCTTGAATTCCCAGTGTATCACCTCCAGTATCCCACTAGAAAGTAACCTTGACCGTATCCCCCGTCCTCACAGCCCAGCTCTCCACCTTGTCCAGCCCCCACATGACAGTGAAAACATGCCTCGCAAACTCATCTACGTCGCTAGCAGGCACCCCCAGCTCGAGAAGCGTGTGCCCCTTCAAGCTGTGCAGGAACAGAGGGCACGCGCCCATCGCCTGCGCCTCCCACCGCGCGGCAGACGGCGCGTCCCACAGCCCGGCGCGGAAGGTGAGACATACGTCGCCGCTGCAGACGTGGTTGGGCGGCGCCCCCGTCGCGCGCAGGGAGAGGTAGACGCCGGTGGCCAGGTTGGCGAGGAGAAAGGTGCGGCGGACGGACTCGCAGAGGACGAAGGCTTGGTATATGCCGGTGATGGGGTCGGCGCCTGGAGCGGAGGGGACGAGGGAGGAGGTGGCGGCGTCCAGGTTGGCCGAGTCCCAGAGCTGGCGGGCCCAGAGGAGGAGGGTGTCGAGGTGGGCCTCGGCGGTGGCGCGGCGGGGGATGGAGGGGGAGAAGAGGGCGAGGAGGAGATGGATGAGGAGGGCCTGGGTGCGGGCGAGGTGGTCTCTTGTGGAGAGGTTGGGGACCATGAGATTTCGGTCCCAAGCCTGGTGGGCGACGAGGGTAGACAAGAAGGAGGAAGAGATGGTGTTGACGAGGTGTTCGTTTTCAGGGGTGGTAGTTTGGGCGAGAGAGACGGCAGCGATGGTGTCTTGCATGACCCGGGGCATATGTGACTCGGTGTAGAGATGGCGGTGGATCAGCGGGCTGTGACCTTCGCGGAGGTAACGGACGAGCCAGGCTTGTATGCCGCGGACGAAGTTGTCAAAGACGGATTGCGGAGGGATAACGGCTGGCGGGGTGTAGTGGTAGACCATGACCCAGGCGGAGGGCGGGAGGAACCAGTTGACGGTCCGATAGGACAGCGCGAGTTCTCTGGAGATGCTCGTCCTTGAACTAGATGTGGATGTGGATGAGGCGGCCGCTTCAAGCATGAGATCAAGAGTTGAGGAGGTGGATTGTGAGCTTGACTCGTCCGGCGTGGACTCGTCATCCTTGGCTTGGTCATGGTTGTCCCGGCTTTCGGGCTCTCGGGGGGTCCAAACCGCCGGGAGGTCATCGGGGGATTCTAGTGGGGGCGGCGCTTGATGCCGGCGTCGCTTGAGAGGAGGATACGAGCAAGTGACCTCTCTATCGAGACAGCGCAGACAGGATGGGAGGGTCTTGTCGCAGCGGCGTTTGGCATCGGTACAGGCGTGGCATGCCCTCTGCCGGGACTTGTCGCTAATTTCCATCGATGGTCGGGGTTAAGGGCGTCGGTGTAATGCCTGCTTGGCAGTGCTGAGTGCTGATCGGCCTCTATGATGTGTATGAAGCGGGTGATGTGGATGGTGACGATGAGTCGGTCGTTATGCTTCGAGCGAAAGCGAGTTTCAGGAGATCGTTTCTCGGTCGCAAGGTCGTCTTCTGTACTGCTGCGGTACCGCAGAAACAGTTATTCGAGTTTGTGCGGCGTAGCGGCGTGCAATTGGCGGGATCAGCATTAGCGGGAGACCTGCGGTAGACTTGCGGGAGACTTGCGGGAGACACGGTAGACTTGCGGTTTGGCTTGCGGACTTTGCGGAGAAGGCTCCTAGCGGCCCCGACAACTAACGCCAACGGCCATGGCGAGCTGTGGCATCGATGAGCTTGTCGTCAAAGAGGCTGATGCCATATGCGAAGTAGAGATACGGAGCGTGTCAAGAGGTATAAAGAGTCAGTCCTGGCTGCCGTACAAGGAGGGTTGGAAGTAATCAAGTCAGCCAACACGAATCATCAGCATCTCCTACATCTCAGTCTACAACTCCACCGTTCTAAAGCCTACCCTATCCTCAAAACTCAACATGTCCGGCTCATCGTTCAGTGATGGCAAGGCCGCTGACCTGCTCGAAAACTTTGGGAACTCCACTCCCGAGGGTGTCAAGACAGTCCACACCAACACTTACCCAGCCATTTCCCCTTCTCGTCCCGAGGTGAGCCAGGCTGGAAGGACTGCGCTCATCACTGGGGCGTCCGCCGGCATTGGGTTCGGCATCGCTCGCTCCTACGCCCAGGCGTCAGTTTCGAGACTGATCCTAACCGGTCGTCGCCGCGACGTCCTTGAAGCCTCAGTGGCCGAGCTCGCAGCCGAGTTTCCGAAGACCGAGTTCCTCCCCCGCGTCTGTGACGTTGCCAGTCTCGACGAGACAGCCGCGCTCTGGTCAGGTCTTCGCGCCGATGGCATCGCCGTCGACGTCCTGGTGCTGAACGCCGCCAGGTTCGGCACTACCGATCCCATAATCACCTACAACCTCGACAGCCTCTGGTCCGAGTATGTGACCAACGTCAGGTCGCAGCTGGATTTTGCACAGCGGTTCCAGGCCCAGGAGGGGTTCGAGAACAAGCAGAAGGTCAGAAAAACCCATGCCGTCCCGCGGTGGCGGTGGCCCCATCGCTGACTCGTCACTTGACAAAGTTCCTCGTGTACATCTCCTCGGCCGTTATCCACAGCCGTGCCTTGGCCAAGTCGCTACCCTCGTACGTTTTGACGAAGCAGGCCGGCCACCTCGCAATTCAGACGCTCGCCGATGCCGCGGACCCCAAGAAGCTCCAGATCGTCAGCTACCACCCTGGGTCGATCCTCTCCGAGACGGCCAGGAACGCCGGCATGTCTGAGGGGGATATTCCTTTCGATAACAGTAAGTATCCCATACCCCGGCGACGCAAGTCTTTGGTCGTGCAGTATTGCAAGCTTTTCAGTTGCTGATGGATTCGTGATCAACAGTTAAGCTGCCTTCGGACTACGGCGTCTGGGCGGCATCCGAAGAGGCTGCGTTCCTGCATGGCCGATTTGTTTGGGCTGCGTGGGACCTGGACGAGGTGCGGTCTGGAGAGTCGCAGAAGCGCATCAAGAGTGATCCCAACCACTTGACCTTCCGCTTGGTGGGCCTGTAGAGCGATGGAGTTCCACGGCTTGGTTAGACCGATAGATGCTCGTGCAGATGAATAGATGACGCTTAAGATGGACTAGGCCTGGATTTTGGCAGGTAATAAACGCTGATCCCAGAGAAATGTGAAGTTGTTGGCACCAGTGGATGATGACAGGCCGGCATGGGGGAGGCCAGGAAGCAGGGAGGGAACAGGGGCCTGGGCCAATGGCATGTGACGAAGTATGTAGTAACCGATACGGAAGAATATCTCTCTAAAGGTGCCATTAAGCTTGGCCTGCTGTTAACCATGTTAAACACCTATCAGCTTATCGAAGACTCATTTTCTGGCTCCGTCATCATCACTTGACTTTCTCTTCTGTAGCATTTGCTCTTTCCTTCCGTCATCTTGCGCTCGAGTATCAATACCCGGCAATCCGGGGTGTTCTCTCAGCCATGCTTCACCCTTGAAGAAATAAAAGAGGCATTCCATCGCCATCACAATGCGCAGCCTTCGAGCTACACCCATAAGCCGGGCGGGCCGCGACTGGGCCAGACCTCTGCAATGCAGCTCGGCATCACCATGGGTGGTCTCCCCATGGCGTCTCTATTCGACTTCCTCGACTTCCTCGACTTCCTCGCCTTCTTCGCGCGCAACCGACATTCGCGATGTGTACTCACTTCCCGACCGAATCACACCTAATTACCGCGAGCCCCGATCTTCCAACTCCGGACTTCTTTCCCTCCACTGGCCAAAACCTCCACGCAACATCCTCCTCATGCCCAAGTTGCGGTCGCCTCAGGTCCTCCGAGCCACTGTTGACTTCGCGAAACATTTGAAGAGCACATACCCGGGCCTCAACTTGATCTTCGAGCCCCGCGTAGCTCAGATGGTCCATGAGCAGCTTGACTTCCCCATACACACGTGCGACCCCTCCCACTTCCCCGACAAGATCGACATGATCACGACCCTCGGCGGCGACGGCACCATCCTGCGTGCTGCCAGCCACTTCAGCGTCTTCTCGTCGGTGCCACCGATCCTGGCATTCAACTTCGGAACGATCGGCTTCCTGGCTGAGTGGAAATTCGAAGAATACAAGCGCGCGTGGAGGGAGGCCTACATGTCCGGCAGCAGAGTCCCGCACCAGGACTTGCTGACCCCGCACACCAGGGTCGCGACGGGCGAGAAGGCGCACGAGGCCGAGACAGACGCCGCCTCAGGCTGGCACGATGCGCCGGGCAAGAGCATGGGGCCGAGTCGGGCGTCGAAGATTCTACTTCGGCATAGGCTGCGCGTCGGTGTCTACGACCCCAATGGCCAGAACATCAACAGCCAGCTTCACCCGACCACCAAGTCGCAATCCCACCTCCCAGCGACGCCACCCGAGGACACAAAGCTCGCACACAAAGACTCGCCTCCGCAGATCCACGCACTGAATGAGATTCTCATTCACCGAGGTCCCAAACCCCACCTAGCCATCATCGACATCTATGTCAATAATCGTTTCCTCACTGAAGCCGTGGCCGACGGCATCCTCCTCAGCACGCCAACGGGGTCAACAGCATACAGCTTGAGTGCTGGTGGCTCCATCATCCACCCGCTCGTCAAGTCCCTGCTCATCACTCCCATCTGCCCCAGGAGTCTCAGTTTCCGACCTCTCGTTCTCCCTCTGAACACGCAGGTCACGCTGAAAGTCAGCAGCAAGAACCGAGACGGCGAACTCGAGGTCAGCATCGACGGCAAGCGCAGTGCCGGTGTGGGCATCGGCACCGAGATCCGCGTCGAAGGCGAAGCTGTTGGCGTCACCAAGGATGGCAGCTGGAAGGGCGGCGTGCCCTGCGTCATCTGCGGCCCCGGAAAAGGCGATTCTGCCGAGTACGACGACGACGGCTGGGTCGGTGGCCTGAATGGCCTCTTAATGTTCAACCACCCCATCGGACGGGGATGAAGTATTTCCAATGATACCCGTTCCGGCTCCTTTGTAGGTGCTGGAGCTCAATATTCCAAGTCATATCTTTGTACCAACTCCAATACCCACCAATTGTCACTGCCTCGTTTTCAACCAATGTTCGGGGGACGAGATAAAGGTCATTATCGCGTGACCCCCTATTTCTGAGTTTGTTCAGAGCTATCAAAGCCACGATGGACCAATCTTTGTCGCACCTTCACTGAGGCATTCCCCTGGTTCAAAGGGGGGAACGATGTTTTGAGCTACCTTCTTTGTCGTCAATCTGTCAATTCCAAGTAGACTCTCCCCATGTCGCCACCCCACCATCTTACCACGGACAGGTGCCAACCATCTTTGTGTCGTCCGCGAAATTCCTTCCAAGGTTCGAGTCGCGTCCTCGCTTTCTGACGATACCATTGTTAGAAACAAGGACACTAGCGGTGTCTCTTTCAAGATATTCGAGGGGGGATTTCGAGTCGCCATGTCATAAAAGTCGCATCGCCAACTGCTTACCCCGTGGGCTATCAACGGCATACATCAAAACGCCAAGTCGACACTGGACATACTTGAACAAAAGAATATGGCGGACGAAATCATTGCCGATCACGGCAACGACCAGAACGATGGCCAAAATGACAATGATCACAACCGCCACTTCTCGTTTCGGGCTATCCGGGCCGCCGTGGACGAGATATTTTCTGGACTTCGTCATCGCAAAGAGCGGCGAGAACGCAACCGACGGGAACGCAACCAACGTGCCGCTGACCTGGTACAACCACCTCCTCAACCCTCGCCCAGCATCTCAAATCGGAGCTTGCCACCCTTCATCCGCCACCCGGAGGCCCAGCAGGAATGGGTCACTTTGTGGGCTGAGAGCAACGAGGCTTGGAGGAGGTCGCGAGAAATGTACCGGTTGCCCGTTGAAATTGTACAGATGATCGCTGGACTCTTTATTGAATCTCAGCCTTCGGTCAAGTTTGTGACACTTCGTGGCGCATATCGTTGCAATTGTAACGGCGAGCAGAGGATCCAGCAGGTCAAGACCTGGACTGGAGACGGACAACAGCCTTATGGGGAGCATTGCTGGTGCCACATGCTGAACATCAACCTCCTCACCCTCGGCTCCACCCAGAGGCGGGATCTCCGGGAACACGAAGACGGTCTGGTTCGCTCTGAAGCGGTCGGTGTTCCGCCCTCCTACATCATCGAACAGGTCAGCTCTGGCCTTGGTGACTTCAACAGGGGCCTGATCGAGAAACCCTTGGTCGGCCAGAGCTGGCGCAATAATCGAGTGAACCAGAATTACGATGCACGACAATTCTTTTCCTATGGCTTTTTTCCGCCGCCGAATCGGATCCCGCCCGCGCGTCGTCTCCCCCGCTCCGAGGAAGCCCGCGATGTCCACGACCGCTCTCAGGAAGCTCGCGTGGAGCTCTACAAGCCAGGCGACAATATTGGTCTCTGGAAAGCCACCGATCTCTTCATGATCAAGTACCCCTACGTCCAGCCGGGGATGCCCTGGATCCACGACGACCACCGCATATGGATGCTCGACGACAGCTTCCACCGCATCAAACGAGCCGGCATGGAGCTCACCGAGTTTCGCAAGCTGGCGACTACCGACGACGTCAGAAGACTGTTCCGTAACATGGACCGCATGCTGATGTGGCGCAAGCTCCATGCGAAGGGCATCCGTCGCGGCGTGCCAGTCGGCGGCCCGGCTACCGTCATGAAAAACTTCACCCCCCCTTACATCAGATATCTGCAGCCCCCTCCCGACGAATCGCTGGACAACGACCAAATTCGAGTCCGCGCCTACAACGCGCGGCTGGACCTCGATCCGCATCGCTCCCTGTGCCTGACCCCGCCGGTCAAGTACTGGAGTTGGCTGCTGTCGGACGTCGAGGAGGAACAAATAGTGGAAATCCTCGAAAACCAGGTCCATATGATCGAGCAGGACATGCATACGCAGGGCATCGATCTTAATGAAGTGTCGGATCGGGCGATGCGGTTGGCTCAGGAGCGCATCTTCCTCCAGCTTGAGCAGTGCAGCATCGAGCAGATTGAGTACGACCGAGGCATGTACCACGCGTGGCGCCGGAATCGTCCGAACGGCGCAACGCGGTTCCTGTCCGATATCTTGTCGGGCTGTGACGATTTCTGGCTCGTCACGGACATGCGCAAAGTCCGGCCGGTTGGGTCAGAGAGTGATATTCAGGCGTACCTGAATTCCAATCCTGTGGTTGACCCGATAGATGCGGAGGTCTTGGAGGAGGACGATGAGGAGCCGCCTCCTGCTCCTGCTCCTGTGGGGAATGCTGCCGGCGATGGTAACGATGCTGTCAACGATGATGAAGACGACGAGAGCGAAGAGGAGGACGAGAAGCCGGAGGACATCGACCCCAACCGCTGTCCGTGCTGCATGTATACGCACAAGTCTTGGCCTCAACGCTTCAACGCCACGCGCGACACGGAGTATGTCGAGGTGCGTCTTTGCAGCGGCCGCAGTCTTTGGGAGATCGAGGATCTCAAGAGGTTGCGGAAAGAGCGCCAGTCCATCCTCGAGGCATGGCCCAAGGTCAGCCACACTGGAGAACCTTTCCGCCCGCCGCCACAGATCCGGTTCCTGACCGCCATGCCCCGCGAGGAACGCATCTGGTCGAAGCTATGGAACAAGTCTGTCGAGGATGGCGGCCAGGAGCTCGGGCCGATCGAAAACTACACCCCGAGCGGGACGAAGCGCGCTTTTAAGGACACCTACATCGAGCCCGACCCGGACCCTGAGGACCCTGAGGACCCTGAGGACCCTGAGAGCTCCGACGATGAGCAACCCGGGAGGCGCAAAGATCGCGAGGGTCGCGAGCCCCTGAGGAAGAGAATCCGCACCAAGGCTGCGGCTGGCGTGCGAGCTACCGGCCAATTCCTCGACCGCATGGACTGCGATTTCTCTAACCTCGTGGGGGCTGTCAGGCGTCACGGTCCATGGTCCCGCAACAAAAAGAACAGGCCTCCCCGGGCCGAGAACCAAGCTAATCGTCGCTCTTGGAACGATGATGGGCATGATGATCATGGTCAGGGCGGAAGCGACGGCGCGGAAAACACTCCAGTCAACTCTGGAAGCGATACCGGAGGCAAGGGCGGAGACGGCGGCGGAGGTAATGTTCAACATGGCCCAGGCGGTCAGGGTGGCAATGTGCCTGATGACGGCCCGGATCACGCTCGCCAGCCTCCTGGATACGAGCCAATCGAACAGACTGCAGAAATCCTTCGTATGCTGAGTATGGACATCGACCCTCAGGATATGACCGCCCAAGAAGCCCTCGCCCTCAATCAACAGATTCAACGTCACGTATATCGACAGATCAATGCCCTGGGCCTCGACCTTCCTGACCTACGCAACCCCAATCCGTCCCCACCGGACAATCCAGGCCAAAATGTTGACCCCCTTTCGAACGCAAATCTTCTCAGGCAGGAATGGAACCCGTCGCCGCTCGAGGTTCTGTCCCTCGGCAACGTTCGGAATCGCTACCGCCGCACAAGTGCCATGCAGGTCGTTTTCAGGGGCAACTGCAGGCCGCACCAGTTCAGGCAGTACGTCTGGGAAATCTTGACCCAGGAGAACGACATGCTGCTGGACATGCACTTCATGCCCTACCATACTGTCTGGCCGTATCCCGAGCCCCCTCCCGGTCCCTGGCCGTTCTTCATGGATGCCCATCCTGCCTTCCTGGCTAACATGATCCTGCGCCATCAGCCGCAGCCTTGGCCCCCGGCGCCACCTCCGGCCGGGCCTCCCCAGGGGCCTCCCCCTCCGCCTGCACCTCTACCGCCCCCGCCTGCTAATCCTGGCATCGCCCCTTAGAGGACCTCCAGAATGATACCTATCTCTTCAAGAAGGTTCGGCCCGTCTACTTGATTCCGCTTTCATTGCCAACTTGTCTTCGTTCAAGCTCCTCCGCTTCCCAATGACAAGGAAGGCGTGGATGATGGCGAGTAGCGAACGGTGGAAGCAAAATACACCAGGGTCTCGAACAGCTGGTCCGGAAAGTCTTGAGGTTTGTCTGTGACTTGAATCTGATAGAATGATTTTGTTTGGGTGTAAATGTCTGTCTTTGCATATTTGTTTAGGTGTCAGTACTGTCCAATTATACTTTTGCTTAAGGGACATGAGTTGAACGACCCGCTTCTGTACTCCTGCCTTTCCGAGGCGTGTTGTCAAGATTTATATCCACTGCTTGTTTCCAAACTGCGAGACAAACGCACCACCGAACCCGCCCTCAATGCTGGCCTTCTCAAATGTCGAAGTGACAAGTTTGACGGATTCCTCTGGAGTGAGTGGGCCCTTGAAGTCAGGCGCGTAGGCTGGAAGCTTGTCCGTGAATGATGCGAAGCCCTTGAGCTGTTCTGGAGTGGCTGCGGGCATCCATTAATAAAATGACCACATGTCAACCCTGAAGGCAGGGATACGTACCATCCGAATAGCGGCCTACCTCCACCAGGCCCGGGCTAATACTCAAGAAGAGCACACCATCTTTCTTGTACTGCGTACTGAACTTGGACATGATGGCGTTCATGGCCGCCTTGGAAGCAGTATACAACGGGCTCGTATCGACGTCCAAAGCATTGGTAAAGTCGAGGTCGGCGTGACCGGAGGAAAGAAAGACGACCTTCTTGACCTTGCCCTTCAAAACAAAGGGGAGAAAGAGGTGGATGAGGTGAATGTTGCCAACGACATTCGTCTGCCACAACTCCAATCCAACAGCCTCGAGCTCCTCGGGCTTGCCGCTCCTGTTGAACAAATAGCGTTAAGTACATAGCAGCTAAGATAATAGCCAAAGGGCAGTACACTTACAGGTCACCGATGGGCCCGTAGACGTCGAACAAGGGCACTATACCTCCGTTGGCAATCAGGTAGTCGACGCCGCGGTCGCCAACGATCTCTGCAGTGTCGGCAGCCGCCTGCTTCAGGCTGGCGTACGCGGTGAGGTCTGCATGGAGGATGTGGACATTGGGACGGCTGCCTAGCTCTTCCGCTACCTTCTTCTCGGTTCCAGCCTTGTCGCGGACCAGGCCAACGACAAGGTTGTTCGAGTCTTCCGAGAACTGCTTGAGAAACTCGAACTAAACTGGATTAAGCACATGTGGTGCGCAGCTTAATAGCTAGGAGGCGGACTCACCCCGATTCCCTTGGACACTCCGGTGACGACGTACACGGACATTGTGGACAACAATTCTAAGCTCGAATGGCTTGATTGAAATTGAACACCATGACAGAGGCCAGGATCTGAGTAGCGGTGCTCGCTTCATGATATAACGGGCAGTTCATTTGTTCCTGCTTATCAAGCTCGGAGCGTTAATCTCCCGCGCCACGCAGGCATCCAACCAACGGGCCTTGGCGTCATCCATGCCGCACATGTCACACCATAGAGAGTGTGTAGAATGGCCGCAACCAGTTGGGAATCAATCCGTCATTTACCAGTCACATCAAAGTACCAACATGTTACAAAAGATCAATCGAAGAGGCGGGGCAATTGGCGCGGGGTGAGGATGAAGTGGGGGTCATGCAGCTCTATTTATCCTGTCACCAACAGGGGAGCTGAGACATATTTATAAACTTGCCATTTATTGCGATCTGATGTCACACTGCATAATATGCGCCCATGTCGGACTGGACTATCAATCGGATCAGATCCAGCCCCGGGTTCATCTTCCGAGATGAAGTAGGTGTCTTTGTACACCTCTCTCGAGGAAATATCAAAGGCCTAGCGCTGTTAAGGTGTCGTCATCACTCGACATGCTGAAGTTGGAGAGGGCTTCGCATGATTCTTTTTTATTAGCAAACGAATGATGATTCCTGTTCAATGAATGAACGTATGTTCGAAATGACTTCCGTAAGCGTATTGCTGGTTATGACCCAGCCTGCGAGCCCCCAAGTGCAACGAAGAATCCCGGCTCTGGGCAGCCTTCGAGGAGACGAATTTAGCGGTCTCCACCATCAACACGGGGAATTGATCGGATCGAACAGTACTGGTACCGATAATAAACCCCACTTCAGTGCGTATGCATGTGCTGCATCAAGGGGGATTCGAGGCAACTATGCACAAGCCTGCAAGACCGAATTGTTAATCAAGATTATTGCCGGCTTGGATGATCTGTCACGTACCCAAATTCCGTCGAGTCCTTTCATCAGCTTGCCATGCCGGGCATCTGCCAGCATTCTGGTCAATGGAACGAGTCATTACTTAACTGTTTTGATCAAGCTGCAGAAGAGCTGGAGATAGTATCTCTCCTCGACTTTCTTCTCATTGCGCAAGACAGTCCCATTTTACTTCTTCCCATCTCTTGAGATCACCTAGGTCACCACTGAGCCTTCCTATCACATCGAAAGAATGTCTTCCACTACGTCAAGCCAACTCCCTAACGAATACAAGGGGCTTTACTTCACCTCGCCATCTACTCCCCCTGAGATTACATCCTTTCCTACGCCTACCGTAGATGCCGGGTCAGTGATCGTCAAGCCCTTGTACTGTTGGATTCCAGGGTACATCAACGACGTCTACTCTAAGGATAACCCACGCCAATATCCTGTCCCCTTCCCCGTCATCGGCGGCACCAACGCCGTAGGCCGTGTCGTCGCCGTTCCCCCAGATGCAGCCAAGTTGAAAGTCGGCGACCTCGTGGTCGTCGACCCTACGATTCACCCACGCGACGACCCGAGCCAAATCATGCTCCTAGCGCTACTTGCCGCCACAGGCGAGACGCAAGCACTTGCGAAGGATGTCTGGCATCACGGCACCTGGGCCGAGCTTGTCAAAGCCCCCATCGAGTCTGTGCATCGCTTCGACGAGGCGGCCTTGCAGAAACACGGTGTCCACCCCCGTGACCTCGTCTTCTTCGGACAGATGGTCGTTCCCTACGGTGGCCTCCGGGACGTCAACCTGATCGCGGGCGAGACCGTCTTGATCAGTCCGGCGACCGGCAACTTCGGCGGCGCGGCCGTGCACGTCGCTCTCGCCATGGGAGCCCGCGTTATCGCCATGGGCCGCAACGAGAAGGTCCTGGAAGAGCTCAAGAACCTGGCGCCGGGACGGGTCGAGACGGTCAAGATTAGCGGCAGTTTGGAGACGGACCTTTCCGAGATCTCGAAATTTGGCCCTGTCGATGTCTTCCTCGACTTGACCCCGCAGACTGTGACGAACATCAACCACATCCGCGCAGGTCTGTTCTCTGTCCAAGCCGGTGGACGCGTGAACCTGATGAGCGGCGTCCCCGAGATTCCAATCCCCGCCCCGCTTCTCCAGCTCAGGGGCATCACCATTCGGGCGACAATGATGTCTACTTGGAGTCAACAGGAGGATCTCGTTAAGCTAGTGCATTCGGGCGTTTTGAAGCTGGGCGAGAAAGCGGGTCTGAAGATTCAAGGGGCTTTCAAGCTGGAGGACTTTGCCAAAGCCTTGGAAACAGCGGAGAAGGAGTCTAGTGCCGGTCGATCCGTCGCATTCACCCCGAATGAAGAGTAGTGGGCACGGTATAGAGAATTTTCAATGTACCCTCTTTCAAGGTAGCATCCTCCTTTGATCTAAGCACTTCTGTTCCCTATGACCGGACGCCTCTTGGGGGTCTGATACGAACTCTCTAAGACCAGCCGTCATTGCTCCATGCCGGAAGATCTAGCCCCTATATCACCCCTCATCAATCGACAATGATCAAGTCTTCGTCCAGAGCTGGTGTACCCGCCGTTCCTTCCCTTCGCCTCCATAACTCATCATGACTGTCTAGATAGTGGTTTTAATATTGAGGCAGGTGGAGAGTGCCTAGCCCACCCATTGCTTCGACGGATCTTTAAACTCGTCTCGGGTTGCTTACAGCGCCGCCACAAATGCTGGAATCAACGAGAAACTTCCCAGGGAAGGCGCCTTTATCACTGCTTGTTCTGTGTAGGCCGTGCACTGCTCGTGGCAGGATGTCCATCACCGCGCGGTTGAGGTAGATTAGGTGCCTCTCACAACGACTTCATCAAAGATGGGGCACAAGGCTAGGACGTTGGGATGGAGGGGCTCTCCATGTCATATGGCACTACTAGATCCTCTGGAGACTCTTCAGTATCTAAATGTTCGTCTCCGAATTCAACTGCGATGAAGCGAGTTCTTAGAAGACCCCGACAGAGCCCTCACACAGGCAATACCATCTCAAGTATCCAAGGACGCATTCTACGAGATAGCCGGCCTCACTAGGGTCCCTAAATTGAGAAGCTTTGTCCGGAACGCCGTGATACAGGATATGCAATTCAACACGTAACTTGGGACACCAACGGTAAAATACAACTCCGCCTTGGGTTGCACCACAGGTCCAATAAAGCCGTCTCCGTGAAAGGTTGCAGTGCAGCTGTCGGTCATTGATGTATCTGCGCCTCGAGCTTAAAGAAGATTCGATCTCCGATGTCGTTCGAGCCTCTACTAGTATATAATGGACAAACACGCGCGACTCATGTTTTAAATTGCTCTCTAACGTTTATTTTCACCATCTCATGCCATCATACCGTCCTACAGAGAGGCCCGCCGTTCAAAAAAGCAAGACGTGGAAATGGCCGCGTTCTGCTCTCCGTTTTATTCAGCAACGATGGGGTTGTAGAAGCGGAAGCGGTTGTCAGGGTCGTACCGAGCCTTGAGGCTCTGTAGCTTCTCGATGCGCCAGCTCTCGTGGCCGTACCGTTCCTCGAGGGTCTCGAAGCCGGTGGCGTAGTTGACGTAGGCGTTAACGGTGCGACCCGGCTGGCCGGCGTTCCACTGGTCGCGGACCTCTGCGGCCCAGGCCCAGGCCGCCTCCTGGCGGGCGCTATCGCCGTGCGCCACAGCCGCGTTGAAGAACATCAGGTGGCGGTCGTCACGGAAGGGGTAGGCCGAACGCGCGGGGTCCACGGCCTCGACCCCCGCTGTCGAATAGCCTTCGTGCATGATGCCCGTCACGGCTGCGAGTTCTGCGTTTTCAGCCGCGCGTCGTTTGAATCCATCGTATATGAGGCGTTCGGCCGTCAGGTTGTAGACCTGCAGACCTGCGGTCGACGTGATGTGTATGCTGCCATGCTGGCAGATGGGGTCGGACATGCTAGTGCCCTGCGCGTGGGGGATCTCCGAGTAAGGCAAGTCGCCGAATTCCTCGTAGGTGGCCCCTAGAGCATTGAAGGGGGCGAGATGTTTCTCGGCGTCCTCGGCGCTCCCGCGGTAGGCAAAAGTCCAAAAGATAACGGGCTCCTCACTGGTTATGGTGGAGTTCATGAGAAAAGTTCCGACGTTGAAGGCCATGTCGATGGGAGTAGAGCCGTTGCCATGGAACTTGTTGAAAGTATCAAAGACCAGCTCCAGCTGTTCGCCACGCCAGACGTAGTTGTGGTAATGCCAGGTGTCAGGGCCCCGGGGAAAGATGTTCATCTCGTAACCCGTGACGATGCCGAAATTGTGACCTGCCCCTTTCATACCCCAGAGAAGATCGCTGTGGCTCGTTGCATTGACGCGGATGGGGGTGCCATCGGCCAACACAACGTTGAGCTGCAGGATATTGTCGCTAATCATGCCGTACAGACCTTCGTAGCGACCGTGGCCACCCCCAAGACCGGCACCCAGCATGCCAACGCACTCACACCCGCCAGTGGTGGTGACAAAGCCCTTGTCCCAAAGATATTGGATGACTTGACCCACAAGGGTACCGCCTCCAAGCCAGGCCGACCTACTGCAGGGTCGGATTGTGATGTTGTCGAGCTGCTGCATGCTGATCTGGATGCCACTAAATGCACCAAGACTTGCCGTCAGGCCGTGGCCGCCGCTTCGAGCCAAAAAGTCGATGCTGTTCGCGTTGCAATATTTGACCTTGGGAGTCAGTGTTAGCAGGCCGGATCGATCTCCCTTTTGAGGTAGAGGTCATATTTCTTACAATTGTTGCCACGTCTGATTCAGTTCCAGGCTCGATTACAACTTGAACGTTGGGCTTAGCAAAGTCCTGCCATCTGGAAGTGGCATCGTTGAAGCGGCCATCGTCCGAACCGAAGATGAGAGTGGTGTTGGAGACCTGGCCACCGAGCTCTTGTTGGACCTGGGTACTGTTCAAGTCACGACGGGTGGTCGCTTGTTTCTCAAAGTATCTGGGGATGCTGGCACCAGCTGCGAGAGTCGATAGCAGCCCAAGGTAACAAGATACCGAAATCACGGAAGCCCTCATTGTGAAATTCGTCTTGGTGATCACCCTGGCACGAAGTAGTATCAGGACTGTGGAGTGTGGTGCATCGGGGTTATTTGACTCGACTGTTCACTCAGCACCCAAGTGTCCCTGTGACGTTGGATACATGTATAATAGTCTGCAGATAGGTAGCTAATTGATGACTCAACTGTCTGACCATGCACCATCATATCACACCGGCTGTGCCTGCCATCAGGCAGCAGCGAAGTGCCTCGAAGGCTCAAGATGCTGGTAGAAACAGAATGCCTCAACGGGACCCGAGGTCTGTGTGGAGACATGTATCTGTTCAAGGGGGTGAGGGTTGGGGGCCGGTAGGCAGACAGGGGCCCTATGCAAAGCCGTGGAGACCATCAACAGGATCCTGGCGCTTATGGAGTCTGCATCAAGGATTGTGCAGCCACCCGTCCAGAGGGTGCGGGGCTGGAGTTCCGGTTCCCGACGTCTCACAGGACCTTCATCCTGGGGAAGCGAGATCCTTTTACCGCAGGTGGGTGCCGTCTCATCCAACAGACAGCGGTAATAAACTTGCCATTTCTAGATATTCGGTGTTACTTTGCATAAAGTGACCGTATGATCATGTCCGGTTCCTCGCGGGTACCTTGGGTGGGTCTCCATTCCATTACCTTCTTTCTGTTCACAGGACAACTAAACGCCTCGGCTTGAGGAAGCCTTCTTGGGTAAGATTGTTGTAGTTCCGGCCTTTCGGATTCACCTCCTCGTTTCTATGCAGGTAAGACGGAACGAGCTCCGTAAGGCAACTGAGAATCTCAGGCTAGACTACTACGCTTATACTATGTAATCATTCGTGCAGGTGTCCCGATCTGTTGCTCCGGGAATACCTTGGTCTGAAAGTGTCAGAAGATTCTCCATAGCAGGCATAGATGTTATGCCTCAGGATAAAGGTGATGAAAGGTCCGGCTTCTGGGCTTTAGTACTGCCAGAAAGCCCTTTCCAGTCCGATCCTCCGGTTGTTAGCTCTCTCGCAAATCACATACATCACTCATCATCATACGATTTTCCCCCATCATTGGCGACGCTGGCAGTCCTACAACAATTGTACCCATTGGAATCTGAATAATACCACTCCCTCTTCCGCCATGGATGAAGTCAAAGGCTACAACAAGCCACGTCATGGCCTTTTTCGCTTCATGCCAGGCGCGTGGGTTCCGTACGCCGAACTCATGCGTCTCGACCGTCAATCAGGATTCTGGGCCTTTTACTGGCACTACTTGATAGGACTTGGCTTCGCCATCAATATCCCGCCTTTCTCCAGCGATATTGATCTGAAAGCTCTTGTACTCCTCGCGGCGTACTTGGGACTATGGACTACCGTCTTCCGCGGCATCACCTGCACATGGAACGACAACCTGGATCAGGATTTTGATCGCCAGGTCGCTCGCTGCCGAGTGAGGCCCATCCCACGGGGTGCCGTCACAACGGGGCAGGCGCATTTCTTCACCGCCATACAGATTGCCGTTGGAACCTGCATCTTGTACCCCTTCAGCGATTCGACCATGATTCATGCCGTCGTAGACGGTGTTCTATTGTTTATATATCCCCTCCTGAAGCGTTGCACGAACTACCCCCAAGTCGAGCTGGGATTTGGGCTATCTTATGCCATATTTTTGGTAGCTGCGATGGTCGGGAAGGATCCGTTGAGGCCTCTGTTGGACCCGTCGTTGGATCTCTCAGCCCGTGTGTCCAAGGTCATCGAAGCACCCCTGGCCCAGTCGGCGGCATGTCTATACGTCGCTGGCATTATCTGGACTGTTATCTTTGACACCATTTACGCTCATCAAGATTACCTCGATGACCTGAAAGCCGGCGTCAAAGGACTCGCCGTACGCCTCGGAAGGAAGGGAACGAAGCCGGCCTGCTACATTGCGACTGCCGTGCAGCTTTACTTTCTGGTATTGGCGGGCCAACTGGCAGGGTTTGGCACACCATACTACGCCATATCGTGTGGCGTAACTGCTCTTCTGTTGACACGGATGATCTGGGTTGTCGATTTGGAAGATGGTGACAGTTGCGCTTGGGCGTTTGGCCCTGGAAGTGGTCAGGTCGGCACCGCAATCTCCGCTGGGCTTTTGGCCGACTTCTTTTCGAAAAAATATGGCTACTGACTGATCGGTCAGTGATGTTGTCGTTTGTGGATGTTAGCTTGGAGACGGAGTGGATACATGAAGCAAGCATCTTGACATCGGCTTCATCTTAGCAGTTGGTGGGCTGGGGTAATGGGGGTCCCCATAACGCTAAAAATCAATGTCTAATCCGTTTCAATAGCAGGTAGATACAGAGTATACGAGAATTATCGTGTAACTCATTGGAAAATTCAACACCATGATAAACTGCAAGACCTACTTGCTGGCCTGAATGTCCTGGTGCTCCAATTGACCACCTGGGTCTAGAAAAACGAGGCGGCGGAATCTTGTCGCTCTCACCTCCATAACCGACCCCCCAACCACCGCTGTCATGTGGCCCCAACCACGGATAGCATGCCATGAGATATGGAGATAGAATGGAATAGTATAACTAAATTCCTACTTGGTATTACTAGTTGGACACCAAAATTACATTCGGCGCAATGTGATAGACACAGACTGTTACTTGCTTATAGACCAGCCTCCAGACGAAAGACCCTTTGATGCATCGAACTTACCCAGCACAAACCATCACAATCAACTCTGGGGAACAGGTACCACAAAAGATGTATTCACTTTTGCTTCCATGAAGCGGGTTACTCAAGTCGATCACAGCTAAACAACAGTGACATTGACAGCTATCGTCTCAAGTATCAATAAGTCAGTCGAAGCTAGCGGTGACCCTGCTTCTTCTCTTTTGCCCTGCTACGTTCATGATAGTTCCATCCTCCAAGTATGTCGTATCGTAGCCGATACGGAAGGTAGACCGAGACGTATCAAGCCAGTCATTCTCATCCTTGAGGGCGGTCTGAATCCACTCCGGATCAGAGGCGAGGCTCTTCATGCTCTCCAAGTCGTAGACCCAGTACTCCAACACAAGATCGCAGTCGTTAACCTTCCACCCGGGCCGCAACTGATCTACCTCGGCCTGGAAGGCCGCGCCGACTTTGAGATCCGTCTTTTGCTAATTGTCAAATTCTGTCAGTGAACTCTCCTGTCAAGATAGCCGTCTCGCAATCACTTACAACTGCGTATTTCAAGATGTTGTGCTTTTTCATGATTGGAACCGCTCGAGGCAGAAATTGGTTAGTAAACCAGTGCAGAAATTCCTCCTCAGATACACCATCTTTACGGTGGTGTTCCACAGTGTACTTGATAGCGCGGCCTGTTGTCTTTGGCAGACAAGAGGTTACCCCGTGCATGACCATCCTGACTGAGAGCGATGTAAAACGTGAAAAACCAAGTCTTCTTTTTCACCTCACTGTAGTGCGCGGTGGTCCAGCAGGGTAATGTAGGCGTAATCAGGCAGGGGCCAAAGACGACAGCAGGCAGGAAGTGAAACCGAGGAAGAAGGGAAACGCCCTTTTCCAAAAGATGGAGAGCCAGGCAGGTGGCAAACGCGCACCACCTTGCTGGCTAAGCTTCAGCTTACGTTTCTTGGGATCATACAGCGGGAGCTGGCATGGTCCTGTGCCGAGAAGTGTCCGGGTCCGAGACGCCCCGCTGTTAGGTAGGCGAATGTTCAGCACTAATGGATCCCTTGCCGTACTCCGGTGGTCCTAATGTGGGATATGGGTCGTGCCGAGCCGAATCCCCGCCTGCGCCAACTGACCCCGCATACATATCGGACACACTCGCGCCCCAGTCTTTTTCGATGTATCGTAACATCCAGATACTTTTCGCCTGACCGGTAAGGAGATGGATCAAATCGAATGATCGCCAGGTCTGCCTGAGGTCTTTCTGCATACGCTGTGTGTCTCGTGTCAGAGGGGCTTTGAGGCAAGGTGTGCGCCGCGAGCCTGCATGGCAAGATAATAACGCCGAGCTTAGCAAACGAAGACTTTGTCCGGCAGCGCCTGTGAGGATATGATTGCCACGATGGTGCTTTAATGGGTGTGTATGTATCATCTTGGTCTATGATTGGGCCGGCTGGATGATCGTCGACCTCATCTTATGGGCACAGCTGCGTACTACATTCAGCCCTAGTCACAATACCATGCACCCGTTCGTGGGCCTATCAACACCTAGCCCAGATATCGTAAGTCCGGGAGCTCTAGGAGATACCCACTATCCATATCGTGAGCACCACCCTGTGCTTCGGAGTCCATATTGAGGTATATTGACGGACCGAGCGGGAAGACGGCAAATGCAGTTATAGCTCGGCACTGACCTCATAAGCCTGCGGCTTACTGACTCGGATGCGCGGCAAGGATAGAGTGGTGTCTACGCCTCGGGCCGACATTCAATAGATAAACCTACTCCTCGGCTGCGTCCCGCATGTCAGATCCTGCCGGGGCTGTGATGCGAAGATCCTACAGGGCCACGAGTTCGTCTACATAATTGCGTAGACAACAAAAACATGTACCTGTACCGCGGAGGTGGTATTAGCAACCTATTCAAGAACAGCACATGCCTATACTCTGGAGAGGGGTCATCAGAACCCCTCACTTGTGATAGATAAGAGAGAGGATAGTGATGGAAATCACAGATCAAAGAGCTGAACACAAGAAGACATGATCATTTATCAACTTGCCAGTTTTGAGGAAACGGGGTTACACTGCATAATACGAGCCCGCGCGTCATTGTAAAGGACGTGGGCAGTGCAACCGCCCCCAATCAAACTGACCCCAATCAAGCGTTCTCATTGGCCACATTGCTTCGCATCCTACAAGAGGTCTTCGGTGTTTCTCTTGATGCTTTCCTCCAAGCTTGTCCATCTGTCCTGGCCCATTTCGCGCAATAAGGCCTCAGCTCGCTTACGAGGCACAATATCGCTCAAATCTTTCTCGGCCCGGAAGTCGGCGGGAAAGCTACGGCTCGGATAGAGTTTCCGGAGGATGGCCAGAGCACCATCCGCGTTCACCGGCTCAGCGAAGGCGAAGACACGCTCGGACTGAACACCAGGGTGAATGACGGCAGCGACGTGCAGTAAGGCGGTATCCTGCACATCGACAAAGTACTCTGGGACTCGGGTCAGCGCCTGTTATTCTGCCTCCCTTTTTTGGTGTACGTTAGTGGGACTTACGAGGTGTAATGCCTCCTAGGTAGTTGGCGTTTCCCTTGAAGAGCTCTGCAACTATTGATGAAGTGGAGGGGTGGCCTTGGTTGGCGAAGTCGAGGCTCGCGCCGAAGTTGATGTTGGGCAGAATGGTGTTCAAGGTGAAGCCAGGATTCTTCTTTTCCATGAACTTCCAAGCTTCTTTTTCCGACAAGGTCTTGCTGGCGCCGTAAACAGGCAATGCGCGCTCCGGTTCATAGGGCGGGTCGCGGTACGCCACCTCCACAGCCTCGTCGTTCCATGTATCGGTGGTGACCTTCAGCGGGTTGTTGGGCTTTGGGATCAAGGCGGCAGAGGAAGAAGATGTGAGGACGAAGCGCTTCACACTTGACTCCTGAGCGGCTGCTTCCAGCGCGTTGATTGTTCCCGCAATAGTCCCCGGAATCACCTTGTAAGGATCCGGGTCCAGGGAGAAAATGGCTGCCGTGTGAACGACAGCGGAGACGCCCTTGACGGCTTGAATATAGGCGCCATGGGCCTCCATATCCGGCACAGAAATCAATTCGAAGTTGCCTAGGCCATACTTTTCGTTGAATAGGGTGTTGATCCAAGCATTCTTCTCCAGGCTACGCGTCGTACCGCGAACCTTGTAACCGAGCTTGAGAAACTGGTCTGCGATGTTAGATCCAATAAAGCCGTTGACGCCCGTAATGAGCACCGTCGAGCCTTTAGCGACAACAAACTGCTCGGTTGGGAGAGACATGATTTTTACCAGCCGCAGGATAGAAAGTGAGTGAAACGTAGATGAAGGGATACAAGTGCCAGGGATGGGCGATAGATTATTTAAATACAGATACAAGAGGTAGAAAGGTACACAGGAGCTTAGGTATGCAAGATGACACCTCAAGTAGAAGCGGGGAATATCACATCACGTCCAAGTCATGCAAGTGCACGGTATTATCCGAAAACGCTCTCAAGTCTCAATTGATCCAACGAGCCCGTGTGACGGCCGGTATATTAAAGTGCAATGACGAAGCACTATTCAAACATTGGTGTTATTCTTCATGCAAGTTATAACTGGAACATATCCTCAATGACGTATGGGAACAAGATGTGGTTCAAATTGTGTGACCCATTGCTTAATGCCTCAATTTGATATGCTATTTACTACGATGATCTCCCTAATAAGTGGCTGGACGCTTCACGAATTTCTGGTGTACTCGGGGTACGACTTCTCATACCTGAGTTTCACAATGGGTTAGCGAACTCCCGCATACGCATAAGACAGCAGATCTCGGGAATCATGGGGTTGGCCATATGCTTACCCTAATACCCTCTCCGCGAACAAGGCAAGTCCGTAGTGTACCCAACTCAACAACCAGACCGGCATCCAATTCAGGAACGGCGGGCACAGGAGGGAGGATGCGTTTTCAGTAAACAGAATGATTTGGAGAACGGACGGCTTCAGGCCAGCCTTGAGACAATCGTCGACGTAGCCAGAAAGGTTGCGCAGGAAGTTCACGTCAAGAATATGGTCACTATCCTTGCAGGGATCGAGCCAGACGGAGAACACGAGATTTTCCGTAGCTGACTTGTGAGACCAGAATCTATGGCTACAAGTCCAAGGCGGCGTTTGGTTAGTCAAAATGACTCTCGAAGCACGTGCGTGGGACAACTTGTCTGTCGGGTCTCAACTTACCGCGTGCCGGCGGGGATATGCAAGACTCCGTCATCCTTGGTGACGGCGTATTCCACCCCATTCTTGACTGCACCCAATACACCCTGCTCGACTTTGAAGTATTCGTCCTGTAAACGATGTATGTGTCTGCCATGCCAACTAATCAGATTCGTTCCGTGACTATCATGATCTGATCTTTTCCACTTACAGAGGAGGCCCACTCAGTCCAGCGCGAACGAGCGGGCTCTCAATGTAGTGCGTCTCTCTGACGACCCAAAGCCCATCAGCCTTTGAGAGAGGCTCGTACAGCGCTGCATTCCCAAGATGGGGAAACGATGTTTGAGCGTTGTTTGTGGTGCGCTGCTGCGGTCGCGACGAGAGCCATTGCTGCCACGCCCACACCATCTTGGAAATGATCTAAAGAGGAGACGGAGAAAGAGATTCTGGACTACAAGCTAGTCATACGGCAGAGACAGACTGTGGTGCCTGGTTGCTTTCATGAGGAGGTCGGTGTTACATACGGCTTTTAAGCGGTATACGTCATCCCATAGACTTTCTGCGTGCTCGCACCTAGTAAGCTCTATGTACACCGCATGCCGCGGGGATGCTACCCCAAAGCTGGCTGGCCATCTGAATTGCATGGCCGCTGAAACAGTCATCCCCAGGAGGACTGCCAAGAGGTGAGATTGTGAAGTAGAGTACATTAGTGTGGGGTGGCCTTTTTAACCGATCAGCGTGCATCCGGCTTGAAGATCCGGGCGCCACTAGCACGTGCCGCTGACATGCATAGATCCAGATCTCATTAGACCTGACCTCTCGCAGTAGTGTGGACGGTCCCCCGCGTCGATCCCGCTTTCCATTCGAAGCTAAATTTGGCTGCTAAGGGAGACTTGCCTCACAGCGCTGTTTCGGTCCCAACTGCATAATCATTTGCAAGTACCCACACACACCGGTCTTCCCGTCAACCGGCCTACCCATCGAATACTTTCCTCAGTCATGCAG
The DNA here is from genome assembly GCA_002851755.1 of Verticillium zaregamsianum. Taxonomy (NCBI): domain Eukaryota; kingdom Fungi; phylum Ascomycota; class Sordariomycetes; order Glomerellales; family Plectosphaerellaceae; genus Verticillium; species Verticillium zaregamsianum. The sequence continues at coordinate 2,471,288 of NMXM01000011.1, read as the reverse complement.
GCCGTAGAGAGGATAGTTACCTCGGTGTAATTTTTCGATTTTGCCTGTCCATCGTACATAAGCGCTTACACACCGGTCTACCCGTCGAATCCTTGACTCATTCATGCATGTCATTGGGGGATAGTTACCTCGGTATGCTTTTCCGATTTTACCTACATAATCGTACAGATGTACTCACACACACGGGTCTACCCGTCCACCGATGGAATCCTTGCCTAAGCGAAGTAGGTGAGCTATGCAGGGCAGCCTAGATAACGGCGAAGTCAGGATGGACGGAATGACTGGCCCCTGCTTCCACCCTGCCTTCCCGCCAATCACTCCTGTAAACAGCTTCATGACACCATCCCTCCCAGAGCTCCTCCTGCCTGAAGGTGGTGGTGGCGGAAAGTGTCGGCGGCGAACGGGGTGTATGGAACGGAACGAATGGTCTCCCGCGGAACGGAGCAGGGCAAATGGAAGGGAAAGCAAAAGATCCCATTCACAGCTCTACTAACGTGCTTCAGAATCACGCGCCAGCTCGTAATGCAATGTAACGCTGAAGCCACCGAAAAAGTAAGTTTATGGATATAATAGCAGTGCTACTAGCTCTAATGTTCTCCAAGGTAGTTTCCGTCTACCTTCTATGGACTTCGGTTATTCAAATACGACTGATCAGTGGCCATGCGGGAAAGTCGCGTGATAACGACACCTATCGGTTGTGCTACATGCCAAGGTAGGTAGAGGACCTGGGAAACAAGAAAGAAGACCCCTAACCCGGTCAGGTCATGCCATCAGCTGCGATCGCACCAGACCAAGAAAAGCCTGTACGAGCTGCGCTGGATCCAACCGGAAATGTTCGCGGTACGGTCTCAGGCTCTCCTGGCCGCGCCCAAACGATCTCCGGCGTGCTGCCGTCTCCCAGTCGGCTCCGCGGTTCTCCTCGCTTCCCACGACGGGCCGGATCTCCGATGCACGGTTTGTCCACACGTCGCATTGGGATATTGAGTTGTATCACAACTTGAAAAGCTCTGTTCCGGGGCGAAACCTGTCCTTGCTTGGTGTTCCGATTTTCTGGAACCCATCTAAGATTGAGGCTCTTGACCAAGACCTCTTAGAGTACTGTACGTTTCATGAAGCATAGCCATCTACGGTCTTCATCAGTGTTGGGACATGCTAACAGCTTCATGTGCACCACCCGTAGTTTGCTGTGTAGCTTCCGCGTCCCTTGCTACCTTTGGCTACGACACCACCGCCCTCGGGAACATCCTGGTCCGAATTGTCCTGCAAGGGGAGACGGCCACGGCTGCGGCAGTGTTCCAGGCGTTGCTGGCGTTTTCCTCGCTACATCGCTACGGGTTACAGTCCCAAGCCCTGGAGCTGAAAGTCGATGCACTAGGAAGCTTGGCAAAAGGACAAGCAGCGCCAAGTCTTGGCGCGAATGTGATGCAGCATACCGCCACAGGAATGCTGCTTTGTTCGTTTGAAGTCCACCAATCGTCTTACACTTCAGGTGACTGGGCGTTCTACCTCAGCGGTGTCAAGACAGTCCTGAACGCGTCCTCTATCAAGTCACTACGTCAGCTTGGCTCCGATATGGCCGTCTTGCTGGACTGGGTGCACTACCACGATGTTCTCGCTCGTTTCTCCCTACTACACTGGAAAAGGGAAGGGGCTCCGGAGCTCCCGCCGACCCCAAGAGACCTCTTTTGTTCACGGGTTTGTCACGACCAAGGCTGCGTGAGTCTATCAAGTTTAAGTCTGACATCTGAACATTTCAGGTATCCAATCTGCCACCGCCGATATTCTCCATGCTAAATCTACTGTCCCAAGTATGCGATACGGTATCAGGCGGCGCAATGCCGCCAGAAATCAGCGGCAACGCGGATGATTACAAGAGTTTTCTGGAAGTACTGGATTGGAGAATTAGGAGCCTCCCGATACCAAAGGTCCCAGATAATGGTGATCATGCTTCGGATGATGCGGCCTTAGTAATGCAGCTTTACCAGCTCGCTATACTATTGTTTCTCAGCCGAAGCTTCGAAGGTCTAATCGACCAACCCATGAGAACTCAACAGCACATCGACCAAGCCTTCGATATCCTCCCCCGACTGAGATTTTGTAAACAGCAGTTTCCCATTCACGTCATCGGCTGTGAGGCGCGAACGGATGAGCACCGGGCCGCCGTCCTGGATGTCATCTCTAGGACAGAGAAGATGAATTCCTCGCGATCTTTGAACTATTGTAAGAGAATATTGCATGCTGTCTGGGCCCAGGACGACCTTGCGGAGGGGAATAACATTAGCTACGTCGATAAGTTGACCTCCGTTATGAGTCATTGTTTGATAGTTCCTAGTTTTGTATGACTAGTTTCATTGTATAGAAGATAGAACTTACTACGACGGCGCCCCAAGCGGATAAATACTGAAACAATGCTTTGCAAATACCGAAATTGAACTATTGCGCTGCCTCGGATTGTACAGGAGATTCTGGATGCAACTAGTTTACGATGTACCGATAGGGGGCTTCTAATTTCGGAGAGTCCGCAGGATCCAGAGCACAGGATAAGCAGAATGGGCTTCTTTGAAATCAAAGATGTCGAGAGAATCCTTCTTTCAGGATGGCGGGACCTGCACGCTAAGCAAGGGTGGCCATTGATGTGGGCTTGCATATTCGGCTATCAATTCGGCAGCCGGGCCTACCCCAGGTCAACCAAGGGATCAAAGTACCACGGTCTTTCATTCTGGTATCTTGGCTGCAGATATTCTGACGTCAGCATTCCAACATAAAAACTCCCGACACCCCATGATCTTTCCAAGGTCCGTCGGGAACAACAGAAATCATCACGCTTTTTTCAACATGGCGGAGACGCGTGATTCACGGCCCGTACTCTCTATCCTTATTGTGGGCTGCGGTCTCAGTGGACTGGCTTCCGCATTGGCTCTTGGTCAAGCTGGTCACCGTGTGACAGTGTTTGAGCGTAGTGTTGAACTACAAGAAGTAACGTCATATTTTCCATGTATAAGATGACCAGCCTTTCTAACAAAGCTCAACAGATTGGTGCTGGAATACAATTGTCACCGAATGCAACGCGTTTGCTTCAACACTGGGGCGTCCTCGAGGAGGTCCTTAAGTATGCTGACCAACTAGAGGCCGGGGTTTTCCGCTCCTACCGAGGAGATGTGCTTTCGCAGTCACCGCCTGTATCTCATCCGAATCTGGTCAGCGAGGCCCCTTACATCGTGATCCACCGTGCGGACCTTCTGAGAGCGTTGCTGTCGGGAACGGGGAAGCATGAGATAGAGATCAAGCTGGGCAGCGAAGTCAAAGAGATCGACTTTGACAAGCCCTCCCTACGCCTCTCCACAGGGGAAGTCTACGGAGCAGACTTGATCCTAGGTGCGGACGGAGAGAGGTCCCGTTGCAGGGCTAGCCTGTTGGGCCGTGAGGACCCTCCTTACAGTCCCGGTGACGTCGTATACCGGGTCTCCGTCCCTACAACGAACATATCAGAAGGCCATCTAGCTTGGGACCTAAAAAGACCATCCAGCGTCAACTTTTGGATGGGATCGGGCGGGCATGTGGTCTCGTACCTCATCCAACACGACATCCTCAATATTGTTCTGGTTTACGCGGAAGGCACGAGCGGCAAGGTCATGTACGGGCCGCAGCGAGCAGACCTAGAAGAGTTCAGGAGCAAGATCTCGGACTGGGATCCGGTACTCCATGAGCTTATCAACGTGAAAGGGTCTGTGTGCACCAAGTGGACTTTGTTCCAGATCCATGAACCGATCCAATGGCGCCATGAAAGTGGACGATTCGTGTTGATTGGCGATGCTGCTCACGCGATGTTGCCATGCCTGCAAGTATTGAATCTTGTCTCTATTCATTTCAAAACCGGCTAACCCTTCTTTAGAGCCCAGGGTGCCGCACAGGCCTTCGAGGATGCAGGCGTCCTGGGAGCGATATTCAGCCAGTCGGTGGGGCGTGATCAAATCCCCGATGCTCTTCGGGTGTTCGAGGAGGTTCGAAAACCACGAGCTTCAGATGTCCGCCATCGTACATTGGACCAGAAGGCCATGTTTGCCCTTGCTGATGGGCCTGACCAGGAGGAACGCGATGCAAAACTTCGTGTGGGTGCGGACTATGGGCTATTCGAGTGGCTCTGGGAATATAATGCCGTCAAAAGTGGTGGAGAAGCGTGGAAACGGGCTTTGGTCGAGACCCTTTAGAACGGAATCGAAATCCTCCAAGGTACTTTAGGGACAGGAAAACCATCCCCCATTTTCCGTTTTTGATTCGCTTGAGAATATTACAAATTATCAGTGCTTCCAAAACAAGGACAATGGGTACACCCGCATGAAAATAACTACACCGGCATGACTCTTATGGCGGTCGGGCAGATGAACGGCATAGCTTTGGCCTCGGTGTTTACTATGGGGAGGGGTGTAGGTGTTCGTAGGTAAGTTGATAGGTCTAACTATTTGGCATGGTAGACTGCAGGAGAGGAAAGCTACTAAATCGGGTTTGTAGCTGAACATTTGGATAGCGGGCGCCCTGTGCACTACCTAGGGACCTGTCCGGTGCCAAATAACACCATCATCATCATCATGGTCCTCGTCTTTGGAGTTGTTCTGTGTCGTTCCTCTGTGTCTAACACGTGGTGAGCCGTGGAGTCGAATCGGAGTTCAACTTGGAAAGGAACAAGACTTCAAGTCGACAAGCGGCAAACTCGCAAGGGGGGCTTCCCATGCTTAGTTGGTACCCCGCTCGCTGCTTGTAGCCGTCAGCGCGACACTCCTCTGATGTGGCCGGCAAGCCGAGACGTGAGCCGAGGAACGGGCCGTTTCTTCGCAGAGCCGAGCAGCGGGCCGTTTCGTAGCAAAAGTCCCTCGAGGACTAGTGAAGGCGTAAATAGCCACTCGGGGAAGGTCGATAGGCATGCCGGTACCACCCTAGAATCCGATATGTGACATGGAAGAAGACTCATCTCAGCCCTGCATTTGGCTTCCACCCCTGATGCAAAGGACGTGGAGTGTATGCCTCCGAGACAACTCCTATTAGGGAGTTGCACCCGAGATGGGCAAAAGGCTGCTGCGGAGGACCCTGGCTTTCCAGCCGCAGACCGAGGTAAGGTACTCACGTAAAGGGTTTGTATCAGTACATGACGGCCCCCAAGCGTGTAATCTTCCCCTGCAGCCCACATGTTAGGAAGGTGACTGAGAACGACGTGCATGTATAACTGCTCCACAGGATCATGCAGGTGTACTGCAGGTATCGCCTGCCCCACTGGGCATTTTGCCTGTCCGCTATTGTCGCATTTGAGGCAGTGCAGTTCGTCACATGGTCGACTGGAGTAAGTTCAACTGCACCAAGCGAGCTGCATGTTGTCCAGACAGTGTATGCATCTATACGGCAGATAAGATGCTTTCATAAGGATGTAGAGACTTCCACTGCTATATGGAGGTGTTTGCTTGGGTTACACTGTTTCATTCTAGATCGCCACTACGCTATCTCCCTGATCTTGTTTAGAAGTCTAATAAGTCCCCCATTCGGATAATTCTTCAGCCCTTATATGCAGAGATACTGTGCGCTCTCCTCATAATTCACGCATTCATAACTCAGTATTGTGATGACTGTGTCTCCGTCGAAAATCCGCAGGATTATCACCAGAGATTTACACGTGTTTTCCATTCGTAGTTCGTTGCGCCTCCACTTCTTGAAGACACTCCAGAACGACAGCGTACAGACGTCCCGACCTGATGGATTCGTAGACCCGCGTGTTGTAAAGCCCCATGCTCGGCGTGACACAATCCGGCGTCGCGGCCTCGGTCGAAGCTAGGTGTGCCTCGCCCAGGAACGGGATGCCGAGATCCTTTCGAAGGAAGCTGTACATGCGGCGCGAGGCCTGGCCAATGTACGGCGTCGCATCAGGCGGGGCGTCCTCGTTCCGGCCCTCGATCTCTATGGTGCGCAGGTCGAGGGCCTGACACAGCGCCAGAAGGTGTGCCGAGGCGATCTGAGACAACACGTCCACGGCCTCGAGCGTGTAGCGGGCTGACACGAGTGCCAGTGAGTTGAGAGCTTGGTTGCCCATCTCGGCCGTCTGGACGTGCGATCCGACGGGGTTAGCAAGGAAGCCCAGCTCCGAAGTCAGGGCGGCAACGACGACATCAAGCCCCTTAAATAAGAACGAGTCGTTAGCGTCGTCTGAGCACAGGTTGGGCGGCAGGCCCCAGCTGGTAGCCGGGTTGATCATCTCGGTGCACTGGGTGAAGAGCATGCGGCCAATACTCTGAAGACCCTGGCGAAGCTTCTCTGCCGCCGACGTGACGGCGCGTGCCTGGAAGTTGCCGCCGTGGAACACGCGGCCCGTCTCTGTTTCGACCAGCGGGTTGTCCGTCACCGAGTTGAGCTCGACCGTCAGCTGGTCGTACGCAAGGCCAAAGTCCTCCAGCACGGGGCCGATCCACTGACTGGCAGTGCGCAACGAGTAACGATCTTGTCGTAGTGTCGCTATGTTCCGGCTGTCATGTCGGTTAAGCAGCCGTGACCCGATGAGGAACGCCTTGATGTTCCGCGCGCTGTCCACTTGTCCGGGGTGTGGCCGCACCCGCGCGATGAAGGGCTCGAAGCTCTCGTCGCTGCCCCGTAGCGCTTCGACACTCATGGCCGTCAGCACCTGCGAGAGCGCTGCGAGGTGGAGAGACTCGTGCGCCGCGAGAGCAGCCACCCCGGCCGACACGGCCGTGCCGTTGACGATAGCGAGTCCCTCCTTGGCGTGCAGGCTGATGGGCGCGATACCGGCTTCCGACAGGGCGACATCGGCCCGCGTCACTCTTCTGCCACCCTCAACGTCTCGTCGGCCGGTGAAGGCTGTGGCGGATGTCTTGCCTTGCATCAGGGCGCCGATCCACGCGAGTGCGCTGAGGTCTCCTGAGGCCGAGATGCTCCCACGGACGGGAATGCGCGGCACGACGTCCTTGTTCAGGAGGTTCATCAGAGATTCCGCGATATCGACCCGGATGCCCGACGCACCGCCGGCTAGGGAGTTCAGGCGGATGAGCATGGACGCCCTCGCCCACGACTCGGGCATGCAGGTAGCGGCGAGCGGGTCGTTGAGCGGTAACGAACTCCCCATCGACATGCGTTGTTGTTTCTGTTGTCCATTCGATTTGCCATTGGGGAGATGGGCCTCGCCGTTCGTCTGGCTTGAGTGCCCGTTACTCTGGCTTGAATGCCCATTGCTCTGGCTGGTAAACCCGTTGCTGTTTTGAGCTAGGTCCTGCTCGCCGCCCGTGACAATTCCACACGTCAGGTGACTTATCAGGCTTTGCTGAACTCTCTCAACGTCGTTGGACCTTGCGTCGGCACTGCCGCCGAACCCTGTGTTGACGCCGTAGATGACTTCGCCCTGGGCGATCTTCTCCGAAATGATTTTACTGCAGGCTTGGATGGCATCGATGGACGCGGAGGTGAGCTCCACGTGTGCCAGTTGTCTCGATACTGCCACCACGTCGGCAATGGTCAGGCCACCTCCGCTAACAGCCAGCGTTGTCTTGGCCGATGAGGAGGGATCGCGCGACTGAGATAGAACCAAATCTGTGAACATACGTGCTGGGGTGGCCATATTGATCTAGAAAGAGGCGCGTAGCTAGAAACTGAAATAAAAGAGATATCGATGAAAGTACCTGCTGTTCTGTATCCATTCTGCTTGAAGACAGCGATTCGTGGTTCTTATTAAAAGCCTTCACTGACAAAAGGGTTCGCACCCCATCCAACGACGGTGAGAGTTAACCCAGACAATCGAGGCAGCTAGGTAGGTCAATATTCTCACTACATCGCCCCCTGCTGCGGCGAGGACGTACGCGAGTCTCTCGAGGTGTGGGTCATTGGGAGTCTACCCGCACACTATCATTATACAGGGGTTTTCTGGGTGCTTCAGCCGCGAAGCAACTTGTTAGGAACACAATGTGTATGCGGCCGTCGTGACTGAGTGCTCGGATAGTTTATACAACTAGCTCGTGAAGGTACTTGACGGGTACTGTAGATACGTACCGCATTATGCAGGGTGATTTAAACCTTATGCAGGTGAGACGAAACACGCACCGCAGGGCAACTATGAATTCCAGTTCTCGTCGTTGGCCTTCTGTGACCCCCCTCTCCGGCGGTTTCTTCGGATGTTGCTATATGTTGATAGTTACCACAAATCTCCCTTGGCGTACAGCATGCATATTCATTTGTAGACAGGTTATCAGAGGTATCTGTGTTGTTTGATCCAATCATCGGCTGCATGGACGGTCCGGGCCGCTGAAGACATCTCCCCCAGGAAGGCTGCCCAAAGCTGATATTGTTAGTTGCCCCGAGGTGCTTGATCGGCCTCACCTGCATAATGTAATCTGGAATCGGCTATACGCTTCCGGGACTTCCCGCAAACGTAAGCCCCTACACGAAGCATGGCATTACTCTTCGGTTTGCTGACGGAGGAACCTCTCCACTTGGACGATATCGTGCAAGAATGACATCTAGGACATTTCTTTCCTCTCAATGTCCCGAACAGCATCAGAACTACCAACGCCACCCTGTTTCTAAACTGTTGGCTGCCAGCATGTACTCCATCGAAAACTCGTACTACCCTTATTTGAGTCTTTTTCTCATTCTATGCAGCAGCTGCGTAGCGCTCGTTCAGTTCTTGAAACCTACCGACTTGAAATGGACACTGGGCACAAAGAGATGGACAATGCCCTCGGGGCCACCGGGAGTACCGGTCCTGGGAAATCTATCACAGATGATGCAAGCCCGCCGCGGACCCCTTTCATTCAATAAGTGGGTGAGTGTCAAATCTGTCCGACAGGATAATGCGTCTTGGTCTAAACATCTAGCAGCTGGCCTCCTTGATACCGTATGGCGAAATGGTGACACTCCATATGGGATCCAAGACGTGGGTTGTGCTCAACTCGGACCGCGTCGTCTCGGAAATCATTGCCAAGCGAGGGAAGATTACGAACGAGAGACCCCATATGCCCATCTCGAGTGATCTCGTGAGCAACGGAAAGCGCACAGTCATACGACAAGAAGAAGAATGGCGCGAGGGACGCCGTGTGATGCATCAGTTGCTCAGCGGCTCGAACCTCAAGGTCTATGCTGGCATGCAGGAGCTCGAGAGCGTGGACATGCTGCGCCGATATCTTCGGGAGCCCAACCTGTGGTTTGCTCACAACTTTCGCTATGCCACATCTGTCCTTTACAGGATCGTCATGGGCTATCCCCTGAACAAGACCAGAGCGCAGCTGGACGACTATCAGAGGGTAACAATCGAGTTTGTCACGACCATTAATCGGAGCTACGTGGATTTCTTTCCTTCTCTTAGCAAGCTCCCCCATTTCCTACAGCCTTGGCGGAGTTTCTGGGCTCAGATGGGCGCGTTCCACCGCCGTGTCTTCCAGCAATGGTGGAAACCCATAAAAGCCGCCGTGAGTAACGGCTCGGCGCCGCCCTCATTCGTCCGAGACGTTCTTCTACATCCAGACATGAGGTTCTCTGGAGATGACGAAGAGGCCATGTACCTGGCTACGTCTGTAATGGCGGCTGGCGGTGACAACACACGCATGACGATCAACGTGTTCATCATGGCCATGGTCACGCGCCCCGAGGCCCAGTCGCGGGCACGCGAGGAAGTCGATCGAGTGTGCTCGGATGGCGAATCTCTTAGGCTTCCCCGGATGTCTGATCTGTCGGCAATGCCCTACGTTGCCGCCATGATCAAAGAGGTTCTACGTTGGCGACCAACTGTCCCAATAATTCCACCCCACCAACTCACCGAGGACCTGGAGTTCGACGGACACTTCATCCCTGCCGGCACATGCTTCCTGATCAACTCGATCGGGCTGTCGAGCGAGTTCGACAATGCTCATGAGTTCCAGCCCGAGAGATGGATTGGTGGTTCAGGAGCCGATAAGATACCCAACTTCTGGGGTTTCGGAGGCGGCCGTCGAATCTGCGTCGGCTGGAAGGTTGCGGAGCAAGCTCTGTTCATTGCATTCGCCCGTTTGCTTTATTGTTTCGAATTGAGTCCGGTTCGTTCACGTTTACCTTCTCTCATCTTGGCTTAGAATGACGAGTCGCTAACATATGAGACGCCTAGAACGGGCCTATCGACGACGAGAAACTCAACCACCAAGCCCTCAATGAGCCATTCCCTGTGAAGGCCACAGTTCGCAGTACCGGACACGCATCGCTTATCGAAGAGGAAGCATCAAAGTACGAAGCCTCATTCTCTACATTCGGGGCCAAATGATCCCTTTTGAGCCGGAGTCAACAATGCACAACATAGGCCCCAGCGAACAGAAAGATTGAGGTTCCGAAGCCAACTGTCTGATAAGCTTTTTTGGCGCTGTTTAGGATTCAAGGCTTTCGTGAGTCCATCGGCGATCATGTCAGTCGTTGGGAGATGTTCCACTTGCTTCCTGCCTTAGCAAAGCAAAAGAAGAGTAGACGCAAGGATGCGCAAGGAGATTGACCTGGGCCATGGAACAGGCTTCGGGGTAGGAGCTACTAGGTACTGGGGTATCTGGGGTGCTGAGATAATCATCCGGCGTAGAATCAAACATTTTCAAACCTCAAACACGTCGCTTATTCACTTGAGAGTTATCTTTCATGGAGATTATAATCACCTGCGGTGAGAGGACCACACCTTTGTTTTGTATGCAGGTTACCGAATACTCGCTAGCAGGGCCTCACCCCTCGCTCTGTCTCTCTCCACCGCCGCGGCCTTGGCCTCGCTCCTCGGCTCAAAATGAACGGGCGCCGGCTTAGGCCCGACAACCAAGGCCGCCGTGTGGAACCCCGTGTCCCAGCTCCAGTCGACGGGGACGGACGTCGACACCTTGAAGGCCCAGATCAACTTGGCGACTGACAGGATTACCTGCTGCTCGGCATAATCCGCGCCGGGACACTGCCTGCGACCGACGCCGAAGGTGAAGATACGCTTGCGGCCTTGCGCCTCGGCCTCCGCACTTCTGGACGGTTTGACACCCCACGGGTTGTTCACAAAGCGCTGTGGGTTGAACTTAAGGGGTTCGTCGTACCATTCCGGGTCGTTCTGGATGGAGTATGAGTTGATCAGGCAGACTGTGCCCTTCGGCAGCCGGAAGGAGCCGTACGTATCGTCCTCACGGAGGACACGGGGGGCGGTTGGAACCGGGGGACGCCAGCGCAGCATTTCGTAGAAGATAGCGCGTATATAGGTGAGTGAAGATAGGTTCTCGGGCGATGGCGGCGCGCTTGGGCAGAGGGTGTCGACCTCTCGCTGCGCGGCTTCCTGCACGCCAGGGAAGGTGGCCAGGGCATGGACGATCTCCGTCGTGGTGTATAGGGACGTATCGACCGAGCCGTCGATGGTGGTGTTACCGATGCCCCTGATCTCCGAATCCTCGAACGGAAGACCGCCGGACACCTTGGCTTGGCGAACGAGCCATGCCATGAAAGGCTCGAAGCGACCGTCGCCAGACCCAGGGCCATCGGGCATCTCTGCGTTCCTTGCCCGCGCGCTATCTAAGTAGCGACCCATGAGGGCGGAGAACTCGCGTCCAAGAACGGCCGCAGCCCGTTTCCAGCTCGCCAGTGCCGGCGGCAGGTACTTAAGAATAGGTAAGAAGTCGACGGGAGGCGCCGTGGCCGGCTGGAGGTAGAATAGCCACCGCTTCTGCATGTCGAAGTACATGCCGAGGTACCCGGGTTCCAACTCGTCGAGTTGCATGCCCGTGACGGTCATGAGGGCCGAGTCCAGCGACCAGCGCTTGGCGATGTCGTGAAAGCCGCCTGGCTGCTCGAGGAGACGGCTGGCTAGCAGCGCGGCAAAGGCGTCGACGTGCGGTTGGGTGCGCTTGAGCCCCTCCGGGCCTAAGGCATGTCTCCACGCGCGAGTCGCCCTCTTCGTGCGGTCATCGTAGTTCCAGAAGAGCGCGCTGTCGGGGTTCATGATGTGCATGCCGATATACGGCTGCATACGGTCGGAGTAGATGTTGCCCTTCCGCGCGAGGAGCTCATGGACGTGCTCCGCCGACTGAAGGACCACGTAGTTCTGATTCGCGAGCTTCAAGCCTATTATGCCTCCATACTGTGCCTTCCATTCATGGAACTTGAGGAAGGGGGCTGCGACCGGCATCTGAAGGAGATTGCCGAGGCCGAAGGTCGTCGGCGGTCCGGGGGGATAGTCGGTTGGTCGACGGGTAGCATTATAAAGGGCGAAGATGGCGTAGCACCCGACCCCGGATATCAGGATGGCGAGGCCAACGTTGGGCCAAAGAAGATGTTGAAGCCGATCCATAACAGGAGAGACAGTGTCCGTCGATGAATGCTGGATGGCAAGCAGCGAGCCAGCGTGGCGGGAGCTTGGGGCATCTTACACATAAACCTCCCATCAGCCATTGCTTGATGAGCTATTTAAATTATGGATTAGGGATAGCAATTTAGATGTAGATGCAGCCATGTCGATGCAAGTAAGATCTTGGCGTCCGGGGTTGTGGCATGTGTGCGTGCCAAATGCCTGCGACCTTCCAGGGAACAGTCACCAGGGCGCTTGCGAGCGCGGGCAAGGCGGGGCATTTGGGTGGCATGAGTAATCTCCACGGTGATCTTTCCTTACCTGGGTAGCTATGTCTCCAAATGCCTAGATGATTCGCTGCACTTCATTCATGCTAGGAAACGTCGCTGACTGTTGGCGACGAACGGAGACGGCGAATGGTAGGTTGAGGCCTGACGCAGGTCACCAAGTCATCTAGTCCAAAAGCGACAGCATCACCTTGCTCACCCTCTATGCTGTAGCCATGCCGGGGGTGATTTGGAAGATCTTGTTGCGCAACTGTGACCCAGATGGCAAGCCTTCACCTGCTCATCAACAGGCCGACATCATCGAACCAGCCCAAACAACGTCACGTTGCGTCGAGAAGTGCCACAACAATAATTTCAAAATCGTCGTAAAGACCCTGGAAGCCAGTCGACCAATCCGAACGCGGTGTTGGTCAGCTAGTCTTCTTATATACTTAGCATCTTTCGCTCAAGGAGCCTCAGGCTGTGGGTCCCGCACAACACCATGATATGGTATGAATCTCAAAGAAGCTATCGCTGAAAGAAAGAGGGGAATTCTTGAGGATAACTCGCGCTTGGTCTGCTAAAGCAGACCTTTAGATATTAAGCGTTCACTTACGGACCATGAGATTACTTTAGACGACGTGATACGTAATGTGAGAAGGCGGAGAGGTAAGAAGCCAGCGATCAACGCGCTCACACCACTTTCCATCAGCTGAATTCAGGTCGCCGTTAAGCTATGCGGAGAGTCGCAATTTCTGTTTGTGTAGCCGCTCCGTTGTCGCCAAGGAGCGAGTTGTACTGGGAGGTTCCTGTCGGCGCCGGATGGATTAGTCGACAAACGCCCCGGCATCGGATGCCCATTCGATTTGGGGAGGCTGAAACTATCGAAGACTTGAATTCGACATCTTCTAGACACTTCATCTCGTCCACTTCTCTCCGAGCCATATGCGGCACCAATAACTACATGTTCACGCAGTCAGCTACCTCGATTGCGTCCTCCACGCTCTATTCCTTACGCCGACCATGCGCGTCGACTTCATCACGCACTGGTGCCGTACTTCAAGGCGCTCGAGAAAAAGGGACTCGACATTGCCTTCACATTTGATCCGCAGAAGGACTTTGATAAAGCAGCGCAGCTCACGGTCACTCCTACGCCAGATCGATTCGCCCGCATCTCCATGATCTTCGGACAAGTGCTGAGAGGGGGATCCGGGGCAACCGCAGAGATGAAACTGCCACGGACGCATGGCGCCATGATGTGGGCTTCACCGATGATCCATCCAAATCATGACTAATGAGAAACAGGTTCGGATCGTGGAATGGGGGCCTACGTAAGTCAACTACCATCATGGCGCGAGCAAGGTCATGTTTGACAATACAGATTGTAGCTGGTACTCGTAGCATGCACAGTGCTCTCGTTTGAAAGACGCGGCTCTGGATGGCGCAGCACATAGCTACAGCAGATGAAGCTGGGGCCCGACGTCAGGCTGCAGTCCAGGGAGGCCTTTTGTTTCCTGACATGGCTTGTGGCCGGGATCGGACCACATCCCACGTATGGACTATTCATCACAGGGGCGCAGACTGGCAGATCATGAATGAGCAGCAGCAATATAAGTTATCTTCGCCAGTTGCTATTATGGAGCCCTGCCTCGTTGGGGCTGGCAAATTTCGCCTTCGCGGCTAATAACGATTTGCAGTCTCCAATGTGGTTCAATGCTACACGCCGCCGATGACCCCCTGGTGGTTTGTAAACCGCTGGTCGAAACTTCCCACACGGTTAAATGAAGTCTCTAGCTCCAACGGCCTTCTCGGCAAGCCCGGGTGCCTTACTCATTTGCACCTCATTTGCATCTCGTGGACTGACCCGAGGGTCTCGCCAGCCTGCGGAAGCATTACACCAATAGTTCTGCAGCCCTCTCTTTTGCCGATAGGCGAGGAGACTTTGTTTTCTCTTGCTCGAATGAGAGTGTTTCTCGCGCATCCGCGGTGTGCCCCTGTCGATTCCTGCAATGCTACCCTCACGCCGCGACCCAGCCAACGCCATTTTAGCCGATTTGGAAATGTGCCAATATCTGCGACGTAGCGCAGATGGCTGAAGTCATCGATGTGGTTCCGAATCCGAAATTTTGGTCGTTGCCAAGTAAACAAAACCAGAAGGATGGTTCTCGCATACCCCTTGCGCGATTTGACCTTCTCCTCCCTTCACTCCCCTACCCGGTAGAGCCAGCTTTGCGTCGAGACAAGTTGCTTCGGTCAGGCAACTTGGAAAGGTGGGACAAAGGGCCAATCTTAGCAATCCCCAGCACAATGTCTCGCCTGTCAAGAGCTGTTGGTGCTGTACTAGTCTGGTTTGCACTCGGTGCTGTCGCCGACACTTGCATCCCGCGACTCACCCCTGTGGAAATTGACGGCATCAGTTACGGCTGCAAATGCTCACCCACGGACAAATGCTGGCCTAGGAAGATTACTTGGGACGGCTTGAACGCGACTGTCGAAGGCAATTTGTTGCAGCACATTCCTCCCGCTGCGGTATGCTACAACGAGTTCCGTGGAATCCCAACCTACGATGAAGCGGCTTGCGTGGAGGCCACGTCAAAGTGGACAGACGAGAGATGGCAGTGAGTAGCTCAGACACACCAGCTTGACACAGAACCTGACGAAGACAGAATCTCCCACCCAGCGGCTGCTCTCTGGACTTGGGGCAGCAACAACACCTGCGAGCTGACCACCGACCCCTCCTCGACCTGCAATATGGGCAACTACCCCGAATACGTGATCCTGGCTAAGACGAAAGAGCACGTTAAAGCTGGTGTCGACTTCGCCAGGTCACACAACATCCGGTTGGTAATCAGGAATACCGGCCACGACTTCGAGTCCAGAAGCTCGGGAGCTGGATCTTTGGCCATCAACACGCATGGGTTCCAGGATATCAGTTTCACCGACAAGTATAATGGCCCCGGCGAATACAAAGGCCCAGCAGTCACCATTGGAGCTGGTGTTCAGGGTTTTGAGCTCATTGACGCTGCGCACGCGCGCAGTCCTCCACAGAATGTGGTCACAGGCGAATGTGGTGTAAGTTGACGTTTCTCTGAGGTCCCAACGTCGAATTTTGATTAGGTCCAACTAATGAATCCAGACTGTTGGTGTTGCGGGCGGCTTCATTCAAGGCGGTGGTCACGGTCCCTTGACCAACCTCTACGGTTTTGCTGCTGACAATGCCCTTTCGTTCGATGTCCTCACAGCCTGGGGCGAGTTCGCTACTGCCGATGCCGAGACGCATCCCGAACTTTACTGGGCGCTCAAGGGCGGAGGCCCTGGTACTTTCGCTGTTGTTCTTTCTGTCACCTTGAAGACGTATCCGGACGACACTCCAGCCGCGGGCCTGTACCTCAATGTCAATGCATCGACTGGAGCAGCGTTCCCTCAGGTCCTTCGTGCTGCTGGAATAATTCACGAGCAGGCCAATTACCTGGTTGAAAATGGCCTCTACGCAATTTACGAGCTGTACCCTCCGGCGATCCTGGGTGCTCTCCATGTTCAGCCCATCATGGGCTTCAACATGACGGCCAACCAGCTGAAGACGATTGTTTCTCCACTCTTCGAGGCCCTCGATGCTGAAGACATCCCATACGATGCAGGAGTCCTAGAGTATTCCGACTTCTACACTCTCTACCACGACCTCTTCGAGCCGGAAGCAGCCGCGCAGAATGGTCTCACAGGCGGTTGGGTTTTCACCCGCGAAGACCTTAAGCCCGAGAACCAAGCCGCGATAGCCGAGACGATCGAGCTGTCTCTTTCACCAAGGCCTGATATGCTGGGGTTAGTAATCGGCCATCTCTTTGACCCTGGTCACAAGATTTCCAAGTCACAGAGCGCGACTCACCCCCGATGGAGGGGCGCAGCGATGCGAATCATGTCCATTCTCGTGCAAGCCTTGGACGCGACCTGGGAGCAAAAGGTTGACAACCATAAGGTCATGGCCAACACGATCACTGAGAGGTATAAGAAGGTTGCGCCTAACGGACTGGCATACGTTAACGAGGTGAGTTTCCTGAAGAGAGCGTAAGGGGAGTGAGAGAGACTGATCCCTGTTCTAGAACTACGCCTTCATGAACAACTGGCAGGACGCTTTCTGGGGCGAGCACTACCCCAGGTTGAAGGAGATCAAGAAGTTGTGGGATCCTGTGGGCGTCTTCTACTCTCCATCCACACCGGGAGCTGAGGAGTGGCATCTGGTTGACTATGCCCATCGGCTTTGCAAGAAGCTGTAGGAGCTTTCGGGTTGAGAACGAGGTCTTCGTGCCAACTCAGGGACCTCAAGCCCCCCAAAGCGACGGGAAGAATTACTGTCAGATACGAAAATCTAGTCCCAGACCATATCTTTCCTCGCAAAGAGTCTACTCTACCCAGATCACCGCGCTCAAACCATCCTCATCGTTCGGCGTGCCAAGGGCCCCAACCCTCACGTCAGCAACAACACCACCAAGGCGCTCACTGGTGATGTTTCTCTCCAAGATGACCACATTCGCGCTCGTCTGTCCCCCGACAGCGACCAAATCGCCCGCAGCATTGATATCAAATGTTCTCGGGAAATACGAATGTGCCGACGTGATCTCCACAAACTGCAGCTCAGCCACTCCCTCCCCGTTGAGCCCAATATCATATGTCGCGATCGAGTCCTCCTGGTCCCCGAAAGACCCGTCGTTGCGGTTGGACGCGTAGACGAAGTTGTCTCTAACGCGGATCTCCGCTGCCTTGGCGCCTGCGCGGGGGACTACCTCCTCGGGGAGTGTCGAGATCGTCTCAATCTGTGCGAGGCCAACGCATCCACCTTCGTAAGAAAGACTCCAGGACGTGATGCTGTTGGATAACTCATTGATAGTCAAGAGAACACTGGCATCCGTGTCATTCGAAGGACTCCAGAACGCACCGTGGCGAGGGCCGTCTCCGGGAGTGGCTTCTCCTGCGGGACACTGCGTGAGTAGCCCGGTCTCCGCGTCGATGGCGAAGACGTAGACACGGTCGGCACCCAGGTCGGCAGTGAGTAGGAACTGGCCGGTCGGATCGGTGAAGACGGCGTGCGGGTGGGGGGCGTCCTGACGGGGATCGGGTCCCGGAGCAGGGATGTTGAAGGTGACTTCTTGTAAGGGTGTTGAGGTTGGTGTCAGGGGCAAAGCTCTGGTGACGATGCGGGCCGTTCCGCTGTGAACGCGTTAGCTGGCTACACGCAATGTAAAAGTGAGAAGGCCGAGACGGACTAATGCGCCATAGCAATGAAACTCTTTCCGTCTTCGCCTCCGTAGCGCGTGCTGTGCACTTCACCGCCGTCGGAGAGGGTCTGAATAGAGGCATCGGCGGGCGTCAGACTTCCATCGTCTTCGACCGAGAATGTCGTCAGTCCGTTTGGCGCAGACCAAAACGCTCCATCAGGAACGTAAAGGGTAGAAGTCTCGGCATCGAGGTCTAGCCAGGAGGGCCAGAAGTTCCCGGATGAGACGTTGGAAGCAACTATAAGCTCGTTGGCATCGGAGAGGGTAAGAGAGTAGAGGGAGCCAGAGAAATGAGATGCGACAAGGTTACTGGCTCCGAGGACTGGTCGCGACAGGCCCAGCACCAGCGAAGTCCATGCGAGGAGTCGTTTGTCCATGTTGCTGAAAAGTGTGGTCGAGAGAGCCACTCTTCCACCTACTTTCAAGGAATCGCGCGTGATTTAAACATTATCGTGAATCTGCCTTCATTCATGGGTCGCGGCAAGGCCCCTGTGTCATGTGGCCGTGGATCCGTATTGATGCTCCGTATCATCCGAAAGGGGCAATTCAACGGAGCCTCTCTGCCCTGGTCGCTCGAAGGGTTTCGCATAGATCGTCGTCGGCACATGAGATCTGCGTCGATTTGCCGAATCTGAGATGACCAAGCATTGCGAAATGTGGCACATAGAGTGCAGGTACAGCGGGGACACCAATCGTGATGTACGTGTCAGGACGTGGTGTCACGCTGGCAATTAAACGACTTTCTTCATGAACATGCTTTTAATGAACTGCTTATTCGACGCAGAGTCAGAAGACCGAGTCAAAGAGTGGATGCCAACACAAATCTTTTGGTATTTCTTGACTGGTTTGCTCGCTAGGAGCTCGAAACGAGTGTCTTCCTGATCATGTCTCAACATTCCAAGGCTATGTCCCGGTTTTTCCCACGCATAATAGACCTCCCGAGCTACAGTCCATATCCTCTTGTCACATCGACGCCCTTCCAAATACTGGAAGAGCCATTAGGGCGTAAGTGCACAGGAGTTCGTCAAAGAGCAGCAGTCTGGATAGCGTACACCGTCCGACACCCAATTTGGTTGCAGACATCCGGGGCATCGCAAGGGAAGTTGGCAACGGTGGTAGCAGCCTGGGCAGGGCATCCGGCCGACTTCGTCAGTGTCGAAGTAGTCGTGCACTGCGCAACGAAGCAAGAACGACAGATGGTTCCGGTGGTGGTGACGGTAGGGCAGACAGGAGGCTTGCATGGAAGCGTCGAGACGGATGTCGCAGTGATGGTCCTCGTGGCCGTCTCAGTCGAGGTCTTGGTGACGAACTCAGTAGTCTTCTGGGTCGTAGTTTCTGTCAAGGTCTTGTAGCTCGTTTCGGTCTTTGTGATGATCGCTGTGATGGTCCGAATATCCGTCTCAGTCTTCGTAGCGGTGTCCGTCAGAGTCTTGACGTCTGTTTCGGTCTTGGTGATGGTGTCGGTCTGAACGACAACAGAGGTGATGGTCTTGGTCACTGGACAAGTTCCTGGGCGGATTGTTGTTGGCTGTAGGGTTATTTGACCCAAGGCAGCACTGGATTACCGTTAGCTGGATGACGGGCTCAAAGCACAGAAGGTTCGCTCACGAAGCCGTGCTCAGAATAAGAGTAAGAATCAAGCTTGAATGCATGGTTTTAGAGGTTGTTCAACCACGACTGTATGCTGTCAATTGGCTTAGAGGATGAAGATCATTTCCACTTCTACAGCCTGGCAGGGTCTTTCTTTTATGCTCGCAAATCAGTCCAGGGACAGAGATCGAAGAGATGGTTCACCTTACCCAAAGGTGGTGGGATTTCCCCGCCCCAGAATTACCAGCCGTGGTTCAAGTACGTATCACAAATTCCGCATGAAGCGGTTCTCCAATGGAGATGGCAGCCAAATAGCCTATTAAATGACCGTAGTGCTGGGTGTACAGCCGGATATGACAGCTGAACACGGCGCGGCGTTCCAGGCGAGAGTCATCCAATAAGCCACGACGAATAGAGATTATAATAGACCACGATGCGACTTTGACGTTCTTGAGTTGCAGTGAGAGACGGCTGGAAGCATCGTGCCTTATTCGGCCTTTTGAAGTTAGCCTAAGTCATGAGCACGAGAGTGGTATTGCTTGGGCCAGATACATCGAAAGTTGCATCGCAATCACCAGGTCAAAAACGGGGAAGAAGTCTGAGCAGGTTAGCGGCTGTGCAGGGTATCGAGGTGCGAGCAGTGGATGGCTTCAGTCCTGACGATCGATGGCGCAGCTGGACTTCAACGGGGGATGGGAATAATCTCCTATACCAACTCTTCCCGTCAGTCGCCCATTACATTTCATCTATACGATGTGTTATTGCGAATGCCAAAGCTGCACTGCTGCCTGGTTGGTTGGGGCTTCACTAGAATCCGACAAGACCCGATGACATGGTCAGCACCAAGCTACCAACGCCCCAGGATCTGATCCTTCTCGTCGAGCTACATATGTAAGCTTCGTGTAACAGTCTTGGCGCCAGCGACCCCCGGAAACGTCCGTGCTGAAGCTTCATTACAGGGCTTCGGTGCTGTCTTAAAATGGCCACTGGCCCTCAAAGCCACCACTCACCCTTCGCTCATCAACACCGTCATTCCAAGACGCCCCAGTTAACATGTCGCACCGCGCAGCGGCAACAACGGTTCTCGCGAGCATCTCCGTATTCGGCGCCTACTCCATCGGTGGCCTCCTCTTTCGCAATGGCTGGATGGCCATGAACGACGAGCTCATGGCCCAGCCGAACCCGATACTTCCGGGCGATGGCGGCCCAGCGCGGACCTACTTTACCGGTCTCGCGGCGTTCGATGAGGCCATCACCGGCATCCTCAAGTTCTTCTATCCCTGCGTCAGCGGCGAACTTCCGGCGCTGTCGCTCTTTTCGGCGTACATGGCCGGCCAGATCTTGCCGCTGCACACGGTCTTGATTCTCGAGAGTCTTCGAGCCGGTAACAAGGGGACCATCTTTGTCTTGTAAGTTCATGGGACCCCGTCATTCGTTCAATGTCAGCCTGACGAAGGCCAGCCCGGCCGTCTGGGGTATGATGTACCAGAATATCCCCTGGGGCATCATCCTCCCCCTCTACGCCATCGCGTACATCTGGCGCTCTCCCCTCGCGCAGCCCTCCCAAGGTCCCCGGACGTCACAGCGCGCAGCCATGCTGTCTATGGACCCCACGTGGCTACAGACCACGGTAGACGCGATGGTCTTCGGCTTTATCCTCCCGACCGTCCTTCCCGCGCTGCCGTCACCCTGGGCCATCTCACGCGACCACCAGCAAATCTTCCTGGCCCTCTGGCAGGCCTTCCCCCTCTGGGTCAGCCTGTCGCACCTTTTCCTCGCGACGGCAGCTCCTCTGCTGCGCTCCTTCTCCTCGCCCGACGACTCCTCGCCCGCGGCATCGCTGCGGTCCGCGCGGCGCGTCTACGGGACCATTTTGAAGACCACGTCGCTGGTGCACTTCGGCGTCCTGGCGGTCGCGGCGCTCCCGCAGCTGAGGCCCGCGTATGCCGACTCGGTGAAGGGCCGGATCCCCCTCAGCGACATCTTCGTGCCGTCGTCGGCCATCTGGCCGCGACAGATTGAGACGATGGCCGAGGGAAGCCTGACGCTGCTGCAGTACGACTTGTACTGCGCCGGCGGGGCCATGGTGTTCCTGGTCGCGTATCTGGCGTATGCCGTCAACGGAGCTGACAGGGCGGCCGGCCTCAAGACGCTGGGTGGCGCGCTCCGGCGGAGTCTTGTCGTCGGGCCGGGGGGCGCCGTGCTGTGGGCGCTGTGGGATCGCGATGAGGAGGCGATGGCTGGGAAGGAACAGTCCCTAGAGGCTCCCGCGGAGCCTTAGTGTTGGCTGCCTTGCCATTGTGTTTTACCTTGCCATGGTGTTGTTGTTTTCTCGTACAGCTCTGACATCCCCCCTCGCTATTTACAGAGTCATCACTCCAACAAGTTTCCCAAGCAGCCTAGCTTCACGGAAACGGTGAATCCACTGCAGCATCTCGCCTCTTCCTTGCTTCCGTGTTCCACCTGCATCATGTTGGCGCCTCCACTGTCGACTAAAAAACTCTGCCAGCTCCCCACTCCGCGCGCCATAATGCCTTACTGGAAGCCTTTCTGCTACCCAGCTTCGATCGTCTAGTTGGTTAGGATGATGCATTGTGGTTCTTACTACAATACTGCATTGACGGCAGTTCGAATCCGCCTCGGAGCAATTCTTTTGCCTTTTTGCTCTTCTGCGTGCCGGGTTCTCGGAACATGATCGAGACTGGGATTGATGGCTGGAGCGAAGCATCTTGTTCATGTTTTAGCCATTATTCCCACCGTCTATAGCCTAGTGACATGTTTTCTTTGCCTTGACGTTTCCCTTCCCTGCTAAGCCCGTCGGTTATTCGCCAACCCTGTCTGCCACACGATCTCGGCAGATCTCGTACCACCACACGGACAAATAGTCCGTCGAATCACTCACACGTCACGGCGCAACATCGGCTTGCCCCCACCATGGCCCCTCAACAGTGCCGGAGCACCGGGCTCCCATACCGCCGACGGCAGCGCCCCGAGACCGACGGATTGCGGGGTTACGCGCGCGGGGGAGGGGTTTCTTCAGGGGTTGTCCTCTCCTTCATCTGTCGTCATTCGTCTGCCCTTTCTTGGCTCCTGCCATCGGCCGGCGGGGACTGCAGACGACATGCTCGTCAGATGGGGGCGTTCCCTGATCTTCAGGGCATTAATGGTACTGTGCTGTTTTGGCGCCAAGAGCGTACTGCCGGGCCAGTCACGGGGACGCAATCCCGCCGTGATCGACGGCAACGTGACCTGGGGATCGAGAGAGGGGGATGAGGCCGGTGGTGAAGTCGAGATGAAAAGGCGCGGGATTTTCGTCGTTCCGGTTGCTGGGTGGTGGCAGCTAGTAGACGCCTTGCAGACTGCTTGCTGAGAAAGAAACTCTCATACGATCCAGAGATTCAGGCGTCAGTCGTGGTTCGTCTCTCTCTCTTACGTTGATTGAAGGAGACATACAGCCGCGATGCTCTTCGCACAGGCTCTCCAGGCACTGTCCCTTGGTGCGGCACTGGCGACAGGCGTGAGCGCCAAAGCCGTTGGCCATGACACGGGAGACTTGGTCGGCCGTCAGGCGCAGGACATCGTGAGTGACGTGATTTATATCCTTCCAAGGCGAGTCGTGACTGACTGTTCCACCAGGTTACCTGGGATGACCACAGCATCTTCGTCAACGGCGAGAGACTGATGGTCTTCAGTGGCGAGTTCCACCCCTTCCGGTAGGTCAATATCAATGAACAGTCCGTCGATTCGTGATGAGGCGTGATAACTAATAGCTCCAGCCTGCCCGTCCAGGACCTGTGGCTGGATATCCTCCAGAAGATCAAAGCCTCCGGCTATAACTGCGTGTCCATCTACATCAACTGGCACCTGCTGGAAGCCGAGCGTGGCCAGCTCCGCATGGACGGCATCTTCGACCTGAACCCGTTTTTTGAGGCCGCGAAGAAGGCGGGTCTCTACGTACTCCCTCGCCCGGGGCCGTACATCAACGCCGAGGTGGCCGGCGGCGGATTCCCCGGATGGCTGACGCGCACCCCCGGCGCGCTCCGCACGTACAACGAGGCCTTCTTCAATGCGACAGACCAGTAAGTTTCTCGTGGTCGCGGGAGACACGTTATCTGACCAGGGTAGCTACACCCACGAGATTGGCAAGGTCATCGCCGCTCATCAGATCACCAATGGCGGCCCCGTCCTCCTGTTCCAGCCCGAGAATGAGTACCAGCACTCGATCGACCACGAGCTCTATCCCATGCCCGACTACGACTACTGGGACCGTGTCCAGGACCAGTACCGTGACGCTGGCGTCGTTGTCCCCTACGTCAACAACGAGGCTCACATGTACGGCTACATCACCGCCAACACGCCCGCCAGCGTCGACATCTACGGTCACGACTCGTACCCTCTCGGGTTCGACTGCGAGAATCCCACCGTCTGGCCTGAGGACGGCCTACCCACCGACTGGCTCGCCATCAACAACGCCATCGCCCCGGACACTCCATATGCCATTCCCGAGGTAAGTCTTCTTTTCTACGTACGCGCCAGCTCCTCGCTCACGAAAGCAGTACCAAGGCGGCGGCTTCCAGCACTGGGGCGACGCGGGCTTCGAGAACTGCGCCCTGCTCCTCAACATGGAGTTTGAGCGGGTGCTCTACAAGAACAACTACGCCGTCGGCACCACCATCTTCAACATCTACATGACCTTCGGCGGCACCAACTGGGGCAACCTCGGCCACGCCGAGGGCTTCACGTCGTACGACTACGGCGCGCAGATCACCGAGGAGCGCCAGCTCTGGCGCGAGAAGTACAGCGAGGTCAAGCTGCAGGCTAACTTCTTCCACGTGTCGCCCGCCTTCCTGGCCGCCGACCGCTTCAACTCGTCACTTGAGTTCACGGATAACCCGGGCGTCACGGTCACGCCGGCGACGACGGACACGACCAGGTTCTACATCTCGCGGCACACGCAGTATGACACGACCGACACGGTGCCGTACAAACTGACGGTGAGCACGGTTGAGCACGGCGAGATCGTCGTCCCGCAGCTGGGCGACAGCCTCTACCTGACGCGCCGCGACTCCAAGATCCACGTCAGTGACTACCCCGTCGGCGACCACAGCCTAGTATACTCGTCCGCCGAGGTCTTCACCTGGAAGAAGTACGACGACAAGACGGTGCTCGTGCTCTACGGCGGGCTCGAGGAGCACCACGAGATCGCCATCGAGGGCGCCGGCAGCGAGAGCGACGAGCTCCTCGAGGGCTCGGACGTGACCATCGAGGAGGCCGACGGCTACACCATCGTGGCGTGGGACGTCACGACGGACCGCAAGGTCGTCAAGGTCCACGAGGACCTCTACGTCTACCTGCTCGTCCGCAACGAGGCCTACAACTTCTGGGTGCCACCGACAGGCGCCGGCGGCGACTACGGCACCTCGGACGTCATCGTCAAGGCGGGCTACCTCGTGCGCACGGCCAACGTCGACGGCTCGACCCTCGCGCTCGTCGGCGACGTCAACGCCACGACGCCCATCGAGATCGTCGGCGGCGCGCCCGCCGGCCTCGAGACCCTGACCTTCAACGGCGAGTCGCTATCCTTCGAGCAGTCGGCGCACGGCGTCGTCAGCGCGACCGTCGACTTCGCGGTCCCGGAGATCAAGCTCCCGTGCTTCAGCCAGCTCGCGTGGAAGACGATCGACTCGCTCCCGGAGATCGGGGCCAAGTACGATGACGCCCTCTGGACCGACGCAGACCTCACGACGTCTCCCAACGATAAGTTCCCCATCGACACCCCGGTGTCGCTCTACGCGGGTGACTACGGCTACCACACCGGCTCCGTGCTCTACCGCGGCCACTTCACCGCCACGGGCGCCGAGTCGGTCCTCAACATCACCCTCCAGGGCGGCCACGCCTTCGGCGCCTCCGTCTGGCTCGATGACGCGCACCTCGGCTCCTGGATCGGCGACCCGGACGCCCCGAGCGCGACCCTGAACCTCACCCTCCCGCCGTCGCTGGAGGCCGGCTCGGCCCACGTTCTCACCGTGCTCATCGACCTCATGGGCCTGAACGGGAACTACGTCCTCGGCGAGGACAACCTCAAGACGCCGCGGGGCATCCTCGCGTACGCCCTCGCGGGGCACGACGCGGCCGACGTGAAGTGGAAGGTGACGGGCAACCTCGGCGGCGAGAAGTACGCGGACAAGACGCGCGGGCCGCTGAACGAGGGGGCCCTGTTCGCGGAGCGGCAGGGGTTCCACCAGCCGGAGCCGCCGTCGGCCTCTTGGGACTCGGGTGCGCCGACGCGCGGGATCGAGGCGCCGGGCGTGGCGTTCTACACGGCCGAGTTCGAGCTCGACCTGCCGACCGGGTACGACGTGCCGCTGGCGCTGCGGTTCGGGCGGGAGGTGTCGGGCGGGGCGTACCGCGTGCAGGTCTTCGTCAACGGGTACCAGTTTGGCAAGTTCGTGCCGCACATCGGGCCGCAGGCGAGGTTCCCCGTGCCCGAGGGCATCCTGAACTACCACGGCGTGAACACGGTGGGCATCACGCTGTGGGCCATGGAGGAGGGGGGCGCGCGGGTCGAGGGCATGGGGTGGGACGTGTCGATGGTGACGGCGAGCGGGTTCGGCGAGGTCGGGCTCACGGAGGCGCCGGCGTGGGAGGAGAGGGATGGTGCGTACTGATTTGATGATGCGAAGGCCCTTGCGGCGGAAGTCTATTCTTTATCCTAACGTGGGTTTATGATTAGCATTATGTAGTGGTTGAGATCACCTGTAATAGCTGTCCTCATCTACGTCTTCGTCTTCCTCGTCCTCTTCGCCGTCGTCGGCCATGCCCAGTACCAGGTCGTTAGAGTCTCCCTCGTCTTCCTCAGACTCGTCGTAAGTGCCTCTCGTGTAGTCATTCTCGTCGTCCGAGCCGGATCCGTCTTCGGACGCGTTGCCAATGGGATTCGCTTCTCGATGCAGTCGCAGTCGTTCGACGAGCGACAGATTCTGCGGGGGTGCCTCGTCTTCCTCTGACTCTTCTTCCTCCTCTGAGTCGTCGTCCGAGTCGGACAGGACAACAGGGGCTCGGCTGTTGGAACCACGCGCACGACCCTTCTGCCGAGTGGCAACCTCCTGGACGTCCGAGTCCTCCTCTTCGTCCGAGTCATCCACCACCACTGGACGTGCGCGCTTGGCGGGACGGCTCTGCACCTCGGCCTCCTCTTCATCTTCGTCGTCGTCCGATAGAACAACCCGTGATCGCTTGGTGCCTCGTGACGGCTCCGGCGCGGGCACTTCCTGGACCGAGGCGTCACCGACGTGTTCCTCCTCGTCGCTGTCGTCCACGATGATCTGGCGTCCCCTTTGCCGTTTGATTGGTGACCTGGGTGGTGAAGCGGCCTCCTCTTCGGAAGAGTCGAGGATCTCGTACACGCTGTGGTCCCGCGGCTCGAGCTCCCCCTCGACTGGGGAGAAGCCATTGAAGGAACCAGGCGAGCCGCCGCCGAGCTCGAGCGCCAGCGTGTCATCCTCGATGCCCGTGCCCTCGTCGTCGTCCGTCTCGGGTTCCGGCACCGTGGCGTCGTCGATACCGTCGCTCTCGTAGTTGTCCAAGAACGAGTCGGGCTCATTATCCTCGTCGTCGCTACCCTCCAGCTCGCGGTCGAGCAGGTCCTGGTCCCACGTCTTGTCCGGGCGCCTAGCCCTGCAGAGCGTGTCGAACAGAGCGACCTGGCTGTCGCCGAAGAATATCCTCATAGGACAGAGTTTGATGGCGGCGAGCCTGTCCTGGTCCTGCTCGCTCACGTCGTCGTCCTCGTCGTCGGGATCGACGTTCAAGGTCGAGGGGCCCAGCTTGCCGGCGAGGACCTCGCAGTCCTCCTCGGCATCGCACGTGGCGTCCGGTTCGTGCCATGCGAAAATAGCCTCGGCATTCTCGCCCAGGCCTGCCTCGATCTCCTCCGTCTTGACGAAGTAGGAGACGGCGTGATCGGATGCACACCACTTCAGCTCGTGCACCGGGAGCTGCCAGTCGTCGACGTCTATGCAAGGGTACACGACCTCGAGATTCGGCAGGCTCAGAAGGAAGTGGTAGCTGAGTCTGTCGGCATCCGCTTCTCGGCCGAGAGGCAGCTGCAGGCCGAGGTGAAGAATCTGATCGGAGAACCCGGGGATGCTGTAGGCCAGGCTTGGGTCGTGCGAGCCAAGATCAGCGGCCGAGGTCAGGATGATGTCGCTCCTCTTGTTGAAGTGGAACGTGGCAGGGCGCTCTCCAGACGTGGAGAAGCGCAACTGGTCGGGATACCGCTTGAGGTAGAGGGCGCGGCTCTCGTGGTGAACAGCTAGCATGGCTCGCAGGGCGGTGGTACGCGCCATCAGCGTGCTGCCGTCGTAGGCCGCCCACTCGAGGTTCATGTTTTGACGAATGTCAAAGTCGAGGACGCGGTGGGTCAGGGTCAGGTCGTTGCAAAAGTAGTACCAGACACGCTGACGGAGCTCGATGGGCAGGCGGATGAACTGGGGAAAGGAGCAGGAGCCCGTCACGGGATGTCCCCAGAAGGGCGGCATGGCTTGGCTCGAGGGTCCGTCTTGGTGCATGTCGTCGGAGTCTTCGCCATCATCGCTCTCGCTGGCGCTGTCATCGAGAGCCTCGGTATCGAGGAAGCCATGTTGAGGTTCTCGCCGGGCAGATCCATCAGAGCCATCAGACTCTTCGGATTCCGAATCATCCAGTTCGATGATGCTGTGTCCCTGCTCGATAATGGAGGAGTCATCTTCTGGATCGGAGTCGACTTGAGCCTCCTCTCGCCTGAGTCTCGCCATCGGAGGGAGGGTGTGTCCGGGAAGCAAGATCGCGTGGCTGTGGGGCAAGGGCTGCAGTGCCGGCTGTTTTTCTAGCGCAGAAATAAAATCGCTGTCAAGGAGATGGAAATGATACCCAAGATAGGAAAATGGTGAGATGATAGATGAATGTTGGGATGAGGTGAGAATCTCCGGACACACTTGGCCCTTCGAGTCGGGGTCGACGCGTTGGGATTTCTGGGTCCCACCAAGAGGCCCCTGCCATGCGTGGGAGCCACGCCAGATCACGTGGTCATGTCTTTTATTACCTAAGCCAAGGTACGTACCGAGCAAGCCCAAGGGGTGCCTCCTGCCACCAGCGACTCCCTCAACACCAGACTTGGACATCACCAATTTTCAGGCGCTTCCCAAGTGACTAGAATGACCCGGCTCGAATCATGCGAGCATATGGATTCTTTTCGATGGTGAGGAATTTATCTCGCACGAACCAGCTCACTCGTCGTAGGTTCGCCTCGCCATTGGATGGCTGTAAGCGTCGAACAGTACCTCCCTAGACGTATCCGGCACTTGGTCAAGACCTCGCAACCTTCTCATCGCCACCGTCTCGTCCCTCCACACCGCAAACTCTGCTGTGTGTTGTTCCTGAAATTCAGTTCCTCCCGCGTAACCCAAAGGAAACCTGCGAATCCGGGCCCCGAGGTCCGTCACCCACCGGGGCTCGCCGTCCACGCGAACCTCGATCACTCCCAAGCCCTCATACAGCACTTTGCCGTACTCGATAGAGTGCCGCCCCATCCCCAGCAGCATGTCCAGCATGTGGCTCAAGAAGAACGCCAGCTTCTCCGCCGGGAGCCGCCGCGGATCCGTCTCCTCCTCCGACCGCACCTTCTCCAGCCTCCCGTCCTCACGCCTCACGACGTACCACAGTCCGCCCCCGAACGCGGGGTGCTCGCGGCCCCCAAAGCTCGGCACCAGGATGCCGACGTCCTCTTCTCCCTCCGCCATCAGCTGCACGTCCATCACCAGCCTGCCGATCGAGTACCGCGCCCGTGTGCGCTCGCCGTTCGACGTTCCGCGTCTGGACCGCTGCGTCGGCCCCGCGGGCCCCATCTCGAGGAACCACGAGAGGAGCGCGTAAAAGTCCCAGGTCGCCCCGGGCGGGCCCCCGTCGCCGCCCCGCCACCAGTCCGGCCGGCGCCACGCGGGCGGGAGATCGGCGGGGAGGTCCCGCAGGCGGAACTGCGCGCGCACGACATCCACGTGCTGGGCCCTCCTGGGTATGGACAGCCACGTCGGCCAGAGCCCGCTGCCCTTGACGAACAGGATGTCGAGGTGGTAGGTGAGGGCGAGCCCGCCGCCGCCGGAGGAGGGGGAGGCCAGGCAGTCCTGGGTCTCGGCGCGGAGCTGCTTCGACGTGCAGAGCAGGGCGTCCGCCCGGACCTGCGGTTCCGACTGCACCGGGAAGATGCTCATGCGGTCGTTGCAGTGCCTGTCGCGGGCGGCGGCGGATGGCGATGCGGGGGCGGGGTCGCGCGAGAAGAGGGCGAGCGCAAGGATCTGGTCGCGCAGCTCGCGCGGGAGGGTGACAAGTGTGGCCATGGTGTCTGTTCAGCTGGCTCGAGGTGTTGCAGCAGAAAGTCGTTGACCGAGACCCACCGGGCTGATGTGTTCTGTTATATGGCCGGTCCCTGGCCTTCGACACTACTGATGCGCGACCGCGCATCAATTGCGGCACAGCACCCCGGCGCTTGGCCCTGGGCACCACGGCTTGTCACCTCACTGGCCGGCTGACTCAATTTATAGCATCACGGCACGAAAGCGGATTTCAGAACAAAACAATCGATGTACTCGCTATGAACTTAACATCTCGTTCCCTCCACCACCACAGCCCCGCGACGCCAGCACATCACTCGGCGGCGTTGCTCGCGCAGGTCCACGGCTTGGTGCCACTCTCGTTGGCAATGGCCTCGATGGAGGCCCACAGGCCGAGGACGCAGATGAGGAAGCCGGTCAGGAAGAGGGCGACGTTGGCGGCGAAGCGGCAGGTCTGCTTCCATGAGGAGAAGTAATTGCCCTTGTGCATCCACAGCCAGAAGATGCCCGGCAGGCCGTAGGAGAACCAGCTGGCGAAGAGAGCGGCGATGAGGCCGAGCAGGCTGTTGAAGACGGGGATGGACTCGGCGATGACGGTGGCGAGGATCCAGATGCCGAGGGTGACGGCGATCCAGGCGAGGCCGGAGAGCTTGGTGCGGCGGATCATGTGCTTGGTGTCGCGGAACATGCGAGAGAAGATGTACTTGGCGGCGACGTGGCCGTAGATGACGCCGGCGATGACGATGGTGGGGATGGCGACGCCCCAGATGGCCTTGCGCATGGTGGGCGAGTGGGCGGCGGAGAGGGCGGGCGAGGGCACGTCCTGGCCGACGTAGACGTAGATGACGATGGCGGCGAGAAGGTAGAGGGTGGTGTCGCAGATCTGGAGCAGGGCGAGGGCCTTGGGCCAGTCGTCGGGGTTCTTGAACTCGCCGATGACGCTGAAGAAGCACGAGTGGCTGGAGAAGGCGACGGCGATGTTGGTGACGGCGAGGAAGGCGCCGGTGAAGCCGAGCGTGCGGGCGACCTCGATGCTGCCGGTGCCGATGGGGCGCTCGACGGCGACGTCGCCGAGGGTCATGAGCATGGCGACGGTGATGGAGAGGCACGACGTCATGGACATGTACGACGTCCACTTGAGGGTGCGCGGCAAGTTGAGGACCCAGAAGACGGCGAGGCCGACGACGGCCCAGACGATGGTGCAGGTCGAGCTGTTGGTGAGCGTGTTGAGGCAGATGGTCCAGGTCAGCAGGTGGCTGCCCATGACGAAGACCTGGAAGATGACCTGGGCCCAGCCGAAGATCTCCTGGAAGAGGCGGCCCATGCCAATGGGCTTGCCGATGACCTCGACGGCGTCGCCAAAGTTCTGCACGAAGGGGTAC
This sequence comes from Verticillium zaregamsianum, assembly GCA_002851755.1. Lineage (NCBI taxonomy): Eukaryota > Fungi > Ascomycota > Sordariomycetes > Glomerellales > Plectosphaerellaceae > Verticillium > Verticillium zaregamsianum. The sequence goes on along the minus strand of NMXM01000011.1, from coordinate 2,440,112 downwards.
TCGCGGCGGAACTCGGCGAGCACCACGCCCGAGTAGGTCGACAGCAGGGACATGACGAGGATGAGCACGATGCCCGGCACGAGGCCGACGGTCGCCAGCACCGACGGCAGCGAGAGGATGCCGAGCGAGACCGTCTCGGCGATGAGCACGATGCCGCCCTGCCTGTGGGGGGTCAGCTGCTGCTGCTGCTGCTGCATGATAGAGGTTTCCGGGGGGGACTCACCACCAGGTCAGCGTCTTGTAGTTGATGAGCTCGCCCTCCTCGCTGGAGAGGACGCCGTCATTCTCGGTGGGCGCCTCGTAGGTCGGCACCGCATCCGCGTCGTGGTCGGTCTCGCGCTTGGTGCCGGCGGCCAGGCCGCCCGACACCTCGGCGTCGGCGGGGTTGTTGGTCCAGTCTGCCGAGCTCCCCATGATGGCTGGTTGCGAGGGAGAGAGTGGGCGAGAGTGAGAGAGTGTGTGGGTGTGTGCGCGAGGGACGAAACCGGTCAGTCTTATTCGACCCGATCGATGCTCGACGACAGCGACAGACAGGCAGGCGACGCGCAGTGGTAAAACTCAAAGCAAGCCGTGTCGAGGTGTACAGTCGGAAGAAGGGAAAAAAGCCACAGGAGCGAACCGATCGAAACTCTCAACAGCTGGACCTGACCTGGACATGAACGGACCCCAGACGCAAGATATATCCCACATGCCACGCCGCGATCGGCTCTCCGCCGTGGACTAACATGCAGCGAACAGTCATAGCAGCGTCTCCATCGAGGCGAATTCGGCGGCGGCGGCATGAAGCTGCCAAAATAAGGTCCTGACTCGTCTGCCGCGCCGACCCACCGCGCGCTGATCGGGCCCTCCGGCGCTGGTGGTGCGTGGTCTCAGGCGCGAGCCTCGGCCGGGATGAGGCCGGACGGCCAGGCAGAGGGAACGTTACTGCGAGCCTCCCTGCGAACCTCCTGGACGAGACGATCGATGACAAGCGAATAAAGCAAGCAACAAGGCAGCGGAATGCGCCGGCCAGCCACATTGAGTTTCCCCTGCAGCCCCCGACCTGCAGCCCCCGACCTGCATCCGCCGACGATGATCACAAGCCACCAACCTAAGGAACGTGAAGCACCAGGCCCCTACGGCCAAAGAGAGGCGAAGCTGGTGCTTCTCGAACGCGTTAAGCTTTTCGAAGGCCGCCCGCGGTCCGTAAAAATCTCTGATGGTTGGGTAACCCTTACGTGATAGTGGCCGGGACGACTGGAGCGCGTTACTAATTCTCGCCAATCCATTAGCCACTTTGAGCAGTTCGAGCCGCGACTCGAGCCTCACGGCGCACCGCGGCCCCCAGCTCCATCGCTCCACCGCTCCACCGCCCCGTCTGTCCAACCTCACCCCGTCGGACCACGGGTGCCGACCGGACACATGCATCGTGTGTCATCTCGCCGCGACCCAACGGCTGAGGCAGACGGCTTCGTGGCCTTCCCCGTGGGGAGTTGGACGCTTTTACCTGATAAAAATGACCAATTTCCGGGGGACACGAGGAGGATGAACTCTGTTTATGTAAAGCGCCCGTCCCGCGAGGGCGCCTCGTGAGGGGGAGGCGCCCTGACGAAGGCGCCCTCCCGGGACATGTTCTGGCTCTCTCTTTTTCTGCCTCTCTGCCTCCCTCCGGGGTGGAAGGGGGCGGTGCGGCGGTGCCTCGGGCGTTCGGCTTTGGCCAAGAGCGGTGGGCGGCCGATTTCCGGAGGGCGCTATCCGGCGCTAAGCTCCGTGCGGTCTGGACGAACGATGTCATGTCGGGTTTGAGTTTTCCTTGTTCTCGCTTTTCACGTGGCCATTCTTCACTCCCTCGCCCCCGGCCCCCCTATGAGAGGCTGCCTTCCCTTCTCAAAGCCGGTCAATACTCCAGGGGCCACAGGCCACGATGCGGTCCAGCCTGTCATGCGATGTGTGTCGGTGAGTGGATCCGGGGAGATTGAGAAAAGGAGTGGAGACGAGTCTCTCTGGTGGCAACCCGTTGGCTAACCCGGCTTCGACGTCGGCAGACGGAACAAGGTCAAGTGCGTCAACGCGGGGACGCCGCCCTGCCGCAAGTGCGAGAAGGCGGGGAACCTCGAGTGCGTGCTCTCGAGGCCCGAGAAGCCTGGGGCCAGGACGCCCAAGCGCGCGAGGGTCGGCACGGCGAGTCCCCGTCAGGGGCGGGACGAGGGGCGGGACGAGGGTGCGGGGGAGGCATCCGTTTTGACGAGTGCCTCTGGTCGTGATGCTCATGGGCAAGGGCATGATGTTCGTGGGCGTGGCCATGGTCATCGTCACGGTCATGGCCACGGTCATCATCACGGTCATGGTTATGATCATTCTCATGATCAGACTAACAGCCAGAGAGACGTGACCGCCCACCTCGCCGCCGTCCCGAACAGCATCATCCTCAAGACGCTTAACATATTCAGCTGCAAGTTCCCCGAGCTCGCCGTCCTGCATCCCACCGTCTTCATGCGCGACCTCGTCGACCCGAGGTCCAAGAAGGAGAGCCAGGCCCTCCTCGCCGCCGTCCTGGCCGTCACGAGGGACCAGCTGCGCGACCCCGAGGACCGCATCCTCCTGCCGCGCGAGCACTACGCCTCCCACGCCAAGGAGCACCTCTCCGAGTTCATCCTCCAGCCGCCCAAGGTGCAGGTCATCCAGACGCTCCTCATCATCACCCTCCACGAATGGGGCGCCCGCGACTTTCACCGTGCCTGGATCTACTGCGGTGTGTTCTGTCGCTCCCCATTGCTCGCCCCTATCCCCCTCTCCCCTATCCCCTTCCCATTCCCTAACCCGACGCAAGGCGAACTAACAGCCCAGGCATCGCCATCCGCATCATGCAGGCCCTCCACTCGGCCCGCGTCGCCCCCTACCCCCTCGACATCCCTTCCCCCGCCCCCCACGACCCCCTGACCCTCGCCGTCGAGTCCCGCACCTACTGGGCCTGCTTCATCATGGACTGCACCGTTAACGCCGGCACCTACAACCCCCGCATGCTGCCCCAGTCTGAGATGCGCAAGCTCCGCGTCGGCCGCCCCCTGAGCGCCGTCGAGTTCGCTTTTGGCGCCACCGCCCCCTCCATGGCGGAGCCCGACCCCTCGGCCCCCCTCGACATCACCCAAAGCTTCGAGATCATGGTCGGCGGCTTCGACATCTGGGCCCAGGTCATGGCCTTCGTCTTCAACGACGGCCGCCGCGCCGACGGCATGTGCCGCGCTGAGAACTGTCCCTGGGTCCCCGGCACCGTGTGGGCCGAGCTGCGCCGGCGGCTCGAGGACTGGCGCGCCGGCCAGCACCGCCGCCTGCTGTACCCGGAGAACAGCGCCGCCGTGCACATCTCTCTGGGCTACGGCGAGTCGTTCACCTACCTCAACCTGCTCTACTACGTGAGGTGAGTCGACCTTGCCGCTTAAAGACTGGTCGGACGCTGACGAGCACAGCACGCTCATGCTCCACCGCGAGTACTTCCCCTTCCTGCCTGAGCAGGATCAGATCCCGCGGGGCCCCGTCGACCCGTGCCTCCAGGCTGAGGCGCCCGCGGGGTGGTGGGACGAGTCGGCGCGGGAGCTGTTCGGGGCCGCCGAGAACATCGCCCGGCTTCTGCACGAGACGGCCGAGTGCGGCGCCCTGCTGATGACGCCGTTTGTCGGCTTCTGCGCCTTTACAGCCTGCTGCATGAACCTCTTCGTCTTCTGCTTCCCGCGGATGAACCTCGGGAGGAGCCCTGATGCCGAGAAGCTGATGGGCGTGACGTTTGACTACTTGAAGGAGTTTCAGACTGTCTGGAAGTTGGGGTCTGGATGGGTGAGATTCCCCCTGAATGCATCTTGCTGGGTAGAGGGCTGACGTTCCTCTAGATTAAGACGTTCCAGAACACGTCGCTTTTGTATCAGCGCGCGGCGGCGGACCGGTCGCGATATCGCGGCAAATCACGCAGCGACTTTAATCATCTGCACCAGTCCCTGCATGAGTTCCGCAACGTCGATCGGTCGGACCAGCATCTCCAGGAGATCAACAGTGCCGAGACGCCGACCGAGCCCTTGCCCACACCGAGCAACCCGCCGACAGCGTCGACCGGCGCGGAGGAGCCGCCGGCCGATGCCAACGTGCTACTTAACCAGATGTTGGCCGAGGTGAGCAGCAATACGGACGAGCAGGTCGTCTGGCCGAATTGGTGGTCCATGCTGGAGGAGGTGGACGTGGCGGCTTCGTTCGGAACAATGCCGGGGATGCCGTGAGGGGGGATGGGTTGGTCTGGAAGTCTATGCGGATTGTCATTATTTCTACGTCTATCTGGTCTAGTCATTCATCATGTCGGCCTACTCCACCTCGCCGCATTACACCTTAGCGAGGACACGCCTCGTTTGCGCCAGTCTTATCGCGAGTATGAACAGCATGCCTACCAGCGACATGGCGCCGCCGTAGTACGCTGCCGGCCTGTACGCCTCGATGTTATCACCACGTCCTGATAGGGAGTAGAGGCCAGAGCCAATAGGCGATCCCTAGAACCAAAGTTAGCAAGCAATCGTCCAAGAACAACCGCGGTTGGAACTCACAAAGAAGAAACCCAGAAACCAAGCCGTCCAGATGAGCGGGATCGTGCCCAGGACGTTCATCGGCCCAAACGCCGCGCCCAACACGGGCGGCACAAGGCTGAAGAAGGCGCCGCAGCCGATGCCGTTCAGCACGATAAAGACCATCAACACCGCCATCGAAGACGCAAAAGGCCACACGGCAAGCATGCTGATGCCGGTGAGCAGCAGGCACAGGACGAGGCTGTTGATCGGCCCCAGCAGCGAGTCGGCGAGGTGTCCGGCGCCGACCCGGCCGACGGTGGACGCAATGTTCCAAACAGCGAGCCCGACGACGGCGGCGTGCTCCCAAGTGCTGACCGTCCTGGCGAAGATGGGGATGAAGTACGGGGGGATGAAGAGGGGGAACGTGGCGCACGCCGTGCCGACGAGGAGGATGAGGAATTTGGAGTCTCGGAAGCGGAACCTTTACTCGTCAGTCTCCATTCACGGACAAGAGTGCCGGAGACGTACCACTGCAGTTGAAGGTGCGAGTTGTCTGAGCCCGGAGGCGGGTGGACCAGGAACGCGGCCGGGATGCACACGGCCCAGAGGAGGAAGCCCAGGATGCGGAACGTCCAGGCCACGTCGACCTGCTTGACGAGCAGCGTCGTGGCGACGCTCATGACGGCCGAGCCGACGCTTCCGCCGCCGAGGACGATGCCCATGGATAGGCCGCGGTGTTTCTTGAACCATCGGATTGGGGCTGTCGAGACGGCCTGGAGGGTCAGCCTTCATACCCACGTCACGAGAGAAAATCACAAGCAACCTACAAAAATAGAAAGCCCTCCCCCAACACCGAAGATGACTCCGTGGACGATGAACAGCCCCTCGACGTGTTCAGTCAGCCAGCTCGCGAGAAACTCCCCGAGGCCCATGAGCACCGCACCCGTGAGGGCCGTCGTGCGGTACCCAAGCCTGCGCACCATCAAACCGGCGGGGATGCTCACGGACACCATGAACGACGAGGCCAGGGAGCCGACGAACATGAGGGTCGTGAGCGAGGTCGAGCTAGTCTCGAGGAGCCGGACCTGCATGACGCCCCAGGAGTAGAGGACGCCCAGGTAGACGAAGAGCGAGCAGGCCGCCGCCGCCACCACGACCCAGGCTTGCCTTCCATCAAAGTCGTTGAACTCGTTCTTGGGAGAGGCGCAGTCCGAGTCGGACTGGCTGGTGTCAGTCCCCTTTTCGGATTCGGAGGACGACATGGTTGGTGAGGTTGCGAAGAGCGTTTGCTGAGTCTTCATGATGATGGCGCCACGGAACAAGGGAGTGACAACATGGCACCGAAAACACTCAAGCACGCAATAGGGACCGGAACTCTCAAATACATCGACTAATACTGCAAGGTCTTCTAAACATTTCGGGCGGCATGCCATCACGGCTTTCGGGTTTGAACAAATGGGTGCAAAGCCGAATGACTGTGGGTATCTGTCTTATCCGAGGCCCGCTAAATGGGAAAAGTGGTCATGGAAATTCGGGAAAGACCACCGGCAGCCAAACCCGATGCTGATGGTGCTGCCCCTCGGAGCAAAAAAAGAAAATCGGGAATCGTCGGCTTTGGTTGAGTCACTTACATCGAACTGCGAAACCGGGGCAATGGGCCAATGGCTTATATGGAGGATGTTGCCATCGTTGCCATCTCGGACAGTTGACTGCGATTCTAGCAAACTTATTCATTCAAGTCTGAACACTACAAAATTATCAGGATACTTGCAGAGCTGGTAGCTTCCTCGCCGTGTCTTCGGTCTCTTGTCCACATCTTTAACATCGCCATGGCGCCTTCAAGAGACGACCCCGTCGCGGCTGAGCCCTGCCCCTTGCCCTGCAAGTCCTCCACGTCACAAATGGCCATTGTCCGCCCATCAAAGGAAGGCCACCTCCTGCACCGCTCCCTCGTCCACACCCCAGCCATGGTTGAGTCCGCAAAAGGGCTGAACCTGTTCCTGGCCAACGGACAAACAGTCCTCGATGCTTGTGGCGGCGCAGCCGTAGCCCTGATCGGCCACGGCAACGAGGAAGTCCAAGCAGCCATGATCGAACAAGCGAGCAAGGTCAGCTACGTCCACACACAAGCATACACCACCCCGGCGGCCGAGGGCCTCGCCGACATCCTCCTCAACGGCAACCCCCACGGCCTCGAGAAAGCGCTGTTCGTGGGCAGCGGCAGCGAGGCCGTCGAGTCGGCGCTCAAGCTGGCGCGGCAGTACTTTTACGAAAAGGGAGAGACGCAGCGCGTCCATTTCGTCTCGCGGCAGCAGAGCTACCACGGGAACACCCTCGGTGCCATGTCCGTCTCGTCGAACCTCGCGCGCAAGGTTCCATACGAGAACTTCTCCTACCCGCACGTGTCGCGCGTCTCCCCGCCGTTTGCGTACCGCTACAAGCGGGAGGAGGAAACGGAGGCTCAGTTCACCCAGAGGCTTCTCCAGGAGCTGGAGGACGAGTTCCTCCGTGTGGGGCCCGAGAGGATCGTCGCTTTTGTCGCGGAGACCGTCATGGGCGCTACCTCTGGGTGCGTCGCTGCCCCGGCGGGCTACTTCAGGGGCGTCCGCGCTCTGTGCGACAAGTACGGCGTTCTTCTGATCTTGGACGAGATCATGTGCGGTGTTGGCCGTACGGGCACCTTTTTCGCGTTCGAGCAGGAAGGCATCGTTCCTGACATTGTCACCGTCGCAAAGGGCCTCGGCGGCGGCTACGCAGCCATTGCGGGAGTCATGGTGCACGGAAAGGTCGTCGACGTGCTCAGGTCTGGTACCAATGCTTTCAACAATGGGCACACCTACCAAGCCCACCCCATCTCCTGCGCGACGGCATTGGCAGTGCAGAAGATTGTCCGGCGAGACGGCCTGGTCGATCGGTGCGCCAAGATGGGCGGTCTCCTCGAGCAGATGCTGCGTTCCGAGCTACGAGACTGTCGCAGCGTTGGAAATGTTCGGGGACGGGGGCTGTTCTGGGCTGTCGAGTTCGTCCAGGACTGGGTCTCGAAGGACACCTTTGATCCGAAGATTGGGTTTGGCGCACGGGTGCAGCAGGCTGCTTACCGCGAGGGTGTGGCACTTTACCCTGGCTCCGGTACTGTGGATGGCACAAAGGGAGACCATGTGTTGATTGCGCCTCCTTTCATTGTCACCGAGGAGCAGTTGAGGCACATCTGTCGGGTGCTTCGGTTAGCTGTTGAGGCTGTCGAAGATGAGGTTTTCGAATAGGGATAGATAAACAATGACGAAACAATAAAGCTCTCACCATCCGCAACCCAGCTGTATACGTGTGAATCGAGATCAGGACCGCTGATAGTTACAGGGGTTACAGAGGACTTCTGACAGCACACACCAATGACCTGGCTCAACATCAGGGTCTCAAACTTGTCAATGAAGTAGGTAGTTGCTAATCATGTCCATTGTGTCGTGCACAACATCCACAATATTGACCAGATGAATCGGTAGTAGAGCGACGAATCACGGAATGAAATCCTGGTTCTATGACCTGGTTATTGTGGTCACTGCCGTTTGCTTGCTCATGTGAAGCACTTCTGTTTCAGTACTCTGAACACAGAGTTGGTCAGCTAGCTTCCTTGATACCCAGCCGGCGTTCAAAAGTCATCCGAGCCACAAGAAAAGTTAACCGTATGGTTGAGCAGTTGTTTTGATCTGGACCCAAGACAATGTCATACTTTCTCGGAAAACTTGAAAGGGACATGATTCCGGGGCCACGGATTAAAAGCACCCACCAACAACGTCTTTGAAGTTGCTGATAAGCTTCGATTCGGAATATATTCATTCACAATAGCAGCACTTTCAAAACCAAATCACGCCGATTTTCACTCTGATACCTCCGGACTTCGGAAATAGCCCACGTCACTTGCGGCTGCAAACCACGAGGCACTCGAAGGCTTGCAAGGGATGATTGGGGCCTCATCATCAAGGTCGATCAAGCACAATTGAAGCATTGCTGATACCTACTAGACTGTCTCTCGGACCGACCTTCTCCATCGTGGCTTGAGGGTGCTGGCAGTGAAGAGAGCTGGATCGTACTGCGTCAATGCACCGCCGTCGGGACCTCGCCGCTCGAGTTGTTCAGTAACCCAGGACTCTGAGCGACACCGTCACCTGGAACAAAATATGGACCAAGAAATACGCGTCATGGTGCAAAGTCTTCGTCTACTGCTACCCGAACCCAGGGAAGGAGACCAGTCTGGACCTAGTGGAGCCCGGTCAGTTCAAGGACCGATGGTATTATCTCGCCGGGAGTATCCCGCTGATTATGGACCCGTTCTACTCCAAGAGCACGGTCAGAGACGCAAAATTCGAGAGTCTAAACATCGAGTTTGACAGCAATAATCCCTGACAGATCAACAGCCGAGATGAACATGCTGCAAACCCTGGGGGCATCTCTGGAACTTGGCGGCTCAGTGAGGCAGGGGACTGAAGAGCAGTCGATCGACGACCCAGTCGTAATCCATCTGTGGAACTTGGTGGCTTTCTCCGTGAGTCAGTCAGCCTGCCCCTGAAGAAATCTTCCAAAGGCTGTCGGACAAGCGAGGTCGTATTTTGTTTTCTTTCCAGATCGTGTTCGATTGACCCTTTTCCAACCTGTCCTGTCTACCAAATTATCGCTGCAGCAGTGCTCCAACTAGCTTAGGTCTCTTAATCGGTCGGCTTAGAAACGCTGAAAACTTCAATACAACATCATTCGAGGAATTGGTCTAAACTTCGCAGATGCCCGACGGAGAAAAAGTGGTAGTAACATCTTTTGATTTCCACCATTTCACCCTTGATCTCCACTTCCCCCATGCCGTTCGTCTCTGTGTCGACGAGAAGCCTCTAAGCAATGTCAAATCCCCGCCAACGTTGTGGGAAGCTAGTAAATTACGGGGCCTCGCAGTTACTAGGCTCGGGAGTTCCTAGTCCCATACGGGCGGCTCTTCTTTTGGAGCACATTCGCCACGTCCGAGATCGACATTGCTCGGACCCTTTCTTCACCGTTCCCCGGGCTCCTATGCAGGTCGCTAGCTCTCATGTGAAGCAGTCTCTCTCTTGGCTTCATCACTCCTGCTTCGGGTGTTCTCAAAGAAGGTAAAGGTGGGGCGGTAAACAAATCGTCGTTGCTGCGTCGAGTTCCTGAAGATACTTGTTGTTCGAAGCACCTCAAAGATGATCACGCGATAGGGCATTCTCAATTCTCGTTCTTTCGCGTCCTCCAAAACATTGGACTGTGGCGAGCGGGATTCCGCTTCGAGAATAACGAGACGGGCCGGGTATCGCACGGAGGCCCTACTGCCCACGCAGCTGCCATGAGCTGTCAACCATTGGCTCTGGCTTTCGTTGTTCGAGATGATGCTCATGGCACGGTCGTACATTTCTCGCTTCAATGGTTAAAGAGGGTCTGGCTCAGAAACACCCTGTATCCCAGGCAGCCGGGAACGAGGCCCAGACGAACCGCGAGTCATCGTATTGTGGGGTGGTGTCGTCGCCGTTACAGGGGTGCCATGCGCTTTGACTCCTCAATGGCGAATGTGGTTTTCAGGAGGCAATGTCATTTTGTTCTGAGGCTTGCTAGTATGAGTAGCGTAAGCGGGCGGTCATCCTTCCGTGCCAGCGATGCGAGTCTTCGCGTTGTTCACCGCTGAAGCGCCGAGGATGATCAGCATGAATATCGACACATGTGGCTTTCTCGCCCGGCAAGCCACTAGGAAGCCGAGAATTATTCACCCGGGTGCTACCAGCGAATGGTAATAGTGGCGTTCTTGGGCACCCAGATCATCATCGGGAGATACAACGTGCATCTGTGCTGACTCCTGCCCGAAGATGCGCAGGCCGAGCGTTCTCTGCCCCTCCCCTCTTTTCCCTCCTTTGAACAACTATCAAGTCGGGCGTGCCGGGCGATCCTGACCACTTCGAGAGAGTCGCTACGTTGACATGGGAATTTTGGCAAAAGTCTCGACATCGAGACCTATTTTGTCCTACATGACCGACTTCTGGAACGTGCGTTCAGGGCCCTAGCGTGCGATCTGAGGCTCTTGTCAAACAAAAGTTGGCCTGATCTACCAGTCCCCGCCAGGGTCTCCTAACTGTACTTAGTTGACTTCTAGACCGCACGCTACTGAGATGGCCAAAAACTAGACCGTGAGATGGGCTCAACTAGTCGTCGATGGCTTCCAGAGCCCATTCTTCATCCAGTAGCTCCAGGGGCCGGCCCAAATTTTCAAGCCAAGATCCTGTTTCTCGGAATGATCTCAAGCTTGCATAAGCTCCGAATAAGCGGACATTGGAGAGCCTCCAGTCTGTGCCCAAAGCTCCTGTGCAGACATCCATCTCGGCATTTCCCCAGCGCACAGTCTACGGCAGATATTTTCCACGGAAGGTGGAAATCCGGGGGTGTTGGGTTCTTATTGTCCTGGAAGAGACATCAGCACCGAGAAGCAACCAGCACGAAGACGTTGTTCGAACACAATCTGAAGCTGGCGTATCAGAAAGACCGGATGAAAAGACACTGCGGTCGTGGCCTCGGATAATAGCCGGGTCTGTACGGCATATGGCCTCCTGCGTTGCAAGGCCTTCCCTTGAAAATCACGGGACTGGCTTCGTCTGCGGAAAACAATTGGTTAGGCCCGTGCAATCATAGCCCGACGATGCACCTTCTCCGAGGAGGCGGTTCGTCCTAAGCACGAGTCCCACTGCGAGATCCGGTAAGTCATCGCGAGTACGCATTGTGTGGCAAAGAGTCCGCCGAGTACTAGAGGCCTAACCGGCGTCTCAGCCCCCAACCCTCACCATGGGTACCCCGTTCTTGGCGTTCTTCAACGTGAAGTGATCGCCCCGTCCCAGGGGCGCCGGCCAGCCGCAGCCGATCAAACGTGGTGCCCTGACTCGGTACTTCACTCTGTGGCGCACGTTTAGACGGAGGCCAAACAAGCCGCGACAACAAACTACGTGCGCCGGCATCACTGTCAAGGCCGTAGGGTGGTCACTGCTGGACCGTTCCCGCCAGGCACCGAACACGCTTGTAGACACTAATACAGATTGCGACCCCCTTTCTTGCCCGACGACGCCCCTCTTGTCCAAGTTCTTGGACTCGTCAAAGACGCCATTTAACGTTGTTGTACGCCGCACTGGGAGAACGGACGGCCATCGAAGGAACGGTTCCAGAACCGTCTTGCTTCTTCCCGCCGCTATGATGGAGACGCTTCTCCCCGCCAACTTCGTCCTCGAGAACGTGACGGAGAATGACATGATCATTGCCTCCCTCGCCTGGGGGTTCACACTCGGCATCGGCTGGTTGACATCATGGTCGGCCATTCAACAGACCAGGGCGATTTACAAGCGGCGGCGAAGGTCCATCTTCAAGAATGCCTACGTCTGGATGATCTGGAGTGAGATACTGGTCTGTCTTGGCTTTGGCATCATCTGCTTCATGTACCTCTTGGGAGTGATACCCCCTAGCTTTGCATTTTACTTCTCTATTTGTTAGTATTCCACCCGCCGGGTTGACTTTACACAGCTGACACCGATCTCTAGTGACTCTGTGGGCACTTCAAGTGCAGTTTCTCCTTCAAATTATTATCAACAGATGCGCAATTCTTCTTCACGATAAGAAGCACGTTCGGAGAGTCAAGTATGGCGTCGCCCTGCTTATCACGGTTATCAACATCTCTGTCTACTGTATCTGGATTCCAGCACGGTTACAGATTTCCGACACATACATCAAGGTCAACATTATCTGGGATCGCTGCGAGAAGGTGATCTATCTGCTCGTCGACGCAGCTCTGAACTTTTACTTTATTCGCATCGTGCAACAAAACCTTATCCAGCTGGGTCTACGCAAGTACTCCAACCTCGTCAGGTTCAACATGTTCATTATCGTCTTTTCTCTCGGCATGGATGTTCTCATTATCGCCATGATGAGCTTGGAGAACACATTTGTGTAAGCCAATTCTCTCCGTGTTTCCTAGCAGAGAAGATGCTGACAAACACCTTCCAGCTACATGCAATTCCACCCTCTCGCCTACATCGTCAAGCTCAACATTGAGATGTCAATGGCCGACCTCATCGCCAAGATTGCCCGTAGCCAAAACAACAACCCGGCCTCGGATGAAGTATTCTCTCGCTCCCTCGGCACCAACGGCGCCGACACTACCCTGAAGTCGGGGCACCCTCCTCCTCTCGACGACACCACCAAGAAGGACGGCAAGAACAGGCCCTGGGCCACCGTCACAACCACGGTCGAGATGCACACGATGAAGAAGCCGGGACCGGGCGACAAGCCGTTTACCCACAATGACACCGATACGTTGATCGATCAGTCACCGACCAATTCGTACATACAGCGGACTACGAGCGCGACAGGGGAACCAGGAGAGCCGTCTTTCAGTCGCGGGGGAGGGTCTTTGAGCAGCTACGAGTCCACTACGCATGGCATTGCGGTGGCCGACAAGGGTATGGGTGGGAGGATGTGAAGCATGAGCTCATGTGGGGAGGCCTTATTCTTTTAAAGCGTGAGATAGAGCGCCATGATGTCGTTAATATTGCTTGATTACCTACTTAGATTCGAATGTTTAGACTATAAGTCGCCCGAATTATCTCACGGGTGGCTCTGGCATCTCTATTATTTGCGCTGCATATGTTCAACATACGTGTTGCAGTCGTCGTATACGTCTTCACCAGGTTGCCCTGGTTTCGAATCGTTCTGTACCTGTCGACCTAATTTAACGTGTTGCGATGCGGGCGGGAGGCGGGTCCGGATCATGTTGAGGACCCAGCAGATAGACCGTTGCAGCAGTGGGTCGTTCCTGACTACAATCTCCAGTAAGAGTTTCTTCCATCCTTGTCTGAAAGCTTGAAACATCCCTGACTTAACAAAGGTTTTATCATCCTTTGATTGGCCGACAGACCAAATTGTCGTCGTCAACACCAGTCTCCCGGTTGAAAAACGACTCGGCCGCCACAAGAGAGAGGGATGATAGCCAACAGATTGCATTCAACTAGGGTGTAAGTCTTCCTAGTTGTCAATGTTCTGACCGAGCTGACAATGTTGTTGAGATGAGGTGGCCTTCAGTGTCTTTCGGTTTCAGGACCGTCGTCTCCAAGCTGTCTTCCGGGGTCGACGAAGATCATCGCCACCCGAGAACCCCATTTAAGTTCTGTTCATGGGCCGGTAAATGCTGTGGTTGGATATCTCTCAGCTAACACGCCGCCATCATGGGACAATGAGCATCTAACCATGGCGGCGAGACCCAACATCGAAGGGTTTAGCCTCTCGAACATCTGAAGGCTGCTGAACACATTCAGGAGGATATCCTTTCATGATGGATTGTCCGCTGCGCCGTCAACATTGCCTGTGATGTAACCAGACCTACGCAGATGCACCAGACAATCAATAGCAAGGTTCTTGCGGCGCTGTTGGTTCCAACATCACCCAGTTAGTAGCGGCTTCCGTGTTAGGTGAATCAGATGGTGCTGAGATGGTGGTTAGGGTCTGCCTAGTATTGACTTGCAAAGAATGTGCATCCGGAGGGACTACAACCAAGACCCGGCGCGAGCCTTCAGCTACAGTGTTGCATTCTCATTACCAACCGATTACCAGTTATCCAGTTTCCCTTCTAGAATAGCTGCAGTGCTCATAGCTTCCCTCATTCGCGCTCATAAGTGAAAATTGACTCGTCTCGCTACCTCCTCTGTCTGTCTCGCAGTCTCGGGTCGATGTCTTGCTTGATGCGTCGCCAGCGAGTCTTGTACCTCCCCTTCTTCATCGTCTCGATGCGTTTGTCTGTATCATCGACGACAGCATTCCAGAGCCTTCTGTAATCCACGTTCTCGTTGTACTGGCCCATGTCCTCCTCTTCCAACCCGGGGTTGTGCGCCTCGTAGAACGCAAGGCCCTTTTGCTGCAAGTCGTCGAAGTCTATGTTTTCCTCAGCCCACTTCTGGTCCAGGTTCATGCCGTCCACGAAATCCTCCATGTTGGCGCCGTTCTGCAAGACCAAGAGAGATCACGCAAATGGCACTATCTGGGGATAGGGAATGCCTTTCATACTGAGCTCGCAGTGCTTTGGTCTAGGATCAATAAAACACCGCGACGAGGGCGTCAGGATGAAAAAGAAGCCCGGATCATTCAGTTTGTAGATGGGATGTCGATGACGAAACGACTTTGGCACCTGCGGTGGCGGCGTAGCAGGTTCGTAACCGTCATGCTGCTCGAAGATCATCTTCGCCTCATCAAGGCGATCATCTGGGATACAGATATCCCACTCCTAGTATGCACTTGATCAGTATACCATCTTATGTGCGAATGAGGGTAAACGGACCCAGCTCGCCCTTACAGCTCCATAGTAGCGCAGTGCGTGAACATCCACGATGCACGCCGGTATGTTGGCGCTGCTGAGGATTTTGAGCGCATCTCGGACATCCTCCACGCCGTGGCTATTGCGGCCTTCGTAGTACCTATGCCGGGGAGCACATTGCCGCCGTTGGGGAGACTATTCTTCCTGGTCGAGAGCGACGTACTTCCGACATCTTGAACCGGCTTGTTGTCGACGAGATCTTGTCCTGTGCGTGCAACGGCGGTCGCTGCTACTTCTCCGGCAGGGTTTGCCATGGTTGCCGCAAAATATGGGGACGGCAGGTTCAGTTGGAGAAACAGGATGCGAGGGAGCGGGACTTCCAGAGGGTGAGGCCTGATGGGCTCCCCCTCGAGGTGGCCTGTGGCTCGAGGCCTCTGCACCGCCACCATTATCTTTCCGAGAACGATACTTGGTTGGTAACGGGTATTCTTCCAGGCCACCTTGACTTCAGCAATTGCCATGCCCGACTTGGTCGTGACGTGGCGAGTAAACACAGGAGTGGCAAAAGCATGGAAGAAGGGTGAACGGAAATTATACGTGGACAAACGCCCTACGGCGCCATTCCAGATGGTCAGAGATGAACATCCCGCGTGGTGCGGATCCTGGCAAAGGCATGTGAGGCGTCAGTTGAAAGAGAAAATGCATCTTTTAAATGTGCTTCATGGGAATAGCTTCATATGCTCCTGCTTGCTTGGAATCTAAAAACTCAACAAGCATGCTCCATGTACTTTGCCGACCACCCCTGGATTTTATCTCCCCGTCCTCAATGTGTTGGCTGGAAATCAGATATTGACACTCGAATCGGACATTTCGTTCACTGCGAGGCCTCTCCCGTGGCTACGGTCTCGGCTGCGGTCTCGGCTGCAGTCTCGGCTGCGTCCTCCGGCTTCTGCGCGTACACCACATAGCTAGAGAATGTCAGCAAGCCAAAGCTATGCGGCCCCTCACGATTCACCAGCGGAAAATAATGCGGCGACGGTAAGAGGGAATGGAAACGGGGCAACTCACTAGGGCCAGTACCCGTGCATTTGCGGGTTCTTCACCTCCTTCTTCAGGAGCGCGAGGAAGACAGCCACCTCCGTATCCGACCACCCGAGGCCTTTCTGGAACATTCTCGTGACCATGGCCTCAAGCCCGTTGAGGAGGTTCTCCATCTCCCAGGCGCCGAGGAGCTTCATGCGAGGGTCCTTGGGCCACGGGTTGAAGGGTAGCTTGAAGACCTTCTGAGTGACGTTGACGTAGCCACGTTCCTCGAACCAGCCCTTCCACTTCATGGGGTCGGTGAGACTGGCGCCGAATTGGGACGAAGCCGTCTCCATCATGCCGGAGAACTTGCGTAGGTAACTGCCCTCCGGGATGGAGTCATCGTCGCAGCCAAGGAGGCCGATGATGGCCTGGAACTCGACCCAGCCGCCAGGCTTCAGGTGACTGACGACGGAATAGTGTCAGCGCAGGGCTACAAGATAAAGAAATAAAAAAGGAAAGGGCTCCCGAGTTGGAGGAATGTCGGGGTTACGACTTGAGGTAGTAAGATAGACGCACGTGTAGGTTTGGTCAACAAGGCGTGGCCAATCTCGAATGGCTAGCAGCAAATCTCTTGAGTAGATGAAGTCGAAGCTGTTCTCCTTCCACGTCCAGTCCCTCTCAATGTCGTCGAGCTCGAAGCTGCAGTTGGGCGGGACCCTGCGAAGTCGTGGTCAGCCATCACGGCGGGCGTCAAAGTGTCAGAGCTGGTGCGATCTTACCACTCGGGTTGCGTAGGAGCCACATCGGTGCCAATAACCTATTTCGTGGTCAGCCCGGGCCTTGGGACGCAAGACAATGATGGCGGATGACCGCCCTCATCGCCGTCAGCGATGGCCTGGCAGAGCACTTACTTGAGCGCTGGGGAAGTCCTCGGCCATCTCGATAGACCATATGCCGGTGCCGCAGCCGAGGTCCAGAATGCGCTGAGGGTCCTCAATGGGCGCCAGGTACTTATTCTTGTTGATCAGCGCACAATACTTGGTGTGGCACATGTCAATGCGGTCAAGCTCGAGGTCGTCCATGGGCAGCCCATATTCTGATGAAGCATCAGCAGAGCTCAGTCAACATCGCCTTCGCAGCCCTGCTCTTCCCAGGGTACCTCCGCGGATACCCTGGAAGCTCAGAACACGGCGCGACGGCGAGACGGCAGCGGGTGTCAAACCTTCTTGGCCGTAGACGGCATACGTCCTGCCTCCTTCGACGGTCCCCCTGAGGACGGACGAAGTCAGGGACGTCAGCGAGGACCTATCGCTCCCGTCATCGATAGCCTACCAACAAGTCAGTCGTTAGCGGGCCGGTCCGTTCGTTGTGGAGGTTGTGGTGGGGGCGAGGCAACGGGGGTCCGCTCTTCTCTAGGCCGTTCGCTGCCTGCCAAGCACCTGAGCAAGAGTCAGGCCACCCCCAAAGCGGCGGCTCGCAGGATTCTCTGCTTCGGTGGAGGGAGGGATGTGATGATGGAAGCGCAGGGGCTCACTAACCTCGTCGTCGTCGACACTCAATTGAGCCTGATGGGGTTCACACGGTCAGCTTCCGATTGCCACGACGTGCGCGCGCGCAGGGGGGCCGACGGGGCGAGAGGAGGCACTTGCGGTGTCGGGTTGGATGAAGGCTTCTTCATCCTGGTGGGCGGACTGGCCGGGGGCCGCGGCCGCGGGGCCTGGAGAAGACATGGCTATGATTGTCCGAGACCTGACAAGTGTCGGCCGCGAGTCGTGGCGTTTGCGACAAGTCTGCAGGAGAGAGGGTTACAGGCGCAGGTGCTCTGAGCAGCGTGAACGTGAGCGGGAGGCGAGGTTGGCTGCGGGTCGAGGGTCGAGGGTCGAGGGATCGATAGTCGAGAGTAATAAAAGCCGACAAGACGGCAGGGCAGGCTGGGACCGGCGATCGTGTGCGAGAAGAGGTTAGACAGAGAGACGGGCACATCGGATGTGGAAGCAGGAGGAGGTCCAGGGTAAGGGGTACACGTGTTGAAGAGGAGATTGGGCAGGGTAGGGAAGGGAAGGCGGGAAAGCCAGTGAGCTGATCCCTACCTGTCCCAAGAACCTGCCAACACTCTCTACCTACCTTATTCCTGCCTAGGAAGACAAAGGTTGGAGCGGAAGGAGGATGCCACGGAAGGGGAGCTCTTCCCTCGTTGCTTCCTCCTCCCGGTGGAGCCTGCAACGACTGATTGGGCTGTTCCCGAGCGGGCGCCCCCCAAACGACGTTAGCGGCCCACGCGCATACGGACGGATCAACAGCCCCGGGGCCAGGCCAGTGCTGCAACCGGGTTAGCAGCCGCAGGTCGCTGCAACTAGGCGGCAAGCGCTGCGGCTCACGGCGGCGCCCACCCCCTACCGGCCAGCCACATCGCCTACGGCACCAGCCTAACCCCCTATAAGCCGCACTGACAGAGTACCCTGAGGCTCGCTCGAGAGCACCTTATATCGACGTCCCGGGAACGGGGGGATGGCACATGACGTGGCAAGACATCTGGCCAGTCTTCATCATCTATGTTTAGAACTTATTCGTGTACTATTCGGCTCACTCCGACCCGGTTCATCCCAAGGCTGCTGAAGACTACGACCTTGCCAAGGACCCTGCACAAGTGACATGCAGGCGACAGGCCGCCGGCAGGACAGCGAGCCACTCCCACCCCTGCCTGCCAACCCCTCTCGTCCCCTCCTCTTGCCTCTGCCCCTCCTCTGCCCCCTCCCCCACCCCCCTTGACCATGAGCTTTCCTTTTTCCAGACTGCCACACATGCACCAGCGAGCACCATCACGTCCTCTCGCACTGCTTCACCAAGCCGAGCTAAGCCATCTCCACGCCGGTTTCTACGGGACCAACGAACGCCCAGCCGCGAATGGGTCTGCCGCGGGGTGCGCTCCCCCCTGGGGAGCCGGTCTCCAAGGCCTAGGATGGAAAGCTCCTCGTTGAGGCAAATGCGTTGCGTCGGATGATCCTCTGCCCACCTCCTCCTCCTCCTCGACTTGCAGAACAAACCAGACCACCACACACCCCCTCCTAAAAAAGGAACACACACACCAACTCTGCATCGCAGCGCAGCGAGTCAAGTTCATCCACTCACCCTCCCTCCGCCCGACCTACTTCGGCGGCACGCAAGGCGATCCAGATTCCCGGGATTTCTCCATCTGTCATCGTCACCCAGATCAAGGTTCCCCGCCATGGCGAATCCCAAGGTCAGCAAAGCCCTCGAGGAGGCGAGGAAGCTCGTGGCCGACCTCGAGGCCTACGAGGACACCCCCATCAACCACCTGGCCGTCATCAAGCAGACCGACCGCGTGCGCGTCGCCCTGCAGGAGCCCATCGACCTCGTGTCGCGCCTCTTCGAGTTCCTCAGCCTGGGCGGCGCCTTTCACACCATCCTCGGCATCCGGGCCTACCACGCCATGCCCGAGGACGGGAGCCCCATCACCGCCCAGGAGCTCGCCCGCGTCACCAACGTCGCCCTCACCGTCATCCAGCGCGTCTACCGCGTCGCCGTCAACCACGGCGTCTTCGTCGAGACGGCCTCGGACACGTACGCCCATAATGACCTCTCCCGCGCCCTCACCACCAAGGGCCTCGGCTCCTTCTTCATGATCACCCTCGAGTTCACCCGCGCCTGGATCCACCTGCCCGACTACCTCAAGTCCCACCAGCCCGACGACATCTTCGACCTCGTCAAGTCCCCCGCCGTCTACTCGGTCGGCAAGGAGCACCTTGGCAAGTCCTACTACGAGCTCCTCGAGATCGACACCGACCCCGAGCGCCGCGAGGTCTGGAACACCAACATGTTCATGGTCGACAAGCTGAGCCCGGTCATCGGCATGTTCCCCTTCGCCTCCCTCAAGGACGCCGTCGAGCGCGAGCCCGAACGCGCCTTCCTCGTCGACATTGGTGCCGGCCGCGGCCAGTCCCTCTTCGCCATCAAGGACGACGTCAACGGCGCTTTTGACGCCAAGTTCATCCTGCAGGACCTGCCCGGCGTCATCGACAACATGAAGCCCGAGGAGTACCCGGACTTTGAGCTCATGCACTACGACGCCTTCACGCCGCAGCCCGTCAAGAGTACGTATCCCCCAGCACTCGTGCTCATGCCCACGAGCCCAGGCTGACCACCCCCCAGACGCCCACATCTACTTCATGCGCCGCTTCCTCCACGACTTCTACAGCCCCGTCTGCATCGAGTTCGTCAAGAACACCGCTTCCGCCATGGGACCTGACTCGCGCCTGCTCATCTGCGACGTCCTCATCCCCGACCGCGTCGAGCCTTACGACACCATGGACGTCTACTGGCTCGACTTTGCTCTCCTCGCCATGACCGGCAAGGAGAAGAAGAAGGAGGAGTTCGAGGAGATCTTCGAGGCCGCCGGCCTCGAGCTCGTCAAGATCTACCCCTCCGCCTTTGGCCGGACCGTCATGCTCGAGGCGAAGCTGAAGAAGTAGGTCGCTGTCATGTCTGCTGCTCACAAGGTGCAGCAAGTATGAGAGGGAAGGCTATCGGGCCTTGGAGTATGTATGGTTTCGATTCATTGCATGATCAGCAGCAAATTCGAAGCTGTGACGACGTTGCCATGTATGGCGCCAGGGAGCTTGCCTCGAGTAAGGGGTTCCCCTGAGATTGAAGACAATTAGCCGCATTTTTGAATTTCAATCGTATTGCTTGGAGACACGATACTTCCGAACTGCTCATGAGTGAATGGTATTGGTCTTTTCATGACCACGACATGACCCGAGAGCACCACCGCGCATCTCATCATGGGCCACCTCAGCCCAGGTGAATATCATCACGAGCTCATCAGGGAAAGGTCCTGCGTTTGAGATATTTTATCACTCGTCGTTCACCTTGACCCTGAGGGAAGCACGTGAAAGAGGGGCCATGTCCGTCTTGCATATGCTGTGCCGCAGTTCCCCTGCATCGCCGTGAGCACCACCCACCTCTCGATCGGCCTATGACACGGCGTGTATCCTTGGCATGGTGTGGTACCAAAGCAGAAGGTAGAGGAGGGTCACATTGGAGGTCGGAGCGCGAGATAGACTTCGTAAGCACCGAGCAGGCGAGTCGGATGTCGACACCGCGCATAATACGAGGTGTACTGAGTAAACCGAGGCCCGGAGATCATTCAACGACCCCGATGTCAACAGGCATATAAATGTGACATTTCCTGATGGCTCATCACCTGTGTGCTAGTTAAATGGCTTGAAGCTGCTGATGATCGCAGATCCTGGCAGCCGCAAGCTGCAAGTGTGCCTTCGTTAAGAATCACCAAAAAGCTGCCGGGTATTAGGCCAGTGAGCCTGTTCCGCAGACTCATATCAACCAGAGCCCAGTGAATGATTCCCACCATGCCAGCCAACAATTTCAAGACGATGACATCATTTGCCGGACGGGACCTTCATCTTGTCTTTGTATTTGAGAACTCAACTAACATTTCATGAACGTCATTACGCACAACCAACAAGCTACTGCCCCTCAGCAGGCAGCCGATGCCTAGTACCTTGGGTTGTGGTCGTATCGCTGATCCTGCTGATACCCCTGATCCTGCTGGTACCCCTGCCGGCCGTCATCCCGCCTGGAGTCCTGGTCTTGTCGGTAGCCCTGATCTTGCCGGTGGTCCTGGCCCGGCCGGTAGTCCTGGCTCTGCTGGTAGCCTTGTCCGGACTGGTAGCCCTGGGACTGGGCCGGCTGGTACTGCTGGGGCGGGGGCGGGGGCGGGTAGTCGCTTGGTCGGTACTCCTGGTGAGACTGGCTCTGTTGGGGCCGGTACTCCGACTGCTGCGGGCGGTAGTCTTGCTCTTGTTGAGGTCGGTACTCCTGCTGCGGCGGTCGGTAGTCTTGCCCCTGGTCAGGACGGTACTCTTGGTGCTGCTGCGGGCGGTGTTCCTGGCCCTGCGGGCGGTACCCTTGCTCCTGTTGCTGATAGCTGGGTCGATCGTCCTTCTGGGGCTGGTACTGCGAAGGCGGGCTGTACCCCTGCTGGCCGTGCGTCTGTCCTCCGCCGTGCTGTTCCTGCGACGGGGGAGGGGCGTAGCCGCCGCCCTGCGCGGAGTGCCCCGGCTGGTTGCCGCCCACCTGCTGGGTGCTGGACGCCGGGGCGCCGACGCTGACGCCCTCGTTGCCAATGTCGTCCGGCACGGAGATCTTGACCCTGGGCAGGTACTTCTGCACCTTCTGCTCGACCGTGTGCTGCACGAAGACCCAGCTCTCGCGCTCGAACTTGCGGTGGCCGCCGTTCACGACGCCCAGGATGCTCTCTCGCAACGTCTCCTGGACCTTGCGCACGAGGCCGCGGATCTTGTCGAGCAGCTTGGTCTTGATGTCATCCCCGAGCCCGCGGTCCCGCTGCTGGCCGCCGGCGTCGCGGTCCAGCTGCGCGTCGAAGGGGTTGCCGCCCAGGATCTTCTCCAGGGGCCGCTGGAACGCGTCGGGCAGCAGCTCGAACAGCTGCTTCTCGATGGCGCCGAGGACCTTGCGGAACTCGAGACGGACGGCGCGGTGGACCTTGGCCAGGCCGGTGCTCAGCTTGTCGCTGATGACCTTGGAGAAGCCGCCGCCGCTCTCGCCGTCGTCACCATCGCGCGTCTGGTCGCCGAACCCCCGCGCGCTGCCCTCGCCGGACTGCTTCTTGCTGCCGCCGCCGAACAGGCCCCCGATGCCCTTGACGAGGTCCTTGACCTGGTCCTCGATCTCGCCCTTGACGCCGTCGCCGAGGTCCCGCGTGCTCGTGTTGCCGCGCAGCCACGTCTTGATGTGCTCGAGCGCGATGCGGGTGAACTGGGCAGCGATGGGCGCGTGCTGCTCCCGCAGCTTGAGGCCGACCTTCTCCTTGATCTCGGGGCTGATGAGGCGGGCCTTCTCCTCCGGGTTGCGCGAGGCGTCCTTGACCGTGTCGCTGAGGACGCCGAGGAGGCCGTCGAGCTGGAACCCCTGGCCGCCCGAGCCGCCCTTGCCCCTGTTGTCGTCGAGCTGGTCCTGAACGACGTTGAGGGCGGCCGAGAGGAAGCCCCTGGCGCCCGAGGAGGAGCCGTTGCCGCCGCCTCCGCCGCGAGAGCGGGTGTCGCCCTGGCCACCACCGCCCTCGGTGAGGTCGAAGATGTCGCGGAGGTCGTCGCCCGCCTCGTCGGTGATCTTGCTGAAACTGCGCGTCAGGCTGGCGATCTCGTCGGCGAAGGGCAGGGACTGGCCGCCGTAGGAATCGGGGGCCGCATCGTTCAGGTTGAAGGGGCTACGAGAGGCGTCTCCGGAGCCGCCCTTGTTTTTGTTGAAGAGCGAGCGGAAGGCATCGACGACCTGCGTTTCCAGGCTGTCGATGGTCTTCTGCTGGAAGGTCTCGAGCTCGGAGGTGATGCGGGGTTCGATTTGCGGGGCAAGAGAGTCGACGTATTCGTCGACCTTCTTCATGAGCACCTCGGGGACTCCGCGAGATGACATGATTATAGATTTCGAGTTAGCTTGGATCCGATGAGCGGCAGCTGCCCTTGGCGAGACAAGGGGTGTTTCCGGCGGATGAGGTACGGTGCAGTAGCCGGAAGGAGTTGGGTTGAGCTGGCGGTTAGGCCGTTGGGAGCTTGGTGGGGGACATCTGACGTCAGCGTGCACGGTCCATCAGGCGAGCTGCCATCACCAGTGCTTCACCATCTCAATGTTTGTTAATCTCACTATGTATGTTAATGGAAATAAACAATGTGGCGCAGTTGAGCTTCTTTATTAACTTTTAGAGGAGAAAAGGCGGTAATGATCTAGGGAATTGTGTGATCTCATTGTGTTTCCATGTAACCAAGGTACCGACCGACCTCTACCCCATACATGTCAATGTTGACACACCATTGATATGAATGGATGTTAGGTTGTCTGATGATTCATTGCACTTACAAGCAATACCACTCCTGTGAAACAATCTCACATATACACTCAAGGAGTGAATCGATATGTTTTGCCAGCTGAGAGGCAGTATAAGAGGACTGGCAGACTCTTCTGTCGTGCTCTCTTCTGCAACTCAGCCTAGCAGCCAAGAAAAGACATTCTCACATTTCACCGAACCTTCAAAAATCACCCTCAGCCACTTCATTCATCGACCGACCTCATGAGCAGCCAACATAACATCCAGCAGGGTCCTGGTCCGGAACAGAAGGGCCACCCGACCACTGCCCACCGCAACTGCAGTCATGAGCTCTGCGACGAGTGCGCCGTCCTCGACGCCGTGACATTTTCGTGGAAGTGCTGCATCTGTCACCGCCTCACTGTTGGTGGCACCGCCAAGCGCGATGAGTCCAAGGCGTTGGTGTGCGAGCATGCCACTGCGGACACGAGCACCGATCAGTAGTTGGTCATGATTCGCCCTTCTGACGCTGTCGACAACTACGATTATCAGCCGTTGAAAACTCATACAATTCCTCTAGTCACCAACGCATAAAGAGACACGCGGGAGTTAAGCAGCGTTATGAATTTCTTTATTCTGGCCTCGTTGGTGGGAAATGCTATGGCAAAATATATCGGCGACGAGCAGAACCTAGTGGACCTAGACGGTTGAGACGGTTGAGAGACAGAGACAAAGATCTCATGCTATCCAAAGAAATAAAATAAAAAATCCCTTCATAACATGGGCGTTGCTTGAGAGGGTAATTATGAAGCCTTTCAGGCCATCCATCATCGGCTGAGACCTCAATGTCGGGTACCTGTTCAGGTACCAGTTCAGGTACCAGTTCAGGTACCTTTCAGGGGATCCCTCAAAGGGTCTTTCACGTGATGCGGTGCAACTCTGTGGGGTGGGGCCGCGCCATAGCTGCCGAGGCGGTGGAACGTGATCGCTGGGGCTGATCCTGGTGCTGGTGCTGGCTGGTGCCTACAGCCATTCGGCCCCGTCTCCGACGGCACCGGCCTTTCTACCAACCTTCTGCCTTGACATCGTCAGCCGGACACCTCGGCCTGACCTCCCTCGAACCACTTTTCTTCCATGGCCTCCCCCCCGCCATGACCTCAATCTTCTCGACTCTCTTCCAATCCACACGCTGAGGCACTGGTGCCCTTCTGAGACCGCGCGCAGTCTGATCCCGACCCCGCGGCCAACCAGCCAGTCGTCATCCCTCTCCACCAACTGCCTAACCAACGACGGCCTGACTCGAACCGCTTGGACCGCCCAACGCGCACCGCTGCTATATCTCCCCCGGCATCCTACTGAACGACATACCTGTCGAGCCTCGACCGGGCTTCTCAACTCGAGCGCGACACTGACGCCTGCCACCATGGCTACCGAACTCCCCAACCCTGCCCCCGAGGCCACCGTCTTTCCGGCGCTGAAGCCTGAAGCCGGCGAACCCCCCAAGGCGCCCGAGACGGCCCATCCGGCGGGAAGGATCAAGCATGGCACCTTCATGCAGATCGTCAGAGGCTTCACGTGGGCCACCTACTTCCTGGCCTGCTGCGTCGCGTGCGTGCCTCTGCCCCCCTTCGCGTCTCGTTTTGTGCGCTGACCCTCCTCCGACCGCGCAGCATCGGCACGACGCAGTTCCTCGGCGTACCGCTCTACTTCATCCACCGCGACTTCTACTACGCCTACATGTCCCTCACGAAGCAGTCGTTCGCGCTGCTCATCACGACCATGACGCAGTGGTGGGGCCCGACCAAGATCCGCATCAGCGGCGACGCCTCGGTCGCGCACCAGATGCGCCAGCAGGCGGACGGCATGGTCGAGTTTGACTTTCCCGAGCGGCTCGTGCTCGTGGCCAACCACCAGATCTACACCGACTGGCTCTACCTCTGGTGGATTGGCTACGCCAACACGCCGCGCATGCACGGCCACGTCTACATCATCCTCAAGGAGTCGCTCAAGTGGATCCCCTTCATCGGCTGGGGCATGATGTTCTACGGCTTCATCTTCATGTCGCGCAAGATGGCGACCGACCAGCCGCGGCTCGCGCACCGCCTCGGCCAGCTCAAGAAGAAGCAGGTCGCCCCGGACGGCACGCCGTTCCTCAACCCCATGTGGCTGCTGCTCTTCCCCGAGGGCACGAACCTGGCCTTCAACGGCCGGACCAAGTCGGCGTCGTGGGCCAAGAAGACCGGGCTGCGCGACCCGGAGCACGTGCTGCTGCCGCGGAGCACGGGCATGTTCTTCTGCCTGCGGGAGCTGGGCGACACGATCGACTACGTGTACGACTGCACCGTGGCGTACGAGGGGATCCCGTGAGTTCCTCCCATTTCTTGTTGATTCGCAGGAGAGGCATGCTAACGGGCGCAGGCGCGGCAAGTTCGGGCAGGACTACTTCACGCTCTCGAGCACGTACTTCCAGGGGCGGCCGCCCAAGTCGGTCAACTTCCACTGGCGGCGGTTCCGGGTGGCGGACATCCCGCTGGACGACGCCGAGGCGTTCGAGGTGTGGCTGCGGGAGCGGTGGTACGAGAAGGACCAGCTCATGGAGCAGTACCTGTCGACGGGGCGGTTCCCGGCGCTCGTGGGCCACAAGCAGGACTACATCGAGTCGGAGATCCGGACAAAGAACTGGTGGGACTTTTCGCAGATCTTTGTCGTCTTCGCGGCGTTCAGCCTGCTGTGCCGCATCTTCGTGACGTCGTGGGCGCGGTTCTGGGGGTAGACGGCCGACGGGTCCATCATGGCGAGACGGCGAGATGGAGCCGGGACAGCATAGCGGGCATTGGCGGGCTGGTCATGGTCTAGACGGCGAGGCGACTTGGGCGTACTGGTTCGGACGGGCAGTGTTGGGTTTGCTTACAGATGGTAGACGCGGGCAACGGCTTTTTTTTTTTTTTTTTTTTCGTCATGTCAACAGAGCATCGTCGAGCCGACCTCGCAGTCGTCCACGCCACGAAATCCACCGGCGTGACTCAACTGACGATACTACGCTACCCCGTGGGAAATGAACAGCTTGTCCACTGCATTTATCAGCACCTGGGTCTAGGTCCGGAGGCTCTTCGGTGTGACCTGATTTCGCCGCGACGCGGTGCGGAGTTGCGCCTGGGAGCCGCATCGCGGATTCTCGGGCCAGTGACGCCATGGGCCGGAGTTAGTGGAGCTTAGCCCAGATCAGCGCTGAAGCTCCCCTAGGCCCCTGTTTCTTCGCTGTAGCTCCCCTGTTGTTTCGCTGCAGCGCCCTGTGCCCCTCCTCCCTCCAAACCCCCACCAGTGGGGGAGGATGGGGGGCAGTGGGAGGAGGGGCAGCATTGGAGGGGCAGCATGAGAGGGGCAGCATTGGAGGGGCAGCCGAGGGGCAGCAGAACCAGAAGGCGCCTTCTCTCGAGCAACTCTTCTTAAACCATCGTCGCCCTCTCCATCGACAACGCTGCATCCGACGACCATCCCCCAATCCATCACACAGTCATCCCAATTGCCACAGACACCATGGCCACCGACAAGAAGTTCAACGTCGCCATCATTGGCTACGGGTAGGCCCCCCTCACCCATGAATGATCCAACCAGGTCTGACAGCATCACAGCCTCTCGGCCAAGGTCTTCCACATCCCCTTCATCAACCTCGTGCCGACCCTCAACCTCCACACCATCATCCAGCGCAACCCGACAGCCGCCTCCTCGGCGCCCGCCGACTACCCGTCCCTCACCCACCACACCTCCCTCGAGCCCGCCCTCGCCGACCCCGCCGTCGACGCCGTCGCCATCCTGACGCCCCCCGACACCCACTTCGACCTCGCCTCGCAGGCCCTGCGCGCCGGCAAGCACATCCTCGTCGAGAAGCCGTTCGTGCCCACCGCCGCCCAGGCCGACCAGCTCATCGCCCTCGCCCGCGAGAACGGCCGCCTCATCTGCGTCTACCAGAACCGCCGCTGGGACGCCGACTTCCTGACCCTCCGCCGCCTCGTCGCCGACGGCACCATCGGCCGCCCCGTCGAGCTCGACACCCACTTCGACCGCTACCGCCCCGAGAAGCCCACCACCTGGAAGGGCAGCCTGTCCATGGACCGCGGCGGCGGCGTCCTCTTCGACCTCGGCAGCCACCTGATCGACCAGGTCTACGCCCTCTTCGGCACCCCCGCCGCCGTCTACGGCCGCCTCGTCGACCAGCGCGCCGGCGCCCTCGACCCCAACGACCCCGACAGCGTCCACGCCGTGCTGTCCTACGCCTCGGGGCTCGTCGTCACCGTGCGCGCCGGCGTCATGTCCGTCGAGGAGGCCCAGCCGCGCTTCTGGCTGCGCGGCTCCAAGGGCACCTACCGCAAGACGGGGCTCGACCCCCAGGAGCCCCAGCTCAAGGACGGCATGACCCCCACCGACCAGGGCTTCGGCGTCGAGGACGCCTCCGCCGCCGGCCGCCTGGTCGTCGTCAAGGGCGACGGCGTCGAGGGCTCCGTGCTCGAGACCGACAAGCCCGAGACGTACGTGCGCCTGTTTGAGGGGTTCGCCAAGGCCATGGCGAGCGGCAGGGAGGAGGACGTTCCCGTGCCGGCGACGCAGGCGCGCGACGTGCTGCGGATCCTCGAGGCGGTGCGGGAGAGCGCGAGCACCGGCAAGGAGGTGCGGTTCGAGTAGGGGGTGTTCGATAGGATGAATGCTGACTGCTGCTTGGTATCTGTTTGTGGCGTGGTATGCGATTTGTGATGTGTGATATATTTATCGGGTCATGTTGCCAGTCATCATTGCAGGCCATCATTGCAGGTCATCATGGCAGTATCCGGTCATGTAGCTTCATCTTGGCATCGGGCTGCACATCACGACATGCACCAGAATAGCCTCAGCTAGACACATCCGGCTCACGTCGCACACATCATCACCTTCCACCAGCCCGACTCGGCACACAGACCAAGCTAGCATCCGCCCACCCCCTCACAACCCGTTCACAGCCATGTCTCACCGGCGCCCCCCCCGGCAGCAACCCCAACCGATCCTCCGCCGCTCCCCATCACGATCCTAGCCTCCCGGCCCGTCTGGCAGGCCGCCTCGGCAGATCACACTGACGTGCGTGCTATTCAGCTTGTGCTCCGCGACGCACACGCCGAGTCGATTCCCGCGTATGCCCAGGCGGGGGCGGGAGGCACAGGCATGAGGGTTCAGCTCTGGAACGCAGCCGTTGGCGTGAGACATGGAGGGCGCAGCTCGAGCAAAGTATAAGAACCCTAATGCCCAGGGACATTTTTATTTGATTACACCCAGACAAAGTCCCAACCCAAAGCACCTCGACGCCATACCTGTGGAAAAACCCGAAAGCATGAGATTCGCCGCCCTCTTGTCGCTCTTCGCCCTCGTGGCGTCCGTCTTCGCCTTCGACAACCGCTACATCGTCCTCCTGCACAAGGTCCGTCTCTAGCCCTGCCCGAAGCCGAGCCCCTCGTCGAGATTGGGGAGGAAAGCTGACAGAACAGGGCGCCTCCATCAACGCGTACCTCGCCAAGATCTCCGCCGTCGCCCCCGTCGAGGTCGTCACCCGCTGGGACAAGCCCAGCATCCTCCACGGCGTCGTCGTGAAGACCGACGGGCATACGCTGCAGACCCTGGGGGCGTATCCCGAGGTGGAGAGCGTGGAGAGGGACCAGATCGTCACGATCCCTGATTGCAGCAAGGGGCCCTGCCGCCGGAGGCTGTCCGGGGGGTACGTCTTGGAGCAGGAGGAGGAGGAGTGAGCGCCGTCTGCCTCGTGCTGCCCCGGTCAATTCGGGAGGCTACATTCATTGTTCCGGGGGAGCGAGAGGCTTTGGATGCATGTCAGGCATGAAGGGACGAGGGCGCTGGCTAAAACTGTCATGATTTAGATAAGTTGTGTCAAGAAATGGAAGATTGATGACACCCTGTGGGAGCCCCATCAGAGGGACCGTGGCGACTCGCAAGCAGGTCGGCTTCAGGCCGTTGTACGCAGTGGCTGTACATCGACGTCAGGCGCATGCACCCCGCGTCGCACTGCAGGAGGCTGACGACGACCTCACATATGCCGAAGGGGGCCCGGCCCATCCGGTTGTCAGCCTGTCAGCAGCGACCTGGATGGTGCCTCGTGCTCAAGCTCGTGAACTGCAGGGGAGGCATACCCTGAGGAGTCAGTGAGTCTCACATGCTGAACCAGGTCATGGGACACCACTCGGTATTTCATAATGTATTTGTATTATGCAAAGCTACTCATGCCATCCTACACTGCTTCACAGCTCCTGCAACCTTAGGCAACAGTCGTCGTCTTGGGACGGGGAATGCAAGCAGGCCTCGTCGACGTCGGGACGGCAGACGTGGTGGGCGCGCTGGGCACCTCGTCCACCTGCTCGATGCGGCCCTCGATCTGGGCGTCGATGGGGCTGTGGTCTCCGACGTAGCGGGTGAGCACCTCGTCCTGCAGGTCAAGCGGGATGAAGTCGGTCGAGATCTCAAAGATGTTATCACCACCGCCGGCGAGGAAGTCAAGCGTGACAATGGTGTACTCGGCGTCGTCCTCGACCTCCTCGTCGTGGATCAGCAAGCTGACGAGGCGAGAGCCCGCCTCGAGGTCGGGGTTGTACTGGATCTTGATGCTGCCGGACACCTGGAAGCCGGACGTGACGGGGTTTCCGTTGAACTGGTTGACGCGGCTGACGCATCCCTCGATCACGCGGCGGACGTCGGCGCCGGAGAAGTGCAACTCGGTGATGGCGTTGCCGAAGGGGAAGGCCGTCAGCACGTGGCCGCGGGTGATGTCGCCGGCCTCAATGGCAGCGCGGATACCACCAGCGTTAACAAGCGCAAAGTCGGGACCCTCGCCCTCTTCGGAGGTGCTGGCGCGGTACTCGTACATGGCGTCAGCCATGACGTTGCCGAGAGTGCACTCCTCGGTCTGGCAGGTGCTCTGGACGAGGTCGACGTTGGTGAAGCCGACAACCTCGGAGGCGAACTCCTCAAAGGGGCCGCGCCACGCGTCGATCTGAGCCTGGAGCTCCTCGTCCTGGGCGGTGGCATTGGTGAGGTGGATAGGACCGCCATGGTAAGCGAGAGCGTGGCCCTCGGCGTCAAAGGTGACATCGATGTAGCCGAGGTACTGGCCCCAGCGCCAGGCCTGGACGATGAAGACGTCGTCGCCGTCGGCGTTCTGGACAATGGTGGGGTAGTCGCCCTGCGACGCAGGGTTGATGCTGCCGAGGGGCGTGTGCGAGTGGCCGCCCATGATCAGGGACAAGCCGGTCGTGGCGGCAGCAAGCGCCTGGTCCTCGGTGTAGCCGATGTGGGTGAGGGCGACGATGCGGGTGATGTTGGTGGTAGCACGGATGTCGTCGACGGCGGCCTGGACGCTGGTGACGACGTCGAGGAACTGGGTGCCGGGGCCCGGGTTGGCAATGTTGCGGGTGGTCGCAGTCGTGCAGCCGATGACAGCGACACCGTGCTCTTCGTAGATCTTGTAGGGCAGGATGGTCTGGTTGAGAGCGGGGTGGTCGCTGACAATGTTGGCCGAGATGACGGGGAACGTCAGGTTCAGCAGGAACTCGCCGAGCTCATCGTCGCCGCCGTCAAACTCGTGGTTGCCGAGCGTCATGGCATCGAAGCCGAGCTGGTTGATCGTCTCGGCGATCTTCTCTCCCTTGTAGAAGGTGTAGAAGAGGGTGCCCTGGAACTCGTCGCCGGCGTTGAGGAACAGCGAGTTCTCGTACTGGGGCCGGAGCTCGTCGATGGCATGCTTGACGCGGGCGTAGCCACCGAAGCAACCGCGCTCGGGTCTCGTGCAGTCGCCACCAGACGAGGCGAACTCGTCCAGATGGGCGTGGACGTCGTTGATGTGGAAGAACGCTGGCGGCCTGTCAGTCATGCGCGTGCATTACATCACCACCGCAGGAACACATACACATGTTGAAGTTGCCACTCTCGTCAATGCCACGCTTGCTCATACGGGAGCTGTAGAGATGATCGGCGTCGATCTTCTCGTGCGAGGCACCGACGACGCCGGCGGCGAACGCCAGGGCGGGCAGGATGGCCTGTCTCATCTTGACGGTGGTGGTGGTGGGTGGTTTGACGGGAAAGTTGTCGTTGCCACGGACTCGATTCCTCACAGGACTCAACTAGGTACCGATTGAGCTGCAGAACACGTCGGGACGATCCGCCAACGATTGGAAGGCCGGCTGGAGGCCAATATATACCGTCAGTACGACTGTAGCACACGCACGGCAGCCCACATGGGAAGCAACGGCAACATGACCTTGGCTGCAGCCAGGTGCGGGTCGTTGGATCTCCTGGGACGCGTTTTCCCAGGGACCACGAACGTGGAAGCTGCAATCTCTGGGCCGTGACTGGCTGGAGGGCGCCGACGAGGTGCTTGGCCGAGAAGCAAGGCTTGGGATGTCTTGAGCTCTTCCCCCACGTGCGGCCGCTATAGGCTCACTTGAGGCTTATCAGCGGGTCAATTGCCGTCCTGGGGCCAGCGCCGTTAGGCTGTTTGTGGCGGGGAAGACGGGGGTCGCTGGAGAAGGACGAGGCATTGACCAATCTCGAGTGCCATCTTGGCCATGCTTTGAAGTTTTCGGAGACGGTGGCTGGTTGGAGGTTGGGTTTCTCGATGTTTTTTTTGTGGCCTTTGTAAAGAGGTCCCACTCGTGGTTGTTGCTGTTGATGTTGATGATGATGACAAACTTGTCCCATCCATCGGACGAACGACTCAAAGACCCGTTTGTCATGTTGCAATCTTGTCCACGACATTCGCCACAGCTGCTGCTCGTCCCTCGTCACCTCTATCGAGGGCCCCTCGCCACGCCCTGGAAACAGGCGATAGCCGGCGGCCCAGCAAGTCGATAGTATGGGATGCTCGAGATTTGGAACGCCGCCGTCCACAGACACAGCCAGGCGAGGCTTAGGTCCTTCTCGTTGCGGCCAAGGTCCAGAGTATCACTGGCTGCCTCGTGCCGGGCAAACCGAGTTGGCCAGCGAGGTCGGCGCAGAGGCGTCCAATGCGCTGCTGGATTGCGCTGAGGAATCTCCGTTCTGATGGTGATGGCTCCGCCGGCCCAGAGCTGATCGGGAAGGTCGCAAGGTTGGGGTAGCGATAACCCCGTCGGACGTCGCCGAACGCAGCTCCATTGCGGGGAAGACCAGAGGACTGGGCGCACAATGTTCAGTGCGCGGAGCTGGATACTTGATAGACAGTTGATAGACAGCAATCAAACGGCTGACAGACGATGATAGGGCAGTACCCTGGGTGATAGCTGTGATCGTCGTTGGTCTTGGTTGGGTTGGTGATTCTGGTGGTGAGGTGGACACGGGCGGAAGCCAGTGATTCAAGCTTAAACTGTACCTACCTCAGGTGGGATACTAGTGGCGGGTAAAGGGGCGGTGCGCAATGCCCTGTGGCTGCGATGCTGACTGGGCGGGACGTGGAAAACTGCTTAAATAATCCACCGAAGCGAGGGCCTTAGGTAAGGTGCCCCGAAGCAGGTCGGTAAGGTCGGCACCTTGGTGGACTCGGAGATGCCCTCAAACTCCCCATCGAGCATCTTCAAGAGCTTTCCCAGGTCTCAAACCTGCCCAGTAGTCCCTCGCCATCCTCGCGCTATCGAGGAAGCAAATATTTGCGCAGCCAGCTTCATCTTACCAGGTGCGACAGTCTCTGCTCAGATCAGCTGTGTCTTAGCATCATTGCCGAGTCAACTCGGCCCAAGTCCCCCGTTGGAAGCGACATTCCTTTTCCTCTCGGCAGGAGAGGATCACGGCAGTGCAGAGCGACTGAGATTCATGTGCCATGCGATGGCGGGTCCTTTCATTGGGAGCCGCAGAGTTCGACGCGTGACGCCTCCTCTCACGTCAGAAGGGAATACGAGCACATTCATCACACGCCGTCTCACGTAAAGCACGGTGTATCGCTGCCTCATCTGCCGATGTCACTGCGATGTCGCCGTGGAATCACCGGCTCGGTCGGATACCAGCGATGCAGACATACGGTTTCTCCTCAGGGGACCTCGGATCTCACGACACTTTTTCATCGTCCGAAGAAAGTGCTTCACTGGGACCGCGGGCCAAAGGGCCACAAGAGCAGGACGAAACATGACTCGCTCGAACGCAATCATCGACCAGGGTGCCGCCTCATTTCGGCTCTGCCCCATTTCCAGCAATGAGAGTTGTCATCAGAGACAAAAGTTCGCACATCGGGCGGCGTGGCGGACGGGTCTTGTTTATATCGTGCAGCTCACGACTCGAGAGACCGCAACGGCGCACGCCACCATGACCCTCATCCGAGGACCTCAATCCCAAAGAAAAGGGAGACCCGACGCCAACGGCCGCATCGGATCTCTGGTGGCAATCATTTCCCTCCCACGTGTCATGGCGCCGGCGCCAACGAGCGCCTCCTCAAGCCGTCGAACGCACACCCGCGAACCAGAAAGACTTTTCCCTGACACTACTCAGTCAGAGCTAGCCGACTGAGGGCCTAGACCGAGGGACAAGCCTTGTGGAGGCGTGATGTGACCAGAGGATCTGACGATCTGCCCGAACCGAACAAATCCCTCCTGTCCCCTTGGTCCGTCGGCATTCTATCCGCCATCCATCTGGACAGACACGAAACTTCAAACGCATCCTCACCTCTAGCGCACGCCAGCTGAATGAGGACCCAAGTCGCCCCGTTGCAGTGGCTGGCTGTCCTGGCCCGCAATAGCCTCCGACGGCGCCCGAGTGCCGCCGTCAGAACGCCCCCAGAAGCCGCCTCCCTTCCACCGGGCTTTCGACAATTCCACACGTCAGATTTGCCCAGACTGTTGATCGCATGCAAGCAACCATTCGACGACGATCGTTATAATCTGACAGATGGGGGGAAGTGATGTGAACCCCAGCTTTCGCAACCGAGAGTGGTCTTACCAAAAGGTCCCCTATGGGGCGAATCACCATGTTCAGCTCTTACTCGTCAGGGCCAGAAGGATTCGAGACCCCCGTCAGCCAGCCCGCTGACTCGGTCCCGAGTACCTGTACACGCCCTGAGTATCTGCTCCCTTTGTGAACTCCTGGGAAGAGGCCGGTCGGGGGATCACCAATCCGAATCGCCAGGGCCCTCTCGCCGCATCGCCAGCCAACGACAGCGGCCCTACCATATGAGGTGCCCCCCCTCAAGCTCCAGAACCACGAAGGGGCAGGGATCCAACGTGATCCCCCACCATGTCGCCCTCGCAGAATCGCTTCCTGCGACCACGTTAGGAAGCGCTAACGCTAGAGATGCTGCACCTGGACTGAAGTTCGTTCCTGGACCATCCCGGTCAGCCCACGGCCTCGCCGCTAGCACCTCCTAGTACCTGACTCCGTCGTTTCTCACTCGCTGCCGCCATCGTCGGTAATCCGTCGAGGCTTGGCCCCTAGGCTCGGGGAATAATGCGAACAAAGCAAAGCTGAAGCCCGCCGAGAGAGGGGAGACAAAGGTCCTTCCCTAATCGCCGAAGGTCATTGATATACTGCACTGCATCCTCCTCCGCCTCCGCCCTGCACACACACGCATACACCTGTCGTAGCGGTCCATCTTGCCTTCGAGGTCTCTGGTAGCGGAGGATTTGGGATCACACCAAAGCAACCCCAGATGCATCCATAACACACCGGACGTCTCGACAACGACAACAACCCTGTCATGGGCCTACAGCAGCACGTTGTCCGCGGCGACAACTCGATCCTAAGCCTGTCGCCCCTCCCCGCCGTCCTATCTCGAGGCCTCATCGCCGTCTCCTTCTTTGGCTTCCTGTCTTTTCTCAGCAG
Source organism: Verticillium zaregamsianum (assembly GCA_002851755.1). NCBI lineage: Eukaryota > Fungi > Ascomycota > Sordariomycetes > Glomerellales > Plectosphaerellaceae > Verticillium > Verticillium zaregamsianum. The sequence continues at coordinate 2,404,558 of NMXM01000011.1, read as the reverse complement.
CGTTGCCCTTCTCTTCTTCCTCTGCTTCAAGCTTGTCCGATGGCAGTTGCGACCAATCGAGCTCCCCTCTGGAGCCAACCCCAAGGCGACACCGGTGACCGACCATGAACTTCCCGACGAGCACCTCTGCCCTCAGATGGAGATGCCAACGCTGGAGAACGAAGCGACGACCGTCTGGGGCCGCCTACGCAAGGAGCCGCCGAACCAGTTCCTCGTTTTGATCCTGAACCTGCTCTTCGCCGATATTCAACAGGCTCTCGCCTTCTTGTTGAACGTCTCTTGGCTGAGGAAGGACGCGATCCAGGCCGGGACATCCATGTGTTGGGCGCAGGGATGGTTCGTGTCGACTGGTGATCTGGCATCCTCCGTCTTCATTTCCATGATTGCGGCGCACACCTATCTGGGAGTCGTACGAGGCTACCGGATGCCGACGTGGTCGTTCTACACCATGATTGCCGCCGGCTGGACTTTCACCTACCTGACGGCCGTCATCGGCGTCATCATCACCAACGACGGTGCAGCCGACGGCGGTTTCTACGTTCGCGCCGGTGCATGGGTAAGCAAGCCTCGATGCCTGACCCTACAGCTGACGCCCGAACTAACATGTTTCTTCCAGTGCTGGATCAACTCAGCCTACCAGGAGATCCGTCTTTTCCTGCACTATCTTTGGATTTTCCTGTCTCTTGGTTTCACCTCGGCCCTCTACATCCTCATCTTCTTGCACATCCGCAAGACCACGACGGACGAATCCGCGCTCGCCCGCCACCCGCACATCAAGCAGAACCTCGCGGCGCCCCACCACCGCCGTTCCCTCTTGTCCCACGCCTCGCAGCGGACGTTCCTTCTGTACCCCTTTATCTACGTCATCTGCACGACGCCTCTCGCCGCCGGCCGTGTCGCCTCGATGGCCGGCGCACAGCCGTCCCTCGACTACTTCTGCTTCGCCGGCGCCATGATCGCGTGCAACGGATGGCTGGACGTGCTGCTGTACGCGACGACTCGTCGCTCCATCGTCTTCTCCGACGTGCCCCCATCGCAGGACACGGGTCTCGAGACGTTCGCCTTTATGCGGACGCCACCGAACCGACGATTCGGAAACGTCGTGTTCGTCGCAGGCGGTGCCGAGAACACGAACACGGAGGACTACCGGGGTCACTCCCGCGGTGGTCGGAAGAAGCTCGGCTCGCTGGGGAAGCTGACGAGGCTGCGCGGCGAGGGCGGCTCGAGCGAGGACAGCTTGCAGGGGGTGGGACAGCAGGGCAGCGGAGGTGGCAGCGGCGGCGGCGCCGGGCTGGCGATTCAAATGGAGACGGTGACGAGCGTGGTAGTCGAGCTCGACCACGGCGGGCTTGAGTCGCGGTCGGGGACCGGCACCGGGCGAAAGGGCAGTCTGGCGAGCGACGCCGTGAGCATCGACTCGAGGGTATGAAGTCCATCAGGGAATGGCATTGGGCGGCTTTAGCGTTGTGATTTTTAACCACCATAGATATAAATGATTCCATCGAAACGATGGAGGCCAACCGGGTCTAATGAAATGATACCAAGCTCTTCTTACGCCTTTACTTCATGTCTACATCATCGTCGTAGTCCTCGTGCTCGTCCGCCTTGTGCTTTTCATCCGCACACTCAGCTTCGAATAGCTTCCTCCACTGCTCTTGCAAGCGACGCCACATGTTTTGGCGCATCTTAATAAGGGCCTCGATGCACTCTTCCCTTCGAAATTCAAGCGCAGGCCAACCGTGCTCGAGGTAGATATCCCGCGCAAGCTAAAAACATCAGTACAGCTTTCCACGTGCCGTGATACCCACTTACCTCGATCCCCAGGTCCATGGCACCCCGCGCATTGTCAGCCTCCTTTGCCGCAATACCGCCCCAGATCTCAGGCCCATAGACGTCTTCCTCGTACATGCCATCGAGCCGTCCGAGGTCCGGCACCGGGACAAGGTCCAACGTGACGAGCCGATGAATGAGTCTATCGAAGAAACAAGTGATGGGCTCAGCCTTATTGCGCAACCAGGGCATCTTTTCGGGCGGATTCGTATGCGAGTTTATCGTGCCGTCGTCCACCATGATCTCACCTGGAATCGTTAACAAGTTTGTCAATCAGCGGTCGACTTTCCGAGCAGAGCCTACCCTTTTCCAAGTCCACGACCCACCAGTGTCGATCCCAGTCTAGTTTGGCCCTCACGATAGCGACCATGGAGCTCGGCATCGGTGTTTTGAAAGGCGACAGTCCGAGCCTTTCCAGCTTCTTCTTTTCGAGTTTCTTCACGTTCTGGTCTCGCAGGAGGTGGCCGTCGCTGAGGTAGCGGATCGGGTATCCATTGTCAAAGACTTGCCACCTGCCGTCGTCTTCGCTGCTGCCGCCCACATCTTCGCGGAGGTACGGCAGGTGGCGGAGCACGTCGACGACTTGGGCCGAGTACTTCAGCGCCCGGAGCTTGTCTTCGGGGAAGACGGGGCTCCGCCAGCCTCCCGGGGGAGGATATTCGACTGCGTCGGCGGGGAAGTAGGCGGCGCGGGCGAGGAGGGTGTAGTAGCGCGTTAGGCCGTCGACGAGAGCATCCCGGATGGAGGCTGCCGACTGAGGAGGCGCTTTCGATGGGATGGCAAGTCGAGCCGGGGTGTAGTCGGCAGCCGGCGGCGAAAAGTGGTGGGGGATGTTCTCCTTGGCGAGCTGGTTGCTGGCGGAGGTGAATTCGGACTCGTCCAAGTCGGCCCATATCGCCGCGACTTCGGAGGCTACCTCGTCGACTTCCATCTCGTCGTCGGTGTCGGATTCGTCTACCTTGTCGGCGCTTCCTCCCGACGCAGACGCCGCCTCCGACCCGTCGACTTCCATTCCATCACCGCTCGCCTTCCAATCCCCATCATCATCGTCATCATACAGCGCCTCCCTCGCTGACCTGCTCTCCTCAATCTTCCGCCTCGTCCTCCGAAACACGGTCATCTCGCGCAGAAACCTGGCGCGATTCCACACGAGGACGTTGTACGTCCCTGTCCAGCCGCACCTAACCTGCACTCCCTGCAGGTGGCGCCTCACTCCCTCATCCCGCTCCCACCTGTCCGAAAACAGATCCGGCGCCAAGTTGTCCACCGGCGGGAGTGGCATCACCGTCTGGTCACGGAGGTGGTCGGCCTGCGCCCCGAAGAAGTCGACACCGGGTCCGGAGTCATTGCCGGCAGCGGAGAGCTCCCCCGTTGCGCAATCAAGGGTGCAGTCTTTTATGACATGGCGAAACACAGGGTCTCTTCCGTGCCCGCGGGCGAGCAGAACCGTGTCCGGAGGGAGAGAGGGATGGTCTTCCGCCAGGGGCTCGAGGTAGCTGATCGCGTGGGTCTGGACGAGGACAGGCCACGGGGAGGATGTTCCGTCGGGCGCGACGTAGGCCTTGAGGTAGGGGATATGGCGGAGGATGGCGATGGCTGCTTCGGAGCGGCTGGGCGGGATAGAGAGGGCGACGAGAGGCCAGCCTTCTGGTGGGGGATGCTGGACTACCTCTGGGGGGAAGAGGCCAGAGGAGGAGAGGAGGGCGTAGTAGTTCGTGAGCGACTTGATGAAGTCGCCACGGTCGAAACGGTTGGCCATGGCAGCTGGTGATGCGGTTTAGTTATGCCCGGAGCGAGGTGAGATGGCGATGCACCTGAGTGAGGTTACATGTTACATTGAATGTGTCGGTCAAGATTCTGGCCTGAGGCTGGATCGAGCCTAAATGGGCAGGTCTAGATCATTGAAATATTGCCATCATTTGACCGGGGTACCAAAGTACCGAGCGCAGGCCGTAGCATCGCATACTCTTCTCCGAAGCTCCATGATGAGGATGGAGCTGTTACTCGGCCGAATCATTAGCGCTAAGGATCTAGACATCTCCCTCCCACCTGAACCTGTGCGCACGTCGTTTGTCCCAGAGCCCAATTACCTGTGAGATTCTCGTCTGCAGACTCAACATCGTGTCCAATCGAATCGTCCGGAGGATATGCCCTATTGTGGCACTTCGAGCTGGGTTGCTGAAGTAAAATGCCGTAAATGCAGGCTGGGAGGAACGTATACGCAGCATTGAAGATGAGGCCCGCGATGGATCACGATGGTCACTTGGAAAGGGACAGCCAATTGATAAAATAGCAATCGACGCGCAAGGCAGCCGTGCTCGTAGAAAGAAGGATTACCGAATATATACAATTATCAGAACAAATGTTCAATGTCCAAAGTCCATCACCAACTCAATGTGAGCCGAGCCTCAAGCTCTCGCCTTCCAACGAAGGCCATCCGACTGCGAGCAAGAAGACTCCGCTTAGAAGCCGAGGGTCTGGCCGGCGGTGCCGTAGACGCGGCTCTTGACGTTGTTCTTGCCGTACAGGTTGTAGCTGTAGGGGATGTTGCTGCTGCCGAGGTTGCCCTTGGGGGCAGTGTTGGTGGACGAGCCCCAGGAGATGTCGCCGACGGTGGCGTAGCCCTTCTCCTTGGAGTCGACCGAGATGATGCCGTTCTTGGTCGACTTGTCAAAGACAGTAGACTCGACGCGGACCTGGGCGCCCATGCGGGTGTTGACGGCGGAGCTGCCGACCTCGAGGTAGTAGTTGTTGTAGATGTGGACGGTGCCGAAGCGGACGGACGGGTTGCGCGAGTTGACGTTGTACCAGTAGTTGTTGGCGTAGGTGACGTGGAGCTTGCCCTTGTCCTCCTTGGCGTTGGAGTCGGTGTGGCCGATGAGCGAGGCCTTCCAGTGGTCGTGGAGGAAGGTGTTGGAGACGGTCACCCAGTCGGAGCCGTGGGTGATGTCAAGGAGACCATCGTAGTAGTCCTTGCCGGAGGTCAGGTCCGAGGACAGGTCGCAGTGGTCGACCCAGACGTTCTTGGAGGCCTGGATGCCGATGGCGTCGCCGTTGGAGTCCTTGACCTTGCTGATCTTCATGTTGCGGACAATGACGTTCTTGACCTTGTTGATGTAGAGGCCAGCGCCGACAAGCTCGGAGCCCTTCTGGCCGATGATGGTCTTGTCCGACTGGACGCGGACCTTGGCGCCGCCAGAGATCTTGCCCTTGACGACAATGTTGAGCTTGCCGCTCGACTCGGCCGCCTTGGTGAACTGGGCGAGGGTCGACACGGTGGTGGTGGCGCCACCCTTGCCGCCGGTGGTGCCGCCGTTGGTGCTGGCGTAGCCAATGTTGCAGCTCTCAGTGATGGCGGCACGCTTGGCGATGAGGGCCGGGGTGCCGTCCTCCTGGATGGTGGGAGTGGGCGTGGCCGAGGCAAAGCCAAGAAGGGCGAGGTTGAGGACGTTGGAGAACTTCATTTTGATGGTGTGGACGTGGTGGACGTGTTGTATATCAGGTGAGGTAGAAAGTGTTGTTGTTGAGTATGGGAAGGATCCAGTCCGAGAGCCACACAGAAGTGAATAAAGAATGTGATGTAAAGAATGTGGAAGTCAAAGAGAGACGATGTGAGATGGAGAGCCAGAAAGAGAGACTGGAAGAGCGGCAACGACTTGTATCTTATACTGGCAGTCTGCATGGCTCAGTTGCGATGCCAGATCGGGTCATCAAAGACATCCCCTGTTGCGCCTCCTCCGCGCATGGGTCGTTGCGAAATGAGAGGGCGGGTAGGGTAAGATGGATCCTTCCCATGGCATCGGCCACGGTCTTCTTTGGGTCGTAAGGCAGCTCACCCTGGTTCCAGAGATAGAGTACGTAGAGCTTGGCATTTCTACGTTGACATCCCCCCGGGTGCCCGAAACGGCATCTTCAACGCTTCGTTGGGATAATGGAGGGGCTTCCTCCCGCAAAGCTGTCCGTAGAGAAGACACAGGCGTCAGCAAATCGAGTCAAAGTCACAGGGCATGGAGAAATGCGTTTCCGTCCCTTCTTCCTGAGGCTCGGAGCCCAACACAAACATCACCACACTGCCGGACAAATCCCCCCACCAGATAACCTTATGAGCAACAACCTCCGACTTTCCGAGAGGTGGGGAAATAAGATTCTGAAACACGTGTAGGGATTGAACTTTAGACGCTTGTTAGTGAGCTTGATTACCTCGTGTGGCTGCACCTCATATCGAGCGTGATGCGGTCGGATGTTCGGGCTCGGCGCTCAACATGTGGGGCGCACCCCGGAGGCGGCGCACCAGGGCGGCGAGACCGCCGAAAGAGGTCACGACTTCAATATGATTATTTCTAGCGGCTCGGCGTATCGAAAGGCGGTCGCCGGTGGATCAGACGACGTCCGGGCAGGCCGGCCGGCGTTGCTGGCGAGAAGACTTGATGTCCCCGTATGGTAGCAATACTTTGATCGGTCATGAAGAAGCCCCTTTTGCAATGACTACAGACTTTCCACGGGGCAGATTCCTCGGGTGGCGCGACTTTTCCAGAGCCGCTTGGCCATCTCCCAAGAAGGGCTAGAAGTCTGCACGCCTGCAAGGGTTCCCAACCAACAGCCTCACGAGCTCCATGCCCTGTGGATGCGGTGTTGCTTGGTGTTTGCCAAGTCGAGGCCGCGTCATCCGTTGCTCGGATCCAGCCGGGGACACCACCCACAGCGGAAAATTGAACAGCACCCAACCCAACACAATGCGCTACAGCAGCAGAACGGCAAAGCCAGGGCAAGCACCGTCGTGCGATTTCCGTCCTTGATTCCGGGGTCACGGTGCGCGCGGTGTCTGTTCTTTGCGCCACCGATGGGATCGTATCGCGAGTTCAGACGAAGAGCTAAACCACTCGACACGCCCCACCGCGACCTAATGCCAAGTTGATGTCGGCACTCGATAGCCGCGCAATAGCAAAGATATTAACTCCGTGGAATTCTGCGCTCCTCGTGCTGTGAGTCGCCCCTTAATCTACTTCTCCGGGCTGGGCCTCCCGCCAAGTTTGGTAAAGGCTGGGCAGCTCGTGAAGGCCGGAGAGAGCTTCATTGGGAATCGAGAAGCATTTGAACGAGGATGGGGTGTTTTATTTTTAGAGAGGGGGAAGTGTCCGTCTATCAGAAATGGTTTCTTGCTCTCACGACGTGGTTTCTATATGCGATGGGAGTGAAGATCTTAAGGTGTTGATCTTCTACAATTTGGTTGAACCAAGAAGGCTTGTCAACCACTAAGCTCGGGTCTCCATAAGTCAAGCAAATCTGTTCAAGAACCAGCGCGATCAAGCTCGTCTGACAACTGACTTGTTGGGAAGCCCCAGTGTTTCCATGCACGTTGTTCTTGGCTTCCAATGCCGCGAAATGTGCTCCCCCCAATGTCGAGGATGAGGTGTGATGACAGGATCTTGGGATTTGCTGCACGCGCCCTTCTTCATATCATCCACAGACAGAGTGCAACATCACAAATATTCCACCTGTAGCCATCCTTCACGGAAGCAGCAAGCCCGAAAGCTGTCTTGCTGGAACCTGAAGCCGCGTAAGACAGTCGTGATGCAAAGCTGTCAGTTTTAAATCTGTGGCTGACTCGGCATCGATGGGACAGTGAAGAACGCAATCAAGTTACTTGATGCGCGCCACGGAGGGGCATGACGTGAAGGCCAGCACTGGGGCTCTCGGAAGTTGCCCGCTGGCTGCACGAGCCTGTCCGAATACCTTGGCTCAAACCTCCCACCTCAGCACGTGCAGAGAGGCGAATTGCAAGCCGTTTACGGTATCCTCTAGAGTGTCTTGTACCGAGAAAAGATTATCGAGGGCTTCAAAGACAATTCAAGGGCCTGACATGTCCGGTAGCCCAACCAGGCAGCTTCCGGCGTATGTTTTCTACTGTACGTCTCTCATTGATACGATGATAAAGTCGAAGAAAGGCATTTTCATTTGGCCCGGAATGAGAGGACAAAGTGTAAAGACGGAACTGGACTCGCATGAAATACAATGTTGAACTATTCAGCGACGAACGGGCTTTTATGCTCCTATTCTTGGAGCCAGACTGGCAAGATGTGTGATGGTAGAAAGAACAGTGTAATTGTAGACAGAGCAGCGGAGACCAAAACACCATGATTTATGTGTCCATGAAATGTTTATCAAGTCTGCGAGTACAAGCATAAGGCTTGTCTTTTCGTCGGATATTTTCCGAAACGAAAGCTGCGTTGATCCTCCTTACCGCAGGACACACAACGAAAGCCGAGCCAAACATTTGATGATGGAAGTGTTAGGACAAGCAAAGCTGTAGATCAAGCGACACTCGTAGAACTGTCAGCATTCGGCCACATTTGGACGACAGCTAGTTGATTCTTTCCTATCTTATTCTTGGAAACGGTAAGCAGCCTCACTGAACAATCCAGCAGCAGCACACTCAGGTTCAGGTTTTGAGTTGCCGCTATGGACGTCGTTTTACACCCTTCAGCGAGAAACATGCTTGCATATACTCCATAGAAATCAAGACAGGATGAAAATAGGTGGTAGAAGGAATGCAGCAAGGCCGGAAACCTGTCGGGGCCCGCCCCGAGTTCAGCGCCACTCTCTGCACCACGAGGGCTCCGGCCGCAACCCGGCCGACATCCGGCAGCCACGCCGAGTTTATGGTCCCACTTGCCCCACTCCTCGGCCAATGGCCGGGGTTTGAGACTGCTGACCGTAGGATCAGGAGTAAGCTGACGCTGACAGCTTTGCTGATTGTCTGCTCTTCGTCTCGCAATACAACCACCATCTGCCGACCTGGACAGTTCTCTCGCTGTGGCAAACTGTGACACCACAAGGCTATCCTCCGAACCAACGCATCAAACGACGAAAGCTCGGCAAACACAGTCTCCTCAGCCATCTCAACCCTCACCGTCACCATCGGGCGCGGGCAGTTGTCGCAACCATGGAGCTCCCGCTGATCCCACTGGTCATCACCCTTCTCCTCCTCCTCCCCTTGACTTTATACATCCTCCAGCGACCTATCCCCTCCATCCCTCATGCTCCCTGGGCCTCTCTCACCACCGACCTCCCAGCCCTCGTCCGCCACACGAATGCCTTCACCTACCTCCTCTCCCTCCCAAGGACCCACCAAACTCCCCTCCGCCAAGTGTCCCTCAAGCCCTTCGCGGCCCCCTACCTGCTCCTCTCCGACTACCGCGAGGCCCGCGACATCCTCCTGAGCCGCCGCGAATGGGACCGCAGCGACTACTCCATCTCGCTCCTCGGCGGCATCGCCCCCCGCCACCACATCAACCTCAAGCAGGGCCCCGCTTGGCGCGCCCACCGCCACCTCCTCGCAGACACCATGTCCCCCGGCTTCCTCCACACCGTCGCCGCCCCGGAGATCTACCACTCCGCCACCGCCCTCGTCCGCCTCTGGCGCCTCAAGAGCAGCCTCGCCAGCGGAGGCGGGCCCTTCGAAGCCGCGGGCGACATCTCCCGCACCGCCCTCGACGCCGTCCTCGACTTCGCCTTCGGCAAGGCCTACCCGCACCGCACGCTCCCGGCGCAGACGCGCGCCGTCGAGGAGAGCGCCGCCCCCGCGACCGGCCCCCACGGCGAAACCCTCTTCCCGCTGGGCCCCATGCACGAGACCCTCACGGCGACCATCCACGCCGGGGAGCTCATCGGCACCGTGAGCGAGAGCCCCTTCATCGGCCTCGCGTGGTGGTACCTCTCCCTGTGGCCGTCGGAGCGGCGCATCCGCGGCATCCAGCAGGGCTATGCGCGCGAGCAGATCCTCAAGGCCGTGGCGCGGCTCGAGGCGGACGACGGGTCGCGGGGCGACGACGCGTGGGTGCGGTCGGCCGTGGACCTCATGATGGCGCGCGAGCGGCGCATCGCCGACAAGGAGGGGCGGGCGCCCGCGTACCTGTCCGAGGACACGGAGGACGAGGTGCTGGGGTTCATCGTCGCGGGCCACGACACGACGTCGACGACCATGGCGTGGGGGTTCAAGTTCCTGACGGACGCGCCGGCGGCGCAGGCGGCCCTGCGCGCCGCGCTGCGGACCACCCACGCCGCGGCCGCGGCGGAGGGCCGCGCGCCGACCGTCGAGGAGATCTACCGCGGCGGCGTGCCGTACCTCGACGCCGTCATGGAGGAGATCCTGCGCCTCGGCGGGCCCGTGCCCCTGCTCGATAGGCAGTGCGACCGCGCGACGACGCTGCTGGGCCACGCCGTCCCCAAGGGCACGACGGTGCTCATCCTCGGGCGCGGGCCCAGCGTCACCGAGCCGAGCCTGCCCGTGCCTGAGGCGGCGCGCAGCCCTACAGCGAAGGAGGTCCGGGAGTGGGATCCCGAGGGCAGGGAGCTGTTCGCGCCGGAGCGCTGGCTGACCACGGATGAGGCGGGGAACACCGTGTTCGACCCCCTGGCCGGGCCGGGCCTGGGTTTTGGAGGGGGAGTGAGGGGGTGTTTCGGGAAGAAGCTGGCGTACCTGGAGCTGAGAATCGTCATCACGCTCGTGATTTGGGAGTTTGAGCTGTTGGGATGTGGGGAGGGGCTGTCGGGATATGAGGCCATCGAGGAGATTACATACAAGCCGAAGCATTGTTATGTAAAATTGCAGAAGGCAGGGCGGACATAGTTAAGGGATAATCTTTATTCTGGGAGGAGCTAGGTAAACTGAACAAGAAATTTCGATTTCAGTCCCAAGACATCAGCCCAGCACACCGTCACCCAAGACTTGATGAATTTTGCTGGCCAACAGGCTGGCTTGGACATGCCTCATCACTATACACAGCATCTAAACTCACGTCCTGACAGGGCTCTAGAAAGCAGTGCTGACCCGGACCGCAACTTGACGGCACGGGTCTCATATTCTATATCTCCATCGACGTCGGAGATGACATGACATTCGTGTACTCGTCACGGGGTATCTATCCAGTCCCACCAGGGAGTCCCCAACCGTTACCCAACCAAGATCCAAACTGCTAAAAGACGACAAAAAACACGCTTGTCCGCCCTCGCGTCCAAAGGTCGGGTTAGACGCCGAGGGGGATGATATATCGCCTCCCACATCATCGTACATACCATACCGACCACCGCATTTTAATTATTCATCAAGTCGTAATCGCCGCCGCCACCTCTGACGCAGGCGACCTTCGCTCCACCACCTCGGTTAGCCCCCTTTGTCGCAAGATGGTATGAAGTTCACCCATCCGGACCGGCCTCGTCAGGAACAGATCCAACCCGCTCGCAAAGGCCTCCTCCCGCGCCTCATGGGATCCAAGTCCCGTAATGGCGATGATGGTCGTCGGATTGAGGTTGTTGAGGCGCTCAAATTGCCGAATTCGTCGCGTTGACTCGAGGCCATCCATGACGGGCATGTTGATGTCCATCAGAATGCAGCAAAACTTTTCGGGCGTCGCGGAGAAAGCCTCGAGTGCTTCCTGTCCGTTCATTGAGGTGCAGTGTTCTCGCCCGAGTCGTTTCATGAAAGTGCAGAGGATCTAACAGGGTCAGGGCTTGAAGCATATGGGGAAGCCCGCTGTCGGGTGGCATACCTTTAGATTGATGATGTTGTCATCGACAATGAGGAACTGTGAGCGGTCGCATGCTGCGGGTGTGGTGGTCACGGTGTCGTTGCCATGACCAGGAAGCAACTCGCTGTCGTTGACCCCGTTGAGTTTATGTGGCCTTTCCACATCATCCGGAGCAATAGGTTGCTTGGCGCTACTGGTCTTTTCCACCTTATCGACCACGTCCGTTTCGGCAGACCCTGGTGGGGTTGCTCGCCGCTTCGGTAGGGCCAGGTTGAAGTCTGGATCAATATCGAGGTTCCAGAGACGGGTCGCTATGCTGGACACATTTGCTGCGCCCGGGTTGCCGGTCGGGTTCAACCCGCCAGTTCCGCTACATGACTGGGCTCCGTTCGTTGAATTGACGATCCTAGCATTCGTTGCCGACGCCGCCGCAACGGCGTTGACTATCTTCAGTTGCTTCCATCGGGTTAACGCTGTGGCGACTGCCTTGCCGAACTTCCTTGGCGTATTTCTAAGCGTGGTGGGTCAGCACTCGTCCTGAAAATTGAATCAGGGAACATCGACTCACGGCTGGTGGATAAATTCAAAGACGGCGCCCGCCGCCGACTCCTTGAGCACGCCGTCGAGTTTCATGGCATTACCAGCATTGTAGCAGATAACGACGCCTGGTACGGGATGTTGCTGGATGCTGCGGGCGTCAAGCTGACCGAAGGCAGCCTCGGTATAGATGGCGACGTCGACGTCAGGAGCAACTGTGCCGCCGTTCTCCTGAGACCCGCATCGTTCCATGCCGTACCACTTCAAAGGGAGAGAGTCGATGGGGACAACAGACGAACTGGCCACACGGTTTGGGCCAAGAGCTTCTTCGCTAAATCCGACCGTCGACACTCTTGTTGACCGCAAGATCTGACTGTCGAAGGAGAAGCGAGCGTCGCCATCCCTTGCACGCTCCTGTTTCGGAGAGTACGTCAGGGGTAGGGATACCGTCACGGTGGTGCCCCTGCCGACGCGACTCTTAACGCTGATAGAGCCCCCGAGCGAGGACACGATCTGGCGGACGAGGCTCAGACCGAGCCCGGTCCCTGGGGCGAGGTGGTTCTCCTGCGAGAACGGAACGAACAACTTAGTGCGCAGGAACTCGTCAGTGATGCCCTTGCCCGTGTCGGCAACGGTGATGATAATGTTGGAGGTTCGCTGGGGCTTCAGCGCGGAAGGCTCTTGCTTGAGGCTGATCATGACGTGGCCGTGAGACGTGTATTTGAGTGCGTTTCCAAAGAGGTTCATGATGATGCGGCGGATGGCCCCGGGTTGAGTAACGAAGGTCCACGCGGGACTGGGGTCGATGTCGATGATGACCTGCACGTCACCCAGGTTGGTAGGCAAATTCTCCGAATTGGTTCGCGCTTTGCTCATGTCTGCTGAGTAGATGGTGTCGAGCCGTTCTTGAGCAGGGCTCATGGGCCCCTGGGCGCCATGTCTCGTCAGCTGGGAAGCGACCATGTGCTGGAAACTGTGTCCGATGAAGACGCTCTCAATGACCTCCTCCGTGAGCACATCGACTTGGACGTCAGATACGAGGGTCATCATGCCGGCTTCAATATCCAGCTGCTCCCGGCCTTTCCCGTCGTGCGTCAGGCCGCGCCGACCCTTGTTGTTCCTTCGTCGTGCTTTCGAAGCTCGTAGGAATGTGTTAATCTTGCTATGGGCGAGCAACTAGAACACTGTCAGCTTGCACATCAAGCGGTTAGGCGGCTTCGGACTCACATGGTCAATAGTATCAAGCAGCGTCTTGCCCGAAATCTCTATCGTGTGGACTACGTCAACTTGGAAGGAATCCAGTTGGGTGTCATGGAGTAGCTCGGCGGCGGCCACGACGCCGTGCAAGGGCGACCGCAGCTCGTGGCTTAGAGATCCCAAAATGTCCGTCTTCGCCTTGTCGGCTACCGCGACGTCCAGCCGCCTAATCTCCGCCATGGTGATCATTCCAAAGGCCCTGAGGTATGGCAGGTCGGCGACCTTGGTGATGATCCGGGCCGAGTTCTTGCTCCAGACAAAACCTCCGGCGTGCCACCTATCCTTGTAGGGATCCCACAACGGTACCATGGCGACACTTCTTGCACCGGGGAACAGCTGCCCGATAGTCGCAGCTTCGTTCCTCCGCGAGTACGGAGATCCCTTTGACTTGGACGTCTTGCCGTTGATCTTGGGCTCGGACGGCTCTGCCCGGTCGTCCGTATCCTGGCCCAGGGGTTCCGAGTCCTCGCCGGAGGACTCGCCAGAATACCAGGAGCCAGCTTCATCAAAGCTGAAAATCTTGCCTTCCGGATAGCGACGCATGAGCTTCTTGAGAAACTTGTCCGTGAGCGTCAGTGGCGCACTGGCTTCGGTGTCGAGAGCAGCAGGCACGGGATGGTTGTAAGACGTAGACCTGCCAAAGACTCGGCAAGGAGTCTCTTCGTCGCTGATCCTGGACTGCCCTGAAGAGCTATCCTCGCTGCTCGACGTGGGGTCGTCCGAATCAGGAGACGCCTTGTGCGGATTCGTTGAGCCGACGAGGCCACCAAAGGACCCGACACTAGCGTCAAGGAATAAGGTCCCGTCTATGTCGAGTGACTCGCGGATGATGTGGGCAGCCTTGGCGAATATACGATCCACCTCGGCCTGGTGGGGATCGGTCGGCGAGACACTCGAGGCAGTGGTGCTTGTTGTCTCAACAGTGTCGGAAGAGCCCGAACAGGAGGCGGCCACGCCGTCGTGGGACACAGGGCTGATGCTAGGGCGGACAGGCTCGGGGACGTGGTTGGAGACCTCGACGACGACATCGTCCTCGGCGACACTGATCTGAGGGGCGTCGGGGACATCGTCTGGCTGAAAAGGCTGAGCCGCGGCTACGTGGCGTTCCGTGTTTGCCCACCAGCTGCCGGGCTCATCCCTGCCCTGGATGAAGTTGCTCAGGCCGTGGACCATCCGCTCGCTGCGGAGGTAGCTTTCGGTGACGCGCCTCGTTTCCATATAGCCCATGATGGTCTGGGAGAGGTCGCCCATAAAGTGGACCTGGTCGGCAGGCAGGGACGGGCGGGGCTCCGGGTCGAAGACGCATAGAACGCCGATGTTGAAGCCCTTGGGTGAGCGGATAGGCACGCCGGCGTAGAAGCGGTGGCGGGGCGCGTTGCAGATGAAGGAGCGATCTTCGAAGCGCAGGTCGGCAGCGAGATCGGGGATTACGGTGACGGGCAGAGAGCCTTTGTCCGTGTCGGTGGCGATGGAGTCACGGGCGTCGGCGTCGAGCAGGACATGGCCGCAAATGCCAAAGTCTCGAGGGATGGCGGTGCCGCAGAGCCACAGGTGGTCCTCGACGTTGTCGGCATTGGCATGGAGGGGGATGGTGGGCGTGGCTTCGGCGACGATGTATTGGTAACGGCGGTCGAAGAGGGAGATGAGAGCGCGCGAGGCGCCGAGGCGAAGAGCACACAGCTGGGCGAGGGCGGTGAGGTTGGTGTCCGAGCAGGAGGCGAGGGCCTCGCGGGGGACGGGGCGATGGGGTTCGTTCAGGACGGTTTTGGATATGAGCAACGAGTCGTATCTAGGGGTAGCAAGCAGGACATGTCAGCCGCGGGTGGGTTCGGTGGAGAAGGAGGACGACGACGACGAACTTGAGAGTCTCCCACTCCCGGGCGCCCTCGTTGCCCTGCGCCATGCTGTCGGTCTCTGCTGGGGGGAGGAACGCGCAAGAGGCTGCGAGGGCATCGCAATGCGGCGTGGGTGCTTTGGAGGGATGTCGTGGCCGGGTGCTGGCTACGAAGCAGGTCGAGAAGAGGCGCTTGAGGTGCGAGAGGTGGAATGGAGTTGAAGTTGAGTGGTCTTGTAACCTAGTCAGTCGCAGTCGAGGTCCCCTACTTTCCCTAGGGTCTGTCGGTCATAGGGTCCGGGGGCGGCAGGAGGTGGGCGGCAGGTAAAGGGCGGGCAGGTGCGATGAGGATCGAGGGCAGGAACAACTGGACGTGCTAGTGAAGAGCGAACCAGCGACGTCAACACACGGTGACCCCGGGCAGCTGGAACGGTTCTGGTACTGGTACTGGTTCTGGTTTGCCTTCCATGCTCCGTCTGTGGTGCTGTGTTTGTCCTGGGCTGGGACTCCAGGTCCACTGTGGCGATCGTCGATGAATCGGCGGGCCTCCGCTCGAACAAGTAACGTGAAAGGCAGGCGAGGTGGCGGAAGCTTCGCTACGGGGATGGAGCGCCCCAAGACGGACAGGACAGGGTGGGCGGGCAGAATAGTGGGAAACTTGAGAATAGCATGCACCAGCCACGGCCGAGGGGCATGAACTCGGTCCTCACGCCTCCCCCCCCCCCCCCCNCCCCCCCCCCCCAACCGTGGCTTGCGCCTCCTCTGCATGCGCACGTGCAAGTACCGATGGACATACTAGAACCCGATGGCGCCAGCAAACGGGGGTGTTAGGGCGGGGCGTGGGATTGCCCCGATTCGCTTGATCCCACCGATGCCTGAACATTCCCGGTTTTGCCCCACCCCCTCTCTCTGTCTCTCCCTCCAACAGTGCCCTCCAGCGCATCGAGTCCCTCAGCACAGCGTCTTGGTTTCATCGAGATGTCTGTCGCCTCCATCGAGATGGACGTCGCCTACCCTCCAGCTTATCTTCACATCCGTCCGTACCCCATCGACCCGGCATGACGTCGACTCTTCGACCACGCCGGCATTCCCCCTCGCGGCCCCGAGACCGGGTCATCCTTGGAAGGTGATGCCTGGGGTCTGCAAGAACTGACCGAACGATCGATGCTCCCTCCACAGATGACGGAACGCCTCCCCCAAGGCCCGGCCGAATCCGAGCCCGAGTCTGAACTTGAGCCCCGGCAGCAAGACGGCCCCGACTGATGGATCTCACCAACTCGAGTCCAGGTGCCTGACGGCTGACGGCTGGCGGCAGGCGGCTGATGACAGGCACCTCGCCCCGCCCCTCTGCACACCGAGATACACCGGTCAACACCATCGAGGCGGAGGAGTCATTTTGCGCGATGGTGCCATCGCCAGCAGCCTCTCGCTTCTGCCGAGCGGATGAGCACATATTCCCATGACTCAACCAACGGCTGCTATATGGAATGAGCTGCACGGCTTCACACGTCTGATTTAAAACTCCATTCGACGCTGGATCGTTCGCCATCCTCGAAACAGCCTGACAGCGAAACACCACCTACCAGGCTCCATTTGTCACGATAACCGCCATGGCCGTTAAGGTGCACGCCCAAACCTTCACCCAGGTCCCCGAAGGACTTCTCGACCTCCTCGTCCCCCATCTCCCCTACTCGCTGAGCCTCGTCCGCCGCCTCCAATATGCCAAAGCCTCTCCCACCGGCAAGACGCCCAACGCCCGTATCATCGTCGCCTCCGAGAGCCAGCTCTCCAACGGGCATTCAACCCCTAAGCCGAGTTCTCGTCACTTCACCGTCTCTTACTTCGATCCTTCTCGCGGCCCCGAAACCCAGACATGGGTGTACTCGACCCTCGAAGACGCCCACGCCCGTGACTCATCCCTCGTGCTGGCCCCCGACGAAGTCTCCCTCTGCGAGAAGCAGATCTTAGCCGTTGTGTCAGAGATCAAGCGCGTGGCTCGCGCCTACGACGATGTCGAGCCCCTGGCCTATCCCCGCCAGGTCCTCGTCGGCACCTTCCACCACGCCGTCCGCGCCGTCCTGCGCAAGCACAACGCCGCCCTGCAACATCGCCACGATTATGAGAAGATTATCTTCCACTTCGACCGCCTGCCCCCAACAGATGTCGTGCTACCGGAGGGGATGAGTTTTGAGCCCACGACGCTGGAGGACTGTCATGTTGTGAAGTCGAGGACCGACATTCCGCGCAAAGTGTATGCCCTCTCTACCGAGCGATGTGCCTAGCAGAACCTGACTTCAGTTCGACCAGGACCACGCTCATTACACTGCCCAGCATGACCATCAAGGACGCAGACGGGACACCCGTTGCGTGGGCATTTCTGGGTAAGTCATGTCATCCCACCAGTGCTCTTCAACTGTTGATGGTAGTAGGTCCCGATGGCTCCATGTGCAGTCTTCACTGCGAAGAGCAGCACCGCCGCAAGGGGTTGGCCCGCGCTGTCGCTGCCAAGGTGATCCGCGAGAGGACGCGTTTCTACGGCAGTGAGCCGTGGTCCTCGTCGGAGGTGGCGCCCAGCAATGTGAGCAGCCACGCCATGTGCAGGAGTCTCAATGGAGAGATCAAGTGGGATGTGAGCTGGTGAGATAATTGGCCGCTCATTGAAAGGGACTGGTTGCTAACATGGACAGGTTGCTGCTGGGTATAGAGGAAGATGGCCTATGAGGTCGGTCCTGGGTGTGTCTTGTAGACTGACTCATAATGCCAAGCTGCATGTTGCCCATGAACCAACATGAACACCATCAGCTGATGATTCGCACATAAGGTCTTCAATGTCGCTGTCCTGCTGAAATCCGTCCACGCTTTTTCTCTGTCCCCAAATCCCCCCCGTGAAATATTCTGTTCGTGCATCAGCTAGAAACCATCATGTCTCTCAGCTTCCACCCCTTTCCTCGACTTCCCCCCGAATTGCGCGACCAGATCTACCTCGATGCCACCATCCCCCGCATCGTCCATGTTGGCGTCCTCGAGAGCTCATCCCAGCCATCTTTGCGCAGTCGCTGCCCCATCCCTCGCCTCCTTCACACAAACCGCGAAGCCCGCGCTGCCCTCATGAACGCTGGCTACACCCTCACCTTCCGCACCCGCACGTCCGGTCCTCAGACCTGGTTCAACATCTATCGAGATACCCTTCTCCTCTTCAAACCTCACATCTCAAACCACCACCTTCGCCACCTTGATCTCTCCCCCTTCGACCCATCCGATCTGCGCCCCATCCGGCACCTCGCCCTAACCTCCCCGTCTTCAACCGAGTGTGCCATCGCGCAAATTACCCCCCTTCTTTCCCTCTTTCCCGGCCTGGACACCCTCTCCCTCGTCCACGTCCGGCTCGACCAAGCAGCAGCTGAGTCTCTCCGCACGAGAGCCCGCCAACTCCCCTCCCTGGCGCCCCAAGCTCCCCGGACGCCGGAACCGAATCGCCTTTGGCAATTCGAGGAATCAGACGTCACGGACCGCTTCAGTCACTACCTCGAGCATGGTGAGCGTCCCGTTTCCGGTACCGGTGTGTCCATCCCGGATATCAACTTTGATGGGCCCGATGAGACGTTCACCTGGTGGACGGATTCCGTGTCGGGAACCATGCGGAGAGTGATGGAGGGGCTCGAGGCCGAGCGGGACAAGGGGCCCGCGTTCCAGGTCCCTGAGGTCAAGCTCGTGCACATGGGAACGGCGCATGAGGTTGCGGAGCTGAGACGGCTGAGGGCTGCGTGGAGGGCTGGGTTTAAGAAGGCTGGCGGGCATATTCCAGGATGGAGGATCTATGCGCTTCCGAGGAGCTACGGGGAGGTTTTAGATGAAGAAGGGGAGGCAGAGGAGGAGAGGATCATGTGGGCTTGGAGGGCGGCTGCCATCAAGGAGAAAGAGGAAGAGGACGAAGGGCCACGGTGTGCATTCCGATATTACGTGGACGCGAATACCTCGAGTGATGACTCAGAAGAGGAAGAAGAGGGGGAGGAAGCGCCGCGGCGTGCATCCCGTTTTTTCACAGCAGTGAGCTCTAGCTCCTCGGATGATGACTCGGAACAGGGCGAGGAGGACGAAGAGTCCTCGGATGAGGAGAGGGGAGACGAGGCGACCCGACGTAGCTGGCGTAGAACTTACCGATAACTCGAGATCGAGGAGAATGGGGAAGATTAGACCAGGAAGATTAGGGGGAGGAGATTGATGAAGGGGGAACAATTCTTCCTACATGGCCCTTTCTTTTAAGCCGCGGCCCGTCACAATGTACTTCGAGCGGCGAGTCTCCTTGGAACACTTGATGGTAGTGGTGTTTCTATGGGTCAGTCAGCGTGCTTCACAGAAACTTACCCGGCCAGATAGATGTTTGCGACTCTACGCTTGCAGGATATTCGGGCCCAGACGGCTCTGTCAACAACGTTCCGTGAACACAACCCCTTACAACCTCCCGGCCTAGCTCAGCCCTATGAGCCAGTGCAGATCAGCCTCGGTGAGCCGCTTCACCGGCTCCCCGCCTCAATCGTGGATCTCGATTCGTGCAGGCTAAGCCTCGTCCAGCCTATCATGCGATGCAGCCGACCGGCCAAGTCGCCGCCACGCTGCGAGTCGCTGAGACGTTATGATGCGATCATCGCGATGGCATTAGGTACAACTAGACGCGAGCCATGAATTGTTGGCAGGCATGCCGTTTGGTGGGGAAGACTGAAGTCATTGCGCTGGAGTCACTGGAGTCGGTGTTGGAGACGCTGGAGATTCTCCTCCGAGGAGGCGTGTCGCGTGGGTGATGTCACTTTTCTGGGCCACGGCTTGTCTTTATATACTCTGGGTGGGAGCTCTCGAGAAAGTCTGCCTCTCTGTACCGAATATACGAGAAATCAGTTGAATCATTAGACGTGTTTTCAAATCGAACAATTATCCTACCGCCATCACCACAACCAACAATATGCCTACTTCTCACGGACGGAAGGTGAGTTTGACCGAGTCCAAGGAACTCAGGAGCTACTGCTAACGTAATGACAAGGTCGACCTCGGCAAGGATGCACCGGTCACCCAAGAGGGCACCGGCGCCGTCGATTCGGGCTCCCTCGCCAACGAGTCGGCCAAGAAGGGCGGCGACTTCGCCGAGAACAAGGGCGTGAACGAGTCCAGCTCGAACACCGAGTCCAAATCGTCCGGCATTTCCAGCTCGAACAACGCCTCATCTGGCTCGACCGGCACTTCGCAGTCGGCTGGCTCTAACACGGCTTCGTCCGGAGCCAACAGCTCTTCTGGGAACAAGTCCTCCTCCGGCACCGGTACCTCCAACACGGGCAGCTCGGCAGGCACGGCCCCGACGTACGTCGAGAACCAGTTCATCCGCGACACGTCGGGCCCGCACGGCAAGAACCTGCAGGAGGGCATCGACTACAAGAACACAGAGGACGGGCTGAAGAAGGCGCTCAACGCGCCGGCCGGGTCGGAGAACGACCCCGGGCGGGCGGCGGAGCAGCAGTTCCTGCAGAACCAGTCGAGGGCAGGCCGGGATGCGGGGCCCAAGGAGTTCGAGGTGGGAAGCAAGACCACGTTCGACAACCTGGAGGAGAAGCAGGCATGATGGCTCATTTGTGAATGTGAAAGTTGCTGTATGAGTAGGATTGAGATATGATTGAAATGAGACCTTACTGTACCGAACTGAGGCAATGGCCACATTTCACCTGGGATCAAGACGACTGCAAATCAAGAAAAGAAAAACGCGGGTTGCTTCGACCACTCCTGGCATCCACCTGAATTGATGCATCAAAATGGCTGGACTGTGACTTGTTCGGGTTCGCATTAAGTGCATGAGGTTTGACATGACGCAGAAGTGAGTGGTGAATGTCATCGATGACGTACATCAAGTCGAGCTGATCACCGAACCACAACACCCTTTCTCTCCCTTCCACCACTTTGCCGCCCGTAGCATCCCAAGCATAGGACGGCCTGTCACCGATGCTACACCGATCAATTGCCATCCGCATTGCCAGGACAATCACTCACACAAACCGCCTCCCCCGGACAGCAACCCTCCACACCACCGCCATGAGCTGGATGGACTCCTGGTCCCGCCCCTCCAAGTCCCAAGCGACCCCGGCGCCCTTCTACCTCCTCCCTAACGGCGACGCGACTCCCTACTGCCGCACCTGCGGCCGGGTCATCTCGAGCCGCAAATCCACAGCCTCCTCCAAGTCCGCCTCTTCCTCCGCAGCGGCAAAGCCCGAGCCCAAGTACTGCTCCTCCCGGTGCCGCAGCCACAAGCCCGGCCGCCTGGACCGCGAAATCGAGCACGCCTTCGTCCGCTTTCTCGAGGGCGAGGAGGAGGTCGACAACGCCCGGAAGGTCAAGGGCGACACGCGCGTGCTGGTGCCCTGCGACCGTGTCGAGGCGCGCGTGTTCGGCAACCGCGCAGACCCGGACAAGGTCTTCGGGCGGAGGAAGAACCGTGCTTCGAGGGTCATACCCGGGAAGGATGAGGACGAGGATGAGGGCGTCGACATGCGGGAGCGGCACGCCGAGGGCGAAGCGGATCCCGGGGAGGAGATCATTGATGAGATGCTGGGGCTAGGGCGCGTGCGGTCCGCGGAGCTCGACCCGAGCATGCAGGCGGCTTTGTCTGTCCGCAGCGGCACGCGGGTGAGGCCGCCTCAGACCAAGTCGCAGGTGAATGGCAGCATTGGTGGAGAGAAGGGCAAGGCCGAGAGGGTCGAGGAGACGGATGAGATGCGGGAGAAGAGGAACGAGGGGCAGAAGCGAGCGCACGAGAGGGAGCTGGTCCGGTGTGCGGCTCGCAGGGGAGTTGTGTTTGGGTTTGCTGTAGATGGTGGGGAGGAGAGGAGAAAATGCGAGGCCATCATGCAGGGCAAGGTTGTTGAGCCCAGCTTCGCGAAGGGGGACTGGGCTGTGAGGTGGCGCGAGGACTGAGGGGCCAGGGATTATTGTAAAAGTTTCTGGGGATAGACTCTATGATTGCTCGCTCTAATCCGCAAGACCCAAGCTGCGCGCAGATCCTATGACGAACCTTTAATGTACTCTACTATGGTAGATAACGTAGCTTAGCTTGGTGTAAGCGGTGGAGGAGTTGATGGCTCAATCTGTCAAAATATGTCGCACCCTTTCGAAAAAGTTCGCAGGACTTCAAATCAAGCACCGACTTCATTCCAGTATCCCAGCTCTCGCATGAATCCGAAATGTGGAGGATCAGTTGAGAATGGAATATCTGTAAGACCAAGAAGATCACAAATCAAAGGTGAGCTCGCCGTATAAGTTAGAACCAGGGGCGAAGACAGCCGGGTAACTTCGGTGATGATGTTACCCAGACGAAGGAGTTTGATGGTTTCAGAACAAGACTCTACACGACCTGGAGTGTACGGTGAGCCAAGGCTGGATGTTAAAAGACTTGGCTCTTGTTAGTCACTGTATGTTGATAACAAGAGCCGGCCCTGTTTGGTGATCAGCTAGTCGAACTGCTTAAGTGACTCAAAGCGTGCCAATCCATACTGTATCCTTTAACAAATAAATTCAGGCCATTTCTAGGGTATAGATCCTACACAGGATACAGGAGGATTCAAATGGGTATCACCTCCGCACCAAGCGATTCCCAAGTCATTAATAGGGAGATTTACCAACCTGCCATAAAATGACACAAGCTCTGCATCAATCTACCCAAACAGTGACGCTCGTACACTGAAGCTAGAGGCAGCGTCATCGTAGCATTCATTACATGCCAGCTTTTCGCCAACTGAGTTGCGGTGTCAGTCGTCGCTGAAACCGAGTACATTGGCTGGGGCGTAGGGATAGTGGCTGATATATGTGGCTGACAAGATGACAGACAAGGTGGTACTGTAGGAAATCGGTAAGCAGGAAGTCTTTCGGGGCTGATGATCACCAGTTTTTCCGCGTATAGCGACCAACTAAAGCACCCATTCTCCAATTGCGTGCAGAAAACCCCGTAGCTATCCCACTTCCCATACGACTGTGCTACTTTAAGCTTGCTTGGAGCCTGGAGCTCCGAGACACTCGAGGCCGATACTTGGCAACCCAATGTCTCACAGATCTTGCACGTCAGTTTAAAAGAAGCTACAGACCCCCAACACTTCCACAGGACGTATGGACCCGGGAGATCCTAGACAAGTCCCCTTCTTCAACATGAAGACCCTCAACCTGTCTGCTGCCATGTTGCTGGCGCCAACCGCCCAGTACGTCATGGGCGCGTTTGCCGAGGAGTGCAGCAACCTCGTCCACACGTTGAAGCTTGACGACACCAAGGTCTGGTTCTCCAGTGCCGTCTCCGCCGGCACCAACATCACCTTTCCGGAAAACCACCCGACATGTAGCCGCCCCAGTCAGGTAGTGGACGTCGACATCTGCCGGGTTTCAATGCTGACCACCACCGGCCCGACGAGCAATATCAGCCTTGAGGTCTGGCTTCCGGCGGACTGGACTGGACGTTTCTTGGGCACCGGCAACGGGGGAATCGGCGGCTGCATCCAATACGAAGACATCGCGTATGCCGTGTCGCAGGGCTTCGCGGCTGTTGGGGCGAACAACGGTCACAATGGCACTATCGGCGACCCATTCCTGAACAATCCGGGAGTCATCGAGGATTTCGCCTATCGGTCCCTCCACACCAGCGTCGTCATCGGCAAGGAGACTACCAGGGCTTTTTACGGAAAGGAGCACACCAAGTCATATTTCCTCGGATGCTCAACTGGCGGTCGGCAAGGCTTCAAGGAGGCACAGGACTTCCCCGAGGACTTCGACGGCCTCGTGGTTGGTGCGCCGGCCCTATCGTTCCTGAACCTCACGTCATGGCGTGGCCAGTTCTTCACCGTCACCGGCCCTCCCGGGTCGCCGACGTTCCTTACGGCAGATCAGTGGTCCGCGGTGTACGAGGATGTCCTCGCGCAGTGTGACGGCCTCGACGGTCAAGTTGACGGCACCATCGAGGACCCGGACCAGTGCCAGTATCACGTTGACGGTCTCATCTGCAGCGCCCACGCCACGGCAACCTGCTTGACCGAGACCCAAGCCCAGACCGTCCGAACCATATTCTCCGACCTGCACGGCGTCGACGGCTCCCTCGTCTATCCCCGCATGCATGTGAGCTCCCAGCTCACGGGTCCGCTTCTCTCGGGCAAGTCGTTCGCGTACTCGACAGACTGGTTCAGGTACGTCGTCTTCAACGACTCGAGCTGGGACCCCGCCACCCTGGAGCCGAAAGACTACGCGACGATAGCGAGCCAGAACCCCTTCGGCATCGACACCTGGAAGGGCGACCTCTCCGGTGTCAGGGACCGCGGCGCCAAGGTGCTGCACTACCACGGCCTCCAAGACGCCCTCATCACGAGCGAAATCTCCGCGCGGTACTACGACCACGTCTCGCGCACCATGGGCCTCGCGCCCGCCGCGCTCGACGAGTTCTACCGCTACTTCCGCATCTCGGGCGCGGGGCACTGCGGCGGCGGGACCGGCGCCAGCTTCATCGGCAACAAGCCGGCGACGGTCGCCGGGTACGGGCCCGAGGGCAACGTCCTCTCCGCCATTGTGCGGTGGGTCGAGGAGGGGGTGGCGCCGGAATCCATCCTGGGCACCGCGTATGTCAACGGGACGAAGACCAATGGCGCTGCTTTCGAGAGAAGGCACTGCAAGTATCCTGCTCGCAACGTGTACGAGTCGGGAGACCCCGATTCCGCGGAGAGCTGGAAGTGTGTGTGAACAACGATGGCCGCCGCAGCAGTCTCGCAGGAATCCTAGCTAGGTAGGAGAGCTCTGATGTGGGAATGGAAGCGTGCACAATTCTTTTGTCAAAGTGCGCCCGTACATGTTGACGATGATCGGCCATCGGGGAGTTTCAACCAGGAACAATCTTTGCAAACGCGGTGTTACGACCCGACGGGAGCGCCGGAGCATGACACATACACTACCCCTGTGAGGTCTCTCGATGGATTACACTTGCTATTCATGTATGGGGATTCCTTACCCAGTTTTCTATGAAGAGCCGGCAGCGCTAGCACGCCCTCAGGTCGACGGAAGGCCATATAGCCTTGCACATCCTGAACGCGTGTGAAGTGTGATGGAAACTTGGTTGCTCGATCTGACAGGACTTCAGGCTCGGATCGATGGCTGGTGGGTCAACCAGACGATGGCCGGTGCTGTGCCGCAGCAATTCACCCGGCTTCGAAGCCGTACGTCCCCTCAAGTGATCCGGGCCGTGATGCAGTCTGGATTTCCGAACTCGGGGTTGACTCGAGCTGAAACGGTTCGTGCCGGCCATCACAAGAGAGAGTTGAGACTCCTAGATGATCGACAGCCGAGAGTGCTGGCTTTGCAACCCCGGTCTCATTCGAGGTTGATGAACCACCCAACCGTCTGTGGAAACGTTTTTGGACGAAGGCGAACAAAGGAGGCATGAGAGCGGAGCACAGCCCCAGCCGTACAGCCGGCTTGGTGGCTAGGCCACGTCGGGCCACGCCAGGAGAACGACGCAGGGGTCAAGGGTCCGTGGCCTGGCCCTAAAGAGTCAAGGAGGCGCCGGAGACATGACACTGGATGGGATGGAGGAGGAGACGAGGGGTGGGTAATAATGCGACCTCGTAAAGACGGGGCGCTTCTTCAACCTCATCTCACCTCACGCCGCCTCACCTCACACATCTTGATCGCGACTTCACACGATACACGACACAGCACGACGACGCCATCGCGACACGATACGGCACCTACCACGACGATCCAGCGACGCATGGGACAGCATTGAACACGATTGGGGCCAAGGCCCACAGAGAGCCAGCCAGCCAGCCAGCAACATCTCACGACGAAGGACGCGATTGAGCGACACCGACCGGGGCGCTCCTCAACGACACTCACCGCCATCCATGTCTTCCTACGCCCTCTCGCCCATGCCGCCCAGCGGCCGGGCCGCCCCTCCCCAGGGACTCTACAGCCGGCGGCGCGCGCGCGGGTGGGAGACGGCGAAGCTGCTCCTCCGCTTCCTCTCGATGACGCTCTTCTTCGGGATCCTCATCGCGAACATCGCGTACTACCGGCACACGTACGACGCGTACAACTACCTCGACATCTGGCCGTGGCTGGTGCTCGCGGCCGTAGCGCCGGCGCTCCTCTGGGACGTGGCGGACCTGCTCACGCTGTGGGTGCGGCGCGGGCGGGCCATCGCGCCCAAGGCGCAGATCGGCGTGGAGCTGTGCCTCGCGCTGGCGGCGGCGACGGCGTCGGGCGTCATGGCGTGGCAGCTGAACCTGACGCTGGAGGTGTTCGGCGACTTTGAGGCGGCGGACCAGGCCGAGGGCGTGCTGACGGCGCTGCTGACGCTGACCATGCTGACGTTCCTGGTGCGGACGTTCCTGTTCTCGCGGGCGTGCGTGGACCGGCGGCGGGAGCTGCGCACGCGGCGGTCGCGGGTGGTGTACATCGAGGCGCTGGGCGAGGCCGTCTTCGTGGTGGCCAAGCCGAACGTGGGGTTCGGGACGCTGGCGATGGGGGGCCTCGGGGGCGCGGGGGCCGGGGCCGGGGCCGGGGCGGGACGGCCGGGATCGAAGCAGACGGCGGCGTCGGTGTCGTCGTCGACGGGGGCGGACGGGCTGACGGAGGTGACGTCGGTGACGACGCTGGTGCCGGGGCCGAGCCAGGCGGCGAGCGTGACGGCGCGGCAGAGGCCGCTGATGAGGCCGCCGCCGGAGGGATACGAGCCGGACGAGGCGGAGATGGCGCGGCGGCGGCGGGGCGACGCGCAGCCGCAGCTGATGGTGGCGGAGGCGGTGGACATGAAGTTCTCGTCGAGCGTCGTGGTGAACCCGCACGAGGGCAAGTTCCTGGTCGAGTCGTCGCGGTCGCCGGGGGTGGCGGGCGAGTCGTCGCGGTCGCAGCTGCGGTCGGCGCCGATGGTGGAGGAGGCGAGGGGCGGGCGGCCGCGGTCGTGGGGGTGATGTTCTCGGCAATATATCACGTTCTATCACATCCTGTCCAGACTCTGAAGACCTCTCATGTCCACTCCTCACCCTCCGAGTCCAAGCAGGCGGGGATCTGGGCATCTACGAGACGAGACGACATGCAGGTCGGCCGAGAGACGACACCACCCGCGGTTCCGAGCGGAAAAATCCGGTAAAATTCAGGCTTGCTCAGAAATGGCCGAATGGCGATGTATCCCGTCCGCAGGGCTCAATGACGGGCCATGATGGAGCTACGGCTTCCCACGTTGCGACTCGACCCCAATGGTACGGCACCCATATCGGCCTCCGACTTGGACTACAGACAGAGACAGGCCGCCAAGGAGGCCCCATGCAGCCAGCAAACTACTCTCAACTGCCGGAGACCGATTGAGGCGGTGCAGAGGCCTGTGGAACACTACTTTAATCGTCCATGGGCATCCTCATCGCCCCAGCATTTTCAGCATCGTCACCAAGGTGCAGATGCTGATGCCTGGAGCTGCTGGCGTGACATTGTGACATTGGGTCGAGGCGCAGCGGGGCCTTTAGCACTGGAGCAGCGGTACGAGTCAGGCCGGGGTTCCCTAGCCCCCTCGCCCCCTCCCTCTGAATCCCTCTGAAGTCCCTCTGAAGTCCTTCTGAAAGCCCCCTGAAGTCCCCTGAGCCCACTGACGCCCCCATTCACCCTCCCGCTGAGACCCCTGGACCCCCCCTAGACCCTGCCCCCCCACCCCTGTCCGCCCTACGTGTGGCTCAACATCCCCGAGCACCCTCCTGCGACGCCTCGTGCGCCCTGCCGAGTCGGTTCTGCAGCGCCTAGTGTCACCTGTCGCTGTCGTGCCTCGCCGGTCTCGCCAACCTCGCTTCCTCTCCACACCTCACGTCGTCCGTCGGCCGAGCATCACGACATTGCTCTCGACCACCACCACGATCATCACCACCACGACCATCACCACCACGACCATCACCACCACGACCACCCTATCCACTCATGGACTGCCAATGACCATCTCCCCCACGCCAGACGGCACACACGGCTGCAGCCCGCCGCGATCCGACGCCCGCCCGCACCTGGGCGACGCCATGCCATCCTGCTAGAAGACCGACCGACTGACCGACGACCGACCGACCGACGACCGATTGACCGAACTCGAGGGGCCACCCTCAGCAGACGACCGCGAAAGACAGCCGCCATGGACACCACCCCCCTCGCGCCCGACCACATCTCCCTGCCCGCCCACGACGGCGACGGCACCCGCGGCGGCGACTTCTACACCGCGATCCCCCACCACCGAAGCACCCACCGCACCGCCTTCCTCCTGCGCGTCGCCTCGGCCGTCATCTCCCTGATCATCATCGCCGTCATCGCCGACACCACCACCCGCTCCGACCCCCAGTACGCCTCCAACTGGGCCTTCGGCTCCCCGACCGCCATCCTCGCCCTCGTCTGGTCCCTCCTCGACATCGCCGTCCGCCTCGCGCGCGACCGCGGCCTCTGGTGGCGGCGGAAGCACCGCCTCCGTCGCGCCCGCCGCTTCAGCTTCGGGCCCCCCGGCCTGCACGTCGCCGTCCACCTCGGCGTCTGGGTCGGCGGCGCCGTGCTCGACATCTTCCTGTGGCAGGGCTACGTCAACCAGCGCGGCGCGGCCTTCGTCTCGATCGGGGAAGGCAACGGCCTCGCCGTCGACCACTACCTCATGGGCGCCGCCAACCGGACCTGCGCCGTGGCCGTCTTTCTCGCGATGCTGCCGTGCGTTCCTCTTCTCTTCCCTCCCCTTCTGCTCTCTCCCCCGGCAGTCTCTCCTCCTCACAGTCCCCTCAGCAGTCCCCTCAGCAGTCCCTCCGTATCTACGCGCCAGTGCTGACGAACCCAGGCCGGTGCACTTTGTGCTGTTCGTCTTCGCGTGCATCGCCGCCGACGACGCCAAGAGGCGGCACACGGACGTCGTGTTCCTGCCGCGCGAGGACCTGCGCGCCTACGAGAAGGTGCCGCCCGCGACGCTGGCCGAGGTCGTGCGCCGCAAGAGGCTGCCCATCGCCTACTACGCGAACCACTCGGTGCGGTACGAGGCCGGCGCCGACGGGACGGTGCAGATGCTGCGCGACTACAGCAGCCGGCAGCTGTCGTAGACCAGCTGTCGATGTTTGGAAGCATGTAATGAAGCGGTTGTGTTTGAGCATTTAAGGAATTTCTTCCGTCGTGAGGACCGACTCTCCGTGATGAGGACGAAGTGCCAGGTCTCGCAGTGGCTAAAGATCGCAGATATTCGTCCTCGTGCCGATGTGAAGCAACATATAACCCTGATGGGCATCTCGAAGCTGCTCCGAACGCTCCCCTAAGCCAGTGGTGTAGCCCCACGGTACTGCACTTCCGAGCAAACAGGGTCCCAGGTCATGTGACGCGCGTGAGGACCGACTCTCCGTGATGAGGACGAACTACCAGGTCTCACTTTGACCAGAGATCGCAAACGTTCGCCCTCGTGCCGATGTGAAGCAACATATAGAACCTGGGCAGGAGCCTGTTGAGGCTGTAGGGAGCATCTCGAAGCTGCCCCGAACCGCACCCCCCCCCCCCCCCCCCCNCCCCCCCCCCCCAAAGACAGTGTGTAGTACAAAACGCACTGTGCCCGCCATCACGGTACTGCACTTACGAGCAAACCCCAGGCCACCCAGGTCATGTGACGCGTGACGTCAGGCTTATTCGCGCAGCCGGCATTGGCCAGCACTGGCAGCACTGGCCACTGGCAGCACTGGCAGCGGCTGCCCTGGACGTCACCCCTCGTGGGCGGTGAGACCGCGGCCGGCGAAACACATGCTCGCCCATCCCGGCACCAAACAGCCAAACAGACCTCCAGAGAATAGCGAATAACCGCATCATCGCCCGAGTCATTGTGAACCATCACCACGTCCTTGGCCCTCGCGCTCGCCGTGTCGCAGTCGAAGCATATTCCGCCTCTGGCGCCCGACGCCTGACGCTCCGGCTTATCGGCGGCCCTATCATATCGCTTATCAGGACCAAATTTTCAAAATCTGAGCCCGGCTGCCCCACCAAAGCCCACCAGTCCCTCACACTTCCAAGGTCACCCCACCTTTCCTTTTGCCAGCCTGAAATCATTCTTGAGGCGCTTCCCTCGCACCGCCCTCGACCTGACGTCTTTCAGTCACCATCCCATCCACGCCCATTTCCATCACCCGGGCCCCTCTCCTTCTCGTCTACCTTCCTTCTCGCTACATCAACGCAAGGGAATCTCGACGGACACACCCCCCGCAGCGTACCAGTCTCGAAGACCGCGCGCGCATTTTTTTTTTCTGATACCCCTCCTCCTCCCTGCTGCCCCGCCATCCCACCAAAACCCCGCCTTCACCACACACAAACAACACAACCACCACCACAATCGTCATCATGGCCCCCTCCGCGTCCAAGGAGAAGCGTCTCGCGAAGAAGGCCGCCGAGGGCAAGCTCGACAAGAAGACGGTCGCCAAGCGTGCCGGCTCCAAGAATGCCAGCACCGCCGCCTCCTCCGTCAACGGCGACGAGCCCGAGCTCGACGCCCACGGCAACCCCATCCAGCCCGACGGCCCCGCCACCGGCGCCGACAAGGCCGACGAGGTGAAGCGCCTCGCCGAGCAGATGGACAAGCACGGCATCTCCGACCGCGTCACCACCGGCGTCCTCGCCTCCACCAAGACCTCCAAGGACGTCAAGATCACCTCCACCTCCCTCGTCTTCCACGGCCGCCAGCTCATCCAGGACAGCACCATGGAGCTGTCCTACGGCCGCCGCTACGGCCTCCTCGGCGAGAACGGCTGCGGAAAGTCCACCTTCCTCAAGGCCATCGACGCCCGCGAGTTCCCCATCCCCGAGCACGTCGACATCTACCTGCTGAACGAGGGCGCCCCGCCCACCGAGCTCGGCGCCCTCGAGTGGGTCGTCACCGAGGCCGAGCGCGAGATGGAGCGTCTCGACAAGCTGGCCGAGCAGATCCTCGAGGACGAGGGTCCCGAGAGCCCCGTCCTCATGGACATCTACGACGTGAGCACCGGACGCCCGCCCCCCCGCACACGCTTAGCGTACTGACTCTGTCCCAGCACATGGAAGCCATGGACCCCTCCACATTCGCCACCCGCGCCTCCCTCATCCTGACGGGTCTCGGCTTCAACAAGCAGACCATCCACAAGAAGACCAAGGACATGTCCGGTGGCTGGAGGATGCGTGTCGCCCTCGCCAAGGCCCTCTTCGTCAAGCCCTCGCTGCTGCTGCTCGACGACCCCACCGCCCATCTGGATCTCGAGGCCTGCGTGTGGCTCGAGGAGTACATGAAGAAGTGGGAGCGCACGCTCGTGCTCGTGTCCCACTCGATGGACTTCCTCAACGGCGTCTGCTCCAACATGATCGACATGCGCGACAAGAAGCTCATCTACTACGGTGGTAACTACGACTCGTACGCCAAGACCAGGGGCGAGCAGGAGACGAACCAGATGAAGGCCTACCAGAAGCAGCAGGACGAGATCGTCCACATCAAGAAGTTCATCGCCTCCGCCGGTACCTACGCCAACCTGGTCAGGCAGGCCAAGTCCCGCCAGAAGATCCTCGACAAGATGGAGGCCGACGGCTTCATCCAGCCCGTCCACCAGGACCGCGTCTTCACCTTCCGCTTCGCCGACGTCGACAAGCTCCCGCCCCCCGTCCTGTCCTTCGACAACGTCACCTTCTCCTACTCGGGCGACGCCAAGGACGACCTCTACCGCAACATCGACCTCGGCTTCGACATGGACTCCCGAACCGCCCTCGTCGGCCCCAACGGTGTCGGCAAGTCGACCCTGCTGCGCCTCATGACCGGCAAGCTGTCGCCCACCAACGGCTCCGTCACCCGCCACACGCACCTGAAGCTCGGCCTCTACTCGCAGCACTCGGCCGAGCAGCTCGACATGACCAAGTCGGCGCTCGACTTCGTGCGCGACAAGTACGCCACCAAGTCCCAGGACTACCAGTACTGGCGCCAGCAGCTCGGCCGCTACGGCCTGACCGGCGAGTCCCAGACCTCGCTCATCGGCACCCTGTCCGACGGCCAGAAGAGCCGTATCGTCTTCGCGCTGCTCGCCATCGAGAGCCCCAACATGCTGCTGCTCGACGAGCCGACCAACGGCCTGGACATTCCCACGATCGACTCGCTGGCCGACGCCATCAACGCCTTCAGCGGCGGTGTCGTCGTCGTGTCGCACGACTTCCGGTGCGTGGCCCCTCTCGTCTTCCTCCCCCGCGCAGCACACGCTAACACGTCACAGTCTCCTCGACAAGATTGCCAAGCAGATCCTGGTGTGCGAGAACAAGTCCATCAAGCCGTGGGACGGCACGATAGGCGAGTACAAGAACTACCTGCGGAAGAAGATGATCTCGGCCGGCGCCGTCTAAGGCGGGCGCGGGGACGAGAGCGAGAAAGACGAGCACGACCGGCTAGGCGGACACGACCGGAACGCGAAAAAGCTGACGACGGGCGGCGGGCTGGCACCGAGACCGGCGGCCCGGGCGGGAGGGAGCCCGAGCCCGAGGGGTTGTTTTCCCGGGGCACCGACGGACCCGGCATGAGGATAGATAGAATGCATGCATGTTTCGTTGACCAACCGTGGGTGTGCATTTCTGGTGCTGTGAGGCAGCGCGCTCGGCATGTGATGTGACGCTCAATTGCGGTGATGCCGACCGGGCGTGCGTGATGAGATGAGGCAGCGCCGGCCGCACAAGCTGGCACAACAGCCTCGGAAATAGTGCCCGTCGCTTGCACGAGGATGACGCACATTTGCCCGGCGGTCTAGAATTTTCGCAGAAGCCTGAGGCCCCCGGGAGGGCAGGGATGGTGGGTCGGGGGATGGACACTGTGCGAGGCAGAGCCGGCTGGGGGGGCTGGCATCGTGAGAAGCGTCGGACGAGTACGAGGGCACTCCGGGGCGACGGGGCAGGAGGTGGGCGGGGGGACTGGGCGCTGTGATTTTGGCGATGAAATGGCGAATCGAAGCTGGGAAAACGGCGTTTCCTGATGGATTTCGGGTGCTGCGAGGTGCGGAGGGTGCGCCCGGGGACGTGGTGGTCAGGGGAATGTGCCGTGGGCGTGACAGACGCTGGAGGTGCGAGATCCGTCACGCGAATGGGGGAGACGAAACATTCCGACGAGGGTTCAGACCATCAAACGACACCCGCGTTTGCACCATGAAATGACCGATTGAATCACGACACGGCCGTCAACGAATGCACCTGGTTTGGGAGCACCTTTTGTGATGAGGTGGTGAGCTAGCTGGCAGTTCCTTTTCCTTTTCCGGGCAGCAGGGCAGGGCAGAAGAGGCGGAGGAAATGGGAGGTGGGAGGCAAATCAGTGGAAGCCCACTTTTGAGACCATCGCCAGTGAAGGCCGGGTGGGTGGCCGTGGCCGCAGAGTTCCGTTGGGCCCCCCCAGACACACGCCCCAACCGTGACGGAGCTGTCAGGCGGCGGGTGCCACAGATGGGGTGCCGTGCTGTGTGCTGCCGTGCTGCCAGCCTCTTTCCTCTGCCCTTGGGTCGGACAGACAAACCGTCAGTGACGCCCCGACGCTCCTGACGCCGTGACAGGATTGTGCCTTCTTCTGGACGGGGGCGGGCAGAGCAGGCAGGGCAGGCAGAGCAGAGCAGAGCAGAACAGAGCAGGAACGGTCGGGAAGCGCGCTAGGCCTACCGCGGCTAGCGGGGATCAAGGGGCGGGTTAGCGGCTGAGGGCAGGTCCTGGATGTGGAGCCGGCCCTGCTCCTGGTCGTCCTGGTGCTGGAGCTGGTGTACCGCGTGGTGGGAGCTCAGGTACGGAGGTACCTGCGGGTGCCGTGAGCTGCATCTCGCGGGTTTGACTGACGCCTGCAGAGTGGAAGCCCGGGGATAGGCAAGAAAAGAGAGAGAGAGACGAGAGAGACGAGACACACGAGACGAGGAGGCCATCGACGCGGAGAGGGCCTGCCCTGCCATCACATCACGTCCGTCCATCCCACGACCCAGCCAGATCGCCTCACCAGACCAGCCGAGGCGGCCAAACCCCGAGCGGTGCCATCCCCATCCCACCCATCCCATCCATCCCATCCATCATCCCCATCTCCATCCCCATCCATCACAACACCACGCACTCCCCTTTCTGCATTTCCCGCAATTCTTCATCCCCCGGCTGCCGCCTCGCCGCCTCGCCTTCCACGCCCACCGCTCGCCTCGCCCCCCAGGCCCCATCCCGCTCCCTCCCATCCCCCATCACCTTTCCCCTTCCCATCCCCATTCCGCCCCGACCATCCTCCGCACAACACCACGACATTATCGTCACCTCGTCTCGTCCCGTCCTGGGCATCCCCACCACCACTTCGCGTGCCCACCTCCTGCCAATCGCGCCGCCAAACACGCACGTCGGCACCCGACCATCGCGACATCACCACCGCCAGCGGCCGCGTCTCGATTCTCCGCACCCCAGACCACCCGAGGCCCCACGGCCACCGTTGAGCACATGGGCTCGCGATAGTGCTCTTCTCTGCTCGTCCATCGACCCGACCCTCCCTCTACCGCCGCAATCGTGTCGACGGCCCCCGCGACGGCCCCCGCGACCAGCACGAACCGCCCTCCATTAGAACCGGATCACCATGGAGCCCCCCAATGACTTTCGCTCCACGGTGCTGCAGGCCCCGTCGCGCCGCGACGCAGAAGACGACCGCGAACGCGAGCGCGACCGTGAGAGGGACCGTGATCGCGAACGTGATCGCGACAGGCGCCATCGCCACGACATCAGCTCCCTCGTCTCGCCCCAGGCACCGCCGCCACCGCGACACACGAGCTTCAACCTGCGCTCCCCGACCCAGTCCGACTTCCAGCACCCGTACGCCCACGCCCACGCCCACTCGTCGTCGCCGCAGCACCAGCAGCAGCACCCGGCCCATCACCACCCGCCGCAGCACCATCACGACCACCGCTCCCCGCCGTCCGCGTCGCGATCCCACCAGCCGGTGCTGTCGCATCCCAACCCCTTCGGCTCGTCTGCGGGCCCTGGCGGCCCTCTCGCGCCCACCCTGCCAGCCCTCGGCGCCTCGTCGTCTTCGGCCTCGGGCGCCCACCTCCAAGGGCCTCCTCTGTCGCCTCTGCACCCCCCCAGCGGTGCCTACTACCCGCCTCCCGAGTCGCAGTCGCAGTCGCAGCCGCAGGCCCCGTCATCATCGCAGCAGACCTCGGCGCCGCGCGACACCAAGCCGACGACGGGCAGCTACTACGATCCGTTGACAGACACCACGAGGGAGAGGAGGATATCAGATGCGGCTGGGTCGCGGTATGCTGCGTCAGCCCAGGCATCACCACCAAAGGTGCGTGGCATTCATTTTTTCGTCTCTCTTGTCTTTTCTCGTCTCTCTCTGTTGTCATCCGCTGTCATCCACTGCCCTGCTTTCTGTGCATTCATCCGTCCATCCATCCATCCATCCATCCATCCATCCACCCACCGTCTTTTCTCCTTGACCTCCTGCCGCTTCTTTGTCCTCGCTCCGTGTTTCCTGCCTCTTTTCTCGTGCCTGCCTGCCCTGCTCCTTCCCAGTGAGGAGGGCGAGACGAGACGAGACAAAACTGGCAGGCACGCAAAAGCGAGGCAAGGCAACGTGCACCGCGGCGCTGCACGGCACCTGCCCCCCAACCCGGTCCAGATAAGAAATGCGGATTGCGGACGCAAGATTGCTTTGACTCCCGTCCCCCATTTCACTTGTCACGACCTCAATGACACAGCGCGCGCCCCAGAAAAATTAAACCCATCCTCCCTTCCCTCAGCCCACGCCTCCTTCCCCCATCACCCCATCCTCCATCGCCCGATCCCTCCGTCACATCGCCAACTTCATCAATCCATCATCCGGCGCAACCCCCCCGACTGACATTTCATCGCCAAACAGCCGCGCGATCCGCACCCCTACTCGCAGCCGCAGCCTCCGCTCGACCATCATCAGCACCACCCCTATTACCGAAACGGCAGCCACGCCTCACCTGGCGCCACGACGACCTACTCGCCGCGAAGCCCCGTCTCGCATCCGCACCCTGCGCCTCCCCTGGCCGGTTCCATCAGCCCCTCGAACCGACCGCCTCCGCTGCACATGCCCTCGCCCAACGCGAGACGAGCCGCCTCTCCTGCCGCACACCACGCGTCCTCGAATGGTGCCTCCCACACGCTGCCCCCCATGGCCCAGTCCGATGCCTCGCCGCTGAAGGCACCGGCTGCCGCGCCTGCCAGTGTACGCATGGACTCCTGCATCCCCCTGCTCTGCCCTGCTGACTGCCATCACCAGACCCCCAGCCGTGCCGACCCCATGTCCTTTTCCAACATCTTGTCGAGCTCCGAACCCGTTTCCAAGCCTCGAGCTCAATCGCCGCCGCCTCCCCCTCCCGTCGAAGAACGCGTGCCAGAACCCAAGAAGGAATCCGAGGCCGAGCCCGAGCCCGAGCGCCTCGAGACGAGTACCATGGACATTGACACGGAAGTCGAGGCCGAGCCCGAGGTCGACGAACCCACCCCTCGGATCCGCATATCCAAGGAAAAATCGCGAGACTCGACTCCCACCGTCAAGGAGAAGAAGGCCAAGGTCCCGAGAAAATCAAAGTCACGCGCTTCCGGCATTCGAGAAGCCGAGGCGACGCCCAAGACCAGCCGCCGTGCCTCGTCCGCCCGTGAGACGCCCACGCCGCGCGTCCCGGTCAAGCGCCAGGCCAACGGCCAGCCCAAGCAAAAGGTCCTCTCGGCCGACAAGGAGAAGAAGGTCCAGGCCCTGATGGCCAAGCTCGACGCCGAAGCCGACGACCTCAACGACACCGAGCTGGAGGACGACCACAAGAGCTTCGTCCAACGCGGCCAGAAGCGCCGCCGCGTGATGCAGAGCCTGGAGGCCCAGCACAACGACAAGAGGCGCGCCCAGGGCAGCGAGAAGATCGGCCTTCGCATTACCGCCCATACGGAGCAGAGTAAGAGACGCTACGATGAGCTGTACTACGAAGAGGCCCTGCAAGAGGTCCGCGAGCGCGAGCTTCACGCCGAGAAGGAGCGCAAGAAGGACATGCAGCGCAAGCGACGCCGCGAGAAGTCCATGGCCGTCACCATGGAAGCCAAGAAGGCCGCGCTCGAGAAGGCCCGCCTGGCCGAAGACGACGAGGAGAAGGCCCGCCACCTCCGCGACGCCGAGCGTGCCAATAAGAAGGCGCAGCAGACGAAGCTCATCCTCCAGAAGGGGATCAAGGGCCCCGCACGCAACCTCGAGCTCAACCTGGAAGGCGGCACCATGTCCACGTTCCAGGCCTCCGACATGGAGCCCGGCACCAAGCCCAAGGGCAAGGGTCGCGGGGGCCCCAGGCCCAAGAAGTCGAAAGAGCAGAAGCAGGCCGAGAAGGACTCGGCCGAGGCCGCGCAGCGCGCCCTCGACGCCGGCGAGGAGCTGCCTGCCAAGGATGAGTCCAAGATCCGCATCAAGCTGAACAAGTCCAAGTCCAAGGACAAGGAGAAGAAGGAGAAGAAAGACAAGAAGGAGGACAAGGACAAGGAAGACGGCGGTGACGTGGACGCGACCGAGGCCGACGAGGAAGTCAAGGAGCCCAAGGAGCCCAAGCCGTCCAAGGAGAAGGTCGAGGAGCCCCCCAGCAAGGACGCCAAGTTCCAGACCAAGGGCTACAACCAGATCTACGACCAGATCTGGCGCGACCTCGCCCGCAAGGACGTCAACAAGACGTTCAAGCTGGCCGCCGAGTCGTACCAGGTCAAGGCGTCCAACCTCAAGAAGACGGCCATCCTCGCCTCCAAGGAGGCCAAGCGCTGGCAGCTGCGCACGAACAAGGGCACCAAGGACCAGCAGGCACGCGCCAAGCGCGTCATGCGCGACATGATGGGCTTCTGGAAGCGCAACGAGCGCGAGGAGCGCGACCTCCGCAAGGCCGCCGAGAAGCAGGAGCTCGAGAACGCCCGCAAGGAGGAGGCCGACCGTGAGGCGGCCCGCCAGAAGAGGAAGCTCAACTTCTTGATCTCGCAGACCGAGCTGTACTCCCACTTCATCGGCAAGAAGATCAAGACGGCCGAGGTCGAGAGGAGCACGGACAATCCCGAGATCGCCGCCGAGAACAAGGAGACGACGCAGCAGAACGAAGACATGGACATTGACGAGCCGACCAAGGTCGCGGGCAAGGTCACCAACTTCGAGAACCTCGACTTCGACGCCGAGGACGAGACGGTGCTGCGCCAGGCCGCCATGGCCAACGCGCAGAACGCCATTGCCGAGGCGCAGGCCAAGGCGCGCGCGTTCAACAACCAGGACAAGGAGCCCGACATGGACATGGACGAGGAGGGCGAGATGAACTTCCAGAACCCCACGGGCCTCGGCGACGTCGAGATCGGCCAGCCCAAGCTCATCAACGCGCAGCTCAAGGAGTACCAGCTCAAGGGTCTCAACTGGCTGGCCAACCTGTACGAGCAGGGCATCAACGGCATCCTCGCCGACGAGATGGGTCTCGGCAAGACCGTCCAGTCCATCTCCGTCATGGCCTACCTCGCCGAGAAGTACGACATCTGGGGCCCCTTCCTGGTCGTCGCCCCGGCGTCCACCCTGCACAACTGGGAGCAGGAAATCCGCAAGTTCGTACCCGAGTTCAAGATTCTGCCTTACTGGGGCTCTGCCGGCGACCGAAAGGTACTGCGAAAGTTCTGGGACCGCAAGCACGTCACATACAAGAAGGACGCCGCATTCCACGTCTGCATTACTTCCTACCAGCTCGTCGTGTCCGATGTCGCCTACTTCCAGAAGATGAAGTGGCAGTACATGATTCTCGACGAGGCGCAGGCCATCAAGAGCTCCCAGAGCTCGCGTTGGAAGAGCCTGCTCGGCTTCCACTGCCGCAACAGGCTGCTGCTCACGGGCACGCCTATCCAGAACAACATGCAGGAGCTGTGGGCGCTGCTCCATTTCATCATGCCCTCGCTGTTCGACTCGCACGACGAGTTTTCCGAGTGGTTCTCCAAGGACATCGAGTCGCACGCGCAGAGCAACACCAAGCTCAACGAGGACCAGCTCAAGCGTCTGCACATGATCCTGAAGCCGTTCATGTTGCGTCGTGTCAAGAAGCACGTCCAGAAGGAGCTGGGAGACAAGATCGAGAAGGACATCTTCTGCGACCTGACGTACCGGCAGCGGGCCATCTACGCCAACCTGCGAAACCAGATCAGCATCATGGACCTCATCGAGAAGGCGACGACGGGCGACGACAACGACTCGGGCACGCTCATGAACCTGGTCATGCAGTTCCGCAAGGTGTGCAACCACCCCGATCTGTTCGAGCGCGCCGACACGACGTCGCCGTTTTCCTTCGGCTACTTCGCCGAGACGGCTTCGTTCGTGCGCGAGGGCAACAATGTCGACGTGGGCTACTCGACGCGCAACATGATCGAGTACGATCTGCCGAGGCTGGTCTGGCAAGAGGGCGGTCGCCTGACCAAGGCCGGCCGCGACAACGAGAAGGCCGGCTGGCGCAACAAGAACCTGCAGCACATGTTCAACATCTGGACGCCCGAGAACATCCGGGAGAACACCAAGGGCTCGGAGGCCTTCTCTTGGCTGCGCTTCGCGGATGCCAGCCCCGGCGACGTCTACAAGGCCACGCACCAGGATTCCTTCACGCGCGCCACCGACCTCGCGCAGCAGACCGACCGCCTCGGCCACATGCGGATTGCCTACGACGAGGCGGAGGACGAAAACTACACCCCCGCCCACGCGCTGTTCCAGATCAAGGCACGCGGCAACCGTCAGCCCCTGGCCGAGGTCACGCAGGAGGGCATTCTGGCGAACCTCATGAACGTGGCGCGCAGCGAGTTCAACGACTCAGGTCTCGGTCGCTTGGAGCAGGCCGCTCGCCCCAGCACATCCGCACCCCCGATCGAGGTGGGTTGCATCAGTGGCGGAGCCGGCATCGAGCGCGAAGGCGTCATGTTCAACCCGTCCATCCGCAAGATGTTCGCCGGCCCGACACCCATCGAGGAGAAGGCGCTTGTCACGCAGAACGTGCCGCTCGCTGAGTATCCTCCTCTGTCCATGCTACCCGCGCCGGACAACGAGAAGAAGAAGTTCACCAACATCAAGGTGCCGTCGATGCGCCGCTTTGTTACTGACAGCGGTAAATTGGCGATGCTCGATGACCTCCTCTTCAAGCTGAAGAACGAGGGCCACCGCGTCTTGCTCTACTTCCAGATGACGCGCATGATCGATCTCATGGAGGAGTACTTGACCTACAGGAACTACAAGTACTGCCGACTGGATGGTTCCACCAAGCTCGAGGACAGACGAGACACGGTGGCCGATTTCCAGACGCGGCCGGAAATCTTCATCTTCCTGCTGTCCACCCGTGCCGGTGGTCTCGGCATCAACCTGACGTCCGCCGACACGGTCATCTTCTACGACTCGGACTGGAACCCGACCATCGACTCGCAGGCCATGGACCGAGCACACAGACTGGGTCAGACCAGGCAGGTCACGGTGTACCGTCTCATCACGCGCGGCACGATCGAGGAGCGGATCCGCAAGCGCGCGCTGCAGAAGGAGGAGGTGCAGCGTGTCGTCATCCAGGGCGGCGGCGCCAGCGTCGACTTCTCGGGCCGTCGCGCGCCGGAGAACCGCAACCGCGACATCGCCATGTGGCTGGCCGACGACGAGCAGGCCGAGATGATTGAGCGTCGCGAGAAGGAGATGCTCGAAGCCGGCGAGTTTGACAAGCCGGCGGCGACGAAGAAGAAGGCCGCCAAGCGCAAGAAGCCGGTGGGCGATGGTGTCAGTCTCGACGAGATGTACCACGAAGGTGAGCTTCCTCAAAGTCTCCACGTGACGACCGGCATGCTAACGAGTTCCAGGTGAGGGCAACTTTGACGACAAGCAGGCCTCGGGAACGGCCACCCCGGTCACGGCGGAAGCCGACACCAAGGGGACAAAGAAGCGACGCACCGGTGGCGCAACGGGCAAGAAGGCCAAGAGCATGAAGCAGCGGCTTGCCATTGCGGATGGGCAGGTCGACGGATAGATGTTTGTGGCTGGTGTATGAGTACTGTTTGGAGGGCTCCTGCATGTTGTCCGGAGGAAGAAACCGATTTCTCAAAGATTGCAGGCAAAAGTGCATTACTAGGGATCCGCGCCGGCCCTGGCTTCAGAAGGACGCCGGGCACTGTTTTTATGGCGCGGGGAATGGCGTATGGGTTGCCCCTCTTCTGCGGGGGTAGTAGAGGACACGGCTCGGAGTTGTGTCGTGTATCAACAATAGTATAGGGGACGAATGGAGTCGACGTTAGACTGATGCCCTGATGTGGAATGCTTTCTCAAACGAGGGTGCGTGATGTTTTGTGCGCTGCTGGCTGTCTGAAATCTCGGCGTTCACAGTCCTTCGCTCATGTTCTGCGTGCAGCTTTACAGTGTACAGGTCTTGCGTTAGGGCGCTGCAGACAACACTGCAAGACCACATGTACGGCAAAGAGTGAGATGGCCCACGATGAGGATTTGTGCATAGCGATCCTCGAGATCTAGAAAGGCCTTCGTCTCGGGACTAGTAGTCCTCAGTCCAAGACTATGGAGAGACGTGTTCCTATTTCCATGAATTAACTGACATCCCACACATTGTCCCCAAACAGGCTATACACCACCCCGTCGACGCCTTCGTAAGGAGCCTGCGAGCCAGCCCCTCCACCTGCCGTGTCAACGTCCATGCCGTTGCCCAAGAAGAAGGAAAGCATGTCAGGCGACATGAAGGCGTCATCATGCGTGCCGTAGCTGGTCGGGTACGAGCCGGCCGTGATCTCCTGGCTGTCCAGACTCATCGACGCGAGGGACTCGTAGTCTTGGCCAGCCTGGGACCAGTCCAAGACGACATCCTGGCGCCTGTTGGGGCCGGACTCCGCAGACGGGCCGTGGCTTCTCCCGCCCTCGGCGCGC
Source organism: Verticillium zaregamsianum (assembly GCA_002851755.1). Lineage (NCBI taxonomy): Eukaryota > Fungi > Ascomycota > Sordariomycetes > Glomerellales > Plectosphaerellaceae > Verticillium > Verticillium zaregamsianum. Next base: position 2,362,638 of record NMXM01000011.1, on the reverse strand, counting down.
GTGAAGAACCGCCGGATCGTCGCCGCCGAAACCCGGTCGAGGATGTCGCGGCTCCGCGTCGCCTCGGGCCAGTACTCGCCCATGGCGCTGAGTATGTCGGACGAGGACTTCAGGGCCCGCATGAGGGCGTGCGGGTCCGCGTCCTCGGCCACGCCCCGCGGCGTCCAGACGCAGTAGAACATGACCATGACGCACAGGAACAGCGAGTGCACGCTCATCCACCCGTAGTGCAGCGACTTGGTCACGTACAGCTGCCGGTACAGCCCGCAGCACTCCACGGCGCTGTCGAAGCACTGCCGCAGCAGGCACCGGTCGGGCTGCTGCAGCCGCGGGCTCGGCCGCAGGACCAGCATGACCAGCTCGTGGTACGTGATCTCGCACAGGAGGTTCATGTGGTGGTGCCGGCTCCCCTCGGGGTGCAGCGGGATCTCGCGCCGCCACTGTCGCAGCCTGCCCAGGATGTCGGCCCTCCAGCCGACGGCGTCGGTGACGGTGCGCTGCGTGTAGGGAGGGTAGTTCCGGTCGGTGCAGTACAGGACGCACTTGATCTCGGAGTTGAGCCGGGAGATCCTGAACAGGTGGATGGCGCTGCTCATGGCGGTGAGGGGGCTCTCTGGCTGCCGGGGCTGGATGTCGTTGCGAGAGTCTGACAGGTCGCCGTCGTTCACGTCCAGCGGCAGCTAGCAGCAACTGTTAGAAAGGCGGGAAGCACAGCGGGAGGGACTCGGAAGGGGCCTACGCGAAGATCACATTGTTCGTCGACCACGCCCATGGGTCTTCCCATCAGCGTGCTCAGCAGGCGATCGATGCCGTAGACGCACCAGAAGATCCGCGTGCGGATCTGCTCCTGGTACGCCGTGTGGACTCTGCCGGGGAAGTTCCTCTGCAGTCCGAGCTCGACCGTGATCGCCAGAGCCTGGTAGTGCAGCGGCCAGAGGCTCAGCCCGGAGGAGGGATTGTTGAGGGCGTACATCTCGAGCAGCAGTATGCACTGCGCCGTCTCGAGCGACGTGGACTTGACGACGTCGTCCATGCGCGCCATGGCAGACACGTAGTATCCTTCCGCGCCGAGCATGATCTTCGCGCGACGCGAGTGGATCGTTGCCCCGATGGCCAGAACCAGGAAGACTTGAAACTCTCGTATCGCACCCACGTCTGTGCCGTCGTAGATCTCTTGGATGATCCTCTGGAAAGTCGGCTCGTGCAGGAACGGGTACCTGGGGTGCACAAAGTCGAAATACGCTTCTGACAGCCATCGCGCTTGCCTCTGGCCCTGAGGAAGGCCGCTCGGTTGGACGATGAGCAGGTCAGGAGGCACGCAGGTGTGCTCGTCGGACCTCTCGGTCCGCGGCCTCTCGATCTGGACATGCTTCGCGAGCCCCGCCAGGACGTATCTCGTGAAGAACAGCCCGCTAGACGGGCCCAGGTAGCGAAGGTCCGCCCCTGCGGTGACGGACACGAGCCCGATCTGCTCTGAGATTTCGCGGAGCGAGCTCTGGTCTGGCGCGGCGTCGGGCTCCGGCTCCGGCAGCGGCAGCGCCGCGGGCCCTTCGACGGGAGCCGTTTCTTGCGGGCGGCCGTTGGACGGACGGCCCGGCGCGGCGCTCAGGTCGACGCCAGGCACCTTTTCCTGGAGCAGAGCCTCCAGCCACTTGACTCTGGTTTCCAAATCATTGACGTAGCTACTCGCGGGATGTATGTCAGCTCATGCACCGAGGTCGAATCGTCGATAGGAGGTCTTGCCTCCGGGGGATTTCGCGAGACGGCCCCGCGCTGATGCACTCGGCACCTGATTTCCGGCATGGACTGCACGCCGGTAATAGGGCATCACACTTTCTCCAGTCAGTTGTACGTCTTGGGTTTCGTCTTTTCTCGCTTCAAGATGGGCATAGAGGCGGCTACGCGCCCCACCAGGACAGTAAAGGTTGAGACGGGAGCATACCCGGATTTTCCGTTTCTGGCATCGCGTGCACGCCGCTCCGACGCGAGACCGAGTCTTTTGCGGCTGCTGGGGCTGTCGAGCGGGCGGCGCATGCGAGGGCGCTCGAGAACCTCCGTCCATTATTGGCCCGCGTGGGACAACCGCAGCGGCCGTCGTTGAGTATGGAGATAGACGGGGTCGGCCCGATCAAGAACGGATGAGTACCGACGGCTGAAGGGAGAAAATCTCTGTCATGGAAGTAGGACTCTCTCAAGCGGTGATGTTGGCCAGGGGGCATGGTCTCTGAAGACGGAGATCCCGCGAGCCATCAGGAAGTGTGCCGGGTGTTCCGTCTCCACCCCGCCTGCGGCTTACACACCCGCACTACCCCGTTGTCGAGCCAGGCTCTCTGATGATTGGACATCTTGCGTGCGATTGTCTGCATCCTTGGACGGCATTTCAACCGCCCTGAGCCTAGGAAATGGTGGAGCGTCGAGGGGCAGTTCAGCCCACCGTGTACAGCGCACGACACATACTAGAAGAGCCTACTTAGCCGGGCGAATGATATGCACGAGACTCGCAGAGACTTGAGATCGAGTCTCCCAAAACCAAATTGCCCAGTAATCAAGCGACTGCAATTGCAACAGCGGACATTCAAGCTGGTCTTTGACCTAATCTCGCAGGGTGGTTGGAAGAGCCTTCTGCTCGTGATCAGAAGCTACCGGGAAATACTGACTGTTACGATAATTGACATCGACGTCCTTCTTATGCCACTGCAATTCTTCTTCTCCATTGTACAAGAACTCACTCATCGTTCTCTCAAGCAAATGACGCCGATAGTTTTCACTGTCTTGAGCAGCAAGCATGCCGTGTCAAAGAAATTCAGGCACAAGATGGATTCAATCGAATTGAAGTGTGTGAGCATCTCTCTGATCCTCAAGGTATGGATACGAACAACTCAGGCAGCCAGACTTGGTCCCTAGGTTCCCACCTTATCGGGAACATGCCCAAGGGAAAGAATTAGAGCTGTCCCGGAAAGAGCTACCAGTGGCTTCTTCCGGTCGATGACAGGTCCCCATCAACCAAAATTTGGTGACAACTTCAAAGACGAGGACTCTGTCAAAGTGCCAGATACCGATACCAGGCCCTGGTCCATGACCATAACCTTGAGGCCGTTCATTGGCCGGGCTCCCGAGTTCGGTGCAAGTGTTCATCACAATGGTAACAGCCTCATTTTCGACCTTGTCGCTAACGAGCTTGGAAGTATTGTTGACTTGAGTCTCTAACGGAGGCGCTTTGAGCTTACCCGGTTGATGACTGGCACAGCTCCAACAGCCTATTATGTAGCCAGTGATGTCTATTAGCCAGAAAACAGATAAATATACAGCTAACGTTGCATGAAGTTAAGACCCTAGTGACAGCCACATGATGTGTATTCTTTAGGACTTCTGCTACCTCTTCCTAGGCACGGCTTTTCTACTTTTGTCTGACTGACCCAACTTTCAAGCTACATAGTAACAACTAGACGCCCGGGAAACTCTCGAGCCGCGATCCTCTCCGGGATTGCCTCTCCTTCCGCGAGGGACAGCTTCGTAATCTTGCTGCGGATGCCTTCTTTTGCCACCACATCTACCATCTTCTTGACTTCCTCCACACTACTGTGTAAAGAGCCACGGATGATCAGCTCGCGAAATACAATGTTAAAGGGATCAAACTTGAATCCGTCATTGGGAAGGCCCAGCACAACTCCGACGCCACCGTAACGAAGACGGTGAAGCGCCCAGTCGGTTGCCGATACGTCGTCGGTACAGGTCAGGACGGCGTCGACACCGAGTCCGTCTGAGAGGGCACTGAGTCTGTCGACTGTGTCGGGAGCATCCAATTTGGCAACGACATCAGGCTTCAGATGATCAGGCACGCTGGTCGCAACCTGGACCCCAAAATCGCTGCTGTCTACAGCCGCGACCCGTAAGCCGAGGGCCTTGGCAAACTGGATGGCGAGAGCGCCCAAGCCTCCGATGCCGACCACAGCCAAGGTGTCTCCTGGTTGTAGTCCACATTGCTTGATTGCGTTCCATGAAGTAGCCTTTCTATCAATGTCAGGAGTGCTCTTGCTAGTTTGGAATAGGAAAGGACTCACCCCGGCGCACATGAGGGGCGCAGCCTGCTCGAAGGACAAATTGTCAGGCAGCTTGACAAGAGCGGCATCCCAGGCGATCATGTATTCCGCAAAGCCCCCATCGGCGCCAGCAAGGCCGCCCATGACCTTGTTTTCGCAGAACCTCGCGTCCACAGACCCGTGTTTTGTCAAGCGCCATCGACAACCTGCGCATGATCCACAAGGATTCCGGAAATTGAGCACACCCACACGGTCACCAACGGCCCAGTCCCCACTCACATTCGGGCCCAGCGCAGCGACGACTCCTGCAGGCTCATGTGAGCCAGTGAAAGGAAGTTCGGTGCCGTAGACGCCCTGGTAGACCTGGTAATCGGTATGACAGAAGCTGGAGGCTTTGATGCGCACCAGCAATTCTCTGTCGCCGGGGATGGGAACCGGAACGTCGTCCTTCAACTGATAATTCTCATTGAACTGGTCCGTCTGTTAGTGTGAAGGACGCAACGATCAGGCAAGGGCATGCATGGTAGATACCTTGACGAGTCGCAAGGCCCTCATATGAGTCGGTAACTCATGTGCCATTGTCGTTCCTGTGTCAATTGTTTCTGACTTTTGAGGAATGCGTCGTTGTACCGGAGGACTGGTGGATTGAAAGTAATGAATGTGAATAAGAAACGGGATAATTCTGAAATATGCTTACCAATTCAGACGTGGAGGTTGAAAGAAAGGCTGGTTGGAGTAATAAATCAAGCTGGTTTGTAATTCGGCCCTTCTTCAAAGTTAGACCTGGAATTTTGTCTCCATCACTTACCCCAGAAATCTTCTTTGGCAATCGGATGTCGTAAAGACTCTACATATTTAAAGCTGTTCGCCCCCTGTAGTCTGCCGTTTTTCTTGCGATGGTCACTACACAGTCCTTGATCAAACCTTGATACCACCCTCCACACTAGATACATCCAATCAGAACCTTGTGCGCATATAGTCGACATCGCACTCCAAAGCACTAGGCCAAGAATCTCATCATGAGCGTCGGCGTTCCCGATTACGATGCTGTCGTGCAGGTCATCGAGAACTACGTCATAAGTGGTCGCACTGGCGACGCGTCCATTCTTGAACGCACCTTCCACTCAGACGCTATCATGTACGGTTATGAGCCCGACGGATCCAGGTCTGAGGGTTCTTGGAGACAACTGGTCGACTACATAAAGCAACACGGCGGGTCTCCAACAATTCGGACACGTATTGACGTGATTGCAATCACCCCCAAGACGGCTGTCGTCAAGCTCGAGATGGAAAATTCCCCGGATGGATCAACCTACACAGACTATCATACCTTGCTAAAGTTTGACAACGAGTGGAAGATCATTGCCAAGGTCTTCTATACTCATAGCAAGAAATAGAAAGATGCGATACTAGCATTGTGGAAGGCGAGGTGTATTGCGCGAAGGAGAACGCTTTTGGATTCCCATCATCTACTCCATATCCAAAGCAGATACCTTAGTTTAGAGCTCGTAACGACCAGGCTGAACTCCCTCCAATATAGCTGTCAGTTCTTTCCATATCTTCTGCTGCATAAGCAGGCCCTCCTCGTTCGTCACCCACTTAGGCACCCAGTGACTTGCGAATCAGGAAGTCAGCGATGTTCATCTCGTCATGTTGAGACCTTAACCTACTCTTTGACCTTGCAACCGGACAGGAGCTTCCCGTGGCTGTCCTCTTCTGTAGTAATGGCGTGTAAAATCGTCCTGCTTCCCTCCTCTGCCGTTCGGGCAGCCGCGGCCCGGACGGTCACAAGCACGAATCTCGACCAGCTCCTATAATCTCGGGCGAGATCGGTGTTGCACAGTCCTGGCGAGACCAGATTGATGATGACTCCGGTCTTGTCCGTGGGGAAGGCGGCGGCGAACTGGCGGAAGGCAAACAATTGGACGAGCTTTGAGACAGCGTAGCTAAGACACATAGTTCACGTTAGCCTGCTGTTCACTGTGAAAGGACTTTTTGGAGTGATCACAGAGCTCTTACCGGTCATCCAAGTTGGCCCTTTTGGGATCGTTCAGTCCCCCGAAGATGCTGTCGTCGTTGCACTTGTACAGCTCGTCTTTCGCAGCAAACCCAAGGTTGGCACCGACAATGACGAGGCGAGGTCTGTTGCCATGTTTTCGGCCGCTCTCCATCAGCTTGGGCATCAGCATCGCGCCCAGAAGGATCGTGCTTGCCACATTAACCGTGATCGAGGTCTCCATGCCCTCGGAGATGGACCATTTGTCGAGAGCAACGCCGGCGTTCTCGACAACAACGTCAAGCCTGTCGAGTTCCGTATTTGCTTTCGCAGCAAAGGCTTTCACAGATGCAAATGACGCGAGGTCGAGATGCCAGACGTCCACGACATCGGTACGGCGGGTCGCCGCCTCAATGCCTGCCTTGGCCTTCACCCCTGCTTCGACATTGCGGACGGCGACGATGACGCGTGAGGCGCCGCAGCGGACGAGGTGCTTCGCCGTCTCGAAGCCGATGCCGGTGTTGGCACCTGTGACGATGTAGGTTTTGCCCTCGCAGTCTCCTGGGCTTAGAAGAACAGGAAGGTGGTGGACCTGTTCTAGAAAAGATTGCGTCATCGACATGGCTGCAAGTGGTATGGTCAATTTGATTGGTATAAGCAAAGGACGAGGGTTGCGGAAGCTTTGTCAACACGGTTAGGAGCTCGTATACCTCTCCTTTGATTCAACCCAGGCCATCATTAATCGCTCTTATAGAGACACCGAAGGACCTCTTGGCACTTATCGGTCCCTTCAAGAGTCCGTATCATCCTAAAACCGAAATTATATCCGCAGAGACACGCACATTGCATCGTTCACGGCCTTACCGCACTGCGAATTTGGTAACTTGCATGGTGTTCACCATGATCGAATCCACCAGCCATATGCCAAGAACCAATCACGATTGATGCCCATTTCGGGCCTAGCGCTTATTCTATCATCTTGGCGTGGCCATCTAATGAACCAACAGGCTTGGCTTGGAAGGGCAAAAAGAGTATGGACGAAAGGTGTAGGTGTTGTTCTCCCACGTGAACCGGGTCGAGGCCAGCTGTCAGCTTGGTTGAGCCTGTGGGCAGTGTGGAACTTGCGCACTACACCCGCTTCTTTATGTGTACCGGCTCCAGTTCACTGCAGACTGTGCTGGGACTTTGATGCTCTCTGTAGACATACTGAGAGGAGAGAGTCATGGATCTGCATTTCATCAGCCAGCACGACGGACCTAAACGGGTCAGCAGCGGAAACCGCCGTCTCATCCGGTCGCATGTCATGAAGGGCCGTAACACGGGCAAGCACCGCCCTACAGAAGTGACCACACCCTCGAGGCGGCCTCTCGTGCGATTTGACTGTCTAGGCTGCTCGGACCCCGACATTGCTCGCCGAGTGCACTCATGCGCCTGCTACAAGAGAACGCTGGATATGAGGCGGCTGATCTGGAACGACTTGGTCATGGTTTCGCTTCCGTACCAGTTGGACAGGAGACTCCGCGGACTAATACATGAGTGTGAGTTGAAAACCTGATTATTTCATTGGCCCCGAACGAGCTTTCTGACCATCTACATAGGCTTCGTAGTAGCTAGTCAAACTTTGTATCCGCCGAAGTTCTGCGCTTCGGACGACTCGATGATCTCAGCCTGGATCCAATTTGTGTTCCGAGACGAAGCCTGTATGTGTACTCAGCACTTCATCATGGCCTTTTCGTTGCTTAACCGTTGCCGTTAGATCTGCATTGCTCGCTAGCTGTGTCCGTCTCTTATACCGACTATTTCGTGGGCCATACTTCCATCTCTCCCCGGGCTCTAGGTTATCTCACCAATGCATACACCCTAGTCAGCCAGAAACTCTCAGGCACAGAAGCAACCTCCTTGACGACGATAGCAACGGTCACGACTCTTTGCATATACCAACGTATTCACCATCTTCAATCCGTCGGCATGATTCACTTTGAGGGTTTGCAGAGAATCATCCTCCTGCGAGGCGGCATGGCAAAGCTGGCACGGGAAAATCCAGCCTTGGCGCAAAAGCCTTGGAGGTCAGTCACATATCAAAGCTTCCTTACTATCCCGGAGACTCAGTGAGCATATCACAGGCTTGACATTGAGTTGGCACTGCAAGACGGTTCTCCGGTCCGCTTTATCGGCATCGACGCGCCACCTTGTCTTTTTCCTGGTTCTTTACCTTCGGAAGACGGGCAGACCTCACAACTTTTGAATCGTTGTCCACACCAAACACAAAAGGTTCTCGGCTCCATCGCAGTCGAAATAAAGTGCTTCGTTGATTTGCTGAACGGCGTTGGTGAAAATAACAAGCTGCGTCAGCTTGAATTTTCTCAACACGTCCAGTACCTCCTCTATCGTCTACTGCACTTTGCACCACTATCGGCTTCGAGGAAGCTCACAGGCGTAGACACCATACTACATGCTGTGCTTGTCGCGTTCATGACGACGCTACTCCATGAGTATGGCCGCCAACATTCACGGTATGAGTTGCTAGCCCAGATACTAAGGGAGGAACTGCAAGGACCCGCACCCGTCAGTGTTTGGGAGCAGGAATTCATTCTTTGGGCATCGTTTGTGGCTGGCATCTCTGTTCTAGAGGCCCAGGATGATGAGTGGTCATGGATGGAATTGCTCAGGAGGTGCGTGGTGCTACGGCTACAGACCTGGGAGCAAGTTCGGGACACTTTGCTTGCCTTTGGGTGGATAGGTTCTCTTCACGACAACGCCGGAAAAAGGCTCTATGATGCGGCCAGTCGGGCTAATGCGGTCTCTCAGTCCTCGAACATCCCAATTCCTGCCCAGGTATCTAGGTCCTCTACAACAAGGCTGCCAGGGTCACCGCCGGTGAACGGAGACGGTGGTGGTGCCTAGGCAGTTTCCCAACATGTTGAATCAGAGCTGGAATCGATACAATCGTCGATAATCGGGACAAGCTGTGTTGCACATGTGATCGTACTCCTTTGTCGAATTTGGAGGCCAGGGGCCGTTTTGATCAGACTGGCGACACGACGTAGACCAACCAAACGATTTATGATCTCAGGTTCTTTTCTTCTTTTTTTAGGAAATCTGTAGTTGTCCTACTGAACCTTTCCTCTCGAATCAACAGGCCAAACCCCCTCGATTATTCCATTGCGATGAGCATAATAAAAATCGTGCAGGTTGATCGTCGGATCAATATGACTGGGAATCATCTCGACTCGGTCTCCCACCCGGAGTGCTGGGGTGCCTTCCTCCCAGCTTAGAGAGCCATGTTCATCGCCCAGGTTGGCGTGCTTGTACCTCGAGTCCTTGCATTCGGCTAGTCCACTATCGGTCGTCAAAGACTTGAGGCCGGTATCGATCGTGACCATTCTTTCGCCCTGCTTACTGATGACGGTCGCCAGGAGTGTCAAGCTGTTGGAGTAGAAAGTTCCAACGGCATTGCGGTAGTCGGTGTCCATGAAAATAAATGAGCCAGGCTGTAGCTCGGTCACCCCTGGCACCGTCGCGCAGAACTCGCCCGTGCCGGTGCCACCGGTGGTGACAATATCCATCGCGAAGCCCGCACTGCGCAACTGGTCGGCAGTGTCGGTCAGGACCTTCATGGACTCGAGACAGCGCTTCATGCGATCCTCCTTATCGTGAAGGTGTTGAAGATGGCCCTCGTAGCCTTGAATGCCAATCAAGCGTAGGTGCTTGAGTGTAGCGACGTGCCTGGCTAGAGCCAGGGCGGGCTCGCCTGGAGCAACACCCGTGCGGTGCAACCCGACATCGAGGTCAATCAGGGTAGAGATGGGTTCATCGATGCCCGACTGTGACAGGGCATCATGTATGGCTGTCGCACCGACGTCGCTGTCCACCACGATTCTGATGTTTCTGTGCTTGCGGAACAGCTCGACAAGTCTCTTGACCTTGACCGGGCCGACGATCTCACAGGTAATGAGAATGTCATCGAAGCCGGCTGCTGCGATGGCTTCCGCTTCAGAAACTTTGGCCACGCAACAGCCCTTGGCTCCCGCGGCGACGAGTTTGTGGGCGATGATGGCGCTCTTCGTGGTCTTGAGATGGGGCCGAATGTTGCGGCCGGTGGGCAAAAGGGCACCAAACAGCTTTTGGATGTTTGCCTCCATCAGGTCAAGATCCACGATCATAGAGGGTGTGTCGAGACTGTCCAGCCCATGACCAATGAGATGAGATTGCATCTTGACGGCTGAGAGACAATGCTGAGATTCGATAGACACACCGAGAAAGCCTCCGGTGTACTTTGGTTTCCGTGTTTTCCGTATTCTGTACTCTCGGTGTATGTTGAGGGAGGAAAGGAGGGGGCGGGGCCAAAGGCGGGGGTTCCGTCTGCGGCGGCCACGTCCACCTGGTCCACCCTAACTAACCCTGACCCTGACCCTGACGCGTACCACCACTAGACAGCCTTAGTCAGTGCGAGGGTCTTCGGGCGGCTCGATCCGTTAATGAATGCGAACGCTCTCTGTTGCCTCACATACTCTCTTTCCGTGGTAGTAGTATTGACTGCATGTGTGACGAGCTGGTCGGGTGTGGAGCCGACGGGATATCCGCGCGAGCACTGCACATTCTATTAGTGGATCTTGCTGAGGTTCCTCTTATCTGCCCCGGTAGATGCTTGCTGTCCTATAAAGTTGAGACAAGATAACTGCAGAGAATTCAGTATTGATTCTAATTTGTTGCACGGTTGAAACGGCAATGTTCATGACGCAAGACTCTTGGAGGGAACGGGTGGCCTTCCGCAGCTCCACTCGATCTAGAATCTAGAATCACGGCTAGCCCGGCTTGCAAGAGATCCTCCGGCCCGGCGATTCTTGGAGCGAAGTGGTTATGGACTCGGATCCGACAGCATTGTGAGGCCTTAACGTCTTCCAGTGGAAGGGTGACAAATACATACAAACACTAGGCAGTATGTTGTTCTCGTCAATATAAAACGAGCGGTCCTCTGACTTGGTGGACTTGATCTTGTTCTTACCAGCATCAAATTACTACATCGGTCGATCTTCTCCAAAACAACGACGGCAGCATTCTCTTGTTCAGCCCTGTCAATCGATCACAATGCCTACCTCCACCGTCTTCAAAGGGTCGAAGGATGGGTTCCCTAAAATGGACACGATCGACAGGCCGGACCAGCTCGAGGGTGATCATGTCTTAGTCAAGGTCACAGCATCCGGTGTCTGCGGCACCGACTTACACTACGTAGGGACGATCCGCCACCTTTGTACTTGCACAGCCCTCTGACCATTCCACAGCGAACCGCCGACATGGTACTCGGCCATGAAGGCGTTGGCGTTGTCCTCGGCGTTGGCCCTGGCGCCCAGCACCTGAAAAAGGGCGACCGCGTTGGCTGGGGCTACTCAACCAACAGCTGTGGTTATTGCCTGCGGTGTCTTCAAGGCGAAGACGTCTTTTGCCCCGAGCGTGCTCTGTATGGCACCGCCAACTTCGACCAGGGTAGCTTCGCTTCGCATGCTATTTGGCGTGAGGCCTTCCTGCACCCGATCCCCGACGCCCTTTCCGACGAACACGCCGCACCACTGCAGTGCGCCGGCGCCACCGTCTTTACGGCTCTGTATGGCGTCAAGCCCAACGAGACGGTGGGTGTTCTTGGTGCTGGCGGCTTAGGTCACCTGGCCATCCAGTTCGCGGCCAAGCTCGGCTGTCGTGTCATTGTCTTGTCAGGCTCTGATAGCAAGAAAGACGAGGCTTTGAGGCTGGGTGCGCACGAGTTTGTCGCCATGCGAAACCGCGATGCCTCGTCAGCTGTGCCGCGATGGCCAATCGAGAGACTCATCGTCACGGCGTCATCGCAACCGGATTGGACTACCATCCTGCCTCTCATGGCGCTCAAGTCAAAGATCTATCCTCTGTCTGTGTCTTCGGGAAGTCTGGAAATCCCCTACATGCCCCTAATTACCCAGGGCATTGCTATCCAAGGCTCGCTGGTTGCTACGAGAGCAGTACATCGCGAAATGCTTGAGTTCGCCGCCGTCCATGGTGTCAAGCCGATGATTGAGACGTTTGACCTGACGGAAGATGGGATCAAGGAGGCTATGCAGAGATTGGAGTCAGGCAAACTTCATTTCCGGGCGGTCCTGAAAGCTCAGGCCTAGAGTATGGTTTGCTCAATTAACGTGCTTGACGTTGTGCCGTCGACCATGTGGAGTTTCATTCCGACTATCTTGAAGAGTGTCCGTAGCGGCGGCGAAAAGCAGAGTCTTGCTTACGTATGAGTTCTCTGTCGGGCGAATCGATAATTGTGTTGTTGGGAACGTCAAGACGTTGTGAGGTCTACGAGTCATGTGGTTGAACTCGACAGCCAAGACCAGATTACTGAACAGCCGAAAACCCTCCTCGGCGTTCACTAATCAGGGCACTCAGTGTCCGTTCGGTCGATAATTTGTCCCGACGCTTTCAACATTGCATTTTCATGCTGAGCAGCATCAGTGACATGATTGTCCCCCTTTCTCGCCGTCCGATATGTCCTCGCATCAGTATTGATCAACCGCCCTGCGTCGCACTGACTATCCTTGAAGTCAGCCATGGATGAATCAAGTAGCACGGACAAAGATGCTGCGACACCGCCGTCGCAGACATGGGAGCAGGACCCGGAAAATCCCTTGAACTGGCCTTCGGGTCAGAAATTCAAGAACACCTTCATTGCGTCCGTCGCAGCCTTTACAGCGTACGAGATCATTCCACCGAGTGATTCGCAAGACTAACCGTGTAGCTCCGTCGGTACCTCGCTGCCCAGCTCGGCCACCTTTCAGTATCAGGAAGAGTTTGGGGTGACAGTCACACAATCTATTCTTCCAGTGTCAATGTACGTCTTCGCGCTCGGTTTGGGACCGGTCCTCGGCGGGCCATTATCAGAGACCATCGGACGACACCCCATCTACGCAGGGAGCATGTTCTTCGGAGCTCTCTTCACGGTCGGTGCCGGGTTGACGCACAACTTTGGCGCCTTGTGCTTCCTACGATTCATGGCGGGTTTCTGCTTCTCTCCGAGCTTGGCAGTCGGCGCCGGCACCATCAGCGACATGTTCCACCCCGCCCAACGCGGCCTTCCCTCGACGCTCTTCGTGTTAATGCCGTTTCTCGGGCCTGGCTTTGGGTATGTTCAATCGCTTGCTTTTTTGGATCTGACTAACGTGACAGTCCTGTCATTGGGTCGTTTATCGTTATGCGCAAGGGATGGCGTTGGACGCAGTGGACCTTGATCTTTTTCGCCACGGCTTCCCTGCTCACCGCTCTGGCGGGCAAGGAGACGTACCACCCAGTCCTTGAGCGACGTCGAGCCAAGAAGCTCGGTCATTCGACAGCGGAAAAGCCTCCTCTTGGCACCCAAATGCTCATGTTTCTGCGTATTTCTCTCTTGAGGCCCTTGCATATGCTCCTGACGGAACCTATCATCACGTTCGTCGCCCTCTACGTCGCTTGCGAGTTTGCAACGCTTTTCGCTTTCTTCGCCGGTGTCCCATTCGTCTTCAGGACAGTGCACGGTTTCACGATTGAGCAGCAAGGCCTTGTCTTCCTGTCAATTGTCATAGGCTGTCTGCTGGGCGCGGTGACCATTATCGTCCTCACGGTGGTTCTGTACCTTCCCCAAGTCAAGAGACTACACCCTGGGCGGGTGCAACCCGAATACCGTCTGTTCCCAGCTATGTTTGGATCAATCGGCCTGCCTGTCAGCTTATTTATGTTTGGGTGGACCGCCAGGGACGACATTAGCTGGGCTGTTCCCGCTTTTGCCATCATTATCTTCGCCTGGGGCAATCTGTGTGTTTTTGTGTCGACTATTCAATACACGGTCGACACGTACACGGGAGTCAACGTGGCCAGCGGGGCAAGCGCCAATGGGTTTGCTCGGTACACCCTGGCGGGGATACTGCCATTGTTCACGGTTCAGAGTAGGTTTTATTTGCCTGGTTTGTGACGATCACAGCTAACGAAACGCAGTGTATCTTGCTTTGGGAATCCCGTGGGCTGCCAGTTTGCTTGCTTTTGTTGCTCTGGCCCTCGCGCCGATTCCATGGGTTTTGTTCAAGTGGGGGCATATCGTCCGGAAGAAGAGTCGATACGAGACAGCTTAGTCTCATAGGAGGCTGCTTCTCTACATTGCTGGACGGAGCAGGTTCGTGCAGCAGACAACGTGATGGGATCAGGCCCAGTAGAACGACACGACCGGGAAAACCTTCTCTCAGGGTGAGGGCATCTAGACTTTCTCCCCGAGTAGCTGCAGACAGGAAGCTGCGATGCTGAGTTTAAAGAGGCTGTTAAGTATCTGTTTTACTCATCAAACGCTGTCCTGCCGGCGAGCCTATGTTTAGAGGGGGTGTTGAGAAGGGAGCATAAATGGTAGGAACGGCGTCGGGTTCAGAAGCATGACTACAGCGTTTGCCGATCTGTTTCCCTTCCAGACAACTCCTAACACTCTCTTGATCCACCTCCAGCTTTTAGTCGCCTTCACACCAAAGAAATCATTGACAGCCATTAAGGATGGAATGTTTGTAAGCATTGATTCGAAGGATATCCCAATCTAAATAAGTCCTTCTACCACATTCACCAACCCAAACAAATGATCCTCTAAGTCAGAAAACTCCATCGACTTTGGACCCTTTAGTAAACCCTTCTCATCGTGGCATGACACTTGGAACCCCCACGCCCTCCCACCTTTACTTAATGCGAAAGCGGCCTGCAGGCCTCGAACTCCACAGTAATGGAGGTTGTCTGTGGATGCGGCTTCAGAACATTCCGTAGAAAGTGTTCCAAATGCATGTTGACTTCATGCGGTGCTTCAAGTTGTAGAAAATGGCCTGCATTGACAGACCTCACGCGGATATTGTTCGCAAAGGGCAAAGTGTCGTTTAGTTGCAGAGAAGGGATGTTTATCGGATCCCTGTCTGCCAAGATCAAGAGAACAGGCTGCGAGATAGCTCCAGACAAATGTGCAAGGCCCAAGATGAATGTTAGCAATAACCAAAGGACCGCCTTAGAATCCATATTTACCCTGACTATCAGGCTCATTGATGCCTCTCATCCAAGATTTATACCATTTCATGGATCCGGAAATTCCTCCTTGGGCTTTGTTGATGAGCTTCCACTGCTCTAGGCCCTTCCGGCTTACGAAGAGGTCAGACGCAGTCATGTTGTTTATTAGCCACTGCCGAACAGCGCCGACAGGAGCAAAATGCTCCACCCATGTCGACGTATTGCGGGTAAATGCAAGAGTCACCCATGATTCCAACTGTGCAGTATGAAATGTTAGACGCTCACTTCGGATGCGAAGAAAACAATCGGGAATACTGACATGCTGATCCACCAACTCGGCTGCATCATCTGCATTATTGAATAGCCAGTAGCCATACGTGTGGTAACCGAAGCGAGTCGAGGCCTGATTGTTGAATGCGTCGATCGTTTCCGCGTTCAGCGGTGCTTGCGGTGGTAGGTAACCATTTCCCACGAAGGCAACTGCCGCGATTCGTGAAGGCTGATAGTTGATAAGTCGTGAAAGCAGAGGAGACCCGCTGTTCGGAGTTGAGTCAATATTCTCATCATCCCCGCCCTGTTGAACGTCATTCCCAACTTACAAGTCATGAGAAATGCCAATGACCTTTTCCACACCTTCGCAGTCAAGGAGCTGACCGAGTTCTTCGGTCATGCTTTTGAACCTAAACGCTCGCAAGTCGGATGGGTTATCCGTCCCACCGTAACCTAACAAGTCAGGAGCAATGATACCATAACCCTGCTCCATAAAGTACGTGATCTGATGGTGCCAATCGTGAGAGCTCTCGGGAAATCCATGCAAGAACAAGAGGAAAGGCTTGTCGGGGTCGAAGGGTGGAGAGAACACATATCGATACGTGGTTCCCGAGGGAATCTTCACGCTCTTTACCGCATTGACGTATGTGGTGTTTGCTATGTCGGCCTGTTTTGCAATCAGCATCGAAGATTAAATAAGTGCGAAAAGAGATTTAAGCAACCGTGTTGGGATAATTGTCAATGAGACAGGAGTGCTTTAGGCTATGTTAGCAAATGGGCTTCAGTGAACCAAGTCCAGTCGGGAAGTGCTAACCCCGGCGCTGGGTGCGGAAAGTGCAACGGAGAGCCATAGGCTCAAAGTGAGGTAGACCGTTGGAAGAACTCTGCCCATGTCGAAAGATAAGCCAAACAGAATAGGTGTTTTGTACTAAGTTAAAAGTAATCAGATGATTAATTTTCGATTAGTTACTGGATTTCCGAAGGGGAGCCGCTGATATGCTGATGAACGGAGACAGAATATAGTTATTTTTCTATGGGTGGGCTTCAGTCATATGTGAAGGTCTCAATACTCGACATGTGGGTAATACTATCAAATGGTAACCATTTCTTCGCGGTTTGTAAGCTATGATTACCTGTCTGCTCAGCAGAATATACCTCGCAGGTCGATACCTACGACGCTGGTGTCCGGGGGGTCCGCCGAACACCCCAGGCGGTACCTCGCTGAGCCTGGTCATTAATTAAGATGTACGGTACGCATCAATCAGTAATCTCACGAGGCACGAGGAGTTCTCTTGCCTATTTTCAACGCTAACCGAGATAAGCAAGCTGCCACGTTGGAAAAGCGTCCGGCATGTCATGATCCAGAGGCCAATCCAAAGCAAGTGATGTAAACCCTCCGGTCAATGTTTTTGTTGATAATCAAAACTCACGATCCCAGGCCAGCAGACCCTGAGCCCCGCCAATGACGTCAATACTGTGGAATTTCTTGAAGTACAACCCTCCGGGCATCTGTCCAAGGGTATGTGGTGATTCCTTATTTCTGCAAGTGCAGGGTCCGGCAGATCCGACATGTCACGGCCCGGGGTTACGACAAAAGCTGGAGTTACCCACTACACCCAATAAGTGCTAGCAATGTCTTCGTGCACGGTTGTAAATCTGGACTCTGCCGCGGCAAACAGTCAGAAGTTTCCGAGGAGAAAGAGGAGTAATCCTTTTGCCTGATCCGTATGCCACGGTTCTTTATTTCATGATCCGTAACCTATCGCGAGGGCCAGTGGGTGTAAGTATGATGATCGCCCAAATTCCATCTTCCGATCCGAGAACTCAGTAAGGCTCCAAGTTTCCATCATCCAGCTGCGAGTCACCGACATCCTCTGCGCCCAGAACTTGCAGCGGTCGCAATGGTGGAAGGAAACTCTTCACAGGGAATTGGGGGCTATACTTAGAGCCTGATTAAGTTGGGTACTCAAACGAGCCGTTCTCGACCTTTCCCACAGCGACTCGTGTGAAAGTGTCGAGGTCCTCCTTCTGCAGCCCCAGCAGTTCATTGCTCACTCCCCACTTTGCTTCAAAGTCAGCCCCGTCGCCTGGGAACCAAACACGACTGTAGAGCTGCGTCATGAAGCCAGACCTGTCTCCCTTCTTCATCTTTTCGTATCCGTCTCGCCACCGATCCACGGACCTCTGCTGCACCACCACCCAGTCTTTGTCGCTCGTGCCGGTTACCCGCTTTACACTCTCAATCATGTCCTTCTGGGTGCCCCGGAAGCTCGAGACATACACAGCACTATTGAGAAACTTGTTCAGAGTTGTCGACCTTGCTTCGTCACGCTCCGTGGTGACAGGGAGGATGAGAAGCGCCGCCACGGCCTTCGCAACCTGGGGCAAGGTAGTTGTTCCCATAACTGTCTCGCCACCGTCGATGAGCTCAATTCTGCGGTTCTTGATGTCGATACCGAAGGTATCCGGTCCGCAAGCGAGGCTGAACTCGTACCAAAAGCCACAAACCAGCAGGATCCAGGAGCTGACACCGAGGCTTTCAACCAGCTTGAAGCCGTCCGCCAGCCAAGGGGGTAGAGGCAAATCGGGGAGCATTTGTTTGGTGCCGATATCGATGCCGAACCAGTTGGGCATTACGTACGGAATGGCGGCCTTTGCAGCTGCACGGATCAGCTTCTCCTGGGTGTCAGCAGCAGCCGCGCCCGGTAGCGTGATGATGAGGCATTGCTGGCCCTGCAACGCCTTGATGAGTGACTGTTCGTCTTCGTAGTCAATCTTGGCAACCTGGACGCCGCTTGGGAGCTTGGAAGTGCTGTCGGCACGAGTGATGGCCGTGACGTAATGTTTGCCGGTTCTAAGTAGCTCCTCGGTGATGAACTTGCCGACTTGACCTCCCGCCTAGTAGACACCGACAGTAAGCAAACGTAGAACGAACGAACTACATTGGCGTTTTCAGAATACTTACCCCAACAACAGCCACTTTCTCAATAAAGGTTGCCATGACGGCGGGTAAGTGTAATTACAACGGGCTGTGAAAAAGATGTTGCAAGAAACTGCCCTCAAAGTGTCGGTTGCCTATGTTAGAAGATCCTTGAACAAGGGCAATCGAGATGTGTGAGGTGATGATGGACTGAGTGCCACAGAAGGAATGATGGACGACAGGCATCTCCTTTATATAACAATTTTCAGTAGCACCAGCTGCACGCCTGTTTTGGCGTTCAATTGCAGGATCCTTGCGAAGAACTATGAGTTGCGTAAGGCATCCTGAGCCCGGCCGACTGGGAAAATGGAATGCCGATAGCTTTCACTCTGGCAGCGTCATACGCTGACGTGGGGGTAACACCTGAAACCTTACTCTTGTCAAACATTTTGCTGTAGCTTTGTCACAATCGCCGTGGCTTGCGGATTTATTCTGTCACAGCGAATTTTATCGCCGGCCATGTCGGCCGGAGCGGACGGGCGTAAAGTGTCCCCGAAAAAGATGTGTCCACACGTTACGTCTCACCTGCCGAGGAGCAATCATTTCCGTAGTACATGTCTGGAGTGACAATAGGCTAGTGGACCGGCTGCTCGCCCAATTAACCAAACTGAACATGGTGGCAGCCTCCGGATGTCCTGCGGAGATAGATCTGTGTCTTTCTGGCTCCGATGCACGATGACGGCCCACATCAACCGGTATCTCCGCGTCCATCCGAAGGCTTGGCTCGGAGCTTGGCGGCCGGTTAAGGCCGAGTATCCAGACGTTGAGGAATGGAAAGGTCGAACCCCCAGCTGCGATGAGTTGTGTGTTCCGACTTTTCTTCAAACTTCGAGTTGACATTTACCTGGGATGGGAGGGTGGCCGGGCGCTGAAGCATTGCTTGCTGGAAGATATATTGCCCTGCAAACCGCCGAGGACCTGCAAGTCAAGGATTGGCCACGCAAGCGCATTTGAACCGGGCACATATAAATTCCTCAGAAAATCTGGGATAAATCAGTGCCACCCCCGGTCCCCTTGTCCCGGCTCCCGTCGATTCACCAATGATAGTAATGAGACTAGTATCACCAAAGCACCCAGGGGCTCCGACATATTCCTTACAAAGGATGCGGCCACGTGATGATCGCCCAATCACATCCGACAAAAGCCAACTCTCGGCCAGCAGGCGCAAAGGTTGGGACGCCGCTGCAACTTTTGCTTCGGTGGTGCCTCTCGGAGGGGAAATACCGCAGTCATGGTGATTGCATGGACTGCCGTCTTTTTGAATTAGAATCTCCGCATTCTCGGGTATCGAAACATTGCCATCAAGTACACAAGCACCTTATAGGCGTCAACTTAGAGAGAAGCTGGGTGACGTACTTGTCGAAGTTAGGGGAGGCCTAAAGGGCATTGCCGCTTTTCAGTGCCAGTCTCTGTTATTAAGGGAATCAGTCCTAGGAAATCTTCGTCTCCCGTAACATCAGTTCCCAATTTCACAAGGACTACCACCGAACCAGCCCCTTGAGATATCAATTCTATCTGTTCAGAAGCCCTAGAAAACGGACCCTACAATGTAGACAAGCAGGATGCTAAGGGCGACAGAGTCATGAATTCGATCGTAGTCGATCAGCAACTAGGAATAAGATAAAGATCCTATGGACCTGCACCTCGATCGTTCGAAAGATCTGGCTTTTAGGAGATGGATTGTACTAGGCCCGATACAAGAGAGTCCCGTGCCTGAAGTGGCTGGACGTACCACATGAAGCGGAAGTAGTTCGCAAAAGCAAAACCGGTATATGTCGCTGGCACGTATCTCGCTCCGCGTCGAATCCACCATAACATGATTTTAGCTGTCCAGCGCGCGCTAACAAGACCAGGGCCCATTCTTGATTCGAAAGCGGCCGGAACAATGTGTCGGTAGATAAACGACTCTTCCTCGTAGTATTTTCGAGCGAACGGCACAAAGGCGCGCTTGGAAGCAACGTAGCTGTCCATACTCCGTGACCATGAGCCGTGGAACTCGGCTTCGCTGCCCACATACCATACTTCAGGGAGCAAGCCGACTTCAGATCTGCGACGAACGCTTTTGAATGCTTCAATGATTCTGATAGCTGACGTGCAGTTCGCATCGAGGTCCCTCGCGTCTTCTTTAGATCCATGTGCCAGGATCAAGATGTCCGTTTTGCGAAGAGCAGACTCAAATTTGGAATAGTCGTCAAAGTTCCAATCGTGGCCGAACCTCAATTTGAGAATGCTCTTGACACCCCGACTTTCGAGTTGCTCGGCCAGTGCCTGGCCAAGAGCGCCGCTGCCACCTGTCAGAGTGACGCGTCGATTTCTGAGGGAAGAAGCAGTGCCCAAGAACCAGTCCATCAGTCGGATCGAGGACCCGAAGAAATTACTGGGGTCGATATGATGCGATGCGTGGTATTCAGGCCCGACGAAGAATTTCCAGCGATCTTTTGGCAGTCGGCTGTATGAGATATGGTTCGAATCTTGTCCTGCGTTCCAAGCAACCACGGACATGCGACCGACGAGGATGATGTAGACCACGGCTAGCTCATCTCCCATTCGCCTGTCAAGGGCGAGGAATACAGCCCAGCTAGCTGTCGCCCCCAGCATCTGGCAGGCGAACTCGAGAGGCAGATGCCAGAGAAGGTTCTTTTGTCGAAATGATTCGTTATATTTTAAACTGCGATCGAAATATTGGTGGTGCATAGTATGAGCTTTGGCTAGCCGTCGGATCGCTCGACATCTGGTGCGGTAAGGGCTATGAGCAAGCCAGTGTACGGTGTCATATAGTAGAGACCCAACCAAAAGATGGACAAGACAGCGAAAGAAATAGGCCGTAGCTGCCATGAACTGCAACTCAGAGAAACCGCAAAGATAGTGATGATTCGTCATTTTGGCACCAACACACAAAAATGAGTTGTTCAGGAGATGGTGGGAGAGTCGTATCAGCAACTCTTTATCTTCCATAAGTACTTCGGGGCACTCCAGAGCCATATCCTCACCTGCAATCTTTGAGGAACCTGAGCTCGTATATCGAAACAGAGCCGGACCTAGACGGCCTAGCGCAACCTAGAATGGCCTTGTCACTTTAAGAATGGATCCAACCCCACAGTGAAGCTCCACGCGATCTTAGGCAGAAGAATTACGACAGAAAAACAAAAACCAAAACTCGAGTCGGACGATTCCGGGGCGGTAGTGGAAGAAATATTTGGGTGTAGGAGGGTGTGGAAGTGAATATTTAGTACGAGCATTCAAGCCCGTCAGATACAGTTCAAGAAGAAGAAGAAAGTTGAGAATCAAGACAAATCGAAGTGCAATCTCGACGACGGCTTGTAGCCTGACCAAGCGCCGAGCCGGGCAATGTTTCGCTGGCAGGTCTGGCTTGCTGAGACGATGCAAAACTTCACCGATGTTGTCATTGACCCCACCATAGAGTATCTCCACAGCCACCGATGATACCTTAATGGAACCTATGGGTTGTGGCGTCATCTTCTTGGCTCCGTATCCTTTTGGCCTGTGGAAAATGAAATGATGAGCTGTCAGGGGCTGGAGGTGGGGAAAAGGGGGGACGTGGGACTGCGTAAATATGGCAGCCTAAACACCCTCCCTTGGATGATGGCTGAGTTAATACCGGGGACTTGTTAGGTAGGTGTTTGCATAGCAAGTTCAAACACTGCTGCCTGGAGTCAGTCCACTAGCCATAGCAACAGACATTACCCTCTCGATGGTGGCACTTATTTGGAGAATTCATTTCTTGCTGGCATCTTGTTCCACTCGTCTATGTCTCCGGTATCATATCTCTTTTTAGTCATTTCTGATCACAGTATTTTGAACAACTTCCTGGAGCCATCTACGACGCCGAGTAATAGCGCGCGCTCGCCCTACGAGGACTGTATCGAGGTCTCGGACCTATGCCCCGTCGACTCTCTCCCGACGGGAGGTGTATTGTCTTTCGGCGCATCTCTCTTCTTTCTCGGTATTTTCAGTATCTGCCTGCTGATACCGACTTTTTTGGCATCAAGTCTCGAACACGGACCTTATGGTCTGGATCAGCATTGGAACAGCATTCGAGGTCATCGGTCACCTAGTGCGGCCTAGCCTCTCAATGCGCCCATGGCCATGGAATGCGCAATTAGTTCTCATTCAATACGTAACCTTGCTCCTGGCCCCAACATTCATTGCCGCTGCCATCTCCGTCAGCTCTAAGCATCTGGTTGTGTTGTACAGTCAGGAATGGTCCGTTCTTCGCCTCTCGCTTGATCCATGGGTGTTAGTTGGGGCGGACTTCTTGACCATCGTCATCCAGTTCGCCGGAACCTTTGTAGTTGCAGCCAGCAGGTCTGGCGCCGGTGACGGATCCTTGAGCAAGCTGGCACAGGGCATGATCTTCCGAGGTGTCGCTTTCCACGTTGCCAACTGTGTCGTCTGCATGGCCCTCGTGCTGGTCTACTGAACCCGATGACGCAACGGCAAACCGTCAGGCCTCAAGGTTCTAGGCCTCGAGTCTGCTTTTCATCCCCTTCCAACAAGCCAGAAGAACGGGAACACAGCAACGATAGCTTTTTTACGAGCGAACGCCTCGAACGAAGAAGCGAGTCAAACCCGTATGTTTGTCTTTGCTGCTGCGATCGCATATCCAGCCATCACCGTTCGATGCGCATACAAGTAAGTTGTCTAGCTCAATTAACGCAATTGTCTCACCCCTTGAAGCTCCAAACTTACACTTCCTACCTAGCTTCCTAGAAAACGTCCCGTCGATTTCGGAAGATGTACGAAAAACGAGCCACTTTTCCTTTGTCATGAACTCCAGTATGATTCTTATCGCCGACATCATCGCCAGCATCGACTGCGGTGCGGAGCGCGAGGCGAGCAGCTCGCAACATGCCGAGCCGCTGCCGTTCGAAGTGACACCCTCTGGTCGCACCCAAGCACGAGAAGGCGAATTTCCCTGTATTGAGCGAGAAGCGGCACTACATCAAACAGAGCTGCTCCATACCACCAAGCAAGGGGAGCGCGCAGCGTCGCGCATCGAGCCCCAGACCGAGATCACTCATGAGGAAATAGACAAATGCTGAACATGATTTGCAGGCCTCTCATGCATGTGGCTCACGGGAATTGCCCTGCTTTTCCATCGTTCCCTATCCCTCAAGCTCAAATGCATAGGCGGTGGTGACAGCATCGGGAAGGACCCAGAATGTAACCTGTAGACTGTGAGTCTCGAAGAGTAATCAGGATGTGAAACCATATGTTGCTTACCGAGTCAGACACAACATCGTGTTCCCAGATGCCCAAGTCTACCGACCCTTCGATCTCATCAAAGATCGTTGGCCCATCGAACCGACGCGTCCGAATCTTGATGCGGCTCCCGGAGAACCCCAGGGACGAAAGTCCATTGATCGTGACGTGGTACGTTCTCTGGCCGGCCACAGGTCTCACGGCGGCCAAAACCTTGACCGAGCCGACGGTACCGTCATGCGTGGCGTACACCTCAAACAACTCATCGCCCGAGGGCTTCGTCGTGGCGCGCTGGCCTGTCATCTGCTCGATGTAGTAGTTGTACACATGCCACTCCCCGACGGGGAAGTACTCGTTTGAGCCTTCCCGCCTTCCCAGCAGATTCGCGAGGAAATCATGCAGCTTGGAAGCCGAGCCCCAGTTGGCGCGTAGGCCTTGGGTGTCGTGCCGCTCGAGCTGGGAGATGTAGAAGACGCCGCCGGCAGGGGACTGCTCGTCGCCGTTGTTGGAGGCGTATTCGTTGATGACGATGGGCCTCTCGGGGAGGTTATTGTTATGGCGGAGGGTGTTGAACTGGTCGGTCGACTCGCGAAGGTTACGATCTAGGCGCAGGAGGTGCCACGAGTATATGTCGGGCACGACGTCGTTCTCGGCGATGAAGGCCGTGTACTTCTGCCACCATGCGCTGTTGGCAGTTGCGGGCTCACTGGTCGAAGGACCGGTGATTAGAACGCTGGGCAGGTCTTTTTTGATCCTGTTGTATGTCCTTGCCCAGGTCGCGAGGTATTGCTCCTGCGTTGAACCCCAGAAAATTTGTAGATCAGGTTCATTCCAAATGTCAATGTCGAGACCTTCCAAGGCGTCGTTGACCTTCAGATCGGAGAAGACCCGGTCAAGGAAGGCATCGTAGCTGGTCCAGTTGCCGTTGTCGCCGGGCCATGAGAATGTGCCGCCCTGCAGGCTGTCGGCACCCCAGAGGTCGTGCATCAGTAGCGAGAACCGACCGCCTTGCCGGCGAATAGTGCGATAGTTCGACAGCGTGGATAGCCATCGGGGCTGCGAACACAAGCTGTTATTTTTCGCAAGTCCCAGTGATCTTTGTGTTGTCTTAGAATTAGCACATACCTCGTACTGTCCAGCTGCCCAGCCCAAGGAGCCGTCGGGAAGCTGAGCACCACCAGCGCGGCAATAGTTCAAGCCCATGCCGGTGATGAAGTTGTCGGGAATATCAGTGTTGGCGGTGCCATCTGTGTTGTCGGGCAAACCGTAGATGATGCCCGCCGCCAGATGGGCCGGTGCTCCAGACGGCTCAGCTAGATTAACAGTGGCAGTACCAAAGACCTGGCCTTGACGCTTCTCGGGTGCCAACGCAGCCCCAGAAACACAGCTCGCCGAAGCTAGCAATGCGGCAAGTGCAAGTGATCTGAACTGAGACATGATTGTGGTTGTAAGATCGGCTGGCCTTGGTGACTACTTGTTCGTCACAAATCGATGTCGAACGGAGGCATCGAGCCATGTCTTTATATCAACGTCCCGCACGAGAAAGCTCGGTAGATGCTCATCTTCTAGCACGCGATGCAACCTTGGGCCGCGATCTCCTCAGGATCGACATCGCGAATTTACTGTAACTTCACAGCGCATGCCGAAGCCTACATGTCGTTGCCTTTACCCCACGTTACCCCAGACGCGGTCCAGCATTGCATCTTTCTTAGCCGAATGGGCCCCGCCGCCGCGCCGTGCAAGAGGGGCATCCATGGACCATGCGGGGTAGACTCCGGTGGGATGCCCTTCGACGAAGCGACGTCCGGTGGAGCGCTAGACTCGAAGTAGAGCACCGGGCAGAATCAAGGAATTGGCTCTGGAGATGTTCTCTTCGTTTTCTACCGATGGTCATTGATGCGAGCTTCTCATTCTGTGCTGAACAAGTATCGGCAAACAGCCGAAGACCACTTTGTTCTCGTGTATACCTTAACAAATGGCATCATCACATCACAAAAATTATCGTTAAAATGACGTATCTATTTGGGCTGGCTGACTGGGCACAAGATCAAGGTTACGGCAGGCCTATCTGCCAGTACCTCGAGCATGGGCAGATGAATAGGCCAAGCAGAATACAAACACTTGAGGAGACGAACAAGAAACACCACTTCACTACTGTTCATTCGAAATTCATTCCTTAACCTTGATCAAGTAGAGCAACAGCGGCTGGCTAAGCCAAGCTTCTCCTACCATCGGGAACGTCATGTTCCAAGCACCACCAAGACCCCCAAGTGATGCCACCACCCGTCTATCTCTTCTTCACCAGAGTCTCCCCTCCCTGCGCATAGGCATTGACATCATAGCCTGCGAACTCCCTCGCCCCGATTCTCCTCTCAAACAAGACATCCAGCTCCGCGAACGTCTTGTCCTTCGTCTCCGGCAGCCGGAAGAAAGTCCACACGAAGAAGGCGAAAGCACACCCACCCCAAAAGAACGCCGTCTTGCCTTTCCAGTCCCCGGCCGTCGGGTTCAGCATGTACGGGTTGACAACATTGCACACAATCTGCCCGATGTAGTACGCGATGCGGCTGAGGCACACGCTCTTGTTGCGGAGCCGCGTCGACGACACCTCAGAGATGATGGCGTAGCAGATGGGGCCGACGGTCATGTAGTACACGCCCAACCACGTCAGCATCATGCCCGCCTGCGCGTAGTTGCCCGCCGTCGAGTTCCCTGCGCCGACACTGATGAAGCCCACGGTCATGAGGACGAGGGTCAGCAGGCCGAGGCCCCAGAGGTAGAGCGTACGGCGGCCAAAGGCGCCGAGAAGGAGCCACGAGGCGACGGTGCCCACGGATGCGATGCCAAGCCCGCCGACAGACATCCGGAACGAGATAGACTCGGGGAGGCCAGCCTGGACGAAGAAATACGTCGGGGTGCCGCCAAGGACTGATCCGCAGAAAGGCTGGGCCATGAAGACCATGCAGGCGATCTCAGTGCGGCGACGGTCGACGCCGCGGAAACAGTCCAGGTACGACGTTCCCTCATCGATATCCATCTCGAGTTGGTTGGTGTAGATCATCGAGGCCACAGTCTCCTTGGCATGGGCTCGCTGGGCGGCCGAGCCGAGTCGCATGATGGACTTTTCGGCTTCATCGTACTTTCCAACGCGCACAAAGTACCAGGGTGACTCGGGCGCGAACCAAAGAATGGTAAAGAGGGGTAGGGGCCAGGCCCATTGGATGGCGAACGGAACGCGGTACGCCCACTGTGACGTGTTGCTCGAGAACCCGGCCTGAACGCCAGCCGAGATGAGCTGTCCCAAGGCCCAGCAGAGGTTGACGTAGACGGTCAGGTAGCCGCGAAGGACCATGGGGCAGACCTCGGAAGCGTAAGCCGGGGCCATTGTCGCGAAGACACCCCATGGAATACCGCAGAGAAACTGTCCGACAAGAAGCACGGGCAAGTTGGGCGAGAAAAAGGAGATGGCGATGAAGCCGCAGATGGCGACCAAGGAGGCCAGGAGAACCTTGCGATAGCCAAATTTGTGGGTGAAATAGCCGTTAGCGAACGCGCCGATGATGGTTCCGACGCTCACGGCGTTGCTGAGCCCATTCTGCCAGGAAGCCGTGATTTCGTATGTGCCCGTACGGGGGACGTACTCGCCGTAATGACGGCGGAAGGCCGGCGATGCGAAGAAGGAGCTGATGAGAACAATGTCATAGCCCTCCATGATGATGGACGCGGATAAGAGGACCGACCACATGACAGCTTGGGGATAGCGGCGAATGGCATCTCGAAAGCTCAAGTTGTGCTCGTCCTCGGCTGACTGCTGGGCCATTGAAAGATCTTTGGTGGCAACATGGTCGAGTTGAAGGGCCTTGGCCGATTTTTCTTCCTCAATTGAGCCCGCCATATTGACAGAGCAGTTGAGCGAAGGAGTGTAAAAAACGGGTTACCAGATGTTCTGGCCCTTGATGCAGTGTTCCGTAGTCCAAGGCCTGGGGGCTGGTGCGTCAAAGGCCCGATGGTGTCGAAAGAGATTGCTCAGAAGACATCGGCAGGTTGACAACTGTTGCATCATTCGACGGAGGGCCGCTCAAATAAGTAGGAATGAGAACAGATGAGGCTTTGCCTTTCAGGATACCCCGGAATGCCAACCTGCCCACCCGAGAAAGGGGGCGTGCGATGTTGCCTCTGACCACATTAGTTCGAGGAGCCCGCAGGGAACCAAATCCCAAGCCAAAGTCCGGGGAAGTGCGGGGATCGGGCCTAGATGTCCCACCACGAGTTTACGACTGGCGTTCCTTCGCGACCCAGGGTTACACGGTATGGTCTTCACCAAGATGTTTCACTACCCCACCGGAGCGGCGTAGTCACCCTGAACTCGCCCCGGTGGAGAGGAGGGGCCAACCTGAACAGGCGCGAACATCAACTCATCCTCAGGATGGCTGCCGATCGCTACCTACTGTCACCTGGGCTAAGCGCTCCAATAGCTCCGCATAAGTTTGTCCTATCCCCCAAGCAGGTGTTTGTTCGTCCTCCTCGGGCCTCGAGTGGCCCGACCTCATCGACCCATGGGAAGCTCCCAGCTGTCGGGTTACCAGTCTTCGACCTTGGTTCAGTATCTTTCTTGGCGCCTCTGGGTCTAGGATATTGCCCACTCTCGACATGTAAGCGGACATCCTATCGCCCAGCCGAACGTACGTCTGAACCATTTCATCATCGCATGGCCTATCCAGGTGAATGAACGATGGTTCGGGGCTTTCTTCACTTTCCTCGCCCAAGATGGATTCGGGGACTTCAGTGGGTGCATCTTCTGTGACGGGGTTGACTGCAAAGACAGATTGGGCGTTTGAACCTTGCACCTCGGGTTCCGTTTGTTGCCTGACCGACTGTACAGAAACACTGTAGGCCCAAATCACGATGGTGGCGAGGTAGATTGAGAAAGGCTCCAGAAAGCTTCCGCCGCTGTATCGGCGGACGTGCCACAGTAGTGCTCCAGCATGGATGACAGTGAGTCTGGCTTTGTGCTGGTCACAAATGGCCCATTGCACTAAGTGATTTCGTGCTTTCGCATATCTGGCGCTGTCCGACGGCCTGGCTCGGCATTTGTAGGACAGCGCTGTTGTCAGCGTCTGCGCGTGTTCAACTGGCGCCAGGACGAGAAGTCGTGACAGGTGAAGATGTAGTATGATGGGATGCTCCCAGCCTCCGGCCCTCGCAGCCATACTGTTGGCATCCCAGTGGAGGATGTCCAAGCAGTCGCAGGCGCTGTTTCGCCACTTGGAAAGAATGGGCAAAGACGGCGGCCATGTCTCTCCAGAAGGGTCCGGGTTTGTGTGCTTTTCTATCTTGGCACTTGGAACCCAAGATGAGAGCGCCATCGTGTGTTGGTAAATGGCCTCTTTTGTTCTCCGACAGATGGCGTAGACAAGTATCTGTGTACTGAACTGGCTCAAATTCGGCGGTAACTTTTTTTCCACGTACAGCATAGTCAGTGCACCGGGTAATGTAACTGTTGCGAGCAGCTGA
The DNA here is from genome assembly GCA_002851755.1 of Verticillium zaregamsianum. NCBI lineage: Eukaryota > Fungi > Ascomycota > Sordariomycetes > Glomerellales > Plectosphaerellaceae > Verticillium > Verticillium zaregamsianum. Next base: position 2,333,594 of record NMXM01000011.1, on the reverse strand, counting down.
AGTCAGCACTCCGCAGAACTCAATCTGTCTTGAAGAACAACATACCTGGGTTGGGGTTCTCGTTAACAATCTGTTGCGTTGTGGGAGATTCCCAAACTTCTTCTCTGCACGGCAGGAAGGTCTGCGCGTCACCAAGCATCAATGATGGTTTTTGGTTAAACTCGAAAGCAACCATGGAGTCAAGTAGCTTGGTAGGAATGAGCGTGTGTTACCTTGCAGCGAAGGACGGAGCAACTCACCCAGATCATCAGTCCAGTCCTGATTTTAGCTTGTCTGTCTATCCAATCCTGTACCAGCGCCTTGTGACCCGGAGGCCTGACGATGTGCGAATTCGGGTTTTCTGAACGTAGCAGATCCATATCAAGGCAGGCGTCCACCAAGTATTGCTTTTCAAAAAGAGCCCGCTTCGCTACAAGATTCTGGCCACCGTGCAGCATATTGACAAGGTTGAGTATTCCAGCCTGAAGTGTGGGCAAGTCAAGATGCGCGCCTCCAGCATCTGTGACGCCAGGAAACCATGTGTTTGTGGCATCCTCTACTTCAGGACTCTGATATCGGCGGGTAACAGTGACTCGAAGCAAGCGAGCCAGCAAGTCCCTGGATTGTAACCCGTGTGGTCCTTGCTGGTATTTCGCACCCACTGATGCAACTGCGAGTAACAAAATCCAGTCCTCTGGCTGTTCACAGAAGTGTTTGCTCCGGCGCAAAAACGGTAGTGTCGGGTGGAAATGTTTAAAATATAAGTGAATAAAACGCCGAAGCTGCGTAATGGAGGGGAAGACGTCCATGTCCAAGTCTAGTGCCTGGTCCTGGGCCTCTGCCCGCAGACCGTGAAAAAGGTTCTCGTATACAAGGGCGGACAGAAGTTCGGTTCTGGGGGAGGCCGTCGAGCATCCATCCATGACGGACGAGCCCGATGGGTTGGCCAGATTTGGTTCGTCGGTAAGGCTGCCCGTACCCGAAATGCTGATCTCGTCCTGGTCCTGGGTCAGGCGACCGTGGAAGGGCGCCCTTGCAGCAGCACCCTCGACATAGTACTTTTGTCTCCGTGATCGATCGGTATTTGCTGACGTAGCCGAGCCCTGTGCGGGACTCCCTTCGTTGGTCGTGATGTAGACGTTCTCATTGCCCGTTGATCCTGTCCTCCCGTTTGTGGATAGGCTAGCTTCTTGGCGGAAGTGGCCCGTATGGGCATTTGAGATGGGAGGGCGGTAGATGGTGTCGTCTGGTACCGGGGGCTGGGTTTGGATGTTGAAGAAGAACTGGGAGCCCGTGATATCGTTGTCAATATTGCCATAGGAAAGACCGGCCAGCTGGCTCGTCCAGTCAACGATGTTTTGGTTCTCAGGAGATAGCCAGTTCACGTTTGACAGTCCGGTTGTGTCGGGAACAAGGCTGTAGAAGTCGTCGACGCCGCCAGTTCCCTGGCCGGCGCCGCTGTGGAGCTCCAATGTATGCATTGAATCAGCAGCCATCGGCCATTCGACGTCGTTTGAGGCTGAAATGCCACCGAGGGCCTGTTCAGGTAGCAAAATACGGTGGTTTACGTTCGTCTCTTCGGCTTCGGCGCTGGTGGTGTGACCGTGGCCGGGCCTTCTGGCAAAGGCTGGCATCGTTCCTGGGGACTCGGGTGGCTGGTCGGCAGTACCGTCAAAGGACTCATGGGAAGCGGCTTTTCGTTTTTGGGCCATCGGATAGTCGCATTGAAGATTTTTCGATGAGCAGCGCCGGCAAGGCTTGTCCCTTGTGCATCGTACGCGGCTCACGGCGCATTCCCGACAGGCCCTCCCCGACGTGCCGAGCGCCTCGCGACGGTCGAGATCGTGGGTAGCTGTATGACGACTCAGGACATCTCTGTGTTTTCAAAAAATCAGCGGTTGCCCAGCTTCATGATGCCGCAAAAGGATTGGCAAGGTGCTTGCTCACTGGCGAGAGAAGGCCTTTCCGCAGGTAGGACAACTGAAAGGTCGCTCGCTAGTGTGAATCCGAAGGTGTCGGGTCAGATGCTCCTGGCGCTCAAACGTTGTGTCACAGACGCCGCATTGGATGGCGGAGCGTAGAGAGGCGCGACGAGATGTCTCTTCCATTTGACCAGGTGGAGATGCGCTGGCAATTTTCGTCAACCAAGGCGGATGGCAGTAGACGAAGGTGTCATCGTTGGCTGAGCTTGGGTAAGGATCAAAGCTGGAAAGAAGTTGGGGAGCTGGAGCTCAGGACTGGGGAGCCTGGATCGACGGGGGAAGGTGGCATGGCCTGCGCTGAACCCCGGTCCAGCAGCAAGCAGTGTGCGGAGGAAGGATCAAGGTGGTGGACGAAGTGTGGGGTTTGCATGTTGGGGGTGGGTTGAGTTGGGGAAGGTACCAGGGGAGGGGGACGTGACTGCCTTCACGGGCACCGACACAGGTTACCTTGTACGACCTCTCTCGTCCCACGCTGAGCAACTTGATCTGTTTCTCTACCATCACTGTCACCCTCTACCGTCACCTTCTAATTTCTAAGACCTCTAATTCAGCCTCCCATCGCATGACTAGCCATCGACTTTCCTACTGCGGCGGCAGTCGAGCCTGCCTCTGCCGGGCGAAGACTGGCATGGACTCCAGCGGGCAGTCTACCTCAACTGTCTGACCTCCCACGAAAGACTCTCCTCTGTTGTCATCAGAGAATGGCACCCATCTCTCGCCATCTAGCAGCGCTGGTAGATATGCTTCCAGCTTTCTGCTACCAGGTTCCAGGACAGGACAGCAGAGATAGTTGCCGCCATACATGTACTGCCCTTCGACCTCCCAGCTCTTCTTGTCCTGGGGAAATTCATAGAACAAGGGTCTCATCACCGGCAATCCCTTCTCGTGCGCCTCTACCATCAGTTGGCGCGTATATGAGCGAAGTCCCTCTCGAATGAGCATGTACTTCCGGCAAATCTCGTACACCTCCGGCCCGTATGACCACACCTCGTTCGGCGCTCCGCTACACGACCCCTCGCCCGTTCCCTTCTTCGGCTCTCGGTCGCCGTGCAGCCGCATTACCGGGCAGAATGCACCCCATTGGAACCACCGCACGAACAGCTCTCGGAAGGCTTCGTCGTTGGGGTTTCCCCCGTGGAAGCCGCCGATGTCAGTCGTCCACCACGGCAACCCGGCGACACCAATGTTGAGTCCCGCCGCCAACTGGTTCCGGAAGCTCGACCACGAGGAAGCAATATCGCCACTCCAGACGAGGGCTCCGTACTTCTGGCTGCCAGCCCAGGCGCAACGCAGCAGGTTGACAATGTTAGTCTGCCCCTCCTGTTGCATGCCCTCATAGAACGTCCTCGCGTAATCCCGAGGATAGATGTTCCCGACACTCAGCGTTGGCCCCGCGTGGTACCGATAGTTGTCAAAGTCGTACGCAGAGTACTCGGGCTCAGCTTCGTCGAGCCAGAACACTTTGATTCCCTTGGCATAATAGTGCTGCTTCGCCTTGCCCCAGACGTACTTTCGGGCATCTGGATTGGTGGGGTCGTAGTAGACGGTTTCGCCGTTGAAGTCAAAGTTGGTCCGGATGCCACGCTCGGTGCGTACGAGGTAGCCATGCTCCAACATCTCCTGGAAGTTTTCGGAACGCTTGTCGACCGTAGGCCAGATTGAGACCATGAGCTCAATCTTTAGCCCTTGCAGCTCTTTGACCATTGCGTCTGTGACACTCTGTCAGCACAATTACCTCCCTAGCCATGTTCGAAAGCCAAGCAGCTTCCTCCAAAGGGTGCTCACCTGGATCAGGGAAGTTGACTGGGTCGAATTTCCATTCGCCTTGCATAGGCCAATGGAAGAAGTCGATCACGATCAAATCGATAGGCAGCTCCCGCCGCCTGTATTCCCGCGCCACCTCCAAAACTTCTTCCTGCGTCTCGTACCGCAGCTTACACTGCCAGAACCCCAGCCCGTACTCCGGCATCATCGGAACCGTCCCCGTCACCTTCCCGTACGCCTCTGATATCTCCGCCGGCGTATCCCCGACAACGACCCAGTAGTCCAACGCCTTGGTGGCGTATGCCTCGAAACTTGTGACGTTCTTCCCGAATACAGCCCGTCCTATGGCCGGATTGTTCCAAAGCATCCCGTATCCCAGCGAAGAAAGTGCAAAGGGCACACTCGCTTGGGAGTTCCTCTGCGCGAGCTCAAGATCGAGACCCTTCAAGTCGAGGTACGGCTGCTGGTACTGGCCCATGCCAAAGATCTTTTCCCTTGGGTCCAGGCTCTCAAACCGCGCCGTGAGGTGAAAATCTCCGCCCCTCGTGGGCTTGAACTCGCGGGCTTCGATCTCGATGGCGCTGCACTTGGGGTCGAGAATGTCGCGCCGGTTGCGTGCGTATTCCTCAAGTACGACGTCGCCGGCGGCGTTGAAAAAGGTGAGCTTGCCGCGCTGGGTGATCGAGGCCCGTATCTTTCCGTTGATGATACTGCCTTCGGTAGAGGAGATGGTTATCTCGGGCCTGTGGGAAGGAGCGAGGGGTTCCTGCAATGCCCAGTCTTCGGCGGGCATGGAGGAGAGCTTGGTGGCCCGGACGCGGAAGGCATTTTCGCCCCAAGGCTCGACCCAGACCTGTTCGCCGTCGTAGGCGTAGACGAGGCGTCCGCTCTTTTCGTACAACATGTTTGGGGGTTTTCTCTTGTTTGAAGATGTTTCTGAGTTTGGGAATAGCAGAAGCTTGGCAACGACGGGCAAGGCATATCAGAGGGACATTCGCAGCGTATTATTCGAATTCGAGGCTTCGCCCACTGTTTATTTTCGGCGAGAAATCCTCCTTTACGTTGTCTTCTGCCCCTCATTCTCGTTGAAAGACCCGGATGTCTGACGATCACCGATGGAGAAGCTCTCTTCAGGGGCATCGGGAGTCGTCAGGATGACTAGCTCTCCACCGGAGACTCGAACCCCGCCTCCGCATCCCTGGTCACACGCCTTCCCCGCCCCCGCCGCCCACCTCATTCCCATAGCCGCCGCGACCTTCCGCACGAGCAGAGTTCGTCTTCACAACAAGACGCAAACCGGCAGCAGGGGAGCTCGGTGCTGTGCTGAGCCAGTGACGTCATGGGCGCCTGACGGGTGGGTGGGCTTTTGTTATGGAGAATCCAGGCATCTTCACACAACGCATGGCATGCCGATTGCTTACTTCTTCAATGAAGAAACTAGAAAGGCTATTCCTATCCAAAAGATTTACCTGGTCACACGATAAGGAACGCCAAATACAAGTTACTCGGCCGACATCAGATGAAGTTACGAACAGCCTTGAAACCTAGACAGTAAGCAGATACAGCCTGCGGCGAAAGACGGGGCATACTTTCTTGCTCCAAGCAATTGGCCTACATATTGAAGTTTCAAGCAACAAAATTGAACGAGACACTGGTTTGATAGCGCAAGACTATGTATTGTGATGAAATATGTACAGAGTGCTATCTCTTGGCAGAATTAGAACCGGACAGAAAGTGTGGTACTTGCCAGAGACCCCCATCCGGTGCCTCGGAGAACCCGTTTAGAAAGCCTCCCTCATGTTGTTGGCAAAGTTGTTGTCGTTGATGGGGCAGTTGGCCTTTCCAAACTTGCCCTGGTTGAGCGCGCTCTTGACGATGGGGGCCATGGCGTCCCAGTCGTACAGCCAGTAGGTGCGGCCCTCGGTGTTGGTGAACTGCAGCTCGTGGTTCTTGCCGCCGCTGGTGAAGTACTCGACCTTGACGTTGTTGCCGCGGCGCTGGGGGTTGGCGGTGCGCTTGAAGTCGCCGTGGCCCGAGGCGGCGCCGGCGACGATGCCGGCATTGACCGACTGCGAGTTGAGCCAGACGACGGAGCTCTCCCAGTCGTGGCGGTGGCCGCTGACGAGGTTGCCGTCGGCGGGCTGGTCCTTGGGCCAGTACCAGGCGTACATGATGCCGAAGCGGCCGTTGAGGTTCATGGTGCGGACGTAGGTCTGCCCCTTGCTGGTGTCGCGGCAGCCGCCGGCGACGGTGCCGCTGTCCTGGAGGCCACCGCTGCGTTGTTTGTTAGTCTGGTGTCGCAGGGCTGGGGCACTGTAGAGTCTTACCTGATCTGGTTGTTGCTGTTGACAGCGGTGTACGGCTGGCAGCCGTGGGCGATGTGGAGGAGGGGCTGGAACTTCCGGATGATCGCGCCGTTGGGGCCCAGAGTGTCGGAGACGGGGTTCAGCGAGTCGTGGTTGACGGTGCCAGGAGGACCCCACTGGGCGAGGGTGCTGCCCGCGAAGGCGAGCACGGAGAGGATGGTGGAGGGAAGCATGATAGCGAAAGTGAGGGTGATTTTTCAAGAGCTGTTGGACAGAGTGAGAAGGGTGAAGGAAGCTGATGCAGTGTGAGGGTAAGAATGATGACTTCGGGCGGGATATGGTCATGTTAAATACTTCGGTCGTGAGATCCAAAGCTCTGGGCCTGCGCTCTCCAGGCCAGCGTTCAAGGGTAAGTGACACGGTGGACCACATAGCTCAAGCTGTTGGATCAGTTACGTGCGAAGTTGACCGGGTGTCTGCGGCTCATGCCGTGTCCGCGGGCACCGGAATGATCCATCTCTGCGAACACGAACATCGTGAAGCTAGAGTCTAAACCGAGACCGAAGGACAGTTCAGGCAGGCTTGATTATCGTGGAGCTCGCAAGCGCCTCAACGGGGCCGTCGGTATTGTCCACATCGTGACAGGTGCCAAAACCCCCCCTTGCATGAACGACACTATTCGATTTAGTGATAGCCTCGCTGAAAGAACCGCTGTTAGCTTAGGAATTTGGCTTGAATGTCTGAGCGCTGACCTACAAGTTCTATTTGAAGTGTCTCCGGATAGGCCGAGCAGTGGCTGAACCCTTCGGCGTGAACCTTCTTTGATTCCCATCCCCGCTCAATATGCACGTCTTGGCGGGTGTCATGCACCCCTGGGCCCGGTGTCTCGGTACTCATTGATGCGAGGCTACGATTCGAATACGTGCAGAGGGACTGAGTCGTGAATGGGCAGGTGGGTAAGCGGCAAGGCGTGGTTAATTTGTTAAGCTTTCGTTCGTCCGTTCCACCAGGGCCTTTTGGGGACGAACTCGCTGAAAAGAGTCGGCACCGAGTCATGCCCCAGAGATATTCCGCGCCCAGAAGCCCCCGGGAGCCTTCAAGGTATACCGGATCCGGATCCCTGAGACGAATCAAGCCGGCACGGACCGACAACGTACAGAGCGTCCAAGGCGCAGCCGACGGGTCTTTGACCACTAACAACTCCATTTCGCCGCACATTCCGGTGTCACGCAGGCTGATTAGGTCTTGTATACGAGGGCAGTCGGGGCACGAATGTGCCTGGTCGCGCTGTATTCTTCTTGGTGCGCTTGAGAGGAGCGGCGATTCAGGTCAGTCAACAGTGGTACGATATGGGTCCGTAATGACCGGCGTGCATACAAGAATGTTGAGTAGACAGCGTCATCTCCATAATTCTGGGTTTCCAATACTTCGGGAAGGTGAATTCTGGCTGAGCGGGCCCAGGTGGATATGACTCGGGGGCGACCGATCACGAACAAGGTGAGCCCGTCCAGTATCATGAGAACGGGTATGAAGTTGTTGTTGAGCTCGTTCGATAAGTACACGGATGGTCACCTTCCTATCTTGGCCCCCAGTCAAGACGTATGCTCACTAGGTAGCGAAAACCGCCTGAGCCTGATGCCTGGGCTTCACCTGATGCCATGGGCTTCCAACATTTCAATGAGGCACCAGCACGGTGAATCCAGACGAAGAAGGTTGTTTCGGATGATAAACGGGCCTTGTTGGGTGTGAGTTGCACCCAGAAACGCGATGATGGGAAATGAGCTGAGGACATGCTTTCGAACGGTTCGGAGGCCATTGCTACCAGACCACAAGAATGTCCTCATCCGGCCTGCCAAGAGATTTGACAAGGTTGATACGTGACCTTGAGGACTGATCAGGTTCATGAACGGTTGGGACTAATCCATATTTGCCCAGAACCCAACACTCGTCTGGAGCTAAGCAGCGAGCGAGACTTCCCGTCGCCCCGCTTTCTTCTTCTTTCGAGCCTCGACACCGCGCAGACCGCGCGTTAGATGGTTAGTGACGGGCTGTTCACCATGCAGGCCGCCAGTCAAGAATAGGCAGGTCTTGTTCAAAACGAGAAGCTCTCTATTTGTCGGCATTACTTCTCAAAGCTGTTCCAAATGAGCTCGAGCGTTAGCCGGACATCAACCAAATGCCTCCGATTCGGTGCCGAAGTCAAGCCCGAGGCCGTCCAAGACGAGAAGAAAGCTTGCGTGATGGGCAGTGTGGGATAAACATCGTGGTAGAACATGGCATGAAAAACATATGTGGATAAGACAGGTGGATGAGCTGGAGGATATGGGAGTATCGCTGCTTTTAGGGGGTTCCATATCATCGTGGTCTCGTCTTTCTCACTAAAGCGATGGACCGTCTTCAAGTCAGAGCATCTGGTGTCTTTGGGGGCAGAGTGTAGACTAAACCAAAGTTGTATCAGACACTAAGAAGCCATGAAAAAGGATTCATTTGAGGTTCGATGCCGTAGGCTACCGGTATCATGACTGCTGTCAGGGAACGTGCGCATAGTCTCCCTCGCGAGCTTGATACTCAACAGACAACGGTCCGTGTGCTCCTATCACGAGGACAAATAGAACAAAACCAGTCGTTTGAAGCATTAGAGCCACCAGCATATTATTTAAAACATTCGTAGACTGCATCTCATCATGGTATCATGTCACCAAACGCCGGAGCCAAGCCCAAGTCATCTCACTCCTCCCCAACTCGTCCCCTTCTCCCCGTGACAGCCCCGACAGCCAGTGTCTCGATGCGCCCGGCATAGAGCCTCATCGAATGGGCCACGGGATCGCCCCACACAACGCCCCTCAGCTGCTCGTCCGTCGTGACGTGCGCAACAACCCCCTCGTCTAGCCTCTCCTCGACGCTCCGCCTCGTGCCCGCCGTCTCGGGCCGCCCGCTGCGAAGCACGACGATCCGCCCCGGGACGCTCAGCGTGCTCGTCGGCACCGGCCAGACGGGCCTCCTGCTGCGCCGCCGGCGCGGCTTCCCTTCGTCCCTCGGCGCCGTCTTGGGTCCCAGCCCCATGAGCTGCGCCACCGACTTTTTCTCCCTGACCCTGTTCTTCTTTTCCCCCTTCTCCCCGCCGCTGCCGCCGCTGCTTTTCTCCCGCCTCTCCGCGACGACGGGCACGGGGCTCGCCATCAGCTCGACCAGGCTGCGCACGTACCCCCTGTCCGCCCGCACGACGGGGTCCCCCTCGTTGACGAACCCGAGGAAGAGGCTGCGCCTGCGGCCCGGCGGCAGCGCCAGCGGCAGCAGGCTCACGGGGGGACAGCCGAAGACGACGCAGTGCACGCGACGGAAGCGCGCGGCGACGGCGCCCAGCTCGCCCTTGCCGCCCGCCGACGCGAGCATGTGGCAGAAGAGCAGGGCGGCGACGGCGCCGCCGGCCGAGTGGCCGGTGATGAGCAGGCTGTGGCCCTCGCGGCGCGGCTCCTCGTCGAGCATGCGGCGCAGGCGGGCGGCGAGCGGGGCGGCCATGGCGCGGGCGACGCCGAGGAAGCCGGCGTGGCAGAGGTTGCCGGGGTCGTCGAGAAAGCCCTCGGGGCTGGCGGGGGCGCCGCGCAGGTTGACGGCCCAGTCGGCGAGGGAGGCGGAGCCGCGGACGGCGAGGACGAGGGCAGCGGCGTCGTCGGCGGGGACGGAGGCCAGGAGCATGGCCTTGGCGCCGGTGCGGCGGTCGGGCGCGACGGTGATGTGCGGCGAGTTGGGATGGGAGGTGTAGACGCGCTCGGCGTAGTGAGCGGCGAGGCAGAGGAGGGGCCAAGTGGGGATGTAGAGGCGGAGGGGCTTAAGGCCGGAGGGAAGGCGGGAGTTGGCGTAGGCATAGATCTTGGCGAGGGGGGAGGAAGAGGAGGATGCCTTGTCCTGGGGCTTCTCCTTCTCGGATTTCGATGGCCGCTTCTTGGGGGGCTTGTGAGGGTTGGCGGGCGGGGTGGGCTCGTCGATGGTGGCGAGGACGGCGGCGAAGGTGTTGGTGAGGAGGTCGACGGCGAAGGAGGTCTGGTGGATGAGCTCCTGGGCGTGAGGGTGAAAGCCTGCTTCGATATCGGCCATGTCTGGGATGGTGAGGGCGGCGCAGGAGGCCTTGGGATGGGGTTTGTTGGGGTGTTGGCTGTGCTGTTTGTTGTCTGGCCGGGTCTGAAGCTGAGTCTGAGAGTGTTGATGAGCCGTGGGAGGGCGGGCATGGTTGCTATCACTGTTGTGGCTGTTGTCGGGCAGGGTATAGTAGTTCTGGACCTGGTTGACAACGACGGGCTGAGGGCCGAAACCGGGCTGGAAGCCAAAGGGTGGTGTCCATTGCGGCGACGTCTGGGTTGAGACGGCGGTGTATGATGGGGGTGCTGGGAGGGCGAGGGGTTGGTGATGGTAGTGTTGCGGATTCGATTGTGGTTGTGGTTGTGATGAAGGCTGGAGTTGAGCCTGCGAAGCACTATTTGCCTTCACCAGCTTCCTGCGATCGAACCAGCCCATCGCAGAGGTATCGTACCATGGATGTCTATCGTGAGTTCTGAAGTTGTCGAGTCGTCGTTTCGTCTTGTTTCTCTCAATCGGATTCCATAGCTCCAGTCAAATAGTCGATCTTCATGTCAGAGATGTCCTCCTTGTCACACCTGACAGCAAGAATAGAAACAAAACCCCCATTCAAGGGCACTCAACAGCGCTACACAGCATTTATCACCCTCCCTCCCGCGAGAGCAAACCACCCCTCATCACATGCCCACCACATCCAGACACCTGACCCCTGTTCCCTCTCATCCCTGCACAACCCCAGCACGACCCCCCGATTCGCCCGCCGCACGCTCAGCCCCAAGACCCAAGGCCCCTCCCAGCACAGAAAGCAAAAGGGCATGAACTCGCCCGTCCCAAAAGGAAAGAGATGTTCGCATGCCCGCCTTGAAGAGCCTCAACGCGCCGGCGGCGGGGCGTGTCCCAAACAGCGGCGCCGAACTGAATAGATGGACAGCCCTCGCATTCGTCTTCGCTTCACCGAGAGCATGACGACGAGGCGAGCATGGGACGAAATGCCGGGCTCGCTACGCTGGAGGGAGAAGCAAACCGAAAATGCAGAACCCGCCCGGTGGTGTGCGGTGGCGAGAGCGTAGCCGCCGAGTGATGCGTCCCAGCCAGTCCGGAGCCCCTGTCCTCGGCGCCCGCCTGCAGCGAGCCGAGGACGAGGGCCGGCATGGCGTGCGCTTCTTGGCTGGATTTGCTGCACTCTTGGCTGGACAGGGCAACGGGTGAAGCCACGCGAGGGCGATACGACGGACAGGCACAGGCACGCACCAATGGAAAAAGGAAGCATCACGGCCCGGGTCACAGCACTCACTCCATACAATGGCATCATCACCCTGGGGCGGCGCCCCGTCGTAAAGAAGACAACTTTTCATTCACCGAAGCTACAGACCCCGCATCAGCCACCGTCCGGACCCCCTCTCCCACAGGACACGGGACAGGCCAGCGACCAAGCAAAGACCACAGACCCCAGCACGCAGAAACAACCTCAGAACTCAAGACTCAAACCAAGCAGACAAGGCAGCCAACGGCCTACACAGGACTCGTCGGGTCGCGCACGCTGCCGCCGCTCCGGCTCCCGCTGCCCGTGCCGCTACGCACGCTGCTCCCCGAGCCCGAGTTGGCGCCGCGCGCCGGCCACCCGAACCCCGGCGGCGGCCGAGGTCCCGTCGCCGGCTGCGCGGGCGTGTTGTGGAACGACTGGTACTCGTCGTCCCCGGCGCTCGACTGTGTGAAGCCCGAAACGTCGCTGAGCATGCTACTGGAGCGGCCGCGGGACTTGATCGGCGCATGCGACGGGAGCCAGTGCCCCGCGCCCATGACCGGCGCCGGCAGCAGCGACGGCTGGCCGGGCGCGCCCGAAGTCGTCGTCGTCGCCGTTGCCGCCGGCCACATGGACGCCGGGTAGTGAGGCGCTGCCGCAGGGTTGGGGTTCCACGAGTTGCCCGAGCCGGCGTTGTTGCTGCCGTTGGCCGGCACCTCGAACCCCTGCTGCTGCTGCTGACCCTCAAATGACAGGCTGTTGTTGCTGTAGTTCATCTGCTGGTGGAATGTCTGGAGCTGGCTCATCAGGGTGTTGACCTGCGCCTGCTTGGCCGCGTTGTTGGCCTGCATCGTCGCGATGCTGTCCTTGAAGTTGGTCTCGATCTGCTTCGTCTCGGCCTCCCACGCCGCACGCCCTTGGCGCCGGCGCTCGGCTTCGTCGAGGCCGCGGTTGTTGGCGTCCGTGATCCGCATAAGCTCCGTGTCGACCTTGGCAATCCGCGCTGCCATCTTGTTCCGCTTCGTCTGGAGTGCCGACTGCTCGTCCTGCGCCGCCTTGACTTGCGCCGCCAGCTTGGCCTTGAAGTCCTTGTGCTCCTTAGACACCTTGTCGAAGATGGCCTTCTCGGCGGACCACCCCTTCTCGGCCAGCTTCTTGCGTTCCTGCAGTCCTTCCGGCGCCTTCTCGAACTCCTTCAGCGAGTCGTCCAGCTGCGCAATCTCCTTCTCGGCCTGCGCCTTCTGGCTTTCCTGCTGGATGATCTTCTGGCGAAGCTTGTCGTCGTTGCCGCCGCCCGACTGGATCGAGTTGTCGAGCTTCTCGTTTTCCTTCTTCAGCGCGCTAACCTTGCTCTTCCACTCCTTGCGCAGCGTCTTGAGCTTCGACCTCTCGTCCGACAGCCGGTCACTCTGCGCGCTGATGGTGCTCTTGAGCGTCGTGGCGGGCGAGTCGGGTCGCAGGGACTGCTGCCCGTTGACGGCGGGGCTGGCCGGGAGGCCTTCTTGGTCCTTGGTCGGCGCCTGGGTCGTGCGGATGCTGGTCGAGAAGATGACGCGGTCGGTGTGCGTGTCGACGAATTCACAGACGTACTTGCTGAGCGGGCGGAGGCCGTACACGTCGCCGCACCACCGGTGGCCCGGCATCTCCTCGCCATCCTCGTCCTGGATGCGGAAGATGCGCGTCGGCTGCCAGTAGGCGTTGTTGACTCGCACGTAAAACGGCTTGGACGTATCGACGCCGGCGGGCCGGGTGGCATGTCCGTTCTCGGCCGGCGAGGCGATGTCGGAAAAGTGGCTGGTGTTGAAGCAGACCTCGTCGTACCCAATGTAAGAGATCCAGATCTGCTCGGCTTCCGAGTCGAACGGGGCGTTGCCCAAATTGTGGATGTCGGTAGCGTTAGACCCCGCTGTTTCCGATGCGGCGTGCGACAATTCGTATTCCTTGACCATGACAATTTTGGTGCTCGCCAGCGCGGCCCACAAGGGCTGCTGGAGGCGCACCTGGGTGCTCTGCTTTCTCCTCTTCTTGGATGAAGATGTGGCGTGCTGCTGCGCAGCCGCTTCGCTATCGGTGGTTGTCAAACTGGCGTCTCCAGATCCTTCCGCGGGCTTGCCCGCTTCGGGATCTGACAGACTGTGGGAGGCTCCGCTGCTCTTCTCTCGCCGCAGATACCACTCCCGGATATATCGTACAATGCCCTGCGTTAAAATATGTATGGCTAATATGCTCTTGATCCATCCGTGGGGTCCTCTCTTATCGAACCCGTGGGATATCGCCTCGAGTGGGTCGTCGTTGTCTGGGGTAAGTCGCCAGTTCGGGGGTAGCAGCCGAGTCGCGCGCGACCAGTGCAGCCTAGACCCCCGGAACACGTGCGAGGCGATGACGAGGAGGAAGCAGGTCGTGACGCTGCCGGAGGTGCCCTCTCTCGAAGACGACCCGCCACCGAGGGTGACAGCAATGACGGGTTTGGCCAGATCAAGGATCGCGACTTGAATGGGCGGCCACAGGAACAGCCACACCAGCATGATGAGGATGTCCATGCAACCAATGGTCACGAGCGAGGGCATGGTCGAGTTGTAGTCGAAAATCTCGGCGAGGTTGATGTTCATGCCGGAGCTCGTGGTGACGGGAGGCACGAAGGTCAGGAAGGTGAAGGCCATGTAGATGCCAGACAGCGCGACGGGCGGCACGTGCATGAGCAGGATGAGGATGGCGAGGGTGTCGTAGAGAGGCAGGGCGCGAAGGACGGTGGCGGCAAACTCGAGGGGCCCGCCGGGATCGCGGTGGACGTCGACGTTCTTGGTGGCGTTGACATCGATCTGGCGGTGCTGGGTCTCGACGCAGCCGTTTCCGGGGTTGGACGAGGTCGAGTCGCCGGAGGACGATTCCGAGTAGGCGCCTAGCGAGCCCCTCCTAGGGGCGGCGACGTCGGGAGCCATGGCGGTGGGATGGGTCTTGCCGTTGATATTTCCGTTTCCATTGACAGCAGCGGTGGGTAGAGGCGAGGGCAGCGGGGAGGCAGACGCATTTCCGTCGGAGGGTGCGGAAGCGCTCGAGTTGGCGGCTGTGGCGTCCAGCTGGGACTGGCTCTTCTTGTTGGAGACTCGCTTGGCAGGGCCTACAAGACCATTCTCGTGACGGGTGTCGCGGTGGTTCGCATTCGCAGCAGCGCCTGACTGTCGCTTCGCGTTCGAAGCACGAGGCATGCGCGCTCTCTCGCTGTCCGCCGACCCGGCAACCTGAGACAGGCCGGGGCCAGGGACGGCAGCAGCAGGACGGGCCTGGGCGCCTTTGGGGGTGGTGTGGTCGGGGGAGAGGAGTGAAAGGAGGTCGACGACGGCGTGGCCGCGAGGGATCCGGTCGAAGTCGAGATTGAAGATGCGGGAGGGCGCGACGGGTTTGTGCGTGTGATGGAGCCGCCGGCTGAGTGGTCCCACCCGGGGCGAGAGGGTTATTTAGAGTTGTCGGGTCCTGCAGACGAAGAGCACCGGGCGCGCAGGGTGTCTGGATCCGGGGTGGTGGGCGTGTTGATGTTGTGTAGGTTTGCGTGGAGTGGTGATGCCCGGTAGGAGTTGTTTGGGATTAGAATTGGGGACAGGGAGTTTGGAGGAGAAACGAGTTGGGTGCCTTTTTCGGTCGGCAAGCGGAATTTGCCCTCGCAGGCTCTCAGCCTCTGCATGGAAGGCGCATCCTTAGCACCGCACTGTGGAAACAGCGCTAAGGAAGCGCCCTGTGCTCCTTCTCAGTGGGTCGCTGTGAGCATCTCGCGCAGTGCCATCCACCCCCGTCGCCCCCAAAGGACACAGTAAGAGGGACAGTGTGGGCTGGCATCTGACAGACGATACCCACACAGTCTGCCGCACTATGTATGGCCGGGAGTTGGAAAGATCGTGCGATCCATATCCGCCGCCCGTAGGTTAAGGTCGATTCAGATCTAGCGTGAGACTTTGGGGTACTTGGGGCTCGGCCACTCTTCGGTGGCAATCTCTGCATTCCGCGGTGCTTTCAAGTCTCCTTGACTTCCATTCATGTTTATCTCCACTGCTCCTGCCCTACTTTGCAGTCGTTCTTGCCTAACTTGTAGGTCGTTCTTGGTGTGCTGGATGACTCCTGCCTCTCTCACGATGCCGCTGCCTGCATCCTTCTCTCCCCCCCTCTCCTCAGTCATGATGCGTGGCGAGTTTCTTCTTCCACGCTTTGACACGCCCCTTTCCGTTGTTCCCATCACGACACTCGTCAGCCATCACCACCACGGAGGAGATTGGAGAAGGGCATTGTCTCACTGACTCATTCCCGGACTAGCTCCAGGCCATCTAAGTTTGGACGGCCGAGGTCAAAGACATCATCTCATGCGACACAGCAGCGGCCAGCAACATCCCATCACCAAGACATCATATCATGCTGCGGGCTGTTTGCCTGTGGCATCCATGGACGACAATCCGACCGAGCTCTATGCTCATCAGCTGCGAGTACAACCCCTCCCGATAGCAGTGCGGTCCGAGGATCGGCTTTCGTCCCGCTGCTCATCTGCTAGCATTCCTTGCTGCCTTGATCCCCGGATTCTTGATCCTTCCATTCACGTGCGACAACGGCCAGAGAGTCAAGGCGCCATCTTCCACCAGTCATTTCCCCTCATGACGATGATCGGCACCCTGCATCGCCTCGGTCGCCCAAAACAATGCGCAAGCCAGGCCGTGGTTGGCTTCCTGGCTAGCCTGGACCTCCGCGACAGTCGTCGTGACCTCTGACTGCGGACTTCTTCAGACTACAGGACGACACATTGCGGCTTCATCTTTAGTTCCGTCCACCAGTCGACCGGCCAAGGCGGCCAAGCAGGAGAATAGACGAACAGCAGATAGCCACATCAGGGACAGACCCCTGCGCACAGTGGCCGCCAGCACCCCTCGTGACGCGGCGCTCTCGCTCCATCGCAAGCGGAGTCGAGCTACAGCAGCCACTCAGCATGATGAGAATTTTAATTTCCAACGTCGATCACTGCTGTTGGCGAGCGGCGAGTGCCGCCCGCTGCTTGACTGCATGCCTTTTCCGGCCTGCCTCTTGCGGTTGTTGATGGCCAACGTGGGATCTGCTGCTGGGCACTGTCCGGTATTCATTGCGAGTTGGCTGTTGATCGATCGACTCGTGCTTCCCTTCCCTGGCGGCTCTCCCCCCCTCGTCCTCTGGCCCCTCCACTCTCGATTCCTTTCCTTGGCGATCTTGACGGCCTTGCTTCTGGGATCCGAGCTTCACGAAGGCTTCAGCCAACCGCTTCCTCAAGTTGGATAGACGACGAGCCGCCGAGGCATCAACACTCCAACGTCGGTAGCCCCGGCTGGCTCGGCATGGAGACCCCTTTTTACCAAACCATTTCGTCACGCAAACATTCCAGCCACGCGACGGGAAAGTTCTGCAAGCTCGACTCCTCCCCACTCCCTCTTTTAGCGCTGCTATTACTCCGGTCTTAGCGCCGCACAGCCAGAACGACGGTGCACATCCCGGCAGTGAAGGCCTCGACAGGTCGACAGGAGGGCAAGGAGGGGCAGAAGAGCAGGGCTGGGTCGGGCAGAGAAACAGGCATGCTCATTTTTTCCTGTTGATTTTCTGAAGAGGGTGCTGTGCACCCCCACCTCCCGCTAATCGTGAAGCGGAATAGCCAGCAGATCGCCCTGTCGGCATTTGTCCACACCGCCGCGAGGTGGCCCGCCATCCGCCAACCTCCCCTTGACACCCTCTCTCAGACCACCGCCGCAGACTTGCACCACCAGAGGCAGCACTCGACGGACTCGATTCGCTCACGGCCACTGAGGGGGGCCATCCATGCTGACATGCCACCACGCCACCCGGCGTCTCGCGTCGGAAAACTCGGGTCGGCTGGGCTTCACCGGGGATCCTGTGAAGACACAGCAGGGGGGCACGGCAGCAGCCCGACAACAGGCACCACCTTTCGGCCGATCTAACAGCGCAGCGGCACGGCACCAGTGACAAGCTTCACGGCACTGCTGCAGCACACAGCGACGCCTCCCATGCACCTCCCTCTCGCCCGTCACCCCGCGCCGTTGCAAGTCTCACATCGTGCGCTGGGGTGGCCTGGGCGTGCTGTCGTGCTCGCTACGTGATTGGACCACTCATCTCTTGTCGTGTGTTAAGGCTGGCAGCTTGACAAGACCCCTCTCTCTAGCTGCATATTGTCCAGCGACTACTGGTGAAGGCATCAGAGCGCTCTGGCCGTCAGTCACTCGCACATTGTGACACTGCAGAATATTGGGAGCGGTCAACCACGACAACGCGCCTAGGGCGCTTCATCGAGAGGCAGGATTGATCGCTGACGGTGACAACGGCAAGGCGTCCGGCACATTTACCCGAGCATCACGCACTCTTGGCGGCCCCCATGTCTTCCACCGCGTCCGCACGGTTCCACGTCTGCTCCTCCAGCCGGCGCAGGTCTCTACCGATGCCCCGCAGCGCCGCGTTCGCCTTCCTCACCCGCGTCTCCGACCCGGCGGTTTCCACCTCACTCAGCCGGTCGAGCTCGCCCTTGAGCCAGCTGGGCATCGGCTCGTAAAGCGACAGCATGGTCCCCGTCCTCGCTAGGAGGGTTCCTCGCGTCAATGACCATATCAGCGTCTGCACCATGATGCTCTGTGTAGTTTTGGCCTCCCGCGTCCAGGGGATGATCTTGGAGTATACGCGCACCGTTTCCGGCTCAACAATGGCCTGCGATGCCGTCAGTTGAGGGGGTCACGTCTCGTGCAGGTGACCAGAGCGGCACTTACGTGGCTGGGCATGACATTGGTCCTCGTGTTCTGGATCGAAACGAATGAGGTTGCATTTCCTTCCTGCGGCTGCGCTCCGTGGAGCAGCGCCTCCCAATTCGCAGCGAGGTCCGGGTGAGCCGTCTCCCGGGCGTGCCGCAGCGTCCTCTGCAAGGCCTCATTCGCTATCGCCATGTATGTCGCGTTGCTGTCCGCTTTCTGCACTGGTCAGCTGGGGGGTTGCGACGGTGCTTGTGGGCGAGGGTGGCTCGCCTTTTGCCATGATGTCGCGTCAAGGCTGGGGGAGGTCTGATCGGTTGAGGAGGTGGGACGCCATGCGGCGTTGACTGGGACGCGGAGTCGCGGGATTGTGAAGCCCGGCCTTGCGGGGTAGCCCTGGAGGACAGCGTAGAGGGGCGCGGCGCGAGTGGCGATGCGGGAGACGAGGCTGGCCGCGAGGGCGGTTTGCTCTGGGTTGCAGCCGAAGGCGAGGCAGCGGCCGATGCGCTCGAGGGAGGCTCTCCCGCTGAAGGTCGGGAGGCGGTTGGACATTGGAGCTTTCGGGGGCGTGCTGCCCGGGGATTTGTGGCCGTTGGGGTCGGACGGGAGGAGGTTGTCGTCGTCGTCGCTGCGCTGATGCTGGTGCGAAATGTCGTGATCGAGCCACGGCGGACGGGCAAAGGCCATGGCATGCAATTGTGCATGGGCGGAGCTGTGGTGGAGACGAAAGCTACGATAAGATAAGAGTCGGCGCGGCGCGGCTCGGCTCATTGCTGCATCATCGGCTCGACGGTCATGTTGCCGTTGACGTTGACCGCACCGTCACCAGCCGAGGGTCTCCCCGTCCGCAGCGGTTCGATTAGATGTAGCCGTATCAATCGTCCTGAGTGACCTCATACCATCGCGAAGATGAGTTCCAATCCCGAGCTGAAACGCCAGGTCATAGCAATCTACAAAGGTGCCACTGCCGTTCCCCGCCCTCACGATGCCTCAAGCATGGTCGTCTCTGCCGGCAGCCTGGTGATCATACGAAAAGTTCGCGAGACTGACAGCATGCAGAGCTCCTCTTCCTCGGCAGGGAGTACCCCCTGGGATACGCCTACTTCCGCCCGCGGCTGCACAAGGCCTTCTCCGCCAACGCGGGGCTGCGCGACGACGAGGCGATTCGCAAGGGGATCGCGAGGGCCGAGTTTGTGAAGAAGGGTGAGCTTCGTCCTGTCTGTGCTGATAAAGATTTTTGGGAAATTCTTATGAGATTGAGGTGAATTATTGCTGACTTGTTGCACAGAGATCGAAGCGCTGTGAGTATTTCGAGCCTGTCCTCTTTGCTGTCCTGTTCTCGCGTTCTTAGGACGCTGCGCTCGTCAAGCCGTTGATGTTTCCTTTTTCTCTTTGCTGCTCCTGGGGCTTCGGGTTTCCCTGAGTGACGTTCCTGTCCGGACCACAAGCCTGCCGGGGTTTGCGACGTCTTCCCAACGCCGTTGCACTCAACCACGCATCGTCACATACCTTGGCCTCTCACCTGGGGGTTGTCGTGATCGATTCGAGAATCCGACGACCCTTACCTGCCTTCGCGAACCAGTCAAGTTCTGCCGTGCCCTGCAGCACGCTCGTCACTTTCCTTTCGCTCACCGGACCTCCATTCCACCTCACATCATAGCTCTTCACGTCACAAGCAGTCTCGGTGAGCACCAAGCGGTTCGATCCGAAGTCAAGTCTATTTCATAATCATCAAGCAAAGTCCGCAAGACCACACCTTTTCCCGTTTCCACATCCCTTCAGTCCCGATCCCAGCATCCCAATGCCCATTGACGGGGCTCCAGCTGACCAGCAAAGGTACTACCTCAAACGCTACCGCACCCTGCGAAAGCGCTACGTGCCAGACGCATAAGAACGGATGGACGGGCGGACAGGCATACAAAAAGAGGCATACAAGACGTCCATACACACGTGAATAGAAGATCCAAAGAAAACCAATTCTCGTTCGAGTAAGGGAAAGGGAAGGGGGGGGGTTGTGAACAAACACCTCGGCAAGCCTGACCGGAACGTAGGGGTATCCGCAATATCTCCAAAGAAACATATCCTGAGCCCGTGTGCCTATTTTTTCCTTCTTCTTTCCGGCATCACTGGCGTTATCTCTCATTTTCGTATTTGTTATTTCGATCCTCGGTTCGTGTCCATCATTTTCTCTTCGCCCACCAGGCGCCGACCTCGAGACACTCGCCGCAGCCGGCGCCCTCGCCGGCCATCAGGTCGCCGACCATTCTGCCCATCCAGCCGTCCCACTCGTCGCGGCTCTTGCCGCTCGTCTCGCGCAGCATGGGCTCGAGGCTCTGCACGAACTGCACGACCGTCAACATGGCGGTCCGGCGCACGGCCGCCTGGCCCTCGCTCAGCCGCTTGGCGCGGCCGCCGCCCTCGCGCCGCCGCACGTAGCTCTTGCCGTCCTTGGTGACGACACCGCCGACGCCCTCGCGCTCCCACCGCACCTCGGCCAGCGGCACGGCCAGCCGGCGGCTGCGCACGTCGACGAGGTCGTCCGACTCCTGCAGCAGTGAGGGGCCGACGAGGGTGCACGGCACTGGCGACAGGCCGCGCGGGCCGAGGGCGCGGTGGAGCCACGAGTTGTACTCGTTAAGGTAGGGGTTCATGGGGGCCGAGAGCGGTGTGTTGGCCGTCATGAGGTAGGCGCCGAGGGAGGCGGCGGGGACCGCCGGCGGGGAGGGTGCCGCTGGCGAGGGAGCGGGGGCGGGGGCGTCCTCTGCTGATGATGAAGATGCTGACTCTTCCGTCGAGTCCTCCTCGGAGGATTCCTCGACGGGGGCCTGCTCCTCTTGTGGGGGCGCGTGGGGCCGCAGCATGCGGATCTGGTGGTCGGACTCCCAGATCTCGAGGACGCCGCCCGGGCGGAGCAGGCGCAGGTACTCGTCCATGGCGAGCTGCTGGAGGTGCGAGGGGATGGCGAGGGACGTGTCCTTGACCATGACGAGGTCGAAGTGGGCGTCGGGTAGGGGCCAGGGCATGCTGCGGAGGTCGTGCTGGACGAAGCGCCAGCGCATGTCGCGGTCGGGACGGTCGGTGGGCGCGAGGGGCGCGACATCGATGCCGGTGAAGGAGATGTTGGCGTGGCCGCGGGCGGCAAACCAACGGTGGCACATGGTGGACCAGAAGGCGGGCCCGCAGGCGATCTCGAGCACGCGGGTCGGCGGTTGCTCGGCGAAGACGGGGGAGCACATGGGGCCGCCGAAGACTTGCGTCAGGAGGAGGGTGCGGAGGGACTGGCGGTGGAGCTCGGCGAGGTCAACCGGGAGGGGGTAGGGGAGGGTCGGATCGGCGAGGTAGGTGCGGGAGTTTCGGAGTGTGAAGGCGGGCCGGGGCAGGTTCTGCGCCGAGGCAGAAGCGACGCTGGCGCTGCCGCGGGCCGACGGCGTGCCGGTGCCTGTCCCGGTGTTGGTGCCGGTGGTGGTGCCGTCGAGGGAGGGGTTGGAGGTGTTCATGCCGGCCAGGTTCATGGCGGCGGCGTTCATGGCGCGTGTCTGGGCGTTCTGGGCGTGGAGGGCGGCAGCGGCGGACATGTGGTCCATAATAGGGACGATGGAGAAGGAGGATGACGTCTTGGTCGAGGACGAGACGTGGGGTGTTAGGGGGTCGCCATCCGTGAGCATGCTGGCATGGTGCTGCGTCGCCGAGGGGATGCGGATCCGTGGGGGCTGTCGTCGGTCGAGGGTAGTTGTCAACGTTCGGGGGGTGCCGCTGCGGCCGCGGGGAGTGTCGTGGTCGTGGTCGTGGTCGTGGTCGTGATGATGTCGAGATGGTGGGGGGGCGCTGCCCTTTGGATCGACGCTGTCGAAGACCTTGGGCAACCCAAGGTAGTACCGCGGCGAGTGTGCAGTGACAGGCGAGATGGGCGCCCTGGGTGTGCGAGAGGCTTCGTCGTCTTGGTCTTCGCCTTGGTCGTGGGGAGGGGAGGACGAGGTGACCAGCGAGAGGGTGGTCGTGGCGACGGCGGCCTCGTGCGAGGATCGACTGACCGATCCGGAACTGCCACTGTGCGTCCGGGTGTGTCGAAAGCGGCTGGGCTTCCGGTCCTTGTCCTTGTGCTTGTCCTTCCTGCCCACCGAATGCGCTCGTCGCAGGAACAGCGGGGTCTTGATGGACCTCCGGTCCTTTTCCTTCTTCTCGTCCCCTGCCGTGACCTTGTTCTTGTTGTTGGTGTCGTCGTCGTCGCCGGCAGCGGCAGCGGCAGCGGCAACAGCAGCAGCCTTCTTCTTCGGCCGCGGCGGCTTGTGGTAGATGGGGGGGAAAGGAGCGGTGCCGGCGTACATGTACCCGCCATACTCGGCCATCTTTAAAGGGCAGGCAGGCAGGCGGGCAACCTCGAGGCCAGTCACAGCTCCCAGTCAGTGCGGCCCAGGTCCACCGGGGACGCGGGTCGATGAGGTGTTCGATGGAGCCTTTAATTAGGGGCAGACGACAAGGGGCGGGTTTTTTTCGCTCTCTCCTGCTGCTTGTAATTAGCACTGGCACCGTACTGCAGGCAGGGCGCCTCCACCGGCCGAAGGGGATGGAGGGTGGGGGGGGGATGGAAGTGGAGGAGGGGGGAAGGGCCAGGAACGGGAGCCGGTTCCAATGATGCAAGGCCCATGTCCAGGCCGCCGGGGCGCGCTACTGAAGCCCTCGTACAGGGACAGGCTTTGGTTCTTTTGGGTTGGACTGGACTGGCTGGCTGGCTGGCTGGCTGGCTTGGGAGCAAGCGGGGGCACTGCCAAGGGAAGGTACCTTACCTTGACTTGCGTTGCTGTGATCGGTCGGATGATGGGGCCGGCAGGGGTTCGTTTCGTTTTGTTGTCGTTGCTGTAGCTGTTGATGGCGGTGACGGTGACGGCGATGCTATGGTGATGCGAGAGTGAGGCGGCCTAGGCGGCAGGCCTGTCGGGGATGTTCGATGTTTGGCTTTTGTGATGGGATGTCGCCTCGTCTTCTACTGCTGCTGCTGTGGCGGCAGTGCTGCTCAGGCGGCAGGTTCTGCCTGAATGCGATCCTTCCTCCTTTCCGTTCTGCTCCTGCTCCTGCTCCTGTGGAAGGCGTCCCCCAGCTTCGCTTGCCTTCGCTTGTCTTCGCTTGTCTCCTCTCGGTCCGAGTGCGTCCCAAGGGTCGGGTCCTGGACCAACAGGCCCCGAGCTGTGATGGGATCGCCGACCTTCTTCCCTCCTGCTCCTCCCGACGTGCTTCCTTGCTGGGCCGTCGATTCCTTCGAGGCCACCCTCCTCAATGCAGCCAAGCCAGCACCCAGCAAGTACCGAACCTCGCACCCTGCCCCCTCTCGAGGGACCTGCGTCTGGTCTGGTCTGACCTCGTCGGTGCTGCCCTTCGGCCGCGCTGTCCCAATTGCGGCAGCCTCCTCCGCCGTGTTTGTGCTTGGTGTGTTGCGCCCCCCTCCTCTTCGTTTCGGCTGCAGACGACTGATTCAGTGGCGTGCAGCGCGGCGCCGGCGTGGGGCCCGCTGAAGAGTCCGACGCCAGGCGCGATAGCGAGACACGGCGGGGGCCTGCCTGTCTGTCCTGTCCTATGCCAGGCTGTGTGCCGTGCCGTGGTGTCGCTGGAGGGGTGTGGTGCACTGCGCTGCAGCGAATAGATGGGTGCTGTGCTGTGGGCCAGGCAGCAGTCTGGCAGCTGGTTCCAGCGGCTCGGGAAACTCTGTGGCAGCCCCAAGCCCCCTAACGCCCCAGGCCCAATTACAGGGTGCGCACCACTGGCTGTACCCCGACCGGGGAGGGGACCCGAACTGAACCGAACCGCCCAGTTCCTCTTTTCTTTTTCTTTTTCCCGTTTTTTTCTAGAAGCCCTGCTCGGCGGCGCTCAGACGTTCTCGTCACCCTGCGACGAACCCACACGGGCGCCCCGGATGCACGCCCTCTCTTCCCCGGATGCAACGGCCGCCTGCCAATCTGCCAACCTGCCAGACCGGCCAACGGGCCCTGCCAGACAGCCAGGGGAAGAAGGTGAGGTACGTATCTGTCGTACCTGAGGGATCACAGCCCCGGTCGCTGTCGCGCGAGTCCCAACGGCACCCCCGATGACGGGCACAGTGATCGGCCCGGGAATTGCCTCGCCCCAGGGTGAATCGCCTCGTGGAGAGAATTCGCCGAGAGCCGCCTGCTCCCGATCCCGGGTCTGCTTTGGTTGGTGGGCGTTCGTTGGTGTTGATGGGTGGTGACGACAATGCGATCCGCCTCGGTCAAAATCGCTCTGCTCACCGGTCTTCGCCACGGGGTCGGGTTCCTCCTCAGAGCAAACGACCGGGCTAGCTGGGGACAGGCCACGCCCGAGCGACTCGTCAACGCTGGCCCGGCGGCCTGTGTGGCGGGCCACCTTTCACAACGAGTTACGTCGTCCGTCGTTGGCGCTGCGCGTCGGTCGTCCGAGCGCTGGGCAACCCCCCGTCCGTGTCAGGGCGTTCAGTCGCCCTTTTGTTCGAGTTCGTCTCGTTTTCGACGTCAGACGAACGGAGATTGTCGGGCAGCAAGCGCCGGCGGCAGCTCTCCTCTTGGGCGCGCGCAACAGTAGGCCCTCGCGCCGGCCGTGTATGGGGCCCGCGGATGCGATCCCCGTGTGGCGGCTAGTCGAGTCCGGCCTTTCAGCTTTTCAGAACGGCTGGTGATGGTGTCGGCTTCTGGACACTGCGCTGCGGTCGTGTTCAGGAGGCCATGTCGATCAGCGGCGCGCGGTGAGGAGGGTGGCCAAGAGGGTCGCGAATGGCGTCAATAGAGCGCCAGCCACTTCGGGGCTTGCTTTCCGAAGCAGAAGATGGCGAGGAGGTAGAAGAAGGATAGGAAGAAGAAACGTCCAGAGAGCAGAGACAGCCTCGCGGTTGAGGCATGCCGTCTGGAGGGGGGCCAGTCACTTGCTATATACGACCCGTCCGCCATAACCATCCCACCCCATCTAGCTACCGTCCGAAGAGGCGCATAACTAACGCCTCGCTGTCCCGTCGAGCCCGCCCGCTTGGGTTTAGGTCACCTGCGAGGCCGTTGGTGGGATGCCAACGTGCCGGTCTCTACAGAGTATAGTGCAGTGCAATGCAGCGCAGAGCAGCAGAAAAGTTCCCCTCCCCCGCATATTGCGGGCAATTCAAACGGAGCTTTTGACTGGCCCGCCGAGGCCCCCTGGAGCGCGCCTCGGCGTGTCGGCTGTAGCGGCCTGAAGGATCGCCAGCTCCGGCGACTCTGCGGTGGTGTGCTGGCTGCCCGGCGGTCCCGATTCATCCGTGTGCCTTGGGGGAGAGCCCACGCATGAAACGCGGGCTTTTATTTTATTTTTTCCTCCCTGGTTGCCCTGGTTGGACCGAGGAGGATGGGCTTGTCATCTCGTTTGCAGGTTGATCTGCCCACATGGGAACGAATTCGGCAACGTGAGAGAGGGTCTTCAGGCTGAATCACCGGCCCTTCTCTGGGCCCCCAAGTGCCCTCGGCTGTGGGGTCTGCTCGCGAGGCCAATGGGTGTCGAGGCTGGATCTTGAAACTATGATCCTATTCGTGACGGGAGGCACATGTTTGCTCCTTTCAACTGCGCCCTCGTGACGGATGTCTGGCTAGTGTGCATGGCATGGCGTGCGCATCTGGCCTCATACAATGCAGCCAATGGTCGAATGCTCGGTTAGACTGAACGATGCTAGTGATATTGTGGTTAGATGGCATATTGTGCGTCTCGGCAGTTCCAACGACTTCGCGCGCACAGCGTATTGCAACTATCACCATCGACACGCTCGAGTTCGTCCCCAACCATCCTGCTTTGCATATTCAGCAACACAGAACGACCTCAAAGTAATTCTTAGAAGAGTGAAAGTATCCAGCAAGTGACTCATGATAGATGTATTAAATAGAGAATGTTTTCTTTCTGTGTGCTGTTTTCTGTCCAGAGACTGTAAATCACCCACCTTGCTGTTCACCTCCGAGCTTCAAAATGGCTTACTGGTTCAAGCTCCCTCCAGAGCTACAAGGAATAATAATCGGCGAGCTCTACTGGGACCCCCAGCGACGCCCGGAAGACCACGTCCTCGCTAAATGCGCAAGCGTTTGTCGAGCCTGGCAGGTTTGGGTTGAGCGTCTCACTTTCGAGAGGCTCATTCTCTCGCAAGCGTGTCTTCCAAAGTTCCGGGCCGTGGTTCGAGGGAAGAAACAACACAGGCTCGAGCTCATCAGGCGTGTCTGGCTGCGAGTACGACTCGACGAGTACGACTGCAGTGTCTGCCAGACCGCTGAAGACGAGAAGACTATCAAGAGGTGGGTTTCGACGTACCTCTGGTTTCCCCTTGGTTGACTCCGCTGCAACTGATTATTCTACCAGAAACTGTGAGACGTTCACCAATGCTGTCTGGAGCCTCCTGAGGATCCTCTCGACCTGGGAGAAGCCCCAGGCGCAAGCTCGAGCAGAGGGGCACCAAGGCCTCGAGCTGGAACTGAGCGTCCACTCGCCCAGCGACCACCAGCACGTCTTCCGGCCCTTCTGCCTGCAAGACGACTACCCCCTCACAGACCAGTCCGCGCTCCACCGCGGCGACGCCTACGAGCCGCTGCGGCGCCGTCAAGCCGAAGAGACCGCCATCCACGACCCCCGGCACGGGTGGACATACGGCGCCCACGAGGTCCCCAACCTCTCCGGGAACCCCGCCGGCAACCCGAGCGGGAAGGACAGGCTCTTCGGGACGAGGCCCCTGGACTTTGACTTCTCGCGTGTCCGGCCCAAGCTCAGCTTCGCCACGCCCAGCGACAGACGCCTGCCGCGGGCCAGGATCGTACGCGCCCTGACCGTCCGCCGGGCGACCTTCCGCGCCTTCTCCGCCAAGGTGCTCTTCAAGCTGCTCCACGAGAGCTTCACGCAGATCCGAACAGTGCGCATGGAAAGGTGGCTGGAGATCTACATGGATCAGCAGGTGGCCTTCGAACAAGGTAACCCACCTCGTTAAATCATGTCTAGTCTTCGCCTTCATCATGCACCTGCTGACTCTTGGCCTCCAGAATTTTACCGCCTGCTGCACCGTCAGGGACTCCCCAGGACACTCCGAGAGCTCTACCTGCTGCGAGACTTTGATATCAGACTACACCGGTACATAGTCACGCCTAGCTACGATGCGTCTTTGGGCTTCCAGATATCGCGAGCGAGCCGTCACCTCGAAAATCTGTCCATCACCTGGCAGGCCGACGCAGAGATCTTCTTCCAAGAGTACTTCCAGGAGAGCTGGGATGGGGCCTCGCCGGGGTCTCCGGCCAGGGAAAAATGGGAAAACCTGCGCTCGCTGTCGCTCACATGCTCGCTCTTCAACCAGAGGCAACCGCCGTCGCCAGAAGAGCTGCGCCGGCTTCTAAACGCCGCTTGGAGGGCGGCGAAGCTCATGCCCAGGTTGGAGAGGTTGGCGCTATGGGACTGCGGGTTCGGCTCGGCCGCCCTCTTCAAGTTCGATTCGAGGGAATGTGTGGGGAGCCGTCCCATGATTACCTGGATGAGCACGTATCCTGCACCGCTTCTGTCCCGGGACGATGCTTTCCAGTGCTGGCGCGACCTGGCGCGGGAGCGGCATTATGCAGGACGCGAGGCGAAGGTCTCTGCGTTCACCTGTAATATGCCGCCGGACCAGTTGGAGTCTTGCTGGAGGTTTGTGAAATATGTCGGACAGGGACCACACGTGTTGCATCCCATTACGTTGTGTCAGATCAGGTGGGAGACTTTCGAGAGGAATAGACAAGGAGGCGGAATTTGATAATGTACATGGATGACTGCAATAATTGGGTGAGAGCAGAGCGCAGACTGCTTCGCACGTCGTGGTCTGTTGGCGCTAGGGGGTGGTATAGCCGACATGAAGGCTGGGCGTTGGTCATGTTCACGTGAGCAACCAACCGTCACATCCCGTCTCCGGCAACATCATACATCCACCCAACAGATTGTTATTTTCCCCATCGCTATCCTCGAGAACCAGAAACCCCCCGCCGTGTAATCTTCATGTGCATGTCCGACTGGATAAGCACGCCGAAGAACGAATTCCGGATCGGCCTCTCCGTATCGACGAGCGCGAAATCAAAGCGGCGAAACAACTGCGGGCTGCTCAGCAAGTTTCTTCAATGTCACGGCATCCGTCAATCTCGGACGGTGAAGCGCTTACCTCTACGATCATCTTGTTCAGCTCAACCATGGCTATCGGCCGGCCCAGGCAGCCCCACCTCCCCTGGCCGAAGCAGAGGTCGACGGCGCTGTCCATGGCCTGGAACTGGTCGGCGTCGGCCTCCAGCCATCGGCCGGGCCGGAACATGTCGGCATCGACGCCAAAGACGTCCTGATTTCGCAGGGCGGCGCGTGCGCTCCAGGCGATGTTGGTCCCCGCCGGGATGTGCACGCCGCAGACGACGGCATCCTCCTTGGATATGCGTGGCATGATTCCCGAGATCGGCGGCCATATTCTGAGTCCTTCCTTGATGCACGCCTGAAGGTAGGGGAGCCTGCGAGCCTCGGCGTCCGTGACGGGAGACGATATCGTACCCTTGGCGGTGGCGGCGTCTAGCTCCGCCTGGAGGTGATGGTAGACGTTCGCACGGGTGATGACGTTGGCTGTGATGGTACGGAGGGCCGTGGCAGTGGTGTCAGAGCCCGCGATACTGATGAGGAGGCAGGTGTCAGCTGTGCAGGACAGGGGAGGGGCTTCATCTGCAGAAGACAAACATTTGAACCAACGACTCGGACTGGGCCTCCCTCTGGCTGAGCCCGTGCCTGACAAACGAGCCGAGCATGTCTTTCCTGTCTTTGGCCTGGGTATCGAAACGCTGGTTCACGACGCGCTTGGCAGTCGCCATGATGGGGCCGAGACCGACCGTGTCCCTCTCGGAGGGCATCATGGCCTTGCAGAGGGGCGACTGGAGGATGCTGATGAGCCAGGGAATGAGGGCAAACATCTGCATCATGGGCACCGTGTCCTCGGTGGTCTTGATGTAGCCGTACAGATCGTCATCGGCATCCATGAACCCGAACGGCTCACCAAAGGCAATCTTGGAGATGACGTCGAGGGTCATGAACTGGACCTTGCGGGCGAAATCAACGGGGCGGTACTCGGTCTGGGTGGAGAGGTACTTGTCCTCGATGAGACGGATGAAGCGGGACACGCCGGTATCGATGGACTCTTCGACGCCCTCGACATCCTTGCCGCCATAGCCAGGAGCGATCTTGGCACGGAGGACAGAGTGGACGTCGTCGTCGCGCATCGAGAGAGTGCAGTCGTGCGGAGGATCGAGCTGGAACCCCTTGTACCAGGGCGCGCGACTGAACTGGGAGCGCACAGCCCACATGCGGCGGACCTCGACGGGATCACCGCAGACGACATGATTCGGTGCGATGCGCGCAATGGGGCCTGCGGTCGACGGAGGTGGTCTCACGGTCAGCAACAATTTCCATTTCCCCCCAAGGCAGAGGCGCAATCGGTGATGGTGCTTACCGTATTGCTTGCAGACATCGCCGAGCCCCTCAAACACCTTGCCCTGCCAGGTCTTCCTGATGAGCCAGAGGTCGGTCCAGGCGGCGGCACTGGGCCCAGGGACGTGGCGGAGGCGGTGCCAGCTGAGGATACGGCTGGCCAAGAGATAGGCGCCAAGAAGACAGGCAACGCCTCCCCAAAAGGCCGATCGCGATACGGTGAGGGACTGAGACTCCATGGATCGGATGATTCGGACTCAACTCAGCTTCGGGGTGCAAGACAATAAGCCCTTCCCTTCGTCCTGAGCCACGCGGCAGGTAGGACGGAGCGGAGGGGACCTGGGGTCCTTTAAGAAGGATCCGACCGAGGGGGAATGAACTCCATGGCGACAAGCTACCATGGGCTAAGGTCCCACGGCGAGCTTTGGTATGGTATGGCATGGCATGGCGTCAAGTCAAGGGGGGGGGTCTGTAGGGGAATTGGATAAGAGGTAACGTTTATTGGGCCTTGGTGGGGGGTGGGCACTTCCCGTCCCGTTGATATGCGACCGACACTAATCCCTTCCAGACCTACCGACCCGTGCCTGCCTGGGTATCACTGGTAGGTTACCAGGAAGGTGGGATGGGTACCCGGCCGTTCGTTCCTTCTCCATCCACACGCCTGGTGGCCGGTGCCAGGATTCGTGCGGGGGCAGGGCCCTGCTTTTCTTATACTGCCGCATATCTGCCCTCTAACTCAACCGTCCAAACCATCGCTACCACTACCGCTCCCGCTCCCGCTCTGGCTACGGCTCCAGTCTCCATTCCCTCCCGTTCTACTACACTAAAACGACTTGTCTACGTCGCGCCATCGCGATCGCCCCGTCATGTGTACCGGAGACGAGGCGGAGGAGCAACCTGCTGCTGATGATACCCACAACCAGCCGCTTGTGCGTCGAGTCGTGTGCCACGCACTGCTTGGGATGACTGTTGTTGATGTAAAGCCAGGTCGCAGGCGACAATTCCGATGCCGACTCGGCATTCAACGATGTAACGCCAGCCCTCTTCCTACTTGACCTGACATGCCTCGCTTGACATTGTCACCCGCGTCTGAAGCATTGCGCTGACAGCCGCCGTCCGCCCCGCAGAACGATGATCAGCTGTCCACCGAATCGCTTCGTTCGAGTATATTCAGGTACCACCACGAGAACGGACGCATGTACCACGCTTTGAGCAGGGGAAGTAAGGAAGCACCATGCGCGCCCGTTCGTCCACGTCCGCCGATGCGAGGTGCTGACTAGTACCGGTACAGAGTACATTCTACCGAACGACGAGGTGCGTGCGCCTTCCAGTCTCCCTGCCGCCGACGTGATGCGCAGTTCTTGGCCCTGCACTGAACTGACGGTATTTCGCCTGCACAGGACGAAAACGAGCGACTCGGTATACCTTGCCTTTGCAGAATCCACTCCGGTGGTAACAGAGAGTGGTTCTCATGGCTGACCTGCCTTGAACAGACATCCAAGACCACCACTTTCTCTTGACGTTCGGCGGACGACGGTCGTTCGCCCCCGGAGCCGACACCGCCAAGCGTGTTCTTGATGTCGGCACAGGCACGGGCATCTGGGCCATTGAATTCGGTCAGCTTGGCCCGCCCCTTGATACTGCTGCTTTGCTCCTCTTGGCTAACCTCCCCTCCAAGCTGATGATCATCCTGCCGCTGAGGTTCATCACACCCACAGTCCAGCTCGATATGAAGCCGTCACTGATGAGCAGACGCACAGGTCATCGGAGTTGATCTCAGCCCCAGCCAACCAGAATTGTGCGCAGTTTCCTTCTCGACCACGATGATCCACGTGGCTAACCCTTCCATCCAAGCGTTCCTCCGAATTGCCAATTCGAGATTGACGATGTAGAAAAGGATTGGACATGGTCCCGGCCTTTCGACTACATCTTCAGCCGCATGATGGTCGGCAGCTTTGCTGACTGGGATGCCTACGTGCGGCAGGCCTACAAGTACTACCACCCCTCACTCTCGGCCTTTAAGTCACAGCCCACGGGGTGCAAAAAGCTGACGGCCCACACAGCCACCTCCAACCCGGCGGATGGATCGAGATGGTGGACTGCCTGTTCCCCATCGAGTCGGACGATGGCACCCTAAATGACGACCAGGCCATCATGAAGTGGATCAACGCGCTTATCGAGGCCAGCGCCAACCTCGGCCGCCCCCTGACCGAGGCCAAAGACCACGAGCAGCGCCTTATTGACGCTGGGTATCAGAATGTGCGCAAGATGGTCTTCAAGTGGCCGACCAACACCTGGCCCCGCGACAGGAAGCACAAGGAGGTTGGGCTCTGGACCCTGGCCAACATCGACAAAGGGCTCGAGGGGCTCAGTATGGCCCTGCTGACCCGGGGTCTGAATTGGACGCAGGATCAGGTTCTGGCCTTCCTGACACAGGTCCGAGTTGACTTGAGAGATCGGAGGATCCATGCATACTGGCCCATGTGAGCTGACGTTTCTGGTGTCTGGTCAACGTTGACATGCTAATCAGGACGCAGCGTTGTGGTCTACGGCCAAAAGCCTCTGAACGCGACATCGGACCCGTCTGCCGAGGCGGTAACATTTGGCTAGGACAAAGCTTCAGGGTTCATGGTGAGGGGTTGATCGCAGGCAGTCGTCAGCTTGGTAGTTGTTGTGGTGAACCATATCACTAGACTTGTACGAGGCGAAAAACGAGGCTGCGCAGGGAGGGATATCGGTGGCTTGCCGAGGGGCGTAATGTTGCGAAATGGTGTCTGAGACCCCAGGTCCTCCGGCTGTGCAGAGCAAGCACAACAATCCTCCGGGTTCAAGACAGAAATTGGCCGCTGATAATGAATGTTACACGATACCGTTGGTCTGGAACGTCCATTCAACGCCTTGCGATCAATGTTTGTGGTTGTCATCTCCTCAATTGGAAGCCAGAAATGCAAATGGCGCCAAGACATTCGCTCCCAACGCCGATGTCCTGCATCAGTTCCAGTGTACTTTCTTAATAGGTTTCTGCTTCCGTATGCCGGTACCGAGCTTCAGAAGACCGGGCTTATTTCTGGGAGCGGCCCACAGGCCTCCCTGTGGAATGTATAGAACAATGGAACAGGACGCCCCAAACCATGGGGGCGGCTCATTGAGAGTTTCTGTTTCAAACCCTCCTCTCAGGACCCAGAAGAGGCCACTTGGCCCTCCATCTGTCGTTTTCCGGCATTGAGTTCCCTCAATAGCGGAACACGGTCGCCTGGCGCGGCGATCCTGACCTGAAAGCAATTGGCATCTCAACTGGAACGTGGCGGCGGCAAAAGGGGCTGGGTATCAGGTCGGCAGGATGATGCTTGGTCTGGACCAAGGCACAGCCCCTGTCGGGGTCGGCCATGATTTCTGCCTTGGTCGGCGGCGAGAAAACTGTGACGAAGGGGCTGGTAGTTGGATTTCAAGCAAGGAGGCCGGAGGTGATGGGGTGGTGGAAAGTCAGGGTGCGCGTACCGTGTGATGCACCTCAGTTGACACGGCTGCCGGACCCACCGCCAGGTCAATGGCACCAGCCAATCTGTCCCTTGCAGTACTGTATCAACATCCTTAAACACTGTGTGAATGGTCACGTGTCGTCTCTGGTTCCAGTGGACGAGTCAGCATTCATTGACTTCGACCTGGACTCTGTTCACGGCCTACATTGGCCCAAGACCCACTCCATCATGGTGGTCCGTGCCCACGAAACACACGTGATCACACTAGAGCTCGCAACCTCGTCGATGCAGCTGGCGACGAGCAGGACGCTCGACTCAACACCAAGGCTCTCTATCTTTGGATCATCACCGTACCCCGCGACATTGATCAGTTCAAGTATCCATTCGATGCTCTAGCGATATTGCAGTTCATTGCACCCACTCGTTCAGGTACGTTGACCTGTCCGCGCCCGGTCCAGCTCGCTTCTTCCCTTGGCTCGCCGACATGGTGTCGCAAGCATCGACCGCTGCGACCCATGCATGCCCTTCCGCCCTGCGGTCCGTCCTCCAAGCCCCAAGGCTGACAATCAATCCCTTTCAGACTCTCGTCTCAACCCACGAAACACCTCTCCGCCATTGCAGCTCCACGCCTATATGTGCGTCTACCTTTCTGCGCCCGCCTCCTGCTGGTAGGATCTATGTTCTGACCGTGACTCCCATGCCAGTGCGATCGAAATCTTCGACAGCCACCCGACCAACCTCTGTTGTTCCATCCCCGATCAAGGAACTCATGGGCCCGTAAGAATCGAATAGCAAAAACCGTGGTGCTCGCCTCATACTCGACGCGCCTTCGCTCTCTCCCCCATACTCGATGCAGGAGGACGCCGCTGTCGGATCCCATGCCCAGACGCGCGATACCCAGGCTTCCCTTCGTTCCCAACTTGACGTGAGCTGCGCCGACACTGGCGACCGCTTCACGCGCTCTCTCTAAGCCCGCCGACCCCATTTTACGCGCATGGTCTGTAGGCGGCCGATGGTTACGCACACTCGGAGCAGACCGTTCGAGAACTCTACATCATCCCACTTATACCGCCTCGAGTAACCACACACAACAACCAGCTCCCTCGGATCGAAACCTCTCTCCCCCGACCTCCTTCGCCTCCAAAATCTCTCCGAAACCACACCCCCCGGCTTCGAGGCCGCCCAACCACGCGGCATGTTCTCCCAGAACCACCAACAGGGCCATAACTCCCGCATGAACGGCGCTCTCGGCGGTCAGCGCATGCCCGTCCAGTTCAACTACCAGCAGGGGCAACACCATCAACAGGGCCACGTCCAGCACCATCAGCCCGGCCAGCAGCAGGACCATGCGGGACATAACGGCAACGGCCCCGTCATGGGTCACCACTCATCCTACTCCTCAGGCGTCATGTCGAGCGGCAGCCCTTTCACCAACGCCATGCAGAACGGACACGCGTCAACCACCCGCGGAGGCCAGGCGCAGCCGATTAGCGAACACTGGGCCGAGCAGCTTAGGATGCACAAGGAGGCCGAGCGCGCCCACACGGCCATGACGGATCAGAACCAGCCACACTATTACGCTCGACTTAAGGCGGCCGAGAACAAGGGCATTGGTTACCCGTCCCCCCCGTCCGGCAAGACCACCTCCGGCGACGCCGACACGGACGATAGGAGACGCCCGTACAGCGTCGAAAAATCAAGAGGACCACAGGCGTGGCACAACCTGGACATGAGCGGTCAAGGGCTGCGCAACCTGACTCCCGCCTTGTTCGCCTACACCTTCTTGAGCGAGCTGTACATTGCCTCCAACAAGATCACCCACCTTCCCGCCTCCATTGGTCAGCTCCGTCAGCTCCGTCTCCTCGAAGCCTCCTACAACCAAATCGAAATCCTCCCTCCCGAGCTCGGCATGTGCACGTACATGAAGGAGCTGCTCCTTTTCAACAACCAGATTAAGACCCTTCCGGTTGAGATCGGCTCGATGCATCTTCTCGAACAATTGGGCTTGGAGGGAAATCCCTTGGGCGAGTATAAGAGCAGTCTGGCGGAAAAGGGCACCAAGGCATTGATTCATGAGCTTAAGGAGAGCGCCTCAGGTAACGACGTCGACCCTCATTTTCTCTAACCTGAAAGGCTGACCCGATTAGCACCTCCGCCTCCCATAGAGCGGAAGTTTCTCACAATTCAAGAGGACGTCAACCCAAGCTTGGAAAGGATCAAGGTATTCTCCTGGAACGTTCTCTGCGACAAGTATGCGACACCTCAGACGTACGGCTACACACCCACTGGTGCCCTGGCTTGGTCTTATCGCAGGAAGCTCATCTTTGACGAGATCGGGGCTAAGGGAGCCGACTTCCTCTGCTTACAGGAGATCTCAACGGAAGCCTTCAAGGAAGAGTTCAGCCCTGAGTTGGCCAAATATAACTTCCGCGGTGTTCAGTGGCCGAAGACTCGATCCAAAACGATGAACGAGCGAGACGCCCTGGGTGTTGACGGTTGCGCCACCTTCTTCAACGCCAGCAAGTTCATCCTGCTCGACAAGCACGTTGTTGAATTCGCGACAATCGCCATCAACCGACCGGACATGAAGAACCAACACGACGTGTTCAACCGCGTCATGCCCAAAGACAACATTGCCGTGGTCATTTTCTTGGAAAGCCGGCAAACCGGCGCGCGTTTCATCCTTGTCAATGGACACTTGGCATGGGAGTCGGTGTTGGCAGATGTCAAGCTGATTCAAACCGGCATTCTCATGGAGCAAGTCGCCAAGCTTGCCGAACGATGGGTGCGCTTGCCTGCCGTCAAGGACAAGAAGCCCTTCGCCTTTTCCGGATCCGGCGAAAAATCAGTTCCAGCTGTAGAGCCAGCCCCCAGCCAGGAGTACCGGAACGTCACCGATATTCCGCTCCTTGTGTGCGGTGATTTCAACTCGACCTTCGACAGCAGCGTATACGAGCTTCTGTCACAGGGCAGGGTGCCGCCCGACCACAAAGAGCTGGCCAGTTTCCACTACGGCAACTTCACTCGCGACGGCATCGAGCACCCCTTCAGCTTGCGTGACGCTTACGCCCCGACGCACGGGACGCCCGATCAACTGCCGTACACGAACTACACGCCCGGTTTCACGGACGTCATCGACTACCTCTGGTTCTCCACCAACACCCTTGAAGTTGTCGATCTGCTCGGCCCTCCTGACGCCGAACACCTGAAGCGCGTCCCTGCATTCCCCCATTGGCACTTCCCGTCGGACCACATGCAGATCATGGCCGAGTTCGTGGTCAAGGCGAGAAAGGACAAGAAGGCAATCGTAGAACCCGACTTTGGATCAGGGAGCGGCGGCGGCGGCAAGCGCTGAGGGGCAGCCCCTCAGCCCGGTTAACGTCATTCGGTTGGTTCAGGAATGAGTCTTTGGTCGGAGTTCAGGATTGCGAGTTTGTCGCCGTGTTTCAATTGCGCAACGTCTTCTTTTTTACTCGCAGCGCGGTAGGCGGGGGCAGGGGTCCGTGGAAGAGGAGAACCGGTGGTTCTGGCTGCAGCGGCAGCCTGTTCGTCGTTGATGCTTTCCCGGATGGTCTGGTTTCCCGGTCTTGATGGGGAAGAGGGGTCTTCTCCTCTGTCTCTTCGTCGTTCG
Source organism: Verticillium zaregamsianum (assembly GCA_002851755.1). NCBI lineage: Eukaryota > Fungi > Ascomycota > Sordariomycetes > Glomerellales > Plectosphaerellaceae > Verticillium > Verticillium zaregamsianum. Next base: position 2,296,930 of record NMXM01000011.1, on the reverse strand, counting down.
CAATGGATGGAAAGGGTCATGGCTGGAGGTGGGAGTGGAAACGGTTCACCCGGCACAGGAAAGGGGGGGCTCTGTAGATGGATCGTGCTTACATATAGCAAACCAACTGCGATTCTTCTTTCGTTCTCATCATGTTCCTGCGCTTTCGAACGGCTTCTGAGCACCGAGGTCAGAGGTCAACAGCACGCTGTTGTACACCCATCCCAATGACGTTCGTTTAGCCGAACACCAAAGCCGACTGTTCGGGTTTTGCAGACGTGCTATGTCGATGTTTGTGCGTCGCAATGGCTCTTTTCGACTAGTTTCATGTCAACGGATGTAGCACGCCAAATATCTTGTTATTGAGACACTCGTCTAATTGTCTACTACCTAGCATGTGTTAACCTTTTTCATTTACGAGCAAGACAAAGCATGATTTGGTTCTAACTGAAGAGTGAGGAAAGAGACGACTAATTAATAGTTGCTTCAGTTGCTTAGGGTGTTTCAATGGAACATCGTTAGGCGTAACTCGACATACATGCTCGAAACGTCTCCTGTCCATCAGAGGAAAGGCCAGCAACAAACAGGATCAGAGCTGGATTCAAAATGAAAAGTAATCAAGAGGCTAATTTCGAGGCCGAAAGTGAAGTGACCTATCTTGCAGAATGAAAAATCGATAACTTGCGCGGCTTACACCTGCGCCTAGTCCACCAGACTATATGGCCTGCAGCTGACGATCATGGTCGTCGCTGGCATCAGACATGGGATGGGAAACCCCCCATAGTCGGGCTTCTGACTTGGCACGGTCACAAACTTGTGATGGGATGTCTCGTCGCCGTTAAGCACACGAATCGTGAACAAATTGCCGCTGCTGTCCACATCCTTCTCCTCAGCGGTCAGAATCCCGGTGAAGGTGGACCGGGGGTCCAGGCTCTCAAATGTAACCTGATAGCCATATCCCGCCAGCAGGTACGAGTCGTCTCGCTGCCGAATAATCATCCCAGCGGCTGCCGAAGGTCTACCAAAAACCAGGGCCCGCTCTACCGTGACTTTGTAGTTCCCGATATTCTTGACCCAGGTCCGCTCCGTCTTCGACTCTTCCAGCTCATCGAAGAAGAACCCAAACAGGTCATTAGGCCTCTCTGCCTGGGCTTCCAGAATCCGGCTGCTCAACTTTGATAGGAGTTTGTAGTGGAGTGGAAGCGAGCACTCCTCAACCGGCAACGAGTCGATGCCGAAAGGCGAGCAGCCGATGGAAAGGTTGTTAGCTAACGCTGCCCAAATGCGTCGCACACCATATGCGTCCCGCCTCTGTTCCGGGATGAAAAGTGGCATGTTCCCCCATGCAAAACACTCGGACACCTTTTCGTAGTCTTGAAGATAGATGTCGGGCGCGTAGAACGCAATGTCGGGTGCGTTGAACAGATAAACGTCCAGATTGTGGCCCACGGGCCCGCCAGATGGGAAGAGTCCCGGTCTGTCGCCTTCGGGGACACCTTCGGGAATCTGGTCGACGTCTGCCCACGACGGATCTTCGGAGCAAAGAGCAACGTTAAGGTACAGCGGAATGTCGTATTCCCTCCGCCCTGCTGCGGCAACATGCTGCACAAAACGAGAAAGAGCGTCAGCCATGAATATATCGTCGGTCCACTCCCCACCACCGAAGGCCTGGGTCCACGTCAAAGGACCCGCGGTATCGAGCTGTCGTACGAGTTCGGGAAATTTGGCGCGGAACGTGGGATGAAGGCTGTCCCAAGAGGTCTTCAGGTGTCGTAAAAGATCTTGTGGGGCTTCACGATTGATCAGATCGTCTGCCGTGCTAGATCTGTCCCTTGAATCTCCCATGAGTCCGATTTCGTTCTCGATTTGGACCATCAAAACTGTGTTGTCTCGTGAATCGATTTCTTTGAGATGTCGCATCAAGCTGGCAAACGCCTTTGCATCTGCGTCGCGAGTTTCCCCGCAAAACGGCTGCAAGGCCTCAATAGACTTCAAAGTTCCATCGGAACCTCTGGTGCGAATGCGAGGGAAACGCTTCGCGTCTTTTCGAACCCATTGCGGAGCGTAAGAACTAAGCGCATTCTTGTAGGTACCAAACCACAGCAACACTAAATGAAACCCATGCTTCCGTGCGGCAAGAATGATCTGGTCCAGCTCTGAGAAATTGAATTTGCCTTCCACGGGCTCAATCATCTCCCAGGTGACCGAGCCGAGAAGCGTGTTGATGTGTCTAGCCTTCATGTCCGGCCATATGGTTGACATGTAGCCTGGGTTGCTCCAGGTCGAGTTGTGAAGCTCTGCCGCCAACATGAGGAATGGCTCATCTTTCACATAAAGCTGGCTGGAGCGCTCGGTCTTGCGAAGATGAGGGAGTGAGCGCTGAAGAGCCTCCATTGCGTAGTAGTAACGAGGGTATGGCTGATGAATGGTCGGGAGGATGTTGCAGAGTCTGGTTGCTGAAAGGTGCGGAATCAGCATATAAAATCTGGCCAGAAATTACTGAGTAGAAGAACAGGAAGATGATGACGTTTAAGAGGGACAAGTGATCAGAACACAAATCTGTCGGTGAGGCACAGCCGAGAAGAAGACAATCTGCTGATCTTGGCCCATGCAAACTAAATAGTCGGCGTAGAAAGCCACGAGTCGCATCCAGTTCACATCCCACTACCCCATGGGGCTATATGCGCGAAAAGATAACATCGGGACATTCTACGCCGATGTCCTTGGCCTTGGAGGGCCTCAGACATGGGTGCCGATCAAGAAGGGCTAGCATCGCCTTATACGTAAATTTCGTATATGACAATATCCCTGAGGCTGGTGCAGTAGACCAAGATCAGGCACTGGATATACATTGAAGAGACTCCACGTGAAAGAAAAGCCCCGAGCTTCGCCAGAGCTCAGCCCGAGACAGGGATGTCTCCTTATTCCCCCCTTTCCCTTCTTCGTTCTGCGACTGTTTCCCTGGCCTGTCTGTAGCTTCCCTCCTTCGGATATAGGTATCAGCCGTCTCATTGCCTTTAGACAGGCTTTCCAACACAATTAAACGCCAACGATTCCCTCGCAAAGCCTTTTACTTCGTCGTACAGGTTGAAAACTACCGCGAGAAAGGCGAAGGAAGCCAACGATCATGGCTCGGCTTCACCCACCCGGTGTCGAACCGATCATCCCTGGCTTTGCGCCTGACCCTTCTGTGGTTTTCGTTGGGGACACTTTCTTTCTGGCAGCGTCCAGTTTTCATCTTTTCCCTGGAATTCCTATATTTGCATCTAAAGACCTGGTATCATGGCAGCAAGTTGGTAGGTGGTTTATTTATACCTTCGCGGTATTCTCACCCTCCAAACCGTTGTGCCCTGCGCACAATTGGCATTCCAATTCCAGCATTCTTTGAGCTATGGGACTGATTTGCCGATCATCTTTTCAGGCAATGCTATCAACAGAACTTCCCAATTGAGCCTGAGTCGGTCTTCCACCAGACTTAAAGAGCCGGATACGCCAGGCGGCCAGCTCTTACTAGCCACTGGCGGCCTCTACGCACCAACGATCCGTCATAAAGACGGAGTCACCTACATTGTCTGCACAAACTTTATTCACATCGGCACCGAGGACTTCAGGCTTGAAAACTTCATCATCTCAACTAGAGATGTTTGGTCAGATATCTGGAGCGACCCCGTTTATTTCGAGTATCATGGCATCGACCCAAGCCTTTTCTGGGACGATGATGGCCGCGTCTACATTCAAGGATCTGCGTGGGGAAGCAAGACGCGGATCTCCTGTATCGAAATTGACCTCGACAGCGGGCGGACTCTGTCTCCAGAGAAGGATATCTGGGACGGATTCTCTCAAGTGATCCCCGAAGGACCACACGTTTACAAAAAGGACGGGTTTTACTACCTCATTATTGCGGAGGGTGGGACCTCAGAAGATCATTCGATCGCAGCCGCTCGTTCAACCTCCGTTTGGGGACCCTATGAGCCCTGCACTGACAATCCCATCCTTCGCCCAGCCACCCGTGACGCGTACGTACAGCACACCGGCCACGGCGACTTTTTCCAAGACGGACGTGGACAATGGTGGATGGCTTGTCTGGGTGTCAGGAAGACCAACGGTAGGTATCATTTAGGCCGCGAGTCTTTCCTAACGCGAGCCGAGTGGACTGCTGGAGGGTGGCCAGTCATTGAACCCTTCACCGTGCGGTCGAATGCTTCAGGCCTAGACTCTCGCGTTCCTCCGGAGCCCGCGGTCCTCAATTTAGCATGTCCGACTGTCGACTTGGTGTACATACGCGACCCGAATCTTTCGTCGTTCAGCGTCTCCGCCAACGGGCGGGATATCTGTATCTGGCCGCAACCAGCGAGTTTGTCAGACAACGATGGACCGATTTCATTCATCGGAAGACGACAGCGAGCATTCAATGGACAAGCTAGCGTGCGGATGCGGCTGGGGGGTTCATCTGAGGATAAGAATTCGGAGGCGGGGTTGGTGCTTTACAAGGACGAACACCGATTTGCCGGACTGTTCTATTGCCACGCGACTTTCACGGTTACCTTCAAGGTGATCAATGGCGCAAAGTCGATATCGAACTCTTCTCAGTTCACTGTGAGACCGAACAGCTCAACCATGGACATGAGCATACGATATACAGCTCAAGAGCTTGATTTCCGGTTTCAGACTGATGGCGACGACGAGGTTCATGCGGGACTGATCGACACGCTCAGCCTCACGGGTTACGATTTTGTTGGCCCAGTCATCGGATTGTTTTCGAGATGCGCGACAAAGAGTACTACTGCCGATACATTTCTAGATTTTCAGATCGATCAACCCCTTAATTAATGGCAGATGTCAGGCAAGACCGACAGCTGGGCGGCGGCTTGGGGGGAGGGGAGGGGTTGTCGAAGCAATCTATACATGGAAGTCATGATGGTCGCCTGATTTTCTTCTTCGGAAGATATATCAACTTGTATGTCGATGCCCTTTTTCTTCAGCCCAGCCTTGACTTGCGCGCCATCGCAGTTCACAGTGTGTGCATGATTCGGGATCTCGAGAAGCAATGATATTGGATTGAGTTAATGGACCTGCCCTTGATCGAGCTTTTATCATGAGGTGTGAAAAATTGAAGCTTAAATAAATTCCACCTACAGTTCCTCACCAAAGCGTTGCCGTGTCAGATTCTCGGCTTTCCATCAAGTAGTGCGAGCAAACCTTTCCAGTTTGTCACATTGTTTTCACACTAACAGGTGAATATTTTGCGCCAAAGGCAGCTAAAGATGCTGCCTGGACGCACAAAAGTTTACATTCAGGCTAGCCGATTGCATATATTATGTAGCCTGAGGTTTGTGAGAAGCTGAACACCACTCGTATTTTATACGACGCCTGAGACGACAAAGGGTGGGCATCTCTGGCTCGGCCAAACTCTCCCGATCATGTCTACGCAAACCGTATCCGCACGAATTACTCGGCCCGTCTCTTTAAAAGCGACCTTGGCATGATGATCTTGACTCGGCTTCGCTTAGGAGACACCATGCCCTGAACGGACAGAACAAGCCTGGAGGATTGTTGGGCGCTAAAGGCAAGCTTCACTCGGCGTATCACATCCCGGTACAAGCAGAAAGAGGCTACTCACTGGCTAAACCGTCGCTGTTGAAAACTAACTAGAACCTCCAGGTCTTTATCCAATACTCAGACGAGAAAATTGCAGGAACCCAGATACTGTTTTCGTCGCAAGCTGCAGACCTTCTAGGCAACCGCTCGCCGAGTGACAAGCTCGAACAACCGTCATTGCCTAGATAAGGATGACATACGTACACAGAACCAGACAGTGGCTTTCCGGCTTCGTTTAAACTGACCCCGACAAAAAGCAGGTGACTCGCATAGTTCCCCATGTTCCCCAGAAGACCCTGGGTTGTTTTGACCCGAAAACATCAGTCTAGTTTGGCCCCAGTCGTATTTTCAAACGTAAAAGACACAATTGGACATCTTCCAATCCTAGCTTCTGAGCGGATCCCCTCACCCCGCCCCCCTTACGCACACCCAGACCTTGCTTGTACGAAAAACGGTGGGCGTTGTATTTGTTGAAGCTGGGGCCGGCTAAATATCCTTGTTTGTCGGTCTTAAGTCTCTGGCTCAGACGCTTGGACATCTCGGACCGTTCTGTGGACTTCGGAGGATCGCGATGACCTGAAGACACCCCTCCCTCCCCTTTCCCCCGCGTTTCCATAGGCGAGAAGCCAGACTTGGGAGACACGCCAAGTTCATGGAGCTAACATGCGGTGCCCCATGGGGTTTCTGGTTCAATCTCGGTATAACGTCGAGCGAAGACCGCCACGGTGAATCACGAAAGAACCACGGCTGCCGCATTTAAAGCAGTAATCTGTACCAGTTTCTGAAGTGCTCAGCAGTTCAACTCTCACCATTCATTCTTCACAGCCGTTTTCGGCGCGATCACCTTCTACACTTCAACGTTCCTCGCCAATCTCGCCACCAAGACCATGGATTCCGCGTCCGACGTCAAGGATGAACAGCCGCGTGTCGGTGTCGAGGCCGACACTCAACTCCACTTCGACCGTGAACGGGTGCAAGAGATCTTTGCTTCTGATCCCCCGTTTTACAAGAACCCTGCTCTCCGGCGTCTTTATTTCTATCTCTCGGCCGTCATGGTGACTTCAGCTTCCTGGGGCTTTGACATGAGCCTCACAAATGGCTTGCAGTCCGTCGAACACTTCATGAATTATTTCGGCAACCCTCGAGGCGCGGAGCTCGGTTTCTACGGCGCATGCATGTCAATCGGTGGTATTTTGGCAACCATCATCGGCGGCAGCCTCATTGATCGCTTCGGAAGGCGGCCTATTTGCTTCGCAGGGGCCTTGATCGTTATCGGCATGTCCATCATGGAGGCGCTTTCTACATCATTCGCAATGTTCACAGGCGCCAAGCTCGTCCTCGGTATTGGGGCAGTCCTTCAACAGCTCGCCGCCCCTGTCCTTACTACAGAGCTCGCTCATCCCAAGGATCGCGTCACCTTGACGTCCTTCTACAACACGAGCATCCTGATCGGTCTCGTCATCGGAGCATGGACAACCTTCGGTACCTTTCGCATCGAGTCAAATTGGTCATGGAAGATTCCCTGCCTTCTGCAGGTCATTCTGCCGACATACCAAGTGGCTCTCATATGGTTCTGTCCCGAGAGTCCTCGATGGTACATCATGCGCGGCCAATTAGAAAAAGCTCGCAAGGTCCTGATCAAGTACCACGGCAATGGCGTGGAAACCGACGTCGTCAAGGCTGAAATGCAGGAAATCATTGCCGGAATTGAGGCCGACCAGACTCAAATGAAGTTGAACAAAGAAAGTTTCCGGAGCATCGTCGGTAACAAAGGAAACCGACATCGTCTCTGGATCTCATTTTGGACGGCAGTTGGCTCCCAATGCCTCGGTTCCAGTCTTGTTGCAACCTACCTTCCAAAAATCCTGGACCAAGTCGGGCTGACTACCTCGGCCGAGAAGACTTTGATCGGCGGTCTCCAATCGACGTGGTCCTGGCTGGTGGCAGTACCTGCTGCTTTCATCATATCAAGGGCGTCTCGGCGTACTGTCTTTCTGGTTTGCACCACGGGAATGACGGTCGTCTTTATTGTTTGGACGGCATTGGCAGAAAGATATCTGGCTACTTCTAACGATGCATTTGGCGTTGCTGTCGTAGCTATGATCTTTCTCTTCAGCACTTTCTCCAGCTTTGCATGGATTCCTCTCGTCATCACTTACCCTCTGGAGGTCGTCACCTCCAAGCAGCGCGCTGTCTTCTTCTCCTTCACCATGTTTTGCATCAACGCATCAGCTTTTGTCGTCACGTACATCAACCCCATTGCCATCGAAACTATCTCGTGGAAGTATTACACTATTCAGTGCGCTTTCAATGGAGTCATGATTGCTATCATCTACTTCACCTTCGTGGAGACTCGCGGTCTTTCGCTGGAAGAGATTGCTACGATCTTTGACGGCGAAGATAGGTTCAATCAGATAGCCGCCGAGGTTGACATGAAGGGCAGGGTTGATATGAAGGAGTAATATTTGCTGCATTGGCTCTTAAAGCTGAGGGAGCTTGAGATAGTCATACTATTGTAGGGCTTTAACACGTATGGTTTAACTTTCTGCTTCTTTCTTTTTGATCTTGGTAAACTAGCCTTCAAGTAGTGTTTCTCCTCATAAACGACTCCCTTACTTTTAACGAACTGATTAATAGTTTTTAGCTCTACTATGTTGCAAAACCCACATCAACATCTCACAGTTTATAAACGTAGAGCTAGCAAAGTGCAACGGATGGACCATCTTCCAGTCGGCGGCATGGGTCCTGTTTTGTCCCGTGAACTTCTACAGTGATTACATAAGCCTGGTTACGGACCCCACTTGTTTCGTACGAGACCGAAATCCGGGTTGGCGATCCGCACGAAGCTTATGTATATGTTGAGCCGGATGTCGGGAATGCAATCAAATCTTCAGTCATGCGGCAGAACGGGATTGGCCTGGCACGGGACGCCGACAAGCTGCCACTAGATTTCAACCACGGCTCGCATTACTTTGCTCACAGTAAGCTTTTCCTATTTAACTCATGTATTGCATCGAATCTTTGCTAACATAATGCAGAGAATTTGCCGTTTCCTCGGGTGGAGATCCGCCAGGACCTTCCCCGGCAGACAAGCGGCGGTATCAGCCCGGCCACGCTCTGGCTGTCAGGCAATTGGCACGCTATAACCCTTGATGGAACTCCGGACGGTATGTCTCTGATCCATCGTTCTTTGCTCATGCTCTAATAAACTGTAGAGAATTTGGAGCGAGCATCCAGAGAAAGCGTCCATGAGCTTGCAGGCGCATTGGAAAAGCTCAAAGATAATTAGATTTGCTTCCACGGTGGAGCCTCCTCGGCGCCACGGCCCCCACCCTAGCCCTTGGCTTTACCATTGAGCGCCCAGTGACCCCTCGAAGCATGTTCACCAGCTCCCACTTTCCCTCCCCGATCTTCCGGACGACCCCGACCTCGGGGCTCTCGGCCCAGGCCGTTAGCGTGGGGTCTGCATCACCACCGAGCCGCACCGCTGGCTCGATCCCCCTACTAGCCTTCTCGAGGTGCTTGGCCACGTGCTCCATGCGGTCGTCCCAGGTGCTGGCGCCTCGGAATTCCTCCGCGCATGTCGGCGAAGGACATTTCATGTGCGTGGGGAGCTGGCATCTAGTGTGCCTTGCCTCCGCCTGGAGCCTTAGCATCTTGTCGTCCCAGTCGTGCAAGGCCGGAGGCATGTGCATCCGGCGCAAATGTTGGGTGTAGAGGTCCTTGTGATGGAAAATGGTCCCGTTGGGAAGGGGGGAAGAGTAGGGTGGGGCTCCGTTGCCTTGGATGAGATCAGTGTGGCCTGGTTGAGGCCCCGGGTTGGCGCGTCTGCCGCATCTCCCCTGAGTGCAGAGCCAGTAGGTCAACGCCAGGTGCTGGGTAATGACGTGCCGCTTCCATTCGGGCTTCCCGGGGAAGCTAGAGGGGCACCCGGCAAAGTGGAATATGCACGTAAATGGCCGAAGGTGATTCGACTTAATGTGCGTTTGGAGGGCGATGCCGTCCGAGAAGGTCGTGCTGTCCCCACAGTGCTTGTCTCTGTCGCTCTCATCGTCAAACCCATCGTCCGAGTCTTCGCCAGCCGGGAGGGCAGCCAAAGAAACCTCTTCGATATGGGTGGCCAGATGTTGACATATGGCAATCTTGCCGTCACCCGTGGGCTCGCCGCACAACAAGCAATCAAATGTCGTCCACTGACCCTCTAGCCCGTGGTCGATGGCCAGATGCTGTTCCCAATCTTGCCTCGAGGCAAAGGGCTCCCCGCCGTCATCGCAGGCCGGTTCGAGGCACATCCAAGGCCGCAGGTCATGATATAAGTGCTTTCTGTTTCGTGGCAGTCAGGGCATTTGCTCGATACAGGGTGCTTCCGGTCGCGGGGACGGATACTCACTTCCACGCCTTGTTCGACTTGATGAACATGACACGACCGCATGCCAGGCACTCAAATGACTCACCAGCCCTCGCCCGATCGGGCAGACGCGGGATGCGGACAATTTGCCCGCCATCCTTTCCATAGTGCATGACTGTATCTGCGTAGCTGCTTCGCGTCGCGATGGAGGGGCCGAGGCCCGAGTCGTCGAATTTTGATACGGTGACAGCGTCATTGACGATGGCATTAGGCCCATCGCGGACCTCTGATTCTTCTTCTTTGGCCAAGGCTACCCTTTGCTTGAACTTCTGCATCCTCCGGAAGCGCGCCAAGTTGGCTTTTGCAAGCCGTTCAACCAGACCACAGTGAGCCTGGGGAAAACGTCGCGAGATGCGGTCACCGTAGAGCTGATGCGGACTCCAGTGAACCAAGGCCACTTCTCGGACGACAGATTTACCCTTCTCGATAGGCGGCGGTCGTAGGGGAGCTTCGATAAGAGGATTGAGATCCTGCAGACACTGCACATCGGTTGCCAGATCTTTCAGAATCTCATCGAGGCTTCGTAGTCTCAACGTGCATGATTCGCCACTTGTCGAGTCGCCGTCTTCGTCACTGCTGTCGTCGCCCTCCTCGGCATGCTCCTGACTTCCATCTTCGAGTACTTCTCGCGCCTCTGCAGCGATGTTCCTCAGGGCCGAGACTCGAGCGCTGAGCGCATCGCACAGGTTCAAGGCCGGTATGAGCTCTGCCGGTATACACGTCAGCTTTCGGTGAACAGCTGGTAGACGCAAGGCTTACCTTCTGTCAGCAGGTCGCACGCGTTGGTGAGAAGCTGGTACATGAGCTTTCGCAGTACCCACGACGCGCCCAGGGGCTTGTCGATGCCGCCAGCGTGAATATCGTAACCGTCGACCCAGAGAGTGAAGGCGCTACAGATTCTCTTGTATATTGTGATGATAGACCGGGGCTGGTCTGTCCGGGCGGCGAGGGGCTGGAGCAAGGCCTTCAGCGTCGCTGTACACTCCAAACACAACCTGCTAACGACGCTCCTCGTCTCAGCGTCCGATACCGATGTGTGCCATCCCTGGACACGGCTTTGAGCGAGCAGCACCTCGCTCTCGATCGCACTCGCCATCCTGTCCCTTTGCAGAGCCTGATTCAATCAGGCAAAGACGATGGGCGTGGGCGATGACTCCTCAGATCGCAACCTCGACAGTCATGGGCTCTGGGCTGTGCTGGTCTCTTTGATGGTCGATGCTATCGACAGCACTCGACACCGATTGCTTGGAAAGAAGCTCGCATCGCTGTAGTCGCTCCAAGGGCGACGATGTGTTGAAGCTAAGTTATTGAGGAGGGCAGTGCTCCTGATAATTTGCCTTGCCGGCTCCGCCACAAAACTTGCGACAGCAATGCATCATGGGACCAATAATGCAGCTTGCTTTTGGAGTAGGGCGGCAAGGCATTTCGGTGAGGGGGCCGCCACAGATGCGTGGGCGCCAGAGCCTGATCTTGGCTGCAGGCCGACCGTGGCCGGCCATAACCCAGACTTCTCCAGCTGATACTTTGTTTCAAGGTTGTCCCTTCCTTTACGCACATGCATGTACTGACCTAAAGCCGACAAACTCGACATGGCCGAACTGGCCCTCGGTGTCCTGGGTGTCGTTCCCCTGACCCTTCTCATCTTCGAAGCCCACAAGTCAGCCAAGCAGAAGCTCAAAACGTTCAGAGAGTACGACGACGAGGCTGAGCGCCTGCAGAAGGAGTTTGACATTCAGCGTCGGCTTTTTAGAAACGAGTGGAAGATCTTGCTGAGTCTCATCACCGAAGACAATCGCCTTGTCAATAGGTTGGGCGGCGACTTCAGCTATAAGAACTGGTCGGACCCTGAGCTGAACCACAAGCTGCAAAATGTCCTCGACCAGAACTACGACACTTATTTTGCGATTCTCAAGGATATCTACACGGCCTCACACGACTTGGAGCTAGAGCTGGAGCGTATTAATTCGCCAGATGAGGTACCGCAAGAGGTAGGACAGCGCGCTACTCCAACGAAATCTGCGGATCAACTTTGTTAACCGGCTTTGAGATAGACGGTGTCGGAGAAAAAGGTCCTCCGCAAGCTGCGAAGAGTCCAAGACGGAATCAGAGTTGTGCGGCACAGCAAAGAGTTTACCGCGTCCATGGAGAAGCTGAAGAGCGACATCGGCCAATTGATAGCACTACGAAGCCAGCTGGAAAGGCTCGCCGAGCCCGACAAGCGTGCCAAAGCCAGCGCTATGACCCGGTCAGCGGCAATGCCGGAGGTGATGCGGACCTGGAAACAGTGTACGCAGACACGCAAAGCCTCAACGGCGTTGCACTCCGGGTTGGCCGAGGTATGGAATTGCGGCCAGGCCGACCATAGCAAGCACCTCTTTAAACTCTTCGTAGAGACCGGAGAGCTTCAAGGCGAGATACAGATAAGGCTCGCCATCATCTACGGTTGTCAGACACCGGTTGAGCTCCGGTCTGGCCTGGCACGTTTGGAAGTACGATCCAGAGACATGACATGGGAAGAGCAGCCTTGTTCAACAGCTCCCAAGGTAGACGAGTCAGTGCTAAGGCATGCCAAGCGACTGAAGGTTGTCAGGTTCGAAGAGACGACTAGCTCTATTCCCGTCAGCTATGGCTCGAGCACTTCCGCCAGCAAAGTCGACGACGATATGAAGTCCTTGGCGTCCTCAGATCTTAGATTTTCACAGGATATTTGCTGGGAGCTGACACGTACAGTGTTGCAGTCGCCATCACCGCCTCCATCGTCGGTCACTTCGGTTCAAGACCCGGCGTGTCTCGGCCACATCGAGATACTCTCGCAGCCGAGGTTTCGGCACACCTTCTTTCCCGAATATACCTCGACGCCATACGGAAGTTCAGCTCCCGAGCCCTCTACGATAGGCGATATAATAAGCAATACTCGCCGAGACCTCGTCGACTCGATAGACAAGCTGAGGCTGGCTCGGTCTATGGCTATGGCCGTCCTCAAATTCCACTCGACGCCGTGGCTCGGCCAGGTATGGCAGCTCCAGGACATGGCCATGTTCGTTGACGACGTCGAGGACTTATCCCAGTCGCTCGAGACACTACACGTCAATGTTGAGTTTACGACGTCATGCCCAGCGATAATGGAAGGCGTCCAGGCCGCGCCCGAGCGCGACTGCCCGGCAGACGAGCATGAGAGGACGGACGAGGAGATCCTCTGCAACATCAAGAACCGGCCGCTTTATAGCCTCGGCGTGGCTTTTCTCCAGATCGACCGGTGGGCGAGGCTCGACCTGGGAGACGTCGTGAAAGTCCGCAAGGCGGCCGAACTCCCCTCGTCGATATCGAAGAAGTTTCACTACCTGACACAGAGGTGTTTAGAGTGCAACTTTGGGCACGGTCCGGGCACTGACCTGTCGAAGGCCGTGCTGCAGAAAGCAGTATGCAGGGACGTGGTGGCTCAGCTAGATGGGCTCATCCTGTTGGCCAAGGAAATGAATCTCGTCGAGCCGACAGATGACGGTGAATAGTAGACTCGGGTCGGTGCCCGGTGATGGAGGGGGCGCTCCGGATATTGCCGATCATACGTGTTGGACCTGGGGTTGGGGCGTTTCTGTCTATTGACGTATCGCTTTATTTGACGTTCATGTTGGCCTTAGAACCGAGTTATCCTGGTGTACTTGAAAACCATAAGAATACGTTATCAGCCCAGGATGAAGTCGCTGCGAGAGTCGTGATTCAAGTAGGTAGTCGATGAGCGACGCTGGTTGATTACCTAACAACGACGACATCTTCCCCGCGTCAAAGACAGCACGTGATAGTCCCATTGGACGTCGCATCTCATCACCATTCCGGCGACCTTGGTTTCAGCTATTTCAACGACCTTCGATTGCCTTCTCCTCATCCTCGGACATCCGCTCGCACCCTCTCTCGGATCCCTAACTCAGTATCTTTATCTCATCTTACGTCTCTCGGGACCTCTCTCGCATCACTTACTTTGACCCAAGCCCGCTGATTCACCTCGAGTCCACTAGAACACGGACTGTGACGCGTACATTGATCCTACGCCGGAGATCCACGCTTCCGAGAGACATCCTCACGAACCCTTACCTGGCAAACACCAAAAAAGAAATCATGGTTGCCAAGAAGATCAGTTCACCGGACGAGGCGCTCCCGGTCCGGATCGTCAGCTTCAACGTCCGGTACGCCGCTCCCAAGCGTCTCCCTAATGAGAAGTCATGGGAGGTCCGCTGCCCGAAGATCTGCACGCAGCTCGACTTCACCACGCGCGGGCACGACTCGGCCTTCCTGTGCCTCCAGGAGGTGCTCTACCCGCAGCTCGGGGACATCCAGGACGGCCTGGGCCCCGGGTGGGCGCACATTGGCGTGGGCCGCGACGACGGCGCGCGGCGCGGGGAGCTGTCGCCCGTGTTCTACCGCGTCGACACCTGGAAGTGCGAGGCTTTCAGGAACTACTGGCTCAGCGAGACGCCCGACAAGCCGTCCCGGGGCTGGGACGCGGCGCTGCCGCGGATCGTCACGGTGGGCGAGTTCGTCCACAAGAAGACGGGCCAGAGGGCGGTCGTGCTGAGCACCCACTTCGACCACCTGGGCGTCGTGGCGCGTGAGCAGAGCGCGAAGCTGCTGCTCCGGATCGCGGCCCAATGGGGCGAGGAGCGGTCGTCCGCCACATCGCCGGCCGTGGTGCTCCTCGGTGGGGACTTCAACAGCAACCCCAAGGACAACGCCTACAAGACCATGGTCGCGAAGGGGTCTGGAATGGCCGACGCCTTCACGCTTGTGCCCGAGGAAAGGCGGTATGGCAACGAGGTGACCTACACGTCGTTCGACGAACCGGATCAGGCGGCCGTGCGGATCGACTTCATCTTCGTCAAGGAGCCGTCTCCAGTCAAGGTGACCACGTTCGGCGTCCTGACCAATCGTTTCGACGACGGCATCTTCCTGTCGGACCATCGGCCTGTCGTCGCAGACTTGGAGATCCCGGCCAGGCTGGGCAGCACCAGTTCGTGAGCCAAGAGGATGGACAGGGGTGGCGGGGAGGCGCGGTGCCGGGCTTGCACATAATGTACACACCCATTGATTCTTCTTCTTCGTCCCCACGGTCACCGTGCGAAACAGGCTCCGCGTGCGACGTGCCGCAAATCTCGAGTCACTTCGATCAGGCACGTCATGGCCTTTCTCGCCCACTCGACATCGGTCTCACCGTTGACGTCGTCTCTAACATCATCGTGGTAGGCGAGGAAGCTGTATGTCCGACGTGATGACGAGCGCCGTCCCCCGGCGGGCGGTCGAGTCTGTCTTGTGATGGCTCGTACGCAGGGAGAGTCTTCCCAACGCGCATGCGGTGCCAAGTGGCGCCCTTCAGCTGTTCAGGATGTTCTCCGCCCCCCGGACGCACTCGAGCTCGTGCCGAGCTGCCAGCCTCCAGGGCCAGAGGCGCGCGATCCGTGGCGAGGGTGCTTCCTCATCAGACTCGCGGTCAAGCTGGCCCACGCGATCACAAGCTCGCCATCCAGGCCAACAAGGGCTGTCCTTGCCGTGGCGAAAGGCCGGTCCTCGAGGCTAGCAGGTCGGCTGTCAATGCCGCCGACAGCCAGTGTAACGACGGGACAACCAGCCCGGCAGCCTCTTCATAGCTCAACTTTAACGTCAAGCTTTTTCTGGCGACGGCACTAAAGTTGCCAGATCGATATGCTGTGGCGCTGTTGAGGAATCGCGGGGTGGCGCCAGAGGGAGAAGGAGGGGGATGGGTGCTTGATGCAAAAAGGCGGTGTGCCCCCATGGTGGTGTCCACGAGAACGCATGCCAGCCTATGGATATCAGCCTAGCTTTTCCATTGCTCGCCAGACCGACCACCCCGCCCCAACCTGACCTGGGCGAGCGACGGTCGAAGTCAGGATCATCATTCGAAATTTCGAGAACGGGCGGCTCCCCCAGTGCGCTAGGCGATGAGCACATTCGACAGGCGTTGCGCAAGAACCACGGGCGGGAAGGGGGATGCAAGAATGGTGTGCATCAGGATCTATCTCGAGATCTGATCACTGGCATGACAAGGGGCGCGTCTCTCGGTTCCTCTCAGACCAAACTGCTGAATTGTAGCTCCGACCGCGGCCAGACGTCATTGTGGCCCCCTGCGAGCTGTGCTTCTGCTCGAGCCAGACACCCTTCCCTCACGTCGACACCTGGCGCACCGTCACGGGATTCCTCGCAGGCACCAGACTGTCGGCCGGCCATCGCAGCAGCAGCAGCAGCAACAGCAGCTACCCGTTCGCCGCAACAGGATGGGGTTGACGGTGGCACGCCCCCCCGAATCCCTGCAGGTGCGTCAATGCTTTGTATGCATCTTGGCACTCTTTTCGCTCCCCACCCCGCCCATCAGCCCGGAGCGCTACGCTAGAGGATACCCCGGGGCGGACGAGACGACGGTCGGCATGTTAGGAAAGGGACCTCGAATTCAGGGCTGAGAATGGAAACCTGGCTGCGTGATCCAACACTTGTTCGTCAGTACGTAGGCTGAGTAGGGGGATCGTCAGTAGGGGAGAACATGATGGACAGGAAGCAGCAGATCGACAGTGAACGGCGAGGAGGCCGACCGTCCGGACATCGCGAGCTCGTGCAACACGAGGACGACAGGCTCGGCGGGGACAAGGCCAATCGTTCGAGGGAAATGCACCGAGCGTGTCCAGGACTCATCACCACGTCCACGCGTCATGTCGAGAGGATCCACGAGTCCTCTTGGGTATTGTTTCCCTCTTTCGACACCGAGATGCTCTCGCGAGTCAAAGGAGGGCAGGCGACGATGGTCTGATAGTCTGCTAGCCGGGACGGCTTACCAATAAGGACAGGACAGAGGCGACCGAGGCCAAACTCGCCGCCCTGCAGGTGGTCCAGACGGTGGAAAGGCCCTCGGCGCGGCAACGGTGGTCGCTCCGACGTGATGCATCAGATTCAGGACCGTCGACATGTTTACACCAAGACCGACGACTTGGGCAACACGCAGTGTCGATCCTCAGGATGCGGTCGTGACCAGCAGGAGAGGTGCTCGGGGCGAACGGGGTGTGTGGAGAGATGGGGACACGGCAGCAGAAGTACGTACCTCCCAGGCCACCGCTCGATGAGAGGGAGACAGGCAGAAGAAGAGTCACCTCACCGGCAACAGTCTGATGATGCCACGGTGCAGGGCGTGAGGTGCCATGTATGAGCGTGTGCCTGCAGGCCGGTGTGGGGAGGAGGGCCGGCCGTGATCGAGGCAAGGCGGAGGAGCTCGGCGACGAGAGCTTGACGAGACAGGAGACGGAATGATGACTCCCATCGTCCCAGCGCTCCATCTCTTTCCCCCATCCTCAACCCTCCCTCTCTCTCTGGCATTGCCGTCTCGCAGGACCGCCCCGGGCGCTGCCCTATGAGAGGGGACGGTGGGACTCGGGGCGTGCAGAAAGACTGCATTCCAGCCCGATGCGCCCTCGACGATTGGCTCACCCCGGGTCCCTTCGTGACGAGATATGTGCTGGCTCTGCCTGTCCTGCCTGTCCTGCCTGCCAGAGCGCCGCCGGCTGCCTGGGCTGCCTGGGATGGATTCTTGTCGTTCACCAGTGAGGGTGGTGGAAGAACGGAGGGGGCCATTTAGGCCAGCCGCTCCCCCCTTGGATGTCATGTCGGTCTCAGGTTCAGCTTTTTCTCACCCACACGAGAAAAAATAAAGGCACGATATCGTCATCCACCTGCTTCTCGGGTGACCTTGTTTCGTTCGTTTCGTTCGTTCGAAGGAAGAGAGAAAAAAAAAAGGCGCGCAATCTTTTCCAGGTCACACCCACCCACTTCAATTTCTTCCCCGGTCTCTTCCTGGCTGTCGTGCCCTGTCTTGTCTGTCTGTCAAGTCAGCCACCCCGACCCGACCCCGGTCCGCGTGGATTGATACCCAAAGGCCAAGATCTACGAGGTCGGGCATTAAAGCGAAACGAAACGCGGGAGACGGGGGGTGAGAGAGCCAAGCCAGGCGACCGCTCGACGAAAAGGGAAGCGAGACAGACCTCCCACGCTCCGTCATCGACCCAGCGTGCCGTACCGACTGTCCCGATTAACCCTGGCGCGCCGCCGCCTGGACTGTGCATCCATCGAGAGACTGCAACGCAACGGCGGAAGTGGTCATTCCACCTGGCCAGCCTCGATCGAGCGTACCACCCCATCAAACCAAATCGCCGCCCGTCTCGTGGAATAGGTCGAAGGAGCTGAAGCAAGGCGGCTCGTCGTGATCCAGGGCGCAGCATCGGCACCAGCAGTACCACCACCATCGCGACAATCCCATCTTGTCCCAACCCCCCCCTTCTCCTTCTGACGATTTTGTCTTCGTCACCCTCGCACGCCCACACCGACACCCAACAAGCTAGAAGGTGGGACCTGCACAGAAGCCCCTTCAAGTCAAGCTTCTCCACGACGGGGCGTCCGATTCCACGGGTTGGTCGCGGGCGGGAAGAAACGAAACAGCTCTCGCTCTCTGCCTAGCGAGCCAGCCAGCGCCAGCCAGCCAGCCAGCCAGCCAGCCAGGGACGGGACCCATCCCAGGCAAAAGAGAAGGGCAAGGTTCTCCACAGTTGGGCCTGCGTGCTTCTGTCCGTCAACCCGGAGCGCTCAGACTCGGACTCTGATTGATGTGCACCGGGGCGGTCCGTAGGCGCAAGCACCGCTGAGCAGCCCGTCCGAGGGCAAGATCCCGGTCCAGGAACGAAGAGGGCCCTCCTTGGGCTTTCCTGTCGATACACCCCTTCCCCCCCAAAAGACGAAGAGAGCGACGCAACGAGAGAGAGAGAGAGAGAGAGAGAGAGAGAGAGAGAGAGAGAGAGAGAGAGAAAGAGAAAGAGAGGGTCGACGACAAGACAGAGACACCACGAGAGGACGACGCGCGCTGGAGACTGCTCGACGCCTCGTCTGCCATCCCGGGACCGACCTACGTACCCTGTCCCGGGCCCCAGGACAGCCTTTCCGCCTGTCTGCCCTGCCTGTCCGCCTACCCTTCCTTTCCTTCCTTGACCGGCCGGTAGCTACTGCCTGCATTCTGCCTCTGCCTGCCTACCTACCTTACTCACAACACGTTGGCTACGGGTCTCACACGCCCCCCTCCCCCCTCCTTCCTCGGTGGCTTTCTGCACACACACCCCCTACACCCCTACCTTCCCTAATCTGGCCTGCGGCTGCCGCTGATTATTGAGGACTCTCTCTGGCTGCTGCCCCGAGGACTCTTCAGTGGTCACGACAGAGACCATCAGTGGCTGCTGGGCCACCAGCGTGACACAGCCTGCGAGGAGATACACGTCGCTGCTACGGGATACAGCACAGAGCACACAGCACACGGGTAACAGGAAACCGGCGCCGCCAGCAGAGCACCGCCCGGCAACCACTAGTTGCTTCCGTCTGCTTCTGCTCCTCTCTTTGCTCTCTTTGCTCCTGCTCCTGCTCCTGCTCCTGCTTTTGCTGCCATCTCTCTGTCCCCATTCCCTTCCTCCCTTGCGCCTTCCTGCGCCTTCTCCCGTGCCTGTCCCAAACCAGTCACCGGTGTATACAGCCACCCCCTTCCCATCCTCGTCGCTGTCTCTCTTGCTTCACTTCACGCCCGCCCGTTGTTGGCCCAATTCCCCACGATTGGAACCCGTGGCTCTGTGGTCCTCCACTGCGCACACACCCACCCCTTCTTCTCCCCCCCGTACACACCTACGCCTCCCTGCTGTACTTTGTCTCGTCTGCCGCAAGACACACACCCACCCACCCACCACAGCAGACACACGCACACACTCACACACACTCATACTCACCCACACGCCCATAACGCCTGGAAAATTGCCCCGGACACTGCCTGGCTTTCTGCGTCCGCGACTTCCTTCCTTTTTCTCCCTCCTCCTGGATTCCTCTCTTCAACCTGTCAACAACAACGACACCATCACCACCGGCGCCATCGTCATCTGATCGGCCATCATCAGCAGCACGACCCAACCACGCCCCAGTTAGGCTCTGAAGAAGAGCAGATCCTAGCGGCTGGACAGCTGACAGGGACGCCCCTGGCGACCGGCACGAGCCACCTCGCCTTACCTCACCTTATTCCCGCCCGCCCATCCTTGCTGGGCTGCCAGACACGACCAAGACGACCCCCCTCCTCTCACTGTCACTCCCCCATTCCTCGCCGCTGTTTTAGGCGCCCCCCCTCTATCCATTATTGCGGACACTCCTCCTCCCAGGTCCCAACGCCTATCCATCCCACGCCGGTGTCCGTCCTGTCGCATCCATCTTCCTAATCCCCACCTGCCGAGCCGACCTTTACTTTCTCTCACTCACACACAAAAAGTTCCCGGCTCCCACTTTACCACCGAGCCCAAGACCACGACCACCACTGTGCCGGCTCTACCAACAACAGAAATCGACGATACTGCGACCCTTCCTACGTGCCCCGCCTCTTTCAGAGGCTCTTTTGCCTCCCACCAGCATCCACAGGCGCCATTCCCCAGCGGCTGCTCCCGGGTTGCGACACAACGACACCACAGCTCGCCCACCATGAGCAACAGGTCGCCCGCCAAACCCCACCGCGTCTCGTACGTCGAGGAGGCCAACGACGAGACCGGCTCCGTCATCGAAGGCACCGAGCGATACGCCGTCTCCGAGGCTCCCAGCCCCAGCAAGGAGCGCTCCAACACGAGCAAGTCGCGCAAGCACCACCGACCCTCCATCCGTCCCGACTCCGGCTCGGGCTCTTCTTCACCACTCAACGGCCTGACCGACTCCGACTCGACCGTCCACGCCGTCGGCCCCTCCAAGAGGGACAAGGAGGCGAGGTTCAAGGCCAAGGAGAAGGAGCGTGCCAGAGAGAAGGAGAGGGCACGGGAGCGAGAGAGAGAGAGGAGAAAGGAACAGGAGCGCGAGGCCGAGCGAGCTGCCAGGAAAGCTAGCACCCGGCCACCAAACAAGCACTCCAAGACGGCCCCCGCTCCCATCTTGCACTCGCACTCGCAGTCGCAAGACGCCTACAGGCGGCCGTCCGGCGCCGGCAACGACGACTCGTCCTACTACGGCGTGAGCCCGGCCTCGCACCGTCCCCGCGCCATGACGGCCTCTCGCCCCAGCAGTTACTATGGCGTCGGCTCTCGACCACCCACGTCCAACACCCAATGGTGGTCTCAACACCCAGGCGGTGTTGCCGCCCCGCCGCCCTATCCCACGCCTTCCTACGGCTCGAGCCCCGGAGCTTACCCGCCTCCGCCGCCCACGAACCAGCGCGACTACTTCGGGGCCAGTGCCATGGACGGCCCCCAGCACCAGCACCTTGCGCAGCGCTTCCAGCGGCCTTCGTCGGCCACTGGTCACCGGCCAAGCATGCCGGCGGGGCAGCCCTTTGACCCGAACCCATCATACCCTTATGAGGAATACGAGCAGGAGAACGACATCAGCTTGGTCAGACGACCGTCGCTGAAGAAGCACCACGCCGAAGAGGACAGGAGACGCATGCCGCCTCCGCCTCGCCCCGTCACGACGGGCCCGAGGCGCGTTGCCATTCGAGGCCCGCCACCGCCGTCTGCACCCCCGGTGCAGCCGAGGCGGGCCATCGGGGCCATCGACTACGGCTTCGATGACGGCGACTTTGTCGGCGAGGAACTCATGTACCGGGACATCCCCTCGCGGTCTGTCAGCTACGGCTACGGCGAGGGAGGTGCCTCGCTCTCGCGGAGCCAGCGACGCGAGAGTGCGGCGCTCGAGGGCGGCATTCCCTACCGTATCGAGCCTGCCGCCAGCTCCGGCCGACGCCACTCCTACTACGGCAGCAGCGCCGGCAGCCTCGACTACGAGGACAAGGTCCGCGCCGCGGCTGCCTATCAGGAGGGCCCCACCCCCATGCCGCTGACGGCCGAGACGCTCCGCAAGGCCGGCAAGCGCAGCAGCGACAGGAGCAGCCGATCTACCCGCAGCAGCGACAGCCGTGACGAGAGCGACAACCGGCAGAGCAACACGACGCGCACGACGCGCTCGTCGGCCGGCCAGGGCGATGACGACTTCACCATCAAAGTGACAGGGTCGGCGACGCTCAAGGTCGGCGGTGCTGAGATCCACTGCGAGGACGGTGGCGAGATCAACATCACGCAGCAGGGCGGCGGCGTCGGCTCGCGCGGCGGCGGCGGGAGTGATCGCGCGAGCACCATCTACAGCGAAGACCAGCGGCGGAACCGGCTCGAGCGGCTGCCCATCCGGGCTCGGTCGTCGAGCCAGGCGCCGTCTTCGATATATGGGCGCAGCCCGTCGTACGACACGTACGGCCGGCCGCCGTTCTTCTGAGACACGATGATGAGGATGACGAGGATGACGACGTAATGAAGCGGATGGATGGATGGAAGCGACGGCGTTTCCTATGTGCGGTTCATCTCATGGCTCGGCAGCGTTTGCTTTGATTTTCCCAGGACATTTCTTCGTTTTTACCCCCCCTTACCAGGTTGCCAGTTCTCTTTCTTTTCCCGCTATTCCTCACAAGTATGCAACGACGATGGCGGCTCAGAGCGGTCTGAGATCTAGGGAAAAGCTCTGCAAAAGCAAGGCACGGACATATTCCTCGGAAAACGAGCCGCTTTCTGGTCACTTAGTTTCTTTTTTCTCAGGAATCTCTTTTATCTTTGTCTCGATAGTAGGACGATGTATACCCCCTTGGGCAGTTCCTGTACGGTTTGGGGGCGGCAGGCTTCTCGGTGGGACTGGTCTCGCCTATGAGAAGGAGCTGGCCCCTTCCCGACACTGTTTGTAACTCCCCCTTTTTCTTCTCATCATCCCACTGGACTTCGGCCTCGGTCGATGGACTTGCTTCTACGCCGGCTCGGCGGCGAACCGGAACAAAATCTGGGCTGGATTCGCCTGGAGGCATGGCGTGAGACGCGGACATGTGGGATATGGGACGTGGGATATTATTTCTTTCTTCTACGGATAGACAACTTCATGTATGGACGGGCCGTGGGGTTCGCGCCCCGACGGCCCAGCGACGGACAGGTTTATTTTCAATGGGCAGCAGTTCTTCCTGGGTCTGGGGTCTCTGGCTGCACATAGAGTGTACGGCCGGATGTGCCCTGCCCGGGAGAGGAACGGCTATACTAGGATGGAGGGAGGACTCGGCATGGCCTTTCTGGTGCACTGCGAGCGAAGACTGCGATGGATGAGAGATACCCCATGAGGGCTGACCGGACCGAATGAGAGAGATTTGAACCATTTACTGAGACGCCTGTGATAGTCGTTGTGCTTGTATCCCTTTCGGAGGTCCGTACGTCATGCCATAGTTGTGAAGGTTGCTGGCAGAGTGTTGGCGTGGTGTCGCAGATGTGAAACTGACAGGCAGGTGTCCGTCGCGGGACGGAACGGTCCAGCGGCCGTTCCAGGTCGTTCGCGTTGATTGGACCAGTTTTTGGGTGCGAGGTTGCGATAAGATAAAACCAGGATATTCGTTGCTGGGAGACGTGGGTCTGTTTACTTTCGACGTCATTGGGCGGATCGCCGCAGCACCAACCTCCCCTCCCCTGCACCCAGCCAAGTCAGCCCAGCCAGCCCAGCCACGGGGATTTCTGGTTCCTTTAGCAACGCGGTTCCTTCAGTGACACGACAGACTGCCTGCTCAGCCTGATTGCCTGACTCCTCCATCCGCATCTGCCAGACTTACGGCCTCCTGCCTGCTGCACCCAACTTGACCGACCCAACCAACGCTATCTGCCTCTTCCGTCAAAATCACCAGACGTGAGGCACGTCAATTTCCAGCCTACAACACACCACGATCACCAATCCGTCATCCTCCACATACCAGTCGTTCATCGGCACCTCTCACCCCCCATCGCTGGTCCCCAGCGCCAGCACACGCAACCCGCCCTACCTCAGACATTCACATTCCTTTCAGTCGAAGCAAAGGAAAACGAACCGCCGTCATGGCACCTGCCCTCACCACCCTCGTGGCCATGCTCCGCCGCGCCGACGACGACGACAAGAAGGGCTCTGACGAAGAGAAGACGGACCCGCACCAGGGCGTCGTCGACGTCCACGACATCAACAACACGGCCATTTTCGTCGTGTTCGGCATCATCGGCGCCGTCATCGTGTGCACGGGCATCTGGTTCTTCTTCTGGGCCAAGAACGGCGGCTTCTACTTCAAGGAGAACGACTGGGACGACTACAAGACGACGGTGCTCCGCCGGCGCGGGCCCAACGGCACGCTCCTGACGGGCGCCACGCCCTCGACCAACCTCGGCGGCGGCTCCGTGTACAAGGACTTTGACGGGCAGCACGACGACGACGACGCGACGACGGCCCTCTCGGGCATCACGGCCGGGGCCTCGGACATTGCGGCGCGCGAGCGGCGGGAGAAGAAGCGGCGGTCCAAGACGAAGGAGCGCGAGCGCCGCCGCCGCGAGAAGGAGCACCGGCACGACGAGCGCGAGCCCGCCGAGAAGACCGAGTTCGTGCCCACCACCCCCGGCGCCGCCCCGCTCGAGGAGGACGCCGAGCGCGCCGCCAAGAAGCACCTGCGCAGCTACCGCCACGAGCGGCCCGCGCGCGTCGGCGGCCTCAACGCCGCCTCCGAGGCCTCCGAGTGGGACGGCAGCACCAACCCCGCCGACTCGACCGTCTCCTCCACCCTGCTGTCCAACACGACGCCCCCGCCCGCGAGCCGCAAGAAGGCCGGCGGCATCCGCAAGGTGTACAGCGCGGCCGACCGCACGGCCGACCGCGAGCAGGAGCGCATCCGGGCCGAGGCGCGGCGGCTCGCGGAGCGGGGCCGCGCCGCCGGCTCCGCGACGTCGTCCGCCCGCCGCGACTTCAGCTACCAGCGCGCCGACAGCAACGTCTCCGAGAGCGACGTCGGGCTGCAGAGGGGGAGCCGCGTCGGGCTCATCCGCGAGGAGAGCGAGAGCGACGTCGGCACCCGGAGCTACAGGCACGGCATCCCCGTGCCGAACAGCCCGAGCGCCGTGGGCAGCGACTACGCCGAGGAGAAGCGCAGGAACAGGCGGCAGGCCGGGTACCGCCGCGAGAGATGAGGCCGGGAGTCTGGATAGCGGCCTAACGTGGCGGCGAGGTGTCGCGGCGTGGGAATTGGTTTGGCCGGGATCGATGTCTTTGGCGTTGGGGTTTGCTTGGGTTGCGACGCGCGGGATGAGCCTCACATGAGATGCGAGCATGCACTGTCACACGTATGTAGAATAAATGAACACGAATCATGGAGACCCTGCTATCTCTGACGTGATGTCATGTTGACTTAAAACGAAACCGTGGTCACAGCCGGTCAATAGTCATGTCTCTTCATGACCTCGTCTGCTAGCACCGACCGAGGCGACGAGTAACTCATGAGCAGACGGCCTTTTCTAGCGTTAACCTGTTCTTCCGCTCGCAACATAAGAGCGGTATTCCTCCACACGATCTGGACTCGCCAGTCTCCCATAAAATCGAAAATATCTTCTTTTCTACATTTCCATTCTCACCTCCGATGCGCACGACCAAGCTTCAGATAGCCAGCCTCTGACAGGTGTGGCTGACATGGACCTGACGGAATCCCCCTTTTAAAACGAAGACCCATGCCCTCGATCCATCACTCATGAGGAGTCACATCACGACTCTTATCGGCAACCGCGATCTGCAACTTCGAGCGAACATATCCAGGATATCATCACCGGCAAGACTAGTCCCTACCTGCGGCCACTTGCCCCGACTTATGCAGAACATGCCACCTAGCACGGTAGACACTGCCATGATCTCGCACGCATCACGACCGCCTTCCGTAGGTCCAGTCACGAACGAGCAGCAGCCAAGCACAATTAACGACAAGTCTTGAACCTCATCTACTAATGGTACACTGGTCATAGCCAGCAAGCCACGACGAAGCACCAGGCCCCGACACCTGTCCCCGTTCCGCCCCGCGCCTAGTCGACCGTCCGCCTCCGGAACAGGACCTCGGCGTTCGGATCAGGCATCTTGCTCATGACCATCATAATGCCCCGCGGCCGGCCCTCGCCGTCCTTCAGCCGGATCTCGTACTTGAGCAGGAAGTACGCCAGCACCATCTTGATCTCGTTGCCCGCGAAGAACCGCCCCGGGCACGCGTGCCGCCCGGCGCCAAAGTTGACGTTCGTGTCCCCGATGCTCGAGAACTGCCACCGGTGCCCGTCCTCCTCGGACGCCTGCCGCATCTTGTAGAAGCGCAGCGCGTCGAAGACCTCCGGATCTGCGAAGAAGCGCTCGTCGTGTGAGATGCCGGCCTGTGGCGTGAGCAGCTTGGTGCCCGGCGGCAGGCGGGTGCCGTCCGAGAGGGTGATTGGCTTGAGGACCTTGCGGATGAAGCCGGCTGGGGATTGTTAGCAAGGCACGTCCGATGAGCGCCATCTTCTGTCAGGTGGGCTTACTGATGTTGCCCGCCAGGCGTTGCGTCTCCTTCATGAAGCTGTCGAGCTTCTTCAGCTTGGCCATGCTCTCCTTGCGCGCCCATCCCTCCTCGACCTCCAAGATTTGGTGGGCCTCCTCGCGGAGCATCTCCTGCACCTCGGGGTGCGCCGCCAGGTCATAGATGCAGTCCGTCACGAGGTTGTTCGTCGTGTGGATGGACGCCGCGGCCAGGATCAGCTGCAGGTGCGCCTGTGCCTCGTAGTCCGTCTTCTCCTCCTCGGGCAGAGCCTCCACCAGCCACTGGATCAGGTCGTCGGGCGTCTCCTCCGCCGAGTGCATTTCCATGTTGCGCAGGCGCTCCTCGATCACGGGCGTGAGCATCTTCTTGGCGATGTCTATGTCCTTTCGGATCTGCCTCAGCTCCGACACGAGGTACTGCGCCGCGGGGCGCGACCACTCGGGGAAGAACTGCAGCTTGACGACGGCGGTGAAGACGTGAATGGCGAAGTTGATGCTCGTGTCCATCCACTGCTCCTGGCGATTGATGTTGGGGCCGACAAAGGCGCGGCCGCTGATGCGCGAGATGGCGCGCAGCGCAAAGGGCTGGAACTTGACGGGCGTCCAGTCTGGTTCCGTCAGCTTCCAAACAGGGGCGGAGGGGTCATCGCGACCTACCCTTGCACTCGGGGAACTCGGTCGCCACGATCGACTCGAGCTCGCCTTTCAGCTGGGGCACGAGTCGTGCGAGGTTCTGCGACAGGCGGACGCGGATGAGGGTCGACAGCATTTCTGCGTTGTGTCCCAGACCGAACTTGGTGTACTTGCTCATGAGAGCCTGCAGGATGAGCCTCGGGCCATCATGAAGCCGGGTCGGGAAATGCTCACCTCGCTCACAGCCTCCTGCGCGCTGAGGACATCTTCCGGCAGGCCTTTCAGCTCGGGGAGATACCTCGCGGGGATCAGCACCTGGACGCCCTCGGTGGCTCTGATCTGATAGATGGTGTCGCGGAACTGGAAGGTCAGAGACGCGCGGGAAGCAGTCGGTGTTGGTCGAGCCTACCTTGTTGTAGCTGTCGAGGATGAGCCCCTCTGCCGCGAAGATCCATTTCGTCTTGGCTGCCTTGTAGAAGGGAACGTCAATCTGCTTTTGCTTCTTCGATTGGAACATCCAGGCCGCGAACAGGACGACGCAAAGGCCGAGGTAGTAGCTGAGGTTCTTGCTGCCAGGCACCACCTGGGGCAGCTGTAGATCTAATGGTGCTGCTGGTGACGCCATCTCGGATGAGTCGTTCATGTTCTGTGTGAGAGGGAGAGCGCGATCTGCGTCGAGGCCGACGTGGGTTATGAGAAACCGACGAGGATGGTGGGTGGCGGAGGACGTCCGAGGGGAACCGAGTGAGGACGCTTCGAGCACGTCTTCAGACCATGGGCCATTAGTCTATGGATTACCAGTAGCAGAGTACGTCGAGGTGTTTGGTGCTGGTCGAACAGTGGGACGGGGTCGAATCTATCGCCGCGCTTCACGATCTGTAGGAAGAGGTTCGTCGGGGTGGCAGTGCAATGGCAGAGGCGTCCACCGGGAATCAGACGCGAAAGGGAAACAAAAGGAAACAAGTCAAGCCGACGAGAAAAGCTTGGAAGACCGGTCCCTAGATGAAGGACGAGAAGAGAAGAGCTCGAGACACAGCCGCCAGCGCGGCAGAACTCTTGAAGCCTGGGGAGGGCGGTCCATCGGAAACAACGACAGCGGCGTGAAAGAGGCGTCCATCCCGAAAGGGCAGAGGCTGTCCCGGGCCAGGGTGTCCAGGAACGGAAGCACAGGCCGAGGGGGACGTGACCTGGGGATCTGCCTCTTGCTGCTCAGGCTGTCTCTGTCGCGAGGGCCGTTCTGGGTCTGAAACACAGACGATCGCCAGGAGGCCGGCGGCTGTCCGGGAGGGTTGCGTCCGTGTCACGGTCGTGGCTGGTGCTGGGTCAACACCTGTTGAATGGCAGCCATTGGTGTCTCGATTGCAATGGCGTTGGGCGATGGATTGGTTCCGGCGAGATGACAGAGGACCAGGTCTTGACCTTGTGGCAAGGCAGAGGGTTGTTCGTGATGGAGGATGCCTTCCTGCCTACATCTACCCATGGTACCTTACCAGGTAGAGTACCTAGGTACCGAGACGGGACCATTATGTCAGCCGATCTGAAGCCTGCACCGTTCCAGACCCAGCCACCACAGTCCCCGTCGACAGGCGCCACAGCGCTTACCTAATGCAAGAGCCCCCCCTGGCCGAGACACGCCCGAGTTCCATGTCCCGGGCGCGGGATGGAGTCCCCTGGACAAGACAGCGTTGCATGTCCAACTCGAGCTGCTTCTCCGTCATGTTCGGTTTCGCGGTTCCTTTCGTGGTTCCATCGCCTCCACACTCGTCCCATCTCGCATCTCCCCTCTCCCACTCAACCGCCCCGAGATCCGCTTCACGCCTTCTCGAAGCCACCTGGCTTGCTACCTCGCCCTTGTCTTCCCAGGGGCCCTGACCAGATCGACCGACGTCCGCAGCCCCTATCCCGTCACCAACCACGATCTTCACGAGCTTCTGCCTCTGCTCGTCGTCTCAACCCCCCTGCCAAACATACCGCACGCCCCTCCACCCCCGAGACCAAACGCATGGCACGCCAAGCTGGCACAGGAGATCCCCCTTCCCCAGACGGCAGGATTAGCCGTCGCCGCCGCCGGGGATCTCAGGTGTCCAAAGTCAAAGATGCTTGTGCCGCTCTCGGACCGCATCCGCGGGCCTTCTTCACAGCATCTGCCTTGAGTTCGCATGGCCGTCTCGTTCTGGGAAGCAGATCGGGATCTCAGCGCTGGGACAGGTTTGCCGCGGATGGGGCGCCATCATCTACCTCCCGTGAGGCAGTGAGCAAGCCCGGATACACGGTCGGCGCCCAAGTTACATCGTTGCTGTCCCCGTTTGATCGCCAAAAAGAAAACTTCCATGCCTTCTTATGCTGCCGACGAACCACTGCCGTTCCACCTTTTATCTCGACGCCTTTCCCCCACTCAAGCCTCGCATGCCCCGTCTTACACTCCATTCCCCAAACCTCAACTCAAAACGACAACAAATTCCATTCAGCGCACCTGACTCACCCATCCCATCCCGCACATGCCCGCCTCACGGCTCGTCGGAACAAGCTTTCCGATCTTGTGCAGAGTGCCGGCTCGGAGCTCAGCACAGCACAAGCGGCCCCCGCGCGGGCCGGCGGAATGCCAAGAATAGAACCGCCACGCGCTCTTCACAGGCCGCTAACCGATCACCCTTACTCACGATGGGATGAATATCGCCTCTTCGGCTGTCGCAGCCGGACACAGCCTCTCAAACATGGAAACAAACTGAAATAAACGGGACACCCTCCAGAAACGAACGGGCGAGACGGCACCGTTGCGGCAAAGTTGTCGACGTGCCGCCTGCTTTCTGATTGGCGATGGCCCAACTCGTGCACGCAGGTTTAAAACTAGGGCACGTTGCCGGCCAGCTCCATGACCAAGTCGTGTACGGAAGCGTTCTAATTGTCGGGCTTGAATGACCCTTACCGAAGACTCGTGAGACTGTGCGTCGCTTGACGCCAGAACGACATATGCACGGCCGTGTGGGCCTGCCTTTCGAGATCTTCAGGACAGGATTCCCAACACCGAAGACAACCAACACTGAATTCGTGAGGACGGAAAGACGTTGCTACGGATATACCGGCGTATATGTAGCAATAGACCTACTGGTTGAAGGAGTTTGAGACCGTTTGTCCAGTCGCAGTCCTGAACAAAATGAGTTTCATCACGAGATCACAGAGCTCAGCAAGATTTCATATCGAACAAAAGTGGACAACTGGATGCCACAGAGAAATGACAGAGCTGGCCCTGCTCTTCTGAAATACCAAAATCTACCAGACATCTAGATATATTTTCTATTACAAATGAAAATGATGCATAAATGAGAGATTTCCTTATTCCTTTTCTTTCCTCTTTTCCTCTGATACGTGCAAAGTTTGTGTGAACAACAATACCCCGGCGGTGGCGACAACTGCCTCACGTCCCGAGGCTTTGCGCCTCGCACATCTTCTTGTAGAGCTCAGACTTGGCAAGAAGCTGCTCATGCGTGCCCTGATCCACAATGCGACCGCCATGGAAGACGCAGATCACATCAGCGTGCCTGATCGTAGACAGCCTGTGGGCCACCGCAATCGTGATTCGTTCTCCTGACGCGGCGGCCTTGTTGAGGGCTTCCTGCACCACGCGCTCAGACTGCGTGTCGAGGGCGCTCGTGGCTTCGTCGAGGAGCAGGACCCGGGGGTTGCGGATCAAGGCTCGGGCAATGGCGATACGCTGACGTTGGCCGCCGGAAAGCTGCGTGCCGTTGGCGCCGCATTGCGTGTCCAGACCCTCGGGCAGGGAGCTGATGAAGTCCCAAGCGTTAGCCGAACGGCAGGCATCGATGATATCTGCCTCGGTCGTGGCGGCGGCCTTCTCCTCAGGGACACCCAAAGATATGTTGTTCCGGATGGTTCCGGGGTAGAGAATCGGCTCTTGTTGCACGAGTGCAATGTCTTTGCGGAAGAGCCAGGGATTCATCTTGTCGACGGGTGTGCCGTCAATCTTTAGATGGCCCGCGACTGGGTCGTAGAATCTCTCGAGCATGGCAATCATTGTGCTTTTGCCACATCCAGAGGCTCCAACAAACGCCGCGAACTGGCCTTGCCGGATCTGTAGGACTCTGTTAGACATTGTACATCCAAACAACATGAAACTATGGATGGGCTTACCGAAAGGTTGATGCCCCGCAGAACCTTGATCTGGGGCCTCAGGGGGTAGGAGAATTGGACTTGGTCTATCTCGAGCGACCCGTACCCTGCAGGGCCACAGCCGCTGTTCTCCGGGGTCTCCCGGATCGAGGGCTCCAGTTGGGACAGCCAGAACATGTAGTTCGCTGCATTGACTGCCTTCGTCATGCCTGGAAATCGTTAGGGTCGAATTGTCATTTGGCCATGTCTGCGCATGACTTACTGCTTGAAAAGCCGAAGAGCACCGAGGCTTGTTGTCCGGAGAAGAACACAGCCAGAAAGGCGATGAAGAAATTGGTCATGCTGATGTCCCCGAACGAGACCAGTCGACAGCCATACCTGAGGATTCATAGTTTAGCGGTGACAGGGAAACGAGGGGGGCATGATCTAAACGCACCAGAAACCCAGAGCCATGAACCAGTACTCAACGCTTTGCGTGAAGGCGAACGGAATCATGATCAGCAGTATGGATTTGCGTGATTCGGCATTGGCGTGGTCCAGCTCGAGCGTGTACCTCTCCAAAACGGACTTTTCGATCGAAAGAGACGACACTGTACGGATGGCAGTGATTGCTTCGGACGCAATTGATGCGCTCGCTGAAAACCGCTTGGAGATCTTCATATCCATTGCCGAGTCCATCCTGATCCGGGCGTAGCCCGCAAGCAGCATAGGCGGGAGTCCTGCAAAGACAATCACCACGCCGAGTCTCCAGCTGTATACCAGAGCCAAGATGCTGCAGGACACTATGCTGATAATTGAAACGAGGATCAATGCGATGGTGAAGCCCATGAGCTCGAACACGGCCTGGGGATAGGAATCCGTACGGCTAGTGAGAGCACCGGTCGTGTTCTCAGGCCGATCAAAGAACTTGAGATCCTGCTTGAGTATGTCGACCACCAGTTGGCTTCGCAACCTGTGACTAAACGTCTATCATGAGTTAGCACCTCATGAAGCCAAAAGGCGCTGGAGAGAGACAAACCGTCGCCATGACATTCGAACACCAGCCAATAGCAAAATACACGATGAAAACGCCAATAGAAACGATAAGAAACATCAAGGCCAGGAAATTGCCCTTCTTGCGCATCTCCGAGCCCGTGTATTTGAAGACTTCGATGAACCGAGACATAA
The DNA here is from genome assembly GCA_002851755.1 of Verticillium zaregamsianum. Taxonomy (NCBI): domain Eukaryota; kingdom Fungi; phylum Ascomycota; class Sordariomycetes; order Glomerellales; family Plectosphaerellaceae; genus Verticillium; species Verticillium zaregamsianum. The sequence continues at coordinate 2,264,622 of NMXM01000011.1, read as the reverse complement.
GGATCGCCTGACTGGGATATGTGGCAGCTAGAGCAAGTGAGAGGTTAGCGCTAGTTACCGTCCAGAGAAAGGGTCTGTCTAATACGTACCTGCTCCGAAACAAGCTACTACGAGCACTAGGTAGTACCATTTGAGCTCAGGGACTGACCGGATGAGTCTATGCAGGGTCGTCAACAGGCCCACCGGTTTCCAGCTGTCATAGCTGTCTCTCGCAGTAAGGCTGTCCAAGCGGTCTCGAGTGTTGGTGGAGTATCTGGTCAGAGTGTTTGTAAGTGTGTTTGGCTCGTCGTCTTTCTCCGCAGTAGTCTCTGAGCTGGCACTCATGCCAGGCTCCTCTTCAGCGACGGTCAAATCCTGTGCCTCCACCAAACGAGCGTAAGCGCCATTCGCAGCCAACAGCGAGCTGTGCGTGCCCTGCTCGATGATGCGGCCCGTCTGCATGACGACGATATTGTCTGCATTGCGGATTGTGGCCAATTTATGGGCGATCGTGATCGTAGTCCGCCCCTTGGACACATTGTCAAGGGCCTGCTGGACAACGTGCTCAGCGTGAGGATCGAGTGCACTCGTGGCCTCATCCAGAAGAAGGATACGAGGCTGTGAGACGACGCTTCGAGCGATAGCAACCCTCTGCTTCTGGCCTCCTGAAAGGAGGCCGCCTCGCTCACCAATGACCGTATCGTAGCCCTGTGGAAGATTCGTAATGAAGTCGTGAGCAAACGCAACCGTTGCGGCCTCCTGCACACGGGCAAGTTTTGCGTCTCTGGACTCATGCTCCCAGGCAGTTCCGATAAGCCCATTGGCGATGTTGTCGAATACTGAGCCGCTGAAGAGAATGGGCTCCTGCTGAACGAGACGAACCTGCTTCCTCAGCCACTGAACGTTCAGCGTGTCGATGGGCCGTCCGTCTAGTTTGATCGATCCAGCCTCCGGGTCGTACCATCGCTCGAGCAGGCCGATGATAGTACTTTTACCAGAACCACTTGCGCCGACGAGAGCCGTGGTCTTGCCAGCGGGGAAGTGCAATGAATAGTCGTTGAGCACTTTCGTGTCAGGACGCATGGGGTAGCTGAAGGAGACGTTCTCGAACGCAATGCTGCCCGTGACTATAGAGGGCTGTTCTCCCACCGGATCGAGAGAGTCGATGCGCGACTTGCGGTCAATCAGCTTGAACAGCTCCCCAGCTGCAGTTGCCGCCCGGCTGAAATCGATGAAGTATGGTGTGATTGAAGTGAGACTAGTCGCGGCGACCATGATGGACATGAGCACACTGTGGAGTGTTAGCAAACGGCGATGGGTCGTGGAAGAATGCAGGGTAACAAACATGAAGACGTCGCCTGTCTCTTGAATCTTGCCCCTCGAGAGCATGGCTATCGCCTGCCAAAAGCACAACCCAATGCCGGCAAATACGATGCAGTACTCAGACGAGAACAGCAGTCCTAGGATCGGGCTCTTCTTCCGCCCTAATTTGGCAGATTCGGAGAGATATCCATCGAGGTCCTGGACGAGCCTGGATCGAAGTCCAAATGACTGGACGGTGCGGGCGCTGGCCAGAATGCTTTCGGCAAACGCACCGGCCTGCGCATTCCAGCCAAGAATCTTGATTTCAAGAGAAGCCTCGAGCCCAGAAGCGATAATCGTGACGATAATGATGGCCGGGGCAACGCAACCGGTGATCAATGTTAGCTTCCAGTTCGTGACGAAGGCCAGAACAAAAGCCGAAATGAATGCCGCCAAGCCTTGAAAGACCAGGCCGAGCTTCTCAGAAATTCCACCCTGCACGAGTTTCCCATTAGAGGTAGCTTGCATGGAGACCGAGCCCCCAACGCCCGAGTCGAAGTAAGCAATGTCCTGTCTTAAGCCGGCCTTGAGATACTCCCGACGAACGTTTCGGGTGATTCGGTAGGCGGCCAGAGTAAAGAGTGAGCTGTATCCGTATGAGACAACAAAGCGACTGACGCCGATGACGAAAAAGTAAAGTCTAGATGTTCTCAAGTCAGCACACGCTTCCAGAATGGAACTGATTCACTCAGTGTAAGACCTTACGCCAGTCTTGCAGCCTTGGTACGAAATTCTGCCGGCGTGGATTCTCCCATGGTGAAGTCGGTGATGATAGTGATGAATTGCCCGAAGACCAAGTTGACCATGGCCATTCCCACGCCTGATCCAAGGGCACATGCAGTAGCCCCGATCTGCATTAGGTGGTCGACTTTGTCGCCATAGCGAAATATCCTCTGAAAGATGGACCGATGTTAGCCATTGCACGCACATTCTCCGAATCAGGTCGCACCATATATCCAGCCACAACGCCGAGGTCTTTGGGCTCTTCCCCTTGCTGAAGCACAGCGGTCTTGCTTGGCTTTTCCGTGGTGACCCCCATGATCGATGTGCTGAGAGCGTGAGAAAGCCGCAAAACAGTGTAAGTAGAAAGCTGTATTAAACGAAGGCGAAGAATTAAATATGGTCAGGTGTAAAGTATTATTGAATGGTTCTGCGCACCTGAACAGTGGCAGCTTTGAGGAGCTTGAAAGAAATAAATCAACTGCCTACATCAAGCATTAAGAAGCCGAAGCATTCGCATGCGGTGCACTGCTACGAAGGCAAGTGTGCGTCGGACCCGTCTGGTACGCGGGGTTTCGGACGCAGAGCCCGCCGCCGAAACTCCGATAGCTCCCCACTGAATATCACAAGTGGTGAGGTCTTCATAGCAGTGGCGCGGCGTGGGTCAAGCACCGTCCGCCGTTCATGACAGTTCTTGGTGTCGGGCCGATCGCCCCTACCCCGAACCCCCCGCAGGAGCCCCACAGTCTGACTGCTGGTATAAGATGGCCATGTCCGTCTCCGTCCCCGAATCCCCGTCTTCTCAATTCTCCGTCGAAGTGCTGAAGCAAGCCATCCGTTCCTGCATATCTGCGGCGCGCATCTGCAATACCGTTCAACGTCGGATGGAGGAGGAATCCGCGGCGGGACCAAGCACTGCCCCGGCGGTCCCGGGGTCTGCGCCTAGTTCGCGCCACCAGCTATCCGTATGTTACCAAGCCCTAGACCTCCAGTTATACTTCGCGTCGCGAGAAGATCTCCGCAACGTTGCGGCTCTGGTGTGGATCACTGACAATGTTGAGATAGTGCGACCGCTGTCGTACAAGGAAGGTATGGGCTCAGTCTACCTCTCTCTTCGAAGCCAGAGTTGACAGGTTCCGCGCAGGTTGGTTGTAATCGCCAAACCCCATGTTCAAACTGTCGGCGGCTAGATCTTTCTTGCACCTACACTCTTGGATACAAAGCGAGGCCTAAAAGAGACCCCAAGCCTGCATCCATCAGCCCTACTCAAGTGTCAGTAAAGCAATGCCATCTGGGAGTCGTCAACCAGGACTGGACTTTTGACAGACTATCAGGGCAGAAAGAATCGACTACATTGCGGAGAGAGTTGACAGACTCTGCCTTTTTCTAGAGGATGCTGGCCAAACCTCTTCGCTTGGCGGGACAGCGAAAGCACACGCATCAGTCTCTCCGACGCCCAACGACCATGGTACCACTGCGAGCGAATCCTGGCAGGGCGGTCCACACGATGATTCGGAAACATCACCCTATCACGAAGAAGAGACACAGTACAAGGGAGACTCCTCGCTGGCTGCACATGCTGACTTCACCACACGCGTCCTAGAGACTGCACTCAGTGACAGCCTGCTGCACCCTCGGCCCCAGGAAGTCGACTCTATCATGGCAACAATTCGAAGCACTGCCAGGCCAACACCCTCCTCTAGTATCGATGTTCAAAGTACCAGCCATGGAACACGAGGTCAGAGAGGACCGCAGCCGTCCCTCCCACCGGTGCAACTGACACTTCAATGCCTGCGTCTTCTGAAAGGTCAGTGCGAGCACATGCATTCTCTTTCAAAGCTTTCGTATTGTCGCCCGAGACCAGATCAATGCTAACAGACGGACAGAGAATAAGCTCCTCAAATTCTTTTGGTTGATGGCATTCGAAAGCGTCGGCCAGGTGACTGATCATCTGCTTAATCTCTACTCCATCGAAGGACAGCCTTCCACGCCAGAGCTGATCATCACCTATGTCGGGTTGCACTCGCTGTTTTTTCAGTGCAGCATAATCGTCACGGATGCAGAAGTTGGGAGACAATACGCTTCCGAGGCCGGCGCCTGTCGCGACAACGTCGAAAGGATTCTCGCAAATTTGCCAATGCACTTACCAACCACGGTTGACTGCGTGTTGGCCTTGACTATGGCTGTGAGTCTCATTTCCTTACAACCATTGATTTACGGCCCCTTCGGGTAAGAGCTCACGTACTGATGGCCCACGCTGCAGACCGAATACTGCTTGGGACAGTGCAAACCGGTCACGGGCTGGACTTATGTCAGTACAGCTTCACGCATGAGCCAATCACTCGGATTGCATCGAGTAGCCTCTCGAGCAGATGTTGATTCCAATGCCGAGACTCGGCAGATGTCGAAGCTCTACTGGTCACTTTACATCTTGGAGAAGAGCCTCGCCCTGCAGCTAGGCCGGTCCTCAACACTGCGCGATCACGACATCACAGTATCACCCAAGAACGTCCGACTCGGGTTTCAAGGGGGGGGAACCCTCGGTATCTTGGCGCCGCAGTGGCTGCAACTAGCGCAGATCGAGGGTCGGGTGTACGACGAGCTATACAGCCCTCAGGCGCTCTGTCAAGAACCAGAAACAAGAAGATCCCGTGCCAGGAATCTGGCCAATGAAGTCCAACGGATCACAGAGAATTTGGATCCTCTTGATGTAGGCAACCATCTCGATATTCTGAACTTCTGACAGGCATGAACTACTGGCTGACCAAACTATGCAGGCGAACTTCCTGCGCGAAAGACGTTGCAACGTTGGCGACAGGATGGACGATGTGCTCATTCGGTGCGACCAGATATCACGACTTTCACTAATTTGCCTTATTTATCGTAGCATGTCTGTCGACAGCTCGACGTTCTGTGACGAGTGTATCTCGACAGCTCGGCAAGTACTCAAAGATCAGTCGGAAACGATGAACTTGATTGGCACCAACAACGTTTATCTGTTGGATGTCTGTATTCATTGGTATGTGTGCCCCTGAGCGGCCATTGGGGGTTCCCTTGCTGATGTCTCATCAGGGGCCTTTTGCCTTCCACATGCGTGCCGTTCTTCGTCGTTCTCTGCCACGCAATCTGGACGCTGGACGCAACAGACCTTCAACTCCTGGGTTCACTCGTTGATTCGATGGAAGCCGGCCAGGATCAACTGCCCACCAGCGCCTCCCACCTTCTGAAGACATTCAAGCCTCTCCATGCCGCTGCCGTGAGATACATCAGACTGAAGGTTGACACGGCCTCCGAGACCATGGCCGACTCGGTGTCTTTCGAGGCCATCTACGGAGAGATGGCCCCCGAGATGGCTTTCGAGATGACTTCCGATCTTTTCCCGATGCAGTGGCCGGCGCTCTCGACGTTGCCGTCGCTTGATCAGATGATTCCCTTCGCCGTCAGCGGTGGCCCTTCCGGGAGCACAGGATTTCAGAACCTTGACGGCTTTGATCCCTCCTCACAACATATGCAACCGGGGTTTCCCCCTGCCAGCAAGCCTTAGGACGTATGAAACTGTACATCGTCTGATCAAGGTCGCATGTCAGGGCAGGCAGCAGCCAACTGACTAAGGCTCAAGGGACCGGGGACATACCGGGCGGACTGCAATAGTGTTGAGATGTACCTTGACTGGAACAGTCCTGACCGTCCTGCGCCATCGCTCTTAGGTACCGCACTCTGTGACCTGACAGTCTGTGGCGTAGAGGGCAATGTTGTTCTGGGCTCATGATTTTAAACAGACCACAGAAAGACACTATATTTGGAGGTGTGAGACGGCTGTATGGTTGAGACGGGTCGCTGTATTTGTTTTTCCTGTGAAGTAGAGGCAACGTTGCACGATCGTTGCAACAGGCGTGCGAAGTTCCACATGGCACTTCTGCACCACGAGCAGGATATATACGATACAGTTAGGGCTGCCCAAAGCAAGGATGTGTCAGTATGTATGGGTAGTGTAAACCTGATCAATCTCAAAGGCTTACACCTTGTCTCCATCGACCAAGGTCAGATTCTAGGTTGAACAGAGATTTTACACAGGCCAGGTTAATTCTCAACCCCCTTATGACGTATGCTCGCCACAGGTCGCCTGAAATATAACCCGACTCCCCTCTCAACTCACGAATGAGGCGCTCCTATCGTGATCGAGCAATTCAGGCAATGCCATCCGTGAGATTTGGCGTTCGTCTCGTTCGGAGACGTGTGATGGCCGCAGTTGTGGGTATGAGCCAGAGTGGAAGTCACAGCCCCATAAGTCGGCTATCCGTTGGATGAGAGTTCCGTCAAACCGCTTTCCGCAACACCAGGAGACAAACGAAAGCTTCCTACCTCTTCATTTCCTCACAGCTCATGATATGACCGTTTCAACGTATACTCGGCAAGACCATTCGATTGCCTGGCCTCGATGAGTCTTGTCATTTCCCCATTCATGAATGTCAGTGCAACAGACCGCGACGGCCAGGAGGGTTCGGCTGGAATACTTCCGACCTTGTAGTGGCCGTTCTTCACAATCGAGCCATGGTGATGTTCCCCAATGTCTTGTGATCTCTCCTTCTCATTGCCTTGAAGGCTCTCCTTTCGACTCCCTCGCAATCCCTTTCTCCCAATGCACGCCGCCCAATGCCTGCCACAGTGCCCACTTCCCGCCACCCAGTGAATGAATAGCCAAAGAACTGCAAGGATGGAGAAATGCATCCATCGCGGCTCGCAACCCTGTTTCCTGCCCTCTGTGGTTTCTTGGCTCGACCTTGTTGTGTCCTGCCCTGTCGTTCCCTCCCAAGCCATGTGTCGCTGATTCGTGTACGCAGGTGCACCTTCCGAGGTGGAACCGCAGTTGTTCGCTCGTGGTTCATCGTGTTCGTGGTCCGTCCGCCCGTGGTAGGGTGGAAGTATAAGTATCCTCGTCCCCGTCGCTCGTCTTCGAAAACTTTCTCTTCTTCTCTTCTCTGTGTACTTGATGTTCTTTTCCTCCTTCGATCACGGCGGAGAAGCTGGCCACTGCGAGATCAAGGACTCGCAGTGGGTGCCACCCGACCCCGGGGTTGGCATGGTTTGGTAAGTAGCCACGGCACAATTTTTGATCTTTTGAACTGCCTGGGGGCCAATTCCTCCAGGCCGGCTCTTGGTTCACCTGGTATTACACTGCCTCCAGGTTGGGCTGCTCTTTTTATCTCGGCTCACCTGGTATTACACTACCTCCAGGCTGGGCCCCTCTTTTCATTGTCATTCGGCTTGCCCGGGTGGCGAAGAAGAGAGTTATGTGGTTGGTATTGAGCTGTCGATGGCGGTGCGGCGGGAGGAGTGCATGCAGACTTGGTTGTCGTCAGGTGTACAGGATTGGATGGTTGGTGTTGACCTTGCGATGGCGGTATGGCGACAGAGAGAGAAGGCGTGTTTTTCATCGGGTGTACAGTACTCTTGGAAGGTTGCCCTGTCGGTGGCGGTGTGGTGAACAGAGGGGATGGAGGCATGCTTGGCGTCGGTTGTAGAGAGTTCGCGTGGGAATTGACAGGGACACCCGTTCCATTCCATGGTCCATGGTGAGGAGTGCAATCAGGTTTTGTGCTGTCGGCGCGAGAAAAGCTTATCGGCTGGTCTGGCAGGTGAAAGCAGTACGCCTGAAATGGAGTTGGGAGCATGCGACGAGGGATGCTTGATGAGGGGTGCCTGGTCTCCAATATATACTCAGATCGTAATGGCTCATCAAACCCTTATTGACAGGATGACCCCGTATGATCAACGCCACCGAATACCTATGACTCTGCTGTGTGGGATCGTGGCGCCTGATGCTGGAGGGACCTCGACTCAAAACCTCGGGTGGCAGCTGGTAAACGCCTCTGGTCCACGGCACATCAAGGTGCATCCTTACGGAGCTGGGACCTCACCCGTCGAGATCAGAACCTCTCACGAATAAATTAAGTTGACACGTCAGAAACTTCATGCCTCTAAATGGCTCCCTAGGTCAAATTTTGCACGATTGCGGGGGGACATGAAGTTTGGTTAGCTCTCAAAGCAATGGACGAAGCCATCACTGTCCTCATCACCCTCGACTCGTGACCTTAGGTTGATTAGCCTTCCGCGCCGCACTCTGCCCCAACAGGCCAGCCCCTGAGAACAGACTGACGCCGACCGAGCGGCAAGTACCGTAGGGATGACTCCTTGAAGCACCCTGTGGTGCACAAGTGGGCGTCGCACCTGGACGGCGGCACGGATGGACATAGGGACTCACGCTCGCGGTTGGGTGGCCACCAGGACGGTCGAGCAGACCAGGGAGAATAAGCACACAAATCAAGAATACTCTGGACTCAACTCGCGTCGTGACAAATGGTATCTTCTAAGCTCAACCAAACCTATCGTTACAGCAGGCGTTACTCGTCCAGCCCTACATCCACAGAAGAAGAACACAATAGCCAGCATCGCCTACTATCCTGATATCCCGCTGCTTCATCAAACAGCAATCAGCGGCTCGGCCTCTCTCCTCTCAGCCGGCTGCTCATTTCCCTGCTGTCCCTCAGCGGGCCCATCCGCGGCAGGCGTCTCGTTCTGCGCACCTTGTCCATCTGCCGGAGCCTCAGCGCCCTCGGCAGCAGGCCCCTGTTCGCCGTTCGCGGCCTCGGCTGCCGCAGTAGCCGCAGCCTCGGCCTCCTCTCTGCGTCGACGCTCTGCCCGCTCCTGTTCCTCCAGGTGAGCAATGTGCCGCTCAGCCACGCCAGGCGCAATGCTAGCCAGGAAGAGCAGACCGGCCCTCTCGAGCCGGCGCGCTTGGTCCATGAGCCAGTTCGCGTTGTCGTGTCGCCGCTGAGCAACCAGTCGAACGGCAGCTTGCGCAGGATCAGGCCGGGCGTTGTTCTGTGGGGCAGCCGCCGCTGGGCGCGGACCGTCGGCACCTGGCGCAGGTGCTGCGTTGTTCTGAGCGTTGTTGTCATTGTTGTTATGAGCTAAAGGCAGCAAGTTGTCGAGATGCCGCCTGACGGGCCCAACGACCTGGTCGAAGTAGGCGTCAAAGAGACCCGTGTTGACAACGAAGATGCTGATGGCGATGGCGACGACCGTCACCCAGCGTGACCAGCTGGAGTTCGGGGAGGTGAACCACCAGATGAAGACACCGAGACGAACGACGAGCCAAAAGTGCGGTAGCATCTGAGCTAGGAAGGGCGCGATCCGGGGGTTATTGGGATGAGCGGGTAGGGCTGCGATGGGAACCTCATTCAACCCTTGAGGTGGTGCTTGCCAGTGTGGGTTATGTGGTTGCTGGTGGTTCTGCGGCTGCGGCTGAGCTGCCTGCTGCTGCGGAGCTTGGAAGGGTTGTGTTGTCGGCGGGATGGTGAAGGGGCCAGTAGGCCAAGGAGAGTGCTGCGGCGAACGACCCCGAGGCGCGAACCTGGCGAAAGACTCGGCTGGGTTAGGGGCCGCTAGACGCCCGCTGGGTGTATAGTACGTCTCGTTGCTGCTGTTGTTGATGAGGAGAGCACGAGGGCCTTGCGGTGACGACAGAATGTAAACCTCCGGCCCCGAAGAAGGGGTATGGCGTGGCACAGGAATTGTTTGTGTGGTAGCAGCGCGCCCTTCACTGACCGACCGCGTACCTGGATCGGGCGTCCCCCTTCGGCTGCGGCTTCTACTGGCAGCGCGGGAGCCCATTGTGGGATAGTATGGCGTGCCCGTACCAGTTTGAAGTCCAAATGGTAGACTGCCCGGCCCCGGAGACTCGCTGCGCTGCATAGCATTGGTCATGGCCTGCGTCGCCTGGCCGGCGTCCGCGCCCCGGAGAATGCCTTGGACGTCCGTGACTGACAAGGGCGTCCACGTCTCCGTGTTGGTCACACGATACGGCTGCCCATCGCCCAGAGTGCCTTCCCTGACGACAGTGCGCGTGTATGGTTGTCCACCGGGACTCCTGCCGCGCGCGACATCGCCATGGGCCGGACCGGCGGTTGGCGCCCCATTGTCGCCGATGCCGTGCATGCCCATGGCAGCTCTGGCAGATTGATTCTGATTGATCTGGTGGTTCGCCATGGCTCGGTTGACGGCCTCGCGCTGCAGGCCGCTGGACCACGCACTCATGCTTTGGTGTAGTTGCGAGTGCATCTGCTGAACCTGCTGCGGCGTGAAGTTTGGTGCAGTGGGTATCGCGAAGCCTGGATAGGGCTCTCGGGCGCCTGGCGTCCTCCTCGCTGCGTCAGGAGTGGGAGCTCCAAGGGGAGACTGCTGTCGAGGGTTCTGAGCCTGGGCTTGAGGCGCGAATGGGCGGGCTTCGCCGGGTGTTGGGACCCGACCGCGGAGGACCGACGGTGTCGGGGCAGGTGCGTCAGGGATGCCGCGGAGGACGAGATGGAAGGCTTGTAGGTTGTGATCGCGGATCTAGGAACGACCGTTAGCGTGGTTACAGCATTGAACGAGCTCCATGGGCATACCGTAGCCTCCCCAATGATCTGCCCCAAGGTGTCATCGTCGACCTGCAGGTGCCTTCCCCGGTAGATCAACCGTTGCTGGGTGTCGGCGGGCTTGGAGGGGACGGCATCGCGGATCTTCTCCTTCAACTGGCGAATCGTCGTCGCGACGGGAAGGTTCGGGAAGCTCAAGGGGCCGCCGGATGTGGCGGTCGTCGTGGGCGAGATGATGTTGAGGCTGACGGTGAGCTGGTCGTACGGGACGTCGGCGGTCTCTGGTGCTGAAGTGGGTGTCGGCGTGGGCGAAGTCGCCGCTGCGACCGGGACGGAGGGAGGCGAGCTTTCGGAAGCCATGGTTTGGAAGCTAGTGGGAGCTGTCTTTCGCGAGGCTGAACACGGAGATGGGGTGGGATAGAGGACGAAAGTTGAAGAGCTGACTCTGATGCCTTGCGGGCGGTGTCTCAGGGGTGTCGCTCTAGCGAAGGGTAGAGCAATGCTGGAAGCGCATGTCAAGCTGGAGGACAGCACGGCCAATAATCAATCTGGAGGGCCTGAATAGTTGAACGACTGTAATGACCGCAAGCACGTACAGCTTCTCGCGACGGGGCAAGAGGGGCGCTGTCGTTGTTGTTGATCTTGACGCTTCAGAGGTAGTCGACGTGTTCTTTCCTTGCTGGAGTCTCACCATAGTGGTTACCGGCCTGACACCTCCACGTCTGCCTCTTCGCAATACGGCAGGTGGCACTCGGACCCGAACATGCCGTTTGACAGCTGGCGCGAAAGAGCAGGATCCACTTGCCGCTTGTACACCGAGCGGCTCTCACCGAGCATGCTCCCGGCCCACACCGAGCTTACCTTAGCCGACCTTTGGCCCGTTGGAGGAAAAGCTCAGGGATCATAGTGACAGACCTGGAGTAGGTAGGGTAGGTCAGCTCGCAGCTCCTTGACATCATACCTCTCCGCCCTGCAGCGCCGTGTCTGCACGACACCACCACCGAAACCAACTTCAATCGATTGTTTTGAGACTTCTCCACGACTTTCATCCCCGGATGATCGCACCCCATTAACCAACTCACCTCCACCATGGCCTCTCTGTTCGGCCCGGTCCCTCTGCGGACCAGCGCCTTGAACAAGACCTTCGGCGGACCTTGCTCCTCCTGCATGACGACGACCCGCGCCCACTTCATTGCGCGACAGTACCCTCGAACCTCTTCGCCCTCCGTCCGGCTCTTCTCGCAGAAGTCCCAGCAGCGTCCCCGGTTCTCGTCTCGCCTCCGCGAGGCCCTCAAGGGCTCTAAGATAACATGGTACCAATTACCCATCGGAGTCGGCATCGGCTTCATGGGCCTGATGCAGTTCTACAAGACGTCGACGAGGGAAGCCGAGAAGCAGAGGGAGCTGGGAGAGATTGAAGGCGGTACTCCTAAGAAGAGGGAGCGCATCAGACCGGAAGGGCCCTGGCAGGTCCGCGTCATGTCCACCCTGCCGCTGAAGGCCATGTCGAGGCTCTGGGGCCGCTTCAACGAGATTGACATTCCGTACTACCTGCGCGTGCCTGGTTTCAAGCTGTACTCCTGGGTCTTTGGCGTCAAGTAAGTCTCCCGGAGCCATCATGTGATAGAGTGACAGTGCAGTTGTAGCTAACGCCAGCCAGTCTCGACGAAGTCTCGGAACCTGACCTTCACACGTATCCCAACCTCGCCTCTTTCTTCTACCGAACGCTCAAGCCTGGATCGCGCCCATTGGACCCCCACCCGAATGCCCTACTGTCTCCGTCCGACGGCCGCATCCTCCAGTTCGGCCAGATCGAGGGCGGCGACATCGAGCAGGTCAAGGGCATGACGTACAGCATCGACGCACTCCTGGGCAAGCGCACGCCGACGCCCAGCATCGCGAGCGACCTCTCCACCTCCGAGACCAAGACGCCTCTCCGCCAGATCACCGAAGCTGAAGACCTCGTCAAGACGGACGAAGAGTTCGCCCGCGTCAACGGCATCCCGTACACCCTCCCCGACCTCTTCTCCGGCGACCAGCCCAAGACGCCCAAGCTCGCGGCGCCGCGCGACGAGTCGGACCACCCCGCCTCCCCCGCGGCCGAGCGCGCGGTCCACGCCGACCTCGCCCTCGGCGACAAGCCGTGGTACGCGTACCTCGCGCCGGAGGAGAAGAAGACGGCCCTCTACTACGCCGTCATCTACCTCGCGCCGGGCGACTACCACCGCTTCCACTCGCCGGCCAACTGGGTGGTCGAGCGCCGGCGGCACTTCGCGGGCGAGCTGTTCTCCGTGTCGCCGTACCTGCAGCGCACGCTGCCGGGCCTCTTCACGCTCAACGAGCGCGTCGTGCTCCTCGGCCGCTGGCGCTGGGGCTTCTTCTCGTACATCCCCGTCGGTGCCACCAACGTCGGCTCCATCATGATCAACTTTGACCGCGAGCTGCGCACCAACAGCCTGACGACGGACACGGAGGCCGACCGCGCGGCCGAGGCGGCGGCCAAGAAGGGCGAGCCGTACCTCGGCTTCTCCGAGGCGACGTACGGCAGCGCGAGCGCCGTGCTCGGCGGCCAGGCGCTGCGCAGGGGCGAGGAGATGGGCGGCTTCAAGCTCGGCAGCACGGTTGTGCTCGTGTTCGAGGCGCCGGCGGAGAAGGGCACGGGCCGGGGCGACGAGGCCAAGGGGGGTTGGCGGTGGAACGTCGAGAAGGGGCAGACGCTGCGGATGGGGCAGGCGCTGGGGTACGTGGACGAGGAGTAGGGGAGCCGATGTTTCGAAACACGACTGTAAGTTCCTAGTGTACACAGATTTTCAACATTTCAATCACTGTGACGAAACCCATTCATAATGTGTCTGCCGCTAGACATGCCTGTAATTACCTGTGACTACCACCATGCACCGTGTACGCATTGTTGTAAGCAAGTCACGTTGATAACATTTCATACCGGGTGCGTTGTGTCTGGTGTCTTATTTTGTGTATTGAAGTCATGATGCGTCTACCATCTATCTTCTAAAAAGCAGGCTGAACTCCTCCCAATGCAATCCCCGGCCGTCTAGTTGAAGGACTTGAAGGTCTCCTCGAGGGGCTTGGAGTCCTTGGGGCCGGCCTCGCCGGTCTTGCCGCCGAAGACGAGCTGGGCGTTGAGCTTCCAGCTGGCGGGGACGCTCCACTCGGCGGCGACCTTCTCGTCGATGAGGGGGTTGTAGTGCTGGAGGTTGGCGCCGAGGCCCTCGGCCTCGAGGGCGGTCCAGACGGAGAACTGGAGCATGGCGTCGGACTGGTTGGCCCAGATGGGGAACTTGTCGGCGTAGGCGGCGAACTTCTGCTGCATGCCGTTGACGACGTCCTGGTCCTCGAAGAAGAGGACGGTGCCGGCGGCGCCGGAGAAGAGGTCCATCTTGCCCTTGGTGGCCTCCCAGGCGTCGGCGGGGACGATGGCCTTGAGGATGTCAGAGGTGATGGACCAGAGCTTGGTGTGGTGCTCGCCGTGGAGGACGACGACGCGGTTGGACTGGGAGTTGAAGGAGGAGGGGACGGCGCGCAGGGCGGTCTGGACAATGGTGTCGACCTCCTTGGTGGAGAGGGGGGTGTCCTTGCTCAGGGGGTAGTGGGAGCGGCGGTTCTCGATGTGAGAGAGGAAGGTGGCGGAGGAGAGAGACGAAGACATCTTGGCGGTGATTCTGGGGGTGAGGCTGAGGCGTGTGGTGGTGGTGAGGAGTGGCTTGATGGAGGTAGGTCTGAGGAGTCGTGAGGAGTGAGAGACGAGTGATCTGGTGATGATGCTGGCCATTGTAAGGGGTATAATGTTGTCGAAGGGCGGGGTGGCGGTCTCCTTATGTAGCTTCTGGCCGCCCGCCCCTCCGCCCCTCCGTCGACCGAGCAGCTGTACAGTACAGCGCAGCGAGGGCCGTTCCCGGTCCACCTGCGCCGGCGGGGCGTTTCGTCATGAGGGTCCCATCAAGGCGGTGGTAGTGCCTGTGTTAGACAATGCTTGGTGAGGTGATCGGAAGTGCCGCGCGCGGCTTTGACAATTGATGAGTGAGGGTTGGATAAGCATGTGGGCCAATGACGTTCGCGAATGGAGTGGGGCCCGGCGTTTTCTTGATGGATCCGTGACGGATGATTAATGCGCTTGGCGTGTCGCTTGGCCGGATTGGGGGCAGGAGGGTTCGAGAATGGGGAAGGCCCAGTGGAGATAGCCGAGAAATGGAAATCTCGTCCCCGCCGGTTGCGCCTGCTCGGTGTTCGGTGGCCGCCGCTGGAAACCGCCCCTCCACCCCTCCACTGCCCTGGGTGTCTCGATCGTAACTCCCCTGGGAATGATGGGCTCAGGGCTCTTGTGACAGATGACTTACTAAGACAACCTGCTACTCACGCAGTGGCCGAGAAGAAGATCACACCAGCCGCTTTCAACGCCGCTGAATCAGCAGCATGTCGTGACGGGCTACCTATGGAGTGGGGATAAACATGCGGTCAGCACTCAAACTCCGTACCGGAACACCTGCCATCTTGGCAGCGTCTGTCCAAGACAGCCTGAACGACATCCCTTCTTCTTCTGAGCAGAGCATGATATCCTCAGAGCGCTGACAATTATGGAATCTCAATTTCTCCGGACCACCTCGTACCAAGCAGCACTTACATCCTCGGCGCATGCAGCAAGCTTAGCAAGCACCGCAAGGCCGGCACAAATCCATCGTCAACCCGAAGCTCGTTGCTGTTCCCGAGTCAACAACCGCGCGGGTGGCTCCACTCTGCAACTCGCTCAGGTACGTACCGCCCGCGCGGGTGCCCTGATGCGCGCTGCCTTACCAACCAGCGCAGCGGCAGCCAGGGGTCATCACTCATCAGCGTGGTGGGGGCGGGGGCGGGGCTTCCTACCCACAACTTTTTTTCCTCCGCCCATCTCCATCGACAGCAGCATCACCACGACGAGCACTCCGATGTCAGATCAGACCTCCTATTGCCCAGGAATCCGGGCAGCTACTCATTGGAACCGCTACCAGACCTGCCTGCAGTCTCCTCGCTCCAGGCCAGATACTGGAATGGCAGCCAGATCGCCAAAATCCCCACCAGCAGTGACCCGAGCCCAAAACTGTCGCCCCAGTCCGCCTTGAAATACCCGTACAGCACCGTCACCACCATGATCAAGACGAGCACTTTGTGCACCGTCCACAGCACATATCTCTTATCCAGCCCTTCGTTCACCCTGATCCCCCACCCGACGCATGCTCCTTGCCCAGCCCCGGCGCCACCTCCCGCGCGTCTTACCAGCGGTCCCCTCAGCTTCTTCGGGAACGTCGTCAGCCAGAAGTTGTCAAAATGCCGCCCAGGCTTCATCAGATGGCCCAGCGGTATATCTGCGTACTCGACCTCGATGGGCACCGGGCTGTAGAGGTATCGCTGTCCCTGGACCTCCTCCTCTGGCGGGAGCTGCTTCGTCTTCAATCCGCTGGGACAGAGCCGCATCCGCACGGGGACCAAGCTGAACTGCAAGATATCAGCGACAAGAACTCCCAAAGACGTAGCACGCGAATTCTCTCAGCCTACCTGAACGAAGTCGCCCGTGGAGACCTGGTGCAAATGTCTCCCCCATGCCCTCTTCAGGGGCCCGAAAGCTGCTGCTAAGCGTGGGAACTCCGGAAGCCAGGCCACAAAGCGGTGCCATGGCTCGCTGAGCCACGACGGAAAGGGGATCGAAATATGCCATCCTGATTCCCTTCTCACAGCTTCGTACTCCTCACGGACACGCTTGAAGAGATATTCGTCGTTGGTCAGAGCGGCCACGCTGATCTGAGCCAGGACCATCAACTCTGATTTGACACAGAGGAGTAGATATTGAGGTACACGGGCCGTCTGTTGCAACCGAGTGGCAGTTCTGTCGGAGGGCTGATTAGGTGTCTGCCCTTGGGATGGAGGTTGTGCACCACCTGCGCCGTCGGATGGGCCGCCAGACGTCGAAGACGACCCAGCAACGGACCCGCCGAGATGTGCAGCCGGCGGCTGGGTTGGGCCACCGCCATCTCCCTTACGGCTGGATGAGCCGGCGGTGCCGGTCCGTGTTCTTATTGCAGCAGCGCTTTCCTCGAGTCTGTGCCGTAACCTTTCGATCCCTCCGTCACGAAGCTCCCGCACGTCCATCGAGAGAAGCTCACCGCAGCCCTATATCAGTCAGCACTTCTATGAGCGAATCACGTAACGGAATGCTCTACTCACGCAGGTGAAGAAGATCCTTTCGAAACCAGAATCCGGTGGGCTGCAGAACCTCATTAGACGCTGCCACAGAGAAGGTCCTGGCTGCTTCGAGAACTCTGTGCTAAAGGACCTGTCGCTCCTGAACACCGACATCTCCACGTCTTCAACTCCGGCTGGCCAGTCATCGTCTTTGGCTGGTTCCTGCTCTTCAAGCTGTAGATCCTCTTTCTTCCATTTTGACAAGAAATACCGGCTCGTTGCCAGCGCCGGGTGGTCTTGGTCGAAGGCTAGCTCTTGCACCTCGATGCAATTGGTCAATGTCGAGACAGCAAACCTACGTCGGGCTTCCCCTCGGAGTAGGGGTGCCAACGTGACTATGCCGTCGAGGGTATCAGGGTAAACATTGCCGCGTTTCCAAGAGGTAGACTCTGTGACGCGCTTGATCATCGCCTCTACCTCCTCCCAATCACTTTGATGAGCGTATACCGCCGCCAGTCGTGTCACGCTCTCTAAAGTGTCTGGATCTGAACCTCCAAGGACTCGGTCTCGTGCGTCGACAACGGTTGTCAGGATACTCTCGGCTTCCTCCCAACGCTCCAACTTGGCATACAACACGCCGAGCTCCGACATGCTCTCTAGCGTGTTGCGATGTTCTTTCCCTAGCACCCGTTGTCTCGCCTCGATGACTCCGTTGATCAATTCTTCTGCTTCATCCCACTGCTCCTGCTTCAGGAAGGTCGAAGCATGATCCGCTCTGATTGCCAGTGTATCAGGATGATCCTCTCCCAGAGTCTGTTTCCTCGCCTTCATGACGCTGACGCTCAAGTCTTGCGCTTTCCACCACCTGCCCTGCTTCACGAGCGTGCTGACAAGGCCTGCATTTGCTGCCAGCATTAAGGGCTCGTCTGCCCCGGACTTCTCAGAAATGCTGATAGACTGCCTGAAGTGGCTCTCCGCTCTCCGTAGAACACCATGCTTTAGTAGCAGCATCGCGAGGCGGATACGCCTTGTCTGTGTCTCCGAGTCTGGCTCGACAGACCTCTGATCTAAGAGGTCGATCAATTGCTCAATCATGTCGACTGTATCAGAGAGCCTCAGGCTCAGCTGCTCTCCTTTGCCTGCCGCAAGTGGTGGACGGCGTGGCTTCTCGAACATCTTCTCAAGCTGCGTAAGGGCTTTGTCTAGGAGCCAATCTACATCGCTCGAGCGACCGCCCTTCGCCGATATCTCTCTTAGCTCTTCCGCGTCTTTTCCGACCGGGACTCGGTCCCCGTCAAGGACAAATTGTCTCGTCAGCACAATCTGTCTGAAGACATCAAGCTCCTCGTCGGCTGCGTCGTTTCCGCGATGGAGCTGTGCGAGCAGATGAAGGCATGCCAGCGTCTCTTCGTGAGCAATGCCCAAATTCGATTCCTGCACAAAAGCCACCTTCCTCATCATGTCGATCATGTCCTCCACGGGCTGCCCCTTTTTGTGGACGTACCGACCTGTCCGATACACCACGAACGCCCAGTCCGCCTGTGCCGTCTTATCCTTTGGGAAATGCCAGAATGCGGCCCGTCCATGCGGGATAAGTCTTTGATGTCGGAACTGGGCGTCCACATCTTGGAAATCCTTCGATGACGGCTCGAAGGCCCGCGCCAGGCGCGCCAGGAAGAGGACTCTGTGGTGTTCCAGCTCGCCGCGCGCCTCAAGCCACGCCTGCACGGCCGCCTGCACGGTAGGGAGAAGTTCGAGACCGCGCTGCAGGACCTCATGTCCGAACGGAAGGTCGCAATAAGAATAGCTCGTTGTGATCAGGTGCAACCGCGACAGCGCCTGAAGCTCCCTGTCCTTGTCCGTGCCGTAGGTCATGTTGCCCTTGTCAACGAGAGACGCGAGTAGACAAAGCGGTATGTCCCTGTAGTGGAAAAAGCCCAACATACTAAGCAATTCCATCGCGGAGGGACTCTCAACGCTAAGTGCGAGCAAGACAGCGCGAAGCCCCGGGTCCAGGTTGGGAGGCATTGATTGCTTCACCGCGGTCAGGTTGTCTAAATCCTGTGCATCTGTTGCCCACGGGGCATCTCTGAGGATGTTGCCCCTCTCCATGGTAGCCAGCGGATTAAATTCCAGTGTCTTGACGAGCTGCGATGCCGTCTGCGCGTCGAAGGACGGTCCCGCCTGCTCTTGCAAGAGCGACACCGCGTCCGTCTCAGTCAGGGGCCCGACGCCCACTACACCCACGGACCTTTCGACCAGGCCGTCCGCGATCTTTGAGCTCCTTGTTGTAAAGAGGAAAAACACATTTCCCCCTTTCGGCAGATTACCGATCAGCCCACCCTCGTCGAGAGAATCTCCATCCCGCCGTCCGAATAAAATCTCCTCATCGTCCGCCCGGTCCACGATGACGCACCACATCTTCTTCTCGTCCCTGAACCACTCCCTGAAGCGCTCCAGGTTGCGGCCCCGCTGCGCAAGACGCTGACGTTGCCCGGACTCCCGGTACGGGTCTTGTCGTAGATACTGCGGCGCAGCCCATGTCTCCAACCCAGCACGTTTTTCGAACTGGCAAAATCCTCCCTCGAAATCCGTCCACGCGTTCGCGTTGATCTGAACAATTTGAAGATCGGGGTGGACGCTTTGAAGCCAATCTGCTGCCTCCCTCGCGACGCGTGTCTTGCTGGATGGCCGTCAGTTCTACTCTCGTCGAAAAGGGGTTGGAAGTGTGGGTACCCCACGCCGATGGAGCCGGTGATCACAACGCTCCCGCCGGGCTTACACATCGCCATGATAGCATCAAGAGAGCGTCTCTGGCCGGGGAAGAGGCGTGGGAGAGGAGGTTCGTCTGGAGGGCAGGCGTCTGGAGGACAGGCGTCTGGGTCATTGTCGCCTAAGGAGCCGAAGCTCATCCTCGACGAGGAGGCTCTATCGGCCATGTTCACGTAGTCTTTGCTAAAAATAATGAGAATATCTCCTCTTAACAAGGTCTTGGCTCAGTGAATTTTTTTCAATATTAAATGAGGAGGAGATCACGACCGTCTGAAATTGAGGGGTTGTGAGTGCGATGTTCAGCTCTCAGCCTCACGACGAGGGCTGAGACGGCGTCATGTGACTGCCGCGCAAGCCGCCCAACCACCCATCCTAGACCGATGCTAAGGCTGAGTCTTGGTACAGACAAAACAACTTAATCCTCCACCGACATGTGACAGCTCCTCAAGTGTCAATTTTGTTGCAATGTCGACAAACATCTCCTGCTATAACCCACAAGGAAGTCCTCGAACTCCATCAGTCTTCGCGAGGCACCTTTCCCATAGGCGGATCCTCGTAGTACGAGGTGGAATCGTGATCGGGATCAAAATCAAACTTGATCTCGACAGGCCACCTCGTCCAGTAGTCATCGAGTCCATGCTTCGCCGTGGGCCTCTTCCCTGGTTCCTTTTCAAGCAGCTTTTCCACAAATGCCAGCGTCGCACTCGCGATGTTTCTCCACTGCGGGAACGGGTAGGCGAAGTTTTCGTCCTTTATCTGCTCCGCGAGCGTGAACGAAAAGTTGGGGCTTTTCAGCTCGCTCGAGAAGGGAGGGAACCCGCAGAGGCAGATGTAAAGAACGACGCCGGCGGACCACATGTCGACGGGGTAGCTGTATCTGCGGTGGGCATCTTCCACGAGCATCTCGGGCGCCATGTCTGTGGGACTCAGATCAGTTCCACGTTATGCAGATGTATCGTGTATGTGACCTACAGTTCGGAGTGCCGCAAAGCCGAGTGGCTTGCTCGTCGGGAAGATCGGTCAGTTTGGTCGCGAGGCCAAAGCCCGTCAGCTGGATAGTTAGGTCCGGCCGGATGAGAATGTTCTCCGTCTTTATATCACGGTGAATCCAGCCGTTTTCGTGCTGCAGAGTCAGTTAGCATCAATCATACCTGAGTATTTGCTCATGAGCTGGCATTAGGAATGGGGCGCCTACTAGAGACACCAACGCAGAGAACAGCTGACGGAAGACAACTCTTGTATCCGGTGTCGATAATGGGCCGTTGTCTTTGATGTGGCCCAGTAGATCCCCGTGGTTAGTGCTCTCTAGCACAAGGAACAACTCGTCCGATGTGTTTGAGGCTACGGTATCAACAATGCCAACTATGTTCTCATGTCGGGCCTCGTCCAGGCACCTAATCTCGGCCAATAAGTCGATAGCCACGTCTTCCCGAGCTGAAATATCCGAGAACTTGACGATTTTCACTGCGTACGAGACTTTTGTAGTCCTGTTTGTGCAGCAATGGATTTTGCCGTTGTGGCATTGGTGAAGCTCGTCGTGGATGTCATATTTGTCATGGGAATCCCTGGTAGATGCAAACTGTCCGAGCACCAACTCGAGTCCTGCTTGCCCTTCTTTGGTCGCTTCTGTCTCTGCTTCAGATGCAGTATTGTTCAAGTCAAATACGCACGCCAGTGTGTCTTCAGCCGCTGAAGCCTGCTGCTGCACCCCCGTCGTAACAACCGCGTCATAATGGGCCATCAGCCGTCGAGTAACAGCGGGCCAGTCGCGGGCTGTGTACAAGGCATACCAGCTCATCGTCCGGGTTGGCACCGCTGCCCTCATGTCGAGGAGGTAGTTCACAAGCTCCTCAGAATGCGACTTGGATAGGGCCGACTCTCCGGACCAATCCACTGCCGACACATCGGCGCCGGCCTCAACTAGCATCCGGACCAGGTCAACAAGGTCTTCTCTCGCGGTTTCCGTGATGTACGTCTTGTCGTCTAGTCTGCGATTGACATCCGCACCGCCGTCAATTAGGGCCTTGAATACAATAAAGCTTCTGTGCATCATGGCGAAACTGAGTGGCGAGTGTTTGTCGTCATTCAGCGCCTCTACGTCGGCGCCCATCTCAAGCAGGGCCGTGGTGTTGGCGCCGTCCCGTCTGAAGACGGACGCGAGCAAGGGTGAATCCCCCTTCAAGCCCTTTACTTCGATGTCGTTGCCTTCTCGCACCAAGCGCCTGAGCACACATGGGGCTCCGAACGCAGCTGCATAGACAAGAGGGGGCAGACCTCGCGGGTCGTCCATCGGGTCGTACCCAAAGCCGACCCAGTACATGCCGGTGGCCTGGCCTGCGACTTTGACCGCGGTCTGGTTGTTGAGGAACTTTTCAATGTCCTCCCAAATGTCGTCGAGCTTCTCGTCGTCAATAGCAGCGGCCCAGTAACCTGCTGCATAATCTAGGAAAATGTGCGCGCCAATCCGTTCTAATAGACCGTTTTCGGAAGCAGTGACGGGCCCACTCGAAAAGTTATCCAGCTGCAGGTAGTTCAGACATATTCTGGTCATCTCAAGCTGGGTAGGGTACATCCGGTCTTGGTGGACGCGGAGCAGGTGCTCTTGCGCCGTGTAGTGGACCAAGAGGACAAGGTCCGTGGCCCCTTGGACAACAATCCAGGGATCATCTTCGTACGTCACCTTGCTAGTTGTCACGAGGCCGCCGCAGACAGAGGTGATCAGCTCGCTGGGAGGCAGGTCGTCATCTTCGAGTGTGAACGGCACATCACCGTCGCGCATCTGGAGTCGGACCGCATACATGTGCTGGAGCTCGACGACGTGAAGCGGGCGCTGGGCGCAGAGGGCCCAGAAGATGACGGCCTCGGCGAGGTCGACATCTTCTTCCGACTGGCTCCGGATCCTGGTCATGGCCTGCTCGTACGTGGCGTCTAGCGTCTTGGGGAGAGTCTGTAGTGAAGACCGCACCTTTTTGCGGGTGTGACACTTGGACAGGGACTCCAAGTGAAGGGCCGCGAGAAGAAACCTGCAGCCGGTTGGTTAGCTTGAATCCTCAAAAAGCCAGCCATGATCTCATACATTCCGCGTGAGCCCTCAACGATTGTTTTGACAACATCTTCCTGCAAAGTTGGGTCTGCCTGGATATGCTGCCTGAGCCTTGATGGGTTCTTGAGCTGAGTTTCGAGGAACAAGCGGACGTCGTGGTCGTGAGCAATGACTTCGATCCGTGGCGATCCAGAGAAGAAGGCATCGAACATCGATGAGTATCTTGAAGTGCAGAAGAGCCGGATGTTGGCGCCCAGACCGCGGATAGTTGCGATAAACTCGAGAGCCGCCTCGTCTGACAAGGAACACTCGTCGAGGGCATCGACCACAATGTGGACAATCTCAAACGAGGAGCATATCTTTGCAAGCGTTTCTGAGAGTTCCTTCAGAGTCGGGCGTGTATTGCGTTGCATATGCTGGCTGCACAGCAACTCTACTTCTGGCGATAGAACCAAGGTACTGTTTCGTCGAAGGACCTGCTCCAGGAGGCTTGACACCAACAGCTGCGACGTCTGAGTCTCCCTCTTGTTGTAGTCACAGTAGATGTACGCCAGAGTCGCACGTGCATTTGGCTGGTCATGCTTCTCCAAGTGGTCAATGACCAAAGAGCTATGCGTTGTCAGTGAGATCCCACGAGCTGTTAAGGGTGACTTTACGCTAGACGCGTCTTTCCCGCCCCAGCTGCTCATTGTCAGTGATAGAACGGATTCAGACGGCGATCAAGGAAGCTTACGGATTCCTGGACACCAAAGGAAGTCGACTTCACCGGAAACCCACTTGAGGAACGTCTCATCCTGGAGCAGCCACTCGCCGGTCCCGGCCTGCACGCTCTGCAGCACTTCAGCGTGCTTCGGTCGGAACGAGGTCGCGCTGATCCACGAGAGGACCGTCTCCATCTCCTCGTTTCTGTTCGACAGCTCCAGCCCTCTGACCTGCTCGCCCAGGCTATCGAGTTTCTCGTTGGCCTTCTCTGCCAGCGATCTACACCCGATATCAGCAGAGGCCATCAAAATCCCGCGAGCTGAACTCACACGAGGTCATTCTGCAGCACGAGCACAAACATCGTCTTCAGCCTCTCCATCCGTCCCAGCAGCTCGGCCACCTCCTTCTTCTCAAAGGGCCACTTCACCACCAACTTGACGGCCCCGCGTCCCGCCTTCGGCGCAAGCCTCGCGATGATATCCTCCAGCGCCGCGCGGAACTGCGCCAGCAGGCCATCTGGGCCAACAAGCGACGCGACGGCCCGCGGCTCCAGCGCGGACTGCTCGTCGTCGCCGCTCGCCCTATCCTCCTCGACTGCGTCGTCGACGCGGTCCTGCAGCATCTGCAGCACGCACGTCACGCCGCGCAGCTCGTCTCGCAGGCGCGTGCGCTCCGCCGCGCCGCCCTTGACGTCCTTGAGGTACTGCGTCGCCGAGGCCGCCAGCTGGAGGAGCGCGAGCACGCTGGCCGCGACGCCAATGGGGTCGGCCATGAGTTCGGGAGGATCAGCTCGCTGTATTGTCGAACATGGAAGGGAGACCCGTGTTTGGAAGGATGGACATTGGGAACGGGAGGTTTGTTGGCGTCTGCGGCGCAGGTCTGACAAGGCTGCGTGTTTCGCTGATGCCGGGATAAGCCCATCGCCAGGGGTCGGCTGCAGCCGTGATTCGCAGTTCCGCGGGACCGCACTGAGCGGAACTTCGTCTGTTGACGACTGGGTCTCCAAAGTTCCAAAGAGCGAAAGACTGAGCCAAAGCCTGAGTGCTGCAAGTCGAGAGACATGAATTTTTTATGACACTTGGAGTCTGTTGGTATCCTGCCTTCCAAGTAAACTCGAAGACCTTTCTGTCTTATTTGAAATCCTACGCTGTTCAAGCTCTCGCAGGAGGTCGTGGATGTCAAGCGAGTCTAAGCTTAAGGTCCCTCGGCCACGCATGTCTCAGCTATGTTGAAAAGCACTGGTATTCATATTATCTTTCACAGCCAGATTGGGAGGAGCAGCGAGCTCTGCATCATGACTCTCAATTGAATACCCGAGTGAGTGTGAACATTCAGTCGTGTTCCGCGGATTTACAGCTCACATGAGCCTCTTCCCTCAGATTAAGAGTCCCGCAGTCACCGTCAAAATACCTGGTTGATCAATCCGTCATATTTCCTACATTCTAACACCAGGCATCTAACCTCAAGACGCCATCCCATGCAAAGCCGACCGGCATCAAAACACGAAACCAAACCCCAAATGCCAGCCGCAGCTGCCCATTGTCTACCATCGTCCGATCTTGCAATGGGCCAAAGCCATCAAGCAGAAGAGCAAAGCCCCCGAGGACCAGCTCAATCCCCAAACGCCATCTAATAGATCAATCTCGATGATCAGTTTCATTTTTCGGAGCCTTCGGTCGGGGACTCTGGTGTGTGATTCCGACCCGGAGTTAAAACCCCGGCGAATCGAAATCCCCGAGCCCGAAGATCCCTTGTCCGTAAATGTGCGGCGCAGCACCCGTAAGCGCTTATCGCCCTCGCCATATATACCTGTGCTCCCGCCGCCACCGCTGCTTACCACGTCTCCGCAATGTACTGGCCGGCCTCCTTCTTGAGGTCCCAGTACTTCTTGGCCTCATCGCGCTCGAGGTTGCCCTTGGACATGGCGACATCGACGAGAGCGTCCTCGACGCCCTCGCCCATGCCCTTGCTGCTGCCGCAGACGAAGACGCGGCCGTCGACGGCATTGGCAATGTACCAGACGAGATCGGCCTGGTGGCGCACCTCCTCCTGCACGTAACGACCCTCGCCAGTCCGGCTCTGGATGACGCGCTTCACCTCATCCTCGTGCACGCCCCACTCGCCGGAGTAGATTTCATCGACGAGCGAATCGCGAATGCCCTGCAGCACCCAGACCTTGTTGGCGCAGTTGGCCGTTTTCAAGCGACGCTGGACAAAGCCGCGGAAGGGGGCGATGCCGACGCCGGCGCCGATGAGCAGCATGGGGCCGTCCGAGATGAACTGCTTGGCGAGGGGGTTGGCCATGAGGCCCTTGAACATGGGAACGTAGAGCTCGGGACTGCTCTCGCCGGCAGCCTGGGCGGCGAGGAACTTCTGGGCCTGGCGCTCGAAGAAGCCGGAGCCGATGCCGGTGCGTGTACCGTGGAGCCAGTCAGCGGACTCATGAACCGTGACCGCAATCTCGACGAGACGGTGCACCTTGCCGTCGCGGGTCTTGTACGAGTCGTGGGGGTCATTCGACAAGGAGTAGAAGCGCGGCATCAGGGGCTGCAGGACGGAGAGGAGGAGGTCGAGGGGCGGGTGAGCGCTGGGGAAGGCGCTCAGCAGCTGGAAGAGGGAGACATGGGGGCCGGTGCGGAAGTCGCAGAAGACGCCCTGGCCCTCGGCGGCGCAGAGGAACATGAGCAGCTTCTTCTCGTTCTCGTCGGAGGCGTGTTCGGCGAGGACGCGGAGGAGGAGCTTGGTCGGAGGGTAGGACTGGATGTCGGAGCACCAGGCGAGCAGGTCGCGACGCGTGGTCAGGAGCTCCCGGGGTTCGTCCTCGCCCCAGACGGTGGGCCACCGACCCCTCGTCGTCTTCATAAGGACGGGCTTGTCGCGCAGGAAGCGAGGCACCATGAGAGCGTCGAAGATCTCGTCGACCATGGCGGGGTCGTTGGGGGCCATGACGCCAATGGCGCCGCCGACCTTAAAGTCGGTGCCATCTTCCTCAGGGTAGGAGGAGATATCGATGTCAAAGTGGTATGTCCGCTTCTCGGCGCCGGGCTTGGTCAGCTCGCGGGTCGCATCGATGCGCGCGGCGAAGACGTGGTGGGGCGGGTGTGGTTGGACGTAGTTGGGGGGTTGGATCTTGGTGTTGACGTCCTCGAGCGAGACGCTGGCGAGCTTCTCGGCGGGTGGGTCTGTCGGGCTCGGGGTGGCATCGGCGCCCAAGGCAACGCCGGAATCGGCGGTCGAGGGGGCGGGCGAGGTGCGGCGCGGGGCCTCGAAGAAGACGGTCTGCTCGGGCAGGTCGGTGATCTTGGTGAGGGTGGTGGGGCACTCGCCGATTCTAAGGGCGAGAGACTTGAAGGCGTGGTTGTCGGGGAGGGGGATGGCCTCGTACTCGACACCGGCCTTCTTGCCGCCGGCCTTCAGACAGCAGCCGCCGCCGCAGCATCGCTCGATCAGTTGGGCGGTGGACTCGCCGGTGATGCGCTGGATGTCGGCCGAATTCTGGGCGATGAGTCTGGTAGACGCACGGCGGCGGCGGAGGGGCTCGACGGGCAGCTGCTCCTCCTGGTCCTCCGACTCTTCGGAGAAGGTCAGGGAGGGGGCGATGGAGGGGGTGCGAGGCTCCTCGGGAATGCATCCCGTGGAGGCGGCGATGAGGGCCGACACCTTTGTTGTCGCTGCCATTGCGGTTCTGTTGGGGAGGGAGAAGAGAGTTCGACTGGCGTAGGAACGACGATGTTGGAGGGGTCGACGCCTGTGAAGCCTGTGCAGCCTGTCGAGGGGAGGAAAGGGTTGTGTCGGGTGTGGAGGCCGTCGGGAGAAGGGTCTTGTCGTGGTAGGGTGGCGTGGAGTGGGTGGGTTTATATTTACGCGAGTCGTCAGGAGGCCGAGGGCATGACGATGGAGGGGCTTGGAAGTGCCGAGGGCGAGGGGAGGCACGGTGATGGTATTCGACTCGGTGGATGTCGTTGGTACTTTAATGTTGCGCAGAGGTCCAGTCAGGACGAAACCGACGACTGCTGGTGAATGGGATGGAAGAGAAGAGTTGTTGGAATCGAAGGGTGAAAGGGGCGGACGAAAAAGTGGCAGGCCGAGGGGAGAAAAGAGAGGCGCCACGGTGAAGGCGCGGCTTCCCTCATGTCCATCCATGCCTGCCCTTGCCCATGCCCATGCCCGTGCCCCATGGCTGGCTCAGCACTTGTCATCGCTGGGTTCGGTCGGAGTTGGGGAAGGAGAGACTGGGCCCTGGGCTGGGACTGGACCCATGTCCCGAGGGCATTTTGCTGGGACACCAGTGGAAGGGGCGAGGGAGGGGGGTGTTTCTAGACGGCCGGTGCGCTCATTGCGCACGAAGCCGTCCCGAAATTGGTCAACCTCAGTGGACAGATCGCTGTAGATTAGTGATGGATGAGATAATGATTGGCAACCCCGTGTTGGTGCACACCCCCTTGATGACTATTCCCGCGCCTCCCCCTTCCCTCCGGTGCTCGCCGACCAGACCCCGACCCCAGCCCCAAGTGGTCCCGACCTGCGTGGTGGGTGGGCGGATGGCTGCCATTCCGCCGTGCTGGAAGGAGAGGAAAAAAATCTCCCCCAGGCCGGGCAAACAGCTCGGCTCATGATGGACTGTCCGGTCCGTCCCACATAAGGCCCTCTGCTGAGCGTCTCTCTACTCTTCGATTACGCTCGACTGTGGGGAGCTGCATCGCTCGTGCATGCAATCGCGGGCAATCGCAGGCATTGCACCATTGCGCGTGCGATTGCGCGCAGCGATTGCGGACCGTCCTCTCCATAGGGTCGCCTCCTCCTTTGACTGCCGTGGCTCTCTTCCGTGATAGGAGATGCAGGACTCGCGTTCAGCCGGGAGCCCAGAAACAGAGTTCACCATTATCAGATGGGCCACTCATCAGATAAGGTGAGGTAAGCCCTTCCGGAAAAGGTTTATCCTGGTCGGTCAGGCCACCCGACTGCCAGACCACCATCCATCAGCTCAGCCGTGGACCGACGACATGCGACACCAATTTCCCCCCTTTTGTTTGCTTCTCGTTTGTTTGTGTCTCGGTGTCGATCTGTCCCAACACGTGCTTGTTTGCCTCCCTGTGCTCCCGATGTTCGAGGTTCTCCGTCTCCCAACCGAATCGAGCCGGGCATGTGCGCCCAACAGGGCAGGGGCGCCCCCAGCACAGCGAGTCCAGCAGGGCTCCAGCGGGTCTAGCAGGGCCTGCAGCAGGTTTTCGCCCTAGCAAGCCCAGCAAGCCTAGCACTGCCCCGCGGTCCAGTCCCGGCACAGTTCCGGCCCCAGTTCGCGCTGCCGAACCGAGCTGGCCCGATGCGCCAAGTCGAGGCCACATGCACGTCTTCGTCGTCGTGATGATTCAACAATGTCGTGGCCCGGCGTGTGTCGTCCGTGTGCCGTCGGTCCTCCACGACAGTGCCGATGCATGGGTATTGTCACCATGCATTTTATGACAAAGAAGCTTTATCTGTACTGTAGCATGCCTCCTCGTGACAGCATCGCTGTCGCTACCAAGACGGTGCAGAGGGGGAAGGCCGGCCGGCCTCCCTGCTTCCGGCTCTGCCCATCCCACCTGCCTTGCTGCTTCTGTCAGACCAGGCAAAAGGAAAGAACGATCCGACGACTTATTTCCAGCCAACATCATTTCGCCCCACCCTCGCATTCCATCCAGCCAGTCACAGGCTCCACCCGCACGACGCCTCCCACGGATGCTCCTGCACCGTCCATGAAATAATCTTATCAATCTCATCAAATCAAATCAATCACATCTAATCGGTCACAAGTCACGACATCTCCGAGACCGGCCAGCCCCCCCGGAACATGCCTCCCCTTCCTCCTCTCCCTTCAGGGGGCGTGACAGCAGGGGGGGACAGCGCCACCCATCCACCCGTCCATCCACACACCCACCAGCCCTTGATCTGATAACTTTAATCCCCTGCCCCGACTTATCTGATGAAACGGCGCGGCCAGCGACGACACATTCCGGTTCGTCCGTCCTCTCGCCCTGCACCCGGTCGCCCTCATTTCCTTGACCCATCGACGCGTCCAGCTGCTCGTGTTCGCGCTGCCGGGAGCTCAGCTCGGTAAGTGCGTCGTCGGTGAGCGGCGATCAGGGAGGGAAAAGCCACCGGCGTGTTACGAAGAACAAATGCTTTTTTTTTCGCCTTCATCTCGGCTTCAAGCTCAGATCTCCGACCTTCGTTCCGCCTGGTCCTCTTACTCAAAATCTGAGACGCCTCCTACCCGAGCCCTCCGTCTAAGTGTCTTCTTCCCAGCTCCCCGAGCGCAAAGACAGGACACCGCCCAGCCTCTCGGCGTGCTGCCCCCCTATCCACATCCCAGGAAGCAGAAGCCGAAGCAAGCAGGGTCGGTCAGACTCGGACACCGAAGCCGATGGAGCAGCCCCATTGTTCAGTCCCGGGGATGGAATGCGACCCGCGGCCTCGGCTCGCGCTACGCAGGGCCCCCTGAAGGGCTTCTGTGACAGAGCCGGGGAGGCCGCGCGTGACGGTCGTCATGTGATTTTTCTCTCGTTTCCTGGGTGTTGGGATTTACGATGGAGCTCGTTGGGAGGCAGTTGCTGTTGGGGCCTGGGGTTTGAGATCTGCGGTCTCGGACGGGGCGTCGCCTCAGGGGGGAGGCGGACGAGGAGCCGTGGCATGACGCGAAAGGAGCGCGTCGCCTTGGAGCCCCTGATTGGCTTTGGTTCTGCGACCTGGCGTAAAGACGAGTGTCTCTGTACGGTATCTCTACCCGGACCTTTGTTCTACCTGTTGAGCTCGAGAGCTGGGTTCGAGAGCTGGGCCTCTTCGCTTGGTAAAGTGCCGTCTTTCCCTGTCTATGGTTACACTGTCTATGGTTGCACTGTCTACTGCATTCTGCCACACAATGACCAATATGGCGTGACTTTTGGGGACTTTGACCGGTCAATTCAGACAGGGGGCTGCTTTTTGGCTCGAATGAGTGCCGAATGACGCATCACGATCAATCTTCCCATCGACTGGATAGGGTGCTTCTCTGCAAGCAATACTCGTATTCAGGCCAACCGGCCGGGATCTGGGCAATCACAAAAGTGTCTTCAAGCCCAGGGCATCAGGTTGAGTCTGGATGTATCTATCTGCTGAATTAAGTCGTTGGAAGTGGCTGATTTATGAACCTTTGACCTGTCGAGCGTGGTTTTGGCAGCAAACTGCGATTCGGCATGCACCTACATCGCCCAACCAGCGAGGCTTAGGATTGATATGAAAATGAGAAACCCAAGTATGTGCAGACGAAAATGATAAACCAAGCTAGGTGGTCTAAGAGAAAACAAATCAATGGACCAGTGCACCGTCTTCACCGAATTCTCCCTCGCCCCGTCAAACCACATCCTCCACCTCCGCCAACCCCAAACTCATCTCCCAAAGCTTATCCTCCCTCTCCTCATCAAAGGCATGCGGTGCAAACCCCTGGTCCACAAGCGACATCATGTCCTTCGCCTCCTCCCCAACCCTGCACTCGCAGAGATACTTCCCGCCCCGCCCCTCCCACACCGGCGCAACAGCCGCCCATGTCACCGTCGCTGCCCCCTGCGCCGGCGCCATCGTCCACCGCGCCAGCTCCGCGTCCCTGCCGAACGAAGCCAGCGACTCGGCAGACAGGTTCTTCTGCAGCCCCGTCATCGCGGCGCCCGGGTGCACGGAGAACGCGTGCACGCCCTGCCCGCCGTAGACGCGGTCGATGCGGTTCGCCATCCAGATATTGGCCGTCTTAGCCTGGCCGTAGGCCATCCAGTGATCGTAGCCTTCTTGCAGGGTGGGGTCGTCGAAGTTCACGGGCCCGTAGCGGTGGCCGTTGGACGTGATGGTCACGACGCGGGACGCAAAGTCCGGGGAGCTGGCTCGGAGCAGGGCCGGGAGGAGGAGAAGCGTGAGGGTGAAGTGGGCGAGGTGGCAGACGGCAAAGTGGGCCTCGTGGCCCTCTTCTGTGAGGGTACGCTCTGGGAGGCCCAAGATACCTGCGCTGGCGACGAGGATATGGAGGGTGGATGATTTGGCGAGGAAGGCGGCCGCCGCGCGCTTGACGGAGGGGAGGGAGATCATGTCCATCTCGAGGACTTCGAGGAGGCCGGATCCCGGGGAGGAGGACTTGATATCAGCGGTTACGGTGGCGGCCTTTGCGAGGTCACGGGCGGTGATGTAGACGTCGGCACCTGTGGCATGCAGGGCTCGAGCAGTTTCCAGGCCGAAGCCTGATGTCGCGCCGGTGACGAGGACGGTCTTACCGGCCCACTGGTTGACTAGGTGGTTGTCTTGGATGATTTGAAGGGCCGTGGGGCGGCCGTCACTCGGACCGTTGGGGTTGCCGTAGAGCTCGGCGTAGGGATCGAGAGGGTTGGACATGGTGATTTGGCTTGTTGCTATTGGTGCTCGAATAGTTGCAGATAGGGCAGAGGGGGGAGACAAAGTGGTAGCTGCAAGACGGTGGTACGGAGAGCTGTGTAAAGAACGTCGAGAGTGGTTACTGAATAAATCCAGACGCAATTCTTCTCGAGGTCCCAAATCATCTGCTCTTATAGCTTGTCGGCTGAAGTCTGTCGACCCTGAAGATCGACAAGTTCAGATGGGTCCGGGCCATGCGGGAGTGTGCCCGCGTATCTGCATGTCAGCACGTATGACGGAGGCCTGGTAACAGCCAGAGAAGAGTCAAACAGGAAAAATTACAACTGATGCCCTTTAAGGGCATATGGCTCGGGGTCCTTAGGTCTTGACAAGAAGGCTGTTGGCTTATTTTACTTGGCAGGCTTACTCCAAGACAATGCCTAGGTGATCCAATATGGTCGCAGAGCGGGCGGCACAGCTGTCTTCTGCCCAATAAGCCCGCTCTGCCCGCTTTACCCGCATTGTCCGCTCTCATGTCGCCGCTTCACATGAGCCGAACCGCAATGTTCACACCCGACTACGCAGCTATGGGCGTAAACGACGAAGATTTGGCAACTCCAGATCATGCAGCCCAGGCTTGCCGTCAATGCAAGTAAGAGACCCTCTGGCTCGACCCAGACTAAGCTAATACCCAGGAAGCCGACGAAAGCGACGGTGTCAGAAAAACCTGCCCTCCTGTTCATTGGTAAACCGTCCCATCAGAATTTCGAGGTTACAAATGATCAACATACGAACTATCATTCCAGTGCATTCGCCTGGGTAGGTCGTGTGAATACCCGACAGGGCGGAAGCCGTATGGCTCGACGGCATCGCCCATCGACATCCATTCAGTCTCGCCCTTTGCCGTGGCAGCATCAAGCGACACGGAGATGACATCGACAACGCCCAGCCACCACGGCGTCCCTCCCGAACTCCCCGATGCCTTCTTCATTGACGTTAACTTCTTTCAACCCGTGTCTCACTCTGCTTTGAGGACAGCCCATCCAATCCCTCCAGACGCCTCCCAGCGTCTCGGGTCAGAGGCAAACACCATTTGCGAGCCGTACTTCAGATCAATCGAAATTTGTTCCCTTTCATCAGTAAAAAGCACCTTGAGCAGAATATGCCAGCCATTCGACCGCCAGAACTATCAGGGCTGGCACTTCTGTTGCTATGCATGAAGTTTGTTTGGTGCTGTCATCACTAACATCCGTAGCTATCTTAACATCAACCTCACAGGCAACCCCCTCGCGACTGCCGAGCCCGCAAAAGGCGACCTTCTCCCCACCTCCGGCGCGGAGTGGCACCGCGGCGGCATCGCCCTGACCCAAGCCCTCTACGCGACGGGCTTCTCCCACACCGTGGACATCGGGCCCTTTACCCGCGCCTGCCAGGCCTCGCACATCCTCGGACGTATCATCACGCACCGAGCAAGTCATCAGGAGGCTCCAGCGCGGACACTAGTCCTTGAAGAGGCACAGCAGTTGATATCCACGCTGGCGGCGCTCAAGGCACATCTCGCTCGCGCGGACGACAATGGGGCATCGGTGCTAGACGTGGCGCTCTGTACCTCGGTGAGATTGGCTCTGTATCATTTATATGTTGTAACTTGCCTAATATGGACGCAGAGCGGTTTGCCGAGGAAAGCGCCGTGCAAGCAGCGTCTATCGAGGGGACGAAACAGATCGTAGGCGTGCGGGGGGCAACGCTGGCCCGCAACGTGCTTCGTCTGGCGAACAACGGCGTGGATGGATGTGGCCCGCTTGTAATCCAAGCTTTGTATGATGTGGCGACGGAGTGTGTATGGTTGGTTTGTGAGGCAGAAGGTTGTTGAGTGAGCGGAGATCGCGCTGCGGCTATTGATCGAGGCGTTGACGATGCTCGAGAGGAAATGGGTCCTGGCCAGGAAGTGTTTGAATCTACTCGAGAAGGCTGAAGAGCTCTAGTTGTATGAGTTGACGAATGTAGAGCTTCAAGGCCATACATTGCAAGATCCTCGGCGAGCTAGAAGCCAGTGTCCGTCGAAATGCTGAACAAATCCATCTTCACTCACGCACAATCAGCCACGGATCAGCAATGATGATAACATTCAAATTACTTCTTGACTACCACCTCTGTAGTATCTCAAAACTCAATCCAAGCAAATTAGCAACGCTACGTAACAGCCTATGCAACACTCTTGCACCCTTCCCACACCTCAGTCCTCCACCTCGTAGATCTCATCAAGCATGGCGTCGATGAATTGCCGCTGAGTTTCCAGCCAAGCGCGAGACTCAGGGATATCAAAAGGCCGCTTCGACATCTTGCGATAATTATCAGCCTTGCGCCGGGCGCGGATCCGCTCCTCAAGCATCTCCAGGCGATATTCCGTGTACTGGGAGTAAATCGCGGACAGGTCGCTGATTCCACGAACTCCAGTCAAGACGGACTCGTCCTTGACGAAGGGAGACTTGGCTCGGAAGGATGTGACCATGCTGATCCGCTCGGAACCTCCGAAGGCCTTGAGTGCCTGGTGCTCGATGTAGCGGCCCTGCATAACGACGGCGGTTCCCTGGATTGGGTTAGTCAAAGTCTTACGGCCATGCGTTGCCAGAACATCAAGGAAGTAGCTCACCATCGATGGTCCACGGACCTTCAGCACTTCGCCGCTCGGAGTGCGGACGGCAGTCTCACCACCCACCATGCCCGCGCAGTCCGAGAGCATGGTCACGCAGACGAAGGGGAAGCTGTCAAAGTGCCACGCGAAAGCAGGGGTCGCGTCGGCGGGGACCTCTTTCACGGTGGTCGTGTTTGTTCCAGTGTCGAAGGAGATGTTGATATTGCCAATGTCGAAGTCAAGGACGGGAACGAGTTCAATGCCCGCGACCTCGGAAATCTTGGCCAGAACCTCGGGCGAGTTCCAAGCGTCGTAGATGAACGGGGCAATACTGTAACCAACACGTTAGTAGGTGATGGAAAGAATGACTTTGTAGATGATCTACTCACGCAGGACCCATCCCGCGGATCATGTTCTTGCAGAATGTCGAGCTGTACTGGCAGTTGGCGAGACTCTCTTCGCTGAAGATCTCGGCCCGCATCTGGCGAATAGCATCCGGCGTGAAGAGCGAGAATGGCTCAGAGACTGCATTGGGCGAGATCCCGAGTCCCTCTAGGCCGATTTCCTTCATGGTGGTGATCTTGTTGGGGGGCTGGTATGCCAGGTGCTTCTCGGGGTTGAACGCCTCGCGCTTGTAGCCCCGGGCCCCGTCGATCAAGAACTGAGGCAAGGCAGTCGTGGGTCGGGTTGGTCTCTTGGTCAGAGACCCAACGACTTTGGGAGGTTGGCCCTGAGGCTTGACCAAGGATTCGCCCTGAGGCTCGGTATCCATCATCATGGGCATGTTGGCGAAGTGCTGAGCTTCCTCGAGAGACTAGTTGTAGGTAGGAAGGGGATTGTAGATGAAATTCTGTTGTTTTCCAATGCTGTTGGATATAATGAGATGGTACAAAAGTTCAAATTGCGTTTGTGAAGGGCCTTATATGCCCTGAAACTATGGTTACCGGTCTAGACTCGTCTGACAACACGAACGACGGCCCGGCGTAATCTCTCCGTAGAGGCGCCAGGCTTCGAGCTTCGGCCTCCAGCCCCGATAGCGTTTACGGCTTCACATAGCGAAGCCCATCATGGGACTTCGAGCCCAAACAGGGGTCGGCATCGTCACCACACTGTCGTTTCGCAATGCCGAGATGCTAGTGCGTTGTTGCTCCCGGGACCGGGATGTCCAACCCCGCATGCAGCCCCCGCAAAATATGACCCCCGCGTCAAGTTGGAGAACATGCATAATCTGCTGGCATCGGCTCGGGATCGGGTTCTCTCTTTTCGCACTCTTGTCCCCGACAGACCCGAGTGGAGATGACTTACGACACCTCGGATGCCCAGCCCGATCCCTGCCAACATCTCAAGCGCCGACCTGATCTAGACCGCCGGTAGTTGACGTTTGACATGTCTCGGATCTTCAGTAGCCCTCTTGCTTCATGGCTCGTCATTGGTGTCATTCATGACACTTATACATGTCTTGAGATGCATCAGATTCTCCGATTCTCCGCTTCCTCAATTCTCCGGTGCAGTGTGATCATTCCCGAAATCGAGCAGCAAATTCCATGGAAAAGGCGGCTTTGGGGACCAAGGTACATCAGCTTCGTCTGGGGTGTGCCCAGAGATGAATCATGATGAGGCTATTGTTGTGATTCTAGACTTATGACAAGTTTCTAAATCCAGGCTCGCGAACGTGTACATGTTGCATTGATCACGCGTCGACAGTGACACCCAAACAGACGAAGTCATGGCAGCCTTCTTTCACGCGAGGATCGCATGTTATTATTCGGGATTATTTAAAAGCATCATCATGTATTTCCTACCTCCCAATAGCCATTTACAAGTGAGCGCTATAGACCGTGTTGATGCCACCGGTGACAACCGTCTTGTACACCATGTAGTCGTCGACGCCATATTTGCTGCCTTCGCGTCCAAACCCAGAATGTTTCACACCACCAAAGCTTTTGCGAATCAGTTTTGTCTTTCAATAAAAGGGGAGGGAAACACTTACGGTGCAGCGGCATCCGAGATGACGCCTGTGTTGAGCGCCACCATTCCAAACTCCAGCTTCTCCGACACGCGAATCGACCGCGCCAGGTCCGATGTGATGAGGTACGAGGCGAGACCGACTTCCGCCTTGTTTGCTCTCCGGACAACTTCGTCCTCAGTCTTGAATCTGGTCAACGCCGCCAGCGGGCCGAAGGTCTCCTCGCGCGTCACGGCCATTGAGTCGTCGACATCGCCAAGGATGGTCAGCTCGAAGAAGTTGGGACCGAGGTCAGGCAGACGGCTTCCCCCCAGCAGGAGAGTGGCCTTCTTCCCAAGAGCGTCCTGAACGTGCTCCTCCACCTTGGCCACGCTTGTCGTGAGCGGCCCGTGAGTGACCTTTTCATCGATCCCGTTGCCGACGCGGAACTTTTTGACTTCCTCGACGAGTCGCTTGCTGAACCGGTCATAGATGCCTTCTTGCACGTAGAGACGGTTCGCGCACACGCAAGTCTGTCCTGTAACCTTGAACTTGCTGGCAATTGCGCTCGACACGGCGGTCTCTAAATCCGCGTCGTCGAAAACAATGAACGGGGCATTGCCTCCCAACTCGAGACTCAGCTTTTTCAGCGTGCCGCTGGACTGCTGCATCAGGAGCTTCCCGATCCTGGTAGACCCGGTGAAAGAGATCTTCTTGATAGCGTCTGCCTCGCACATGGCTAGGCCGAGCTGCGGGGTGTTGTCGAGAGCGGTGACGATGTTGAAGACGCCCTTCGGAATACCCGCCCGCTCGCCCAAGACTGCCAGAATGTTGGAGGAAAACGGCGTCAGCCCGTCAGACTTGAGAACAACAGTGCACCCAGCGGCGAGAGCTGCCGCTATCTTCCGAGCGCCCATGGCCATGGGGAAATTCCAGGGCGTGATCAGGCCACACACGCCCACTGGCTGCTTCAGAATCTGGATTCTCGATTGCGGGTTGCTGTGGGGGACGACATCGCCGTAGGTTCTTGGGGCTTCCTCGGCGAACCACTCAAAGAAGCTGGCGGAGAACAGTGCCTCGCCCTCGGCGTCGCCTTTGGCCTTGCCGTTCTCGGCTGTGATGATCTTGCCGATGTCGACCTTATTCTCGGTGATGAGATCACCGAGACGGCGAAGAATGCGACCCCGCTGGCGTCCGGACTGTGCCCTCCACAATGGGAAAGCCGCAGAAGCGGCATTGATGGCCTCGTTCAAATCATCGACGGTTGACTCGGGACTCGTTCCGATGACATCGTTCGTGGCTGGGTTGCGAACTTGAAAGAATTTCCGTGATTTGGAAGGCACCCATTGGCCATTGATGTATGAATTTTCGACGAGGAGGCTCTGGTCCGCCAGTGCGGAAGCAAGGTGAGAAGCCATAGTGTGGGCGAAGAAGGTATCTGGAAAGGCGGTTTTTGCAATTGCTGAGAACGTCAAAATCAAGCTACTGTGTTGATGAGAAGTGTACGAGCTGATGAGAGTCCAAATCTGATGGCTCGTGTCCTGTATTTCGATGAAGAATTGGAAATTGACGTAAAGGCCGAGTGGCTCGTTTTCAACCCGCCACCTTGATCCCAAAGTGAGAAAGGTCTCACACACATTCGGCTGGCCATCCCGAGCCGGCTCCGGGTGCAGCCGGGCGCTGCCGAATCACTTATGCGGGGTTTCTGTGGGGTAATACGATTGGGCTCTGGACCCGCTTTGGGGTCGCAAGGATCAAGCGTAAGACAATCCACAAAGGTCGGGGAATGCGTCCTTCCCCTGAAGCCTGCTCTCTCAACCTCTTCTCACATCCCACATGAGCACCAAACGGCGGTCGGTCAAGCACATACGACCATACCTACTGGAGAACTCGGGATCCCGTCCGCTCTCCCCTAGATAAACCAGTAAGGGCCGGATCAGTAGTTGGGTGGGTGACCACCAGCGAATACCTGGTGTTGTATGNAATGTGTCCTTCCCCTGAAGCCTGCTCTCTCAACCTCTTCTCACATCCCACATGAGCACCAAACGGCGGTCGGTCAAGCACATACGACCATACCTACTGGAGAACTCGGGATCCCGTCCGCTCTCCCCTAGATAAACCAGTAAGGGCCGGATCAGTAGTTGGGTGGGTGACCACCAGCGAATACCTGGTGTTGTATGTTTTGTTTTGTTTTGCTTTTTGCCCTCCCTTTCTTCGAGTGACTGGAAGGGGTGGTTGACGTGACGACCCTGTGATTAGTTATCGGATTAATGGTCGTAGGATCGACATCTTGCTGAACTTCATCGCCGCCACTCGCTAGCCCCCCTGAAAGGCTCTCGTGGTACGTGCTCACAGGTGCTATCCAGGTTCTTGTTTAAGGCAATCCCCTTCCAGAATTTGACACCAGTCGTCTAGTAGTTGGCCAACCTGCGTCTCCGATCGGAAGACGGCTGCGCATGCCGAAGGTACTATGCCCATTTCAACAGGTAGGTTGGCTTGCAGATCGAAGACAATGCAAAAGTATGTTTCCATTGGACGGTGACATGAGATCGGTGTTAAGACAACTTCTTGAGGCTCGCATGGGCAACCTGAGGCTGTAGAGCGATCGACGGCATTTGCTGACGGACCAAAAGTAACGGTCAGGGGCGTACTAATCACGTCGAATTGATAGTGTCAACATAGTCATTCGACCGCACATCGTATTGAACAAGGTATCCTTGACACATGGACTGGTATACGTCAACTAGGCTTGCGTCTCAACACCAGACGCCCGGGACTTGCGCAGCTTCTTGAAAAGGCTCCACACTGCCTGCTTCACGCTCACCTCCGGGATCTCAGCCATGATAGCCTCGTGCTGGTCGATCAGAGGCCGTTGGAAGACCAGATCCGCCTCTTCCGGTTTGACAAACTTGGTACGCCTGAAGAGCTTCCACCCGAGGAACGTGCTGATGGCCAAGAAGGCCATGGTGTATGAGCTGAAGAACGTCCCCAGATCCCAGCGTCCATCCAAAAATACGGCGTAACCGTAGAAGATCTCGATCAGGGTCACCCAGACCAGGGCAATCCAAGTCCCCCAAGGCTGGAACCAGCCAACGTAGGGAAGAGTCGAGCGGTCATACCCCTGGACTTTGAGCGCACGATAGAAGGATAGATAGTTGACACAGACCGTGATGTAAAGAACCAAAATACCTCCGGTGATCAGATTCGTGAACCTGTGGATTGGTTGTGTTGTCAGAATCAACGTTCTAGCATGTAATGGGGACAAATAGCCGGACATTGGCAACCAACGTACCAGTTCAAGACGGTTACAGCTCCAGATCCAAGCTTGAGGTATGATAGGCATCCAAAAGCCATTGAAACTGCCAAGCAATAGTACGGAACGCCATTCTTGCTGGTGGCCAGCAAGAA
Organism: Verticillium zaregamsianum; assembly: GCA_002851755.1. Classification (NCBI taxonomy): domain Eukaryota; kingdom Fungi; phylum Ascomycota; class Sordariomycetes; order Glomerellales; family Plectosphaerellaceae; genus Verticillium; species Verticillium zaregamsianum. The sequence goes on along the minus strand of NMXM01000011.1, from coordinate 2,225,098 downwards.
CCTCGGTGCATGACCGTTGAGAGCGAGGGAGTACAGGCTGCGGCAGGCCGTGTAGACGTAACAGTTGCCGGCGGAGTAGATGCTGGTAAGAAGCAGGGCGTTGACAATGTGGGGAAGAGTCTGGACACCCATGTTGCTCATGGCGATGACAAATGGCGACGAGGCGCCAGTTGCTGTTTCACCCTTACCCAAAACCGCGGTAAGGGTCGGGTCGTTGGCCGGCAGGACGATGCCAACACACAGCGCACCAAGGACGAAGAAGGCGAAGAAACGCCAGTAAACGTGCTTGAATGCAGTGTTGAGAGTCTTGCGCGGGCGTTGGGTTTCTCCAGCGCATGCCGCAAGATATTCGGGGCCGACCACGATGAAGGCCGCCTGCCACAGCGCGGAGAGAAAGCCGTGAAATCGTCCCAGGTCGCCTTCGCTGATGTACGCGACGAAAGGTGCCTATTTTGTTAGCGCTGAACTTTGGGGAATAGGCTACTGCCTTCGTACCGGTTTTGACCAGTTGGAAAACCCGTATGCGTATCCTTGAGGGTTTCCTCCAGACATCGTGACAAGCGTGAAGAGGTAAAGTAGGCCAATTAGAAAGATCTTTCCATTGGCGAGCCAGAACTCGGCTTCGCCAAAGTATTTGACCGCCAGCGCGTTGGTTACACTACGATCGGAAGAATAGAGTTAGTTTATGTTCTTGCACAATATGTGATCGATGTGCATGGTATCGACCAAGCTTGGGGACTCACCTGTAAAAGAAGAGGCACGCTGTGATAACAGCAGCAGACGGAATGTCGTCTCTCCAGAAGGTCAACACGAGATCCAGGGCTGTGATCTCGAAGGGGATCAAGATGGCCTCATAGAAGAAGAAGTTCCAGCCAATCATGAATGCCCAGGCCTCGTCAACCCAAATGCCTGCATGTTGGATGAACGCGGCACTGACTGGCATGAAGACGGTCATCTCAGCAAGAGCGTTGTTGACGAGACACATGATTCCAGAGTGCATGACAAAGGCGAGCAACAGACTAGCGGCACCACCGTGCAACAGACCGTAGCCAATTGTGACGAAAATCGCGGTGCCAATGGAGCCGCCGATTGCGAAGAACTGAACCTGACGGGGTGTGAGACGGCGCTGAAGCGCCTCCGAATGGGCTAGAACCTCGCCCCGTCCAATCTCACTCCCAGAACTGACATCCTTCTCAGAATGCGAGGCCACAGGCTTGAGGATGTTGTCGCCCATAACTGTCATTGTGGCGGAGGAGGGGCTTGTCGAGCTGGAGAGAGGGGAAGTTGTTGAACTGATAATGCATAAGAAGTGCTTGCGGTAATACTCGTTGTCAGCTGTTCAACGAAACACGAAAAGTGAGAGTCTTTGTCGATGGGTGTGTATCCAACTTCATGAGTTCTCAAGCATGAAGCGGGTCTGCCACTTATAGGTTCAGAGCAGGGTCACCGAAGGTTTTATGTGAATATGGCATGGCCACCCTTTCGGCGAGAGATGGGCCATTCAACCCTACTGATCCGTAACTCAATTCATCAGTTGTAATTGAACCTGATGTTATTGGTCACTCGCATTCCCTGAATCTGCCGCAACCCCGGATTTTCCCCCGCAAACTTACTATAAACCGGGTGGTGAAGCTGGAGTAATGGAGAATTAGGACCCCGGTACCCCGCGCCATCCGCTCGGTTGGAGAACCCGACGTGAAGATGGCCAAAACCCTTGACTCGTGCACATTTAGCTACCTTGGAGACCACAGATTCGACAGTGCCTCATGTTTGCTATTGCCCAGAACAGGCTAGGGCATGTTTTCAGGTTCCGGTCGAGACAATTCATCGGGGGGCATCGGAGCGTTTCTGGTCTTGGCTTGTTGATCTTGATGAAGCCATGTTCAGGCTCCTTAGTGTCCGACGCAAAAAGCTCAGCGCCGTGGACCTGATGTGGCGAACAACAGCATCTGTGTACTTTCTTGTATTCGGAGACTGTCCGAGCAGACGGTATGCGGCCATAGTCAGTCCGGGGTCAGCCGCATGATTCAGCCCTTAGAGGCCAGGACTGTCATAGCATAGTGCCTTTACTACAGAAGACTGCGCCCATAACATCCCAGAAGGCTCCTTTCACCGGAGAACACGGGTTCATGGAAGCAAAAATATCTGATGGTGCTAATGGGCGGTTGGGGTTACAAAGATTTCAAGAGGAATAATCAAGCTTAATCTGCAGCCATCTGCCTAGGTATTTGAGTATAGGCTTACAACTTTGAGAATGCACTACGGTTCGTACTTCCCCCCTTGCCGCAAGCCTTGAGAACCTCTTGAGCCCCTGCTTCTCCCGAGTAGAGCGCCCCTTCCATGTAGCCCTTCCACAACGTAGAGTACTCTGTCCCGACGAAATGCAAGTTACCGACTGGCTTGCCATAGATCGACTGGAACTTGGTGTAATGCCCAAGCGCAGTGATGGGAGCAAGTGCGCCCTTGCTGTACTCCTCATGCTTCCAGATCTGGACGAAGAACTCGATCGGCCGAAAAACCTCCGAATCCGGGCCAACGTTGTACAGAGTGGCAAGCTGCTGAAGGACGACCCTCCGACGCTCATGGTCGTGCAGCTTGGACCAGTTCTCGCCCTCGCGCCCATTGACGAAACAGGTCAGAGCATAGCATTTCTTGTCGTCAACGCTGGTGTCACGTATCACTACGGCGGGGCCGACAAAGCTCATGGCGAAGCCATTGAATCCAAGGTCCCTCCACCACGGCTTGTCATAGTATACGATGGCTTTGTTATAGTGACCGAGCCTGGTCGACTCGTACAGGTGCCGCGCGGGCGCCGGCAGCGGTGGCGAGATGTTGATGTCGCTGTACATCGTGCTCGGGAGGGAAATGATACACTTGGCCGCGGTGAAGACTTTGCCGTCTCTCGTCGTGACGTGAACCTTTGTCTTTTGGTCCTCGATGGAGGCAACAGGGCAGGATAGAAACACTTTGCTGGCCCCCAGAAGGTCGGCGATGCCTTTCGAAATTTCTTGGGTGCCTGTAAGTGAGCATTGGATATCAGCTTCGACTTTTTCTAGCAGAAGCATGAGTTGAAATCTGAACACGACATACCAGAGATAATTCGCATATGGTTCCCTCCGGACTGGTCGTCGGCACGGACAGCCAACAGGCCTTTGTTGCAGCGGCAGTAGTCAATGAACCATGCGGCGGACTGCTCCGACGACTCTACGCCGTGCATGACACGGGACCAGAGGTTGACCATTTGGACTGTTTTTGGGCCCGCGCCCAGTCCGCGCACGTACTGATCAAGAGAGACGGAGTCATCTTGCGCCGCCGCCGGTTCTTGTCGGAGAGACACAGCTTGGATGTGGTCACGGATGCGTTCCAGATTTTCCTTTTCCTCCGCTGTGAACTGTTGCGCACAAACGGGACACAGTCAGCCTGCCGTAAATCTCACTCCTAGGCGCATGAGTGCTTCTCGGGTCGGGATCTTACCTCTGGTGTGATTCCAAAAGGATACTCAATCCGGTCGGACTCGGAGGACTGCATGATAGCCTTGCCCACCAGGCGTTGCCTGACGACCTGGAGACCAAACTGCTGGACGTAGGACCATACTCGCGGCTGCAGCCTGTCGTTGATCCAAGCCGCGCCCAGATCCGCGACACCGCGCCCAGAGGCCAGCGGAACAGTCCAGGTCTTGCCACCGACGCGGTCTCGCGCCTCAAGGACGGCGACGGAGAGGCCGGCTTGCTGAGCAGAGTACGCGGCCTGCAGACCACTGAGGCCGGCACCGATGACAATTAGGTCGAACATGCTTGAGAGCGGCAATCGAGAGGAGAGTAAGAGCGTTGAGAAGCAGGCAGAAAGGGAGCAGAGGGAGGCCGTATGATGTCGTCAGCTTTCAGCGAGATTGATCATCGAGATGAGGAGGTAGGCCTTGCCAGCGAAGCAGGCGATCCAGCAATGCTTTGATGTAGTCTGGAGATGGGGGTCCGTCGATCCGTCCCGCTGGCGGCACCTTGGCTTTGACAGGGCGTGCGCCGGGTTGACAACCCGATCCCTGCTGCCGCCTGTCTAAATTCTTAGCATGTTCGGTAATTCTCCGAATGTGCAAGGAGTGCCCTGATTTGTCCTGAAAAAGAGCATTTTAGGTAATGCTCTCCAACGGCGGTATAGTCAGGCTGGTTTCACACACATCCGGACCCTGCGGTCCAGATAGTGATCATGGGCATGGCGCCGGGATCGGATGCCGATTTCCCCGCACCGACATGCGGGGAAGTCTAGAACCGCCACCGTCCAGCCCCGTCAGACATGACATGACGGGGCCCAAGATATCCATGGGGTGACACAGCATTCAATACTTGACCCCTTGATCGGTGTCGAGTCACGCGATGAGCCCTGCCTCTTTCGCAAAGCCGCAGGGTGTACGTGGCTCCTATGATCAAATCCCATCGGCTTCGCATCGGCCTCCGTATCCGCCTTCCTCGAACGCTGCTCCGGAATATCTGTCTACTGCGCTTTTGAGGCCTCAAAGTGCACCATGGTGATCGTCAAAACTGCTCTTGGGGATGCTGCTATAAGATCTGTTGACGCCAGAGATGGTGTTCTGCGCTGTAGATCACGAGGAAATTGTGCTTTGGCGTCAGTAGCTCCACGTTTTTTAGGTCCGGGTAAGTTAGGTGAGCCTCGAGATGTCTGTGGCCACACCCGGTGAATGTCGTTAATAGACACGTATAAACTGTGTACTTTTCTTTTTTACTTATACCTTCAAAATGGACATCCCGACTACGGCTACCTCCTAGGCAGCACGTTCGTCTGCGAGGGCACCAAGGTCCCGCTACGCGACTACATCAAGCCCTACGTCGAGCTTGAGCCGGCCTTCGTCCTGCGAGCTCACCTCCGCGGCCCCGACGTCACGGGAGCCGACGTCATCGGCGCCATCGACTATGCGCTTCCGTCGGTCGAGATCATTGACCCGCGTGTCGACAACTAGACCATCACCCTCGAGGATACCCTGGCGGACAACGGCTCTACGGGCGCCGTCATACTTAGGGGGACGCCGCGCCTTATCACTGATCTCTCGCTGAGCGACATGAAGGGCTGTCTTCGCTTCAATGGGGCGGAGATCATGACGGGCAACACGAGGAACGTGCTCGGCAACCCACTGAATGCCGTGGCCTGGCTGGCCAACAAGCTGGCGGCCTTTGATGTCGGGCTCGAGGCGGGCCAGGTCGTTCTGCCCGGCAGCTGTCTGAGAGCCATACCGATGGAGGAGACGGGGCACTGGTCCAGTACGTTTGAGGGCTGGGGTTCTGTCGAGTTTGATGTTGTGTAGACGGCTCGCACGTATCGTTCAATGGTACCATATAGAACCTTACAAGCTTACATCTTGACACTCTAAAAGCTGCTCGTGCCAGTTTGCTAGTCTCAACAGTGGTACGGGAGATTCCCTTGTTACTGTTATTCGGATGGTAGATTGTGGGAAATGTTGAATATGGGAGCAACAGTATACAACCCCACGACGCCGATCATTGAGCACGCTAAGCCCGTTGGAGTTGCCGGCAGTCTACTCCCCCTCCCTACCTCGCGTCACCGGGTCATCATCAGGCACCTTGACAGCGCGGCAAAGTGTCCGGATGGATTGTGGCACCCACTTCAAACCGGAACCCCCCGAATTTCCCCCGAATCCCCCCCTAGCCAGAGCCCTAGTGGCTGCCCTGGGGTTGGGGCGTGAGGGGTAAGTTAATGGTGGTAGGTCGTAGGTGGCTCCAGCGTTGGGGCTGCACCCAACAGGCAGGACGTTTTGGGGGGTTCAGGGGCCGGCCTAGGTCAGCTGCCACGCTGGATGCGCCCAATAGCTCCCTGACTAGACGTTTCAATGACCAACGCGATATGCCGGTGCCGTTGTCGGCCCTCCACACCTCACGAGATAAGCTACTAAGACAGCCAACCCGGCCGCCCCGCCACTCTCGCGAGGCATCAAGTTTCAGTCCGTGTCTGCTCCGAGGGCCTACGGCTGCAGCCAGGCAATCGGATGCGACGGCCTTCCCTCGCCCGCGTCAGACAGAGACCATGCCATCAGAGCCCGCTCAAGAAGAACCCCGCAAGACAAGACGAACCGCGAACGCGTAAGGGACAACCCCAGAGGGCCTTGGCGAACATACCTGAGAGACTAACCGATTCTTAGATGCGTCGCATGTCGACAGAGCAAGATCAAGTGTTCTGGCGAGGTCCCGTGCAGCAACTGCCAGCGACGCTTCACCAGATGTCACTTCACGGAGAGCGGGAACAAGGTCGTCGTGTCTGAAAGGTCATTTCACTTCCTCGTCTCACCCGGATGCCTTCCTCGTGGACCACAGACCTGACAGCTTGAACAGGCTTCTAAAAGAACTCCGAGAACAGGCCAGGGCCCATCGGCCGAGCCGGTCTCCTTCGCGTCGGGCGGATGACCAGAGCCAGTCCGGAGGAAGGAGTCGGACGCCCGGGAGCCACGAGAGGACCCAGTCTCGCGGACCCAGGCTGCAAAGCTCGCCGAACGACTGCCGGGGGGGGTCTCGCCGTGAACGAGATATGTCCCGGCCCCGGGACTCAATGAACATCAACAGCTGCCGCTCACAGAACCAAGCCGGACCAGAGTACACCCCACTGAGAGGTCCGGCCTCAGCCCCAGGCCCATCGTCGGGCAACATCCGCGACAGCGTCCTGAGTGACTCTCCGGACCGCGCGGCACCCCATGCCCATCGGAGGGCTTCTTCGTCGCTCTACAGCTCGTCTGGGCTCAAGCGTCGTCGTCATGCTCCTGAGGCGTACGAGCCAGACGTCGATGATAATGATGACTACACTACTGCCGGGACTCCGCCTCTGGTTCGCGGACGAATACACCCAGAACGCCACCTCCAGGAAACGCCAAAACCTCAGCAGGAAGAGCTGCCCCCTCTACGGCCGTTGGTATCGGCGCTGAACTCTACAGAACTGACATCGCGGCGTTTTACTCTACCGTCCAGGATCATCAAGAACGAGCACCCTAGCGGGCAAGGCTGGAGTGAGTGTGCAGTCCGACCCGTCTCCAACGTCCGCATCGACTGACCACCATAGTCTGGCTGGCGCCGTGGTCCACCTGGTCTTTCACCGTCCGGCTGCGCCTTCTGATGAAGGAAAAGCTGTACCCGGCAATGGCAGAGGATGCCGTCGAGGTCTACGACGGAAAGATATACCCCCTGCGGTGGAAACCCTCGACTGATGACGCTCCGGACATATCTGGGCTCCCATCGATCGACTACGCCCTCTACCTTTTTAACGCGGTGAAGTTCCATCTCGGCCGCGCCTACCGCTTCTTCGAAGACGTGACGTTCCTGAACCGGATCCACGAGTTCTACGAGGGTGACGCCCAGGCTATAGCTACGGAACACCGCTTCTGGTTCGTCCAGTATTTGCTGGTTTTGGCTTTCGGAAAGGCGTTCGTCTCGAGATCGAGAGCGAGCAAAGACCCGCCGGGCGCGTTCTACTTCGTACGCGCCATGTCACTGATGCCGGACCCTGCCATCTTCCGGAGAGACAGCATCCTTGCTATAGAGGTTACGGCGCTGGCAGGCTTGTATTTCTACGCCATCGACCACCGAGAGTCCGCACACGTATATGTAAGTCCTGTCAAAGATGTCTCGTCTGTTGGTTTTCACGGCTCGTTTTGCTGACCTCTTCTCCAGCTCGGCCATTCCATCCGGATCGCACAGCTAGAAGGCCTACATACTCCTCTCCCAGAGCAAGAGCTGGGCGTACAGACGGTAAAGCGGTGCCGAAATCTCTGGTGGACACTTTACATCATGGACAGGCAGTTCTCCACGTCTTTAGGCCTGCCAATGACCATGCAAGACAGTGGCATATCCACACCCCTGAGCCTTCCTGGTGAGAACTCTCAGGAGGACACCGCGCTTGTCCTCCAAGTCAAGCTATCCCAGCTACTATCGCACATTCTGTCTTGTAAGTACAACTCGCACAGGTCGACTGCCATCGCACTGACATCGGCTAGCAATCTACCAGACTGACCAGACGCAACTCGGCCCGTTCCTCGAAGTCACCGGTACCATCCTGCGTACGTTGGCCGGGCACGCCCAGGACATCGAAAAGGTCATTGACCACAAGTTCAAGAACTCTGTGGATACGATGCCCAAGGGCATCAGGCACATCTCGTTGCTGTACCATCAGGTCAGTCCCAGCGGCCCGAACACCCCCATCACCAATCTTTTCATTTCACTGACGTGTACTTCATATAGTGCGTCATGGTAGCCACCCGCCCGCTGTTGCTTTTCGTGCTCCAGGAACGCCTGAACACCTCGGGGCGCGGCGACACGAACTGGGAGCCCTTCCTGGCGACGACGACGTCCCTGATATCCACCGGCATCAAGTCCGCCGTCAAGACACTGCAGATCCTGACGGACGAGGATTACCTCCTAGGTACGTTCCGCTCCCATGACCCCATCCCGATTCGCCATCCGGAAAGCTGACCCCCCGGCCGCAGAGGTGTTTCTCGTCTTCGACCTCGAGTTCGTCTACAGCGCTGCCATCCACCTGACCATGGCCGACGCGCTGTTCCCGAGCGTGGCCGAGGACGCCCGCGGCCACAGCCAGGCGGCGCACTCGATCATCGACGACATGGTCTCCAAGGGGAACAAGGTGGCCGTGGTGCGCAAGACGGACCTGACGCAGCTGGAGGACCTCTGCCGCGAGCTGGCGGCGCAGTCGGACGCGCGCGGGCTGCAGACGCTGACGCTGCTGGGGCTCGACGACTCGATCTCCGGGTCGTCGCAGGCGGGGACGAACCTGGACGCCGGGCTGGGCGGCGGCGGCGGCGGCGGCGGGGACGACGCCGGGCTGAACGGGTCCGGCGGCGCGGGGGCCGACGCCATGGCGGAGGAGTCGCAGATGCTGTGGGCGTCGCTGCCGCCGCCGACGACGAACCTCGAGTTCCTCGACAACATGGGCATCTCGTCGGAGGAGGTGTTTTCGATCCTGGACCAGATCGGGAACATGGACAACTATGGGGGGATGATGTATCACTGGCCTGATGCGGAATGAACTTGACGAGTGTGAGATTGCTTTGTACCCTATTATAGCGTTTCGAGATGATGATGCCGATATGATAAGCAGGGGGAAGTTTGATCGTAATCATGCAAAAACAGAGTTTCCTAGTCCAATCCGTGTTTCGCGTCATTTTTGCTGGTGAATTTTGCTCTTCAAAGCAATGCCGGCAACGCAGGCCGCGAACCTGCCAGGTCATGTCTCCCGAACACACACACCATAGACTTCATTTCATCGTCGAGCCGGCCTTGGATCCTCTAGCGAGGAGTGCGTTGAAGGTGAATGTCTTTTTTCTGTTGTCGTAGCCGGGACGTCTCTGGGATACAAGGCCGAATCCCGTGCCATGGTCTCGCCAGTGAGAGACGTTGCGTTCTGAAAGCTTTGCAGGCTTGACGGCAATAGTGTGTCCATCGATGATCGCCTGCGTTCTCTCAGAGATGAGAGCACGCTCCTCGACAGGTGGGCGGACAGGGTATACGTCGGCGACATGGAGTGAGCTGGCGGCTGTTTTCCCTAAGTAGGAACCGGGCAGAGCGTTGAAGTAGTTTAGCAGCGTATGGTAAAGGTTCAATGCGAGCAGGGTCTGACGGATATTTTTGAGTGGCAAAGATGGTGTTTGTTATTTGTTTTAGGGATAAACAGCGTCGATATAGAAGGATGGCTCGGAATAGCTAGGGGATCTGGCTTCTGGCATGAGAGGGAGAGTTCGCGCTCAGCTTTAACCAAACGCCGAAGCCGAGAACAAGGTGATTCCCAGCCCAGATCATCTAATTCAGGACTGAAGCAGCGGCTCTAGGCCCCGAGACGTGCTGGGCAGATGTCTTGGGTGTCGGCTTCCGAAGCCGATCCGGGGGTGCTGGTGGATCCGCGGGGTTGACGGACGGTGGAATGGGTAGCTTTGATGCGTTTCCAGACACAGACATGTTTCTTTCCTTGTGGCCTGCTACTTGATTTCACCTCGAGACCGCTTGGGAGAAGAGGGTGTCGTATCACATCGGTCGTGTTCATGCTGTAGACATGAGGGGCAGACGGAGCAGACGGAGCAGACGGAAGAGCAAACGGATAACAAACGGACGAGGCCTTATCTCCGTCCGTATCACGATAAGGCAAAACGGCGGGAGCCCTACGGATGCCCCTCCCCACCAATCATCAGCACCTCACAACCCCATCGTTTTCTCAAAATGCATCTCCACCTCCCCCTCCACTCCACCCTCCTCACAACTCGATGGCGAATGGCCGCGGCCGGCACTCGACTCGACGACTTTGTCGTGGGCCGACGCATCCTCCTCCCCGCCATCTCGCATCGCATCCTAGATATCGACCATGGCATGCCCGCGCTGACACATCAGCCGTGATGGTCCCCGGAAGCTTGTCACCACCAACTCGACGCATCCCAGCCAACGTCTCATCCTGTTGAGATCGCCACTGCCCCACCACATCACACACAACCAGCCATGGACATGGCCGAAGACGGCTCGTGGGCGGAAACCGGCGACATGTTCGAGGATCCCGAGGAGAAAAAGGTCGTCTGCTGCGCATTGGACTCCTTTCTGTGTGTAACACCCCTCCCCCGAGCCTTGCCGCCTCCCATGACCATCTCTGTCTCTTTTTTGGGGGGGTCCGTGACTCACCGCATCGCGAGCCCCTCTGACGAGATGGTTACACGAGGCTCATCACGCTCACCCTCATTCTCACCCCCCCCTACACACCCTCCCGCTGACCAGACGCCAGCCAATACGCCAAGGTCGCCCACTTCAACGTAACCCACCTCCGCCGCCAGAGCTTCTACGCCCTCCCCCAGGCCCAATGGCAGATGCTCGCCCAGCCCCCCTTCAGCTTCCTCGAGACGCTCGACCGCACCGACGACGCCATCGACGCCAACGCCCGCCTCGCCCGCGCCATCGCCCACCACGGCATCACCTCCTTCGGCCTCGCCAACCCCGACGCCGCATCCACCTCCGTCTCGGCCTCGGCCTCGGCCCCGGATGAGCCCGCCCTCGCCCGCGAGTGGGTCGGCATCGCCAAGCACAGCGACATCGACAAGGCCCGCAGCACCCTCCGCCAGTTCTTCCGCGACTGGACGGCGGCCGGCGCGGCCGAGCGCCAGGCCTCGTACGCGCCCGTGTTCGCGGCCGTCGAGGGCCAGCGCGCGCGCCTCGGCCCCGGGGCGGCGAACCCCAGCGTGCTCGTGCCGGGCGCGGGGCTCGGGCGCCTCGTCTTCGACCTCTGCCGCGCGGGCTGCGACGTCGAGGGCAACGAGATCTCGTACCACCAACTCCTGGCGTCCGACTTCATCCTCAACCACACGCGGGCCGCGGGCCAGTTCACCATCTACCCCTGGGTGCACACCTTCTCGAACCACCGCACGCGCGCCAACCACCTGCGCAGCTACCCCGTGCCGGACCTGCACCCGGGGGCGGCGCTGCGCGAGGCGGCCCGCCCCGGCACCATGTCCATGTGCGCCGCCGACTTCCTCTGCCTGTACGGCGAGCCCGGCCGGCGCGCGACCTACGACGTCGTGGCCACCGTCTTCTTCCTCGACACGGCGCCCAACCTCGTGCGCTACCTCGAGACCATCTTCGCCTGCCTCAAGCCCGGCGGCGTCCTCGTCAACGTGGGGCCCCTGCTGTGGCACTTTGAGAACAACGCCCCCGGCAACCACGGCCGCGACGACGACGGCGACGGCGAGCACGACTACAACAACTCGTCCGGCATCGCCGACCCCGGCAGCTTCGAGCTCGCCGACGACGAGGTCATGGCCCTGGTCGAGCGCGTCGGCTTCGTCGTCGAGACCCGCGCCACGGGGCTCGAGGCCCCCTACATCCAGGACCGCGAGTCCATGATGCAGACCGTCTACCACGCCAGCACGTGGGTCGCGCGCAAGCCGGGCGACGCAGGCGCTTGAGGGTCGGGGGAACACATGTTTTTTCGTTCACGCATAGCAGGGAGCGTAGCACAGATAGAACATGCACAGAAAGAAGAAGTAGTACAACATGTCTTAATCTACCGTATCACGTATCCCGCATGCCTGCAACGCCCGAGCGCCCCGGCCAGACACCTACAGCTTCACGTTCAGCTCGCCCCGCACCCACTGCGCGCCGCCGTCGATGGAGATGACCTCGCCGTTGACGTGGGACGCGGCGCGGCTGGCCAGGTAGACGACGGCGCCGGCGATGTCCTCGGGGCGGCCCAGGCGGCCCATGGGGTTGCCCTTGCCGACCTCGTCGGGCCCGCCGGCGAGGTCGAGCAGGCCGTTGGACATCTTGCTGGGGAAGAAGCCGGGGGCGATGGAGTTGACGGTGATGCCGCGGGGGCCGAGCTCGACGGCGAGGTTGCGGCCGAGGTGGATGACGGCGGCCTTGCTGGCGCTGTAGCCGTAGGTGCCGGCCTCGCCGAGGGAGCCGACGCCGAGCCCCGCGACCGAGGCGGTGATGATGACGCGGCTGGGGTCCTCGCGGCTGGCCCGCGCCTGCAGCAGCGGCGCGAAGTCGCGGATCGTCGCGAACACGGCCTTGACGTTGAGGTCCATGACCTTGGCGAACGCGCCGTCCGGGTGCTTGTCGAAGGCCTCGCCCCAGGTGGCGCCGGCGTTGGCGAGGAGCAGGTCGACGTGGGGCGTGTGCTTCTTGACGGTCGCGAGGAGCGTGGCCACGCCCTGCGGCGTGGCGATGTCGGCGGGCGCCGAGATGGCGACGGCGCCCGGCGCGAGGTTGGGGAGCGCGTTGAGCTCCTTGCAGGCCGAGTCGCAGGCGGCGGCCTTGCGGGAGGAGATGAAGACCTTGGAGGCGCCGGCCTGGAGGATGCTGGACGGGCACGGGGCGGTCAGCGGGTGGCACGCGCCGGGGTTTGACGGGACGGGGACACGTACGCGGAGGCCGCGTGCAGGCCGAGGCCGCGGGAGCCGCCGGTGATGACGGCGACCTTGCCCTTGAGCGAGAAGAGGGAGGGGAAGTCTTTGATGTCGGTTTCGGAGGCCATGATTGCGGTTGCTGCGGTATGTGCTGCGGTGGGAGGGGAGGTCGGGGTGGAGGATCGAGAGATGGCCGGGCAAAGTCCAGGGGCGTCTCGTCGTTTTGTCGTCGGTCGTCGGCTCTGTTGCTGTTGCTGGAAGCGAGCGAAAAGGTGCTGACCAGGGGTTCAAACTCTGGAGTAAGGGCACCCGTCGTGCACACTCGGAGCTCTCCACACCAATGGGGACATGACGTTTGCGGGGGAAGATACCGAGGCTCGGCTCACCCTCACGTCTGGAGTTTGGTCTGTCTGGCCTGAGTGGAGCTGGGACCTGGCGCCCGGGGAGCTAACCCTTGTTGTCCCCATCCCCGAGCCAAGTCTGGCGGGGGAGGCGGGGCGCGCTCACCGAGCCCAGACCGAGGCTCACCGAGCCCAGACCTCAGGACTCGGGACGCAGCATCGACATCCTGTCTCACTCTCCCGAGCCGTCGACCGCGGCAGCCGGGCTCACCAAAGACGGAATCCCAAACCCACCCACCCCCGCCGGAGAAACGATGCGCTTTCTCCGTCCATCATCGGGTGCGTGTGGATCATTCCTCGTCGGGACGTCATGCCACGTCAGGCTCAGGCAGCCAGGGACCAAATTCCAATCTTTTGGAATTCCCAAGGCTGCAGGAACCAGCTGCGCCCCTGATCGGGCAATGCGTCGTGGCGCTGTTGGATCGGAGATTTTTTTTTTTTAATCATTATTCCTTCGCGTCATTTTCGGAATTCAGGCTGCAGATCCGTCACCCGCCAAGCGTGTCGGTCCTGGTGATTTCACCAGCGAGCAGTAGAGCTTGTGCGCTGCTAGGCGCGCCAGCTGGCGGACAGGACGACGTGCTTCGAGAGCTCTACAACGCTCACGCGACCTTCAAGTCAGAGGTGCGAGACAATTGGCGTACTATGGGCGCTGTGCCTGATGCTACAGAAAGATTCGTCAGACTCCCCCCGCCGGCCAGCTCTCGCCTCTCGGTGCCTTCGCCCGCGATCAGCCACCCCCCGTCGTGTGCTGCTGGCTGTCGCCCAAGTCGCCCAAGAAAATCCCCCGTGCAAAGCCTGCAAGTCGTAGAAAGTCATCTCTCGTGGCCCGTGACAGCAATCTGCCAGTATATAAGCTAAATAGAAAAGGGCAGCCCGGCCAGTGTCCGGATGAATGGCTGCGCGAAACATCGTACTGCCTTCAGCAACGGATTCGCCGTTGTTCGGCGAGGCGTGGTGAAGGAAATCCTCCTCACGTAACGTATTTATATCGGTGCGTCGAGGCGCTGCATTGTGTCGCGACGCCTCGATCCGCGCGTGGTGCGGTGCGTGGACACTTTGTCGTGTCAGCCCGTGTTTTGTTCGTAATCCCTCTGCCTGTGGTGCTCCTTGGCCTCCCAGCACCGATTGACGGCGTCGAAAACGATGTGGTAGTCCGCCGGAGCTATGCGTCCGATGAAGAAGACCTTCACATTGTGCTCAATCGTCATCATCTTGGAGTAGTTAACGCGGGAGCTCCTCGAGAGCTTTTCGCCCGACTCCGTAACGTCCATTTTTGTCGGGGGCGCCCCAAGCTCCGGCTCGCCGTCAAGCATTCTCGGCTTCGACGACGTGTAGATGACGCCGTGGTGATGGGGTTTGACGCCCCGCTTCTTGCAGGCCTGGTCTCCGTATGTGAGGATGGGCCTGGGTCACGCCGTTAGAGAAAGGGGGTTCGGGTGGTGGGGATGGGGACGTGACATACACACAGGTGCTGTGTCCCTCGTCTGTCGCAATAACGATAAAACGCCGGAAGCCTACGTGGACCATGCCACCAAAGCGGTCTTTTAGAGCACCTCGATCCGAGATGGTGGGAGCTCCCGGCATGGCCCCCATAGGCTCTGGCCAGAGAACTTTAAAGACCTGGGAAAGCGTCAATGGTCGATCGCGTGGGCTCCGACTAGAAGGGGCCTACCTCGCCAGGTTTAAACTTCTTAGAGGCGTGGATTTTGTAGCCTGGACGGGAGGTCAGCTTGCTGCCTTGTCCAAGGTCGATCGACTTACGCTTGTCCAAGGTCTCCTTGTCGCCGAGTTTGCCGTAGCCCCGGATGGTCGGGGTGTCTTCGGCCTGGCCCGGTTGGACGCCGTCTTCCTCGTGGATGTCAAGAGGCGCTTGATCTGGTCAGCGCGACACGTCCCATGTCAGCGATGCTTGAGTGCCTACCGTATGCCCCGCTGCTGGATGCCCCTCCCGGGTGATAGGCCTGCTGGTACCGCCGGCTCTCATCCAGCACTTGCTCGAGCTCGGGGTCGTCAACAGCGCTGTACGATCCGTATGCGACCGTGGGCGCATAAGCTGAGCCGGAACTCGGCTCGTAGATGTTCTCGTCGTGAGGTTCATAGAGATCGTCTTGCCCGGGCGTGTCCTCGTACGAGACATGCCTGTGCTTGTCTTTGCCTTTGCCCCGACGACGACGCCCCAGCTCATCCCCTACCGGCTCGTTTCTTGCGCCCGTGTATGAATACGATGGTTCTGCGATCACTGGCGCGTCAGTACCAGCCACGTTGACGAGACGTGAGAGAAGGATAGACGCACGGTCTGAGGCGGAGGCCTGGCCATAATCGTCGACAGGATACTCGTCCCCGGTGTTAGTGGAGATGCTGGCGAAGCGCTCCGTCAGGTCTTCGACGGGTGCGTCTCGGGGGGTCGCAGGGTCCTCGTGAGGTGTTTCTAGCGGCTGGCCGTTCTGGTCCTCGTATACCCATTCGCCTTGGTCTCAATTAGCATGTGGCTCAACGAGACGACGGACAAGGAAGCGGGAGGGGCCTTCATGAAGCCGTACCGTTTGATTTCTGCCGAACATGATAGTACAGATTGAGCTCCGCGGACCAGATCCAATCGCTCCACTCATGCCGTGACTTGTGCTTATCGGCCTTGTGTTTTGGCATGGTGTAGTTGAGTGCATGAAGGTTGCCAGAGGGGGGGGTGGGATATGTATGTGTATCGGAGCGCGAGGGGAGCCAGCAGCACTGCTGGCTGGAACATGTGGTTGTCCCGGCGATCGGGGGTTTGTGAGTGAGCAGAAGGGAGATTGAGGCTAAAGAAAAAGCTGCTGCGGCTGCTGCGTGGGAGGAGGACAGCTTCTGATGGCGACCTCGGTCATGTGGGCCAGCCTGGCAGCCGGAGCAAGGCAGCGAGCGAGCGCAGCGTGAATAATAAGGCAAGGGGGGACGTCGGGCCTTGCGCCTCGAGCCTGGGGCCTTGGGCCTTGGGCCTTGGGCCTTGAGCCTCTGCTTCTGAGCTAGGTAGGTCGGTAGGCAGGAGGTAGATGGCGGGGCTGGCCCTTATTGGGGGATGCGCTGTACCGCGACCCGTGACGTCTGTGAGGGGATATTACTGGCAGGCATGGCCGACATGCAGCCCGTCGGCTAATGAGATGGGGGTATGGGATCATATAGACTGCATTCAGTCGCAGGCATGAAGTACGGCCTGAAGACTGGAGACTCGGCGGGATGGGGGACGCGAGAGCGAGAGGGTGTGGGAGAGAGGGGCGACGGAACAGGACGGAAGGACGGAACCATGGCTCGAGAAGCATGGCATGGTGGCATGGCCTGGTAACAGCGTCGACGCCGACCGAGACCACCCCCCCCCCCCCCCCCCCCCCCCCCCCCCCCCCCCCCCCCCCCCCCCCCCCCCCCCCAGGGACCACGATCACGACCGCTGTCCAGGTCGTGGTAGGTCGGACTAATGTCATCGGCCATCATCGGGAGACGGTGCGTCTTGTGAAACGTGGCAAGCCGTCTTTTTGGCTGAGGTGGGCTGGTCTGGTTTGGCTTTTCTTTCTGGGGGTCGGTCCCTCGGAGGCCTGTGTGAATGGTGGGATGTATGGGTGCCCGAATCCGTCAACGTTGCCTGCCAATCGGTTGGTGAGGGGTTGGCAGTTGGGTAGGGATCGAGGACGGACGTATCAGTACTTTGGCCGGCAGCCTCGTGAAAAGGTGATGCGTGGAGGCAGAGAGTGGCAGAGGCGGCATCATGTCGCGTCACCGGCTGTGTCTCGGCCTTGATTGATGGATTGATAAGAAGCAAGTGCTTGGCTGACCGGGGTTTAGGTGCGTGGGAGGTGGCTGCCAGCCTATGCTTTTGGTGCTTTTCAGCGTGGCGGCATGAGACCACGGGAGGTGCCCCACCGCCATGTCAAAAAGTGCACTTCACCTTCCCAACTCCCGTCTCCCAAGCCGTCCCCCCCCAAGCCGCTGGAGCGTAGCTGTAGCATGGGCTTTGTAGCGACTGCTCAGCAGCAGCAACAAACTGGTCTGTCGGGAAGTGGAGCCCCTAAAGCCCGAGGCCCCAAATGCCCACCAAGACCCCCCTGCGGATAGCACTGCTAGCGCCTGACGCTTCCCTAGACTGGATAGCTCCCGCTTCGCTTCTCGTCGAAAAACGTGGGGTTGGCTGCTCTTTCCTCCACCTAGACCGAAGAGGGGGGGTGTGTGGGAGAGGATGGCCAAAAGTGAACACGGCCGAGTGCCGGTAGGCAATTCGGATGCGGCTGGAGGGCACAAGGGGGGGCAGGCCCGTGTTGTTCGCTCTTGCCAAACAGGCGTTCTGCTAGCACCTTCTGGACTCGGGTGATGGCATGGGGGGGCTGAATCACTCAGAGAGCCTCCTGCCCTGTAATCTCCCACCCCTGGCCTTAGGCACGATATGTTCACGTCGCACGCGCTGGCTGGCATTCGCTGGACTGGACAATCTGCCCGAGCAACCACCCGTCCACGGTTGAGCCTCCAACACGTATCCCTCACCGAGGCAATCGTCCGCCTCATTCCAAACTTGCCGCTCCCTCCTGCTCGTCGCTGCCCTCACCGCAACGCTGACCGCGCAAGCATGACAGCTTTGGGAAGCATTCGACCGATATCCTCCTCACCACATCCATCCCATGGCCACCACCGCGTGCCAGTCTTCCACCGCTGCCCTACATCCAGTCCTTCGCCAGACGCGTCCTGCTACCCTCCCGTCAGCACGCCCCCAAGCGTTGCGCACCCCTTTGCCAGCAGCTCTGCCTGTCTTCGCATGGCTCGGCGCCACCGAGCTGATACCGATCCCTCCCACCCTCGTCGACGACAGCTCGACTCGGCAACGACGAGATGCCGCTCGAGGCTCTAACGACCGCTCGTACTCGACCTCTCTATTCCTCCCCCTCTCCGCCGCCAAAGACGCCACCGCCTCCACCGCCTCCGCCCCTCCGATCGAGCCCCCGACACCATGCCTCCCAAAGGTCCAAAACGGCATACGGCCCAGTCCTCTACTTCTCGCACTCGCCTCCTCTTCAACCTCCGCCCCAGAAAGCGTCACCCGGGATTGTTCGTCACGCTGCTCTCTCCCCGTCACGACTGCTTTCCCGTCGATCCTCGAGGCGACATCAAACTAGTGACGACGAGCCTGTGGAGCTGCGCATCCCACGCGCTCCTCGTCCTTCCTCTTCAACGGCGCCGTCGTTGTCCATGTCATCCCAGCCAGGACATTCCGAAGAACCAAGCGATCTCACCGGCGACGACGATGAAGAATACCATAACAACACGAGCCAGCAGTTCCCTCCCTTGCTGCCCACTGCCAGGAATCGCACCTCCGTGTCTCGGAACAGAAAGTCCGTCACGGCCAAGATACGCGACCAAGTGGCACGCTATGAGCATCAAGTCTCAGCCCTACGCGCTCCATCAGACACTTCTTTGCCTGCTTCCGAGCACTACTCCTCCGAGGATGAAGCCCAGCGCTTGTGGGTGCTTCTGAAGCAGAAACGGCAGCTGCTGGGGGACTCCAGGTCGCAGATGGCCAGGCGACGCAAACAGCTGCGGAGTCTCCGTCGGCAGAAGGACGAAGCTGACAACACATTCATGGGGCTCCTCCGTCCGCTGCTTGCCAAGGGCCAGCTGAGCAGTTTGTCCGGCTCGCAAGAGCTCCTTCAGGTTTGTTTCAATGACATGCAAGCACTCCGAACGGAGTATCACTCCACCGAGTCCGCCTACGAGGGCCTTGAGGTGGCTCTGGACGAGCAGGAGGGGGAAATCAACAGGCTCGAGATTCGCTTCTTCACTCTCCTGGCCGAAAGAACCTCCCAAGGCTCGGATGCAAGGGAGTCGCAAAAGCCCGCCGAGGGAGGAGATGCGTCGGGTACACCCTATGTGCTGCTAGGCATCTCTCCAGACGGTCCCCCAGAGCGGGTCCACCCTCTCTGGCACGAGCTACTGGACGCAGTCGGCGAGATGAACATTGCTCAGGAAGAACTGGACGACGTACAGCTGTCCCGGGAGGTGCTCGAGTACGAACTGGGTGTAAAGGAACGAACCAATCGCTCTATTAGTTACGACGACCTAGAGTTGTTACGCGAGTTTCCGGCGGACGAAGAGGCGAAGAGGCAACGAGTGCAGGAGATGACCGAGCAAGTTCACCAGCTCCGAGACCGTTGCATGGCCATGGGTGTAGACCAGAAGGATCCTCCTTCCCACGTGGCATACGCACTGGGCCTAGAACCCAGCGAGGAAATCACGTTGGATGAGCCTCTACCTGGTACAGAGCAGACGCTGGCGCACGACCGCTATCCCGGACTTCTCTCTCAGCCCGACCATCTCCTCCGGTCCGAGCCTTTGTCCGCAGTTGCCAATCTGAAACAGGCAGCCAGGTTGCCTGCCGAAGATGTCACCAAAGAGAGTCGGATGCGATCTGCGTTGAAAGAGTACGACATATCCGAGCTGCTGCGCAACGCCGGGGAGACGGACAAAACGGACTTCATCACCCGCTGGCTCCTTCAAACTCTCCGGACCTCGCCGCACCAGGTAGACCTGCTCGCCAACACATTTACGCAAAGCACACGCCTCAAAATAGTGGATGCCCGGCGCTGGGAGCTGGATGTCCTGCTCCAGTGGTGGAAGGATGATGCCGCGGTTCAGTCCGTGGATGATGTCGGGCAGCAGGCTTTTACGATAGGCACTACAAGATCGTCAAGCGACCCAACGCAGCGTCTTCGGATTCGCGGGTCTTCGCGGTCATCTCGGATCATGGGGCTGGCGAGCGAGCCACCGGACGACCACCCCGGGAGCAACGATATCTGGGAGCGTCAGGGGGCTGTTTCCCGTCAGCTTGGTTCTGAAACAGCGTCTGACGATATTTTTATTCGATTTTGGGATGAAAGGTTTGGCGGAAAGCCTGCATAGGGTCAGGTCATGTTCGGCGCCTGCTTGGCCGACATGACCTGTTGGCGTTTAGACGGCGTGCTGTACTTTGAAATTGGGATACCCGGTTCGATACGAGGGTCAAGGTTGGAAGACGACGACTGAGCTGCATGGGCGGCGTTAGCCTTCAGTTGTATGAAATACTTGTCGGCCATGGGGGATCGGGCAAATGTACACTAAGGGCATGGCGGGACGGGGAAGCTGGCGAGCTTCAGATATCTCAGCGCACATAAGATACCCCATTGCATTTCTCTCTCTCCAGCTCATCAGCCTCCTAGGATTTGGCTTTATATCATCTTTTATCTCCCGTCTCAGTCGCCCAAATGATACTAGTGTTGCCATGGTTCGACCCTCTGTCCCCCACCGCGCGCCAGGCCACTCCACGACGAGTGATTCGTCCACCACGATCACTCCGGCCGGCGGCAAGGGAAAGGAGACCTACGTACCTGTACCTCCGCGTCTGTGACGCACCCGCACCCCGGACGGGCTAATGCACGACAACCCGCATCTGGACGTCCAGCGAGAGCCCGCAGCGTGGCATGTGACGCCTGCTTACACATCCGGCCGCGCCTGCGCCTGCAGCGAGCCGTCCTCCGCGGTGCGCGTGGAGGGGTCGCGGAACGGGTGGGGATCCCGCGTGCGAGCTGTGCGAAAGCTAGTCTTTTGGCATTTGGCATTTGCCTCTCTTTTTGTTCGTTTTGGAATTACAATTCGAATAGTGCTCTTCGGGGCGCACAGAGCTGCCATTGGACGGGTGGATTGGAATTTAGGGAGGAGCCTGATGATGTCGGGCTCTGCCGCGGGGGCTCGGTGGCCTGATTGAGGCGTCCTCGGTTGACTCATACTCGTGACGGAAGAGAGAAGGGCATTGGGATGGGCATGTGCTTTTCGTTTGCGAGTGTTGTATCGGCGGGATGTCCCGTGACGATGCCATGTGGGTTAGGCAGCGGCGCAGCCCTACAGACCCAGGACGGTGGTTTGGGTTTGTGGATGAGGACTTCGATGCATGGGAGGGGTGGAGGGGTTGGGCTGGATTGCGGGTTTGAGGGGGGCGGGCAGGGTGATGAGGCTGTGCTGTGGTGATCTTTGGGGTGCAGGCGACGGCGATGAGGGCCGGCCGGCTGGGTCGGGGGGGCTGAGGATTCGGAGGAGCCACGGTGTCGATGCACTCAGGGCCATTATGAGGGACTACGGCGTATGAAGACAATGATAGCATGACCACGACCATTTCAAGGTGAAGAGAAAATGTTAATTACCACCTATCCTAGCCCAAGGAGATGCCATCCAGCCAGCGTCAGCATTGACGAATAACCCAAACCACAATTCCCGGCCAAACCCTCATTTTCAAACACAACCAACCCCCAAACGCATGACGCCGGCCCGTAGGCACAGGCACTGTAATTTGTTACATGGTTTTCGTGAAGCAATAGCTCAATGAGCTTGGAACCGCGTTTTTGGACTGGCAGAGAGCGGTAAAGACTTGTTGTTAATGTCCATAACGATCCTCAAAGTCGGGCATGCAATTGGAAGGCACAAAAGACATAGGAGAGTCGCGCCAAGAAAACTGTAGGGATATAAATGTCAGTGCTTGCTTCACCAATTTCAGATGAGGGAACTTACCAAATCAGTCGGCCAAAGCCGTATGTTGGATGCGAATTCATGTTCTCGTTCAAGTCATAATGCCAGAGACAAGCACCAAGCTCAATGCTCGGCATCGTCAATTTTTCAGGAGCAACTCAACTCCTCGTTTGTACTTCGCCTTCTTGTTTCTGCTGCTTGCTGCAACGCGGCCATCAACCTAGCCCTTGATGCCGGGAACGGGGTTTGGAAGGCCTCTGCGGCTTGCAACCGAGGTGAAAGCAGTTGACTTGTTGTTGTTGGGGTCCTGCTGAGATGTCTTTCCAGTGCTGGCAGACTCCATTGTCTCGTCGCTAGGCGTATCCGAACTCGCGGGGCTGGCCACGAGATGACCACTGATATGACCGCTTGACACATGATAAGGGCTATTGTGCACGACTGGAGGCCGGGTTTCGACAAAAGGAACCGGATGCCCTTGTGGAAGAGGTGGATGTTCGATGCTGAGAAGGCCGCGGAACACACGGTCATGGTGGGCAAAATTCGTGCCCCCGTTGTCGGGCAGACCTGGAGGTGGAGCCCCAATGTGGGAGGACGACACTCCGTGCGAAGGATATGGCGACCAGTTGATGTTTGAACGTGGGTTGGGCCACCCGCCCTGGTAGCTGACCTGGGCTTTAGGGAACAGATCCCCAGAAGTGGGCCTCGAGGGCGGCGGCGAAGGCTCTGCCGCCCCGATGGCAATAATGGCAGGGTCGTGCCTGAGATCAAAGGCCCCAGAAGCTGGAGCTGTGGACCTGGGGACGGGTGCTTGAACCAAGGGCTGTATCATCCGTGGCTGACGATGAGTATAGGGCCCATGACTTGGAGCCGCCTGATTGCCCCGCCCGACGTTAACATGCTGCTGCCACGAAGACGGGCCTTCAGAAAGTAGAGTGGTTGGCCATGGCTGGGTCACGGGTAGTCCGGTGTCAAGTCGAGGTTGGCGAAAAAGAGAAGCGGTCTGGTGAGGTGCCTCCGCGTTTTTAGGCGCCTTGGCCAAAGGCCGTGGCCGAGGGATGTAATCGGGCCTATACTGGCGAACAATCTCCAGACCCCTGGCGTTCGCACTCCCGTCGGCCTCTCTGAGAGGCGTCCAGATGCCGTTCTCGAAGATGCCCTCGGGCAGGTACATGTGGTAGCCGAATCCTCTGTTGGTGGTGCGCTGACCTTCGTTGTTGAGCTGGTGGCAGGGGAAGGGGTGCGACTTGGTCTGCTTATAGCATCGGTAGAAGGCCTGGCCGTCATAGTGGAAGCCAACCTTAGCGTGCAGGAATCTGCAGGAGCTCATGACACGGCAGGTTCCGCGAGCAAAGTATTTGCAGATGCCCCTGGCCTTGGTGAACTTTTCCTCATGGCCCTGAGTACAGGGTCCGAGATAGATACTGGGATCCAGCTCGGGGTCGAAAAACGGGCTGCTGGGGTTGACACCCACGTCGACGGGGGGTAGCGAAGAAATCTTCTGGGGCATGGTGAATGAGACTTGGTCCTGGTCGGGGAGTAATCAGAATTAGTTGGACCGCAGGCGGGAAGCAATTGATGACCGGGCCAAGATGGACGGGAACAAATGGACCATCCATACAAGGGACCGGCATATTTATTCGTGCCAGAGACGTATCTCCGCCAGGTACTGCTTCGATGCCCATGGCTGCGAAGCTTTGAGGGTTGGTGAATCAGAACTTGGAAGTTGCAAGCTTAAGTCCAGAGAGGGCGACGCGGATAGGCCGTCACGGTTTGGATTGGAAGTCGGACGGTGTGGGACCGGCGAGTATAATTAAAAAAAACACCTTGATATCTGCCAACCTTAAACGTAGTTCCGAGCGTGATTCGCCATGGAAGCGATCTGAGATAGATCGAAGTCTTCAATTTCAGCCACCTTGGCTGGCATGTCTTCTCAGATTATGTGGGTGGAACGGCGGCGGGCAGATGCTGCGCAGCTCGGCGCCAACCCCAGCTGCGTAGGGCCAGTCTTGGAGAAGCCTTGGGAGTTTGGCATTGTCCCGTAAAAGGACTGAACAGCATTGCCTCCGAACTGGTGATAATCAGGATATGTCGTTAGAACCATGGCACGCCTTAGGTAAGCATCGAGAATCACGGGACAGGCGGGGTGCAGCAAGTGGACGGATCTGGGTCTGTGCAAGGAGAGGCAGTGACAAGGACAAGGGCATTGACCTGGCTGGCATGCTGAGGCAGGCACAGAGACGGATACAGGAGGTTGAAAAGGGGGGCATTCGAGACGGGAACAGACGGGAACAGACGACGGACGTCTGGAATGGAAACGGGGAGGAGGGGCGCATGAAACCGATCGACCAAGCGCGCGTCGGGTGTCGAGGCCTGGGCAAATGGGCGCCAAGGGGGCGACGGAATTCATGCGTGGAGCACTCGGTCTGAAATGTTTGGGTCGGTCAGGGATACGGAGTGAGGGTATCGTGGTGTGAGCTGGATGAGCTGGTCGTCCATGTTGAGGCCCCCATGGGTGCACTGGGTGGAAGGTCTGTCGAGGCAGGATGGCAACCGATCTGCGTACTCATCATGATCCTCGTCATTTGGCGGAGATGCGCCAGTGCAAGACCGACCACATGACGAGCATACTTGAGTGAGACGGATTGCTGTTAGTCTTGCCGTGGCTCCTGGGTGCGCCTGCTAACACAGAAAGCACGTGCACATGTATGCGCGTCCCAGGGCCCCAGCGACAAGCGTGTCCCAGTCAGGGCCCAGCCAGCACCTGAGGATGCGGCGCAGCGGGGGCCAACAGTGGACACGGGCAGGCAGGCACAAGGCACAGACAGGCAGAATGCAGGTAGTAGGTTGCAGGTTGCAGCTGCCAGGCTTGGGTGAGTGGTGCAGTCTAGCAGGCGCATTCCACCCTTTTCTCGCTTGCGCGCTACTTCTCCTCTCTACCTCAACCCTTCCTTCTCTTTCGTCCTGTCCTGCCCGTCCTGCCCCATTCATTCCATCCATCCCATCTTCCTACCACTCCCGATAGGTGCTTCTCCCTCTATCATCCTCCCGTCGTCCCTGTTCTCAATATCCTCCCTTTTCGGTGATACCCTGGGTGGTTCTCGTCGCCTCACTTTGACCCTGCGGTACGGAGCTCGCCCGATCAAGACCCTGCGACCGCTCGATCTAGCCCCAGGCCGGTATCGATATCGATACAAGGGCGAACCCACACGACATACCTTACTCGAGTCCCCCCCGTCCCCGTCCCCGTCCGCCCGCAGCAGGCCGCCCGCCCGCCTAGCCCAGCCCACCCAGACCCCATCCGATCAGATCAGCAAAGCAACGCAACGCAGCAGCAAGCAAGCAAGCAGGGTCAGGTCCTCACGCCGCTTCGGTCGGGCAAGCCGTGGAACCCCAGCAACCCAGCGACACCACCGCCAACTCCGACTCGACAACCCATCACTTCCACCACCACCACCACCACCAACGATCTGGCATCACACAAACCTCCCGCCATCGAACCTTCCTCATCTTTGTTTTCTTTTGTTTCATCATCGCACAGCACGGCGCCTCCCGATTTTTCATACTTCAGCATCCTTAGCCAGCAACCCCGGCGAATGCTGCGTTTGCGGCGGTGACGCCAGTCGTCCCCTCGATCCCGTCCACCCGGTTCGGAATCGACGTCGCCACCCTCCTTCGACCTCGAGCTCGACCCGACACCCGACCTCCTACACATTCACCATCACGAACCATGCCGGCAACGAATCCCTCCTCCGCCCTCAACGGCGTCGTCATCGGCCTCCTCTCCTCCTTCGGCTCCGCCTTCCTTATCGCCGTCATCTTCCTCATCGTCTATTTCTTCCGATACACGACCAGCGGTCGCATCTTCCTCGACCGCATCGGCCGCCCCGGCGAGTATGACGACGAACAGGCATTCGCTCGCGAAGAGGCGGAGGCCCTCGAGTCTATGGAGGAGAACCAGCGGATCGAATACTTGAGAGCCAAAGGTATGTTTGTCGCGCAGCCCGCTCGTCAAGCCGACCGACCGTACATCCCCCTTCGAACCCCAGCTGACCGTGTTTTACCAGCCTTCGTCACCGCCAACCCTCCCGAGTCCCTTCAAACCGACATTTCCCTCTCCCAGTACCTCGCCATCCAAGAAAAAGGCGTGTCCGCCTGGGAGTTTGAGCCCGAGCTCGAAATCGCCAACTGCTTCGTCGAAGGCCGCACCGAGATTGAATTCTTCGACTCTGAATGCACCGTCCTCAGCAACTTGCCCGTCCCCAAACAAAACGAGGTCTACTACTGGGAGGCCAAGATCTATGATAAGCCCGAGAACACTCTGCTCAGCATCGGCATGGCCACAAAGCCGTACCCGTTGTTCAGGCTTCCAGGTATGTTGTCTCACATGTCGTATGACATACGACCCCACGCTGACCTGTTCAGGCTTCCACAAGTACTCGGCCGCGTACACGTCAACCGGCCAGCGCCGCTATAATCAGCCCTTCAACGGCACCCAGTACGGCCCGCAATACGTCCAGGGCGATGTCATCGGCGTGGGCTATCGCCCGCGAACAGGCACCATCTTCTTTACCCGCAACGGCAAGAAGCTGGAGGACGTTGTTCACGGTTTCAAGTCACAGAACTTCTTCCCTGCTGTCGGTGCCAACGGTCCTTGCATCGTCCACGTCAACTTTGGCCAGGCCGGCTTTGTGTTTATCGAGGCCAACGTCAAGAAGTGGGGTCTCGCACCCATGACCGGCAGCCTGGCGCCCCCGCCTCCCTACGGATCCGAGCAAGGCGACATTCTGTTGGAGGCCGGTCGCAAGGATGGATATTCGGCCAGCGTTCCTCAGCACTCGCAGTCCTTCTCGCAGTCAGTGCAATCGACGTCTCGTGGTGGCGGTGGAAGTCAGGTGCTCACCCCTCAACCTGGACACGGCCGCACACGGAGCGGCAACTTCAGGGTTCTTCCTCCCAGAAGCCCCGGTCCAGTCCGGAGCCCGACCGACATTTCTCTGGCGCACTTCGTCCCCAGCGACGAGGGCGGCGAGCCCAGCGGTAGTGCACACCCAGACCACGACAATGACGACGAGAGCGATGTTGGCTTGGGGATGCAGGATGCTCTGAACCCACCCCCCGACTACACGAGCCCGGATCATTCCGACAACGGGAGCCGCAGGAATAGTTCAGACAGCGAGGAGAACACCCCCCTTATCCGTGTCGTCAATCGGAGCCGCAGCAGTACGGCCACCCCACTCGCCGGGCCGTCACACCCCCCGATCCCCAGCTACAGCGATGCCGTCCGGGACGGCGCCACGCGGGAAAGCAGCAGCAACAACAGGCCCGGGCTCAACCGGCACATCTCCCGGTCGAGATCCCACAGTGCTCAATAAGGCGGAGGCAATCTCAGTTGTGGCAACTCTAGCGTGGATGGACTTGGCTTGTGTCTCAGGCCGCGCGCCTGCGGTTATCCCACCATCGAATCTGGCGAACTCGGCGTTGTGGTGCTTGCGTTCCTTTCTTTCTTTTTTTGACTAGATGATGACGGCTCAAGTGGCAGATGGGACGGACTTTTGACGCTGGATGGCCGGGCTGCTAGCGTCACTACGATACCTTGATTCGATGGCTGAATTGACGCGTCCCCTTTTTGGAATCCACGAGCGTTAGTAGGCATATCCCCGCGCAGGGGAAAGTGAGGCTTGGACAGCATGGAAGTATTGGTAGCATTGTGCGCTGAATATACCACGCTTGCTTTAGGTGCTGTCGTGATGTGTTGCCACTGTGTTTTGATGACGGATGCACCGGCATAGACGTCCGTCCTTCGGTAAGGCATTTCCTACTAACCCGCCAAGCTGTACTTCCGCTAACCTTCCAGCGCCAGTCACCTAGCCTGGGAACGATCAGTTCTCACGATCAAGCGGTCAGGCCCGTCTGCCTCACGCTCGGCCGACGAGATCCCACGCGGAGACGCGCGTACTGCTGCTCCGTGGCCTAGCGTGCGTGAGACTGGTTCATCGAAGCCATTCAGCTTTCTTTTCTTCCCTCTATGGCCAGCACTCGCGCGGCTGAGACTTGCTTGCCTGCTGCTGGGCCTCGGGCTGCTCTGTGCTCGACGGCACTGCAAGCCGACCAGTCACGTTGCGCAATGTCCCAGTTGCACGCTCCCGACGGCTGCATCCCGTCCATGTGGCCTGTCCGCACGAACGACCTGAGACCTTGCCCGGATGAGGTGGTTTCCGGCCGGTGGCTCGCGCGGGTGAGAGACGGTGTGCTCTTGTGGAGATGAGAGCGCAGAGACCCGGAGGACCGCGGCCAGTTTTGAGCGCGGCTCCGACTTGGGGCGTGGCGTCGCATGTCTCTTGCTGAGCACTGCATGCTGGGTGTAGACTCAGTTGGGGCGGGCGGCGGTGCAGGTTAGACCGTTGATGTGGTCTCTGGAGCGTTGGGCGGTAGGTCCGGAAGCATGGCATCGCGGTCCGTAGATAGTTGCCAGAGCTAATCTTGCCTTAGTCACTACCCGCCGGTTATTCGGGAACTTGAGTCGTCTCTCGTCTCTGGACAGCGACCTGATGGTTCGGTGCTCTGCTGTGAGACGTTAAGGCCGAAAGCCACTCCAGAGCTCGCATGCACACTGCGAGAGCGCGATGACCGTCAGCATGTTGGCCGGCAGACTCATACCACGGGCCAGCAAGAACCTGTGATGAGGAGGGTCTGACCCTGCAGGCCGTGCCACTTTGTTGTTTGCCTGCGACATTCTCGCATGGGAGACAACACGTCATGGTGTCAGCGTGCCCCGAGGCTCCCAGAACTGAAGCAAAGACCAGGCCTTTGATGCCGGCGAAGTGTTCCGCAACTGGGGACTCGATGAGACGACAGTTTCTCTACCTTCGGCCATGCGGTCTGAAGCCAGCTGCCGAGGCTTGCAGCCACTCACTGCCAGCCACAAGCTGCGATGAGATATAAGAGAGCCAGCCGACGGTTCCCAAAAGTAACGGATTCGCTGACGCAGACATGGGGTGAACTGCAAGAATGCTTCGTCTCTTGAGACTTGGCATGCATTTCCGAGTGCTGCTTTCCAGATGCAGCCGTTGCGGCTCATGCCGTCCCTGCCCGACGGCCCGAGAGTCAAGGACAGAAAAGAACTCTTTCGTCACCAGAACCATTTTGCTCCACGACGTCGCCCGTGACTCACCCGCGCGACACGCCGGGAAGACGAATAATCAACAAAGGGCCATCGCCCTGAAACCTGCAGCGACATCTCACGACATCATGGCAAACACTCCCAACCGGCAGCTTCCGAGGCGCAGATGCCAGAACCACCGCCCCGAGGGCCGGCCAGACAGGCTCTGGATGCTCCATCCCTCGGACAGCCGCAACAGACCGTTTTACATCTCCGACCTGCCTCGGAAGTCCCCTGATGAGCGAGCACCCGGCCGGATTGGCACAGGGGGTTCAAACCAAACTCTAAGCACGCCCGAGGCAAGCCGTCAGCAACGGCCGCGTCGGCCTGCCGTCCAAAGCAGGCGCCAAGATTCGATGGGCGAAGCCTCGCGGCTGTGCACCCGGCCGGACGGTTTCCGCTCAACTCGCAAGATGGACTGCGACAGGATCATCGCTGGTCCTTTCAGAGCGTCCAAGGTCGTAGCTCACGTCAAGACACTTCTGACAGGAGTGATCACCGACCGCTGACCACTGACGGCGGGCGTCTATTTTTAGCAGCCGGTGCCAGAGTCTTCTTCCTACGGTTGTCGAATGAGGGGCTTCTCCGGCCCGACGTCTGGCTTGGCGACGGCACGGTGTCGTCAGACGACGACTTCGGCGCCGCCGGGCATCTTGGGCTCGACATGTCGGAGAGCTGTCCCGGCCTCGTCGGCGCTCGTCGAAGACGTATCGGGCCTCCTGGCACCAGAAGCGGCGGACAGCATCCTGTAGACCTGGCCGGCGCGGCGTCGCAGAGCACAGAGGTGCCGCGCCTTGACATGGCCAGCCACCGAGAGCAAACGCCCACTCGGCGACGAAGCTCACGTTCCACGGTGCCTGTCCGCGTCAGCAAGCCTCACGGCACGAGCCGTCGAACACAGCGTCGAAAACGCAGAGCCCCCCATCACCATGTCAGAACCTTCCACAGGCGGGCCTCATCCCGACCGCAAGCCACCGGCTCGGCGTCGACCTCAACATCCTGCAGCTCTGCCGTGCCCTGCACGAGCCCAGGACGGCAAACCCTCAGCCTGCCCATCCCCAGCAGACCGCGCAGACAATACGCGCACGGCAGGGCACAGCCTGCTCCTGCTCCTGCTCCTCCCTTCCCGTCCCGGCACCATCACCGGACGGCAGGCGCGCGACGTCCACCACCATGGCACGGCGCAGAGTGCCAGCCAGAGCATCGAGTGACACAAACCTCATCCGCACCCCGTCCGCAACGTGCCGTGCAGAAACCCTGTCATCAGTAAGAGCGTAAACAACCTGGGCCCCCCCCCTTTTCTCCGTGGACCCCTGACCGACGGCGCCCGAGCGCCAAGACCCCTCAGCCTCCGCACCCCCTGCCTGACCTGACGTAACGTGTCAGCTCACGACCACCGCCGCCGTCAGCACGCCGCACACCACCACCACCGCCGCCGCCGCCAGGCCACAAGCCCATCACCGTCGCACAGTACGCCACGCGCGCGGGCGTGCTATTCTCGGCCGTGTCACACGTCGATCGCATGGCACCGTCAGGCACGCCGGCGTGTGGACGGCGCCAGACACCTGTGCTGACCCGAGTGGGCGATGACCATGGCACCTTGACATTCACGTAACGCGGACCGAGCCAGGGGCGACGAGTGTGACCAGAACGATAGTGTGGTGGGAGGCGCAGGGCCCCAAGCATCCATTGAATTAATCCATCATCCCACGCACGGGATTCCCTCTCGTAACAGCATGACTATCCACGAGTACATGTTCTCAAATCAAATCCTCCTCTTGTTGCTACCCCTCTCATCCTGCCTCTTTTCGTCTCCAGATCCGCAAAAGGCAACGCTGGTGCTCAACATAGATCGCATGCTCTGAGGCAGCATCAAACCAAAAAAAAACAATCGCAAATAACGCCGCCCAATGCAGTGTGTGTCCCGCCAAAAGCACCCAGGCGGGCCCATGGACTGACACAAATAGCAACCGCTATGCATCCAAAAAGCCCCAATAGTTCCCAGCCAGCCAATGTTCTTTCCCCTTCGCTTCATCTTCATCCTCTTGTTCTTCTTCTTCTTCTTCTTTCGTAAGGAGTGTAATGTCTATTCCGTCCCTTCGGCCACGAGGGCCGGGTCGTCAAGTCGTCATAAGGAATGTGTCTGTGCAGCCGATTCGTGCACAGTGGGTTGGGGTATCGCATGTTTGTTCCGGTGACCGTAAGGAATGTCTAGCGTGGGGGTATCATGATAGTAAGGAGCGTCGTGAGGTATTATCCGTATTAATGTGTAGCGGTCATGGTTGTCGGTAGTGCGTAAAGGAATGTCGTGGGCGCGGGCGCAAGACTGGCTTGGCCGGCTCGCCGGGGGTATCGTCAAAGGAGTGTGGTGTACATTGGTGCTGGGGTCGATGTCGAATCAACAAAATCAAAAAAAGTGTCGCAAAATTCAGGTGTTGTGGTGGTGCCGTGGTGTGGGATTGTCGGGCCCGTCGCGAGAACCTTACAGCTCACGCTCCTTGCCCTTCTCGCTCTTGAGCATGCCCGCTGGAGGGGACGGTCCAGGCCCGAGCTGGCGCGGCGGGAACGGCGCACTGATGGCCCTGGGTGACTCCCCCTGAACGGAGGAGGATGGCGTGGTCGGTCGTCGGTGGCGAGGCATGGAGGCGAGGACGGGGATTGGCGACTCCGGGAGCGGCAGCATGCCCAGCTGCTCAGGCTGCAGGAACGGAGAGGGCACCGTCGAGTGCACCGTCGATGAGAGCAGATAAGTATCTTCGGGCGGAGGGAAGCTGGGGGTGGTTGTCATCCTGGCCGTCGGTCAATCCCCGTGCTCGCAAGCTTCAACGAAATTTTGCGCCGGTGTGGTGTAGGTGCCATGGGTGGACGCTCCTAGTTCCACACGGACTGGATGGGAGAGACGAACCCGCTCAAGTTGCTGCTGGAGCCGAACATGTGGTGGCTGGAAGGCATGCCGCTCATGTCGTAGGAGCCGTATTCCTCTGTGTCGCTGTAGGCGATGGATCCCTCAAAGGTGGACGACGCCGGGCTGTAGCCGCCGTAGTTGGGCGAGGGGATGCTCAGGTACTGCTGGTTGACGAAGGGCGACGACAGGGTCAGCGGGCTGACCGCGTTCTGAGGGATCCCTTCCGTGTTGAGCATGGTGCCAGACAGCGACTCGTGGCTGTAGCTGAAGGCCGGGTTGCCGTAGGGCATGTAGGACTCGGTGACCTGGGGCAGACTGGCCGCTTCGTTCGTGTAGAAGTTGGGCGGGTTGAACTGCGGGAACGAGGGCGTGCGCGCGGGCTCCATGATGCCGATGCGGTTGCGGAACTCGTTGACCATGTCGATGGGGAACTGCATCAGCTTCATGGGCGTGTGCAGATCGCCATCGGCGGAACCCGAAATGTTGATGGACAGCAGGCGGCGGGCAATCTCCTCCACGGGTGCGATGGAGAGGTTACCAAAGTACGCAGCACCGATCTCGGGGAACAGGCGTTCCATCAGGACGGCCACCGTGTAGTAGTGCGCGATGGTGACCAGGGAGGTGACGGAGCTGCCGCTCTGTTGCAGGGCCATGACGGGCAGGTAGAACAACCAGGTGCGCAGGGGCCGGAGGCGCTCAAACTGCTGGGCCACGGAGAGCGTCGGGCTCACTTTGCGGGAGCCCTTGAGAAAGCTGATCAGCTGCTGGATCTGCTTCGGGTCCTCCTTGTTGTGCTTCTGGTGGGCCTCGACCTTCTGCAGCTGGGCGAGGGTCCGGTTGAGGGCGTCCAGGTCCTCCTTGCGCGGTTGGCTAGGCTTGTGGTCCGGGGTGGGCGAGGGAGGGGCCGTCGGGAACGTTCCCGTCTCGTTGATCCAGTCGTAGAACTGGGAGCTCTCGCTCCAGGAAGCCATGGCATCAACAACCTAAAGCACGTTAGGTCACACAACCGACGGGGTCGATTCGGGCGGAGGGGCTTACCGAGGAGGTCCCCTGCATGAGTTGGGTCCAGCTCCGCCTGCAGCTCACGTTAGCGGCGGCACCTCGCGTCGGCTACGTGCAGAACATTGCTTACCAGTCGGTGGCTTGCCACGACAAGACAAGGGAGGCTGCCAAGACAGCATCAGAGGTCTCCCGTCCAAAGGATCCGATGCCCTCCTGCAGACCCTTCAGGGCAATGCCGCGGTGCTCATACGCCAAGTTGCCCACGATGGGACAGTCGGTGAGGAATGCAATGTGCATCGCCGAGAAGGCCAGGAGGGAGTGCATCACGTAGCGATGTGTCGAGCCCAGGTTGATGATGCTACAGAGGTCAGCGTCCGGCCCGACACGAGAAGAGGGAGGAGGAAACGTACGCCGGGATCTGACGAGTCCACAGGGTGAAGTTGTTGGCGCCCAGGACCTCCATCTCGTTGCAGATGGACGCAACGTGATGGATCAAGCGGAGGTCCTCCACGCTGTACTCGGCCGGGTTGGGGGTCGAGTAGATGGAGAGATTGGGAAAGGGGAAGATCCCCGTGCGCTGCCACTGCTCGATATCGGCAACGACGCTGGGCGTCCACATGAGATCCGGCTTGTCGGGGGTCGTCGACCGATCCTCCATGGCGGGCATGTCGTTGTAGGGGCATCGGATCTTGTGCTTGGTGCAGTTGCGGCTGCCGGTACGTGTTAGTGAAACCCCACCAAGCCAATATGCGAACCAACAAGTCCACCTACCACTGGGGAAAGTTCTCGTCACATCGGATGTGTCGACGTTTGCTACAGACATCAGTCAGCTTCCGTCACCGTCGAAGGGGGGCCCCCCGGGGGGGAGGGGAAGACTCACCAAGTCTCACAGCCCTTACGGGACTTGGTGTGGCTGCGACGGGGAGGACCGCCACCGGGACCAGCCATTTTGAAGCTGGTAAAGGGAATTGAGCGAAAGAACTGAGGACTGTCGTTAGTTGCGGCCGGTTGGCAGGGGCGGTCTTGGCACGAAGCCTTACACGAAAGTATACACGGACAGTGAGGCCGTGTATGTGGTGTTTTAGGTAGCGAGCGTAATATCGTCGAAATGGAGGGGAGCTGTTTGTTTGGTGACCAAGGAGTTCAACAAGTCGAAGTCACGGTGGCGAGACGATGTGGAATGGTTCAACACGGATCGTGCTACGCGTGGACGTCTGCTTATGGTTCGAGTGCGCGGGTCCTTTGCTTGATACTACGAGCGATGGTCGGTTGGTTTGGTGGTTTTCCCCTTCCCTTCTTCTTTTTCTTTTCTTTGCCGGATTTTTGGAAAGCGAGTGTGGTGGATTGGAGACTTCAGTTCTCGAGCGGCGTCATCTGCTACAGGCACGGGGGAATCTGGTGCAAGCGGCGTGGTCCTGGTTAGGGGTCCGATATGTCGATGTGGCGAGGATGGTCGAGGTCTGGGCGGGTTGATGTCGTTTTCCGGGAATCGGCTCGAAACAAAGAAGAACAACGAACGCAAAAGCGAATGACAGGAGTCAACGAGGACTTCCTAAGGGTGGTGGAGGGGTTAGCGAGAGTGGGTGGAGGGCGAGAGGGCGCAACGAGGCTGGTGATGTCTTGATGGAGGTGATACTGGAGGGGAGACAAAAAGGCGGGCGACCGGGCTGGGGGGGGGGAAGGCCGACTAGTTAAATACAGAGGGTCGCAGGGCGGCTGGCAGCACAGAATCGACCCGAACGGGACAGGTAGGACGGGGGGCACACACATACGGCGGCTTCAACCCACCAGGGTGGGTGGGCAGGGCAAAAGCAACAACGACAGGACAGGACAGGAAAAGAACAGGCCGGCTGTGCTGTGCCAGCAAGCCAGCCAGCCAGCCAGCGGGTGAGCCAACGAGGCCAGCTCGAGCCAACCCGAGCTGGGTAGAAGCCGAACGCCCAAGCCCACGCCCACGCCCACGCCAGCACAAGCAGCACGCACGAGCACAGGGCAGGCCCGGGGCAGGAGAGTAGCAGCACGCCCGCCCGAGCCCCAGCCAAGCGCAAGTGGAGGGAGGGGAGGGGCCGTCCGCGCCGCCGCCGACGCCGCCCAGTGACTGGCACTGACGAGAGCACCGGAAGGCGAGGCAGGGCAAGCCCCAGCTCTGCCAGGTGGGCCGTCTAGGCAGCCAGGACAGGGTACAAAGTGAAGGGGGATGGGTGGCATCCAGGTGTGGGTAGTCGGCGGAGGGGGGCCACAGTGAGCAGTGGATACCTCTCGGTGGATGGTGGTGGGCCGTGGGTTGAGCAGGGTGCTGTACAGTAGCGCAGGTGGGTAGCGTAGGGTGACGGAGGGGGTCCAGCGGAACAGAGAAGAATGGAAGGGTCGACACTACCACGTCGTACGTAGGTGCAGCCGGTGCGTGCGAACCACGAGCGAACCCTGTGCGGGACCCAGCAGCGCTTCCGCTGTCGACTTTTGGTTGCTGACAAGCCCATCGGTCGGTCGGTCGGTCGGTCGGCTGTCCCAGGATCATGCTCATGACAATGGCCGCACGGCCTCGTTCAGTGGTGCCCGAGCTCGTGGCGTGGCGAAACTGAGATGGGGAGGGAGGGGACTGGCCCATCCTTCCGTCGACACGCCCGGCGGGAAGGATGCCATTCTTTCCGCGTGTCGGCAGACGTGCGCCGAGAGAAGACATATCTTGGGCGACCCAGCTTGGCCCATCGTCATCGGGGGAGGATGGGTGGCATGGGATGGCCGTGATGCTCGTGTTGAAAGAAGAGCGAGAAGACGGCGGAAGCGGTCAGGTCAGAGTCCCCCCCGTTCGTCACCAGCTGGCTTGGCTTGGGTTGACGTTGCAGTCGTGGCATCCATGTGCCTCTGTGCTACGGCGCCCGATTCGTCTGGTCACACCTCCAGGGAGTCAGTCAGTCAGTGCCTCCCCCCGTCCTGCCCCTCTGCTCGGTCAAGAGTCATGGTGAGTCGCCCTCGGTGGCAGATTAACATCATGCTAAGGCCATGGTGTTGGGACAACGTGGCTGTGCCGTCACCAACTCCAAAGGGGAGGGGCGGATGGATGGATGCTGATCGTGTCGTCGCCGTCCGTGGCGGCCTTCCGCTGTACGTAAGGGCGAATAGGGAGTGGAAGTGAGCAGTCAGCGAGACGGAGAGTGACACTCACCTTGCCTCACGCGCATGACCACCCACACAAACAGACTTTCACAGGGCCGCTGATTCCGTCGCTCGCATGAGTTGAGCCAGTGCCGCAGCGCGCCCAGCGTCGTCTGCTCTCTCCCTCCCTCTCTCCCTCTCTCTCTCCTCTCCTCTGCTGTCGCCTCGCCGGTTGGGCCACCATCTCTCCACCCCGCAAGCGAGCCGATTGAACCTTACCACGACGGACCACGCCGAAATGGGTCTACTCTCGCCATGTTGCTAAAAACTCCCTCGCCGCCCTCGAGCGGAACCTGGTCTTGTCGAAGCACTTGTTTTCGTCTCCATACACCCACACCTACACCGGCTTGACCGAGCTAATGCCCTCAAGAGCCGCATGCCCATGCCCTCCGCATTGCCCTGCTCTGCGGGGCCGGCAGACAGCAAATATCGACAAGATGCTGCCATCCGCTCTGCCGTACGTGTGCCCTAGTCGGTCGCCTTGTCGTTGAATCCCGGGTCCCCAGCTGGCAGGGTGCCAGTCAGTCTGGGCCTGGATGGGATTGCACCGGCGTGACCCGTGGTGTTCCGGCGAGTCGCCGACTTCATCAATCGTAATAACAACATGCGGCAATACCGCTACCACCGGCGTGGTACCCTGTAAAGTAGCGTGTGGGCTGTCATGGCCAGTAGCTCCCAGCCAGCTGGGCAACGGGGCACAAGGCCAACACTGCCGACGTCGCACGACAACCCAGGCTTGGCTTGCTACGTGTGAATTTGAGCCCCATCGCCAGTCTTCTGTTGGACGCCTTTCAGAGGAGAGTGGCTGGCAACCTCGACCCACCACAGTCCACAATGCTGGGTACCAAAGCATGGTATCTTAGGGATGCCACCTTCGTGCCCCCTGGTGGGGATGGGCTGGGCAATAACGCGCTGACCTGAAGATGAAGCTCAAGGCGAGTCGCGGAGCTAATTGCGCCGGCACCCGCCGGGACCTTGCATCTCTGCCGATTTGTCTGGCGAGTCGTTCATAGGGCCAGACACGTCGTGGCATGCGGTTTCAACTCGGCCATTGTGCTCTGTCGTTGTTTGGGGCGAGGCAGCACTTTTTACCCCTCTAGAAAAGCAGAACATCCGATCTGGCAGAGCGAGCATACACCGCCGCATCATGGCTCCAGGTTTCACTCAGCTCGATCTGGTGTGGCGTGAATCTCAGCCATGAAGAGGCCCTGCCCGGCCAGTCGACTTGTGAAGCTGTGCACGACAGGCACCTGGTCTCAGAGATCTCTGCTCGCTGGAATCAACAAGTCCTTCGTTCGGCTTTGTCCGCTGACTGGCCTCTGGGAACAGTTCGCCAGGGGGCATGCCGGGAGGCAACCCTCTCTGGGGTTCGTGTCATGACTTTCGTTCCGCCCGGGAGCCATTGGTTCCCGACAGTCGGCGGACCCTCTGAATCTCAGCAGCTCTTTCAACTTGACACAGTCATTCTCCCGACCCAAAGAATTATCCGTAGGGCCGAAGGGAGCCGGAGCGTCCTGGTTTGCTACCTGGATAGTGGAGAATCCGGTCGAGTAATGGGCACTCAAGAACACTATTAACTGACCAGGCACCACTAGTTGACGTCTTGAACCCGGGCAATGTGCCATTGTTGTCGCTCCGTCGAAACGCCTCCGTCCCCTGTTGCCCACCCGCGCGAACCATTCAGGGGTGTAGGCGATAGGGCATCCCCGAAGAAGCGCCCCTGATCTGAAGACGTTGTCCCCTAGTTGGGTGGGGAGGCTGTTGTGCCGGGGTTGGGGCAGATCGGGGTTTGCAGGGCTGGCCGCGTCTGGTTGGCTGAAACAGCAGTTTCTCGTGTCCAAATTTGGCCATCTCATACCCATGTGCCTATCCTCGCTTGTCAAAGAATGATTTCGTCATGGTCAACCTTCCTCTGGAACCCATGGGTTTGGCATCGGCTCGGTGCACTGCGCACGAGTGCGAGAGAAGCCCCTCAACGGTCAACGAATAACGCGCCTGAGCTGCATGTTCAAGTTCAGCCTCGGAGACTAAATCGTGGGCAACCCGACTGCCGGTTCAGGCGATTCGCACAGGTTGACGTCCCCAGTAGGGGTCCTTAAAGGTCTTGCTTTCACCATGATTCCTTCTGTCATGACCTTCATGCGAGACCCCGCCCAAGGCCTAGTGTCCCAACGCGAGAGCGATGTCAAGTCAGACAAGGGACCAACAAAATGCGTTATGCCCACGGTTCTCGACCAGGCAGCTCGCCCCATTGGCAGTGTTTGGCGGCATTGTCGGATGAGCGGTCTCTGATGGGACCACATGAGAGGCAACAAAGCATTCGGCGCCCGAGGCGTCCGTTGCTGAGGCAGCCTCCCTAGCAGAAATGGATGTGGCGGATTGTCTTGTTTGTGTCTTGTCCATGCGATTGGCCTGTTTGCACGAAGAAAAAAAAGGGCTCTCCTGCCTGAGGCTCTAGTCCTGCCCGCGCTGTAGTTTTTGACGGTAACTGCGCCAGGCCGGATGGGGCATGGGTCGTTTCTATTTCTGAACAACCTTCTTTAAGGGCGACCCTGAAGTCAAACATCGCTGTCTTGCCTTTCGTGCGTGGTGTTCGGTCATCGGGCCAGTTGTGTCCATCACGCGTGCCGTCTCCTTCTCGCGATTCGGTTGGAGAAGATGCGAAGACGGTCGCCGTTGATCTCTTGACCAGCTTAGTGATAACATGAGTCGTGGCTGGCAAGGCAACGTTCCATAGAGATCGACTGTGCTGCCACAGGCTGGTACTGCCGTACCAATCAAGAACGATGGTTCCATGGGTAGCGCGGCGTGGTTCCGAGGCGATCGCAGCTGTTCTGATGCTGTGTATGGATGGAGGCATGGAGGGAGTGAGGGTAGCTCGCCCGGTCCCGGGCACGGTGGTGAGCGACCTCTCAAGGGGTGATGTGGGTACAGAGTATAGTGCTTCGAAGAAAGGACGCGAGGATTTCAATCGAGAGACGACTCTTTCCAGGCGAGGACGTGCTTGAGGTGTGGCTGTGGGGAGCTGTTTGGGCTGGCGACCGAGCCGAGGTGACAACGATTGGATGAGCAAGGCCCAACCAAGAGGCAAACCCCCTGTGCACATCACGCAGGTCTGCATATGCGTGTCAGCACTGTCAGGCAACGTCCACCAAGCTGTAAACCCTCCAGTGGCTTGCTGCGAAGAGAAAGATCCAAGCTACAGTCTGGGAGCGGAGACCGGTGTACGTCCTGGGGCGCCGATGGACAGGAATGCCTCATGCAGCAGCATCGAGAGGCTGGGGGGGGCGGTGAGCAGCAGAGGGTGTTGAAAGTGGCCCAGCGGCCGCTACTGATGCGTCTCGACAAGGGCTCCCAGGACCACTCCACAAGTAGGGTTGGCCGGGGGCGGTGGGTGAGGTTGATTCGATCCGCGATTTTGCGCTCTGCTAGTCACCGGGATGCAACGACGAGGCAAGCTGGTACCGTCCTACCGTGCGACCGTGCAGACGGGGCGGGGCACAAGAGCAGTCATGGGCAAAGACTAGCACCATGCCATGCGACGCTGAGCCATCTCTCTCCATGCCCATCAGCGCGGGCACCCGATCTGGATAGGCCAGCCGCGCTGCCGAGGCTGTCGTTGTCGGATCATGATGCCAGGCCATCACGATGACCGGCAGCGGCGATCTCTGCTGGTTGCGGTCCCGATGTCCGTAGGTTGGCCGTTCACGACGCAGGATCAACGTCACGGCGTCGGAGGCCAGCCGATCAGTGCTGTCGCGTGTCGTGCTGTCATGCTATCACGCTGTCGTGCCGGGTCGACGTCGCACCAAATGGGGCATCGATGGATCTCTCGCCAAAGTCTAACCGCCAGCGAAAAACTTCGGGGTGTGGGCTATCGTGCCATTCTCCGTCGGGGAGGTGTTGAATTTTGCCTTGCGTGGAATGCACACCCACGCAAGCCATTCCCAATCAAAGCTAAGCTGCTGCTTGTCATGGTGAGGCCAGGAAGGGAAATGGTCGACTTGATCGAAAATTTCCCTCACGCAGAGGCTGACTCGACATACCTTAGGGAGGAGGTTGACGAGATGCTCTCGTGCGAGGCAGCCCTCCCCGTCCCCTCGTTTCCCCCGCCCCCCCTTGTCCCCCACCTCCCTTCCCTTGCCTCGTCCTGAGAAAGAGCCAGGGCAGGTGCTGTTGTCGTACCTTCTTCTCCTTCGCATGATCTGAGGGGGAAGCAATATATGGGCCTGAGCAGGGAAGGAAGGTATCATCGAGGCGAGCGGAAGTGGGCGTCAGGTCCCTGTTCGCTGCTGCCTGCCGCTGGCGCCGGGAGATCCTGGGACGAAAGTGGGACCGGGGCAGGGGCTCGAGCTGCTCATTCTTTCTTTCTTCGGGCATGATCCCCTCGGCCTCTGAGTTCCTCCGTCTCTTCATTTTCACGGCGAGAAGGGTCAAGTGCGCTTGCTTGCTCCCTTCCCAAAACCCTCCCCATAGTCATCCAAAGCCTGCCCTGCCCTGTTCCGCACTAGGGGACGAGTTGGGGTTCCTCCTGCCCAACACACCTCTCCGCGGACATGCACACAAAATGCGAGAGCTTTTCCGCTACTGTTCAGCAAGCGCCCCGCAACTTCCAGAAGACCTGGGATTCCGGGGTTCATGAGTGGTCACCTAAGAATAGGGCTTCCTGTTCAGGCAAGGTGCGTCCGTTGTTCTCCCGCTGGCAAGGGCTACCCAGTCGCGATGCCAAGACTCACCATGTGACGGGTGGGTCACCCTGCTTGGGGGAGGAACAGAGCGAGCCCAGAGGAAGGCAGCAGACGACAACAATTCCTCCATCCAGTCTCTCCTCGACATGGCAAACAACCACCATGGGCAGTACCGCATACATGTCTGACCGCCATCGCTTCTCGGCATTCCGGCAACATGGAGGCCACCGTGACGCTTCAGCAAAGCCGTCCAACGCAGTCTCATGTACTTGCTGTATATTTCACCCAGACCAAGGCCAATCAGTGGACGGGACTCTCCTCGCTCCATGTCTCTGGAGGTCCGCAGCACGCCCTGCGCGCCTTGCTGCTGCAGCGCTACACATGCACGCCAATGCTCGTCCCAGTCTCTCCTCGTCTCCTCACAGGCCTGACTTGACTTCCTTACCGCATGCTGTACCGCAGCTGATTGTGCGCTGATGCAACCGACGTCGAGCAAAAGAAGCAGCGTGCAGTCAAACCATCAGCGGGACCAGGGGGGAGAACCCCCTCCCTCCCATGACCCTAGGCGATATTCCGCCTCGAACACTGGAG
Organism: Verticillium zaregamsianum; assembly: GCA_002851755.1. Classification (NCBI taxonomy): domain Eukaryota; kingdom Fungi; phylum Ascomycota; class Sordariomycetes; order Glomerellales; family Plectosphaerellaceae; genus Verticillium; species Verticillium zaregamsianum. The sequence goes on along the minus strand of NMXM01000011.1, from coordinate 2,183,784 downwards.
TCTGGGTCACTACATCGACTCGAACTCATCACACTCCTGGGATGTGCAATAGCAGCTAAAGTGTTGGGAGCGTCCCCGCTGGTCTTTCCGCGAGTCGACGGGGCACCTTGTACAGTCTGTCGTGACGGTTTCCTAGACTCCGCGGCCTCCGCATCGTCAAGTCCGGTTCTTGACTAATCCCATACACGCTCGAACGCCCGACCAGGCGCGCTCCGGGTGCTCAGGTGCCCCATGTGCCGAGGATTTTCCAAACAGGACCATCTATTAGAAGGGTACGAAGCCGAGAGACAGCCATCTGCGTCAAGGATCAAACAGGCCCATGTCCGCCCAACGACGTGGTTGCGCTCCACTGCTGCCTCGCATCAGTGTTGTCGCCGGCGGTCCTTTCCTCTTGTTGGCTGGCTCCGTGTCCCTCAACAGCTCAACCGACTCCCCCGGCCTTGGCGGGAGGGTTGACAGTCGGAGGCCAACTTCCTCATCGGCACAGGCTGTCGCACGGCGCGTCTCGTGACTGCAACTGCGGTCCCTTAGGTGTGTGCGTCTGACTTTGCGGTCAAGCCCACTGACCAAGCACAGCCTAGGATGTGCAGCCAAACACAGCAAACTTGCTCAAGAACTCTTACAATCTGCAACCGGCGAATATGTACGCCCTCGCCACGAATTCGAATGGCTTCTGTGCGTACATGCTAGACAGACTAGCGAGTTCTGCGAATGAACGTTTCCGAGCAGTACTGCGCAGTCGAGGACGAATCAATCACACGCTGACCAACCTTTTCCGCGACCGCTATTTCCTCTCCCCCCGCCTCGAAACCCCCTTCGAACCGAGACAGGCACTTGCGCCAGAAGGCGGGGGATGCTCCTGTCATGTCGTAGTGCCCCGGCCCACCGGATTTACATCAAACAGCCGGTGGAAATGAGGCTCATGAACTTCGTCCATACGGCGTCGTGATCAGCAGCGTGCAGCTGAGCAATTATCAGTCAGGCCATCGGACGAACCGAACCGAGGCGAAATGGTCAAACCGTCGTTTGCCAACCCTGCTAGGCCCCTCGGACTCCCTAGCATCAAGAAATCAAGGCACTTTTGCGCCATTACTCATTCATGACAGTACACTCGTCGCCCCATCCGGTTCGCATCATCACTCGGCCGAGATGCAACCAGATGGCCGATCATCATCTCTTGGCACAAGCCTCGGCTCGGCGCAATGTCTCAGGATGGATGGCCATGTCAAAATCCCATCATGGCAATCCTCATCAGTAGTCACCCCGTCTCTCGAAATGCCGCACGCCATGACGTCTTTATTGCAGCGAATGATTTTTGATTTTTTTTTTAATTGACGCCAGCCGTCACACTTGGACCCTGCGGCTCAAACCATTCCATCTTGCCCCGGATCCCCATTGTGCGTGGGCCCTAGAGCACAAGGGTGCACCAAGCACTTCAGCGGACGCCGCGGGAGCCGCATGTCCGTCAACAACCGCAACAACCGACGGTCCGCTGGATCAGGTAGTTGAAAGCTGCCCTGGTCCAGGCTGGCAGGCTGGCAGGCTCATCGACGAGCTCCCAGCGCGTCAGCTGATCCAAGCGACAATCCATCATCAGCTGGCGTAGCTGGTGTGCGAAATTCCTTTGCTCAATCTCTGCTTCCTATGACCAGTCTTGCGTCCATGAGACACAGACCGCCTATCAGGCATCGTGAGCTAGTTACCCATTTACGTCTTTCGTGGACCTGCTGACACGCCCTGCAGGCGAACCGTACGTTTCCTCTCAACATGGCCGCCGACCCGCATCCGCCGCATGACCACCGCCTACTAGCTCATCGGCTAGGGCTCGATTTGTCGACCCAACCACCCAGAGCACCGACAACGCGACCCCATTCCGCCCTGTCTCCCTTTACCGTCGGCCGCCATCCCAAAACGACAATTTTTGGGAGCACTTGATGCTATTTTCATTCCCAGGCTGCATTAGCTCTCCCGCTCGCCGACACACCTGCGCTAACCTTATCCTCTCCATCCCTACGCTCAACCCCCCCCCCCCCCCCCCCCCCCCCCCCCCCCCCCCCCCCCCCCCCCCCCCCCCCCCCCCCCCCCCCCCCCCCCCCCCCCCCCCCCCCCCCCCCCCCCCCCCCCCCCCCCCCCCCCCCCCCCCCCCCCCCCCCCCCCCCCCCCCCCCCCCCCCCCCCCCCCCCCCCCCCCCCCCCCCCCCCCCCCCCCCCCCCCCCCCCCCCCCCCCCCCCCCCCCCCCCCCCCCCCCCCCCCCCCCCCCCCCCCCCCCCCCCCCCCCCCCCCCCCCCCCCCCCCCCCCCCCCCCCCCCCCCCCCCCCCCCCCCCCCCCCCCCCCCCCCCCCCCCCCCCCCCCCCCCCCCCCCCCCCCCCCCCCCCCCCCCCCCCCCCCCCCCCCCCCCCCCCCCCCCCCCCCCCCCCCCCCCCCCCCCCCCCCCCCCCCCCCCCCCCCCCCCCCCCCCCCCCCCCCCCCCCCCCCCCCCCCCCCCCCCCCCCCCCCCCCCCCCCCCCCCCCCCCCCCCCCCCCCCCCCCCCCCCCCCCCCCCCCCCCCCCCCCCCCCCCCCCCCCCCCCCCCCCCCCCCCCCCCCCCCCCCCCCCCCCCCCCCCCCCCCCCCCCCCCCCCCCCCCCCCCCCCCCCCCCCCCCCCCCCCCCCCCCCCCCCCCCCCCCCCCCCCCCCCCCCCCCCCTTTCCCAACCCAACCCGACGATGCGATCAAGTACACCCTCATTGAGCGCCCGCGGCCCTCAACCCCGGTGGCAACCAGACAAGAAACGGCCGACTGTACCTCCGACCTTGCGGCATGCATTCCACTGACATGGAACCAGTGGTTGGTGGAGTTCCGCTACTGCAAGCGCGCAGGCAACCGACTGGTTGACATGTCATGGTACGCGCAGCGGCCTTGCCGATTGGAGCCGTTGTCTCACGCGCCTTGTGGTGCGCGCAACGTTTGCCGCCCGGCCGCTGTCGTTGTCTCACTCCATGATCTCACCGAGAAGTGGCGATGCGGAGAGAAACGTTACGGTGAGGATGCTATCCGTGGCATTCTGTGTTTGTCGCCTCGGCTGTGATGCCGGGACCCACGGCCTCCCTTGAGTTGGACATTTGTTGTCGAAGCATCTTCTTATCATCGGAGCGAGTTAAATCACAGAGAGACCAATAAGTCGCGAAGTTCATAGGCAGTATGCTTCGGGGCTCATCAGGCTGTCGAGAGGCGCCTAGCAGGCGGTGGGGGATTGTTCTTTGCCAGATGAGGCCTGACACGGATCGAAGAACCCGAGTGAGCTCCGTGAACACGCCCGATATCCATCGGACGGTCGCAGAAGTTTCCATAGCCAGCCTGGTTCCACAAATGTTCGAGAACCACTGGCGTGCTTCCAGTGAAGCGTTCACGGCTTTTCCCGGTAGACCAAGGTTCTGACATGAGCTCGATGAAAAACTCGGAATACAGCTCCGCCCGAGATGATGATCTGAGGGACTTGTGAAGACTCCTGGCTTTCATCATCGAGGTTCCGGAAGTTCCCGTATGAACAGAGAGCTTGGAAGCAGCTACTGGTCTTCCCGGGATGGTTGTTAGCTCGAGTATCATTCGTTCGAGTACACAAGCCAGTTTTCTTGTCATAGTGGTAATTAATCTGCGAGACCAGCAGTCGTCTAGTCAGTCTCAAGGCTACGCAGTCGAGCCTAAGCTTGCAAGGGCACGGTGTTAATATCACGAGGTCACCACGATGTTCATCCCTGTGCTGTAATCAGGCATGGGAGTCTCCTTCTCGTACCGGAGTTCTGTTACGGAGGAAATGGGTAAGACTCGAACGCTCGACATGGCTAGACAGCTGCTTTCCCTGAAGATCACCACGCCAGAGGCGTCTAGCTGCGCCAACCAGATCGACGATGCCTTCACAAGCTCTAAAGGTTTCTCGAAACCTTCCTCTTCGGCACAGGTCACGACGCCCTCGCCAAGCGTTCGAATCATGGGGCTCTGACACGACCTCCCTCGGTCCCGTCTCCGTGCCCAACGTGGCGGCGAAGCCTAGCCGCCCAAGCGCTGCCCATCACTCCCAAAACGCATGCCGGCGTCCTCGTCCCATCACTCCCGCGTGCCCCCAACCCTCTCCCACCACCCCCCGTGACACCATCCCACTCAGGTCACCCGCTGGGCATCCACGCCTCGACGAGAAAACGCCCGCACTCAGGCCTCACGCGCCACCGCGCCGGCGCCAGCCAGATCGGCAGAGGACCCCTACAAGCCCATCCCTCGCGTCCCCTCCCACCGGGGCAGCCGTGCCCTCCCACCGGGCCAGTCGGGGGACCGAAAGTGGCTGGCGGCCCTTCCACCGGCGTAGCACCTCGTCGTGTCGTATGATCATGCCGGGCAACGACGGAGAGTGCCAAGCATCCGTCCCGTCGGCACTCGTTAAGGTTGTCGGCTAACCCAGTCCGCGTCGACGAGCCAACCGCCTAGTCTCGTCAGGAATGGCATGTCTTTTTTGTTCGTCCATTGGCCTCGCTACGAGGGCCCCTGGCGATCAGAACAGAGTTTCGCTAGTTGGAAGCACGTCGGGCGGACAAGGCAGGACGTCGACCCTCCCTCCTTCGGTACGGTCCTGGCGGTGGCGAGAGGGAGATGGCGTGGGAGGCGGCTCACTTGGGATCGACGACGGGCGGAAAGGGCAAGCGAGAAAGGAAAAAAAGGGGATAGCTTCGTTCGTTCACCCGTGTAGCCGTCGGGTGCGCCGCTTGCTTGGGAAAACGGACTGCGCTACTGAACTACCTAACTACCTAGACTACCTAACTAAACTACCTATCTATGGGGGGGTTCGGTGATTTTCACTTCTATCTACGTTGCGAGCCCTTTGTCTGTCTCGGTCGACCGGGCCCGCGTGCCAAGGACGATCACCCGCGCGATTCCATCCCTTGTTGCACTGCAACATGCCTTCCGCGTACCCATGCTCCCCGTGCTCCCTACCTCGTGTGCCCTTAGAGACATCAACGTCACCGGTCCCGAAATAGCTTCAGCCGCAGCCTGAGCCGCCACTACGCCTACAGCTTCGCGTGGTCGTCGTTGGTGCTTTCATTCCTCGTCTCATGCTGCCTGCTGCCGCTGCCGCTGCCGCTGCCGCTGCCGCCGTGCTTCTCCAGGAACATTCCGTCGGCTGCGCCAGCCCGTGTACCCACCCCGTCCCGCACAACGGAAAGCAACAGCACTCCGTCCCCGAAGCCCCTTTTCCTCCTGCTTACGATCATGCAGCAGATGAACACACGCATGCACCCGGCATGAATAGACAAATTCAGCTTGCCGGCCCATGAACACACTCCGGATCCTCGATTCGTTTCCTCCGATCATAATCATAATGAGTAGTTCGCCTTGAGAGCCTGCTGGTCCTGGGGCTGCATCTGGCCGATGAAGTCGGCGAAGGAGGGGATCAGCTGGCGATAGACGTCGAGGATCTGGACGAGTTAGCAGCAGTTCTCGCTAGACGGTAAAGTAGGACGCGAAAATAAATGGCACATCTCGGAAACTCACATTCTGGAAGATTTGGTGCAGCTCTTGCTTGGTCGGGTTCTCCAGCTTCATGTCCCTGTACCGCGCAATCGCCACGAAGAACTGCGGCAGCGCCTTCTCCATAGACTGGGGGTTGCGCGCAACGACGAGCGTGAATCCCTTGAACGCCGTGGCCTTCTCCTCGGACAGCTCGACCGTCTCCATGGATGTGAGGAAGTCCTCCGCAAAGTTGGGCAGCATGCTCGCCAGCTGCTCGTTGTGGTGCAAGCCCAGACGGCCGATCGTGATGGCCGCATTTTCCGTGACCGCGTGCGAGACGGCCGGGTTGGAGACAATGTCGACGAGGCGCTGGAGCAGCTCAGGGACGAAGGGGGAGATGGCCTTGGTGTCGTGCATGACGATCTCGCCGGCCGACCAACAGGCGTTGTTGACGACGCTGAAACCGCTGTCGATTTCCTCGTCGAGGATGCTGTCGAGGTCGAGCTGCTGCAGGAGGATGGGAATAACGGTTCCGAGGTGCTTCTCCAGCGAAGGGAAGACGTACTTGGCGCAGTCACCGAGGAGGGCGTAGGCAGACTGGCGGACGTCGTCCTGGGGGTCCTCGAGGCAGAAGCCGAGCAGCTCGAAGAAGGAGGCGTCCGCGTTACTAACGAGCTCTTGCGACTTGTTGCTCGCCAAGGCCTGAATAATGGCGCTCAGGAGATCAAGGCTTGTGACGAGGAAGTCTTTGTCTGGGGAGTCGACTGTCGCATTGTTCGTCGCCTGCATGCTCTGCTCGAGGTTCATGTGGATGATGTTGACGCAGCGGGCGAAGATGGGCTGGGCGTAGGGCGAGAAGGAGTCGTTGAGCGCCATGGCAACGTAAGAGAGACACTCCAGCAGGGGGAACAGTTCGCGCGACTGATCGTTGACCTTCTGGTAGCGGTCGATGAGCGACGGCATGAAGATGTTGACGATCTCGGGTTGCGCCATGAAGGGCCCAATCCGCTCAGCGAGCGTCTGGACACAGTCATAAAGAATGTACATATTCCTGTCCTTGTAGCGGGCGAAGCAACGGACGAATTGTTGCAAGATGGGCACAACGTACGGCTGAAGCACCTTGCCAGACTGGTCTTCGAGATTCGCGAAGGCAGAAGCCGCCGCCTCCTGGACCTTCTTGTTCTTGTCGAGCATCTTCCGCAGGATGCCGTCCATCAGGGGCTCGAAGAAGGTGGCCTTTTGGGCCGGGTCCGTGAGAGTCGCAGCCCAATGCGAATAGCGGCCCAGCGTCCAGCAGGTGATCTGCCTCACTATCGGCTCGGAGTCTTCGAGCAGAGACAGCAGATACGGGATGAGCTCGGGGAGATGAGGTGTGACAGCTCGGCGGGCGCCGTCGGCAACGGCTCCGAGCGCGAGCACGGCCGCCTCTCTGTACTGCCAATCTTCGTGCTTCAAGTTCGTCGTGAGATAGGGCAAGATGGCTGTGAAGACGGGGTCCTCGAAGTCCCTGGAGAAGACGTCCAGGGCCGCGGCAGAGCACTTCCGGATCGTCCACTTTCCTTCAGGGTCCTCGTCGCCGTCGTCGAGCTCGTCGATCTCACCGTCTTCCAGGTCCTCGTCATCCATATCGGCCAGCTTCTCGTACGCATTTCCATTTTGCCCCGGGTCGGCCGAGGCATCGGGTCCATTTGCCTGTCTTCCAGCAGACTTCTTGGCAAATGACGGCTTGATGTCCTCCTCGCGATCCTCCTCGTCTTCGTCGTCCGACGCGCCACCCAGGAGAGCAATGTCCTCGCCGCTATAGACCATGCAGTCCAGGAGGACCGGGATGATCTTGTCAAGGTAGGGCGCCAGCGACTGCCACAGGTCGTGGTGTTCGCCCACGGCCAGCCAAAACTCGGCGGCCTCGCTGGCCAGCTCCTCGTCGTCGCTCTTCTGTTGGGAGATGATGTAGTCGACGAGGCCGCTGATGTGAGGCTGCAGCTTGTCCGGGCGAGCCTCCACCAGCTGTACAAAGGCGTGGCACACCTGTCGTCGCACGTCGGGGTTCTCGTCGGTGGCCAGCGTGAAAAGGTGAGACAGCAAGTTGTCGATGTTGTTGAGCATGGCCTGCGACTTGCGAGGGATGAAGACGTTGATGGCGGTCAGGGCCTGGGCGCGGACCTTGGGCAGGGGGTTCTTGGTGGCCTCGATGAACTTCGGCATCAGGAAAGTCAGAGGTCGCTGGCCGTTGACTTCGCGATCCAGAAGCTTCACGTTGTCCTCGCAGATCTTGGCCATGGCATGCATGGCGCCTTCCTGGGCCTCGTTGGGTACCTGGCCGGACTCGTTGGAGAGCAGACTGAGGAGCTGGGGCAGCAGCTCGGGCCAGCTCAGGAGGCCGCCGTTCTTGATGATCTCGGTCGCAATGTTGCCGGCGTAGCTGCGGATCTGCGGGTTCTTATCCTGAATGCCCATAGGGATGGCCAGCTTGATCAGAGACATGCTGCTCTCGGGGATCTGCTTGTACTGGGAGCGGGCGTTGTTCTTGAGCATGATGGCGGCGGCGGACCGCACGAGGTGGTACTCCATGGAGTTGCATGGCACGCCGGCGGGGGGTTCGGCGCTGGAGAAGAGGTAGGCGAGATAGTTGTTGATGTCGGGCGACGACTTGGCCTGCGAGAGCATCTGCAGCAGGGTGCGTCAGTAACTGATTGCGATTGAGGGTGCCAATTTTACGATCCAAGAGGGATCGAGGGGGAGGGGTGAACCCACGTCTTCGGCCTGCTTGCGCGCATTCTTGTCGAAGCCGCTCAGGGAGTCCTTGAGACAGACGGCGAGCTGGCTCAAGGACTCCTGGGTTGGCTGCCAGGCCATGATAGGGGCGGTGTGTGGGGAGGTCGTTCGAGGTGGGAGTCGGGAAACGTTGAGATGGTTTGATGCGGTCGTTCGAGGGATGCGCCAGATGGCCAGCAAAACGAAGGTATGCAGACGACGTGGATGGCTTGCTTCGTATTACATCCGCGGCGCGGTCCTGGTGCGGGGAGTGCTGGTCAGCTTTTTTTCTTCCTAACCCACGATGCGCCGGTCAGTGGTGGAAGCAGTGGTGGTGGTGTGGTGCGGTGCGGAAGGCGACAGAGGAATTTGAAGCCCCGCGACACACTCCAGGCTCGAGCCCCTCGCCGGGACCCGCTAGAGCCAGAGCCAGAGCCCAAAATCAGAGGAGAAAGGGTGGGGGGGGCATGTGGCACTGCCGCCAAGAAGGAGGGGGTCCCACGTACCGATGTCTCTGGGCTGTCGACGATAACTCCATCAACGCTGCAGCTTGTAGGCAGCGTGGAAATGATGCCCTGCGGATGGGAGACGGGTGTTTTGATTCGGTTGGATGCGGGAAACAGGAAGCTGGAGGCTGGCAGCTGGAGGCAAACTGGTCTGGTGATGGATGGACGGGTGGTGCAGCCACCTGCCACTGAGGGAAGAGGTACATCAGGTACCTACATAAAGTGCTAGTGCTGCCTTCAGCCGGCTTCTGTGCGGTGACTTCCCGGGCAGCGCTCCTGCCCGCGACGTCGCTGGTTGCGTTGTGGGTGGAGAACTGACGATAACAGCGCGATAAGCGTGATCGGATAATGCATCATAAACCACCTAAAGTACCCTTTTTGCTGCCTATCTCCGAGGTACGCATACGACTCTTCTGCTCCCTCTAGATGTCTGGCATCTCGAAATGGAAGATGGAAGAGGCATCGTCACATCACATCTGACAACCGTCGACATGGGTGCTACCCCGGAACATGGTGACTGAGGCTGCCTCGCAGACGGCAACGGCGACGGCAGGCATCCCTGCTCTGACGTCTATTGGACGCCCTACTTGCCGTCACCAGCAGCACGCCCACCTTCTCTCCTCCCTGCCGTCGCACAGGACAGCACACGAGATGCCCCCCTGTGTGACATGTGTTTGATAGATATCAGCTTCGCTGCACGTGGACAGGCCAATGTGCCGATGAACCAGACTGAGCCATGGTGGACTGAGAGAGGGAGACAGACGCCTGCAGTAGCCAGACTGACGTCGGCAAATCCCGGTTTTCGCAAGGGCTGCTTGCTGCTACCAGCCGTCTCTTCAGGTGAGCCGTGACCGTGGTGTAACGTACATCATCCGCTACCCGGCCTTGACCTTGACCGTGTCGTCTACCCGAGTGCATCTGCTCTCCCGAGTCCATCAGTCCTCATCGCTTGCCGAGACATTCCGCCGGCGGCAAACCGCATCGCCTCTCCTATCCCCCTTCTTCCGCTGCCAATCGTGATGGTGCGACACGAACAGCTACCGCTAGCCCTGCTTTCCCGTCGGCAGCGACCAGGACCGCTCCAGGCCGCACTCAACACCCCCAGCCCCCAGCACGAAGGCTCCGGGCAGGCTCGGGACAGGGCAGGCGCTGTCCAGAGAAAATCTCGAAGTAGTAGTCCTCAACGTGGCACGAGCCGATGTGAACGCATGCCAGACCTTGCGGCTTCCCCTGGGCTACCGACGTCGTACTCAGATCCCATTGACCACCGGCGCCGGCTTGACGACTAGCTTGACCCGCTCCACGACAACGGCGACGACGCGCTTGAAGACGTCCATCTCCTCCTCGACGGTGCCGCCTTCGGGGCAGTTGGTGAAGGAGGTGCTGTTGCCGACGTACACGGGCATGTTGGCGCGCTTGGCGATCAGCTTGGCCATGCGCTGGGTGAACTCGAGCGTCGGCTCGTGGACGTAGAGTGTCGTTGCGATGGGCTGGGCCGGATTGAGGCGCTGGCTGGTCAGTACGCTGGAAAGAGACCAGGACGAAGGATTCTCACGTCGGGCAGAGCATAGACGAAGGAGCCCATGGCGGCCGGTGCTGAGGGGTCATCTTGGTTGGCGGTGGTGAGGAACAGCGTGATGGCCTTGGCCTTGATGGTGAGGTGGATGAAGACGCGTGTGTCGATGGAGCGGGGGAGCGGCAGGGAGACCTGGAGGGGTTCGTTTTCGAGGACCTCCATCGTGAATATGAGCAAGTGAGATCTAAATACGACTTGGTCGGGTCTTGTGGTGAGATGGAGCTCATGAGAGTTCCTGTCTGCGGCCCCAGTTTCTGACTGGTCCAATTGGCCACGTGATGGAGCTGGTTGGGACGGGGCGACGCCCGAGACCTCCTGCAATGATCGCCTCTTACCAACCTCCGCCAACTTGGGGATTACAAGCTGCCGATGGTTTTTAAAACTCCGATGCGATTTCGATGTTTCTTCGCGGATAATCCCATCGTTCTCAGGCAGCGCCATTCATAGGCACAATCGCCAACCTACGCTCAGCGCCACGCCAACGGGATGCCCCCTTGTCAACAATACAGTGAGGCTTCGCGCGATCGCATTGATTGTTCATTAAAAGTAGAATCCGATCAGTCCGGTCTGAGACCTCACAAAGCTGTAATATGCCTAAGTGCGATGACCCTGGGTCTTCACTCCTTCAGACCGACTTCTGGTGGACATGCGGGACAAGTCTCAAAAGGCCCATTCATGTGAATAAAAGGGGGGGGACTCCTCCGAGCAAAAAGCTCGGCGCCCGCGTCGGGCGCCTACGAAAACCCCTCTATCAGCTTTTCAGTATGGGTTTCGAACCCAAAGCCTAGTCGTGCTGAACAGGATTTTTACCACCTATACCAGTTGCACCTCGGGGGTTCAGCTGGTACTGGTCGAAAACAGGGCGAGGTTGGTGGCCTTATGAAGGCAACGATGGGAGGAAGGCACGTGGTTGCTGGGTGATGAGCGAGTCGGGGCCATTGCAGATAGATACTGCCATCACAAGGGGCGGCCTGCCACCCACCTGCTCCCGTCACGGCCCAGTCCGCGCCGCGCACATTTGGCGCCAGTCCTGCTGAAATCTGACAGGAGCCCTCTGAGTGACAGGTAAAAGGTCGTGAGCGATGCCATGGCGGTCGAGCCTGAGTTGGCCGTTCCTGATCTCACCACGGACTACTCGGACGACGACGAGCTGGACGGTGACTTTCTTGGTCGGACTCGCCGCGGTTTCTCAACATTCACCAGTATCGCTGGCACGCCACTGGAGAGACGACCATCATGGATTTCCGTCGTGTAGGAAGCTTACAGTCTGTCTGATCTCTGCCAATTTCACCAAACCATCACGCTCTGTTGTCGTTGCAGCCAAAGCTCACGATTAAGCCACCTGTGCTGTGTTGCATGATGTTTTGCCACACCAAGCCTGCAACTCCAAATCACCAGACACATTCGTAAAGAGCAGGATTGGAAGCAAAGATTTCGACTTGTATTCAAAATGATCCGACCTTAGACTGGATAAGGCATTGGATGTGATGCCTCGTATGAGATACGGAGCTCAGACATATGGACCCCGCCTCATTGTTTGCGATACCCATGCTATATCAGCTTTGCAGCTTCTCAGCTTCGATTACGAGTCGTAGTGCTATTCAGACCCGCTGGGAAAACACACATCGGCTCTCGGAGGGTGAGTGGGCCAGTGGTGGTTCCTTGGGCGAATCTGACTCTCTCATCACCGCTCGCTGCCTGCCCCTGCTTTGGGCTTGGAGGGCCGACACCCCCGCCTGCAGCATTGGTCATTCTAGAATCATACTCTACAGGGTTACATACAATGGACAGGTACTTTTGTTAGTGGCACTTTTGCCAGCTGAAATTCCGGTACCTAACCAAGCTTTCCTTTGCTGAGTAGGATCACCAATCAGACTTTCTTCCGTCTAAGCTCAAGCCATTGGGACTGAACCTCTCATGGCTGGACCTGCTCAAACATTTTTAGAATCTTCATGGGCCAAAGCCGAGGTAACTACACCCACGCCACCATCGCTCTGGCAGTCCCAAAGGAGGGAGGGTTCCGCATGTCCGTTCAAGCGTGGCCGTGGCCGTGCATTTGTCACTTTTTCGATCGGAACATTCCATCGAATTCGCCTTGGGCCTGCCCTGTAACTAGATGAGAAGATCGATAACACCATTGATTCCGCCTAAGAGCTAGTCGAGTGGTTATTGGTTGCACCCTCGGTGAGATTGCCAATAGCCCCTACAACCTTCTGCGAAACCCCATTCGGCGCGTAGCTGGAATGCGATCTCATGGCTCCTTGTTGAGCGACAGGTGCGGCATCAAGACCCCGTAAGGCCAGCAAACAAAAAGAAACCCAGGGAACGACCCTTGAAGGAGACAAGCTTTCATGCACAGGCGGGAGGTTGCCTAAACGAGGAATGTTGTATGGACTCGGGGGAGGGGGGTGGGAAAGGGGCAAAGGGCCGAGATCTCGGTATTTCCATCGTATATCGCCGCTTCTAGACCAGAGGAGAAAGGCATTCGCGGAAGTCAAGGCAGGTTGCTGCATGAGCCCCATGTCCGTCTGGACGCCGTAGGGCTTTAGGCAGAGTTCTGAGAATTAGCGTCGTACTCGGGAACTCGTACTCGAGACTGCCTGGGCCAGGGGGCAAGGGTTTCCTGCATGAATGCTCGCATGGCATTCTGAGCCCCGCGAGTCTCTTCAGGCCGAGATCGCTCAATGAGCCTCGCAGCCGCCATCTCGTAATCGCTGCTGTACAAGACAAAAGTTCCCTCAGAGTCGGCGCAAGGATACTCCCATGCTATCTGTAGCTCGCACCATGGCCTTGCAACAACGAATCAACTCTTCCCAAAGAGGCAAGACAATAGTGATATATTCTGTTGCATGTTCTAGGCGTACATCGCCGACGGGATCGAGGCCCCTGTTCAAGTCGTCCTCGCATTTCCTCCAGTCACAGCGTGGATATTGAGCGGCACTTGAGAAAGTCACGAGCATCAGGTTCCGATACCCTCGCGGATCATGTATAAATATCATGTCACGCGCATCATTATTTCTGCCTACCTCATGAACAAGCAGCGATCTCGCCTTCGCCGCGCCTTACTGGTCTCAGGGTCGTTGGAAAAATGAAGCCCTTCATATTTTTGGCTGTGGCTCTGGCTTCATGCCAGGCCCAGGCAAAGTCTGTCTGGGCCCATTTCATGGTAGGAACCCCCCCCCCCCTTTGATCGCGTCTACAATATTCATCACATTTGACATCAGGTCTCGAACACCAAGGGCTACACACCCGCGAGCTGGGAAGCAGAGATGGTGCTGGCGCGAGATGCCAAGATTGATGGGTTCGCCTTGAACATGGGGTGGAATGAGGAAACCAACGGCGAGTCTCTGGACAACGCCTTCAAGGCTGCTGCCAACCTCGGAAACGGCTTCAAGCTGTTCTTCTCGCTCGATTACGCTGGCAACGGTGCTTGGCCGCAGAGCAACGCGACCGCCATCATCAACAAGTACAAAAACCACGCTGCCTACTTCAAGTTCAACGGGAAGCCTCTCGTCTCGACGTTCGAGGGCCCGGCTAGCGCTTCGGAATGGAAGACCATCAAGCCGGACACGGGTGCCTTCTTCATCCCGTCGTACTCCTCGCTAGGGGCCAAGAAGGCCGTCGAGACCGGCGTCGTAGACGGTCTCTTCAGCTGGGGAGCCTGGCAGGAAGGGCCCAACGACAACTACAACACGGTCGACGAGTCATACCTCGCATTCCTGGGCGGCAAGCCCTACATGATGCCCGTTTCGCCGTGGTTCTACACCAACATGCCTGGCTTCCGAAAGAACTGGCTGTGGCGCGGCGACGACCTCTGGTATGACCGGTGGGTCTCGGTCCTGTCACTGCAGCCCGAGTTTGTCCAGATCATCACCTGGAACGACTATGGCGAGTCGCACTACATTGGTCCGCTACGAAGCACTGGGTATGAAGCATTTGGCAAAGACAGAGGCAAGGCCCCCTTCAACTACGCCCTGAATATGCCCCATGATGGATGGAGACTGTTTCTCCCATACTGGATCGACATGTACAAGACCGGCACCGCAACTGTCACGCGTGAAGGGGTCGTGGCATGGTACCGCCAGGCTGAAGCTTTGTTGTGCCCCTCGGGAGGCACAACAGGCAACACAGCCACTCAGCTGCAGTTCACGCACCCGCCCGAGAAGCTGCTCAGGGACAAAGTATTTTTCGATGCCCTTCTCGGCTCCTATGCCGACGTCTCGGTCACCATTGGCGGCGTGGACGCCAAGGCGAAGTGGGAGAACGTCCCTGACGGCAATGTTGGTATTTTCCACGGCAGTGTGGACTTCAAAGGGATGTCAGGCCCGGTGGTCGTTACTATCACTCGCGGGGGTGCCACGGTCGTCCAGATGACCGGCCAGCCCATCAGGAATACCTGCATCAACGGCATCCAGAACTGGAACTGCTACGTCGGATCCAAGCAAGCTGCCGGAACCATCCCCGCCAAGTCGCCGCCGGCAAACTCCCTCAAGCACTGTGTCCAGGGCAGAGGCCTAGGATACTACGAAGGGCTCTGCCGATTCGCCTGCGAGTACGACTACTGCCCGCCTGTCTGCACATGCACCGCCCGGGCGAGCAAGCCAAAGACTCGTCCGGCTTACGTAGACGTCCATGGCTGTCCCGCGGACGGTTTTGACGAGACATTCCTCGGCCTCTGCAGCATGACCTGCGGTCTGGGATACTGCTCACCCACGGCCTGCTCTGTCAAGCCAGCAGGCTATGTATGTCCCAGGATCGCGGTGAAGGCGCCTCCCGTACCGAACTGCATTGCCGGTACGGCAGAAGGCCCGTACAAGGAGCTTTGCGAATTCGGCTGCAAATACAACGAATGCCCTCCCGACCTGTGCATGTGCACGGGGGTTGGGTACGGCGGGCCTGACAAGCCGCCCAAAACGAGCGTCACCGGAACCCCCCTCTCGGGTAAAGACTACGGCCTCTGCGACTGGGCGTGCAGTCACGGTTTCTGCGACGCGAAAGTCTGCAAACGGTTTCCACCGCTGGCACTTCCTGTCACGTCCATTAACAAGGAATCTAGTTGCAAAGACCAGGAGAACTACAAGAAGGACGTCGAATCTTCATTTTGGGACATGGTCAAGGCTGGAGAGGTACTAAGTGGTAAGTCCAGACACGACGAGCTTGATACCCGAAGCTGAGAAATATTACTAATGTCACGATAGAATGGTTTGAAAAGAACAAGGGCACGGGGAACTGGCTTGCCGACTTTGCAACGCCCCTTAGTGTTGGTCAGAGCTCAGCCTGCACGATGGACGACGACTGCAACAGGCCGAACTGCGCCAATCTCGGCGTTGCGACGCAGACTGAGGCGCAGAGTGCGGCGAAACTGCAGATCCTGATGTCAATGTCCAACTTCCACAAGGTTCGTCGCGCACTCCAAGGCTTGAGTTACCTGGCCTGAGACGTGATTTAGTACTTGAAAACCATGAGGGCTGCGCTCCTCGAGAGCGAGCTCAGGTTTGCCGCCACCTCGGCTTGGGTCCTGACCAGTTACTGGAAACGCGAGAACCCTCTCTACGACACCACGAAGCAGTGGTTCAACGGTATCAACACAGGCGTGGGTGTGGTCAACGCAGCTGGCGGTCCCGTGGGCGGGCCGTTGGGGGCACTCACGAACGGCGTGCTCACGGGCGTCCAACTCGGAATGGATAAGCCGATTGAGTTCGCCGACTTGGCCGAGCTCGAGATGTATGTTGGCTGTCCGGCATGACCTGAGTTGTTTGCCAATTTTCACTTGAGATGCTGATACTTGCTGTAGGGCGGCCCGAGGGCTTTTCAACAAGACAGTGAAAGAGCTCGAGAATGCCCACGTCGGCCTCTTCGGCTCTGGGGCCTGGGAGGGCTCGAACATTCAAGACATCTTGGCCAAAGGCGCATTCTTGGACTATCGGACTGTCCCCATCATCAACACTGCCCAGAGCGGAACCAAGATCGAGTTGGACGTCGGTATAGTCACGAAGACTGAGCTGGTCAATTTGGTGTACCTGCCCATATTGGGTAGCATCATCAATACGGCCTGGCGGAGACAGGGTCTCATCCTGATGGCGTATCCCATGACGAGGGCGGAATGTGAGTGGTCATTGGTTTCGACACGTTGCAAGAGACTTACGACTTGACAGTCGACAAGATCGAAATCCTGGGTGATGAGTTTGGTCTTCGTTATTGGGATCCCCCCGTTTCCGGAGACGTTGGAAAGGGATACTTTTACCAATCGTGGGTCTGCCGGACAATCTGCTCAACTATGCGAACTAACTGCTCTCTCAGGTGGAGGCTCGACCGGAAGCAAGGGTACGGTGCCACGGACATGGTGACCCACGTTTGGCCTTTGGGCTATGAGGTGCGAAGATTGCCAGCAGCCCCCTCATGCACTGCCGTATTCAGTAGCTGACATGAATCCCCAGAAACTCGCGGAAAGTGGCATAGGTTGGGAGGACCCCCTGGTCAGCAGTATCGAGGCGTACAAGATAGGCGGCCTCAACTACGAGCAAGACAACACGGCTCTGTTCAGCGGTCTCACGCGATCAAAGACCAAGCTCGACAGGCCGACCAAGATTGCTGGTGTTTTCAACATTCCAGTCTGTGAGATCAGCAGGAGCGTAGCGGAGACGTATGAAGATTTCGCAGAGCTTCTCTCGGGACGCGGCGGCAGCTTCGGGCTCGGCGCTGACATGATGATGAGGGAGTGGCCCGGGTAGGCGTCCTGGTTTTTGAAGTCGACTTTCTTTTTATCCGTGCTAACTGGGTTGCAGATACTGCAAGTGCGAAGACATTCTGCATAAAGGCAACGGGGGGGTCGGGGGACTCGTGCCCTTCAAGAATGTCGCGTTGGACAAGGAGACGTGGGCCATCTGCCGCCTGGGGCGTTTAAGCTGATTGGCGAAGCACAACATGACAGGGACAAACATCTGTTGCTTAGCATATTTTACTTAGCAAAGAGAAATTGTCAGTCATCTTCCAGCTTTCCAGTACCGGAAACGGTTCTTGACTCGCATCATTCCCACCGTGGAGGATGAGGGCGAGGCACTCCTTTAGATGCATCTCATGATGTGCAATAATTCAACTAATGGGGCCATCGTCGAGATGCGATTAAGAAACGCGATCGACTCACTTCTCGCTTCCCCCATTCTCGTCATCCTACCCCTCCTCGACTCTGACATGACATGGATGATGTGAACTTGGACGACTTCTTGCTCGACCACGGGGCCTTTTGGCCGCCGATGCCCTGCGCCCATTGCAAGCGCCACCGACTGCAATGCTTCATCCTCCGGACGACCGCGGCCAATCCGAACCCCGTCTCGTCATGCTCGTCGTGCGTCGCCCTCTTCCGCGACTGCACCTTGGCCGGCCAGGGGAAACGGGGTCACTCCAGCTTTGAGACGTCGGAGCCCGTCATCGGTCACTTGCACGGCGTGAGCGAGGAGTACTCGACCTCGACCTCGACCTCGACCCCTCTTATGGGTGGTTTCGCCCTCGGCGAACCTCTTCCCATGCCGCTAGCGGCACCAACAGCCCCAGCAGCATCAGCAGCGCCGGCAGCATCAGCATCAGCATCATCGGGGCTGCCGACGACGTCCAGCAAACGGGCGAGCTCTCGCTCCGTCCACAAGAACCGCGCCCTCAGGAACTGGTTCGCGGCCAACATGGACCACCCGTACCCCTCAGACGAGGTCAAAGACAACCTGGCGCAGCAGTCCGGCCTGAGCAAGTCCCAGGTCATCAACTGGTTCACCAACGCGCGGCGCCGCCACAGACTGTCGGCCCGCGCCTCGAGGCAGTCCTCCAGCCAGCACCACCCGCAGGGGTCGCCCAGGCCTCGATCTCTCCTGGCGGACCTGACGCCCCTCGAGCGGTGGCGGAGCTCCCCCCCCGACGAGGAGCCCGTCGATCCGTCCGTCATCGAGAGCGCCCTCGACGCCTTCCTGTCGGACAACTCGCACGACTTCGAGCCGGCCGGCGGCGGCGGCGGCAGCAGCTACCACGACGGCGGCAGCGCATCATCGGCGAGCGGCGACTTCAACTTCCACGCGAGCGCCCGGTCCTCGGACTCCAACTCTTCGTGCTACTCCTTCCAGTCGGCGGCGAGTGGCGGCCGCCGCGGACGCAGGGCGCGCTCGGCGCAGAGCTCCGACGGCACGGCCGCGGGCGCCGACGTCGTCTTCCCGTGCACCTTCTGCCCGCGGACGTTCCGGAAGAAGTTCGACTGGTCGCGGCACGAGCAGTCGATCCACCTGCCGGGCCTGCACTCGTGGGTGTGCGGGGTGCCGCTGGGGGCGGAGGCGCCGCTGGTGGTGTGGCGGCTGGGCCAGGACGGGCCCGAGTGCGTCTTCTGCGGGCGCGCGGCGCCCGACGTCGCGCACTTCCAGGCGCACCAGTTCGAGGAGTGCGCCGAGCGGAGCGCCGCCGCGCGCACCTTTGCCCGCAAGGACCACCTCGTCCAGCACCTGCACAAGTTCCACGGCTGCCGCCGCCGCGAGGGCTGGCCCATGGACGTGTCGATGCTGCGGCGCACGCAGGACGCCGTGCCCAGCCGGTGCGGGTTCTGCGGCGCGAGGATGGGCGGGTGGGAGCAGAGGGCTCAGCACCTGGCGGCGCACTTTCGGGCGGGCCTGACGATGGAGCAGTGGGAGGGGGGGTGCGGGATCGAGGAGCCCATGGCGGTGATGGTCCGGGGGGTGGAGGGCGCATGATGTTGGAGGTGCGAGAATCACGGACAGCTGCTATGGCTGACACGGCACTAGGATACGATACCCAAAGTCTCGAAATAGGAAATTCAAGTTTTGTTTTCATCTTGTTCGTCTCCCGACACAGTCAAGAGTATATGTTCTCGTCCAAGCTATCCATGTAGTACTCCCTGAGCGCGTCAAATCCTCGCCGCCCCTCGCCGCCCGCTCCGGAACCTCGTACTCCCTCGGCCCCTCGGTCCCCAGCAGCACAATCACGGCATCCTCCGAGAGGACCCCCCGGGCCTGCTCCCCGCCGACCTCGCGCATCTTCCACAGCGCCGCCAGCGCCGCCGCGCCGCACGGCCCGACCCGGACGCCGGCATCCCCCAGGGCGCCGACGGCGCGATGCGCCTCGGGGCTCGACACCACGACGCTCACGTCCACGCCGGCGCGCAGGTCCCCCCACGCCGCCGCCGACACGGTCCCGCAGTTCATGCCGTCCATGATGGTCCGCCCCCCTGCGTGCGCCGTCACCGACCGCCCCGCCCGCAGGCTCGCGGCGAGACACGGCGCCGTGTCCGGCTCGACGGCCACGACGGCCGCCTCGCCCGCAGCACGCCCCTTGCAGTGCCGCACCACGGCGTGCGCCAGCGACCCGACCCCGACGGGCGTCACCACGGCCGTGGCCTCGACCCCCTTGGCAGCGAGCTGCGCCGCCGTCTCCGCCAGCATGGTCGAGTACCCCTCGACGATCCACGCGGGGATGCGCTCGTATCCCTCGAACGAGGTGTCCTGGACGCAGACGCCGGCGGTCGTGCGCGCGGCGGCGGCGAAGGCCTCGCCGACGGCAACGTCGTAGTCGCCGGCCGAGGACACGACGACGGCGCCCTCGGCGGCGATGCGGGCGGCGGCGGCGGGGTCGATGGCCGCGGGGACGTGGATCTCGGCTTCCACGCCGAGGATGCGGGCCATGGCGGCGACGGCGCGGCCGTGGTTGCCCTCGGTGGCGGCGAACAGGACGATGCGCTCGGCGCGGGCGGCGCGGGCGACGTCGGCGAGGGGCGTGTCGGCGGGCAGGGCGAGGCGGTCGAGCAGGGCGCGGTAGGTGCCCCAGGAGGCGCCGAGGATCTTGAAGGCCGGGAGACCGAGGCGGCTGCTCTCGTCTTTGATGAGGAGGGCGCGGACGCCGAGGGCGCGGGCGAGGCCCGGCAGCGGCGTGAGGGGCGTGGGCGCGTAGGTCGGGAGCTGAGCGTGGAAGGCCTGGACGGCGGACATGTCCCCCGGGGGCGTTACGGGGCCGGTCTCCGTGTTGAAGAAAACGTCTGTCGTGGATGGAGGCATCTTGGATGGTGACGGATGATGAATGGGATTTGGCAGTGCGGTCGGACAAATGCAGATTGGAGATGGTTCGATCCACCTACCCTTCGTCCCTGACGCCAGCGACCCGACTTATCACCACGGGACTGCCAAGCTCGAGGGCTTCACCGCGGGGGAGGCAGTCGAGAACAACGTGCGCAGCGCCCTCTTGCTACAGAGTCGCGTGTACGGTCCGGGGGTGCGCCCTCTGCTAGCTGCTCCCTCCGGCTACATCGCGTGGGCGCCCTCCGACTACAGCTGCCCCGCCCGGCCCGCACAAAGTGTATAGGTTCTTTGTAGCAAGTCATGTCATGATTCCGGCCATCGAAGCATTTCCTTGGCCAGTTGAAGTGTGACGACTTCTTCATGTTCCATTGCGGCTCCCACGTCTTGATTGTGATGTTTGAAGAAGAAGAAAAACGAAAAAAGGGACGAAAAAGACGAAAAAGATCGGAGGAACAAGAGCCGCTCTAGCTCCCGTCGATGCCAGAGTCCATCACAGACCAGAATATCTCACAGAGGTTTTGTCTTCCAGAGACTTTATCTCCAGAGGCAGAACATGGCGACCACGAGCAGAGTTTCTACAGCGTATTTCTTCAGCCGTAATAAATTTTTGTCATTGTTCAATGATGCTATGTAGTCAAGAAAGGGTTACCAGCACTTCAACCCTATTGACCAGACATCAACATAAGTCATATAACCTGATAAATGTCATCTATCGGTCCGTAGTCAACATCACGCCGAGCTGTCCCGCACCTCGTCATATCCCAGCACGGCATCCAGCAACGCCTGTGCTCCCGTCGCGCTGTAAAGTCAAGTCTGTCAGCAACGCCAAACACACGGACAAGGCCACTCACCAGTCTTCCGGCGCACAGTACTCCTCCGGGTGGTGGCTGACGCCGTCCAGGCAGGGCACGAAGATCATGCTCGTCGGGCACCGCCGGCTCGTGTAGACGCTGTCGTGTCCCGCGCCGCTCGTGATGGGCAGCCAGCCCTCTCGCCCCACGAGCCCGTCCGCCGCCCGCTCGACGGCCGCGATGCAGTCGGGGTGGAACTTGGTCGCCGGCGAGTCCGTGTCCAGCGTCCACGAGAGGTCGACGCCGCGCCCGTCCAGCCCCGCAATGTCCTTAAAGGACGCGAAGACGGCGTCCTGGATCCGCGTGACGGCCGCGTCCTCCGGGTGCCGGATGTCCAGCGTGAAGCTCACGGTGCTCGCGATCGTGTTGGTGGACGAGTTGGTCGGCATCTTGAGCACGCCCGTGGTCGCCAGGCCGCCCTCGGCCTTGGCCGCCTCGTGGGCGGCCACGATCATGCGGCTCGAGGCGAGCAGGGGGTCCCGGCGGGCGGTGAGCGGCGTGGTGCCCGTGTGGGCGTCCCGGCCCGTCACGGTAAAGGTGAACCAGCGGTAGGCCTGGGCGCCCTGGACGACGCCGATGCGGCGGCCGGCGTCCTGTAGGATGGGCCCCTGCTCGATGTGCAGCTCAAAGTGGGCGCCGAGGGGGTAGCCCTCAGGGCCGGAGGAGCAGGCGACGTCGCCGAGGAAACCGTGGCGCTCGAGCTCCGACTTGACGGTGGCCTTGGGGTCGAAGATGTCGGCCAGGGCCCAGGCCTTCTCGACGGGGATGTCGCCGGCCCAGACGCCGGAGGAGAGCATGGACTTGGGGAAGCGGGCGCCCTCCTCGCTGGGGGGTGTCAGATGTGGGAGCCGCGGGAGGATGAGAGGTGAAGGGACTCACTTGGTCCAGTTGACGGCGCCGACGTCGAAGCGTGTCTCGTGGTTGTTCTCGTGCAGGGTGCGCAGTACCTCAAGGCTGGCCAGGACGCCGAGGATGCCGTCGTAGCGGCCGCCGCGCGGCTGGGTGTCGAGGTGGCTGCCCATGGCGGTCATGGGGCCGGCGGTGCGGCCGCGGCGGCGGGCAAACTGGTTGCCCATGGCATCGACGGTGATGTCGCACCCGAGGGAGCGGGCCTGGTCAGCGAACCAGCGGCGGACGTGGGCGTCGTCGTCAGTGAGGGCGAGGCGGGCCATGCCCGTCTCGGTGGGCGCGCTGGGCGTGTGAGCCTGGATTCTCTGGAGGGCAGGGGAGGAAAGGGGGAGTACCGGCCGTAGGTGTGGGCGGCGCCCCATTGGCACGTGTGGTGGAGTGTGTCGTTGAGACGGTCGGCGTTGATCTTGAGGCGGGAGGCAGCATGAGTGGTGGTGGAGAGAGGCCTGGCTCCCGCAGAGGGGAGGTGTCCGAGGGCAAGGTGCTTGGCGATGGGTGGCATCGTGATGTGTGTCGGTGGGTGTTAGTGAGGGGGAAGACGTCGTAGCTGGCGGGGCAGTCCTGTTCACGGGAGTCAATCGTCCGACGGGCTCAATGATGGAGGCTGGTTGAATGACGCGAGAAAGGGGAGCTGAAGAAGAGGTGATTGAATGAATAAATAATGTTGGATGGAAGAGGAGAGTTGATCGGACTAGACTTGGTGCGCTTGACACACTGGAGACAGGTGCGCCTTCCAGGGACGGGCGCGCCTTCCAGAGACGGATGCGCCTTCCAGAAACGAGTGCGCCTTCCAGAAACACGGCGGGCAACCGCTAGTCCCTGCTTCCTGCCTCTCCGATCGCACCTGTGCCGCACCGGCAGCTGCACCCGCATCGCACCTGCCGGCCAAGACCGTCGCCGTCAACCCCAAGCCCCTTCCCGCCAACTCCATTCTCACTGATGTATTACTAACTACTACTATCATCACCATCACCATCACCATCACCACCATCACCACCATCACCATCACCACCATCATCACCATCACCATCACCATACCCAGGACCTCATTCACCACCACCACCACCACCACCACCACCATGCCCCCTCGCCGCATTCACAATCCCCTCGAACCCGTTCGTCCGGTGCCCCTCCGCGAACCGCACCACCGCCCCCCAGTCCTTGCACACGTGCCGCGCCCCCTGCTCCCCCGGATGGCTCTTCATCCCGTCGAGGCTCACGTCGATCCGCCCCCCGAGCGCCGTGTCGCCGTGGCACGCCAGCGACACCCGCAGGTACTCGAAGCAGTGCCGCAGGTGCAGCGCCGCCGACTTCCCGTGGGCCCCGTGGCCCCCTTGGCTGCCGCGCATCGCCGCCGTGTACCCCTCCATGACCATGTACAGGCAGTGCAGCTGGTGGAACACGGCGATCGCGTGCGCCGGGTGGCCCTCCGGGTCGACCGACGGCGACGGCAGCCGGTCCGGGTTCTTCTCCGCCCGGAAGAACCCCTGCCCGACTGCCCACGTCAGCATGTCATCGCCGCGTCGTGAAGGGGGCCGCGAAACCTACCTGGCATGAGGGCGTCCCAGTGCGCGCGCACCCGGGCCACCTCCTCGTCCGTCGTGTTCATCGCGTTGACCGTGTACTCGGTCGACAG
Source organism: Verticillium zaregamsianum (assembly GCA_002851755.1). Taxonomy (NCBI): domain Eukaryota; kingdom Fungi; phylum Ascomycota; class Sordariomycetes; order Glomerellales; family Plectosphaerellaceae; genus Verticillium; species Verticillium zaregamsianum. The sequence continues at coordinate 2,160,013 of NMXM01000011.1, read as the reverse complement.
CTGGAAGTCCTGCACCACCGTCGAGACTGCACAGCACGTCAGCAGATCGCCACGAGATTCCCGCGCGGAGAAGAAGAAGACGCACACTCGGGGATGTTGCCCGTCGGGTCCCCCGCCAGGAGAGGCCCGCGCCTCGGACCGCAGTACCCCTCCCACGAGGCGAGAAACACGCACGCCGCCGCGAAGACGACGACGAGCCAGACTAGGAGCACGATCCGTGATGCCCACGAGATGGCCTTCCCCAGGCAGATCCGCCCCTTCGAAGGCCGGATGTAGTTGTGGGCGAACCCGTCGCCGTGACCCAGTGAGCATGTTGGTGATTGCAGCATTTCCGTAGACGGCGTCCCGCCAGGCCGTTGATATTCGAAGCCCATGGCCGATGATTTGGCAGAAGACTTACATGCAGCACAGTTGGGACCTATCGTCCAGCAGGTCCCTCCTCACGGCACCTCGGAGCTCATATAAAATAGACAAGACGGGACTAGAGTTTGGAAGCCATGACATGCGACCAAAGGGGCCGAATGGTTGGTCTTGCGTCGCGTCTTGGTGGCGCCGTCCGGCTTGCCATGTTACCCCTTTTGGCTGTCAATAGCCGCGCCGCCTATTCAGTCTGGACCTCCCTTCTCATGAAGGTCCTGGCACAAAGCCACCACACCATCTCTGATGCTCATCTTTAGTCTTTCTATTGTGCCATTTCACACGAGAAGCCTGTGATCAAATGACGTCTGAACGATCTGGCGACTTGGGAATTCCTAGTCCAAATTTCCATTAGCAGCAGGCTGCAGTCCATCTCCATATTTTATCTATATCGGTCGTCTATGTATGTAAGATATGGTACAGTCCAACAGTGATAATACAGCAGTACAGCAGATAGTACAGTAGACCGGCTCACCGCCCCATCCCGAGCATGCCCTTCACCTGGTCGAACAGGCCAGGCTCAGCACCCCCCTCCGCCTCCGCCGCAGCACTCGCGCCGTCAGCCGCCTCGGCCTCCTCCCGCGGCGCGCGCGCCATCTTCTTCGTGAACACGGCGACGAAGCCGCCGCCGCCCACCGTGTTGCCCACCTTGGGCCGGCACACGGGCACCTTCCGCTCATGCTCGCCCGCGCCCTCGACCTCGCCCCGCGCCACCTTCTTCGGCGTCACGATGCGCACGTCCCACTCGCGCCCGCCCACGCCGTCCGAGAAGCCCGGCGCGAACGTCGAGTTGGGCAGCTCGATCACCCGGTCCACGTACACCGGCTGGTCCGCCTCGGTCGCCCACACCACAAAGTCGAGCACCTGCGTGATGGACGGGAAGAAGACGACGAGCTTGCCGTCGGGCCGCAGCGCCTCGACCACGAGCCCCGCGTGGTCCGCCGCCGCGGGGAGGTCCAGCACCGCGTGCGCGAGGAACGGCGCCCGCCCGGGGCTGCGCGCCAGCCGCGGCTCGAGGTACGCGCGGATCGTGCGCACGTGGAAGTCCACGTCCAGGAGGTACAGCCCGCGGCGGAACCCGCGCACCGTGCCGTGCGCGAGCCGGCTCGCCGACGGCCGGATGTCGAGCGTGTGCACGACGGCGCGGCGCGCCGGCCGGTACGCCTCCAGCTGCGCCTGCAGGTCCGGCTCGAGGCCGTCGGGCGAGTGCGGGTGCGGGCCCATGTCCGGCGAGGCGTCCGTGGCCACGTCGGCGAGGAGCTGGCCCTTGGCGTAGGGCGCCGCGCAGAGGGCCGCGCGCAGCGGCGCCGGCACGGGGGCGTTGGCCCCGTGGATCGCCCGCGCGAGGTGCAGCGTCAGCGAGCCCATGCCCGTGCCGGCCTCGAATATCTCAAACGGCGGGCCCGCGTCCGCTACGGGGTCTTCGCCGGGGGCCGGGAGGTCCAGGTCGAGGAGGGAGACGATCATGGAGGAGTCGTGCGGGTAGATCTGCGCCGACAACGTCAGGGGGGGCTGGCTTTCAGAGGGTTTTGGCTCGGCGGGCAAGCATCATACCGGCGTCGCCGTCCGCGGGATGTTGGTCACGTATTGCGCCAGCGACACTTCCGAGAATCGCATCTCGTTGCCCTGGCTGTCGCTGATGGTGCACGGGAGCGTCTTTCCCAGGAGATCCGAGCCGTTCAGCGTGACGCCCCAGGCTGCCTTAAAGCTGGTGTCCGGACGGATCGGGGGTGTGATTTGCCGCTTCGTCGCATTCCTTGCGCCTTTCTGTCGCAGAAGGACGACATCGTGTTCTGTGAGGCCCGAGGTCAGCGATGGTCGGGCAGCATGCCGGGGGGTGGGGTGCGAACGTACCCTGGATAACTCTGGAGTAGCACCTGAGGCCGCTCAGCACGCCTTGTGCGTGTGTGCGAGGACCTCTGGTCCGGAGTAATGATCTGGAAAGCATCGCGAATGGAGAATGGGAGCTGCACCTCTGAGCAGTCGGCCGGTCTCCGATCGACAGGGCCAGGATCGCATTGATGCATTCTACTGGTGATCGGCGTTTTAATTGTATACCGGGCCAAGGCATTCTTGGTAATTGCATATTGTCATTCGACGTTCCATCAAGACGAAACACTCACCTCATCATTCGCATCATTCAAGTACAATAGTATTGTAGCACGCTCGGAATGAATGTCTTTAAAGATCGGGGTATCTAACTTCCACGGCGCGCCGTGGACCCGCGCCCCAGCTCTTCCACCAAAACACGAAACAAACGCTCGCTGACATGCCATAGTCCGCCTCATTATACCATCGTCGATCATAAGCTTGCGGCCTCGAGCCATTACTCTGCAAACGGGCCTCCAGACCAAGCCGGTGGTAGCGAGAACCAAAAGAAAGAAAGTCAAACAAAAAGGGGGGAAATCGTTGCGGCCCAGCCCATACCCTCGTCCCATCGCAATGCAGTCGTGCCTCCATGTTCGTTCGTGTATGTCCCACTCAAGATTGTGTTGAAAAGTTTTGTCGAGAAAAGAAGTCATACTTCCATCGGCATGCCAGCCAGTGGTCATCGTAGGAATTATCGTGGTGCGGCATCCAGCCCACATCCAATTACAGCCGTCGCCGGCTTGTACCCATTGTACGCATGTATGGTGGAATGGTGACAGTAAGAAAAGCCTGGTCACCAGCTCCGAAAAGCCCAGGAAATGGACCGGAGAAGCGAAGGCCGTCGTTCTATTCGACCGGATGTCCGTTCAGTGTCATACACCATACCCCAGCAGAGATCCCCGGGGACGCTGGAGCAGGAGATGGGCTTGCGCCCTGCCGAGTCTTGCAAACAATATGAGTTGTGTGTTTTAGTCGTTGTGTTTCCTGATATCGTGGTGGTGTCGTGTCTCGAATGTTGAAAGCCAGTTTATACACGGGTAGTCTGGAGTTGTGGCCGTTTCAGGACGTGGGGAGGTAGACAACAATGTAAAAGTGGAAAGGGGAAATGTTAGATGCTGGCAACACGACCCTTGTCGGGCACGCTCGCATAGCATACTGTGAGCTTCAGACTGGTTCGCCACTCCTCACACTCCGAAAGGAGCGCACGGTCAGCCCAGATGGTCTTCCGCGCAGCGGTGCTACCAACGGCACTCTCGTAGCAACGTGTGTACCACCAGCGACCAACCTTGGCGACCATCTTGGTGATATTCTCGTCGGCAGCGTCGCTCTTGTCGTTCATCATCTCAGCCAAGCTTCGCTGATCTTTGGGCTTTCTGGCGCCGCTCGCGAGGGGCTTTTTTCCGCCTTCGGCGCGAGCTACGATGCTCGCGACGGGAACGCCGACATGGCATGTTTTGACATCGGCAAAGCCCTGCTGACCGAGAAGACGCAGCACAAGGTCTGATGACGAGCCCAGACTGGTCTCGGGTGTCTTCTCGTGGATGCGCTCCTTCAGATTTCGCACCGTACGGCGCGCTCGATTTCCCATGTTGTTGAGGTCGACGTCCAAAACCGAAAGCTCGATGTAGCCGCCAGGTTTGAGAACCCGACGAGCCTCGGACATGATGTTGCGGTAGTGCGACTCGGGCGCAGCAGCCGGGAATCGATAGACGACAGACGTGAAACTCTCAGCCCCGAAAGGGAACTTATCCGCGTGCGAGGTATACTGGATCTGGTGATGATTCGGAGGGCTGAGGGGGAATGTCGAGGCCGCCTTGTGCTCGGTAGGCAGCGGAGCTCGCGGAGACATGTTGAAGAAAGTGGCGGCAGGGTAGGTTTCGGCGGCATAGAATGACCAGTCGTCGTTGCCGAGTCCGTCAATAACGAGAATAGACGGTCGCTTGAGGGACCCAACTTCAGGGACGAGTTGATCCCTTATAGGGCTGAAAAGGACATGTCCGAAAGACAGCCACTTGCTAACCGTCATTGATCCAACACGTAGATTGACTTGCGACAGGGGCGTCTCGTCTTCAGAAGACCTGCAGCTGCTGCTGGTAGATTTGCGAGACAAGTTGCTGTTTCTTTGGGAGGCCAGCGACTCTTTGCGAGTTGTCTCACCACTGTTACGGGGAGCGGTGTCCGGGGCTCGGGAGGTCTTGGCCGATGTCTCTTCAGGCTTAGGTGCAAAAGCAGCCTTGATACGCTCAGTCATGTCGGCGCTGTAAACACTAGACTCAACAGCGAACCTATCGGCCTCTTCAGTGACGGACTGGATGCTTCGGGCTGAAGGAGGCGCGAGGGTTGGGGACTCCAGGATCTGACTGTTCTTCTTCGGTAGCTTGATCTCACTCGATGCGTAGTTCTCGAGATGAAATGGCACGCCCTTAGAAGATGTTGCGGATGGGGGAACATCCCCAAGGAGATCATTGTACTCATCCCAGATATCGTCCTCACCAAGACCGTCCGTGTCTGGCACAGCAATCATGGTGGTGGCGAGCGTATAGGTGCCGGAACAGCTTGAGCTCGTGCTGTCGCGCTGTTGATACCTTTTATTGGGCGAGATCTTCAGAAATTCTCGGCCAATCTGAATCATCTCTGGTGGCGTATCCCGGCTGGTGCGACCAGGAGCGGAGTCGGTGCTGGTTGCCGTTGACGCTTCGTGAGAGAGCTCCGGGGTCGATGTGTTCGGCGGACTAGGGCCCTTAGCAATGGAGCTGAGATCAACCAACGTCGTGCGAGGTTGTTCCTGAAAGCTCGTGCGGTTGAAGGGCCGAGAGAAACTGCGCGGTGAAGGGGGCTCAAGCCTGCTGTTGACAACCTTAGGAATTCTGCCCACTTGAGGCAGACGACTAGGGCGGGCCGCCGAGGACTTGGCAGTCGTCGTCGCTTGCTGGGAGGATGCAAGGTCATGCGGTTTGTCGGTGAACTTCTTGTCGACGCGTCGAATCTGCAGTGGCTGCGTTGATGTTGGATGACCGAGACCTGGCTGGGGATGAGTCGGATAACGCTCCCTTGTAGCGACCAGCGGTGGTGTCGGAACATCAACAGGATCATCGAAAACATGTGCGTCGCGAAGCACATCCTCCACCGTTGGAACAGCCTCATCTTGCTCAGATCCATCCATCATGAAGTAGAAGGCTTCGGGCTTCTGCTGGACCACTTTGACAGTGGCTGCAACAGGCTCGGGGTCCTTCTTCTCCGATGACTTGTGCGAACGGCTGAAGATGTTCCACTTTCTTGGCGATCTTGCCCTCTTCGTGAGTTTCTTGGGTGGCACCATTGTGGGAGCGGCCTTGCGTCCGCGAGCGGCGTGGTCGATGAACTCGAAACGAGAGTCGTCGGATACGACACTAGTATCAATGCTCGTAATAGAGGGCGAGGGCGCTCTGGAGGTTCTGATAGGCTTTGGCAACTTGAGAGGAGCTTGATCAGGGGAGGACCGTAGCCGCTGAGTTGATCTTCTGAAGGCCAACGTCGACTTCATGGCGAGGGCCTCTGAATCGCTGCTGTCTGATGGGCGACGATGACTGAAGCCGGCCTTCGGGTTACGAGGCAAGCCGGAAGCCCACATGGCCGTTCGTCCCGCGCTGGAGGTGGTTGACCTTTCGGAACCGCCCTTGGAGTCGATGCTCGGGCGGCTCATTGTCAGGCTCTGGTTACTTTCAGTCCGGCTGAGGTCAGAGCTGACGTTCCTATCATGCTTGACCTCGCCGCCTGAGATGACCACGGGATTCATGCGCTCCAGCAAGAAAGGGTCCACGGATTGTGTGCTGTTGAGGCTCTCCTGAGATGCTCCTGGGCTTGCATTAATACGACCCATATTGAGGGCACCGCTGCTGCGTCGGCGAGGCGCCCCGAGGCGGCCGTAGCCTTCGTGCCCAGTGCCGGCAGCGGGACCTTTGCGCACGGGCTTGTCTTTCTTCTCAACTTGAGGGATCTCTGGTGTCGTCTTCGCTCGCCTGCCGAAAAATGGAAATCGACCATTGAAGGTGCTTGTGTTCGGGCTGGGAGTCCGGGTGTGGACGGCAACTTCAGCCTTGACGGGGCTCGATGTTACTGTACGCGGCGCAGGCGTAGGTTCTCTGCCGATGGGGCGGATAGGCAGCTCTGACTTGCTAGGAATGGGTGAGGCGGTGGCCTTGCGGGGCATGGAGATGCCGGGTCTGTCTTCGACCCCATGTCTTTCGCCAACCAGGGAGGTAGATGAGAGGTTACTTTGGATGATGGGCAAAGGACCAAATAGCTGGGAGTGCAGGTCGGGGGTGCCGTCTCTACTGGGCCGCAAAGGCGGAGTATCTCTGGCGGCGATCGTGGAACTCGTGGCCAAAGCAGTAGGTTTGGAGGGAGAAGTCGAGGGTCGGGCAGGCTCTCGCTGGCGTCGCGGGGAGGGTTCAGTGGTGCCTCGCTCCTCTTGGGACTTCTGGGACGACTTTCGGGGTGGCGGGCTCGGCGGCAGGGTAGACAGTCGCTTCTTCTTTTTCTTTTCCTGCTCTTTCCTCTCCACATCACGCACAGTCGAGTTCGATGAAGACGATGTCAAAGACTCCCTGACCGCTGCCAGACCCTGTGGGTCAGCGCTGATGACGTCCACTTCATTCGACGTACTCCCACGCCTTCGGGTGACAGGTGGTCTTGTCCAAGTCGGGCTGAGCTGCCTTGGTTTCGAAGCGGGAAACCGGACAGGAGACATCAGGCTCGGTGACTGCGACGACATCGAAGTTGGTGTGGTGTCTCTGCTGTACGGTCCAGGGCCCGGTGAATCTGAGAACCGCGTGCAAGGGCTGCCGCTGAAGGCGCTCAGTTGGCTGCTGGTGCCAGAAAAAGCAGGGGTCGGAGGGGGAAGGTCCTGCGTGGACAGCTTGAAAGGGACTTCGAGGCCGGAGCAGTCCGACAAGACCGGAGGTCGAAGGGCTATGCCCCTATACCGGTCGAGCTCCGGGTAGATTGTGACCGTATGTGCTTGAGTCTTGGGCAGCTCAATTGAGTGGGCAACACGAACCTCCATTGGGCTCTCGGTGAAGTCTTGATCCAGGGACTGGCCAGACGAAGGCTCCATTGAGGAGGTTGATCGGGGTATCGATGACGATGAGCCGGTCCGAGTTGAATCAGTCCGCGAATGGTTTCCCGAACTGATGGTGGCCTGCGTGGCTGAGGATTGCTTCCGCCGTAAGACGTTGCGAGGTGACTTGACCGGTGCCTCTTGCGATCTTCCGGACGAGGAGCTGGATGGTGTGGTGGGCTGAACCGTCGGTCGTGAGGAGGCGGCGATTTTGGAACCCCATGATTGCGACTGATGTGTCAGGGGCGGACGTCCTGCTGCCGTCGGGATGGAAGGTCTTCTCGTTGAGGGGTTCGATGCCGTACGGTTTGAGGGCTTGTAGGGTTGTGATGTTGATAGACCCGGGAGTCGAGAGAGCTCGGCCTGCTGCCGTGGCTTTCGACCTACGATCGGGGGTGGCTCCTCCGCTGTCTCCATGACCATGCCAGCCCTTCGCGTCCTGGACGCCTCGCCGGTCCTGTTCGGCTGCAGTGGCCTCAGAGAAGACATGATGAGCCTGGACGTGATGGTGGCAGGCTATATGTTCCCACCATAGCCTCATACACTGCAGTCCTGTATTACGTTCGAGCGTCCATGGAAAGCGGCTGCTGGTGCGAAGAGGTGACGTGAGAGAGGCCGGTGTTATCCAGAACCGGCAGAACGGTGACTAAGGGATCGAGGGCGGGATTCAGGAGAGATAGGTAGAAAGAATATCCAGCGAGGCAACAAAAGCGGAAAGCACGCTGGGCAGGGAGGCAGAGGAAATAAGAAGCGAGAAGAGAGAGGTCGAGGGGGTTGATGATACGGAACCCCTGGAGCTGGAGTCAAAATGTCGCAGGGCGATGCCTGTCTGGTAGAGAGGATCCAGGGCTTGGTCCGTGACGGGATGCTGGTGATGGAGGGTGGCTAAAGTTCCGCGGCTATCGTGGGTACTCGGCTAGCCCTTTTGGTGGGATCCAGGTCCAAGTTGGTGGTGGGCGGACGCGGCGTCTAAGTAGCGTAGCCGGAGGGTGGCGGGCGGGACTGAAGTCAAGACGGGCTTCTTTCGTTCTGAGGGCTGAATAATGTGAGGGATATGCGTGACGCTGTTGTCAACTCACGCCTACTGGCAGTCTAGCTGCCACGAGGTTGAAAGAAGGAAGTGCGGTGGAAAGATGTCGACGGCGTCTAAACGGGTGACACGCGAAGAAGAAGAAGGGGAGGGATGGCAGTGAAGATTACAGAAGGAGCTGTAGTGGCAGCGGGGTCCGGGAAGAAGGGGGGCACGTCGAGAAGAGTAACAAGGGCTGGTATAAGTGATTTCTGATGGTAGGCTGGTTGAGCCGCCCTACGAGTTGTGAATGGTCGACAGCCATCGGCAGGCGTTGCAAGGATATGGCCGACTTGCCAGGTTGCGAGACCGTACCATCCACCCATGGACGGTACTTCCGCGCGATGCTATTCTTTGCGCGTGGCGTAGTAGTCCCTGCTGCAGATGCAATTCTCGGTACAGGCCAGGCAATGGGCAGACGCACAGCAGGGCGGGCTGGCGCAGAGAGGACGGCAAACGGCAAGGGGTCGAGGAAGGCAGCAGGCCGGGTCATGTGGTTCCTTGCGTGGACAGGCCGAGAGCGGCCTCGTCGGCCAAAGTTGGGATTGGATAGGTCTGACAAGGAAGAGACGGGCCCTATCCCAAGACCACTGGGAAGTTGACTCGGCCTGTCTAGCTCTCGAAGGGTTGTACCGAGTACATAGGACGAGTACGCGCTCAGGGATGCAGGCCGCTTGCTGGGCCCAAACAAGAATCCGACAGGAAAAAGGGCCCCGGGCCGGCAAAGGTCAATCGCATCCGAAAATGGTTCAGGTTCAGGCTCTGACTCTGGCCCTGCTCTGGCTCTGGCTGCGCCTGCGCCGCGCTGCAGGCAGAAGGGCCCTTGAAGGTGCATACACGGCGGTCCTATGGGAACACAAGAGGCCGTGGTTGAGGATGCCATTGGGCAGCAAACCCTGTCGAGGCCTGTTTAGCCTCCGGACGCATTGAGGATCTGGGGCTCCCGACGGATGGACGTGGGTCTCGATGGGCAGATGGGGCAGTCCAGGCTATGGCGGCGGGCAGGCGGGGCCAAGTTTGACGACTGACGACCAACGACGTGCCCTGGAGAAGACGGAAGACGGTGGATGATGCCTTGGCTGGGTTGCTAGTGGTGGTGGTGGTGGCGGGTGCTCTGTCGGTCCACTGACAAAACCAGCAGTATTTGGACGGATCCTTGGTCGAATCCTTGGGGCTGCGAATTATCTGGCACATGGGTGGCCAGGCCAGATGCGGTAATCAAGTTGGTGGAATAGAGATGGTGGCCATGACGGCGTTGGTGGATGACTGGATGCTGAAGAACATGGAAAAGATGGTGGGAGAGGTGGGTGGATTGGGGGGGACGGCCAGGAAAGAGGGTTGAGACACCACGCACGCCCACAACTGGCGCTGGCGCTGGCGCTATTGCTAGCACACTTGCCATCGCAGTCGCCCCGGCCTAAAAGTTTGGCACTGGCCAGTGCGTCCCGGGTCAACTCAGGCAGGCGCACCCACTGGAACGTGCACTTTCCCTCACTATCAGATGCCACTGCCTCACCTCACTTCACGCCTCCGTTCTCCCAGCGTTGCAGAAGCCATCGGCGCCGCCTCTGCCTTGATCTGCCCACCTCAGCTAGCCTGGCGAACAGACAGTGGCATCAGATCCAGGCACACCAGGACCGTCGCCGTCCTCTCGACCTCGCCATCTGACCGTCTACACGCCCGACGGAAGCCCGTCGTCAATTTCCTTCATCGTGATCTTCTGCATGTTTCGCTCCTCGCGCTCCGACAGGCCAGGTTTCTCCCTGTCTCAGTGCTACTGCTGTACCACCCTCCTCCATCACCACCACCACCAACATCACCACGCTTCTCGGTCTCCACCCATCCACTGGACGGCGCTTGTCTGGCGTTTCTCCATGACTCCACGGCGAAGAGGGGGGGCCACCCCTGGACCACGGAGATCGCCCAGCCTGCCAACCTCCGACCTCCATCCTCCATCCCGGTGTGGGCGCTGACAAGAGACGGCTTGATAACTCCACCACCTAGCTACTCTTGGAAGCACAGCTGATAACTTTGCTGTGAACCCAATCCACACATCTGCACGGTTGATGGGTGGAAGAGTGACACCCCCTCGGCCATGATCAACAAACATGATAAGACATACGGCTCGGCTTGAAGGGGGGGCCACTCGAAGCCAGACATCGGCCGACGAGAGACGGCCCCTCCATCCACACCTCGACCGCGCAGCGCACCACAGACACGCGCCACTAAACTGTCCGAGCCTGCCTCCATCTGCACCTCGCTCACTTGAAGCCTCCGACATGTCGCGGCACAGCAGTCTCTGGCCAACGAAATAGCCGGACATGCCAATCGTTACACACTGCCATCGGCTCCGATGCTCTGGATTCAACCCTCCAGCCTCTGGATGGCCCCCCCTCCCAGGCCGCCACCCCTGTTCATAGGATCGAAAGATGTCAACTATCACATTCCTGCTTCAGCATCTGGCATCACCCCATTGCGCGTCATGCCCAGGTGCAGCATCGTTGATGCACCTGCAAGACAACCGGAGTCACAACACCACGTTAAAACACTCCCAACTGCCCGTCGAACGTGAGTTTCAACGCTAGGCAGATACCACGCCAGCTCGGGAACGTGGCCACCAAGGCGGGATCGCCCTTTCTCTCCTGAAGAGGGCCTGGCCAGCTTCCCACTAACAGAGGCCCGAGCCCGAGCCCGTTCCCTTCCGCGCATCCACGACGACGTCCAACCACGCGTTGAAGATGCGAAAGGGGCTGTTGGCGGGCAGAGACGAGGAACAAGACCATTGTTTGCCGCTGGTGGAGGGAATGCGTGTCTGCCATTGGCTCACCAAGGGAAATCCGCCTCAGAGCTGATCCCTTCTTGGTGTGTTCATTGGTTGGGGTGATTCGAATATTGTCCAATCACCAAGTCTGGCCGAGACAGATGCATGTCTTACACTTCCCGCGACGCCGCAGGAACTTCGTCTCGCCAATCCTCTGCCCCCATTGCCTCGATCGCACCGACGGACGACCAGGCAACATGAGAACTGGGTAGGTCGGGCCCCCCCCAAGAGGTGTAAACCTCGATGCCACTTCCAGAAGCGAACATGCGGGCGTCCTTGTACGACAAGACCGATCCGGGGTTGCGTGAAGTCACATGAGGTGGCGAATAGCACGATGCGAAGAGCGGCCGGTCTCGCTCGCTTTTTGCGAGGACAGACCACTACATCCCAACGCAGGCGGCCCAGGCGACCCAGGTCGCCGACCATGTGCTCGGCTCCCCCTGTCACTGGCCTCAGCGACATCCGCCGTCCGATGTTTCGACCGTAGCAACAGCCCTGGTGCCTGTATAGCTCCAGGAAAGTTCCTCTTTCCAGCCACTCTCCGACCGTGACATCAACTCAAGAATCGCACCCAGGTAAAGTCCGATCTTGGAGGAAATGCCGTCAGCTGAAACCTGCATACGGCGGCGGCGGTGGCGACTGTTGTGCGCTGGCCGCGTCTAACCCGGCTGCCAGGCTGGCGAAAGACGTCAAGATCTAAGGTTAGAACCCAGGGCGACAGCAAGTGCACCAGCAAGTGCACCGTCCCTCCAGCAGCCGAGACAATTCGCTGCCAGACATGCAGCTTCCGCACCGGCGTCTCGTTGGCGGCAGTTTTTGCTGGTGCCCAAAGAGGCAACCCACGCGCCACGACGACCTCACTCGGATCTCCCGATCTTTTTCCATGCACTCCGCCACAGGCCTCACCGCTGGTCGGGCGAACGTCACGGGACCCTGAGGCTAGTGACGTGGCACGACGTCCCCTTGGCGGTGGCTGGAGAGCGATGACGGGCGAGCAGACGCAGGGCAACCTCTTCTCGAATGCTTCCGTTGCAAGCGCGCCCTGTTGTGGCTTTGCCCTGCTGCATCGACAATCGCAGATCCCAGGGCGGCGGTCGGGTTGTCCTGCGCTGTGCTTGTGGCGTAAGTACTCGATACTTCGGCGACTGCGAGGCGAAAAACGACGTAGCTTTCTCCACGCCGCCAAGGGCCAACGCATCGGATGCCTCTGAAATCCCAGCATTTGAGACCCCATCAGCCGAGCCCGCAACACGCCTTCGGGACGACCTCTCGTGCCTGTAAACGCGAGGCAATATCGACCCGCGCGAAATATCAGGACACACAGCAGACCTGTTAACCGCACTCTCAGGGCAGGCAAGCGCCAGCTCTGCCGAGACAGGGGGCGGACTCGCAACAGGGGGCTTCGGCACTTCCATTGGCCTGGCCGGGGTGTCCCTCGCAGGTAACGTGATGGCAACGAGGTGCGAGGGACATCACACTGGGTGTGCAAAGATGCCCCCAGATGGGTTTGCGGGCGCAGGCACACACCATGATTCGAAGGTAATCCGAGTATCCTACGATGGATCACAACAAGGTGCACGTCATTCCTATGCAGAATCCCGAGAGCTCGTTGCGCAGCCGGGCGAGATGACGGCCAACTACGTTCGCGCTTCTCAGCCGTTGTAGAATGTCAGCTTTTCTGAGACATAAGCCGGCCTCATGCGCACATCAGCTTGTCGGCGAAGACACCATTTTGCGGCAGGCCTCTATCGATCCATGGCTTGTTGCCTGCTGCCTGTTTGGGCGACTCGACGCGTTGGTGGCTTTGTTGGTGGCTTCGTTGGTGCCTCCAAGAGCATGGGTTCTATTCGTAAGGCTTCCCGAGACGTCGACGCCAACCAGGGCGCCCAACGGCGCAGGGAGAGACACTTCAACGACGTATTTACGCGTTCTAGCGGAAGGGCTGACTGAAGCTGTTTGTTTGGCGGGTTGTTCGGCTTCAGCCGGGGTGTGATAGTCTGGCCAAGATCCTGGAGGAGTGAAGCTGCCAACAGGCCAATCCACGGCGGTGTCCTCCCTGTTCGGAGAAATCCCATGAGGAGCTGAATTCTGCTTGATCAGTATACGATCTGGATTGGACATCGTCCCCTTCATCGTAGCAAGTCACGAAGCAAGGGAAGCGGCGCAGCTCCGAGACCAGTCCGCCGTTGGCGACTCCCTGACCTGCTCACACGCCATCACGGACGGACAAAGCTTATGGCCACTCGCGCTTGACTCCTGAACGTACGTATCACCGACTTGAGCCAAGCATGGACTGGGCAAATCCACATTCAGTAGTCAGAAAGACATTGCGCGAACGTGCCTATGGCAAGGTCGCGCCAGGGGTTTCGTCATGGAACGACCAAAATCCCTCTCCAGCTGCGCCATCACGTGGCTACTCGACGCCAATCAAGCGTCTTTGCAGGGCTGCATGTGACCTCGCGGTCGTTTTGACGCGGCCTTGAAGTCCCGCGCGTAGGATGCGAAGACACGGTTGGCGGTGAAGGTGGCCGGTCATGTGCGTGCGGGATTACCATCAATGACGAGACCGAGTCGGTGAGCGTTGCCTGTCAAGGGCCGTATGATCGTGTGACTCCTGCTCGGGCATACAGAGGGGCTGCCCTCCACGCCGGGAGAAGGTGGGCGGACGGATATGTTGGGTGTCCCACGTCCGGACAGCTTCGTCTTGGAAATGAAGGCTGGGTGACCATGGACTCTGGGAATCAGAGCCAGCATGCATACGCAGTCGTTGTTGCAAGAAGGCGAAAGGACCTAAACACGGGAAATACTGACCACTCCGTGCCGGAGCCTCACCCTCGATTGTAGTAGACAGACAACACCTTCCGTCAGATGCCGTCGAACCATCGGAGCAGTATCGTAGAAGCCCTCGCTGGCGATTCCTCACGGATCAGAAACTGCGCCAGAGCCACGACTCCCAAGCACATACAGTGCACATCAGCCAAGTGTATCATACCGCTCTGATTCATTCCTAAAAATCGATAACCGCGCATTAAAAGAGCCCTCGTGCGTCCGAACCATCGTCATTTTCCGCGTGCGCAGGGCCTTCCAACGCCCTCCCTCGTCTATCCTTGGGTATCCCTCGGGATGCCGCGTAGTGTACAATGCGGAGAGCTCTCCCGCGGGGGGGGCCTCGGTCGTCGTTCCTCCCTGGATATGTGCTTGCAGGTAGACGCACCCGAGGCAGGCTCTTCACGACGTCCCGAACCGCTTCTTCCGCGCCTCCATCTTGGCCCGCTCGGACACGTCGCCCCGTGCCTGCCCCTCCTAGGAGGCGGCGAACCGCTTCGCGCGAGCGTCCATCCTGGCCTTCTCGGCGGCGTCCACGGGGCCACCGCCGCCGCCCTGCTTGCGCCCCGCGTTCTCCCTCGGCGGCTGCTGGCGGCGCTCGCCCTGCTGCTGGCGACCGCGTCCCCTCCGCGCGCCGGCCTGCGCGTTGCCCTGGTTGCGGCCGCCGGTGGTCGTCTGCCTCTTGGCGTCCTGGCCGCCGTGGTCGCCCTCGCCGCGGCCGCGCTTCGGCCTGCGCTCCGGCAGCGCGGCGTCGAGGCTGGAGGCGATGTCGCCCGAGTCGGCGCCGAAGCGGGCGGCGCGCTCGGCCTTCTTCTTGGCGGCCTCGTCGGCGCCGTCGTCGGTGATGCCGAACCGCTTGGCGCGCTCGGCGCGCTTCTTGGTCTCCTCGGAGGCGTCGGTCGCCGTGAGGTGGAGGGCGAAGTCCTCCTTGGGGGCCTCGGGCTCTGCGGGCGCCGCGGGCGCGGACTCCTCAGCGGCGGGTGCGTCGGCCGGAGCGGCGGTCTCGGCAGGCGCGGCGGCGGGAGCTTCCGTGGCGGCAGGCGCGGTCTCTGTGGAGGCGGGCGCGGCCTCCTTCACGGGGGCGGCGGCAGCGGCGGCGGGCTTCGCGGGCTCCTCTTCGTCCTCGGACCAGGTGATCTCGACGTCGTTAGACTCGGCAGCAGCTGGTGCGGCGGCGGCAGGCTCAGTAGCCGCTGTGGAAGGGGGGTGGATGGTCAGCTCGAGGTCCGTTCGGGAGGGAGGCGCGCTCGGTTGGGCGTTCGGGCGTCGGTCGGGCGCGGGAAGGGTTCACGTACTGGGCGCGTTCTGCTTGTCGTTCTCGGCGAGGCGGGCGACGAGGTCGGCCTTGTTGCCTGTGACGGAGAGAGAGCGGCCCTGGAGCAGCTTCTTCAGCTCCGGGACCTTCATGGAGTTGTAGTCGGCCATGATGAGCGTATGTGTGTGTGGAGGCGACCTGGTGGAGGAATTGATGCGATAGATTGATGTCGGGAGCAGGCGCGTCGATTGAGGCGCGTTGCGACGGAGTGGAAATATGCGCGCGTCTGGTTATGAGGGTGCTTTGTCTGGCGGTACGTGATGGTGAAGTACGAATGAAGCCAGATGGATGAGCTGGAGATGGAGGGAAGAGCAGGTTTTGCGGGCCTTCCTTGTCGATGATGAAGGCAGGGCGGCTGAGGAAGCTGGAGCTGGATGGGAAGAATGACGATCCGGGGGGGCGCGTTGGACCGTTCCATTCTTTCACCCGTCGCTGGGCTGCGACAATTGACGCACGGGCCATTGAGTACCTGCATTGACGCTTTTTGATGGGCACGTCCATTGAGGTACCTCCCCGTGGCCTCGGATGGGATGATCTGTCAGTCAACCTCGGCGGTTCTGCGATGGAAATAAGGTCGATCCAGCAGCCTCATGTCCTTCTCCTTTCAAGTGATGCAATTTTTTTCCCCCACTGAATTTGCGGTGCAGCACGTCCTGGTCCGGTGGCACTGGCGCTCAGTACACCTGGTGAGAATGGGGCAGGTACCTCCGCCCCTCCCTGCCTCGACATGGTGGTGGCTTGTCATGCTGGCCTTTGTTGGATGAAAGGTGGCTCTTGGACCTTCGATTCGATCGAAGATCCCACAGACCGTGCAGCTTTTGTTCTCGGGTTCTGGAAGCAGGACGAGGTCGAAGCAGGCCGTGCCGTTCTCAACTTGGGCTCTCGAAGGATCGACGCCGTGCCAGCATACCTCGTCATCCATCTCGAGCCACGGGCATGTCTCATTAGACACAGGTATCAGAGGTCAAATTCTGAGAGTCCGACCACCTGCTCGTACTCTCCGGCCATCATGGCAGTGACCACCTTGGCAGGTATTGTAGCCGGAGGCAAGTGCTGGGAAGGCAGATAGATCTCAGGGGGTCAGTCGCCGGCAGGGCAGGGGAAGTCCTGCCGGACGTGCGCCAGTGCTACCCCAGATTTCCGCGCCCAGCCAGGAGCAGCCGACAGCCCAGCTGGCAGGCCCAAAGGGGCCAGACCTACCCCCCCGGCCGCCCAGTGCTTGCCTTGTTACAGTACCTCCCGTGAGCTGTCGCCTGAGGGGCTCCACTAAAGGGAGCTTGGCATTACATGCCCACCAATGTGGCCGAGAACTGAACCTTTGCTCCTGGCCCAAGTCTTCTGGTCTCTCGTCCCGTCCGCGCCGTGTTGGCCGCTTCCCTCTTCCTGTACGATAATATTCCCTCCTCGACAGCTCCCTTTCCTGTATCGCGAGTTACACCGTAATCGACCTATCTGCCTCTCCCGTCCCGACCACCCTTCTAGTGACGTAACCAC
The DNA here is from genome assembly GCA_002851755.1 of Verticillium zaregamsianum. Taxonomy (NCBI): domain Eukaryota; kingdom Fungi; phylum Ascomycota; class Sordariomycetes; order Glomerellales; family Plectosphaerellaceae; genus Verticillium; species Verticillium zaregamsianum. Next base: position 2,143,104 of record NMXM01000011.1, on the reverse strand, counting down.
ATCCATCCCGTACACTCGACCCGCGCATCATTTCGATCCACCTCCAGTCGCTCTCACTAGGATATGGCCTAGGCCGACCAAGACGAAGGCTCTCGCGAGTCCCCTCACCTCCGCCTCGCCTTCGCCCTCGGCCTCGCGCCGCCTCGCGCCCCCCCATCGCCCATCTCTCCCCCCTCGTAAATGTTGCGTCTGGCTGGACACGACCCGTTCCAGCGCCTACACCATGACGCGCAAAGTGGTAGGTTCCTGGATCCGCCCCGTCCCTTTCCCCAGTCACATGCTCGGCTCTCCTGACCAGCCCGCGACAGATCCGATCCATCTTCCAGCTTGCTGGAGCGACCCTCGTCGCGTTCTGCTTCATCGTCTTCCTCGACCGTAACTTCAGGGTCCTCCCTAAATCCATCCACAACTACATGCCCCAGCACAACCACGGCCTCATCGTCACCGACATCACCATCGCCCAGTGCTCCAGCGTCAACCCCTTCGCCTCCTGCAAGCTCGACCCCAAAACCTGGCATCGCGTCGAGAAGGACCTCTACCTCGGCCAGACCTGGACATCCCACGCCTACCTACACGTCGCGCGCAAGAAGGAGGAGGAGCTGCTGCCCGACGATCGCATCGTGCTCGATGTCTCTGTCGGCAGGCTCAATCCCACCAGCACCGGCACAAGGGGCGACGACGCTGACAGCTGGGAGGCCCGCCCCGGTGGCCTCTGGGTAAAGAGGACGTCCAATCAGAAACTGGGCGATTCCAAGGAGACCATTACCGCCGTCGATGTTCTCTTTGGCGACGACGCCGTCGAGGCACGTGACGGTTGGACCCTCGCGGGCAAAACCCCCTTTCTCCTCGGCATCAGCAGCGACACCCCGGTCTCCCATCTCACCGTCCGTCGCGGCCCCATGAAGGAGCCCGTCAAACCCAAGCCTCGAATCCCCGACAATGGCAAGTTCAAGATCATGCAGCTCGCCGATCTCCACCTCAGCACCGGCGTTGGAAAATGCCGTGATGCCGTGCCCGACAGCTACAACGGCGGCGCTTGCGAGGCCGACCCGAGGACCCTGGACTTCGTGACAAAGATCCTCGACGAGGAGAAGCCTAATCTGGTGGTCTTGAGCGGTGACCAGGTGAACGGCGAGACGGCCCCTGATGCTCAGTCTGTACGTTGTTCTGGATCGTCTGGAGAGGGCTGCCCGCTAACTATCAAAAGGCCATCTTCAAATTTGCTCAGATCTTGGTCAAGCGCAAGATCCCCTACGTCGCCATTTTCGGAAACCACGACGACGAGGGCGCCCTGCCACGCGCCGACCAGATGGCCATCCTCGAAGGCCTGCCATACTCCCTATCGATGGCCGGCCCGGATGAGGTGGATGGCGTTGGAAACTACTATGTGGAAGTCCTGGCTCGCGGCAAGTCGGACCACTCAGCCTTGACCCTCTACATGCTCGACTCGCATTCCTATTCCCCCAATGAACGCACATACCATGGTTACGACTGGATCAAGCCGAGCCAGATCAGCTGGTTCAAGAACACGGCCTCTAACCTGGAGAAGAAGCACAAGGAGTACACGCACACACACATGGACCTCGCCTTCATTCACATCCCTCTGCCTGAGTATCGGGATCGCAACAACCACTATACGGGCGAGTGGAAAGAGGGCGTTACGGCGCCCAATTTCAACTCGGGTTTCCGGGATGCTCTCGTTGAGCAGGGCGTCGTCATGGTCAGCGCCGGACAGTAAGTGGTATTTGGCTGGTGTTGCTTGTCCCACATGCTTACAATCTCTCAGTGATCACGTCAATGACTACTGCGCACTCTCCAACGACGAAGACAAAAAGCCGGCACTATGGATGTGCTACGGCGGTGGCGTGGGTTTTGGCGGCTACGCCGGCTACGGCGGATACCACCGTCGCGTGCGCGTTTTCGATATTGACACCAACCAAGGACGCATCAAGACATGGAAGAGGCTCGAGTACGGCGATATCGAGAAGCGAGTCGACGAGCAGCTGATAGTCGATCACGGCAAGGCCGTCTTACCCTCGGCGACATGAGCCTAGGGGCCCAGAATACATCTGGGACAGAATTATGTGCTTAGGAATGCATGCAGGCGGTGCGTGCATCATGAACAGGCTGGTAGGAATCGCAGCCAGATACATGGTCGACACGAGTCTTGAAGCGTCTTGGGGATGAAACCCTTCGGCAATGCTTTAGAGGGCTTTTGTGATCTCGGCGCACGTCGTAACGTGGCTGGAGGTGTTCGCACAGGAGACGGGATGCAAGAAGATGACGACAGCGGACAAGTTGGATGAAATACCCAAAGGACGGTGTCGAGCGCTTAGAATCACTCGCTAGGGAGCGCTGCTCCCGACTCCTACTTATTTGTATTGGACTCGAGCGGCATATACGATGAATTGACCTTTCTCTGCTTTACACAGAGCCGGCGAGTTGTGTATGCAGATCCTGAGTGTGACCAGACTGCTGTGTGACTTCGGAACCCTTCAACAGGCCTAGTGCTGACATTGCTTGAGCTTGGTAATACCCACGAGGATCTGGGCCCCACATTGGTCATAGAAATGTGAGGTTCTCTACTGCACTCAGCAAGGATGCTGTATTCGAAGATGCTTGACAAGAAATGTTTAGGTTTGCGACTCGGGTCATTCGTTTCCAACACGGCGTCTGACAGCATATCCTCTCTCCAGCCGACTTGCATCGGGGTGATTGCCGGCCTTACGTAAGGTTTCCCTGCTTCGGGATAGGCACGGCCATGACGACATCCACCTTGTGGTCCACGATTTCTAATCAGTACACAAAGCAGCATCGACGACAGTCTCAACAGCTTTGTAATGCGGGGTTTGGTCGCGCCGGGAGGGGCATGGTTTGATCGGGCCGTCATAGGCCTCTTCGCCTATGCTACTAGCTAGGTTGGAGCTCTTAAGAGCTGGCTTGTTCCATTTGAGTTGACTCGGGTTACTCTTCCTCACTTCACTTCACTGTGCACTTTCCGAGCTTCATCTCCACTTCATCACACCAATCGCCTTGCGATAGTTCATGACTTCTAGACTAGGCCTCCTATCGAAGCAACTCTTCAAGATGGCTGCCCCCAAGAGCGATATCCACCTGTACACCACCGGCACGCCCAACGGCATCAAGGCGTCTATCCTGCTTGAGGAGCTCGGCCTGCCGTACGAGGTTGGACTCCGTGCCTGACTGATGTAGAATACTGCTAATTCGCAATTACGAAGGTGACTCGCATTGACATTTCCAAGAACACACAGAAGGTAAGAAAACCATCAGACGCCTAATCCCGGAGAGACGCTCACACCTCCCCCAGGAGCCCTGGTTCCTCGAGATCAACCCCAATGGTCGCATTCCCGCCCTGACGGACACCTTCGACGATGGCAAGCCCATCCGCATCTTCGAAAGCGGCAGCATCCTGCAGTACCTCGTCGACCGTTACGACAAGGACCACAAAGTCTCCTACCCCGCCGGCTCGCGGGAGCACTGGGAGACCACCAACTGGGTATGTCTGCTCCCCTCGGCGTGGGCCCGACAGGCACTGACAGGTAGCAGTTGATGTGGCAGATGGGCGGCCTCGGCCCCATGCAGGGCCAGGCCAACCACTTCAAGCGTACGTTCAAAACCAGGTAGCTCTAGTTGGCCTGTAACTCAACTCACACGGTTCCAGGTTACGCCCCGGAGACGATTCAGTACGGCATCGACCGCTACACTAACGAGTCGCGCCGCCTCTACCGCACCCTCGACACGCATCTTGCGAAGTCCCCCTCGGGCTTCATCGTCGGCGACAGACTGACCGTCGCTGACGTCTCGTGCTGGGGCTGGGTCGCCGCGTCCCGTACGTCACATCTCACTCCGATCCCCACGGACATCACGTAGCAGACAGGTCAACTGACACATCCAGACTGGGCCGGCCTCGACATTGAGGAGTTCCCCGCCGTCAAGAAGTGGCTGTATAAGCTGCTCGAGCGCCCCGGGTTCGAGAAGGGCCGCCACGTGCCGACGAAGCACACCGCGCTGGAGCAGGCGCAGAAGAGCGAGGCCGACCTGGAGAAGGCGGCGGCCGAGGCGAGGACGTGGGTGCAGCAGGGGATGAAGGAGGATGCGGCGAAATGAGTGCCGTGTTGTCTGGGTGTTTTACAAGATGTGGTCCTTGTTGTGAGATGGTGTTATTCTAAATTCTAAAGCTTATTTGAGCGGAAAGTAGGCTTTACTCTCTCAAGCCTGTTCATGAACTGTGAGTGCCATAAAAACCAATCACGAAATCGTGAATGTGACAATTACTTCCCAAATTCGTGCTTCAATCAGACTTTCGTGATGCCGAGGCAGCATTATCAATCGAGGTAGAACACACCACGTGACTGATGTGGCCCAGTTGTCGGAGCTAACCTCTTGTGCGCTAACTTCTTTTGGTGCGCTAGCCCCTGACCCATATTAAAATCGCATCCCCAAAGTCGAGTCCCTGCCTTAAGGTGGTCGTCGCTTCCTTACAACTGACAGTGGCTTACGCGCAACACCTACCAGCAAAGACCCTCACCCGCGCATCGCATCCGCCATTGCGCAGCCTCCATCATGTCGTGGAGAAGCCAGGGAATCACTGGATCGAACAATATCCCTCTCGGGAAGCGTCGCTTCGGCGATGACGATGACGGCGGCGGCGGTGGTGGTGGTCGCGACCACGCTCCTCCGGTTGGCGGCTCCGAACTGAAGCGCGGCCGAAGCCCTGAGCCTCGTATGTCTCGCATCCCAACTCCGCGAAAGCCTTCCCTGCTGACATTTGTATCAAAGGCACCGATGCCGATGGCCCGCGACGCCGCAAGAAGCGCAACCGATGGGGTGATGCCTCTGAGAACAAGGCCGCCGGCCTCATGGGCCTTCCGACGGCCATCATGGCCAACATGACCAGCGAGCAGCTCGAGGCCTACACCCTGCATCTTCGCATCGAGGAGATCAGCCAAAAGCTGCGCATCGACGATGTCGTCCCTGCCGACGGAGACAGGTATGTTTGCCCCCTCGCGAAACAGAGAACTTCGACTGACGGGATCCTAGATCGCCGTCCCCCGCACCCCAGTACGACAACCACGGTCGCCGTATCAACACGCGCGAGTACCGCTACCGCAAGAAGCTCGAGGATGAGCGTCACAAGCTCATCGAGAAGGCCATGAAGACGATCCCCAACTACCACCCGCCTCAGGACTACCGCAGGCCGACCAAGACCCAGGAGAAGGTCTACGTGCCTGTCAACGACTATCCAGAGATTAACTTCAGTATGATTGCTAACCCTCTAACCCTTCTAACTACCCTACTTTCCTTCCCGTACCTGGAACGGGCCAACTTGCCATGCGTTTTCCGGATGTTGTGGCAGGCTTGGCCTTGTTGAGAGACCTAACCTTCCATCTGCCCTTTACTTGACACAGAGACTAACGCTTAGCTTTCCACTTGAAGTCGGCTTACTTATCGGCCCTCGTGGCAACACACTGAAGAAGATGGAGAACGAGTCGGGCGCCAAGATTGCCATTCGAGGCAAGGGTTCCGTCAAGGAGGGCAAGGGTCGTTCCGACGCCGCTCACTCCAGCAACCAGGAGGAGGACCTTCACTGTCTCATCATGGCCGATACGGAGGAGAAGGTCAACAAGGCCAAGAAGCTGATCCACAACGTCATTGAGACGGTACGTCCTTCCTTCCCGTCTTTTCACCTGTCTGCTCGCTAACCGTGTACAGGCCGCGTCCATCCCCGAGGGTCAAAACGAGCTCAAGCGTAACCAGCTGCGAGAGCTTGCCGCGCTCAACGGTACTCTCCGTGACGACGAGAACCAGGCTTGCCAGAACTGTGGTCAAATCGGACATCGCAAGTACGACTGCCCGGAGAAGCAGAACTACACTGCCAGCATCATCTGCAGAGTCTGTGGCAACGCCGGTCACATGGCCAGGGATTGTCCCGACCGCCAGCGCGGAGCCAGCTGGCGCAACGACGGCGCCGGCGCCCGCCCCGCCGGTCGTATCGACGGCGGCGATGCCGTTGACCGCGAGTACGAGGTATGTTTGCCTTCTCGCGAACTGTTTCCATTTTCTGTTACTGACCCCAGCACAGCAACTCATGCAAGAGCTCGGCGGCGGTCCTGCCGATGGCGCGCCTCCCGCTCGCATCGAAGCCGGTCCTGGCTCGTTTAACAACGACCAGAGAGGCGGCGGCGATGTCAAGCCCTGGCAGCGCGGTCCCACAGGCGGTCCTGCCCCCTGGCGGTCGCGCAACGAGTCGAACAATGAGGGCGGCTCCGGCGGTGCTGCGCCCTGGGCACGCGACCGCAACCGTGGACAAGACGACCAGCGCGGTGGCGGCGGCGGCGGCGGCGACAGCTACTACGGCGGCGGCGGTAACAACTACGGCGGCCAAGGTGGCCAGGGCGGCCACAACGCAGCACCCTGGCAGCAAGCCCCCGGCACGCAGAGCGGCTATGGTGGCTATGGAGGCTACTCCGGCGGTTATGGTGCTCCTCCTGGCATGGGCGCTCCTCCCGGCGTCCCTCCCCCTCCTGGCGCCCCTGGTCTCGGAGCCCCTCCCAACTTGAACGGGAACATCAACGCGCTCATCCAGCAGTATGGTGGTGGTGCTCCTCCTCCTCCCCCGCCCCCTTCGGACAATGCTCCTCCCCCGCCTCCCAGCGATCAGCCGCCCCCACCTCCTCCTCCCGGCGCATGAGGAGACCATCCGACCACTGGCCTGACAGTCATTACGGACTAACTGCGTTTGGCTTTTGAGGCGACTGATAGGCTTGCTACGTGGGCCGTTGGAGGGAGTCTACGTACTGACGACCAGGACAAGCGGGATCGCATGACTTCTTGACCACACAGCCGTCTTGACTTCTAGGTTTCCGAACTCGGTCTGTCTTCCTGCAGAGGCGTCTAACGGGCCCAGGGAAGAGTTTGACGACAGGAGAGCCTGCGCCGGTCCCGCGCAGTGCCGACGACGACAGGAGAACGCGGCAGGGGACCTGCTTGTACCATTAGACTGACTCGAGAACTCACCCAGTATGTAGTGACTAACGCAGGAATTCCGAGAGCTAGTAATGAACCTCGTGCATGTCGATTTTGTGTGAGGTGATGGGAGTCCGTGGAAGTGAAGCCTTGACTGCTGGTTGTCTTTTTGCTGTTCTCATGTACGAAAAGCTGCAGGGGAGGTGAAGACGCTGCACTGGCCTATCGTCACAGGCTATCAGTGCTGCAGGCCGCTGGAGGCGATGACTTGCATGTGCGCTGCAAGCACTAACGAAAGCGGTTCGCCTCGGCCACAGCGACAAGGCAGTGGCGGCGCCCGCCCCGCATTCTGTATGATGACATCGCCCGAGTGCAGCGTCGATGGAGCTTGGGCCACCTCTCCCACCTCCCCGTATCAGCCGTGCCGACCTCTTCCCTCTCTGCCTTGCGTCGACCTCCTCTCTTGCGCTCGCTATCACCTCCCTCCACTCCGCCCGTCGTCTGCTCGCTACTCATCACCCGCCATGAAGTGTCACAACCCCTTCGGCTTCAGGGTCGGACCCGTGACCTTCTGGTCCATCATCGTCTACCTTGCTCTCCTCGTACCTCTGCTGTGGATCCACGAGACCGTCCCCCCCGCGCCGTCCTCTCCGACCCCGACCCCTGGTATCAATCTGACCGAAGCCTGGCATGACCTGACCACGATCACCAAGCACTACCACCCGTACAATAGCCGTGACAACGAACGCGTTGGTGACTACATCCTGGAGCGCATCGAGAAGATCCTTGATCGCAACGGCGTAGACTGGACTCTGGAGAGGTCGGGAGCTGTCCCAGGGACCAAGACCACGTCAGTCGCTCACCCCGCCCTGGCTCGTGCTTTCGCTCGACTGACCCTACGTCTTCAGCGCTCCCGAAAATGACATCGATGCCAGCCAGGAGCTCTCGAGCCGATCTTCTTCCGTCCCTGCCGTGACCGTCTTCGACGACAACAACTCCAATGTGACGTGGGCGACCGACATAGGCATGCTCGGCGACCGCACTGCCGGCGTCGGCACGTACTTTGAGGGAACCAACAAGCTGGTCTACATCCACGGCACGGAGGACGAAGAAGGCGAGTGGTGGAAGTCTGGCAAGACCGACGTGCGCGTCATTGGCAAGGGCGGCGTTCTCGTAAACGCCCATTACGACTCGTGAGGACCCCATCGCTGTGTCCCTGTGCCAAAACACCAAGACTGACACCAACCAGGGTCGCGTCCGGCTACGGTGCCACTGACGACGGCATGGGATGCGTGAGCATTCTGCAGATTCTCAACTACTTCACCACCCCAGGACGCCAGCCGAAGCGAGGCATCGTGCTCCTGTTCAACAATGGCGAGGAGGACGGCCTCCTAGGAGCGAAGGCCTTCGCCAACAGTCCCCTGTTCTCTTTCCCCACGACTTTCGTCAATCTGGAGGGCGCTGGAGCCGGTGGCCGGGCTGTCCTGTTCCGGTCTTCTGATCAACAGGTCACCAAGGCGTACCAAAAGGCTCCCCACCCCTTCGGTCTCGTTGTCGCCTCGGATGGTTTTTCCATGGGTCTCGTCAAGAGCCAGACTGACTTTGTCGTCTGGGACGATATCTTCGGTCAACGGGGCCTCGACATTGCCTTCTACAGGCCCCGCCCGCGGTACCATACCAACCAGGATGACACGCGCCACGCTTCCCCCGCGAGCCTGTGGCACATGCTTTCCAACTCGATTGCTGCCGTTCAGAGCCTCTCTGACAACGTCAACACCTTCTCCGGCAAGCGGCCTGATGGTGACAGGCGGAAGGTCCCGAGCGGATCACACACGAGTCAAGGCGTTTGGTTCGACATGTTCGGCAAGGGGTTCGCGGTCTTTGCCCTGCGAGGTCTCTTCGCCTGGTCCCTGACGCTGCTCATTGTCTCACCTCTGATCATTGCTGTCATTGTTTTTATTCTCAACCGTCAGGACAAGCTCTACTTCTTCTCGAGGAAGATTAATGTTCATAACGAGGGTTCCGAAGATCCTGTGTCGCTCGGCGGCTTCCGTGGCCTGACGCGCTTCCCTATCGCTGTTGGTTTCGCAGGAGCCCTGACTCTGGCTTCTGCTTTTCTGCTCAAGAAGATCAATCCCATGATCGTCTACAGCAGTGAATACGCAGTGTAAGTCAACAGTGGCTACTCCATACGTTCATGACTAACACGCTTCAGCTGGGGCATGATGCTCTCCCTTTTCTACGTGTCCCTCTGGATGGCTTTGAAAGGATCAAGCGCTGTCCGGCCGAGCGCCCTGCAACGAGGCTACATCCACATCTGGCTTTTCACCACTAGCTGGGCCCTCCTCATCGTTGCGGCTGTCACGGAAGATCGCCTCAAGATTGCATCGGGCTATCCCATCGTGTTTCTGCACTCGGCCTTGTTCGTGTCAACCGTCATCAGCTTCCTCGAGCTGTTTGCTCTCACGAAGAAACACGACTTTGCCCGCCGAGCACACGATGACCACCAGGTCCGCGACAGGATCAACGAGCTGCCACACGACGATAGCTTGATAGCACCGGCAAACGATGAAGTCGAGGGCAGTGGCGACGACGATAGTGTGCATGAGGCTACCGAAACCACGCCTCTCAGGGCTGGTGAGAACACCCGCACGCGAACCACGTTTGGAACGGCGTACAGATCCGTCTTCACCAGAAAGAGCAGCGATGACAAACACAAGCCGTTCGACAAAGAGCAGTCCTGGTCCGGCCGACTACCGACCTGGACATGGCTTCTGCAGTTCTTGTTGTTGGCCCCCATCAACGTCATCCTATGGGGACAGATCGGTCTGTTTGCCGTTGCGGCGACGCAGGCTGGTGGCGCCGATGGAGGCAGCGTCCTCACCACCTATCTGATCATTGCGGTTCTCAGCATTATTATCCTGGTGCCCCTTGCTCCGTTCATCCACCGAGTCCATTACTACGTTCCCACGATTCTCTTCGCTGCGTTCGTCGGCACCCTCGTCTACAACCTCATCGCATTTCCTTTCTCTGCGAACAACAGGTACAAGATCTACTTTTTGCAGGAGATTGATCTGAGCGACGACTCCTCCAAGGTTCACCTGACGGGCCTCGATAAGTACGTCCGCTTGGTCATCAACGAGTTGCCTTCCGCATCAGGAAAGAAGGTCACCTGCAGCGATTCAGGTGTTCGATCTGGCCTCGTCGACTGTTCATACGACGGTTCCTCGGTGCCGCCTCAGCTGGCCGGTCCCCTGGGTAATGGATCTGTGACCATCACTAACAAACGGTACGAGGGCCTGGTGTCCGTCAACCTCACCCGGTCCGACGACAAGACGAACAGCGCTACTCTAGCGATTGATGCCATTGACTCGAAGGTGTGCACCATCATCTTCGACGATCCTGTGTCAAACTTTGCCGTGCGTGGCTCTAATGGCCTGGACTCCCGCCTTGGACAGTATCCCGACGCGGGCGTCGGGTCCATCAAGCTCTTCCGGCGCGATTGGTCCACGCCTTGGGTTGTGGACATTGAGTGGAACGACCAACACAAGTCCCACGAGGCAATCCTGGAGACCGTGGGCGAGACTGATGATGACGCCGTCGAGGAGCTCAGGAAGAGAGCAGGTATATCAGGCAAGGTGAAGTGCCACTACAGTGACGCCAACGTGCCGGAGACCATCCCGGCCTTCCACGAGTGCCTTCAATACTCGCCAGACTGGGCGGCCTTTTCGAAGGCGGACGTGGGCTTGGTTCAGGCGGTCAAGCGATTCTAAGGGCTCTGCGGGTTACGAAGGGTATGAGTAGGCTGGCGTTCGCGTTCCTAGTAGTTTGCATCCTTGCACAGAAGGCGTTACAATTATTTGTTATCTGATTTTGGATGACTGCCGTTATGAGTGATCGTGTTCGGTTTGAGTATGGTCGGTCATGATCCTTGCAGCGATACGTATTTGCTATCGAGGCATGTACTAGCGCGCCATTGTACGCAAATTGTCATCGTTCTGCTGAATCTTATCTCGTGGACTATGAAGACTGGCGCCCGTCTCCCATACCTGGCTCAGAGAAAGCCCACATATGTAACTTATCACTCCGGAAGGCAGTTTATGTTGGAAACTTAATCCCGAGTCTGGATATTTGATTCCAAAGACCTGTCCTCGCGCCGAGAAAGCGAGGTAGATATCACTACCATTTTGCCCTCTCTGTGCGTGCCCCGGCCACTACTGAGGTCCCAACCGTCCCGAACGCCAAATTCACATGCAACTCAAGCCGCCGACCAGCGATCCATCCTCACGACACCATCTTGTCCTCCCCGTTGCCATCACCCTTGCCGCCGCCCTGGCCCTCTTCCCCTTCCAGAAATCCCCTCATCCGCCCCCACAGCTCCGCCTCCATGTCCCTCTCGACCTTGCTGTTCCGGCTGTTCAGCCAGCCGACGTCCAAGGCGCCGATGCCGCCGACGCCGTTGGGCTCGAGCGACGGCTTCGCGACAATCTTGGCGTCCTCGTTCATGACCTTCGCGTCCTGGCGCAGGCGGATGATGCCGGCCTCCTCGAGGGCGAGAATCTGGCGCTTCATGCGGACGTCGACGGTGTGCAGGGTGGAGAGGAGGCCGTCCATGGAGGACCGGAAGGTGTCCGTCTGCTGGGACTGGGGGATCTGGGGCTGCGGGGAGAGGGAGGTGAGGGCGGTTGCCGTGTGGGACATGAGGGCTACGATGTTCTGCAAATGTTAGCAAGGTGAGTAATTGTGTTCGGAAACGGGGACGCAGTACCTTGTCGATCTCGCAGAGCTGGGAGATGCGCTCCTCGAGGGTGAAGGTGTTGTCGTCGGCGGGGGTGGGTGGTTGCTGCTGCTGGGCGTCGGGTGCGCCGTTCATGGGGCTGTCGTCTGCCATTTTGGCTGAGCTTGTGGGGAGCTCTGCATGAGATGATGCGGAATTGGTATGTTTTCCGACTTGTCGCGATGAGCTGGGGTGTTTGTAGATGAACGTCAAGACGCTGCCTCAGTGAGATGAGAATGAACGGATAGCTGCGTCGAATTCAGCTGTCGGGGTGGAGGTCGCGGTAGGCGCATCAACCTGGATTGACTCCCGATAAATGCATGGTCTGGGGGCAGGCAGGTGGAGAAATTGGACGCGCCGATCCTTGCATCGCGTTCCGGCGTTCATTGACCACGGCGCTTTCATCCACCTACCCACCCACCCACGTCTCACTCATTCAACGACATCCGGAGCTTCGCCATCTCATGAATGGCTTCCGGTTTGCTAACCAATCACACATACTTTCTATCCTCATGAACAGCCTTCCCTGTATTTGGCTACACCCTTGAACCGCGACGTCTCTCGCTCTCTCTGCTTGGCTGATCTCCCGCCCAACCCTCGATTCACCCTGAGCAGGGCACGACCCGACTGAGTGATCGCGACTCGACCCGCAACCTAAGACAGAAAACTTCCATCACCAGTCAACATGTCGGGCGCTGGAGCCCCCGGCGGTCCGCCTGGAGGCAACGGCCCCCCAAGTGCCGGACCGCAGCAGAACAACTTCGCGCCGCCGCCACAGCAACCGCCAACCCCCAGCACAGCAGCACCGGCAGCAGCACCCGCGACAGCGCCGGCGCCTCCTGCCCCAGCACAGCCGCCCATGTCGAACCAAAATCTAAACCAGATTGTGAGTTGCGCTCCTTCCCTTTGTCTCCTCGAGGTCAACCATCCATCCATCTTCCCAACCACCGACTCACCATGACTGTCGACCATCCGCACACTGCTGACGTAGTGGCCCAGGTTACCGACTATCTGTTGAAGCGTGGTTTCACTAGGACAGAAAACATCTTCCGTCAAGAATCTAGCCACCTGGGTCCCGATGGTAGGCCCATCCAGGCCAAGGTCGATGACATGGGCCCTCAGAAGTACAAGAAGGCTTTTACCATGCTGAAGGACTGGGTCGACAACGGCCTGGACATCTACAAGGTTTGCGCTGCTTCCCTCTACCGGGTTCCATTGTAGTTGACACCCTCTTCTAGTTCGAGCTTGGCAAGCTCCTCTGGCCCGTCTTCGTCTACTCTTGGATGGAGCTCATCAACCAGGGTTATCTGGACGACGCCAAGAACCTCCTCACCGGCCTCAAGCCCTTCTTTGAGAACGGACATGCCGACGACCTCAAGACCTTCTCTACCATCTCCATTCCTCACCACCTCAAGGAGAATGCCACCTGCAAGCTCTACACCGAGAACAAGTTCCGCATCCCCCTGAACCAGCACGTTACCGGCAACCTGTTTCACTTCCTTGAGCGCGAGAAGGAGAATGGAGGCGCCGTCATCATCTATATCCTCCAGACCTTCTGCCAGATCGACTCGACCGCCCGAGGTCCCATCGAGCCCTTCAGCTTCGAGGCCATTTACCGCCGGACACAGAACATGACGCTCGATGAAATCGACGACAACGAAGGCATCCCTGGCGTCTCCCTTGGCCTGACGAACCGTGATATGCTCGACACATCTGTGGCCCTGCGCCTAGGACCCCTGCCGATGGACGAGGAGCTTCGCGACGATGTCCGGGCGGAGCTTGCCGACGAGGACCAGCGCAACCCGCCTACTGAGGGCAAGGCTTCGCTTACGGACGAGTTCGAGCAGAAGATCAAGCGCGAGGACAGCGCCGATGCGCCGTCCAGGGCTGATCTACCTCTGCCTCCCTCTCGCGCCAGAGACGTCGTCATGGAGATGCAGAAGGTCCGGGAGAACCGCGATCGCTTCAAGATCGAAGGCCGTACGGGTGGCGTCGGTGTCCCCGTCAGCTCTTGCATGTTCACCTTCCACAACTCTCTCGGCAGGTGAGTAATCATGGTTCATACTATACGTGGAATGTGTGCTAATTGATATCCCAGCGTCTCATGTCTGGACTTCTCCAAGGACCACGAGCTAGTTGCCGCTGGCACCACGGACTCCTACATTCGTGTGTGGACTTTGGATGGAAAGGCCCTCAAGTCCAAAGCCGCCCACGACCTCGACTTCAAGGCCAACAACCGCAAGCTCATCGGCCACTCTGGCCCTGTCTACGATGTTGCCTTCTCCGATGCTATTGCCAGCGGAAGCCATGCTCCCTTCGCCAACGAGGGCAAGGGGAACGGCGCCCTCGACACGGGAGCCAAGCTCCTCCTGTCAGCTTCGGCAGATGGCCACGTTCGCCTGTGGTCTTTGGACCTCTGGCAGTGTCTGTGCATCTACAAGGGTCATGACGGCCCCGTTCTGAGAGTGTCCTGGAGCCCACACGGTCACTACTTTGTGAGCGGCGGCTGGGACAAGACGGCTCGTCTCTGGATGCAGGATCATGCCTCGGCCATGCGACTGCTCGTTGGGCACAACACCAGCATCTCCGCCATCACGTGGCACCCCAACGGCACCTACCTCTTCACTGCGTCCGACGAGACGGACAAGTCGATCCGCATGTGGTCTGTCATCACTGGCGGCTGCGTCCGCGTCTTTACCGGCCACAACGAGTACATCTCGTCGCTGACCTGCGCGCCCAACGGCAAGATCCTCGCCAGCGGCGACACGGGCGGCAACATTATGTTCTGGGACATTGAGAAGGGAACTCGCATCAAGAGGTCGCGTGGACACGCGAAGGGTGGCATTTGGTCGATGGACTTCAGCGTCGAGTCCAACGTTCTTGTCTCTGGTGGCCAGGACGGCACCGTTCGCCTCTGGGACGTCGAGCTTCCTGCCGACGGGCACAAGGCTATCCAGCAGCAGGGCACTGCGCCCGCTCAGGAGGGCGCCGACGGTGCTCCTGCGACTGGCGGCGCCGCCCCGGAGCGGGGCAACACCGGCGGCCAGGCTTCGTCTGGTGCTGGCACTGGTGGTGCGGGCGGAGGCAAGAAGAAGGGTAAGGAGGTTATGATCACTCCTGACCAGATCAGCGCCTTCCCGACCAAGAAGACGCCCGTCATGGCAGTGCAGTTTACCAGGATGAACCTCGTGGTGGCCGGTGGATGCTTTGATCCTGAGCGGTGAGCATAGAAGGGGCGTACTATGCGACAAGACTGGGCTGCTCGTATGGCGTTGGGGTTATAGTCTGGGTGGCTCAAGGCTCGTTAGGGTAGCCGTCAGTTCACAATATCATTGCAATGATTCAAGGGGGTTTGCTGCGTTCCGTGACCGAACCATCGAAAGCCGTTCAGTAAAACACATGTCAAGTGTTGAAAAGAAGGAAAGAGCCCCATATCTCTGAATCAACCACACCCAAGCCCCCTTCCAGGATGGGTTTACATTCAGATCCAGGAACAAATTTCTACCGCCGATTAGGGGTCTACATCCTCGCAGGCAACTCCACAAGGGCGGGCGAAGCCGGCATCTCCGACCTCTCATCCGTGGTCATCTCCAACGGCCTCTCCTCACTCGCCACCTCCATCCGTCTCTCCTCGCTGAGCACCTCATTCGGCTTCTCAACGCTGGCCACCTCGTTCGGGCTCTCCCTGCTGATCACCGCCTGGGCCTCATCCAGAGGAGACTCGGCGGGTCCCGGAAGAACACCAGCCTGGTCTTCGCCGCCCTCCGGCTCCGGCGCCGCAAGCTTCACCCGTCGACGGTAGAAGAACAGCGCCAGCGTGAGCCCCACCACAGCGAGCACGCCGAGGGGCACGCCGACGGCGACGACCATCTTGGTCGTGGACCAGCCTCCCGCGCCTCCCGCAGCGTCGTCCCCACCCTGGCCGGCCGACGTCCCCGCGGCGGCCGTCTCGGCGGGGTCGACGGCGTTGAAAACCCAGCCGTTGATGTGCAGCCCGTCGACGGTCGACACCTGGGGCGCGAAGCTGGTGAACTCCCACGCGCCGCTCATGGCCGACACGGGCTCGGCCCAGGTGATGACCTGGTTCGGGCGCACGTCCGAGGTGCACTCGCCCATGCGGTTCGGCCCCACGAAGGAGATGAAGCTGTAGCCGCTGTGCCACGGGCGAACGGTCAGTTTACGGTGTCTTCCCTACCGAAGCAGAAAAGGGAAAAATCGAGGTGCAGGAAAAGAGCAGCAGCAGCAGCAGCATCAGCGAGACAGCCTCACCTCGGACAGCACCCGACGAGGGTGGAGCCGCCGCCCGCATCGCTGGTGGTGGCGGTGGTGTAGGCCTCCGGGCAGACGAGGGGCCCGAGGCTCCAGCGGGTCTGGACGATGTCCTCTTCGCGGTCCTCGGCGTGCCACCAGGAGGAGACGGCGGGAGGCTGGCAGGAGGCGCTGGCGTCGACCCAGAGCTCGTAGCCAGGGTCCCAGGCCACGATGGGGGAGTCCTGCTTGTCGAGACGCCAGAAGAGGGAGGCACAGGAGGAGTAGGAGGGGTATGCGGTCTCGAGGGGGATCCAGAGGGTTGTCAGGTCGCCGTTGATTTCGGGGGGGCGGGTCTCCGTGAGGGGCTTGGGGGGCGTCATTCTGTTCTCGCCTGTGGTGGCAGCGGGGACGGACCGTGAGCTCAGGGGCATGAGAGGCAGGGAGGCGGGAGATCGACTGGGCGATGCGGCCATGCATTATAAGGGGCTTGCAGAGGGCCCGCGTCGGACAGCCAGGATCAGTATCACGGTCTCGGTATCATGGTGGCTTGCGGGTAGGGAGACGGGGGCTGCTCTCGGCGTGGGAGGTTGCATCGACAGGGTACGGATCTCGAGCCACAGGTAACTACAACCTGAATCATGGGTCAGAACGCCTTGCGTCGATGAGAAATACTACCGGGGGTAAAGAGACTGGTCAGTGGCTAGGCCTTTGGCGTGGTGTTGATATCAGGGTAGGGTTCTCAAGTGACACAATTGTTGCGTCGTGTCGCCTTGGGAGCCGAGATCCTAGAAGTATTGATCCTGGAGAACCAAACCGATTCGCTGGAAATGCATTATAGTGTTGGTTGCACGTTCCAATCGTAAATCATCTGAAGATGAACGAAGACCGAACATGGTAACAACAGCGGTCAGGCAGGTGACATGTGGCTGTGTCATTTGGGTGTGGCTGAATGTGGCGTCAGCTGTCGGCAGGCATTCGTCCCCTCGTGCGTAATGCTCCAGGCGGCCAGTTGAGGTACATCGCAACGACATCCTCCCCACGCCGCGGCCCTCATCCCACCTCTCTGGCGCCGACCTCCGATCACTCTCTATTCTCTTCCCTCCACATCACCCACCGCATCGTGTGCCATCATGGACCCTCTCGAAGAGTCCCCTTGGGGCGAAACCGCTCCTTCGCAATCCTCGCAACCCGAGACCTCCCAATCGCAGGACGACGCACCCAAGTCCTCCACGCCGAGCACCTCCTCCGCCCGCCCCTCCCGCGCCGCGCCTCGCCGTCTGGTAGCCCAGCCCACCCGGCTCGAAGCTGTCGACGATGATCCCCTCGGCCCATTGGGCCCCCTCGGCGGACCCGCCACCCCCGGCACTCCCGACCTCGGCCAGGATGCGCCGCCCGTCCCCCCTCAGAAGGAGGAGATGGTCATCCGCACCACCATGCCGCCCTCCCAGGCCCGCCGCGCCGGCCCTGCCGACCCTCACCGTGTCGACGAAGCGGACGACGAGTACAACCGCTCTGCGGGTCCCCGCGCGCCACCTCCCGTCCAGGCCGCGCACCCGAGCCCCGTCCGAACGAGCACCAACCCCAGCATGAGCGTCGAGCAGGCGAGCAGGCCGACATTCCACATCTCGGTCGGTGACCCTCACAAGGTCGGCGACTTTACGAGCTCGCACGTGCAGTACGCTGTGCGCACCAAGGTAGGCTGTTCCACGCACGGGGACTTACAAGCAGCCGCTGACGCACCTGGTAGACAACGTCCAAGGCCTACAAGGAGCCCGAGTTTGAGGTGAAGCGCCGGTACCGCGACTTCCTGTGGCTGTATAACACACTGCACGGGAACAACCCCGGCATCGTCGTGCCGCCGCCTCCGGAGAAGCAGGCCGTCGGCCGGTTCGAGACCAACTTTGTCGAGAGCCGCCGCGCCGCGCTGGAGAAGATGCTGAACAAGATCGCGGCGCACCCGACGCTGCAGCAGGACGGCGACCTGAAGCTGTTCCTCGAGAGCGAGTCGTTCAACGTGGACATCAAGCACAAGGAGCGGAGGGACCCCATCCCAGGGGAGAGCAAGGGTGTCTTGGGGAGCCTGGGCATCAGCGTCGGCAGCAGCAGCAAGTTTGTCGAGCAGGATGACGTGAGTACATGGTCAATAAGAAGACGGGGCACGGCTAACAGGTGCAGTGGTTCCACGACCGCAAGGTCTACCTTGATGCGCTGGAGAACCAGCTTCGGGCCCTGCTCAAGGCCATGGAGACCATGGTCGGCCAGAGGAAGATGATGGCCGAGGCCGCCGGCGACTTCTCCGCCTCCCTCCACGCCCTCTCCACCGTCGAGCTTTCGCCGTCCCTGTCCGGCCCGCTCGACGCGCTCTCGGAGCTGCAGCTCACGATCCGCGACGTGTACGACCGCCAGGCGCAGCAGGACGTGCTCACCTTCGGCATCATCCTCGAGGAGTACATCCGGCTCATCGGGTCCGTCAAGCAGGCGTTCGCGCAGCGGCAGAAGGCCTTCTACTCGTGGCACACGGCCGAGTCGGACATGCAGAAGAAGAAGACGACGCAGGACAAGCTGCTGCGGCAGGGCAAGAGCCAGCAGGACCGCCTGAACCAGATGGGCGCCGAGGTGGCGGACGCGGAGCGCAAGTGCCACCACGCGCGGGTGCTGTTCGAGGACATGGGCCGGCTGATGCGGGCAGAGCTGGACCGGTTCGAGAAGGAGAAGGTCGAGGACTTCAAGAGCGGAGTCGAGACGTTCCTGGAGAGTGCCGTGGAGGCGCAGAAGGAGGTGAGTTTGCTCCGGCTCGACCGTCTTTGTCACGATGTCACTAACAGCAGCCGCAGTTGATTGAAAAGTGGGAGACGTTCCTCATGCAGCTCGACGCCGAGGACGACGAGACGGTCTTCTACCGCCCGCCCGTGGCGGACAGCAACAAGCCGGCGGGCGACACAGCCATCGACCGGGCCCGAGCGACGATCAATGACGACTCGGACTAGGTGCCGACCAAGATGGCTCCACGGCGCACCTCGGTCATGTCGTTCTGGGGTCCGCCGTGCGATAAGAGTCGCTGGGTGGCGCCGTCAGTATCTCTTAACAGGCGTATGGTCAGCTGGCTGCGGTTCGACAAGCCCCATCTTCACTTTGACTCGTGAGGGGCCGCCTTCGCAGGGTGCACGGAGAGGAGGGCCGAGGAAGTGAACAAGCAGTCGGGTTGTTTTGGTGGTCGTGTTGTACATATATGACAGTAGAGTCCTACCTGGACCCTCTAATCCCACGTTGAGCGTCTTCCTCCTACACTGATTGATTGCTGCCTCCGCCCGTCCCCGTCTCTCGTCCAGCGTGCTATACACGGGGTCGCCGCCCCAGTCTCGACCGGGATGCGGTCGTCTATTTCTTCTTCCCCCCCGCGTCGCCCTTCTTCTGCCACTGCGGCGCCTTGGGCTCGGGCATGGGCGTCGAGTAGCCGCTGATCAGGTCGCCCATGTCCCAGGCCTCCTCCTCGTCCTCCTCGGCGCCCTTCTTGGCGCCCGTCTTCTCGGCGGCGGCCTGGGCCTCGGCGTCCTCGGAGGCGGCGTCCAGGAGGTCGAAGCCGCGGCCGAACCTCTGTCGGAAGGCGGCCAGCTTGCCGGCCTCGTCGAGCTCGACGTTGTGGAGGGCCTTCTCGGAGGGCTGCCAGAGGATGTGGTTGCGGGAGTCCTTGTCGGCGCGGTGCAGGGGGGCGGGGGAGGTGGTGCGGGCGGTGAAGGTCGAGCCGTCGGAGAGCTGGATGAGCTGGGTGAAGGTGTAGGGGCGGCGGGGGCGGTGGATGTAGGTCGCGGCGCGGGACTGGCGGGCGGCGAGGTGTGATGGTTGCGTGGGGAGGAGGGAGGCGGCGGTGGTCTTTGTCGTCGTCTGAAGGAGGGGCCGGCGGGCCAGCGTGGATGTAAGGGAGGCCATTGTGGCGGGTGCTCGAGGGGACGGTCGAGGACGGAGCGATTGGTGAGGCCGGAGGGGTGGTGGTGCGTCGCGATGGAGGATGGTTTGATGGGAGCTCAATGGCGCGTGAAGCTGCAGGGTCAAAATTTCCCGGCCGGGGTCCCCTTCGGTGAGCAACTTCGGTGAGCTCACCGAGATTCAACTCGACTCAATGCACCACGGGCCAATCGGCACTACGAATCCACTTCTTATCGATAAACCCTCGGTCGGCGCTCAATGACGGCGCCGACGCAAAAAGTTCCGTGGAGCCCGCCCATCCTGACCCCGACGCGCCCCGGACATTTCACTCGGAAGCCGACTGCGGATCCCTATTGACGAACGGGGACGCTTTTCTACGCTCGCTGCCCACCTCGAGCAATGTTTGCTTCCGCACCAACCGGCCGTACCATGCGATGAGCTCCCCTCGTGTCCTCGGCTTTGCGGCCAGGTCGTCTTCCTCTACCTCGATGCGCCGTGCCCTTGCACGTGCTTCACCATGCTCGGCGCGCCCAGTGCTGCGTCTACCCAGCGGGCATGACGCCCACGGAACCAGTACGTCGCCTAGATCGAGACTCGCGGCATCTTCTCTGACCTCCCGTCCAGCCTGCCGACCCTTCAGCGCCTCGTCCCACCGCCCCTCCGCCTGGCACACCACACCACCACAACCGCCCTCCTACCACCCCTCCTCCTCCTCGACCACGACCCTCCCCCTGTCCGAACAGCTCCGCGGCCTCATGCGCCTCCTTCCCCACTCCGTCGTCGTCTGCACGGCGACGAACCCCGCCGACAACACGCCCCGCGCCATGACCATGTCCTCCCTGACCTCCCTGACGCTGCACCCCACGCCGCTCGTCACCTTCAACATCGCGACGCCGAGCCGCACCCTCACGGCCGTCAAGGGCGCCCGGCGGTTCAACGTCCACGTCCTGCGGGGCGGGGTCGAGGGCGCGAAGGTGGCCGACTGGTTCACGAGGGGCAATGCCGAGGGGGCGCACGTGTTCTCCGGGCTCGGCACGCGCGAGGGCCCGTCCTGCTCGGCTGATATGAGGGGGGAGGCGCCCATCCTCCGGGGCGAGGGCGTGCTTTATGTCCTGAGATGTCGGGTGTTGGATGACGCGCCTGGGCAGGGCTTCATGCGGGTGAGGGATCATGTCATTGTTGTGGGGGAGGTGGTGGAGATCGTCAAGGGGGAGGAGGACGGGGAGGACGAGTTTGGGCTTGTGTATGCTGATCGGAGGTACCGGTGTATTGGCGACGGGATCATCAAGGGGGAGGAACCATCATGAGGCCGATGTTTTCTACTTATCACTTGTCATAGAGAGCTACGATGTCGATCATAGAGTGTAGAATATCATGTACAATAGAACAAAACTCCCACGCGAGAAAGCAAAAAGAGTTCGGGACCCGGTGGTCCCTACGTCTCTGCCGAGTTTCGAACCTGCGTCAGGTCCCGTCGATGGGGGTTGCCGTTGTTGTCGTCGAGGTTCCGGATTTGGGTTTGTTTTGGCGTTCTTCCGGTCGTTGCCCCCTAATCCCCCGGCCAGTACCGTTTGACCAGAACGCCTACCGAGCGCCGCCTTCGGTACTGACAGGAAGGCGAATTGGTACCTGGGGTTATAAAGGGATGGACAAGGAAGGTACACCACATGCGCGTTGGTCGCCATGGCACCCTTGGGGACTTGGCTGAAGCCACCGACCATTGAGCCTTGAGAACGCAACATGTTTATTTTACACATCTTATTCCTCTTGAATTGATAGCCCCTCTGCACAAGATAGACATAATGCGGCATTCTTCAGGCCCTCCTACCTCTTGATGTCGTTGCAGTCAAATGTATTTGAGGTGTGATCTCACTGACCACGGATGCTGTCACAGTCATACCCGTTAGCAAGGAACTAGCAAGCATTCAAGTCTAATAATTCTGAGGTGTAAAGAAGTTCTCCGTTTTGGCATGGCATTGGTTATGTCCAGTTCAAGCTGCCCATATAAAGCTGTGAGTATGAGGACAGTCTGCGCTCCCAACCTTCTGCAAATAATGGGGACATTGTTTAGACTCTTCGGCAAACAGCACTCTTCTAGCAGTATAGGCCCACCTTGGGGTGGCATATTGGAGGGCCACAGCTAGGTTTATGGCAAGTAGCGAAGCAGCAGTCAGTACACAGCCAGACTACGCAACAGCTCTGCGGCATCTCAGCACCCGGCGATAACGAGAGAAACCTGGAGGTACACCAAAGAGTTTCTTGACGAGTCCACATCCACGCTTACGAAGGCCATGCTGCTGCTCAGTCAAGCCTCACGTAAGCCATGATAAGAGGCCGGTACAGATGAGCACCCCACAGGCCAAAGGCTGGGACCCTGTCTCTTTCCGGCTCGAAGAAGCTTTTTGTGGAATAAGACGATGCTTCAGAGGGACTATCTGGAGGAATGCTACTGTGCAGCCAGAATTGACATGATATCCCTGAGCGCAACGTGGTGATGATTGGGCTGGTGTTTCGATGTTTCGCTGCTGACCGATGAATGGCTGCAGCGCCGGGGCCCACTAGTCGAACGCCTGGACCTGCCAGGGAGCCTCACACACTGGTGGCTGCCCGGATCAATGGCCTGGAATCCGGGGTCCAGACGCTTCCGCTTCCGCTTCCCCTCAGCCTCGTGGAGGTCGGCCTAGGCAGCGAGCGATAAGAGGCTTATCAGGCCCAATGCGAGTGACATTCTGGGGGGACTGGTCGTGATGACTCGAGGCTCTGCCGGAGCTGCCTGGAAGACTCGAGAGCTGTCACCGACCCCGCCATCGAAAAATCACGGTGCACGCAGAGAGGCTGAGGGGCAAAGGAGCTCCTCTCCGCATGAGGCAACGGCAATCCACTTGAAAGAACTGCATCGAAGAGCGCAAGGCGGGCAGAGAAGGCAACCACGACCGGAACCGCCTCTTTTTTCGCCCTCGTCCCACCGAGCCCGCTGAAACCGGCCAATCAGCACCCACCATTCGTTGCCGTGGTGGCAGGGCAAGCGAATCAGAGAAGGGTCTGGAAGGTGGAAGGTGCGAGAAGGATAGAATCGCATAGAATTCTCCAGGCGCCGCAGGGGCTCCTCTAGCTTGGGCTTCAGTCTTCTTTTTTACTGCGACCGACTGCCTCAACTGCTTTTCTCTCCTCTCCTCCTCCTCTCATCACAAATTTCTACTCTCCTCCCACAAACCCTCCATCCCCCATCACCACACTCCAGCGAACTCTATTCTCTTGAACCTCTAGACCAAGAGTTTCTTTGCTGCATTTCCCTTTAGGTAAGCTCCCCTCGTCGAGAGCTCGTCTCTCTCCACGGGCATCCCACCACTCTCCCCTCACTTGGCGGGAACGGCAGCCTTGCTGTTGGTCTCGCTCTCGCTCTGGCTCTTGCACGGGTTGCAAACGCAAACGCCTACGCCTTCCGCCAGACGAGCACCTTCTGCTTCGCTCCTCCGTTCCCCCTCAACCCAACACCTGCCACCCAGCCTCGCTCCCACCGCTCCTTCCACCGCTAACCCACCGCCTCAGATCACGACCGTCACGCTTTGATACCCCCGCCAAGATGTCTGAGACCTTCGAGTTCCAGGCTGAGATCTCTCAGCTGTTGTCTCTCATCATCAACACCGTCTACTCCAACAAGGAGATCTTCCTTCGTGAGCTTGTCTCCAACGCCTCCGATGCCCTCGACAAGATCCGCTATGAGTCCCTCTCGGACCCTAGCAAGCTCGACTCCAACAAGGACCTCCGCGTCGACATCATCCCCGACAAGGAGAACAAGACCCTGACCATCCAGGACTCTG
Organism: Verticillium zaregamsianum; assembly: GCA_002851755.1. NCBI lineage: Eukaryota > Fungi > Ascomycota > Sordariomycetes > Glomerellales > Plectosphaerellaceae > Verticillium > Verticillium zaregamsianum. The sequence goes on along the minus strand of NMXM01000011.1, from coordinate 2,119,344 downwards.
GTATTGGTTTCACCAAGGCTGTAAGTTAATTACCCGCTCCTGCCCACCGTAAGCAGCCCGCTGACCTTAGCTCAGGACCTCGTCAACAACCTGGGTACCATCGCCCGCTCCGGTACCAAGCAGTTCATGGAGGCTCTCACCGCCGGTGCCGATATCTCCATGATTGGCCAGTTCGGTGTTGGTTTCTACTCTGCCTACCTCGTCGCCGACCGCGTCACCGTCATCTCCAAGCACAACGATGACGAGCAGTACATCTGGGAGTCCTCTGCCGGTGGCACCTTCTCCATCCGCCCCGACACCGAGGGCGAGCAGCTCGGCCGCGGCACCAAGATCATCCTCCACCTGAAGGATGAGCAGACCGAGTACCTCAACGAGGCCAAGATCAAGGAGGTCATCAAGAAGCACTCCGAGTTCATCTCCTACCCCATCTACCTCCACGTCGTCAAGGAGACCGAGAAGGAGGTCCCCGACGAGGAGGGTGAGGAGGCCGCCGCCGAGGAGGACGACGACAAGAAGCCCAAGATCGAGGAGGTCGATGACGAGGAGGAGGAGAAGAAGGAGAAGAAGGTCAAGAAGGTCAAGGAGACCTCCATCGAGCAGGAGGAGCTCAACAAGCAGAAGCCCATCTGGACTCGCAACCCCCAGGACATCTCCCAGGAGGAGTACGCTGCCTTCTACAAGTCCCTCTCCAACGACTGGGAGGACCACCTCGGCGTCAAGCACTTCTCCGTCGAGGGTCAGCTCGAGTTCCGCGCCATCCTCTTCGTCCCCAAGCGCGCTCCCTTCGACCTGTTCGAGACCAAGAAGACCAAGAACAACATCAAGCTCTACGTCCGCCGCGTCTTCATCACCGACGACGCCACCGACCTCATCCCCGAGTGGCTCAGCTTCGTCAAGGGTGTCGTCGACTCTGAGGACCTTCCCCTCAACCTGTCTCGTGAGACCCTCCAGCAGAACAAGATCATGAAGGTCATCAAGAAGAACATCGTCAAGAAGGCCCTCGAGCTCTTCACTGAGATCGCCGAGGACAAGGAGCAGTTCGACAAGTTCTACTCTGCCTTCTCCAAGAACATCAAGCTTGGTATCCACGAGGACTCCCAGAACCGCGGAACTCTCGCCAAGCTCCTCCGCTTCAACTCCACCAAGTCTGGTGATGACATGACCTCGCTGACCGACTACATCGCTCGCATGCCCGAGGTTCAGCAGAACATCTACTACATCACCGGCGAGTCCCTGAAGGCCGTCACCAAGTCGCCCTTCCTCGACTCCCTGAAGCAGAAGAACTTCGAGGTTCTCTTCCTCGTTGACCCCATCGATGAGTACGCCATGACTCAGATGAAGGAGTTCGAGGGCAAGAAGCTCGTCGACATCACCAAGGACTTCGAGCTCGAGGAGACCGAGGAGGAGAAGACCCAGCGTGAGGCTGAGGAGAAGGAGTACGAGGGCCTCGCCAAGTCGCTGAAGAACGTTCTCGGCGACAAGGTCGAGAAGGTCGTTGTCAGCCACAAGCTCGGCGACGCCCCCTGCGCCATCCGTACCGGCCAGTTCGGTTGGTCCGCCAACATGGAGCGTATCATGAAGGCCCAGGCCCTCCGTGACACCTCCATGTCCTCGTACATGTCTTCCAAGAAGACCTTCGAGATCTCCCCCAAGAGCTCCATCGTCCAGGAGCTCAAGAAGAAGGTCGAGGCCGACGGCGAGAACGACCGCACCGTCAAGTCCATCGTCCAGCTTCTCTTTGAGACCTCTCTCCTCGTCTCTGGCTTCACCATCGAGGAGCCCGCCGGCTTCTCCGAGCGCATCCACAAGCTCGTCCAGATCGGCCTCAACATCGAGGAGGACGACTCCAAGACCGAGGACGCCCCCGCCACTGCCGCTACCACCACCGAGACCGGTGACAGCGCCATGGAGGAGGTCGACTAAGCGGTTGATGAAGACGACACGGGATACCAGAAAAGTCATGGAGTTGGACGGTTTTCGGGTTCGGTTGCCCTTGGACTTGGCGTACTTTCCTCTTTCGCGTTGATGCGGCCGCATTAATCCCCCCTCGTCCGCATGGAGCGGCCTGGGTGTACTCTAGCTAGCTCGTCATGATTATGAGACAGATGAGGCGATGCAGAATTGAACGGTTAAGAACATTGGATGATGACTTGTGACCAAGTGACCTGAAATGTGTGAAGTATCTGGTCCCGGCCCAGCCATACGGTTCCTGGATTGGAAGTGGTTGCGGGGGTATGAGGCCGGCGATTTGCCCGGCCTAGGGGCACGGGTCCAGTCTCTTCGAAGCTCAGGAGCATTAGATTAATGGATTGTACTACTGTCGTGCATTCGTGACATATTAAGGTTCGCCTCGCGTGTCCCCGATGCGATGACCGACATGAACACCAGGTACGGTCCAATAAATGAAGCTCAACATGAAATCGTGACTCGTAATGAACCCAGACATGTACATCCACTGCCAAAAAGACAAACACTGTCACTCATACATTCCGGCTGTAGAGGTCAAGCACCGCTGGCTCCGCCGGAGTACATCCCCCCCGGCTGCCCGGCCACCACGTACTTCGTCTCGATGATCTGTCCCTGCTCGTTGCGGTGATACGTCGTCTTGGGCGTCTGCGGCGTGCGCTCGGCGGCCTTGACGGCCGGGCTGCGGAACGCGTGCCGCAGCTTGCCGAGCACGGAGATGGGGTACTCCGGGGGCGGGTTGTCGGGGACGGCATCGACGACGCGCGTCTCTGTGTAGACGTAGCCGCTCGTCTCCGGGGTGAAGGCCGGCTTGTAGGGTTCGGGCATTGTGGGGTGCGAGGCTGGGGAGTTCGAGACGCAGGGTGATGGTCCTCCGGCCGTGTCATGCTGGGGCGATGACCGGGGGTTTTATGCCTGGCCGTCAGCCTTTGTGATCATCGCGGACTTTGCCCGGGCCCTTGTGGTCGGCGTTCGCGTCGAGCTGTGCCGCCAGGGTGGATGGTGGCAGGGCGGACTGCCAGAACGCCTGACGGCGACCAACGACGTGGGAGGTGTGGTGGCTATGCTCAATGAGATGTCTCGCTTCGAGTCGGCGTGTGGCACATGGGCTTTCTCGAGGGTGGGTTGTTGGACGGCCGTTGGGCCCGATGGGCGCATGCGCCCAATCTCCTTGTTTGGACCATGCTGTACTAGTTGCATGCGTCTTGCATTGAAAGCCGTGGGAAATCGCGGCCCAGTGTTGGGAGAGCCTTGCCCTACCACGGCGTGTCAGGGTCTTGCATCGCCGTCCCTAGTCAAGGCGCAGCCTTACTGCTGGCACCGTCAAAGTGAAGGATTACCCCGCTTCCTTCGCATGCCGTGCTCCGAATCTTTCGTCTTTTGGTTTACGGGCGTCGCTCGATGTGCTCTGCCGCAATGGAGCTCGCCCTGACGTTCGGCAGCTTCGGCGACATTATCACAATCTGCCAGATTGCCATCCAGCTGGGCGCGGCACTCGGCCTAGGGTCCGAGGGCGTCTCGAGCAGCGCGAAGGACTACCAGGATCTACGCAAGGACCTGGACAAATTCGTCGACGTCCTGATGCAGGTCAGTGGTCTTATGGCTGTTCACGAGGCAGATGTCTTCATCCAATTAATCACCAAGACTACCCCAATATCTCGAGCACAGATAGTCGCAACCTACGAACAACACGAAACATCACCCATCTTGGCGAGCCTCGCTCAATCTACGAGAACGATTGCAGATGACTGCGGAGCACTGATCAAGGAGGCTCTCGACAAGCTGGTTCCCAATTATGCAGACAGTCTAAAGCCAGGAGGGTCCGGGAATAGATTCAGGGATGCCCGCAAGAAGCTGAAATGGCTCTGGAACGAAGAAGGCCTTCTTCAGAGGCTACAACAAAAGTTAAGCAAGAACAACGAATATCTGTCGCTCCTGGCTATTGCCGCTGTGCGGTGAGTGCTGAGCAGGTTTCCTGGGTTGGAGATCGATGTGCCCCATTTAAAGAGCTGAACATGCTAATCTATGTGTTTCCTGAAATAGCTACTCAGTACGCGCGGGCAACGCCACGGTAATCGCCCGTATCGAAGAGGTCCACCATCAGCTTGATCTACAGGTGCAAGCCCACCAGACAATACTCGACCACTTGTCTAGACACGAAGGTCCTTGCGAGGACCAGTCGCGGCGGCTCATAGACATGGGCCAGTGTCTTGATAGACAAGAGAAGTCGCAGCTCACACTGCTGGACATGGCGAAGGATATCACGGCCGCTATTCTTCAGGTGAAAGACACACTTGGAAATATCGCAAGGGGTGTCGTCTATATCCAGGACACGATCTCAAATTTCATCTATATCCGGTCTCTGGACCCCACCAAAGGTCTACCGATAACGCTTGAGGATGCTTTTGGTTATGTCCTTCAATTTCCCGAGGAATGGATTGAAGAATGGGCGGTATGCATCCCGTTAACCCTTTGAGTCTTCGGGAGTCGCTAACTTATGTTTTAGAATCTCCATGTCTTTCTCGAGCAGCGGTTCAGAAATGTGGGTAAAGGGTACGAAATGGTCTCGAAACGACAATTTGCCCTTGAAGACCACTGTTCCGGTCAAGACTTCAACCAGAGCGTGCCCATTAGATCGTGCCTCCGCCGAGGGATGAAGATCAACATGAGCATGGTCTTCTTCGATGTCGAAATGGTGCGGGGGTCCTGCCCACGGTGTAAGACCGCAACAGATGCCCCTGAGAATGCGAACACTCAGTGGTGAGTGGCCGTCTGAGCGACGAATACTCGGACGATGACTGATGTTTGATCCGCCTTTAGCCGCGAGGAAAGTTGCAAGATGTGGTTTCGCTTGCAGAACCTCCCCATCGAGGCAGAGCAGGACGTGTCGGACGATGAAGTGGACCTGGAAGAGGCCATCTTCGGGACTAGCAAAAGAATCGGGGCGAGAAACCGAAACCGAAAACCAGAGTCAGCAGTGTTCCGGTGACGCCCTCTGACTTTCAAAGAGTGCGTTTATTCAGCAAGCCACACTCGCCAGTCATCATCACACCAGTAGACGCTCAATCAAAACTGCTAGAAGCCCCCTTTGATTTGACTTGTCCATTCGTGGATGGATACCCGGGCAATGAAGCCCCCGCACACAGGCCAGGTGCGAAGCTGCCTTGGGAGATGACATTTCGCAGCATCAGCAGGATTCGGTGAGTCCACGACAGAACAACGACATTCCTTCTTCCTAGTTCTTCCGATATTCCGATCTGAGCGCATGGACTGATGAAAATAAGGGAACACATAAAACGAAACCACTCCCCAATAACAAATTGCGCAATCTGTGGGGGCCTGTCCGGGTGCAGTCGGAGGCAGAGTGAAGGGGTCTGCTCCCAAGGCGCTCGCAGTGAACCTGATCGGTTTCTTTTTATGAGCCCTAAACAAGCACTCGGTACTTTAGCGTCGACTTCAGACATAAAGGGTTCCAAGCGTCGACGGCTTCCGAGAGATATCGTCTCATTGTAGACGCACTTTGGCGAGAGGAGCAGTCCATCCAGGAACGTACACAAGGAGCTTCAGATCTTTAGTCGTCCAAGTTACACACGATCGTAAGGTTTGACTTTAAAGGGGCCAATATATTATTGAGGATGGTTCTCGGGCTCTGAGTAAAGGCTGATTGCTGATAGTCTTCTATTAGGTATCTAGGTGTAGGTAGAATAATCGATATCTTCCTCTAAATCTTAGGGGTCCTCTCTTCCTTCTTATACCTAGTAACGTGTAAATGTCTCATTACTTTGATCCACGTTTTAGGGCCTTCCACTGCTATGTTATATGTCCCTGACGTATTTGCAGGTGAGGTTATTTGGTTCCCCATAGGGCGAGGAAAAGGGTTGGNGGGGGGGGGGGGGGGGGGGGGGGGGGGGGGGGATTACACACGGCACCAAAGCTATTGTGCAATGAATCGCAAATGCCCTATAATGCTCGTCGACCAATAGCCAGTGTCAGCACTTGGTGGTCCACAGCGAAATGATCTTTCAATAGGGTGGTCTTCAGTGAATTCATGTGTATACGGTGATATTTCATCTAGGACTAGCCACGTCTTAAAAGAAGAAGGTCCTTCACAGCTCATTCTATAGCAATACCTGCGCCTCTGCAATGCTTTTATCAGGCCCGCACTCTGAACGCACTTTTTCAAGATAAGGCTGTGGATGGTGTTTTTATAGATAGTTCCGAAACGGTATCACCGAAACCAAAGATTTGTCCAGTGTAGAAGGCAGCGACGTCGTCCAGAAACCGCGTTAAAACATTCGTAGTACACACACAAGAACCGAACAAGGTCGTCAAATAGGTTTCGCAGGACACCACTCACCCCATGAACGCCTCCGCCGCCTCAGCAATCACCCCCGCCGTCTCCTCCGGCCGGCTAAGCATAGGCGAGTGTCCGCTCTCCAGCTCCCTCACCGTGACATCTGCCCCCTGCGCCCTCGCCACGCCCACCATCTCCCTCTGCAGCCCCGCCGGCAGCGCCCGGTCGTCCGCCGTGATGACATACCACACCGGCACGTCCCTCCACCCGGCATACGCCCTCTCGCCGCCCTCGGCCAGCGCCCCCAGCGCCTGCCTCGTCAGCCGGCCGACCCACGCCTCGCCCTCCGCGGCCGGCAGGTCATGGTACAGCATGTCCCGCGCGTCGACGACGATGACGGCCCACCCGTTCTCGGTGTCGGCCCTCCACTGCGGCGGCGGCACGCCGCCCATGGCGTCGAGGAAGCTGAGACCCGAGGGCATGAAGCCCGAGGCAATCAGCACGAGGCCCCTGACGCGGGGCATGTCGCGGAGGGCGCTCGCGGCGACGGCGCCGCCGTAGGAGTGGGCCACGAGGACGACGTCGCGGGCGCGGTCGGTCTCGGCGCGGATGGCGGCGCGGAGGGCGTCGACGTCGTTGGCGAAGGTGGTGGCGGGGTCGCCCTGGGTGGAGGGGAGCACGAGGCGGACGCAGGGGTAGGCGAGGGCCTCGAGGAGGGTGGTCGTCTGGAGCCAGGTGGCGGGGGTGTGCCAGGCGCCGGGGACGAAGATGAGGGTTGGCTTTTGGGACATGATGGTTGTTGTGAGCTCTGTTGCGGAGTTATGTGGATGAGGATGAAGATGCGGATAGGGGGGATGTTGCGTTCGTTGGAAGCGAAACGGTTGGTCTTTTATACCGATTCATAGCCGCCACGGGTTCTGCGAAACCAGGATTGGCATGTTAAAGGTCAAGATAATTCAACGGAACGTGTAAGCAGAAGGAAGGCCCCGTCAAGGCTCATCGTCGGGAGTCTGCGTCGGGCGTCGGGCTGGACAGTTCCACAACGGCGTCAGTCTCGGTCGTTCCGCTCCGTGTCCAATCATCATGCCCAGGTCGTAAAGAATAAGTGGAACAGCACAGCTGCTCTGACCCGGTGGTTTCCGCATCGTCTTGAGTCCCTACACCAGTTTGTCTTTTTTTAAAAACACAACATCAGTGGTCCCCGAGATGCCTCGTGTTGTGTCTGGCGGCCGTCGACCAGCTCGGCGCACAGGGCGGTCCATCTGCCGGTCCGGAGGTGGGCCCCGCAGCGCCGATGACACGGCTCCGATGCCCCACCCGGACCGGCCGACGCGGACCTTCCAATAGGGCGACGGCATCCCGCCTCGGCATGGCCTGTTGACACGGCACGCGGAAGAATTCCCCAGGTCCCCGGAGACATGCATTTCAGGCTCTGAACCGCGTCTACACACCGGCCGTCACCTCGAGCCTCCATCCGCCAGGCCTTTCCCCTCACTTCAAACTTGCATCCTCCACGAGCCAGCCGATCACGAACGGCCAGCACAGCCCCCCCGAGCCCGTCGACCCGATCGCATCCCCAGGCGGAGAACCATGCATCCCCAGATCCTCCAATCTCCTTCTTCAATTCCCCCCCCCAGATCGTCGTCCCTCGCGCCAGCAACCCCCGCCCCCCTCGGCCCTGACTTACCCCGACCTCCCCCTCACCCCGCCTTGCACGCCCTCTCTCCTCCGCGCGAAGGATGCACCCCCGGATGCGACTAGCCCACCATGGGCCAAGCCCGACCCGTCGGCTCGGAAACTCTTTTTGGGGGATGAACTCGATGATCTCGTCGGGTGGGCACGATGCACATCTCCGGGAGGTCTCGAGGTGAATGCGTCTTAAAGAGGACCCCTAGCCATCCCTCGTCGAGTGCCTGGACACGCCTCCTCTGTCCAAGGTGCAGCAGTCCGTCTTCTCAGCACGACCTGACATCCCACCACCATGGCGCCCTCTCTCCTGCGCTGGGCGTCCCTCGCCCTTGCCCTCGCGTCTTCGACAGCTGCGCGCCTCGCCGCCCGCGATGACGGCTCCGCCAAACCCTGGGAAGGCTACATCCGGTCTCCGACCTCCCGCACCATCACGCCCAAGAGCATCTACGCCGTCAAGGGCGACGCCGTCATCCACGTCTCCGACAGCGACGGCGATGATGACAAGGAACCAAACTACATCCTCACCATGAACCCCGGCGCCCAGATCTCTCTTGACTTTGGCTACGTCGGCGGATTGCTCTCCCTGACCACCGAGACCAAAGCGACGACCCAGCAGTTCTCTCTCGCCTTTTCCGAGTCTCCGGCCTTTGTCCGCGCCATCTCGGACGACACGGGCGCCGTCCACACCCAGGACTACGACAAGCAGCTCAACGTTACGGTGCCTGCGGGGACCCACGCCTACGAGATGCCCACGGAGCGCTTCCGCGGCGGCTTCAAGTACGTCACCATTGTCGCCTACGAGGCCGTCACCATCTCGGACGTCATCTGCCACCTCGGCTACTCGCCCTCGCAGGCCGACCCCAGCGCCTACGACGGCTACTTCTGGGCGCCCCAGGACGACACGCTCGTGCGCGCCTGGTACGCCGGCGTCTTCACGGCGCAGACCAACATTGGCCCGCCAAACACGTCGCGCTTCCTGCCCCAGGTCAAGGACGGTTGGGCGTACAACGCGTCGCTCGGCGTCGAGGGTCCCATGATGCTCGACGGAGCCAAGCGGGACCGCGCTGTCTGGCCCGGCGACCTGGGCATCGCCGGCACCACCGCCTACCTGGGCCTCGGCGCCGCCGGGCTCGAGTCCATCTATTATGCCATCGAGACCATGTTCTTCTACCAAAACGTGACGACGGGCCAGACGCCGTTCGCGGGCCCAACGACGGGATCATGGCGGAACGGCGCCCTGAGCGACACGTACCACGCCTGGACCATGATAGCCTGCTACAACTATGCCATCTTCACGGGGGATGCGGACTGGGTAGACAGGTCATGGAGTAACATCACGGCGGGGCTGGAGTACATCTACCGAGCGGTGGACAATGAGATCGGGCTCGCGCACCAAGCGTTCCCCAACGATTGGGCGCGTCTCGGCGGCGGAGGGTATAACTCGGCCCTCAACGCGCTCGACTACCACGCTCTGGTGGCGCTGGCTTCCCTGGCATCGGATACGGCGACGGAGGACAATGGCCGCGCCGAGCAGGCGGAGAAGTGGGGCAAGGCGGCGGCCGTTCTGAAGGTGGCCTTCAACGAGGTGCTCTGGGACGACTCGCAGTCTCTGTACCGCGACAACGAGACGGACCGCGGGGCGCTCCTCTTCCCGCAGGACGGCAACGCGCTGGCCATCTACTACAACCTCACAACGTCAAGGTCCCAGGCGGTGGCCATCTCGGAGGCCCTGTCGAAGAGGTGGAACGCCATCGGACCGCTGACGCCCGAGCTGCCGGACACCATCTCGTCGTTCATCTCGTCGATCGAGGTGTTGGCACACTTCACGGCGGGCAAGGCAGCGACAGGCTTGAAGCTGGTGCGCCGGATGTGGGGGTACATGTTGGACTCGCCGCTCATGACGGGGACGACGCTGATCGAGGGCATGTCGGCCAACGGATCGCTGTACTACCGATCGCAGCGCAGCTACCGGTACGATGCGGCATACACGTCGCTGAGCCACTCGTGGTCGACTGGTCCAACGCAGGCGCTTAGCTTCAAGGCCGTGGGGCTCGAAGTGGTGAGCTGGGGCCGCTGGGTGTTCAAGCCGCTGCCTGGGGATCTGACGAGTCTGCGCAGCGGATGGACGAGTCCCGTGGGCGACTGGGAGGCGGTAATCGAGATCGAGGGCGAGGGCGGTGGTCGGAAGGTGGCCATTGAGCTGGCGACGCCGGAGGGCACCAAGGGTGAGATTTCGCTGCCGTGGCAATGTGCTAAGGTGACGGTGGACGGAAAGAAGTATGATGGTGGTGAAGTGGAGGGAGGCGGTCGCATGGTGATCCAGGGCGAAGGGTGCCGGCTATCGACATGCTGATGTGGTTACGATGTGGTGGTGCCGGGGGACCTGGGGTGGTTGGCGAGCGCGGCGGAAGCGCCGGGGAGAGAGGTCGGTATTTAGGAGTCATCCTTTCGACTCGGGTCCTTGAGCTTCGGCTTTGGGCTGTCGTCGAGTAATGCGTGTCACCTGATGGTTCCAGGTTGTTGTTTGTAACATGCTTTGATTATGAACCAGGTTCGGTGAAGGTGCCGGGGGTGGTCGGAGGCGAGGAGCCGGCGGACTTTTGAAGTCACCGATGCCGATGGGGGGAGCGGCTTTCTCCGTCGTCGGTGCGGAAGCTTAGCAGGTGTTCTGTCAACGAATTCGTTTTGTCACTGGCGTATGTCGATGCCATCCTTGGAAGATGGTTCTTGGCACGTGGCATCAGACAGAGGGAGAGGCATCGACCAACCGTTGGATGTGATGTGCCGTGAAAGCCTAAAAGAAGCAGGTTGCACAAGATCCGGATTCCTCGGCAGTGTGATGAGCTCCGGGAGCCATGGCATTTGGTTTGTTCCTTTGACGTCAGCTCGGGGTAGGGCTGAGTGCTAGATAATGCTAGGCGCTGGCTCTGAGTGGAGGGTTCCCCATGTAGGTGTCTGCCGGCACGCTCGGGTTGGTGGTAACCGGCGACTTTGAGAGGTTCCCAATATGGTCGGATTTTTCGGGATGATGGACTACGCGACCACATGATCGATGGCCAAAGTATGACGAGATGAACAGAAATGAAAGAATGTGCTAAAGTCGATGGAGAGTTGGCGATGGCTTCCATGGCTTCCGCCAGGCAGCAGGAAGGCAGACTGAGGTACAAGGTACTTCAGCCCCTGATGCTGAGGTAATGAGGCCAGGAAGGGCAGGGGCAGCCCAGGAGGTAGTTGACAGTGACGTAGAGGGGGTGGAGCTGCAGGGTCAGTACAGTGGCAGTGGCAGTGGCAGTGGCCACTGCCGCGGATGGCCTCGAAATATCCACGGCCGGGATCAAGGTCATGTCTACCTGCCTGGGTCGTAGCGGGCGGGCAGGAAGGACCAAGACTCTAAAAACCCGAACACCCGAGCACCCTCCATCGACACACGGCTCTCGGACTCTGCTCTGGGACCCTCTTCTTCCCAGCACAGCAATCCATTTCCATACTTGCGACCTTCGGACCCTCACCTTACATTAATACGACGGGACCGACTCGGCGCGTTTGCCTTCCGACCTCGTCGCTTTCTGGCCTCGCTTTCGTACCTCTGTCAAACACATCATCAATCCTTGACCCCTCCACTTTAACCCCCCCTTCTTCCTCTTCTTCGGCCTTCCCTCCTGTTCATAATACCCCCATAGTATATCACTCGGACGAATGCGACCGCCATAGAATCGATGGAAGCCCCCTCTCCTCGCTCTACCTGACATCGGAACCCCATCAACCACCATCGATCCCATCGCGAGCACGACACACCCATACAGCCACCCCCACTGCGCATCCTCCGCCGCCGACCACCATGGCTTCCACCGCCACCGACAGCAACACCAATGGCCACGCCAACGGTCAAGCCCACGATCACATCCTGCGCCCTCGCCCCAGGAAACCTGTCCACTCCCAGCTGAGCGCCGTCAGCAACGTATCCGAGACCTCCTCCAACGGTGATGCCAGCAGCTACGTGGGCGCCCTCGCCGAGAGCGGCGTGACCAGGTGCGTTCCCTCCCTGTTCCTCCACGATCCTGCTCCCCCGGGTCGATGTTCCGCCCCGTGTCTGTCCTGTCCGCTAACCGTTGCAGCGGCCGCTCGACGCCCGTCCCTCAGGATGCCCCTCCCTCCGTGAAGTCCATCTCCTCCGCGAAGAAGACAGCCCGTGCCGAGCAGCGCCGTCGCATCTTCCCGACCATCGAGTACGCCAGCCGCGTCTCCCACTTCGACCCGAACTCCGACTACCGCGACTTCCACGGCTTCTTCAACCTCTTCTGGATCGGCCTCGCCATCATGGCCATCACCACAATGCTGCGCAACATCAAGGACACCGGCTACCCCATGCGCGTCCAGATCTGGTACCTCTTCACCATCAAGACATGGCACCTCGCCATTGCCGACTTCCTCATGGTCGCCACCACCGCCGTCTCCGTCCTGCTGCATCGCGCCTTCCGCGCCGCCCCCGCCGACGGCCCCTTGACCTGGAAGACGGGCGGCATGGCCATCCAGAGCTTCTACCAGGTCGGCTGGCTCGCCGTCTGGGTCGCCGTGCCCTTCTGGCTCGAGTGGACCTGGACCGCTCAGGTCTTCTTCCTCCTGCACACCATGGTCCTGCTCATGAAGATGCACAGCTGGGCCTTCTACAACGGCCACCTCAGCGAGACCGAGAAGCGCCTGCGCGAGCTCGACAACCCCACCGGCGCGAACCGCGACCCGGCCTACCTCTATCCCACATCCGAGAACCCCCTGCGCGACCAGGGGGCCAAGAGTCCCAAGAGTCCCAAGAGTCCCAGGGGCGCGAACACGGCTGGCGAGCCGCGCCTAGAGATCAACGGCAGCCCCAAGAAGCGCACCGCCAGCAGCGACAGCTCCGAGGCAAAGCCCGATGTCACCCTCGGGGGCAAGCACGAGGGACACGACAGTGACGAGGAGATCTCGGACCTGCGCGAGGACCTCGCCCGCGAGCTCACCTCTCCCATGGGCAACGTCGCCTACCCGCGCAACCTCACGTGGGCCAACTACTCCGACTTCCTCCTCTGCCCGACCCTGTGCTACGAGCTCGAATACCCGCGCACCCCCAAGCGCGACTGGACCTCGCTCATCTCCAAGATTGTCGCCGTCTTCGGCTGCATCTTCCTCCTGACCATCATCTCCGAGGAGTTTATCCTCCCCATCCTCGTCGAGTCCTCCCTCCGCCTCAACCCACCCATCGCGCCCGGCGTGCTCGCCCCCTCCGCCATCGAGCGCAGTCTGATCCTGGCCGAGACGGTCTCCTGGCTCCTCTTCCCGTTCATGCTCACCTTCCTCCTCGTCTTCCTCGTCATCTTTGAGTACGCCCTCGGCGCTTGCGCCGAGATGACGCGCTTCGGCGACCGCCACTTCTACAGCGACTGGTGGAACTCGACCGACTGGATGGAGTTCTCGCGCGAGTGGAACGTCCCCGTCTACTCGTTCCTCCGGCGCCACGTCTACAGCGCCTCGCGCCCTCACGTCGGCCGCATGCGCGCCACGGTCATCACCTTCCTCATCTCCGCTATCGGTCACGAAATCGTCATGGCCTGTATCACCAAGAAGCTGCGCGGCTACGGGTTCATCTGCCAGATGCTGCAGCTGCCCATCGTCATGCTGCAGCGCACCAAGCTCGTCCGCGGGAAGAAGACGCTCAACAACGTCATGTTTTGGGTCTCCATGGTGATGGGGCTGAGCGTGGTGAGTTTTCCTCTACGGTCTGTGACGGCGAACCACTTGCTAACGGGTGCAGATCTGCTCGCTGTACGTTCTCGTGTGATGTCGTCCGACGTCCGTCTCTTCTTTCGCAAGGAAGGCACTGTGCATATCTCCTCCTGTCCATACGCCCATCATGTCTCGGCGTTCTTGTACCATAGACTCACATTATACCCCCACCCTTTACTTTCAAAATGGCATCATCTGGTTCGACAGCTCCCGCGGAAGCATCCTCCTCCTCCTCCTCCTCGTCTCGTCTCGATCCCCCGTACTGCGAACAGTGACCCGCAGCCCCTGTCCCGGCGGATATGACGCCCACCGCCGCGGCTCCACAGCATCCGAGGGCGATTGGTTTAGTGGTATAACGTCTGCTTAGCATCCGAAGAAATAATCACTCAATGAGCGATTATGGTGCCTGCTGAAGGTCGCGCGTTCGATTCGCGCATTGTCCATCGTTTTTGTCATCAGGGGCTTCACCCTTCTGTTCTGCGCAGCGGGCGACTGGTAGCTCGATGTGAGCTAGATGCTGCGCAGAATTTGTGGTTGGTGGTTCACTTGTGGGGCGGCTTTTTCTCCCCTCCTTTTTGGCCAGCGGACGGCCACGGTGGGCTGACGGGCTCGTGGACGTTGACGTGGTTGGAATTGATCCTAGGCAGCCTTGGAGCCAACGGCGAACTCCTCGTTTACCTTTGGGCTGCTGCTGGTTTGCACTTACCATTGCTTCATCGTCCGGACCGCCGGACATCAACGTATCTGCAAAGCACCGCCCTTCTCTCTACTACGGGAACACCTTCAACGGGACCGGCTCATCACGGGTCGAACCATCGCGAGACATGAGTACTCTAAAGCATCGATTCATCTATCTGCTATACCATAAAAGCGCCCATCACATCATAAACCCCTTACCCCTTCGCTACCCTTTTCCACCGCTTTCAACCAGAAGCTCCCGTCGCGACTGAAGCCCGTATTTCCTCCAAACCAAATGGTCAATAAATAAAAAGCAACACCGAGCGCCAACATATCGCTCCAGGAGGGGGTTCAAGGGAACGGCCCCCCTACATGTACAGGTGGAGATGCGGCTCAAAATCAATCAAAAGTGTCAACACCAGCCCAAACCGCGCGCCGATCCCGGCCAGCCCGAATCATCCGACAAGCAAAGACTGAAAAAAGTAGATGCCGGATTAATGGAGGGATGGGATGAATGATCATGGGGAGTTTCATCAGAAGAAAAAGAGGTGTGAGAGAGTCATGCCGTGTACACTCATGCATACAGGTTGTGCTGTTGTCCTTTGCGTCGCCGTGAGGGGGGCTACCTCATGCCGCCAAAGTCCATCTCGTTGCCGCCCATGCCGGCCAGGGTGTTCAGGTCGCCCGTGTTGGATCGCTGCAGCGCGTGGAAGTCGCCCACGGTGCGGACCTGCCCCTGTTGCGGCATAGCGAAGCTGTTTGTCCTCTGCGGCGGCTGGCGGGGCGCCTGGTTCATCATGCCCTGCGACATGGAGTGCGCCGTCGGCATGGACGCCGTGTTCATGCCGGGAGGACTGGGCGTTGACGGTGAGTTGAAGCTGTTCATGCTCTGGCTCTGAGGTATGCCGTGTTGGTTGGCGTGCTGGCCCATGTATTGGCTCTGCAGAATGTGATTGTGGTGTTGGTGCTGTTGATGCTGCTGCTGCTGGTGGGGCTGTTGATGTTGCTGCAGATTTTGGAAGCTCATCGAGCTAGATCCGCTCATGGACTGCTGCCCGACCGGGCTCATGACCTGCTCGGGAATCGGATTGCAAAAGTCGTTGAGGTTCTGGCGGGGAAACTCCATGCCGGGAGACATGACGCTCGGGGAGCTGGCGAACGGCGAGTTCAGGTCCGCGCCGGTGGCAGCGGGGAGGCCGGCAGAGCTGGAAGACGAGGGAGCAACGTGGGGCTCGTTGCTGACGCCGTTCATCTCGAAGTTCTTCTCGTACTCGGCCACCGAGAACTTGCGCTCGTATTCACTGTCCATTTGCATCTGCATCTGGGGTGGCGGCTGCGCCATGCCGGCATTACCGAAGCCATCAAAGATATCAATGTTGGCAAGAGCACAGTTCTCCGGGGCGTTCTGCAGCATGAGGTTGGTCAGGCGCGGCAGGAAGTCGTTGATCTTGCTGAAGAGGAGCGGCAGGACGTGGTTGTTGCCGTTACGCATGACGCCGACGATGTTAAGAATCTGGTTGAGTTGCTCGCGGGGTCCCATGCTGAAGGGGTCCCGAGAGGCTGGCTGTGTGACCAGGAAGTCCATCATGTTCGAGCCGATCTCGAAGACCTTTTCGATCTAATGTGTGTTAGCGTAGGCCCAGCATCATTGGGTTGCGAACTCGACTCACCAATCCAGATCCCAACAGCTCCATGCCTTGCCCGGGGAACTGGGAGGCCATCTTCATCAGGAGGTCACGCGAGAGATCGCGTGGAACCTGCCAGTCGATGCCGTCGGCGTTGTGAGAGCTCATGCTGCCGTTGCTCAACTGCCAGTGCGTCGACTTGAGCCACTGCTGGTTGGTGTGCAGGTTGGACAGGTTGTCGTCTTGGCAGAGGTACGTCGGCAGCATCTCGGCCATCTGCTTCTGCAGCGAGGCAATGTGCTGGGGCGGAACGTTGCCGCGGGTCTTGTTCCACGCGCCGGTGAAGGGGTCGTCGAAGGAGTGGAACAGCTTGACGAGCATGATGAAGCTCGTCAGCTGGTGTGCCTGGGGGTCGGTTGGGTCGTCCGCCGATGATGGAGGCTTGATGCTGGCCTGGAGCGTCAACGGTCGCTGGCGCTGGAGAGCGTGTGCCCTCTCCAGCACGAAGAACAGCCAGTACAGTCTTCTCCTCCGGGATGACTCGGCGGCGTCCCACTGGCCGTAGGTCTCCTCCTTGTTCATGCCGTTGAGGTGGATCATGGTGGTGGCCTCACGTAGGTAGAACCAGGCCTTGTCGTGAAGCTCGAGGGACTGGTACATGGCGAAGATGAAGAAACTGGTAGCCAGAGTGTCGAGGGTCGGGCTGTCCAGGTAGTCGTGACCTTTGCGGACGCGGAGGCACTCCTCGAGGAGGACCTGGCTGGCGGCGAGATCAGCACCGGGGTACATGTCGAGGTTGTAATCCCCCAGGGGGAGGGCCATGCCGGGCTGGACGACGATGAAGCCGCACAGGGCAGTCAGCAGGCAGTAGGTGTCGCGGTTCTGCTCCATGTAGGGCAGCTGCTGTTCGAGTCGGCGGCGGTCGAGGACGGGCGCCTTTTCGTAGAGGTTCGCAAAGTAGAAGTCGAGGCAGTCCTTCACGAGCTCGGGCGACAGCATGCCCGGTGTGGGTGCGCCGCCGGCGGGCTCTGGCGGGCTGGCCATGCCGTTCATGCGGTTGTGCACCTTGGCCGTGAGGCTCGTCTGTCGCTGGGTCTCCCTCAACTCGCTGATGACCTTGGCGCGGGAGCCCTTGGGGCCCTTCTTCTGGGGGATGGCATTGTAGGTGCACGACAGCTGGGCGGACGAGCAGTTGCGACACGGGTTGATGCCATCGCACTTGACCTTGCGACGGTGACAGGCGTCACAGGCCCTCTTGACAGCCTGGGACATGGCGGCGTCAAGAGCAGGTGGTAAATAGACGTCGGCGGTGCTAAGGCAGTGACGTTCGACTTGGTGAGAGGTTTCGGTGTTTCTCGAGGGTCAGGCGTACAACTAAGACGGCCGGAAACGGGGAGCAACGTGGATGGCGACGGCGAGGTGTCGTTTCAACGCTTCGTTCGGGGTGGATTTGTGGTTTGCGGGGAAAGGAGCGTTGGCTCTGGGTTGACTGGGCTGGGGTGGGAGCGAATCGTGGAGAGAGAGAGCGATTTGACCGAGAAGTATTCGGCCCTTTCTGCACGACAGAGGCTGCTTCGCTTGCAAAACGCGGGGGGGCTTCGAATTTCGAATCCGGGGAGGGTTTCTTGGGGGCGTTTGATTCGGTCTTCGTTAGACTCGTGATGTCTGTGCGGTCGACGGACGACACGAAGTTGTCGCCAGTGCAACGATCATGAAAGGCGGGTTCGTTGATGGATTGCGGTGTCGAGTGGTGTCGGGGGGGAGGTTGAAGGAGAGTGATTGAATGGGAGCGAAGAGGTCGCAGGGGGGGGGGGCAGCGGGCTGTTAGGTCGGGAGGATGAAAAGAAGGACGGGAAGGAGGGTGTGGGCCTGGGGCATGGGGCTTGTCACTGGCACTGACTGGACTGCAGCTGGGCTGGGCTGGGCTGGGGGAGAGTCGAGGGGGTGACGGGAAATGGGGAAGCGGCCTGGCGCGGTACAGTGTGGACATGGCACAGTGTGTCGAGTGGCTGAGGGTGTGGTCACAGTGTGCCGCTAGCCATGGCGGTGGGCAGGAGGCACAACACACTGTAGACCCGCCTCCCACCCGCCTCCGCCCGGATGCTGTCGCCCAATGAAAAAATTGGCTTGGCATACTATCCTCCGCACCGTGCTTGACTCAGGATGAGGCGCCATGGAGGCTTCCATCAGGCCTGTAACGTTGTTCGAACCGGGAGGAGGAAGCCCAGCTGAGTCGGTCTGCCAGCCAAGCGCACAGTGGTAAATGCGGCGCACCGAGTCCTTTGCATTCGAGGCGTTAGTCATCGGACCATCCGCTGCCTCGGCTGCAGCGTCCGCAAACAACAAACGATTGACAGCTGGAAGGGATATCGATGCCGTCGAGCACCACGGGCATAACATACAACGGTAATCGATTCCCCTGTTGGGCTTCTCAGCATGCTTTCCGATCTCGCTCCCTTGTCTTTTGACGGACAAGCGGTAGCCACCCCCTTCAGGTCTCAGAACAACACAGCCAGCAGCCAGCAGCCATCATCCATTCATCATCGGGGTTCACCTGCCCGAAGTCAGGGGGTCAGGCCTGAAGGCCACAGCGAGGCGGAATGTAGTGCCAAACCTTGTACATCGTGGTGCGTCTTGGAAGCCTCCTTGACTTACATGGCGCCAGCCGCCTCTTACCCGGGGGCCCTGCCCACACGCCTCCCACGCCTGGATCAAGGGGACTCCAAGGCACCTTTGCCTTCCACCCGACGCCCCTTGCCTGCTGTTGTTCTGTGTGCCGCGTGGGGATTCAGCTGTTGAATCCAAGACCATGGCATGCGTCCCCATTGCTTCGTCACGAACGCGGCGACGATCGGTCTCAGAAGACATGGGCCAGCCCCAAGACCTCTCAGCGTTGATCGTGGCCCATCGTATCTGTACCAGTACGAGGTCGACAATCTGAGCCAGCCAGCAAGACACTCCCGGCTCCCTGGTCTCCCTCGCTGGCCCAGCTGGCAACTGGTCCGTGGCTGACTGTACCGTGCTGTACTGCAATGCGGTGGGCGCAGGAACGGGAGAAACATAACACGGCACGCTCACGAGCCATCTGCCACTTGTTCCTCCGCACAGATCAGGCTTCATCTCCGCCCGTCTCATTATCCGGTTTATGCAGTCGCGGCCGGAGGGCTAGAGGGTTGGGGAAGAAACAATGCGCCATGCTAGCGACGCGCGCTGCGGTTGAGCTGCTGTAGCCCTTGGCTGGCCTGTCTCGTGAGGTGGTGTTTCGGTGGAGGTATGGGCAGAGAGTTCGCGGTGACAGCAGGCAGCAGACAGCCTGAAAGGAAAGGGCAGGGCCGGACTGCTGCGATGACCTGATGATGCGGCCGGAGCGGATGGGTGTCACAGTGGTACGATGACTGTGCTGACCCCTGTCCCGATGGCTCCCTTCCCGCACTGTGCCCACTTGGGTCAGCCGGAAGGCTGTGGCATACGGCAGTCCCGATCCCTCGTAGCGCTGTTGCTGCTGGTGCTACTGTTGCTACCACGCCTGCTGAGCCTCAGCTTGGTACTCGTTCTGACCAACACATGTTGGTCACGGCCGGTTCTTGCCTGCTTCTTCCTCCCCCATTGAGCCACGCCACAGCGACATTTTCCACCTCGAATACCACCCCGATCAGGCCACGGGCCTCGGGCTTCTCTCGTTGCCCGCCAGCACCCTCGTCCGCACCGCCAGTACAGCCGAAATGTCGGGGAGGGAAAACCTGGAGCACGCTGCCTCCACGAAAGCCAAAAGCCGCACCAAGCCAATCGTGTCTCATCATGGCGTTTCCCCACATGCGCCATGCCTGATCCGGTCCTAGCGCAGCGCCTTCGGTCCGAAAAGGCCATTCTCAGTGGCCGGCGCGCCCAGGCACTCGAGGCGTCTGCGCACTGCAAGGCTGACACTCTGCCACCCGCAAACTCCAGCACCTTATTTGACCAGCTGGAATGCGGCTTCAACGCTTTCTCCATCCATCTCCCATCTCCACCTCCACCAGGACGATGGATGCGATGGGGCTGCCGCGTTCCTCAACCGCCTGTCAAGAGCGTCACCCCCGTTCCAGCTGCTTTCGGACTTTACCTCTGGCCTCTGCTGTCGGGTTTCGGACGTTGGCCCCGGCAGTCAGGACTCCAGGCTCCCGGGAGACCAGACAGGTGCAGCGGAACTGGCCCGCACACCTTCTCCCGGATGGCCCGCGCATTCCTTCGATTCGACTGCCGCGATATCGACCCCGTCCCTTGTCTCACGCGAATCGAGTACCGAGACGGACGACACTCTACTTTATGATAACGATCCTGCTCGACTGTGCCAAAGCTGACAGCTCACAAATCCCATTCCAGATGTCTCGAGATGACGCTCTAGAACCAGACACCCTCAGCTCGATGCCCCCCCTCCCTGAAGAACATGCTCAGCGCATCACGCTCCCATCCTCACAGCTCGCCGTCGCCCGCGCATCCCCCGGGCAGCCGACACACCTTGGGCAGATACCAGACCTCCTCGCCACAGTTCCTCGCGTCCCCGTGCTCCCCGTACGTCTCCGCCGGCACAAACTGCCCCGTCTGCAGGCTCCCCTGCACGAAGAACGCATACCACGCCTCGTGAAGCACCGCGCCCCCGCGCCCGCTGCACCGCAGCACGACCTTGCCCCCCGTGTGCGCCGAGAGCGCCCCCTCGATCGCCTTGATCGGGTACTTGTGCTCGCGCGTCGGGACAATGTCCGCCTTGGCGAGCACCGCGTACGTATCGAGCGTGCGGAAGAGGGAAAATGCGCGCGTGAAGTAGTCGACGACCTCGGCGCCGGGGCTGTAGGCCGAGGCGTAGCACGCCGGCGCCAGCGTGTTGATGCAGCTGGCGTGCTTGTTGTACTCGTGGGCCCAGAGGTGGTCGTTCGAGCCGCTGCGGATACGTTAACCTGGAACTCCTCGAGTGAGGGGACCAAACGGGGGGGGGGAGACGGGGCGACGTACTAGGCCGCGACCCAGTATCTGTTCATCTGCTTAACGAGGTCATCCTGGCCCTGATCGACGAGGATGTCGGTGATGTTGTTGAAGTGCGGCGTCATTCCGCAGAACGCCTTGTAGCTGCCGTCGCAGAGGTCTGGCCTGTGTCACGGTCAGCCCGGCTGTCTTTCCGCCCGTCGATCTCTCCACCTCCGTGAGCAGGCCGCACATACCAGAGCCCGTGGACGGTCCAATCGTGCTCGGATCCGCCAGCGTGGACCTGCTGGTCCCAGAACTGGGTCAGCAGCATCCGCCCGCTCGGTGCCACGAAGCAGCACGAGGCGCCGTCCTTGGGTGTGCTGAGGCAGCTCGTCGGCCCGTCGATGGGACACGAGGGGGCGCTGGTCAGAGGCCGGTAGGGCGTGACCTCGCTGGGGCTGGGCGAGGATATGGGCATCTGCGACAGGAAGTCGGCGGCGTGGCTGAAGAGCCCGCGGAGGGAGAATTGGGGCGCCATCTTCACACTGTATTCGAAATGAACAATAGCAAGATAACAACTGAAGAGAAGAGCTTCAAGAGTCACCTCTGAAGCGTGCTTGTGGTTGAGGTTCGTTCGGGAGGGAGCTGGAGCTCAGGTGCCTGATGACGGGGAGATAAGAGATAAGAGACGTCACATGAGATTCTGCCGGTTTCACGTGGTCCAGCTTCGCCTCGTTTGCTTCACCGCCTTGGGGCAGGGAAGCTGCTGGGCCTGATGGGGCACCGTCGCCATTCGCTCTGTGCCTTGAAGCGGCAGCAATCGGCGTCGAATAGATGACCGACTGATTGCCCAAAATGTGGCGATTGCTCGGAGTCTTTACGCCTCATCTACGACCTCGCGAGCCCTCACGTCCGAGATTGTGGCTTGCTTATCGTTGCATATGCGCACCAGACTTCGGGTCACGAGTTGGGTCATCGCCAGTGCCCTCACGTCACCGCCATCTCTCCCGGCATCGAAATGGAGTCATCTCGAAATGCTTCAGCGCCCGGGCTGAGGAAAGGGAGCTAGTTGGTTGACAAGACTTGGTCACCGCTAGATGTGGGCCTGGCGGTACTCGAGGGTCGAAATCAGCTACAGCCTTGCATCAACGCCTGACGCCTTGGGCCTCACCTATTCTCAGAAATATGCCCGTTGTACAGACAAGTCGGTGCCAAGTGGTCGTTGTTAGCTTCCGCCAAGCGGCACGAAACGACAAACCAGGCTGCCCTGCGATGATGGTTAACCTTTTCGAGAACCGATGAGATGCGACTTTTCCATGGAGATGATGGTACAGGACCACAATGATATCTTTCTCTCCGGTACCCTATACTTGACCGTCCTGCATCCGGCTCCTAACCTTCTCCGTCCACAGCTCACCTCGCGGAACACAGACACGGGATCAACAAACAGGTCAACCGGACAGTTGGTCAAATGGCCCTGGATGATAGCATGTTCGGCTGCCGGCTAGAGCAATGAATCTCCAAGCATCCAATCCTGAAGTCGCATCGCACAAACCATATACAGAGCAACATGTCAGGAGTCCCTCTCCTTCGATCTCGCTTGCCAGCCAAGTCATGCCAGGTTACGTCACGTCTAGCCAGCACTCCCCGGCCATGTTGGCTGAAGTTCTTTTCAACATGCTCCGCCACCGCGCTGCCAGCCTGCGATCGGAACCTCTCTGAAGCTGAGGTTGCCTTTTTCTCATATCTATCCTGGATAGACCGCGTGTCCCGCTGCTCAACCGAGCGACCACGAAGCCCTCGTTGTCTGACGGTTCGGAGAACTATTGCCGTTTCCCGCCCAGGATCATTGGGACAGTGAGGTCAGACGCCATTCGCCCAGGTCTCGTTCGCTCGTTGGCTCTCGACGAAAATCGCTTGCCGGGGCCAAGACGCAGGAGCCGGCAGCGGCTGGGTAGACACCATCAGCAGATCCAGGCTTCGACAACACGGCGGATCTCGCCCAACTCTCGTCATAGCGCATGTACCCGCCGCTGGCCTGCCGAATCACCCAAGAGTGCAGCCAGACCTGGGGCTAGCAGGTTGCTTGAACCCCGACTATCCCGGCACGCAGAAACGCTCTGGGCTGAGATTGCTTCTCGATCCTGGCGTCATCAGGCGGAAGCTGTCCAGGCAGCAGGGTCACCTCGACTGCCCATTTCCACCAAGGACATGATCCGGCCCCGACAGATGCTCCCCGCCCGATCGTGCGAACGTATCAATCAGTCAGACCCACTCATCAAGCAGCTTTGATTGTCAAGTGAACAGTGCTATCAAGTACAGCTCGCCGGCCAGCCTTACGCTATCTTAGCCTGACGGTCCAAAGTCTACCTCGACCTCACCGATGGACGGCCAGCTTCAGACTAATTCACTTGCTCATTCGAAGGAGAAGACTTCGAAGTCTTCTGCGACGCTCCCGCCGGTCACCTAATGGCCAATCACGTTTATGACTCTCTGCTGCGGCTATGCAACCTGGGGGCCAAAATAAGCGAATGGACTTCGGTCATCTGGCGCTACCTGCATAGCCCTACCAGGGGGGGTGACATTGGACGAGCCGGAAACTGGGTGCTGGGTGCTGGGATTCGGACTCGGGTATGAGTGTTCCGATTCCGTGCCTTGGGGCAAAAAGCCAAAGACGCAACTGTCTCGTTCGTCACTCGCCCCAGCACCAGCAGGATCCTCCCGGGCTCTGGCGAGCGACATCTCGAACCATGATACGTATCGGAGGGGCATGGGTCCCAGAGGCCTAGGCACCATCGACTCACGGTACCCTCCAAGTCCCTCGACCGGTAGATACCCGCCGGCTCGTCTGTCCCCAAAAAGACTATTTGTTCAGTGCACTCAGGCGGCAGCCCTCTCTCCGGGCACTTTGCTCAAACCACTTCCAACCACAACTTCTGAAAATCACTTCGGTGGCTAGCATTGACAGCGACAACTATCTTCCAGCCATAAAGGGATCGCTTTTCTGTTTCGCATGTCTGTAGCCAACGTCAGACGTCCTGCGCTGACACCCAGGACCTCTCTCAAAAGAACCCATGCCGAGGGAACTTTTGAAAGTCCCATACTCGTATTCCAGCCAACAACAGCTTGAGAACGATCGGACCCAGCAGAACGGAACGCCGCTGTGCGTACAGAATCTCACTTCCCAGCATCCGATGGAACAAACTCCTTACCTCTCCACCAACGAGCCTCGCCCTCCGAGACGTGGCGCCCGGCACACCTCAAATACGCACAGTCCCTCCGTACATCGTCCAACGAGCGGTCCGCCGTCCTTCGCAGTTGGAGAGCCGGCAAACCAGCACCATGGGCCCTCCTTAGGCTGGACACAGCCGCCGACTCAACAAGCGAGCTTTGCGCTTGATCTGCCCGGGAGCCATGCGTACTTCAATCAAGGCTTCGTCTTGTCCGGCATGCAGAACGACAGCGTGTCACCAGATTTCTTTGACGTCGAAGATATTCATGCACCGCACCACGTCGAAGCTGCGAGTTTAGGCAGGGCAGTTCTGCTACCGCCGTCATCGTCATGCGACACCCTTCCAGAGGCGAGGCTCTTCGCCACTGACGAAGGAATCTGTTCTTCATCATCCGACGTCCAAGGCTTTTGGGATGACCCATCGTTCTCAGGCGCGGCAGAATTTTCGCCTGCTGGTCAGCATGTCGAGGCAGAAGAGGTCGTTGACGACACCGCCGTCCAGCCAGACCATGGCATCCTATCATCGCCGGCACGGCGTCATGCGGACACTGCCGCTCTGGTTCACCAGCCGCCACAGCCTGTGCAGCGAAGGAACAATCAATCACAAAAGGTTACTTACTCTCGCTTTCGCTCGGGTTCGTAATACTGACGTGCGTAGATCCGGCGAAAGAGCAGCTTGCGACCAGACGGTGCCGCAGCCAAGCAACGGGCTGCGAGCCGGCCGTCTCGTGAACAGGTCCCTTCCGACACGTGGGACACGTACAAGCCCGTTATTCGAGAGCTGTACCTAGAGGAGCGCAAACCGCTGAAGGAAGTCATCTACATCATGAAAGAGCGCCATGGCTTCGAAGCAACGTCAGTCTTCCTTCGAATGCGGTGTGCTGTTGCATGCTGACTAGAGCCAGGCCCAAGATGTACAAGACGAGGTTCTCTCAGTGGGGTTTCGTTAAGAACAACACCGAAGACGAAGTCAAACGACTGCTCTCGATGAAGTTTGAAAGAGACGCGAAGGGAAAGGTGTCCGAGTTCATACGCAACGGCAAGGTAGTCAACCTCGCAACCTATCTGAAACGCAAAGGCGTTACCGAGTACGACCTCGTCGACTTCGAGACGATGCCCCAACTGCCTTCGCACGTGCGATGTCGTACCCCATCGCCGCCGCCCCCGGCACCCGGGTACATGCGATCGCCGGACCTCGTGCGAGCGCAGGAGATACTCGTGGGCAACATGCGCAAGGCCTTGGTCCACTGCCAGCAAAACGAATTCAAAACCCCGCGACAACACGGATGGACGTCGCTGCTGTTGTGGGGAGCTGGGTCGAGCGACATGCTGTACGAAGCCGGTAAGCTCTTCGAGGCCAGCCAAAACGCCCGTGCCGGCAGCCTCCTCATGCGAGCGTTCCAGCATCTGGAGGTTGACCTGCGGCAGCTATCGACGCAGGGTACGAAGGAGCTGCTGTTCGGCATGTCTCACCGGAATCCAGGCATGATGACGGCTCTGTCCAAGTACCTGGCCGCGTACTCAACAACAAACTACGAGCGGCTGCACCCTCTGCGGATCATCTTCGCCAACTTGTACGAGATACAGCAGAAACATGGGTCTGACGCCTTGTCGGATCTCGTTTGGAGCGCCCTACCCACGCTGGCGGAGGAAATCGAAGCTATACACGGGTCAAACTCTCCGGTAGCCGTCCGGACCTGGATCGACCTATCCATGCTATATAATCACACAAACACCTATCGCCTGGCCAATTTGTACACAGAGCTGGAACCGCTGAACAACAATCACGACACAGCCAGCGAGGAAGACATGGCATTCCGCTATGCGCGGCTTCAGCTGGCGGCCTCTGCGGATCTGAGCGGCATCACCCACCGCGAGCAGCTCGCCGAGCTCTGGAACTTCTGCGTCGTCAACAAGCTCATCTTTGGCATCCGCGGCCAGCCCGAACACTACTGCTACCACCCCGTCCTGCACGTCGAGCCCTGGATGAAGCGCGTGCGGCAGCGGTACATGGAGACCGTGAAGCACACCCAGATGGCCCTCAACTGCACGGTGATGTGTTGCTTCCCCGAAGAGCCTCACCCCATGGAGCACGTTGACGAGTCCGACCCGCTCGAGGATCATCGCCTGCTCAAGGTGCCAATATCTTTGAGCGACATGCAGCCGATGCCGTCGCCGACTACTGGCGAGGGGTATCCAAACCCAGCATTTTGAGGGTCCTGGCCAGCGCTGAGCCGTGCGGACGGCGAGCCAGTGAAGGGTTCGTCGGGTTGTCACCTCCCGCGGGTTCGGCTTCTCTCCGTGATGCCAAGAGTAGCTTACACAGGGGCAATGCTTTGGTCCAGGATTCTTTGATGAGGATCCCCGACGTCGGACCCCCCCCGCTCCCCCCATCGCTAGGCGTATATACGTGTGTCTTCCAATGATTTCTTACCATCTCCTAAGGTCACCAGTCCGAGATCGAGGGCGTATTGACAGCCACCTCGGGGACGGTGGAGAGTATTGTGCCGCTTGTGGACGAGGATTCTCCCGACATTGCAGCTCAGCTTCGTCAGTCTCGCCGTGGCCCGACTATGGCCAACCCTACCAGATCGTGTGAGGCCGCCAAGCCACCGATACGGGCGCAATCCTGAATGTGACAGAGACAGCCGCGCTTGCATGCAAGCGACCCCAATGCAACGTCGGGTCCAGACAGGGAAGAGACGATTGTGGTGCGGCCAATCAGGGGTAGAGGGTCACGAGGCAGTATTCTATTCAGGGAACAAATTCCGTCTGCAAAAGGAGAGGAGACAATTGCTTGCGTCCGGGGCCCAATGAAGAAGACCTGCGCGTCGAATCTTGATTCCGTAGACGCTTCTGCGGATGCAAAGCAAAAGGTAATTGTCACTTGCCAGCACAGCCCTCATCTGGACGCGTCTGTCGCGGCAAGTCGCATCTTGGGACCTGCTCGTGCTCCCGCGTCGTGTCTCTGGACGCAACCGTTGGTGCGCTTTCAGAGGTTCCAGGCTCTCGCAGGGGTGACGGCCCAAGTGAGATTTTCCATGAAATTATCCGCGGGGAAATGGCAAATATCGTTGCCGTGAACCGTGGGCCGGCAAGTCGGGGCGAGTCCATTTCCGCCAGACAGCCTACGCTCTCCCACGACACGACGGTTGGGAAATGAGTGGCACCCGAGAGATGGATCCATCCGTACTGGATGTCCCAGAGCCCGCTGCTTTTAACCTGAGCCACCCCGAGCGACCCCTAGATTGGAAGTTGGTGGCTCAGCATGCCTGACTCGGCCACGGCTGCATAAATGCACTGCAAAATACGTCCCTTCTCCGTATTGATGAACGGTAATTGCTGGGTTTCTCAGACTACTGCTTATGCTTGTCGAGTACCTAGCTGGTAGTGAAGAGAACACTCATTCGAAAGCCTGCCGATGTCTCGGGAATGGTGCTGTCACTTGTCTTCACGCTCCCAACGCCTCCAACGCGAGTTTCCTCATCTCTTCGGTGATAGGTATGGCTGCCAAGGTGTCGAGCGTCGCCCAAGTACCCTCGGAGTGCTCGTCCTGGTTGACAACAAAGTCATCCCCATCTCCCAGCTCAGCTGGACCGCGATGCGTCGGACGATCTGCGTACGTGGCCCCTCCCCGACCCGCTTCTCGGTC
This sequence comes from Verticillium zaregamsianum, assembly GCA_002851755.1. NCBI lineage: Eukaryota > Fungi > Ascomycota > Sordariomycetes > Glomerellales > Plectosphaerellaceae > Verticillium > Verticillium zaregamsianum. The sequence goes on along the minus strand of NMXM01000011.1, from coordinate 2,091,514 downwards.
GTATAGACGAACGGATTCAGTGATTTCGTGATCTTTGTGACAGTAAGGCCCGTCTCCTCGTGTACTTCTCGGACGACTGCGTCGCGGACCGACGCGTCTGACCCGTCGACCTTTCCGCCCGGCATCTCAAAGACACCCGGATAGTAAGCCTCGTGGGCGGCCCTTTTTAGGAGGAGGATCTCGATGCGCCCACTCTGACCGGTGCGGACGATCGCGGCCCCGACGGTAACTTTATCGACTGGGGAGGGCATTGTGGAGGTAGCCCAGGCTTGGACGTTCTACTTTGACATGTCGAGAACTCCATGTCTCGGTCAAGGTTGATGAGAACTATTGGAGGTGCTACTCTGGATGGGGAAGTGTTTGAGTTGAGCGCACCGTTTTCTATGTGACAGAGGGCAGATTCTTGCAGGAACGACCGCGTGACTGACAAGATGATTTCCAGGGGGAAAAGTTGTTTTGCTTGAGCAATGATAGGGGGAAATGCAGATTTTGTATTGAAATTTCTCGGCCGCGGATGGACACAAACAGGTCTTCGACCTGATCGTGAATCGCCGGCAAAGGTCACGAGAGCACAAATGGCCGACTGCAAACTTACATTCAGGTTTCCAGAAGTTCAAGTGGCGTACCAACAGAGCGCCACTCGAAGTAGGCCACTTCGTTGCATGAGCACGAGGTTCGATCAGCCAGCCCAGTTGCAGAACATGCCTGCCAGGGAGAATTTCTGCGTTACCCGATCTGGGGCTTGATAGATCTCTTGGCAAGCCCAACTTCATGAGCACTGCCGTAAGGGAGAGAGCTAGCTAGCCGCCCGAATGAGCAGGGTATTCTCTGCATCAGTTTCTTCCTGGGTGCAGCCGAGCAGACGGATTCGATTAATATAGCTTGTCATGTGCGTCAATACTCAGGCACGGAGAGGCTGGTGAATTAAAGAGGTCCGTCACTTGCTCTGCGACTTGAGCGTTCCTATATTATTCGCAGCCCGCTGTGTTTAAGGCCACGGTACCGTCCAGCCCGATATGGTATCACAATACTCGTAATCTATCATCCTCGGTCATTGAAGTACCACTCATCCACTGATGTGTTGCTTAGCTAATTCTATGGGCCGTAGTCGAGGTTTGAAGAGTTGTACTGGCAGTCATTGCGAAATCAATGACTAGTCGACAACGGTAACGACATGGCCATGAGGATTTGCCAAGCCACCTCGAAGCGACACTTGCAACTTCGGCACACCTGCGCAAGTCCCACCGCAAGGACCAACCTTCCACCATCTTATCATGAAGGGGCACGAAGGGGCACGAAGGCGCCCGTGCGAATACCGCACTCAGCCGGACGCGGCCGCGTACCCGCTGAGCGACACCCGGCACGGATACTGACCGGTCGGGTGCGCCGCGCCGGCGTCGACCATGTACGGGCGATGGCCGGCCAGGGCGCGCAGGTCCAGCGGCTTCTTGCCCTCGTCCAGCTCGGCATAGCACTCGCGGATGTCGAACTCGCGGACGGTGCAGGCCAGCACGGCCTTGATCTCGGTGAGCACCTGCTGCTGGCCGGGACAGGCGCGGGGCCCGTGGGCGAAGGGGCGCCAGGCCTTGGGCGGCGGGTACAGCTCGTGGCCGCGCTCGACGAGCCACCTCTCCGGGAGGAACTCCTCGACCCGCCTCCACACCCTGGGGTTCATGTGGTTGGCGTAGTGCGACGTGATGATCTGGAACCCCGCGGTGGGGTACCGGTTGCCCTTGGCGTCGACCACGTCGAAGTCGGGCGAGCCGTCGCGGGTGCCGTTCGCCACGGGGAAGAGACGCATCGTCTCCTTGATGACGGCCAGCGTGTAGGGGAGGGCGTTGAGGGTCTGGGGCTTCGCGATGATCTGCTGGGGCACGCTGTCGATGTTGGCGCCGAAGACGGCGTCGTGCTCGGCGCGGACCCGGGCGAGCACCTCCGGGTGCTTCCACAGGGTGTAGTAGCAGAAGAGGACGGAGCTGGCGGTCGAGTCGTAGCCGACGAAGAAGGCGGCGCGCATGTTCCGCGTCATCAGGCGCAGGAAGTCGGGGTCCAGCGTGGCGGCGTCGGCGTGTCCGGGCTGGCGGAGATACTCCTCGATGGCGATGTCGATCAGGGGCTTGAAGAGGCGCGCCTCCTCGGCCGACTTGTCGGACCGGTACGCCTCGAGTCTCTCGACCAGCTGGGCCTTCATGCCTGCGTCCAGGATGCGGCTGTTGTTCCAGAGCCTGTACCGCGAGAACGGGTTCAGGAAGGCGAGAATGTTGGCCGGGTTGTGCTCGGTGAACTTCATGCGCAGCTGGGCCATCATGGCTTCGGTGAGGGGGTGCCCCTGGCGCTGGACGTCCGACTTGATGCCGAGCAACGTCTCGCAGATCATGTCGTTGATCAAGTTGAGGACGAAAGGCTCCAGCAGGAACCGCTCGCCGGTGGCCGCCTTCTCGCGCAGGATCTGGCGGAAGATCTCGATGCGGTCGACGATGACGGGGGCCATGGCGTTGACGTTGCTGCTGCTGAAAGCCGGGCTGAACAGGTCGTGCAGATACTTCCACGGGGCGCCGTTGAGGTCCGACTGGGACGGGCCGCCCGAGATGGGATGGAACCAGCCCTGGAGGGTTGGGGGCTTCGTGACGCCGACCCTGGGGTGCGTCTCGACCGAGTACGCCATGTCCGGGTCCGTGACGATGAGGAAAGGGGTCACCATGGGCCAGAGATCGAAGTAGTACGCGCCGTCAGGGTAGTCCAGCGACAGCATCTGGAACATGTAGCAGCTGTGGCTGTCGGCCGGCAGGTGATCGTACACCTTACCCGCTGCGAGCAGGTGGCCGAACAGCGGGTTCCATGCCGGCATGGGCTGTTCGCGCATGTCAGTCAAGTAGCTGGGCGCCTCTGTGGCTGCACGACGAGGGCGCGTACCTTTCCCAGCTTTCGGGCAGCTCTCGTGGGCGCCCGGGCACGCCACACGGTCCGCGCCACATGGAAGAAAACGCCCAAGACAGCGACGAGCAGTGTCGTCGCGGCCGGGCTCCATGGGAGCTGGAGCTCGAACGGGGCCATGGGTGTGGGTGGGGCGATCACCGCCGTCGGTACCTCGATCAGTCTGAGTCTCGCAACACAGGACTGAGCAGACAGAGATCGGCAGATTCTAGAGCTGCCGCCGTCAGGTCTGGTTTTAGGATGAGATTTCGGCGATAGTCGAGCTGGCACAGTTGGTTGTCGACGGCAGGAATTGGTACAGGCCACAGAAAAGGAGGAATCCTCTCGAGCGAAGAGTAAAAGTAAGCACAGGATGTGGTAGGATGAGTTCCGGAGCTTGGGCCATCGGTGAACTCGAACTTTGACAAGCCAAAGGGCAGGGAATGACAAGGGTCCTGCTTACGCAGGCAGCGTAGGCTGAATAAATTACAGGGATGAAGTCATGAGGGCTCATCTACAATTCGGGCAAACCGACCGGCACGAAGGATCATGGACAGGCCAGAAAAATGGAGCACTAGAAAGACTTCAAGGCCCTGATCTTCGCCTGCAGCGCTTTCTGGCTCCAGGTCAGCGAGCTGAATGCGTCAAACCCGTGTGTGAGCCCAGGCAGCAAGTGGAATTCGACGTCGACGTCCCCGGCCGCCAGGCGCTGGACGTAGGCGATCGTCTCGTGTACGAACAGGTCGACCCCCCCGATCTCCACGTACGTGGAAGGCAGGCCGGACAGGTCCTGGGCCCGGCCTGGCGCCGTGTAGATGGAGACGTCGGCGGCGTCGTTCCCCGCCCTGTCGGCGCCGAGCACCGCCGCCCACGCCGTCCGGTTGTGCGCCGAGCTCCACACGTGGTACTCCGCCACGGGGCTCCCCTCCGGCACCGTCGTCCGGTCGTCGAGCATGGGGTACACGAGGACCTGCTTGGCGAGGGGCGGGTTCAGGCCGAGGTCCCGCGCCATGAGCGCTGCGCCGGCCGCGAGCCCTCCGCCGGCCGACTCGCCTATGATGGCGATGCGCGCGGGGTCGATGTTCCACTCGGCCGCGTGCGCGGAAAGGTACTGGAGGGCATGGTAGACGTCGGTGACGGGGCCGTTGCCGGGGTTCTCCGGCGCGAGGCGGTACTCGACCGAGAAGAAGGGCAGGCCCGCGCTCTTGACGAAGCGGGCGACGAGCGAGGCGAACATGGACACGCTGCCGCTGATCATGCCGCCGCCGTGGACGTGGACCGCCGCGGGCTGCGGCTCCGGGGCCTCTGCCATTTCCCTGGTCGCGAAGCGGTGCAGCGTGATGGTGGCGTCGTCGTAGCTCTTGATGGGAATCTTGGTCTCGATCACGTCCTGCGGGTGCGGCTCCAAGCCCAGCATGCTGCCCAGGAACGCTTCGGACCGCGACCGGATCTGGAAGACATCGGCATTGGGGTCCGACTTCTCGTTGTCGGTCTGGCCCAGGGCCGCGAAGATGGCGGCGAGCTCCGGGTCAAGACGCGACCTGGCCGGCTTGGAGCTGCTGACGGACATCGTTTGGTCGGGGAGATGATGTAAGAGTGCTACAGGCTTAGATGATTGATGGTGTAAGGCGAGGTCAAGTTCAGATGAATCCAATGGCGTCCAGTAGATTCACGATCCAAGACGGCTCTTCCCGACTCTTATGTCGTCCCTCGTGTCCAAACCGGAGGGTTTCTATTTAGCTTCCGAGCAGATTCACCAGCCTGACTAGCTGAGCGAAAGGATTGGTAATCTCGACCCTCGCTCGAAGGAGAGTATAGATAGAGCAAGCAGGTCGAGAGCGTGCAGTGAGGCCTGTCTTGACCTCGAGCCCACCCACGGAGTCCGTGGGGATCAAGCGCCGGTCCAACATCAAGTGCGCATTTGTAAGTGCAATGGAGTAGAGTCGCGATGATACCCTGCTCGCAAGGAGGTAGATTGAATTGTCATTGGTTCATGTTCGGGCGGACCGGCCGCTAGCGATGGTCGCCCTGGTCGTTTTGGTGTTGTGTCATTCGTTTGAAGGTGGACCACGTAGTAGAGAGCTCGAGTCATGCATGTCCAGGGCCGCTGCATAGCACCTTGAGTAGAATGTTCGGAATGGAGCTGGTTCAGGATGGTGAAAGCGGTCTATTTCAATGTCCTACTGAATAACAACTATGATCTACTTTTTTTTCTGCATGTCAATAACACCACGGAGGAATAGACATGGTAGACGCCTCACGCCGGCATCCTCGTCTGCCAGAATCCTTGCCGCCATCTGAAGATACGACCGGACAAACGCGTTCCATGTTTCCTGCTCTGCACGCGTGTCCTGTAATGGTCGAGGATAATAAGGGTCATTGACCCTGAAGGCCTCGACAGCTTGAGCAACTCCAGCCTCATCCATGCTGATTTCCCGGACTTGGTTGAAATCCAGAACCCACAGGACTGTTTTGCGCTGATAAAAGCCACCAGGCTGAGATCCTGATTGACCCAGGCGCGTGTGCGGTGCCATCTTCTTGACCTCTTCAACGTCCGGTATATCAGGTTTCTCCGTCGTGCTCCCCAGCACGAACTCAATATCGCGAGCATCATTCCTCGCTCCCCAATGCATGACAGCGAGCAGGCTGCCGAGGCTCCTGGCCATGCTTTCGACATTTAGGCCCAGCTCCACCATCTGATTGAGGTGCAACTTGAAGTTGCGGAGAGAGAAGAACGACATGTTGCTGCGACCCTTGGTAGAGCCGAGGTAAATCCTTACCAGGCAGTCCTTGTTGGCGGGATTATCCAGAGCCTCTTGCTTGTTGTGTGAAGAGCAGTACTGATTGATGAGAGACGTGCGTGTTGCTTGAGGGAGAGGCATGATTCGCTCGGTGACAAAGACATGGGTCGGAAGATGGCATACTTCTTCAGCTGCCTGACGAAGCTTAGTGTTTTGCTGCCAGAAGTCTGTTTCCTGTTGCCCAAAGTATGCCAAAAAGTCAGGGACTTTGACATCAACGATGCCGTACTGCCTCATCTTTTGCATGATGCGCAGGTGCATGACTGCGTCGTTCCACAGCTCGTTGCTGAGGGGTACTTTGGCAAGTTTGTAAGACAGTGAGGTGCCATCAGGAGAGAAGATTGCTCCACAAGCTCCAGCGCCAATCTTGCGAAATTCTTTGGTGTTGCTCTTCTGTGCAGTATGATGACGGGAGGCTGCCGATGAGGAGGTGGAGACGACGCTGTGAATTGAGAGCATTCTTGCCAACTCTGTCTCATTGCTGGAAGAGGCAACCGTCGAAGACTCGGGCAGATCATCAACTTGATGTAGCAGGTTGAGGAGTTGCAAGCTTCTGTCGAGATCGCGCTCAAACGTTGGAGAAAAAGGTGGATTGTACGTCTCGGAGGACCTATTCAAACCCCGGCGGTCCATGGTGGAAGAAATGCGTGAAGACGGTCGTAGTGATGAGGTTCTTGAAAAGTTGACGGTGTTGACAAAGGGGTGAACGTTTGAGAATGGGAAATATATAGTTCCTGCAGCTATCTCCGACAACTAGGTGCCTTCCGCTATTCACGGTACAACCATAACTATGTGCAGTGGCAGCTATTCGCCGTTCTTGCTAAGTTTTTGCTTTAGCCTTTGATGCAGGGTTACTTCCACTTTAACTTCTTGCGGGCAACCCTGAGAGCTTTAGGAGCCCTTCCTGGCAATAAACTGTCGGTGTAGGTGTGAATAAGTCGACAGAGAGCCTTTCCAATCAGCGCGCCGCAATCATATCTACTTTTGAAGAGTACCTAGGTGAAGCTCGCTAACTAACGGGACGCCTCGTGATATTCACGAGCATCTACGCTTATGCAAGCTTTGGAAGTTGACCATAGGAAGGAGCGATCAACAATAGCAAGCTGAAAGGCAAGGGCCTTTCTGGAGATTTGGTAGCATCTAGCTCCCTGGCTGCCGCAGGTAGAGGTGGCGGTCGAGGCATGGGCAATAAGCATTGAAACGGGGGCCGGCGCCTGGTCTGGACCTGCCACCCAGGACAACGTGACATCGGCCGCTACCGCGGAGGCTGGATTGAGTTCTATCGTGGCAATTTGCCTTTCAACGTCGGCTATACCGTCTGATGTTGTTTGCCATGGAAAGAATAAGGATTGCTATTCAAACAGCATACCAGGGGTCGGAAAGGGGACAACTACCCTAGAATGCTTTGTCATGAGGGTCGGTGACATGTCTGGGCTGAGGATGGACAACAAACCATCAGCTTTCGGGCTTAATGATGCGTCTTTCGAAGTCCGGCTCCGGGTGCACCGCACCGAGGCTAGAGCCGAATCAGGTAGCTCGACCCCGAGGAGTGTCCTCCACGAGTGTCGTCGAGAGTGACGCGGCTTTCTGAGAGTAAGGACGTTCCATGCAACCAGCTCTCGGATTCTGGACCCGGCGTCTCTGTGTCTGCTCGACAGAAACAAGCCTCGACGCCTGGATGACGGGCATTCAATCATAGCTATCACATCACAAGGATCGGCATTTTGATCGATCGAAAACCCACAGAATAGAAAGATCGACCGCGAAAGAGCGATCGGGGTGCGCTGGCGACATGGTGGGATTGAGCAGGGGGCCTTCAAGGGTTCAAGCATCGATCGAGCGCGTGGACGACCAACTGGACCGTCTTCGTTGCTTCGGTGCTGTGGCTGGTGATTTTCTGCTCAACACTCCCCAGCGAGTGCAATGCCCTCGGGCTGCCGAAGACCCCTGGAACCAGGGCCGTCGTCCAGCTGCAGGTGTCGGGTGTAAGTCCGGCGGAGTAGTCAGGCGGCTGTGAGCCGTTGGCTCCAAAGGGCTGGCTCCGTACATGATCCAGGCGAGTTGACGGGCAGGCATGGTGATCCGATGGCCCCGACATCACCAGGGGACGTGCCATCGAAAGTTGGGAGGGTCATCGATGACAGCATAGCGACGGGCGTTCCTGGGACTCGACGTCTCGACAGGACTCGACGTCTCGACAGGACTCGACAGGAGCAACAACTCCGTGCAGGGCCGATCCTCTCCACAAACGTTACCCGACAGCTGGGAGACGGGGAGACGGTCTAGACAACGGCGGATTGGAGGGATTGCTGGCGTGCAGTGCAGGGTGGGCTGCCAGGCGAACCCGTGGACCCGTGCCCCCCCCCTCCTGCCCTACAAGTAGTGGGCGTGGGGATCGACGCGTACCGAGACTCTTGCCACCTGGTGGAGAGGGGTGCAGGAGGCAATATCGACATCGAGATTTCATTTTTGGGCCGTCGAGATTGGTCAGGATTAACCAGACAAGCGCACATGTGTTGCGGGTGAGAGAAGAGAGGGCGAGGGAGCGTGTGGCTTTGCTCGACGAGGGGGCTCGACCGTCCAGAGGTGGGGTAATTTCCTGATTTGACGAATATGGGAAAGTTGGCGAGCGTGGTAAAGTCGATGGGCTGGCAATTTCACGATGGCGTCGTTTCGCGGCTGGGCTTGCTCAAAGCGCCCTGGCCGTTGAAATCTGTTTAAAGGCGGCGGGAAGCAGGATCTGACATGAAGGGGCCGAGCAATCGCGATGGTGCGTCGAGGGCCGAGGAGGACGACGGTGACTTGATGGGGTGACAGCGAGACGAGGGAAGCAGGACGAGAGGGGCCGGTTCCAACGGCCCAGAACCTCCGCTGGTTGGCTGGTTGGAGGTTACCCCCTCTGTCCCACCCCCCTCTTCTCCGTTGCGGCGATGGGTGGGCGGCACAAGTCATCGTGATGCTGTTTACACGTGTAGCAGTGTTGACGTCGCAGCCTGGGACCGGTCAGCGGGAAACGGGAGGGGGGAGGGCGAGCGGTCAGGTCAGTTGATGCAGCAACAGTCGATCAGTTCCGTCATGCACAGGACGCCAGTTGGTGGTCAGGCGGTTGTGATCGAGGCGGCCGGCGTGAGGTGACGACGAAGAGGATGCAGAGCCCAAAAAAGCAGGCCGAGCGAGGTGAGTGATGGAGCAAGGAGAGATCATCTTGGCCGAGGCCTTTGTGGCTTGCGTCGTTGTGGCAGAGGAACGGTCGATCAACACGTCTTCCGGCTTGGGAGAGCCAAAACGGACCGGTCCAGACCAAAGTCCTGCACGAAGACCCTGAGGATCGGGGTTTGGCTGCCATCATCGCACATGGCACGCTCCAGGACCCTTCCTGCCAGGCAGCAGCGATCGAAGACTGGGTGTGCCCATCAGAAACCAGTGACCCCACTCTTACGGCAGATTTACGGCTCTAGGCTGCTTCGGGCATGGTCTTGCTGTTCCGTTTCCTGGGCCTCCACTTTGGAAGGAGAAGAGAAGGAGAAGGAGAGGGAGACGTGCAGATGAAGAAGGAGGACCAGAAACGGTCCCACTGCACCGCCACGCAGAGCACTCTGAGCGGAAAACGGCAGGTCGCATCCGACCAGTACGTGTACCAGGTCGTACGTTTTCTGCGAAGGAAGGTTCGACGGACCAGTTGTTCTGGGGATAGGGTCGGCCGAACAGCGGGCAGAGCATCCCCCCGCAACCCCGGTCGCCATTTCCGGGTCCCTTTTCAGCTGTCTGCTCTTCTGTGTGCTGACCAGGCGTTGGCGAGGAGTCATAGCCAGCCCAGCTTACTGACACGGCTTACCCACGGCCTCCTCGGCCTGTCCTTCCACTGAACAGCAAGCACGACCACACGCCCCTGTCGTGCCGCCTTGCGGCCACGTAAGTTCTGTCTGTCAGGGTTAATGAGTGGGGACCGACGAAGAGGGCATCCAGAAGCGGCGGCAAGGGGCCACCTCTCGCTCCTCTCCTCATCACGGCTGGCATCGATGACCCGAGGACGCCGCGAAGGCCCTGCAGAAAAAGGGTCGACCCACGAAACGGAGAGCCCGGCCGTGTGGGAAAACGTCTCATCCGCCAGCAAATGAAGAAGCAAATGAACGAAGGGGGGCAGATTGGGGGGCGTTCGGACGGAGGAGCCAGACGGTGGAGACTTTGGGTCGCTGCTGATGAGGCGTCGTCCCTGTGGCTTGCCTCGGCAGCAGGTCAGCGTATCCACAGCAGGACATGAAACTGCTGGAGATGAGATCTATGGCCAATCACTTGTGATGAATCCCCACCGTCAGGAGCATCGTCCGGGCTGAGCAACTGCTCCGTGCGTCTGGCCGTAACATCCGTTTGCCTCCGTTGCAGTAGTCGATCGATCCGTCCTCCGTCTGGCCGCCCCCCCCTTCGAACACCATCGAGATTGATGAGGGCTGTCTCGGACAGATGAGGCCCCTCTGATACGCCTGCATGCCCTGCCTGTGCCTCTGGGCACCTGGCCGCCCGATTGCGAGGGCGAAAACGCGATGAGAAACCCTCTCGCGGCAGCCTGGGCATTGCGCTTGTGTCGCGGGGGGCCGGCAGTTTAATTGAGTTATATCAACAGTCGGCTCCCCCAAGCTTCAGCTTCCTCATGTTGTTTGCTCTCTGGCTACCTAATCCATCGACCGTTTTCCTCGACCATAGTTGAGCGCCACAGCTCGCCATCGCCAGTTCCTCTTCTCAGATCGCTCACCAAGCCACCCAGCCACGCGAAAAAGCCCCCCTCACACCGCGACCGTCAGTCGTGACCAACCTGAGCGTTCCCTTCCCCAAACATCAGTGCCAAGAGAGCACACGGGCAAGAACAAAGCTCAAGCAGCTGCCAAGGCCCAACGCCGCAGCCTGACGACGACCTACGCATCCCTTTTCGTCAGGAGCAGAAAAAAAGTTTCGGCGCACGCCCCCGCCCCGCCTCCAGCCACGCCCCAGGCCCCACCCTCACCCCTCCCCTCTCTGGCGTCTCTGCCGCTGTGCCTGACGTTACAAGTGCACCATCCTTGTTCTGGCCTGCCGAACCCTTGTCTTGCTCCTTAGGCAAGACCGACGTCGAAGGCGCTGCCCTGCGCAATTCCAATCCACTCAGGGATCAGTCTCACACACACCCGGACTCTGGTCGATCACATAAGACCCTGCCAGGCCCTCCTCACACGTCTCGCCTGCCTCCTGCCAGAACCATCAACGCTCACCACCACATCCGCACACACATCCAGGAGGACTCTCGTCACAGACACACACGACGACCGGCAACGACACCACGACATCATCACCACCAATCCTGACAGTCTCGGCTTCGTCGACCCCTATCATCCACTCGCCTCCGGCACTCACCACAGCCACGGCATCAACCTCGCCCATCATGCCCACAGCACGCCCCCCTACCGTCCACTACGGCAGCTCGTCCTCCTCGTCCAGCTCTGACTCGGACCTCTCATCAGCGCCAGGCTCCTACCGCCCCAGCATGGACGCCGGCCCGGCCGTCGCCTCGGTCGAGACGATCCGGTGCATGCGCTGCGCGTCGGCCACGGAGATGACCTCGACGGACGACCCGAGCTCCTACGGCATGGTGCGCATCTCCACCAACCTCTACTACTGCGAGCGGTGCGCCAAGAAGACGGGTTTCACCTGAGCGGCGGACGCCGCCAGGCAGAACGGGAACGAGCCCGCGGCATCGACGAATTGATTGCACCCTTGAGAGAGAGCTGAGCTTCTCTGTACGAAAACACCACCACCGCCACCACCATCACCACCACCACCACGGACGCTCATGAAGGGCCTGACCTTCCGCACCGGCATGGAAAAGGGCAGACCGCACATGCGCAAACCCACGAATGCCATGGCAACACGACTGCCGACGCCAGCACCAACGCCAACGCTTCGATGGTGAAGGGCAGGTGGCGGCCACTCAGGCGAGCCAGCCATCCGCAGCCACCGAACGGACTCGGGTTCGGACCCGGGCACCGCGACGCATGACGGGAATTGAGTTGGCACTACCGCAGCACCAGGCCCTACGGGGGCGGGGAGCTCTCGAGCTCCAGCTCCGGTCGGCCCAACCTTGGGGGGTGCCATGACTCGGGCTCGGCCGTTATCTCCAGGCAGACGCCCGCCAGACCCGAGGTGCCACTCTACCTGGCACGACCCGACGTGGGAGCATGATCCCGGAGAAAACCCATTCACCCACCGCAGGGCAGGGCACGGCAGGGGCAGCTCAGCTCAGGCCGGCCCAACCGCGATGATCGACAGGCATCTGGCTGCCAATCCGTCCCAAGACGGCGGAAACGCACGGCAACTGTCTAGGGTTCCGACGGCCCAACGCGACTTTTTTTTATTTTACTTTCTTACTCATTTTCCTTCTCATGGCTCGACGAGTCGCACGATGGGGCCGCGGCATGGGCTGAGGTCGCAGGCTGTGTGCGTCCAAGCCTCGAGGCCGCGCGCGTCCGGTGGTTCTTGGGTGTTTGGTTCACCCGGCTCATCCCATTGGCCTACGGCATGCCAACCACATCCCCCCCACTTTGTTTCCTGTCGACGAGGGTCCAGACCACGGGCATTCGTGACACTGGTCACTGGGGTTGTTTTGTCATCTGGACGGTTTCGAACAGCCACGACCCACGGGCGACGACGGGGTCGAGGCATGACGACGCCGGCAGTCGCGAGCGGTCGCGCGTCGGAGCGTCACCTCCAGGCACTGGGCTTGTTCCTGGCGGACGACCCTGTCACGGTGCCGCACCCAATGGCAGCGGGCTGGGGGCAGGAGAAGACGTCCGCGCCAATCAGCCGGGGGTCCGCCGCCCGTCGGCCTGCAGCCATGGCATCGTCGTCACATCCGCGGCGACCGTTGGGTTGCATGTCGCGCCCCGCCGCTGACGTCGCGCGCACGTCACGCGGCAGAGGGGGGTGTGCAGGGTGGGAATGGCTTCACTTGTTTGATTGTTTCATGTCTTTCCTTGCGTCGCGTTGGCTGTGGGGATCTGTTAGGATGAGGAGATACCACTCTGGGTTGTTTGTTGTGCGCACATGATCAGCGATTGTGTGGACAGGACGAAGCGTTGTTTTACAGATACCACTTTTTCATTTCCGACGAGCCATGCAATTGAGCAGTTTCTTCATGAATCGTCGCGTGCTGTGTCGCTGTCCCTCGTCCCCGAATTGAGTGCTTTTTCTGGCGCGCACTCCACAGCGTGACGTCGAGCTGGGGCCGACCCTGAAATTCCAGGGTCCAGCGGGCCATGCCCCGACGCCCCGAGCCCTGCGTGTCGGGGGTCTTAGTGCCCTGAAGCCCCCAAAGCGCCGCTGCACCCCGCCGTCACAGCGCCCGCCGTCAGCCAGCGAGCCAGCGAGCCAGCCATGTCACCAGCCTGCCCGCCGCGTACCAGGCCGTGATATGCCCGCCGAGAATGCCCTCACCGCGGCGCCTCGCAGGCACGACGGCTGGCATGTCACGAGAAGCAGGCAGACAGGCAGGCTCGTTTCACCCCCGTGGAGCGCACGCGCAGGGCGGCCCTCCGATCTGCCGCTCTTCATCTCTGGCGCCCGCCCGACGGCCGCTCGGGTCCGCTGCTGGCGCGTGAGCTTGAGGCCGGGGATCCCGAGCGTTGTCATGAATTAGGCTTTCTTGGGCCGCGGTCGCAGATTGACGCTGCTGTCTGCTGTCGCCGTTTCAGCGCGTACATGGGATGCGCTGGATGCCGCTGGATGCCCGCGTGCCGTCTTGCGAGGGGCATCACCGCCATGCAGAGACGTGATGCTACGTTGCGACGGCACCTCGGGCGGTCTGTAAATATCCCCTCGCTGCTGCGCTGCGCTGCGCTGCGCTGCACGGCACCCGGCGTGGCTGAGCTTACATGCGCCAGCGCCAGCATCAGCATCAGCGCCGTCACTCTGTGCACCCTCCTCAGGACACCTCAGGACACCCCTCAGGACGCCCCCCCCCCCCCCCCCCCCCCCCCCCCCCCCCAGGACACCCCTCCGTGAAAGACCAAGGGCAGAGGAATAAGCAGAGACGGCCGATCAGCGCTGCAGGGCTGCCCCCGTCCCCTTTGGGCGCCCGGCGCAGCGTTGCTATTCTCGGCCGGTCGGGGCGTCCGGGAATACGAGCCTCTGGCGGGAAGCGGGAAGCATAGGAAGCAGAGTGGAAGTCCGTCGTGTTTTTTTATTTTTTATTCTTATTAAAATTGTAGGAAAAATAAAGCCCTGCGGGCCTCCCCTCGTACGCGACCGGCGGGAATAGGCAACGGCCTGCGGGAAAAAGAAGCAAAAATAACATCGAGCGATTTACGATTCATCAGCCCCGTCCGTCGCTGCAGAGGAAGCAAGCAGAGCACAGAGCACCGCTTCTGCCGCATCCGCATCCACCGGCCGGCATCTGCGCCATTGGCAGCCAGCAAGGTTTCGTGATGAGCAGGTGCTCGGCAGGGCCAGCGGGCGCGAACGAGGACGGCCTGCGGGTGAGCTGCAGAACCCCCTCCCCGCAGCTCGAAGCACGCAGCAGCATTCGAAGTACAGCAGGTGTCTTGTTTCTCGTCTTGTTTCTCCTTTGGTCTCGCAGCAGGTTCTCCGACCCCCAGATCGAGATCGCCAAGTCCGCCTCGAACGATGCCGTCGTCTCACGCCCTGCCCTGCCCCTCTGGCGAGAAGCAGAGCAGAGGAAGAAGACGACATCCCATCGTGCCGAGGCGGCAGGCAACTAGCAGCCCTAGGGTCCGCCGCTAGCGACGCCCGCGATGTCATCGTGCCGTGGGATGCAGGGCTCTCCTCTGCCTCTGTGGGCATCAGGGCCTTTGTCTTCTGCTGTCCTACTGGTAGCAGTCCTGCGGGATCAGGGCCTCTGCCTCTGCGGCATCAGGGCCTCTGCCTTTCCTGGGCATCATTCTTGCTTCCCTATGTGGTCACGTTCTTTTGCCTGGCGAAACACCCGCCCAGCCCCGAGATGCGCGAGATTGAGTTGGCACATCTCTGGATCGCTCCGAGTGGCGACTCGTCTGACAGCGACGATCCGGGCGGGAGAGGGAAAAAAAAGCAGTGCTCGCTCCACCGCCAAGCTGCCAAACGCAAGGCTTGTCAACGGGTGCCTGTATTGATCTCCGTTTTTTTTTCCTTTATAAAAAATAAAAGGCCGAGAGACAGCAGTGGGGAATCCCTCTCTTCCCTGCCCTGCCTTCTTTTCTTGCCTGCCCTGGCAGGGACGAGAGGAGGCAGGCAGGAAACGGCCCGCCAGGTGGAGGGACTGGGAATGCCCTCACCCCACCCCCCGTCCCGTCCGTCGTCCAAGAAAAGACGTGGTACGACTAACGAGGAGCCAGACAATGCCATACAAGCCCGCAAATGTCTGCCAACTCTGGCAGCCCTGGCACCGCAGCGACGCGACCTCGCCGGAGACATTGGCCCGGCGCCTGGCCCGATCCAGACCCTTCTGTGACGACTCCCCCGTCTTGGATGACGCACCGCTCTACCAACCTGCTTCGCTCCCCTCCTCGCCCGCTGCCCCAAGCCCTGCCCGTCTGCTACCTGCCGACCCTAGCCCAGGCACCTCGGGGTCCGCCCGTCCGCCCTGACGATGCCGCGGGCGTGGTGTTGAGGACAGTGGGGAGACAGCGGGCCGTGACCTCATCGTGCAGTCGTGCCCGTTGGGGTCCGTTTCCTCGGGACGGAGGGCCCTCGGCCGTGGGACGCGAGGGTGCGGCAGGGGATGTGGCTCTGCTTCTCTTTTCGTCCAGCGTCTCCGACGGGCCAGCCACTTCACCACCGGACCGTTTCCTGGCTGCGCGAACCATGGGTCGAACCGACCCCTGGCCTCGAGTGCGGCCGCTGTCTTTGTTTCGTGGCTTCCATCGTGAAGGCGTGGCTTCGTCGGAGGGCCGCCAGGTTCGACGTGGTTTCGCGTCGGCCCATCCGGTCCTCCTGAAGAAACGCACCATTCCGAGGCTGCCGGCGGCCAGCGAGCATCGGACCACCAGCCATGCTGCGCGGGTGGTCTGCGAGGCTGGCTCTCCGATGGCGCAGGGCCGAGTGGCCCGTCTGCTTTCAAACATGTCCCCCGAGGCCCTCAGGCCACTTTCACTCCTTGGTACGATGTCCTGATGATCACGGCTCCCACGGGCATCCTCACCGGCCGTCAAGCCCTCGCAATCGAAGGAGGCACGCCAGTCGGTGCTGGCCTCGACAGCTCATAGGTTTCTGTATGTGATGGAACATTCCGAGCACGCAGAGTCGTAGATGTAGCCCCTCTGCCGCGAGAGCGTTCAAAGGCGAGCACGGCATGTCGAGCAGCACGCGGCCAGGTCGAAGCTTGCCGGCAGAGTGAAGAGGTCCATAGACAATGCATCGCAGTTGCGCCGCAGGCTACAAGTCCGCAAGTAACCCGGCTGGCCCCTGGCGTCCTGTCATGGCAGGCCCTCCGCGTCATGTGAATACATACGCTCGATTCTAACGAGCATCGGAAAGGCAACGGGCCACGCGATGCTTCAGGTCTTGATGCTGAGCCATGTCATCAACAACCCTGGCCGAGAGACATGGTGGCGCGGTCTGTACTCACACAGCCCATCGTGATCGAAATGTCCGTCATGTATTGATCCCTGAGACTGTTGCCAGCGTGCTGCAGAAAGCACCACAAGGTAGAACAACAACAGGTGCTCGGCGAGAGGACAACATGGCAATGAATGCCAAGTCCAACGGGCATAGTCTATGCTGTCAACGGGCATAGTCTGTGCTGTCAACGGGCATAGTCTATGCTGGCAACGGGCATTGCCTATGCCGATACCGACAACTTATCAGAAACATACCACCACGCTTGAAGGCATCCAGCTCTCCTGATAATATCAAGACGCCACCCACGAACCCATCGACACCAGAGCCGAGAGCATGCTCGTGGAAGCACGACGGCACACAATGCAGCAGAAGACGCCCGCTGGGCATGATAACGACACGGTAACCAAGTCAAATTGCTGTGCTGTAATGAACCCCAAACGCCGATATCCCGCCCAGATCGCGGGCCTCCGTCCAGGGCGAATCCGACGCCCGTCCTACCAGATATTCACAAACCGACATGTCACGCCTCGTAGACACCCGCGAGACATCCAACCGCTCGAGACGCCCCATGCTGCCTCAAACCTGCCCTCGATCGATACAGCCCCCCGAGGCCGTCCCGCTATGAGCCCTCCATCTTGACGTCCTGCTCCCGCGCCTTGTCCAGGTTCTTGAGCAGGTAGCTCCGCTTGAAGTACTCGTTCGGGTGCACAATCGTCTCCAGCTGCGCGGACGTGAAGATGCTCTCGTCCTTGGCCTTTTTGATCTCCTGCTTGTGGAGGTGCTCGAAGACGCTGCAAGATGGTTAGCAAAGGTCACCCGACAGACCAAAACACCGGCGCTCCGGGAAGGGGCGAGAAAACAGCAGAAATAGGCAGAAGGGAGAGAAACAGCAGAAACAGGACCCACCGATTGCACGCCATGTGAAACCTCTGGCTCTCCTTGTCCTCCTTGACGCCCTGCAGCACCCCCCTCTCGCTGACGCCCATGCCCTGCACCAGCGCGTTCAGGTTCTCGAGGTCAAAGTGGCGGTACGGGCAGCCGTGCGCCTCGCCGGGGCCGGGCGGGTGCTCGGTCAGGATCTTCTGGCAGCTGAAGGGGCTGTAGCCGCCGCCGCGGCGGATGGCGTCGCCGCCGACGTCGCCGTACGTGTGGCGCACGTTGTAGCGGTACTCCTTGTTGAACGTGTCGTCGGTGATGTTGCGGAAGCCCTGGCGCCAGAAGAGCAGGCACTCCTCGAGGCTCAGGCCGATGCCCTTGAGGAAGAGCGTGTACTGCAGGCGCCCGTAGTGCTTGAGGTGGGCGTCGCGCCGGAACGAGCGGTGCAGGTGCGACATGCACGCCGGGAAGTGCGTCGCGAGGTTGTCGATGTTGCGGGCCGAGATCTCCGCGCCGAGCGGCGCCGTCGACGTGCCAGACAGGTAGGCGGCGTCCGGCGTGATGAAGTTCTTGGACAGGTGGTCGAGGATGGGCGTGAGGCGGTCGTCCTCGTCGAGACGTGGCAGCGCGCGCGCCGTGAGCTCGAGCTGCTTCTCCAGCCGCTGCGTGAACTCGCCGAGCACCATGCTCGCCTGCTCGCGGCCCGGCACGAACGCCTTGCCGCCCTTGAGGAACACCCGCCTCTGCTCGACCAGCTCCGGCACCCGCGCCCAGTCGACCTTGAACCACGTGTCGTCGTCGGCGTTGCCGGCCTTGCGCGTCATGCTCGCCAGCTCCGTAGCAAACTCTTTCCGCTCGTCGTCGCTCACCGTCTCCCACCAGTCCAGCTCGAGGCCCGCGACAAAGGCGTTGCGGTCCGCCAGGTCGTCCGAGTTGAACCGCAGCCGGAACAGCATGCTCTCGACGCGCGAGAAGCGGCGGCGCAGGTCCTCGGTCGACGCAAACGCCAGACGCAGGATGAAGTGGCTGTAGTGGTCCTTCTGGCGCTGGGCGAACAGCTGACTCGACTGGGAGGAAGAGGACTCGAGCGGGAGGAACTTGTCGAGGAGAGGCTTCATGTGGGCGGCGACCTCGGTGGGAGACTTGTTGCGGAAGGAGCATACTTCGAGCTCGGCGAGAACTGGACGATACTGGTCAGCATGGAGAATCCCTCAGGGCTTGTTTCAATTTTCCCTCCAGGGCGACTCACTTCTTAGCCTGTCAATGGCCCATTGCTCGAACTGTTCGAGGGTAATGTCGGCCGTGGGTGCGTCGGCGTAGAAGTTCAGGCGATGGGGGTACTTTTGCTCCTTGTACGAAGCCTCGGCGAACTGCTTCTTGCGGTAGTCGCCGATGTTTCGCCGTTTGGCGTCGATGCGGTTGTGGTCTGGTCGAAACATGGTGAGTGAGTGGTCGGTCGGGCTCTCTCTGTGTGGTGATGTGTTGGACTGGAAGGAGGTCAATCTGCGGTCTGGTTGCAACAATCGAGGGATCTGGTGGAAGACGCGCTTGGGCCGTGGTGAGACGCGTCGAGGGGAAATCAATTAAGTCTGGCCCATCTTTGACCAATCAGCGCGTGACATGACACCGTGCTGGTGATAAGACCAAACTGTCGCTCTCACACTGTACCACCCCTTCTTAGTCATGCAGATGAGCTTAGTCATCTCGCTCCTCACAACGTCTCCCCCTCCTGGCGGCCGTCAGCAAGTATACAGACAACGACGACAGCGACAAGTTTTGGACGCTCGAAAGAGGTCCTCCTACTGCCGCGCTCACCCTCACCAGCGGAAATCCTCCGCATCCTTCTCCATCTTTCATCGTCATGCGTGTCGACCGGCACGGCAAGTGAGCGTGTTCTTACGTTCCTTCGCGCTTCATCCTTCGTACATGTCACGGCACCCCCCTGCACTCTTCCTTCCTTCGGGACAGCCAAGCCAGCTGGGTGCCCCTCGCCCTGCCCCTCAGGTCGGCGATCACGCTCGCGGACGGCTCAACAATCCTTCCAACAACGATCCCCTACGTTTGGGAAGGATTCAGACCCCAAGGCTTGTGCTCTGCGACCCACCATTTCGCTTCTCAGCAGCCATTCGACGCCCGGTGAAGGAATGACACGCCCGGCGAGTGCCGAACTCGTGAGCTTGAAGTCCGGCTCGCCATGGAACGCACAAGCAGTTCTCGCTGGAGCCCCAACGGGGATACACGGAGCGGCTCGACACACGGAGGACCCCGCTATTCCCGAGCGTACGACTAGTGTGCCGTCGGCCTCGCGAAAGGGCCGCACGACGCTGTCTGAGACACGCGAACCGGCTCCGACGGCCAGATTCCTCGGGACCGTTGAGAAGCAATGGCGCCCGAATAACCAACAAGACGACACCAACACCGCCTCACCCGGCACCCCACTCGGGATGTCACCTGGGAAACACCACCGGGCCCTGACATGAGCAGGCAGGTGTGTTCACCAAAGATCTTTTGGTGCTCCGGCTCCTGATTCTGCCGAGATGACACCTCTCTGGCTGACCAGCCTGCCTGCCTGTCCATCTGCCCGCCAAAGGGAACGGGAATACGACTGATACGCTGGCATCATGCCACCTGCGTGCATATCTCGGCACTCACCGTGCACTCTTCAACGAATCCCGAGCGGCGAGTGGCGAGGCGCGCGTGTCGACCAATCGTGCAAGACAGTCGGAGACAAATGTTGACGGCAAGATCCGCCTCGGCGTCATGTCAGGCCGCCAAAGAGGATCGGATCAACAACACCCGCTCCGGCAACTCCGAATGCCTTCAGACCCCTCGTCCTTGTTTCGGCCGTGTCCCTCTGATGCGCTACCCCGGCTCATCAACACGCGCCGTTGATCAATGATGATAGGGCTCACCCGGGCGTGTCTTGACGCCAACAGAGTACCACGGATTGTCGTGGCAAGCCGGCGAGCGTCCTCTGGCCGAGAGAGTCTGGTTCTCTGCCACCGGTCATCCGTGGAATAGATGGACAGTCATTCCGTTGCGTCGGCTTGAAGACGGCCTCGACGGCCCTTGACAGGCGAACACGCCGGGGCTTGGCTCGAACTCTGTTGAGCCTTGCCCACTGGTGGCAAGCCAGTGGTCTTGGGAACACATTCAGCCACTCTCCCCAGTCCACGAGCGCTGACCAGCTCATCTCCCCCCAACCCAAAGCGTATTTACCCCTTCCCCCCGGGTTTTCATCACCGATGGCCGTCCAGGCAGCACTCTGCCTGATGACGGGGCTACCCTGAGCAAGGATCGCCACTGTCCTCGATTGGGCGCGATTAGACGAATGGCGGGGTCCTGATTACTAGTTAGACTGCGTGAAGCAGGAGACTCCGCGCAGCCGTGTTGCCGCTAGTCCGATCAGTATCGAGGACGATGGGGGTGAGAGTTGCGTTACCGAACCATGTCTAGCTGATACAGCAAGGCTGGGCATCAGGCCATGGCCGAGACCGACACGGCTGTGTTCGACAGGCATCCGTTGTGCCATGACGCAGGCGCAACGCCTGAGGACTCAAGGCAGGCCACGTCAACCAAGCTCAACAGGATCGGTCATCATGGGACGCAGCATTAGCCGTCGGGCTTTTTCGTTGAACGCCATCGAGAGTCCGTGTGCCAGTAGTCCAGGCGCCGCCTCCTCGGCCACGAGGGCGGGCGGCCGGGCGATCTCCCCTGCATGTTACCACCCTCGACCACCCCGGACAGCCACCATCACCGCTGCCATGTCTGCGGCGTTCTCCAGGGACTTGCCACGATGGGGCTGGCGTGACAAGCATGGGTGCCCGGCCTGTCACCTATGCGAATGCCAGATTCGAAAACAGGCGCCTCGGCCGCTGCAGGCCTGCTGCACTGTGCCGCTACTGTCGTCGGTTGAGGTTATCGAGGGGCACTAACGGTGACAGGCCATTTGCTTGATCACCATGTCAAGCTGTGGTCAGTTGTGACGCATACCTGACGACCAGCATCTGAATCCTACGGCAGCTGCATTTTCTACTTTGGGGGTGCCAAGAAGCATCCTATCGCGCTTTGCTTTTGATGGGAAGCAGACGGGGGCCGTTCTAGGTTTGGCGGGCGAATGGCACGCGTTTTCCTGAGGTAATATCTGGTTCCCGCGGAGGCCCGGAGGGCCGTAGTCTCCTCCGCCGAAGCAGGGGGCGACCTGGTCCAGCTCTCTGTCAGACCGAAAGTGACGCGAGGAACAGCGATTGTGAGCCGACACAGCTTCACGGGCAGGGGCACGTTCAAGCCTCCAGGTCTGAAAGACCTCGCCGCATACCGCTCCAGGATCCTCGAAACGCGAGCCGTAGATAGGACGAAAGAGAGACGCCCGAAGGCGCGGCCTAATTATCATGGCGATCCAGGTCCCTTCGAGGCCTGTCATTTGTGGACGACCGAGTAGGGGAGAGTGGGAGCAGAGCAGGCCACGCTGCAGCCATTTCAACCCACGTGCATGCCCCTCTCCTTTTCGCCCCCACCCGACGAGGAAGGTATCATCGCATGGGACTGGAATGACACTTATGCATGGTGTTGGGAGGGGATGGGATGGGGGCAGGCTACCTGTGCGTGCCGAGAGTGGCTCAAGATGGCGCGTCTCCATTGCCCAAGGGATTACAACCGCGTAGGTGCCTGTGCTTGGCATATTGCTTGGCTATTAGCCCAGAAGTGAGGAGTCGATGCTGTGCTTTGTTGTGCTGGGGCAGGGACAGGACAGGAGTGAGAAGCAACTCCGATCCATGGACGCCTGCGTTCTGTCTCCATCGAGGAAGGATAGGGGTGGGACGCTCGACCCTTGGTCTTCTGCACCCAAATCGATGGTCGGCAGCAGGGTTGCTGGGTTGCAGGGACCAGGGCAAGAATCCAGAACCCGGCCCCTCGGCTTCTGGACCGTCATCGCGTATGTGCAGCGGATGCGACAATGCGCGCGAGGGTTTCGGCTCGGCTACTTCGACTTGAACTGAAAGTCGTTGACATCTCGTGCCCACGCCGTACCTTGCAGCCATGTAGGAAAGGCCTCGGTGAATCAGCACACGGCCACGAGACGTCCTGTGTAGCAGGCGTGGTGGTGTGCGCGGTGTCGGTTGGCATGAACGACAGATGAGCGTGTCCGCCCGCAAGCCAGACAGGCGGGCAGGGCGCCCCTTGGGTTCGCTTCAAGTGCCGCGAGGTTGATCCAGCGAAGGATGAACAGGGTAACCCGATACTTCGGCAGGGTCACTCCATTCCTTCAGTCATCTGGGAAGCCCTCTCGGGAGTGTACTGCCGGCAGAACCGCAGAGAAAACGACTGCGGGGCCGGGCAGGTCCCTTCGGGGGCTAATTAGCCACGGAATTAGCCACGGAGCGGACGACGCTGCCCTCGCCCCATCGCTCCATCTGCACTCACAGGCGGCGGCTCCGCAGCAACGGCATGGTTTTCTTGTCGCTTTAGTCCACTGCAACTTGTGATAATTAGTCTCGAGGTCCTGTGCCACTGGCACTGGGGCCCCGCGGCTGTGTCATTACCGACGGGGAGCCAGTGAGAGCAGGCCAACCCATCCCGATCCAGGACCGCCTCGGGCGAAGTAGCCAGGAGTTGCGGAATTCCTCGCCCCTTCTTCCATGGTCCGAGGCCCGACGCCAACAGTGTCTGTCGACCATGCCAACCGGGATTCGTCTTGACCACAGAGCGCTCAGCGGCAGACTTGCAACGTTAACTTGGGGGCTGGGCGATCCCACTGTCCCCGTTATTGTAAGTGGTCGTCCGGGGGCCTCGGGCCCCTTGGGATCGATCTGCAAGGATCCAGACTTGAAGAAGCAGAGGATGCACGGAACTTTTGACGTTCCACCCACACAGTTGGTCGGGAACCCCCATACTACTGTGCTACCTTTCTGGTCGCGCGCCTCGTTTGTCATGCCCTGGGAGTCTCTACCCCCCAAGTTTAGGCACAAGCGAGCGGTGGCCCCAGAGACCTGGCTGGTTCGTCTTGGCTGCGACTTGCAACTGCAAGAGGGGCTGGCCATATTGGCCATGTCGTTCTGGTCGTCGAAAAGTCCAAGACGAGGAGGAGCCTCGCTTTAGCCAGGTTCTTACACGCCCTACCTTAGTCGTCACGGCAGTACAACTCCCACCACTTCGACTGGAATAACCGTCCGTGCAAGGCTGTGAAAGTTGTACAGTTGTACAGGGATCCCTCGCCGTTGACCTGAAATCCGCCCGCTGACGTTGTCACAATCATCCAAGGGACCCTCCCCTCATCATACTGCGCTGCAATTCTAGTAATTTTCCCCAATCCGGTGACTTGACAGCCCGGGGTCGAAGGGTGGATCGCTAGCGTTCACGTACGGTGGCCCACTGAGACGGTACTTAGGCGCAACGACAAGGACAGGTTCCACGGACCATGGCGGACCAGGAAGGTCCCCTGTACCATGGCCGAGTCGACGCCGGCTGCCCCGCCGTGAACACCCCCCGGCAACGCCCGCCCTGCTATGCGTCTTGAACTCCGCACATAGCCGCGCGTAAAATCCTGGCATGATTCTGCTGGCTCGAGAAGAAACGAATAGAAGATCAATTGTCCTGGGGTGAGAATCTGGGTTGAAAGAGGTTTCCTTGTCTTGAGACCGAACTTGTCTGGCCTCTAACCACCGGTGACCCTGAAGTCGAGGGCCTTACCATAAGCAAAGCATACACTGCATCGGTCAGAGCCGTGGCACGTACTTTCGAGTTCGTAAAGTTTCCCTGTGGACAAGTGGTTGGCGAAAAGCCTTTCGTCACTTCCGTCCCCGCCGTGTTCATCGTCAAGGGCCCTGGGCTTGTACCTCCCGCAAACTGGCCAATCCTCCCCCTTGCCCGCTACCGGTCAACACAAACGAATACCACAAGGCGCTTGACACAGTAGCTCCAGATCCAGGCACAGACCATGCTTGGCTGTCATGGCCCCCTGTCCAGTCGACTTGTTGAGCCTGGCAATGATGATATGTCAACCGAGAGCGCACCTGCGTATTCTGTCGAGACGATCAAAACGGATGCTTCATTGTCGACCGAGGGACTACGGTCGTCATGGTATAGCTCATGACTTGGTATTTTCTTTCTCGCTTGGCTCCTGAGGGCCCGTGGTGTCCCCAACCGGCGGAGGGTCGGTTTGGCCTGATATGCCGCTTGCTTGGCCACCCTCACGAGGCTCGGCGAGCTTCTGCTGTGGGCTCCTGTCGTCTTTCTTCCTGCCGCTCCTGGTAGAGGTGTGTCTACTCTGCCCACGAGTCTCGATCCGAGGCAGTAGTCCATCGAAGATGATGGCTGGACGGTCCTGCCCTTTGCCCTTTCGATCAGGGCTAGAACCTTTGGAGCTGCTTGCATGAGGGTGGTTGGAGTCCATTGATGTCTGCAAGCCACCGAGAGCAGCGGCCTGGAGTTTGCTGTGTTAGGAACGTGTCGTTGAAGTGCAGTTGGGAGACACTCACGGTTTTGATATCAAGCTTTCGAAGGAGAACAACGTTGTGCCTCTCCTCAACGGATAGCTGGTCGTTCTTGAAGGGGAGTTGGCCGTCGTGGTTGTAGGATGATATGCTCGGGGCCTGCAAATGATGTGGCATGTCGACGGCATACATCACGGTAGGCGAGACTCGTGATATATAGATGCTTCTTCGGTCTGGGAGAAAGACGCGCAACGACTTGTCTGGCGTCAACGGATCCTCGAACCCGATGCCAGGGGTGTTGACGAGAACCAGCACGAGCGAATTCAAGGCCTTCGGCTCGTAAACCGAACCCAGAGACAATGGATATGGCTTCGTTTGTTGACGTCGTTCCTGGCGACCAATCGAGAAGTCAAGGTAGTCAACAATGGCGGAGACGTCGATTGGCTCTCTCCCGAGCTGGGTGCCGGACAAGGGCAGGGCCGTGGGTCGGCAGGGGGAGGATACGCAACGTGAGGACGAGAGAGGGCGAAGAGCGAGGTCGAAAACGAAAGGCGAAAAGCGAAAGGGGCTTCTGAGTGGCGCGAAGGCGATCGTGGGCCTTTCCAGAATCTGTTCGCATGTGTTTCGGAGCGTTGTAGTTCAGATGTTCTGCAGAGACCAGGTCCGATTGTTTCGGACGACGGATTACTTTCGCGTGAACGCCGGCCCCGACGGGCGGGGTTGATAGCAGTGAAGACAGCGAGTCGCGGTCGCGCCCGGCTCGTGGGAGTCTCGCGCCTCACCAAAGTCCCAATGCCCCAACACAAGCAGGTGTATGAGTCGTGAGAGGCAGCTTGGCTCGTTGGAAACGCTGTCCATGGGGGGTAACGAGTGCTTCGCTCGATGTCCTGTCGAGCCATTTTCGAGAGGCCCCCAGTCGCTTTTCCATGATTCGAGGGTCTGCAAGCCGGCCCAGTTCGAGTGTGAACCACAAACCCGGTCCTGGTAGTGAAGTCCGAGTCCTAACTTGTCTGGTCACCGAGGGTCTTTGATGACCTACCTGGCCCCTGGAACCCCACAATCTTTCGCGGAGAACAAGCATCAGCCACCATCCATACGGTCCAGTTTTGATGCCTTGGATTCTTGCGGACGCCGGACCTGAGAGTAGACTACTTTTGGTTTAGTAGGGCTGACGGCTGGGCCATGGTCCTCGTTGGCCGCTTTGAATGTCGATTTTCAACAGATCTGGCTTGATGTGAGTGGTCGAACGGGTGGTCAAGTCGACGGACTGTTCTCCGAGGGGGCTAATTAGCAACGCTGCTCTACGCCACCAGCTTTCTAGAAGCGCACGATGCACATTGTAGGCTTGCCTGGTTCGTCATAGCGCAATCTGAATGCGCGTCCCCGGGTCCCGCAGAGGAATCCCATGCAAGCGCAGACAACAACAGTTGCGTGCCTTGCAGGTTCAAGTCGCGGCTGTGCTCGCCTACCGAGGACTTCGAGCGAGCGTGAGAGGCAGTCGGTGACCCATACAAGTACGAGGGCCCGGAGACTGCCGCTCAGAAGAGACTAGTACCGACAGAGAAAAGGTACGCGAGCGAACATGCTCTGGGGCCTTGAGCCGTCCGGTCTACCGTTGCCTATCTGAAGATAGGCAGTCGTCTGGGGTGACGTGCTCGCCCGCTGCCCCGCCCACCGCCGTTGACTGCGTTAACCCGCGCTGGACCAAATGGGCAAGCCGCCGTGAGTGCCAGACGCAGGCGTTATGTAGGTAGGTGTCTTCCAGGAGTGGCCTCCGATCGGCGGTTGATCTAGTCGGCCGGTCCGCGATGGGGACGTCAAGGGAGGCCGGCCGCTCCGGGCGGCAAGACAGGGAGTCGCGTGGGCCGGTGGATTGGTTGTTTGCTACCAGGAGCAAGCATGGACCTCAACGAGCTTCATCATTTGTCCAATAAGCGAATGCGAGCTGTTGCAGGACCAGTCGAATTGGCATTATGAGACTAGCTGGCATCCGGTCTGTGAACAGTGGATGATGCGGTGCGCCGTATTTCGTTTTGGGAAGGAGGATAGTGTGTGCCGCCCTGCTTGGAGCTCTCATGAGTTGGTTGCTGAAGAGATTCTGTGAGAGGTGATGCAAAGGGCCCCGAGAGCTGGCAGAGTCTCTCATGCACCTTTAACTCACAACATGTTGGCTGTGTCGGGTATGTTGCAAGATGAATCGATGTCATAGTTCGGGCCTCATTCAACTCGCAATGTAAGCTGGTACAACGAACCACGTCCTTGGTGACAAACGAGGTTGACTGCCGGATCATTTCACGTGGACATCCTTTTACGGATTGCGATCGAAATCTCAAGGAAGCCAAGCCGCGAGTTCTGGGTCCGGGACTGAGCGCATAAGAACTAATCGACCATGTCGCTCAACCTTGGGTGTGGTGAGAGTTTCTTCTCTGAGTACGACTTGACTAGACAAGGATCCTACTGTTGGCCGGAGTATCAGACAGGGGGCTCTTTTCCGGTGACGGCGTCTGCCGAGTGAGGCTGCTGTCCAAGAGCCAGAGGAAGAGGAAATCCTTGAGAGCCTGCCTGATCTTTGTGCCCGATGGACTGGTCTTCTGTGCGCCGAGTCGCGCCACAACTAAAATAAAGGGCCAGCGGGGAGAATGGGTTGCTGAAGAACAAGAGATGCTGTTTCCTTCCAACTTCCCGTGAGGTAGTTCGTCGTCAGGGCTCTGGTGTGCGCAAGACAGGGGCCAGAACGGGATAGATATGCAGCGTCGGCCTCCCCTCTGACTGTGTAGGAATCGATGCACACTCAGCTGAGGCTGGGCTGTGTGGACAAGGCGGAGAGAGATGGGCCGAGAGTGAGGGTGGACAGTCACTCACCGACCCCAAGTCTGAGTGCGGCCCTGGGCACGAGCGCAGGCTTCCTTGGCCTGTGGTTCGCGCAAAATAGTGTGCTGTGGTGGATAAGAGGTCGTCCGGTAGCGACGTTCCTGTTGTGCCACAGACCGCTGACGAGGAAGGGTCATGAGAGACTTGCAGGCCCGGTCGACGAATTGTGCGGGAAAGTGGGCGAGACATTGGGCGCGACCCGGGATCCGCCTCCACTCCCACCTGGTCGCGACCCCCCTACCCAACCCCACTGTCCCAAGCCGCCAGGATTCTGGCCGCAAGACACATCCTTGATTGCAGCATCCCCTTCGTTTGCAAGGTGACGGCGGGATTTCACGCCATCGCACGGCCGCTGATTGGTCTTGAAGGGGGCGAATCTCCCTGTTGCAGTCGCGCTCCTGCAAGTGGACTACCTACCCACGTACCACACGCCCCCTACACAGTAGAGGAGTTGCAGTTGTGCAATGTGAGTTGCCAGCACTAGGCAGAAGGGGAACCTGCTCAACTGTGTCTCTGTACTGTGTGAGCTCGCACTCGGCGCCCCTTGTCGGGGGTTGACTGGGTTGGCGGGGGTTGAGGTGAGGTGGTGCTGTTTATCCCACCCCTCGCCTCGCCTCTCATATACCTTCGACCACATCCCACCTCACATGCGCCCTGCATGTTTAAAGGATGAGCATCGACCGTGATCTGAGGCAGAAAACCGTTCCCCTGGGCCTACTTCCCCATCATAGCTGGGCCCGACCATCGTCTCCCACACCGATAACCATGAAAGCAGACAGCGCATCTGCGAAGCGAAAGGCGCCCTCAACCGACTCTGACGGCGATGATTCAGGCAGCTTGGGGTCGCAGCCGAAAATGCGCAAAAGAGTTCCGACGGAGGTTTGGGAGACCAAACGACCTCTCATCACGAGGCTGTACCAAGAGGAGAAGAAGTCGTTGAGAGAGGTGATGGAGATCATGGAGAGGGACTACCATTTCCAGGCCACGTAAGTTGAATGCGTCGTCCCCTTGAGTTTCGCCCCAGAAATCCCCTCTCATCAGTTCGGCTAGTGTTAAGATGTATAAGTCGAGGATATGGAAATGGGGCCTCGACAAAAAGCTGAAGGGGGACGAAGTTCTCGCCATCTTAATCCTCAAGAGAGACCGGGATGCTCTGAACAGACCCTCAGAGTTCAGGATTCGTGGCCAGCTTGTCGACTTTGAAAACATCAAGCGCTACGTCAAACGAAACCCCGCGCTGATGGCGAAGCTCCGCGCCGGACACGCGCCCAACATCCAGACTACCCGTGAGGTCACCTGTCGGACGCCATCCCCGCCTCCCGGGCCGGTCCAGGGCCTCGCCCCTTCGGCGGAGATGCAAGGCGTTGAGAAAGTCCTGGGTCTTTTTCGCGACTACGTCGACGGATCCTTTTCTTCGGGTGCATGGTTTTGCGAGTACGATGTTGACTGCGGCAACAGCCGTTTCGACCAAGGAGACCGCAGCAACGAGCTTTTTGAAAGGGTCCTCGCCAGCTTCGCCCTCGTCAATCGATGCATGATGCGTGGCGACAAGATCGACATCAACAGCGTCCTTGGCCCGTCATTCGAGTCGCTGAAAGAAATCGTGGCAGCAGAGAGCCCCGATTTTGTGGCCCGAACGGTATGCCTTCTGTGGTATCTTGACAGACACCACAAACACGACCTCTTACGTCTGGTTCTTGATTACCTGGCTGGCTTGGTACCTATTGTCCTCGGTCAACATCATATTCTGACACACATCTGGAGGGGCTTGAGTGCAACCAACCTCTCGGACTATTACGAGCTGTCCATGCGACTGTACGCACTCCTGCTACCCGACATTGAGGAACGAGTCGGCCCCGCCAACTTCTTGACGCATCTTCTGTACAGCGACTATCTCGACTGTGTTTTCTCGCGCCGAGGACCAGAGGAGTGTGACGGGATGCTTACAAGACATCTCGCTCGCGCCGAGGCCTCGGGGAGGTGCCACCCTTGGCTTGGAGATTTGGCATTGTCGCATGCCGGGATCCTTGCAGCGTGTAAGGAGCGTCAGGGCAGGCTGGACGAGGCGATCGAGATATTGACCGGGCACCTGAACGCGTACACCATGACGGAGGAGCAGACGGCGGCCATCAACCTCGAGCTTGGGGTTAAGTATTACCGCATGGGCAACACGATAGCAGCAACGGCCTCGTTTGAGACGGCGGCGAGGATTGCATTGACGTCCGATGCTGACGAGCGTCTCTCCATGACCGCCTTGGGAAATCTGGAGAAGATGCTGGAAGAGACAGGAAAGCTGGACAAGGCAGACAGGGTACACGATTATCGCATGCAACGGCTTGCAGCGTTTGCGGAGAAGTCCGCGTCTCTCGCCAAAGGGTTCGGAGAGGAGGAGGATGCCGACGGCGAGAGCGATTCCGAGGCCACCGAGGTGGTAGAGCCGCCTGAGTGGCTCTGGACGAACAACGACTTCGGCGATGCGCAGGTGGACTGGCTGGCCCCAGTGAGCTGTGCATACGAAGGCAAGGGGGTGTTTGCGCCGATCTGCCCGACCATGACTGTGGCATGGACAGATGTGCCGCACCATACCATGCCCATGACGGTGTTGGACAGCAGCATCCCGTCACCGCCTCAAGTAACAATGGCCCATCCGGGTACGGCGTTCATATACAGCCACGAGCTGGGGATCCCATGAGTCTACGAGGAACAGATCAGCACACACACATACACGCATCTTCAGCTCTCGAGACCAGGAGTACTTACGGGGGCTGTTAGCCAGCTGCGATCAGCAAGCCCGACGCGTGATCCGACGCGTGATGGGATTCGAATACGACATCTCCCGGGCTGCTGCTCGAGGAACGGCCAGACGATTTCAACAATGCGCAAAGCATCGTAACGTTGAGGAAGGTGGGTGGTTGTTTGTCTTGTTCCTGGCAAATGTTGCACTGGGCGTGCCGAAGTGCGCGGCGCAGAACAGCTGCGTACCGCGTGGAGGGCGGAAACGGAACATGAGAACCTGGGCCTGGACGAAGACATGGGCGAGGTTGGTCTCCTATTCATGTTTCGACGGCAGATGCACGTTCGCCGGCGTATACGGAGGACCTCCGACGGGGGACGGCAGGCTGGTGAATGATTCTTGCAGGCCTGGAGTCAATATGGGGGTTAGATGCGATGCAGACGGTAGTGGTCCAGGGAAAGAGACGCGACCACCATCAGTCTCCCACACCTGCTGTCCTCACTCGTGAGTGGAGCTGGGCAACTGCAATCCTCCCCTCTGGCCGAAAACTCCTTCTTGGGGTTGACGCAGGTCGCACCTGCCCTGCCAAAAATAGCACAGACCGATCCACGATCGCCCTACCTGCGTTGTCCTAGATGTGCGCGAGAATCCAGGTCCCCCACGAAGCCGTCACTTATCTGCCTACCTGAGCTGAGGTGCGGCGCTGAATGGCGATGTTACGTTGGCGGGCGGATCACATCTTTTCTTGATGCACATGAAACTACTAGGTGCGTCCAGCCAACCCCTTCGTGACATACTCGTATCCCGCCCCTCCCCGACAGCTGCCGCGACGGAAAGGATAGCTTGAGGCCCATGATGACGTCTGGACAGCGTCCACAGCTGCGCAGATTGGGTAGAGCGGAGCCCGAGGCATCCGCGGTTGAGTAAATGCTCTCTGGGGCCTTTGCCTGATCTGGCGTTCGGTCCCCTCGGGAAGGCTTTGCCATCACTGAATGACGATGGGTGGGGGATGCAGGTGGGCAGTTGACAGGTCAGTGGAAGGTGCACTGCAACCACTGGCGCCTGCTGCAACCACCCGCCGCCAGTGGATGGAGATGGCGTTGATGGCCGATGGCAGGGCGAGTTGGGTTGGCAAGAGGGGAGGAAACACGAAAACGGACAGCTCCTGCCCAATGGCAGCGGGACGTTCCTGCCCTGGGAATGGTGACTGGCTGGGCATCCTGCGCTGTAACGTAATATCCGAGTCCCGCCTGGCTGACGGCGTCCAGGTCGGGTGCTCTCAGTGCCAATGGCAGAAAAGGTACATTCCGGCTTGCCGGCAACGGCAGTGCGCATGCGGAAGAAGAGACTTGAGGTAGGTACTGGACTAGCGCGGTTCCTCCATTCGGCGCGCCCCAGCCTAGCCTGAATCGCCAGAACATGCCTCACGTTTCTTGACTCTGATAGCACTGCGGGGGTCCTTTTTTTTTTTTTATGGCGGGGTTGCTTAGAGCATGTGGTCGTCGTGTGGCGTTCGTGTTGTTGAATGATACGATACGGTCATGATGCTTGCCCTTCGCTCGAGGCCTTTCAGCTGCGCTGCTATCCGCTGATTCATCGCCATCATCTAGGTATTTCGCTACCAGGCACAAAGGATGAATGGGCGGACGTCCAGTCCAGGTCCAGCCTTACGATGTAGAGATCATGTCGATTCACCACCCATTACAGGTACAAGCCAATGAGGAGGTACACTGACGGCCCCGCACGTTTTGTTTCGATGTGAGAAATGTGGGTCTCCCACCCGAGTCCTTCCTCAGTCGGTCCAGAGGTCCAGGTACCCTGACAAGCCTGCGAATACTGGCCTTCAGGGCGCCCACGGCTTCCCCTAAGGGGTACATGTACTGCAAGGCAATCAGGTAACCCCCAACTTGCTCTTTCGTCTCATCCATCCCCCTCTGCAACCCTTTGATCTTCACCCTCATCCGTATCTGCTCCTCCTTCCTCTCCTCCTCCTCCTCCTCCTCATCATCTTCTTCCTCCCTTGTCTGGCCTCTCATTCCAGCCGCCCTCGCCTCGGACGGGGGACCCTGCCTGCTCCTCGCCGTCTTTCCTGGTACAGCACTCCACCAACTGGTTAAATCACCAGTCCTTCCAGCACAACATCCCTACAATCGTACCTCCTGGCCTGCGCTATTGCGCCTGGACTCGGAGTCTAGCCCTTCTAGTCCAATTACTCATTCAACCACTCGGGACCCAACGTGACCATTCGTCTGTCATTCAGCACCACCAACCACAGCCTGGGATCCTAAACAGTCATCGATAAGTCTTTCCGTCGTCCTCCCCGAGCCGTCGCCGTCGCCGTCGCTGTCGCTGTACGCTACACGGACATCATACGCCGCCGTCTTGCTGCTAGCTTGGCTCCAGTCCACGTCGCCAGCACTTCCGACCAGGGCGAACCTTCTTCGCTCCCGCATCTTGGACTCTCCAATCCGACCCTTCGGTTACGGGTCTTGTCCTTCTGCCGCGCCTCAGCTCCCCGCCTGGCCGCCGTCTCAGCACAGCACCCATCACTGCACTGCACAGCCCACCCATCGACCGACGCCTTTCATGTTACATCAGTAGCCAACGACGCCCCCTCCCTCTCCCTTTCTCTCGACTCTTTCGAGGTTCTCCTGCCTCTGCTCCAAGCTGGGATTTGTCATTGACTTGACTGCATCCCTCGAGTAAGTTCACCCAGGCCCTTCGCAAACTCCTTATCCGCTTCGGACTGTTCTCGGACCACCCCAGCGACTGACCCTGAGCTTGTTGCTCTCAAACAGGTGGCTAGCTTCCGTCGCCCGTGCTGCGCCGCCGTCGCGGATCGCCTGGCCTCGCCCCCCCCTCGTCCATTGCTCGATCTCGACCTCTACTTCGACCTCATTTCGCCCGCGCCAGATCCCTCGGGCTCTCCCTCGAGACGACGACTCGAAACGTCGACAGCACGACTCGCGACTAGAAATATGTACACCGGCCCAGCCCATTCCTTGCCCAGACGTTCTACGCAAGACGGTCCAGCGGATGAAACCTCCCTCAACGCCGCTACACAGCCTGTCACGACCAAGTTCACATCCCACAATGCTACCCCGAGCATCGACAACCCGGCCTCTTTCTCTTCGAACCCCCGGATTCAGTTTGACGACCATACCATAAGCCCGTCGCCGCCGCCCCCCGAATTCTCGAGCCAAGACTCTGGCAATACCCCCAGCACCCCAGTCGGCTCCAGCTCCCTTCGACTCGAAACCGACGTCCGGCCGACGGCCCCGATCAGGATCGAGTCACTCGGCCGCAACAGCTTGAATTCGCAGCACGAGGCGTCTTCCTCGAGTTTGAAACCGGTGTCT
This sequence comes from Verticillium zaregamsianum, assembly GCA_002851755.1. NCBI lineage: Eukaryota > Fungi > Ascomycota > Sordariomycetes > Glomerellales > Plectosphaerellaceae > Verticillium > Verticillium zaregamsianum. The sequence goes on along the minus strand of NMXM01000011.1, from coordinate 2,057,946 downwards.
AGAACCCCCAGCTTCAAGAGAGCCATCGCAAGCGCCCTGGGAAACCCCTCCACCCCAGTCTCCTGCGTGCCGAGCCCCGTCATATCTGCTCTTGGCGACGTCACGCCGTTGCCCTCTCCTCTCCTGTCCGGAGACTCGCCCGGTCCCTGGAAACTTCTCGGCGCTCGACCTCCGTCCCGCGAACAGATGCCCAACCCCACGCCGGACTCCGTCCTGGTCTCCGCCTCAGGCGAGTCGATAGCCGCGGCGCTGGCCAATGCCTCGAAACGGAAAGTGTATGCCGGCCTGGGGCCTGACGGCACGGACGCGAAGGCCGGCAAGGATGGCAGCTCTGGCCCTACGCAACATGGACGCAACCGAAGCGTGAGCGAATATGTCCCAGAATCAGTAGCTGTGCCCAGACGGCATGTGACAGTGTCGGGTTCCCACGCGAAACCAGAACAGACCGCCGAGTCCAACGAACCTCACATGCGGCGCGAGCTGAACTTGGCCGAGTCTCGAGGCCTGGCGCAGACGGTTGCCCAGCCGCCCACTCCACCGCCCAGTGAATCGTCGAAGAGTGATTCCTCCGCAGGCAGCAAAACGAAATCCCAAGCCGAATGCTTCGAGGCCTACGGCAGGAACGATGGTAAGAAGCGGAGATGGAGGGCCGTCAAGCTGCTAGGCCAGGGCACGTTCAGCCGGGTTATGCTGGCAACGAGCCAGATGCAAGCCGAAGATGATGAGCACCTGAACCCGACGCAGCCAGATGCTCAGACGACGACGACGACACTCGACCCGCCGCAGCCTCATAGGAAAACACTAGTAGCGGTCAAGGTATGCGAGCATGGACCGAGAGGAGGCGCTAGTGAGGAGCGCATCGAGATGAGTCTCAAGCGGGAGCTGGAAATCATGCAAAGCATCGATCATCCCTCACTGGTCCGACTGAAGGCGTGGGCCATCGAGCCCACACGAGCCGTTCTTGTGCTCAGTCACTGTCCCGGCGGCGACCTATTCGATGTGGCCACCGGTCACCGGGAGGTGCTCCGGCCATCCCTATTACGGAGGATGTTCGCCGAGCTAGTAGGCGCGGTCAAATACCTGCATGAGCGCAGGATATGTCACCGAGACATCAAGCTTGAGAGTGCGTGCCTAGTGTTGTTGGCGCGACTATGCCTTGCTAATGTGATCCGCAGACGTCTTGGTGAACCCCTCCCCCGCCGAGCTCGCGGACGAGTCGATCGACTGGGCCACGTACCCTTACTCCGTCATCACGTTGGGCGACCTGGGACTCTCCCGCCGCATCGCCGACGACGAGAAGCTCGAGACGCGCTGCGGCTCGGAAGACTACGCCGCTCCCGAAGTGATCATGGGTCTGCCGTATGACGGCCGCGCCACAGACGCCTGGTCGCTCGGCGTCCTCCTCTACGCTCTCCTTGAGTCGCGTCTCCCCTTCGATCCATTACCAGGCACAGGCGCCGATGCGCACCGTATGCGTAGCAGGACGAGCCACAGGATAGCGCGCGCCGAGTGGCGTTGGATCGAGTACGGCGGCAACGACGGTGATCATGATGGCAGCATTGCCAAGTTCAGCGAAAAGGGCCTCCTCGGGGCGATGGAAATCACCGAGGGCTTGCTCATGCGGGCGAGGACCCGTTGGACGCTGGACAAGGTGTCAGCGAACGAGTGGGTCAGCCAGGCGGTGCAGGTTGAGGGTGGGATCCGGTTCCGGGAAGAGGTCGAGGCTGAAGAGGTGCGCTGACCTCGATCACTCGTCGTCTCTAGTGGCAGAGACGCACGAGTGGTGATGAGGGCCACAAAAGGAACGGCGTGCTGTATAACACGCAACGACAGGACGGGACACGGCTGCTGGGTAGGTGGTTACGGTTGGGTACGTTGCCCGGGGACAGTGGCGGGACTGGACGGGTTTGGGTCGGTTGATTTAAGCCGGGTTCGGCTGGCTCTGAGGGCAACGGACCTCACTTCGATATGGATAGCGAAACACGACCTGCTGGCCTCACATCAACGCCCCAGCGAGCGAGGGTCGTGTTGCAATCCGCTACTAGTTCACGTCCTCGACAGGACAGGGCGGGGGCGGCATCGGCTAACCCCCAGTCCTTTTTTCTTTTTTCTTAGCTAGCTGCCGAGGCCCGCAGATGTGTAAATGTACATCGAAAACATATACTGAAGAACAATCAGACCAGCGATAGGTGTTCGGGGAAGCACGGGAAGGCAAGGCGTATGTAGACAGGTTTCAGGCCGGGCTTTTTATAGTCCCTTAGGGTTGAGTACACTACTTTGAGTGTGAATCGCCTCGTTCCATGACGTGAAGTCCATAATACTGTTTTTATCTTGTCGTAATGTGCGTTGGGATGAGCATCTTTCACTCTACTCGGATCGTCAGCCAGCATCGATAAGATCAACGGCAATGGCAATAACTGAACCAGCCCACCACGGGGAACGGCCAACCGATCCAGACCACGCGACGCCGTGCCGTGAAGGACCCCTCCTCGAACCCAGACCCCAGCACGGATAGGGCTAAGCAGCCTCGAGCCTCCACATCGCGAGTCCACAATTCAGAGGCAATATGAGCGGCAGAACCACACTATCTCTTTCATCAATCGGCCGCATGGCCCAATGGCAAGGCGTCTGACTACGATCAGTCACGATCTCAAGATCAGTGTTCTGTAGTGCATCAGGAGATTGCAGGTTCGAGCCCTGCTGTGGTCAATTCGAAGAGGCATCCGCAAGGGTGCCCGCAACTTTTGCCCTTCCCTTGAAGGTAAGGCGGGGGGGTAACGATTGCTCGTTCTTTGTTTGCTCCGAGTATTGAATCGTTGGGCAGGCAAGCAAGTCGGCACTTCATTTTGGCCGTCTCACCAAAGGCCAGGAAAATACAGCATCACCACCTTCAGTCAGCATGCACCAAACGACCAAGCCATTTCAGAACGCGTGTTATTCTCAACTACCTCCGGCACCCTCACTCTCCAAGCGGTAAACAGGGGCAGCCAGGCACCAAGGCCGGCGCGCAGTCGAATAAAGGGGGTATCAGGAAGCCAAATCGCCTAGATGGATGAATAGCCTCCGCAGTCCGTCTGTCTCGTCCCTTCCTCCCCATTCCAATCCTCCCGTCCAACCAATCCTCATCTCAATCCTCCCCCTCGAAAACTCATCGACTAAAGGAGGTATATTTTGAAGCCCCAATCTGACGTCTCGGAACAATGCACGGACAATGAAGCGTCCTCGAGAAACAGCAAGGAAAACGAGTAAAAGACGCTCATGCGTGACGCCTCGAAGCAGAAAAGAGGGTGACTAAATGTAATTCTATGCTGGTACAGATACTGTGATGTAGGTCGGAGGCGCGGGTATCGGCCTAATCGACAATCTCGGTGCTGGATAAATCAGGTTGCTGGCGGATTACCCTGGGTCCTGGAGGAAAAGGCCAGGATGCACCATGATAGCGTTCAGATTTAACCTGAGGAACCACAAAGGAAATCAAGGCGTGCGCTCGCTTGGCTTGGCTCGGCTTGGTGGCCGGCTTGATGAAGTGCTGATAACATACACTGCTGGAATCGAAGTAGAGAGGAAAGTCGTAACGTCGTAAAAATGGGGCATGCCCCCGTGACACCGCCGAAAATGGCGTGTTGCATGATCAAGTCGGCACCGTGCCGTCGGCAGAGCAGGTTGCAGGTTACATGACGATGCAGCACCCGCAGCCTCCCTTCTTTTGTGCCATATCGTCGTTCTCCGCTTCCGTGGCCGGTACCCTCGCGGGAGGCTGCTGTGCCGTGGGCGGCGATTGTGGCATGGGGCCGGGGGTCCGCGGGCTGGGGAGAGGGCTGACCTGAGGCTTCTCAGAGATTTTGGGTATCGTCGAGTACGACGTGCCTTGCTTCAGAGTTGGGCTCTTGCTCTCCGTCGGTTTCAGCGGCCATTCGTCGGGTTGCTCTTGCGGCTGCTTCTCCTCTTCTTGCATGCCGCTCGGCCCGGCCACAGGGGGGCTCAGAAGGGCATCATCTGTCAAGGGCCTGAACTCCTTGTCATAGACGCTGCCAAACTTGCCCTCCTTTTCCCACTTCTCTTGCTGAAGGCGCCTGGCAACTGTCGGGAGCAGCTGTTGGTCGGGAGGCAAGCGTGGGTCGGGCTTGTAGCTCCCAATCATCCAAGGCGGCTCTCCTTCGGGCTGCCTGTTGCCGGGTGAGAGTTCACCCGACCTCGTCGACGGGCGAGTGGTGCCCGTGCTGCTCGTGGAGTCCTTGTTGGGGCCTCCTCGCGTTCGCGGTCGTCCAGATACTGAGCCGTTTGCCTTGACAGGAGCAGACGTCTTCCTTGCGGTCGGGGCCGTCTTCTTAGGCGAGACATCGGTAGCCGAGCGTTTGGCTGGCTGTGGCGCTCCAGTGGCAACAGGACCGGTAAGAGCATTAACACTACCAGCTCTCGACCTCGTCTTAGGATACGCGATCGACTCGGCCTCCCGAGGAACGTCGCTCTGTCGACGGGACGAAGGAGAGTTGCGGTCGATAAAAGTTTCCGGGATCGGCATGGGGCTCATCTTCGCAACGGGGATCTTTGAACCGGCCCTGGACGCGCCGTTCGTCCAGTAACCGTCGCCCTCAGCTTCAATCTCCTCGGGAAGTCGCAGGTCCCAGCTTGGCGTCTGGGGTTGGTTGTCGGAGAGGCTGTTCTCGGCAGCGGACGAGTTCTTCCGGTGCCGGCTCGCGGGGACAGAGTGATCACGATCCTCTGCGGCCGCTGATGCCGTCCTCTTGGTCCCCTGAGGGCGCTCCTCACTCCGGCCCTTGCGGGGCTTGCTACTGGCTCGGGAGCGGGGGAGGTAGATGCCAGCAGCCTGAAGTTCCCTGCTTTCAATCTTGGCCAACTTGTCACGATGGATCCATTTGGAGTTTTCGTCGTCCCAGTGATTCAATGGCCCGTCGGCCGTGGATCGCTTTTCACCAGTGCCGGTTCGTTTCGGTCCACTCATGTCATCAGTCCAGGTGGGCTTTGCCGAGGCGTCAGACGACCGGTTGCTCTTGTCCCAGGACCGTGCGTTCTTCAGAGAGGCCATGTTTTCGATCGAAGCCTTCTTTCGGGATGGAGGAAGGGGTTCAAACCCATATTCGTACGGGCTCGAGGTGTTGCCGTTGGCGGCTCGGTTGGTGTATTCACTGGTTATGGGCGAGACCGTGTCCTGGGAATAGTCCTACGAGTGGCTCTGAGTTAGTGACAGTGCCAATGAAGATCCTGCGGCGAAGGAAGACGCAGGACTATAGCCATGAGGGAGCTGCCGGGCTACACGTACCTCTGCATGATTGTTTGAGGCAAAGTCCCACTGCTGGACATCGTGGTCATTGGTCGAGGCGGTGATGGTTGCGGTAGACGTCGGAGCTCCCGACATGGTGGTCATGCTCGAGGCTCAGAAAGCGCGAGGGTCCGACTGGGCGTGGTTCTCGTACTGGAAGAGGAAGGCGAGACGCGTCGTGGGATTTGGCGAAGGAGGGCGACTGTCGGGGGGTAGAGACGGACGACAAGCCAAAAGACGTTTCGGCGCCGGATTGGAGAGAGTTTGGCGGAGATATGACGAAGGGGCAATGGCAGAAGGTCGTCAGCGAACAATCGCTTGTGTGAAGGTCAGGCTAACAAGCAGACTAGTGCTGGCGTGAAATGGGCTTGCGTGCCAGCGTTTGCCGTCACCGACAGACAAGAAGCAGACGAGGCGAAGACGGGGTCCCAGATGACGAGGCGCGGGATAGAGACGCAATTGGTGGCAGCCCCCTTATGGCCCGCTGGAGGTTCGAGATGGGGAGGGTCGAGGGGAGATCGAGATCAATGCGTGTCGACGGTAATGGCGGATGGTGGTAAATCGTAACATAAGAGAAAGTTGATTAGTGGAACGAGAGTCGTTGGATGTGGTGGAGAAGGTCGTCGCGATGGTGCGTCCTGGTCCTGTCTGCTTGCGTCTGTCTTTCGGAGACCAGCGACGTTCGCTGAGCAGAGCAGAGACGGTGCAGCAAGCAAGCTGGCAAGCAGGCAGGGAGTGGGTGGTGAGAGAGAGCAGGTGGTGGTAGAGGAATTTGGCGTGGCCAGTCCCAGCCAGTGTCCACCTCAGCGTCGGGTCTTTTTTGGAAGGGGGTTGGCAAGCAGGCACGACCTGGCTTGGTCATTGGTTGCGGCAAGTGGATCTCGACCCGGGCGTCCAATCCCATGCCATCGTGCAGTTCCACTAGTACCCACCTGCCTCTTGTCTTCATTCAGTCTGTGCCTCCTTCTTCTTCTTCGGGGCAGCTCACAAGGGGGGGAGGGGCGAGGGGACTGCTTCCAAGAGGGCGGGCAAGAAAGCCACTCGTTGTTTGATGAGATTGGATCCAATATGGCCATGCCACCTCGCCGCTGTAACACCACCCCCGATTCGTCTGGGACACATCATGATGCTTCCTCCCTCCATCCTGTCTGACACCGAAACTGATGCCGTCCCTCCTCCTCCTCACCACCACTTCCAGCCACCAACCGGAGAGAAGACGAGGGACGAGACAGACAAGGCCAGACCTTGCTAACCAATGCACCTCGTGCAGCGCAGCGATCCCCCTCCTTCCCCACAGAAGCAATTCGCTGCGCGCACGCTGTAGGACCCCCGAGCCAATAGCAGCGGCAGACCCTTCAGCCAAGGAGGCACCTCTCCATGCGCCATCCCATCGCCGCCTTCTCAGTGGTCCTCAGTGCCATCAGCGTCCTGCATCAGTGACGGACAGCAAGAGGGGACCCAACGCATCGCATCGAACGGCAGGACGCCCGTATCGCGGTGATTCGTCCTCGCGGGCAACCTCACTCGCTCCGTGACGACAAAAAAGCAAGACAACCGGAGATGAGCGGCTCATGCGGATGGGACCCCGTCCACCGCGCATCAGCCGCCCAATGCCCAATGGGCCAGGGCCGTCCAGGGCCCCCGTCCAGGGCTGTCAGGGCTGCTTCCGGGGGGGTGAGCCAGGGCTATGATTCAGATGCCTCCACTGTCGTCTCAACCAGATGACGGCTCATCAACGGTCGTGGTCATGGCCACGGCCGCACCGGGGGACGGTGGACACGAGGTGTCCGACTGCGGAAGCCATCGCTGTGTCTGCAAACAGTCGCGGTTCCGGAGGTCTCAAACGTGGGAGCCGACCCTTTTTGTTGTAGACAGCGTCTGCCAGGGAGTCTTGAGACTCTCCACTCCGGCACTTGACCCCGGTCAGCCCAAGCCTAGACTTAGTCACACCTGGCCGGCTCACCTGCTAGCCCCCGTCCACCGACCGCCAGCGCAATGACCGCCGACGATGGCCTCATTTGATTTGCATCGATTTGACCTTACCCTTTCCATGAGCAGAAGCCAAACATCCCACCAATAACCGATTTAAATCTTGCCTTGTTAGGGATGCATCTTTGTTCCGGCGCCGGATGATGCTGATGATGTTTTGATAGATTCTCGTTCGTGAGTCAGACAGGTCCGGACAGCCAGACATTGTCACACAGCGAAACCCCAACGAAGCCGGGGCGGTGCCAGCCACGAGCGAAGGCGAAGCCGGCAGACAGAGGCAGGAACTCTCGAGGCTGCTCCCTTGTTGCGGTAGAAACCAAAGTTCTCGGGTGAGACCCATGTCATCAACGCTGAGCCATCAATATCGAGAGATTCAAACGACTGAACACGTCTCATCCTATGCTGCTCACATGTCTGGCTTATTACCAACCCCCATAGCATCAAAGACATGCCTAATCCCGTGTTTCTCAGGATACCTACTTCCAGCATGATGCCGCCCGAGAGGCCCCTTCGCCGCACCCGCTTCGTCCTCATATCTGATACTCATAACCACACACCCGCCTTGCCGCGCGGCGATGTCCTCATCCATGCTGGCGACCTGACAAATCAGGGATCGTACTCCGAGGTGAGCCTCATACACTGCCTCGAAGATCAAATCAGCCTTTGAGCAGTTCTCGGTGGTATCAAGGGCTCGGCCATGCGTCTGCCGATGCTCTTGGCCAGGGATGCGCTGTCTTCGTCTCTGCCCCAGAAGTCTACTCGAGCTCACTCATAGTCTTGTATCCATCCATGTCGAGATCACATGTCTTTATGTTAGCAGATGATTGACTCGAATGCCAGCTCTCCCGTGCCGTCCAGTGGCTAGAGAAAGCAGACTTTGAAGCCAAGATTGTCATCGCAGGTTCGTCCGGCTTTCTTTAGGGCCCAGGTCTACCCCTATTCATCCTGTTTACCCTATATCAGCGATCTCATTCACCTCGATGTCACCTCTATATCGATCGCCACTTCAAGCTCGTCGACTAACATACAAAAAGGGAACCATGACCTCAGCCTCGACCCTGAACTCGTCGCCTCCCGAGGTCCCTCTCACGCCGGACCCCCCGATAGCCACCGGGACTGCCTTGCCCTCCTCACCTCTTCCCCTTCAATTACCTATCTGGCCCATACCTCCACCACTATCCGCCTTTCATCCCCTACGGGACCGCACACGACCTTCAAAGCCTTCGGCTCCCCATTCTCCCCCCTAACAACCTCACACGGCACATTCGCTGCCTTCACCTATCCGTCCCCTCTCCACGACCTCACCCCGACCACGACCGCCGACCTCCCCTCGCTCTGGGACGTCGTGCCGCTCGACACCGACGTCCTCATCACCCACACGCCACCCCGCACCCACGCCGACGAATCCCCCACCCGCCGGCCAGCAGGCTGCGAAGCCCTCCGCCGCGCCCTCTGGCGCATCCGTCCCCGCCTCGCGGCATGCGGCCACGTCCACGAGGCCCGCGGCGCCGAGCGCGTCACCTGGGACCTGTCTTGCGGCAACGTAGCCTTCAAAGAAGCCGCCACGACGCCCTGGGCGGACCCCGCCCCCGAGGGCAAGAAGCTGAGCATCATCAGCCTCGGCGCCCGGGGCGGCGACCCCCTCCGGAACGACGGCGGGCATGGCTCCCTGGCGGAGGGAGAAGTTGCGCCACCGCACCCGCCGACGCTCTACCCCGACACGAGACCGGCTGCGCTGCCGCGGATCGGCACGCGGGGGCTCGGGGGTGATCCGTCGTCGGCGCGGAGCGACGGCGAGGCTCTGGCGGGCAGGATGGGCCGGCTGGAGACGTGCGTCGTGAACTGCGCCATCATGGCAAAGAGCTATCCGCACGTGGGCGGCAGGACGATGAACAAACCCATAGTGGTGGACTTGGATCTTCCTGTCTGGGAGGAGTGAAGCGTGGCATGCATCTACGCCGTTGATACGGATCCTCACAAACGAGCATGACACGGAGTCTCGAAGGAATGATGTCGGCACTACCAAGCAACATGCTGTGGTGTGTTTATCGTATTCTCAATGTTCTGTCCGCTCGAAGCACGGTACCCCAAGGATCGGTAGGAGCCTGAACAGCTCGGAACTGCTACCTCCCAAAATTGACTCGTCCATCGGAACAAGCGAGACAAGTTTCACCCGATTCTTGCATCCCGGTGATACCATCATGACTGAGATCGGGAGGTCGTCACGCAGCAATGTTTGGGTGGGTGAATAGGAGGCATGTGACACGTTCCGTCCCAAGTCCGGACCTCGTTTGGGGTCAAGCTAAAGTCACAGCGATGTACACCGGCCTGTCTTCTTTAATAACGAGCTTTGCGTATAGCAACTTTGCACATTCCATATCCAACCCAAGAGCGTGGACTTTGAATTATATCACCTGATCGACATTCTTCTAGTCGACCATGCTGTGCATTTCATGTGCCATCAGGCTGGGATGCCCAGCCTTGTCACGGGGCATTCCTCCGATCCCCCATCTCGATCGACAAGAGCTTACCCGAGCTCTGGCCAATCCACTTCGCCGTGACTGCCGGACCCCCGAGTCACGCTGCATCGGCACCTCCAAGTTACGACTTGTGCTTGACGCCCTTACTCGTCCAAGCTCAAGCCATCGTTGTACATCACAAACCTTGACAGTGGTGGACGAAGCATGGATCGCCGAGAGGGGGGTATAGAGAGACGTTCAGTGCACCACCACCCGGAGTACCGGGCGCTTGCTAGATGACTCGCGTCCAATGGAGGGGCGCTGGGAGCTGACGATGCAGGTGCTCTTGCTGCGCCATTAACCGTGGGGTTGCGATGATGGCGCCGAATGGCGGGGTTGAGTGGCATCAGGGCTCGAGCGAGGCAGTGGCGAAAAGGGTGATTCGGATCGGGCGGGACAGGCAGCAACTTTCCGATGCTTCGCTCAAGGGTCGGGCGTCGCCGTCAAGACGGCAAAATCGATCTCAAGCGTTAAATCGCGATCCAACCTCTGTGGGTTAGGGATGGCCGAACGTGAGCGTGATTTTGTTCACACGAGGCGGGAAGAGCTGGCAAGGCTGGCTGTTTGTGCCTGAGACGGTTCAAAGTAGCAGCGATATCCTAGGTAGGAGAGGGGTTCACCGCCAAGTCCATCGTCACGCGTGACCTAGCAAGAAACCAGCTTGTTAATGTTCCGTGATCGAAGCCTGGTTGTTCCGTACCGATGCAGGGTAGCTTGCTCTAGCTCTACCTGGAACTTGTACATTGGGAAGCAAGCAAATGGCGGCGTCAACGGCGGCATGTGCGTCCTGGTCAGACCAAACAGGTGAGGCAGCACGTCGGAGACAAGAAGGTGGGGGACATTGGCGCGCGATGAGTTACCCGAGGGGTACAACGCAGAGGTCGCGACGTGCGGTGCTGACTCGTCTTCCTGAAGAGGGCAGCATGCCTGACACAGATCTTCTCGTCCGATGAATGAGAAGCTGGCATCCCGATCAACTTGGTCTGCCCCGCCCCCACTCCGACAGCAGGCCTGCTCGGTTCTGTCGATATCGACGCCCATCATTCTCGGTGCGGAGGCAATGGGAGGTTGTGGTGAGACAGGTTTGGAATCCCACACGAGTGCGGCACCAGTGGGCATCGGTGGCACCAGCAGGTGATCATCCGCAGTGCCGCGGTGGAGTGGTCGATCACACTCGGCGGCTCGGAGGGCCTCGGAGCTCACTGGTGGCCGTGAGTGACAAGTATGAGCCCGACCTTGACCTTCAGACCGCTCACCCGTCATCAGGGCGGTCCTTGACGGCCGACTGACAACGGGGCACTGTTTTGAAGGGTCTGCCCTGGCACGGGTCAGTCAAGTCAGCATATCCATGTCTGGAAGGCCCAGCCAGGTCAGAGGCCAACAGCAGCTCCCAGCTCCATTCCCTCGCTGGGCCCCCTCCCCCCTCTCCCCCTCCGCCAGCCATTCGACTCGAAGTCGACGGGTCCAGGCCGAGACTGGCGTCTCACTGGCCAGGACGAGGCGTCGCGATGATTGGCCGGGGTGGACCTCGTGCGTATCGAATCGTCCCGGCCGCTGCCCCTCCCTCCCGCGAGGGCCGGCCTGGATTGACGTGCCGGACCACCAATCAAGTGATGTGATGGGTCACCCTTTCGAACAACGGCGCGGAAAGGCTTCACGTGGGCGCATCAGCTTTCGAGGCCTGGCGCGGTCCTTGGCCGTGAAGCTGAGATGGAAGATGGACCCTCCGCGAGATGGCGCACATAGTACCTGCTTTTCTGATGGCTGGGCCGCCGCCGACCGGTGACCTTTTGTGATGGGATCCCAGACACGCAGACGAAGTGGTTGGGAGCGTCGTCATAGAAGTATCATGGGATGAGAGGTGGGAGCAGGCGACCACGGCGTCGTCACTGTGGATGTGACCGGGCGTATCAGGCGGATAAAGGCGGTAGAGTGTACTTGTGTGCGAACTGCGCGTGGTCTGGGGGGGGGGGCTCGCAGCTTGACTCCTGAGTCGTCAGTCAGGACGCTGCATATGGAGTGGCCCATGGCCATGTTGCCATCCCATCGTGTGTTGTGGAAAGAGGTAGAAAGGCCAAGACCGTGGGACCCCAGGGGTGGTCCAGAGGCGGAGGGCCACGATAGTAGGGCGATGCGGGTGACTGGCCAACTGGAAGCGGGCCGTGGAGTACGCAGGCGGTGTCGGCAAGCCTCTGCATGAGACGACAGGCAATTGACCAGTCAGGGACGAGGCGATGGTGCCAGAAGGGCAGATGGTGCAGTGAGGGCGACGAGTAAAAAGGTGGAGGTGCTGGCGGAGACGTGATGGACAGAATGGGGCAACATGTGTGAGCTGATACCGGGGCTGGAGGGGGCGGTCTTGGTCTTGGTGGCCCTGGAGTGAGGATGACGAGATGCGAGGTCGAGAGGAGGACTGTCGTAGGGGCGTGGTGGAGAGAATTGGGCGTAGACGATGCTAGATGTGCTAGTGTACCTACCTCGCACTTTTGCCTGGAGACCCGGGCAGGCAGGTACCTGGTGCCAACAGCCCGGGCATCCATCCCAGGGGTGAGGCTTACACGAGCAGGTACGAAGCAGTGCAGAGAAACAGTGGAGGGAAGGCGGGAGGGAGGGTACTGTACATGGCAGTGTGGGTGTGGGTGGAGGGGATGGATTGGAAGGAAGGATGATGGATGGGCGAGTGGAAGGAAGGGGCCATGGGGCGGATGAAGGCGCAGGGGGGAAGTGCCACCGGGGTGCAGAAGGTACGGGAAGGAAGTGCAGAAAGTGCCTGAGCTGATGAGACGGAAGGAAGCTTGGGGACGGAGGCAGAGAGAGAGGGAGACAGAGAGAGACCAGACGACGCCAGTGACACCCCCGACTGATGCTATTTGCGCGACAACGCACTCATCGCGAGACCATCGCTCTGGGCCCTGCAGCTAACAGCCCCTAAACCCACAGCAACTCACCATCAGGGCGGTCGCCGTTGGTCAGGCCGCGGCAGACCACCAGCATCGACACGATATCCTGGACCGAATGACACGGTCGGCCGACTATCGCGTCCATCCCAACCCCGTTTCCTTCTCCATCCTCCACCAAGACCCAACATCGACGCTCTATTAGGGTATCAAGCGGTCCGATCTGAGCATCACTGCCCGCTCGCGCCAGCCAGCCTTACACTGTCATCGAAATCGCTTCTCGCGCCCCGTCATCTGCTCGCCCCCTGGAGCACAGGTGATATCATTGCCAGGACGCCTGGCAAACGAACATCAAACCGAAGCGACGCATCCGCAGCAACAGACCCAAGACCCTCCGAGCACCCCTCACCGCCAGATTCACACCTCAACCCCGGCTCAAACGATACCTCTTTAGGACTGCCGCGCGATTGAGAGAGGATCAAGAGGAGACTCTTGCATCAATACTGCCCCGACGCCCATAGCAACGCCCCCGTCGAACAGGAGCTCCCCTCTGCTGGATGATTCCTGTTGGCATTGGAATTCCAAACAAGGCCTCGTCAACATAGACCGCATATCGCCCAACATCGGACGTCCTCTCTGGTCTTCCATTCTCCTTACACCACATCGCTACTATTCTCCTCCTGACCGGTCATACCACCACGCCGCACAGCACGCTACCAGACTGACAAGCACTGATCGTTTCCCTCATCCGATCCTTGTCCTCGGCAGGTACATCCATTCGCCACCACACCCGGGAGGCCGCTCAAGTACCTCTGTACCTGCATTGTACCTCGACTGCCAGTGGTCTCCGGCCACTTTAATCCCTTTCGTTCGCCTTCAAAGACATACCATCCCGTCCGCCAGCGCCAGCGCCAGCATAGTAGGCCGACTTCGACCAACAGCGCCGCCATCCATCCAACGCAGCCTCTATTCGCCTCTAAGAAATCTCTTCTTCGCTTCTTTCTATTCTTCCCGACCCTCGGCCCTCGCGCTCTCGCCCCCCTTGTGTCCTGTCCTCTTTTTGTCCGGACTGGCCGATTCAGCGACGAGGCGCAGCATTGGTCGATTTGTCCGCTGAGGTGGTCGCCGCAATTCGATTCCTCAGCTTTGTTAAGCACCCGTCATCCGCCACAGCCCCAACTGTCGCTGCACTGTCATCCATTCGTTCATTGTGCCACCTTCAGGAACGATACGGACGCTTCCATCGACCCATTTCCACCGTTTGGACTGCAACCTCAGCCGCCTGTCAGCACGGGGGCTTCATTCGACTGTCGGCTTTTCAAGCATTCGTCCCGTCTTGACCCCTCTGGAAGCCGAGCGAACGGCGCAGATCCCGTGCATTTGCACTTCCGCAGCACATTTCCACCGTACGCGACGGACCCTGTACGCGGGTGTGACCGTTGCCGCCCGTTACCTTCTTATTTCGCGCAACATATCAACAGCAAGACAGCAGCACTCACTCCAGTGCTAGCTCGGCCAAGAGCATCGCCTGTCTCACCTCAGGCTACTGGACTGCACACAGACCCGTCTGGTGTTCTGTCCGATCCCAAGGTCCCTTTGGTCCTGGTGCGCCCCCCATTCGCCTTCCCCTCCTTTTCGAGCCACCCAGAACCACCCAGCCCGCTCTTTTCGCCGCCGCCCCCCAATCAGCTCCCGGCCGCCTTCAAGGACTGGCCCATCCTGACTCTGACCTCATCAGGTTCCCAGCCAGAGTCCCCGTCCGGCCCGTCTCCTGTCCAACTCGACCCTTCAACCTTCAACCTACAACCAACTCCCCACGTTGCACCTCGGACGACCAGACATAGGAGCCACGACCGACCACATTGACGTCGTCGCCCTCACTGCCGACACTCGTCATCCTCTCGTTGTTCACTCTTGTCCCTGCACTTGCACATCTCGGTGCATCAGGCGCCAACCTTCCCTCCTACCACCCAACCGCCTTGTCCGCCGGCCTCCATCCCTCGAATTCCTCGACCGCTTCAGAGGTTCGCCTTGCACCGCCTCACCATCACCCCCAACCCAACTCGCCGCCGCATCGATGCAATAACGGCCACTCGCTCCAACCCCGTTTTCGGATTACGAGCCTCGATTACTTATTTCAACGGTCTCCTTCACCGGTTCACTGTTGTCACACCGATTCATCACACCCGACGTCAACCACCACCACCACAACAACAACACGCCCACGATGAATCCTTTACCCCCTTGCCCCTACAAGGTCTTGGGTGTTGCTAAAGATGCGCAATTGCCCGAGGTTCGAACTGCGTATCGTAAACTTGTACTCAAGTGTCACCCCGACAAGGTCCAAGACCCGGCCCTCAAGGCAGCCAAGCAAGATGAGTTCCAAAAGGTTCAACAGGCTTACGAGCTGCTGAGCGATGAGAATGAGCGGTCAAAGTACGACGATCAGATCAAATTAATGGAACTTCAGAAGAGAAGGAACGTGGAAGCAAACACATCAGCCGCTCGTACACCTCCCCGGTACTATGAAGTCCGGACTGCTGAGCCTCGACCCGACTCCTACAAGACAAAGTCCTCTTCTCGTGCTCCTAGCACCGCTGGGTCAAAGATGTACTCAAATTACCCGCCATCTCGGTCCTATGAAGACGAGATCCATAGTTCCGCCCGTGCCTTCGAGGACGCCGCGCGGAGCGCGCGACGCGCTGCCTCGTACGATGACAAGCCCTCGAAACGAGACGACGAGCGTGAGCGCGATCGTGAGCGTCGACGCAGGAAGGAAGATCAAGAGGAGAAGGAAAGACTCGCGAGACAAGCTGACAAGGCGGAGAAGCTCGAAAGAGAAGCCCGCCGAGCCGAGAGGAAACGGCTTGAGAAGTTGCAGGAAAAGGAGCGCAAGCGCGAGTCTGAGGACAAGCGCAAGCACAAGTCAGCGTACGTCGAACCGTACGATGACGATGAATATCGCTCGCCCGCCAAGGCAGACCGGAAAAAGACGAGTTCTTCTACCAAGAAGCACGATGACAAGGAGAAGCGAGAACGCGAGCGACCTCCTCCTGTTCACGACGATGAGCCGCCAATGGACAAGACACAAATGGCCATGATGGACGCAGTTCGTTACATGACTTCGGCTCGACAGAAGGGTCAGCCCCAGTTGAGTCGGTCCCAAACCTACCAAGAGTCGACCTACCGGTACGCACCTCCAGCTGCGGTCCCGACACCACCATCGGCCCAGGACTCCCCGTTTCAACCTCCCCCGATTTCTCCGATCTCGGTGGAGGAGGATGACACTCCTCGTCGCTCAGCTGCTAAACCCTCTCCCAGACGCTCTTCTGAAACACCCAAAGCCCGGGAAAAGACCAGTCACAAAAAGTCGTCTTCTGGACCCAAGGAGGCTCCTGCCACCAGTCCCATCGCGGTCGACCTGTCTTCTGCCCGCGTGCCTCCATCCTTCGCAAAGGCTGGGACCACGCCTCCTATGGCTCCCGAGTCCCCACCCCGCAAGACCCAACTTCCTAGGGCCAACACTATGAGGGAGGCAGATTACACTCGACCGCCGCCTCAGCCTACCATCTCAAGGTCGCAGACATATCACTATGCCGGTGATCATGAGATTCGATCCTCTGCGGATCCGCGCGGGGCCGCAGATCCCCGTGGTCGTAGCCGATCGCGTCTGCAGCCACAGGTGAGCGAAGAGAGCGACTCCGATGATGAGGACCAGCAGCGCCGCTACAGGGAGGCTCGCCGACGCGAACGCCGCCACAAGACGCATTCCCCGGAACCGATCCCTGCCGATTACCCTCCGCCACCTCCCCTGTCTCGTGCCACCACGGCACGATACGCCGTCAACAACGGGCGGACTGTACCGATGCACGCGGAACAGGCCTACTCGTACCGCGACGAATCTCCTCCAAGGAAATCCAAGGGATCTTACTATCCGTCGGCACACGTCCGTGTGGCCGAGGTGCGGCCTCCCATGCCGTCACGAGAGGGCGCCTACTCCAGCAGCGGCGGAGGCGTTTACTTTCCCAAGGTCAAGACCACCAAGAGCTACACGCCCGATGACGTGCAGTACAGCAACATCCCGCATCACCGAGGCTACCACGAAGAGGCATATGCTTAAAGTACTTTTGGGTATCTTGAGCGTATTGTTCTCTGCGCCGTGGCTTCACATCAACTACCATACTGTCTTTTCAATCATTCATTTCTTGCTAGGTTGCGCATGTTCTGTAAGGTCGCCCTTCATGGGCGCAGGTCCATACAGCAACGACGACGACCGACCTGTCTTATCTGATATCTTTTTTGCGTTTTGTTTTGGATATCCATACTTGGGGCGCGAAGGAGTGCATTTTTGGGGATTGAGAAGGGTCCCTGGTGGGTGTTGCCTGCACACGCTGGCGCCTACTCTGGTCTACTGGACGCAGGCGGGGCTCTAGGCGTGGGCCTTGCTGACACGGCACGGCCTGGTCACACGTCTTGCTGCCCCGCGCTGCTGCCACGTCTCCGAGGTTAGCCGTTGGGTCGAAATCTCACCGGCGCCTGACGGAAGGGCCGAGACGGTGCAGCGGTGCGCACAACGCCCTTAGCTCTAACGAGCTGCTATGGACCCTTCTCTCACTGCTGTACGTTTGAGGCGAGCTGGGAGCAAGACGATCTACGACATGATACACACACACTCACATTTACAACATTGCATACCGGAGAGGGGCTACGATTTTTGCGATTGCGCTTGTTTTTCTTTTGGTTTTTTTATCGCGTTGTTCTTTGCCCCCTCCATTCGCTTACCGGAGTTGAGGACTGGGGAATACCACACTCGTTTCAAGGGGGACGATGTTGGGGAGAAGGGGCCGGAGCAGAGGATTCTACTTCCGTGCCACGGGCTCAAGGCCCAGGTTGGAGCTGCAGTGCGCGTGCTCTAGCTACGTAATGTCAATAGACATGCTGATTAACCCTGCTTGACAATTTTGACTGACGTGAGTGCCTTGGTCGCGTGTGTATATTTTGCTCCTGAAGCCGAAGATGATGTCTGCTTACCCGTATTGTCAGTCTGTGCCATGACGTTTCCCCGCATCGTGATCGCGGTTGGGCAGCAAGATGTGAATCTGCACGTCGGACAGCTGACGCCCAACTCTGGTCTCAGGAATAATGGGCGTCTGGCTCAATAATGATGTGACTAGACCGACTAGTTACTTCCACTTGGGATGCCGAATTCCGGGACAGGAGGCCAGGCCTTGGAATCTGGTGCGAACGATGCCTCCTATCGGAAGCCACGTCGCGCCGTTGTCGTCAGAGGTGGCGTTGGGCTTCTTGGCCTTGCTCTTGCGGATAGTTATTTGTTGAAGACGCTCTGCTACTCGCCATCAGTCTGATCCTCCGTCGTGCGAGGCTGTAGGCCGTCGGGTGGTCGTCATGCTCAGTGAATGCGAGACGCGCACACCGTGTCAGGACAGAATAGGCTCGGGTTCTTCATCATGTGGCCTGGAGCTTCCGGCCCTAGACAGACTTGCGGATGGATTTTAGATTTACGACCTGGCGGTTAGGCTATGGCGGGCTTTTGGCGTACATGGGAGCTCCTTGCGGGGTTCTGTTTCCTCAGGGGTCATGGACAACTGACTTTCGCCGGTACATGTCACTACTCGGGCCGTTCGCTGATCAAAGTTATGTGTTTTATTGAGCAATCTTATTACGTGAGTATGTTGGTCTCCTTCTCGGATGGTTTGCAATGATGATTCCGGGTCCCTGCAAAACTTCACGCCCCAAAAATGCAATGCAATGTCCCATGCTGTAGCAACGCCCCTGATCCCCGTGATCAATCGCCTGTGCGCCAGGATCTACTCGTTGGAAGTGTTTCCTGCCTCCTTGGTGGGAGCATCCGACGCCTCTGCAACCGCCATGATGGCGCCAATGTGCTGACCGGCTGCCGATGCATCGCTGGTCTGCGGTGCAGCTGCTGCCGTGGCCTCTTCAGTATCCGCGGTAGAGTCGTCCTCCTTTTTGATGAAGACAGCACTCTTCGGCTGCGCCTTTGCCGTCTCCTTCTTGGCGGCAGCCTTCGGTCGAGCAGGCCCCTTCGGCTTGGCCGCCGACTTCGCCTTGGTTGTCGCCTTTGCTTTGGGTGTCGCCTTTGGCTTAGGCTTCGGCTTCGGCTTGCCTTTGGCGTCTGTCTGCGGAGGGGCGTCGTCGTCGTCCCCCTCCTCATTCTCGGTGTCGTCGAAGGTTTCGGTCCTCACCCTTTTTGGCAGGCTCTGCGCGATGGGCTGCCAGTACCGACGCCACTCGTGGAGGGCTGTGCCGGCCGCTTCTTTGGTCTTCTTTAGCTTGTCGGACTGCTTTGCGAGGACCTTGCCGGTTGATTTACCGGCGGGAGCGCACGCATCCTTGAGCCGCTTCGCCAAGAGTTTGTGCAACTCAGAGCAACACTTCCCCCATCTGGCGCTGTGAGAGCCCGAGATGAGGTGTTGCAGCTCGTTAATGCGGTTCTTCCTGCTTGCCAGGAGCTCGCTCTCGATGAATTCGCGAGCTTCGACGAGCATGGGATGTATGACTAGGTCGAACTGCTCCTTCATAGCCTCTTGCTGGCCCCGAAAGGCTCCCTTTCCTGGCACACATTGTTAGGATGGGTAGTTCCCTAGGGGCTTGCCGAAGGCTAGATAGGGTAGAATAGGAAACGGGACTAGAAGACTGACCTTTGATCTCTTTGGCTGTTGCGAAGCCTGGAGCCATATGCTCATCGAATTTCTTGTGGGCTTCGGGTCTAATGCGACGAGCGTCCTCCCGAAACTTGGCAGCGACGCGGCGAAGGCCTTTGAGAAGCTCATTGCGCTGAGTCTGCATTACAAGGACATTTCGCCGGAGTAGCTCGCGAAATTTGTCTGGAAATCTCTCTTCATTCAGAAGGCTGTCGACGAACAAGCTGAAGTGAGCTGCGAGTCTGTCCTCGGCCTGATTCAAGAATCCCGGCAGCTTCTGAAGGAAGGCCTCGTTCCAGAACTTTCCGTGGGCTCGCCAGAAGTTTAGCTCGCTATATAAAGGTTAGAAGCCAGGTAAAAATCAGAAATATCAGACCTGATCTTGGCTTACATGCTGGACATCCAATTGTATGTTATGCGAGGCTTTGAATGGGTGGTCCATTCCCGGCCATTCCTCGTGACACATGCTTTGAATGTCATAGGCGCGAGCTTTGTGTACTTGTCGGCAATAGAAACGTGAGAAGAGGGTCGTCTGAAGACCCATTTCTCCTGCGCGCGTTTCGAACCTTCCAAAGCATGCGTTGTAGGGGCCTCGTCGCCTCGTTTGGCACGGTTTTTGGACGAAATCGTAGTTTCCCGCAGTGGTTTCAGTTGGCCAAGCCTACCGAAGAAAATTTTCTGGACTGTCTTGAGTTTCTGTTGTTTATGGTTAGTTATGGCCGTAATTTGATCTTGTGTGGAAGCATACCTCGGTCAGTTCGTTGACCTTGTTGCTCAGGATGTCCTTCATTTGCTGCTCTTCTTCCGCTGAAACCTCGAGATGCAGGATGCTCTCGTTCAAGACCCAGGGGTCAAGAGCATCGAATAAGACCTGAGCATCCTGAATGTCATCGTCGGCTTCATTGTCTCTCTTGGGCAAGTAGGCACGCACGAGCCAGTCTTCAAGGCCAGGAACGCCAGTGGATACTGCATCAGCGAAACCAGGCACAGTTTCTCCCGCTTTGATGTCAATAAAGGCAGTAGCACTGATGGGAAGGACGCTGGATTCAAACTCGCCATCCTGCCTCGCGGCGTCGGGGCTCACCAGGGCTTTGATGTCGCTCAGATTTTGGCCTATAGCCTCCTTGACTCGGCGATTGCGAGCTTCGATGCACCGCCCTCTGAGGTCTGATGCCAGAGTGCGAACGTTTTCAGCTCTCGAATGACATTCGCGCTTCATAGAAAATATACGCTTGTGATCGTCTGTTGCTTCCCTCGATGTGTCCTGAGCAGGACGTTTTCGCTTTCTCGGCGACTTCATGCGATCATTGCTGTCCTCTTCTTCTCCTTCGGAAGAGAGACTCGTCTCTTTCTCGTCCGTGGTCTCCTGCAGTTCGACGATGTTCTCCTCGATGGCGGCAAGGTGGTCTTTCTCGGCTTGCAGAGCGTTGCTGGCTTCAAGAACGGCGTTGTCATCCGGCCAGTCATCTTCGGCATTGCTCACGTTGATATCATCGATCTTGGTAACAATGACAGCGAGTGAGCTAGGCTCAAAGTTTCCTTCCAAACCCATGTCCATGGAAAGTGTCGCGGGCAGCAGCATCGCATCAGAACCAGTCTTGTTGTCAGCAGCCCGCACGGCATGCACAACAACCAGCAGCTTGTCAATTCGTTCTAGAAAGCCCCTTGCCACAGCCGCTCTCGACTCGAGAGAGTCAGCGACTCCTGGAAGATCGACGAGCTTGATCCCGTGTCGGAGAACATCAGACTTGAGGAGAATCTCCACTTGCTGCACCAGGGGCCAACGGTTGACGACGCTGCGATTGCGACTGGAGCTATCGATGTAGGGCTTCAGGTGCTTTCGAAAGCGCTTAAAATCAGTGTCATAAATTACTTCCGTATGGTTCCTGGACCCATCTTGTAAGTTCAGACAAGGTGTTGTCTTCTTGACTTTTGAGATGATCTGTTGCCGCCCCAGCTCTCTGATGTCGTCTTCGGTCAAACCAGACCAGTTCTGCACAATTTTGAGCTGTTTCTGAGCTTGGTTTCGTTGACTAATTGTTTCCTGGTCAGGACGATTGTCCTGTTCACTGATGTTGTATGCAATGTCTGAAAGCTCTTCTTGCAACAAATCAATGTCGTTCATGACCGCCTCTCGACTTTTGAAGGTCACGATGGCACCGAACACTTTGCTGGGGTCATCAGAGTGGTTGTAGGAGTAGATGCAAGGGGCTGCAGTGCAAGCATCCGAGCTGTTGGTTGGCGAGATGTCGAAGCCGAGAAGGGCATTGGTGGCTGTGCTCTTGCCAGCGCCTGTGTCACCCATTAGGCCCACGAGCCATTCTCGCTTGATGACAGACTTCTCCAAGTTCACTATGACAGGTCAGTCAGTCATCGCTTGTGGAAGGGAGATCGTGACGAACCTGATCTTTCGACCCAGTCGGGAATTTCACGGGTATCAGAAGGATCCAGTTGCTTGACCTTGAGTCTTATAGACTTGAGCCTGTCGAGGGCAAAGCCAAGAGCTCGCTCCTTGGTGTCAACTCGTGTAGCGAGGTCGGTCAAGATACTGGCTTCCGAGGGATGCTCGGCGGCACCCCCTGCCACCGCAGTGGCTTGTGCCTCAGTGGATTCGTCCGTGGACATCACGGCGGCGATGAAAGACGCGGGTAGGTCTCGCTGGGGGAACCTTGACGATCGCGCTGCGGAGCTGCCGGTGTGTTTAGTTCAGGTGGGTTGAAGTGTCTGGAATAGGTGCCTAAGCAGTGCCAGATATCGTTAATGGAAAGATGTGTAGAAGGGAAGTTTATGTAGAGTGTAGGAGTGAAACCAACGATAGGTTGACGGGCTGAACTGTGGTTTGATAAATCCAGGGTTGGCAGAAATAAGTAGAGCGGGAGGCAAGAAGGTGACTCATGTTCTTGCGAAAGAATAGCTATTTTTCGAAAGAGGCAACTTACCAAGTGTGAACTGGAAAGACCCCAGAGAAGAAGTCCAAATCTTCCGGAAGGATCAGCTGCTGAGCTTTGGAGGACAGGACAGAGGAGAGTTAGATTGGCCTCGAGTGCTAGACTGAGGGAGAACGCTCTGCAGCTTGACTGACTGTCACGTCCTGCCTCAAGATTGGTTGAGTGATTGTTTCGGGCTTTCCAGCCTGTATAATCAGGCTGGTTGTCAGAGTGTGCGGAATTCAGTATGCTGTGGCTAGCGAACGGTCTGTCGATTTGTTGTTGAATCAAGATATCCAAGCAGGAGATGATTCGTAGGAGAGTGTCTGTTGTATTTGGGTTTGTGGAAGAAGCAGGAAGCTATCCAGGAGGTAGAAGAAGTCCGTGCCTACAAATGGAAAGCCTCGACGTTGGAAAGAGGGAAGGAACGGGATAACCGACCCGGCCAAAGAACTCTAGGAGAGGTAGTCATTGGATCGCTGGAGGAATGAAGAAATACATCACGCGTTGAGTTCTGTCGCTGCTAGCTGAGTCGTCCATCGTGAACACACGTCTATTGATCTCGGGGTATTCGCTCTACTCTAAGTTAACTCGTTATTCAACATCAACTTACGACCGCCTCTTCTCGAGCAGGTCACAGGCCTCCTTGACCTTCTTCGTCGTGGCCGCGAGCCGACCCCACTCGAAGAGGTCGAAGTGATGGCCCTCGACGTCCAGCACCTCGCCGACGAAGCCAGGGTGGTAGCGGCTCCAGCCCAGGTCCCTCTGGTCGCGGTAAAAGTCGACGTGGCTCGTCTCCCCCTCGGTCTTCATGGGCACGCACCCCTTGGCCCTGATGAGCACGGTCGGCGGCGGCCCGCCGGGCACGCGCGGCACCGTGGCCGAGTAGCCGTTGACGCCGACCTCGGCGGGGCGGCCGTCCTCCCACGGCCAGACGGGCATGTCCCAGACGCGGATCATCTCGACGGCGGCCCTCATGGCCTGCCTCGCGAGCAGCACGTTCTTCTTGGTGGGCTCCTCGTCCTCGAGCATGGCGCCGAACTTGCGGCCGGAAATCTCGCTCTCGTCACGCAGCGGATAGGTCGAGTCGACCATCATGAGGCCCACGACCTCGACGTCCGGGTCGCCCTCGAGCTGGCGGGCCATTTCCAGGGCCAGCATGCCGCCGAGGCTCCAGCCGCCGAGGAAGATCTTGGCGCGGAGGCCGCCGCTGTCAGGGAAGTCGTCCGAGTCGACGGTGCGGCGCACCATGGCGACGTAGGTCTCGGCCATCTCGCGCAGGCCGCCGGGCCAGGGGGCGCCGGAGTAGAAGTGGGGGTTGGCGATGGCGTAGACGGGGCGGCGGAGGGGGTCCAGGCAGTGGTAGGCGAAGGAGGTGCCGCCGCCGTCATGGACCAGGATGAGGGGCGTCGCGCCGGGGGAGGCGTACTGGGGGTACTGCACGACCTCGCACTGGGCCATGGCGGGGGGTGGGATGAGGCGTTTTTGCTCACGGGAGCTTGTTGTCAAGTAGGTTGTGGGTTGCCTTGTGGGCCGGATGGAGGGATGGGAAGAGAGAGAGAGAGATGGGAAATCGGGGGTGATTGAGTTGGGGGGCTTGGTGCTTTTAGGCTTGTGGTGATGTGATAGATGTGTTGGTGTCGTGATGTTGCGTTGGGGGTTTGCCGCTGGCCCTCGGAGACGGAAGGAAGGGTCGAAGCTGATGCTACTGCCGCCGCTGCTGTGCATGTCGAGAGTGAGCGGAAGGTGCAATGGTGGGTGGGTAAGACGGGTACCTTCAGGTGAGCACGTCGCACTGGGTGGAGCGGTTTCTTCATCGAACACCGGGCTGTGGTTGCCCCCAAACGGGTGTAGGACAGTGCACAGACTGTACGTGGCATGATGCTCGTCGAGAAGCCCCTGAGCGCTCTCCCGCCTGACAACCTCCCCCCTCCTTCCCAATCTCTCATCCGCCTGAAGATATCTCCCAACAGTTCTCATCTACCAAATCTTCGGGAGCGCTTGTCTCAGATCCGAACCGCTGTCATGTGCTTCTCCCGCTTGAGATCTCCATCCGTCCAAGTCATCTCTATCTCAGACCGGCAAGAGGTTCGTCCCAGATCGGTTCCTGATGTGATTCGTAGAGCTAAACCAGCATGTATATCAGAAGAGAACTACCCGTCTTGAGAGTTGCTTCGCCACAAAAAAATACTTCGCAAGCACATCATTGTAGTGGTCATGGAGATTCGCCGACCCGGGATGAAAGATAAAAGCCCGCCTCTCGAGCTTTCCGCCCCTGATTCCGTCCCTGGCCTTATTCTGCCTCGCAGCTTCAACATCAACTCAAGGCTAGATCATGCGTCTCACCACCTCTTTTCTCGCCCTCGCGGCCATTGCTACCGTTTCGGCCCACCCATTGCTGGATGACGAGGCCGATTGCCTCGCCATCAACGCTGCCAACGAGGCACTGGCCGGAGAACAAGACCTCTCGGAGCCTCTTTACGCTGCTGTCGATGAGGTGACAACCGACGATGCGGAGCCGGCCCCCCTGACCCCAGCCGCCGTGGAAGATGCGCTCGTGGCCCTGAGCCCGGCAACAGGACATCCCGACGCCGTCTCGGAAGCCCCCGAAATGTCCTTGTCGGAACCCCACGCCAGAAGGGCGCTGACCGGCTCGAAGCGCAAGAAGCAGAAGAAGAGGGTCAAGGAGGACAAGAAGATGTTCACGGATTACAAGAGGCGCCTCTTCAAGTGCAAGAAGGTGTGCAGACGCAAATGCGAGAAGAAGTGCAAAAAGGCGAACGCCACACACTGCCCAGAGAAATGCTACGACTGGTGCCTGAAAAAGAAATCCACGTGAGTGCTGCTCAGACGGAGCCCTGTCAACTTCGCATGCGCTGACCCGCGAGCAGGGGGGATGACTGGGTAGACATCCCCCTCGCCCCCCTGAGCCGCGAAGACCTTCGGCACGACAGGATAATGAGCCGCAGGAGGGACATCTGCATCGACAAGTGCCCCAAGTCCGTGATCCCATTCCTGTACTGCAGTAAGTCAAGCCCCTCTTTTCCCCGACCCGCGGGGTCGATGGTTCCGGCGCGCGACTTGGGGACTCTCGTCCGTGTGACCATGCTGATCTTGGATACAGGGTCCCAATGCTTGAAAAAGTCGCGCCTTACTAGACCGGACAGCCGCCGTTAGGCCAGGAAGGGTGCCCCGTCTCCGCTGCTGGCCGCCTTCCTCGCAAGGTCTCGTGGGCCGCAGCTCCGGGCCCGCTGGGCAGCCATGTGATCATATCGAAGGGCGTGAAGTGGGCAGTCCCTCAGTCCTCACCTGGCAAGAAGGGAGAGACGGCCAGCGGGGCGTATCCTGTCTATAGTCTGCTGGGATCGAGTCGAGCTCGGGGTATCAATGCTATGTACTTCTGTTCCCTCGTAGGAAAATCTGAAACGGCAGCTTCTGTGCCTCAACCCCCCAGACGCCCCTACACGGCCTCCCAGTCCATCGCGTCGACCATGAAGTCGAACTCCTCCTCTTCCCCGTCGATCCGCATCTCCGAGCCGCCCTCGCCGCCCACCGAGGGCACCATGTCCGCGCGGCTCGCCAGCTCGGCGACCCAGGCCTCGGCGACGATGTAGCCCTCGTCGAAGCCGGCAAAGATGTGCCAGAACATGGAGTCCAGGTCGTAGCTCTCGAGCGGCGCCCGCCCGCCCCGGTCGCCGCCCGCGTCGCCGTTCTCCTCGGCGTACTTCCACCGGTTGCGCAGGTCCTTCGCCCGCCCCAGGAAGGCCCGCACCTCGCCGGACCCCAGCGCCTCCCTCAGCGGCCCCCCCGCCCTCTCGAGCGCCGCGAGCACGTTCTGGTGATACCGGTGCGTGCTGGCGCCGCCGCCGTTCGCCGGCGCGGGTCGGGGCCCCGGCGCGGGCCCCTCGCGCGAGACGACCACGCCGAACACGCCGAGCAGGTGCACCAGCGCCCTCTCCAGCAGCATGTAGTACTCGTAAAAGTCCAGCTTGAACATGAGCTCGGCGTCGTCCTCGCCCGTGATCGCTCGCCGGTACCCGTCCTGCAGGTACGGCAGCTTCCACTTCATGCGGCGCACGATCTGCACGTAGCGGCGGAGCTCGCGCTGGGCGGCCGACAAGCCCGCGGCGGACTGGGCGGCCGTGGCCGTGGCTGCCGCCGTCGAGGCAGAAGAAGGAGGAGGAGGGGAGACGCGGAGCTTGGGCGCAGGATTGGGGGTCTCCCACCACTGGACGGCGGGGGTGATGGCCGAGGTCTCGCGCGGGGCGGCGCTGGTGCGCGGGGCGTAGGCGGAGGAGCCGCGGGAGGTCCAGGTCGAGGTCGACGACGACGACGACGATGAGGCGGCCCATTTGGAGGAGGCGAGGCCGCCGGGCTTCATGCCGCGGGGGGCGGAGGATGCCGTCTGCATTGTGGGTTGGCTGGTTCGCGTGGGGATCGTGATGCGGAATGGTTGTGCTAACGTGGGCGAGACACGGCGGCAGAGAGGTCAATCATTTGTAGTCGTAAGAGCTGCTGTGACGAGGAGGTGGATGAGAATGCCGGCCGCCTCGCCAAGAGAGATTGACAAAGGTTGGTCCGTTGGCATGTCGTTGGAGCAGTGACACGACCAACGCGTCTGACGCGCGCTGCGGCGGGGAAGAAGAAAGGACGCCCGTCAGGCCCCTGGTCGCTAGTGTTACCCCCTAAAGATAGCCCCTAGCCCCTACCTTAGCTGGGGCCCGGAGCCAGGCCGCTGAACGGGACCCACTATAGCCCCTGAAGCCCCTGACGTTTGACAAGCGCCCTGAATGAACATCACCAACCAAACCAACACGTCCGATCGAGCATCATGACATGTCCATGGCACGGCTGCAACATCGTCAATGCACCGAGCTCTCGCATCAAGCGCCCGGAGCCACGTCATCTTCATGTAGGGATGCCCTTTCAATGATATACAATTCATTCCGATGCCGGCTGTGCGGCCTATCCAGCCCGCCTGCCCCCTTTCCCCTGCTCATCATGTTCCACGTCAACCACGCACGGTAGATAAAAAAACGCCAGACAATCAAACGCCTCGTACACCGGTCGACCAGCGAGACCCGAGGGAGGAGACCCCCCTACACCTTCTTCGTCGCCTTGGCCGTGCCAATGTGGGTATTGTGCACCTGATTTCCTCGTCAGCTTCCGTTACTACCATCACCAGACAAGCAGACAAACATACCTTCGTCGCAAATCGCAAACTCGTCAACGTCTCCTTCAGGTGCGTCTCCAGCGGGCTCACCATGACGAACATGAGCGTCTTGCTGTTGCCCCCCAGCGAGTACTGCAGCAGGTGCGTCAGCTTGCTGTTCCGGTACGGCACGTGTCCGCTGCCCCGGCCCAGCGCCTCGATGACGTCGCCCAGGCACGACAGCGACTTGTTGATGCTCTGCGTCTCCTTCATCCGCTCGCCCTCGGCCCCCGACTGCTTCAGCCGCTCCGAGCCCGCCAGGTCCACCAGGTTGAGCGTGCCCTCGCACCGCTCCCCCGTCGACGCGTTGTGGCCCACCAGCTTGAGGATGAAGACGCTGTGTGACCGCGACGACCGCTCGTTCGACTTGGTCGCCGCCACCGACCGGTTCGACTGCGCCTCCTGCAGCATCATCTCCACCTTGTCCGGCGAGTCGAGGGCCACCGTCTTGCAGTGCGCCACCGTCGTCTGCTTGCGCGCCTCGTCGTGCCGGATCTCCAGCCTCTTGCCCCGGCTGCCGTCCGACTCGCGGCTGTTGGGCGTGAGCAGGTCGTTGAGTTCCTCGTTGTACACCTCGATGAACGACCCCTCCATCGTGTACGTCCACGACTTCTCTTTGAGCTTCGTGATCGTGTCGTAGATCATGTGCGTCGCCCGCGGGATCATGCCGTCCTCCGACGACATGGTGTGCGTCTTGCCCGAGCCAGTCTGGCCGTAGCAGAAGATGCACACGTTGTACCCGTCCAGCGCGCTCTGCACCAGCTGCGAGATCTCGTCGAACACGTCCTGGTTCATCGCCGCCGGCGCGAACACCCGGTCAAACTCAAAGTTGAAGTTCTTGCGGCTCACCTTGCCCATGGCCGTCGTCTCCTCCGCCCCCTGCAGCGCAATCTCCGCCGACGTCTTCTCGTCCGGGAACGTGATCTTGGCGCCCTCCCCCTCGCCCTGGCCCAGCACCGGCCGCACGCGGCACATAACGCGGATGTTGCCCTTGAGCTCCTGGTACTTGTTGAAGAGGATCCGTCGCTCCGTTTCCTCTCGGATCAGCTTCTGGCGCGCTTCGTCCGCCGCCAGGAGCGCCTCCTGCAGGCTCGCTTCCATGTTGGCGAACGAGTTGGACTGGGCCTGGCTGTCCGACTCGAGGAATTCGACGTGCGACTTGAGCGAGTTGATCTTGGCCTCGAGTGTCACGTTGGACGCCGCCAGCTCGGAGATGTTGCTCTCCAGCCCCCTCTTCAGCGTCTGCTCCCGGTCGAGATCTCCCTTCAGCGCCTCCAGCTGTGATCGCATGTCGGCCATCTCGCGGTCCTTCTTCTGCAGGGCGAGGTTGAGGTCTTGTTGCTCGTTGCCCAGTCTGGACCGCAGCTCCTGCACCTCCCTGGACTTCGCACTCCGCTCGTCCTCGAGCTCCACCCGGTAGTGGCGCTCCAGAGCTTCCACGGCCTCGCGGTGGCTTTTCTGCAGTCGTTCCGCCTCCTCGCTGAGTTCCTTGCGAAGCTCGTCCTGCTGGTGGCGGTGCCTCCTGGCCTCGTCTTCGAGCTCGTACTTGTGATTTCGTTTCTCTGCCTCGACGTCGAACTGTAGCGTCTTGAGCTTCTCCCTGGTGCTCTCCAGATCCGTCTGTAATGATTCGTTGCGTGATCCCAGCCGGTCTCGTTCCGTTTCGAGGTCGACCACTGCTCCCGTTAGCATGGCCTGAGAATGTCACGCCTGCATCACAGAACCTACCTCTTTTCCTCATCAAGTCATGCGCATCGTCGGCTGCCTTCTTCTCTGACAGCGAGTTGTCCATCAGATCCCGCAATTGCTTCATCTGGGTGTCGACGGCGCCTAATCTCTCGTGAACGTCGAGGGCTGTGAAATCAGTCGTGTTAGAAAACTTGGTCAAGAACTGCAGCTTATGCGGCGAAGGAGACTTGGTTGGTGATCGGGCATTGCTAGTGATTGACCTGACAGTCTCCTCCAGACGGTCCATGTGGGCCTTGATCTGCTTCGGCTCAACCTTGGGCGTGACAGGCGGGGCAGGCAGAGCGCGCAGCTTGACCTGAGACGTCTTTGGCTTCGTCTCTGGCAGCCCCGGCTTGACGTCTGTCTTGCGAGGAGACCGCATGGTGATGTTTTCGTGGGGGAGGCTTGGGATGAGGGTGCTGTGTGAGGGGGCGCACTCGTTAGGAACCACTTGGCTCCCTTCGAACGTGGAGCGCTCGGAGCTGTCGTCATGGATGGACAGGTTGCTGAACTTCTGGCTGAGAGACACTTCTCTGTGAAGGGGTGTGGGAGAGCGTGTCGCGGCCCTTGGCTTCCTGCCCTGCACCTAGCCGGGGCGCGGGAGACGGGGTACGCTGCGCTGTCGGGGTATTCTGGTCGTACCGTTCTGCCCGTTTCCTCCGTTGAGTTCCTCTTCTGGGTTGTGCCCGATGGCAGTCTGGGGTCGTGAGGTTGTCGTCGTGCCTCTCGGGCGGCCGTACTGGTTGCGGTTGCCCAGGGCGGATTTTGATCGATCGGAGGCATGCCGGCTCGGACCCAAGCTGCTGGCGAAGCTGCTATTTGACGTGTGACGAGATCCCGCCGAGGTTGTTGATGTCGAGGTCTGACGGGATGAGAAGCCGCTGGAAGGCTGCTTAAGCTAGGAAGAACGGCATGTTAGCCATGTTCAGGTTGACCGTCCAAGACCGAATGCGAACGTGATCCCGCTGCGACTCCAAGTCGCGAAACACGGCATCGCGCCGACAACCACCCACGCCTCTGGTTCTCTGCGTCTCCTAGACATGGCCAGACCTCATGGCGCGCGCGAAATCGGCGAACCGAAGAGGATCGGGCGGCATCTTGGGTGACGGGGATGCGGGACTCTTCGCGCGCGGGGACGGCAGGGCGTGATTTCCAGGGCAGTTGGTTTGCGGTGTCGTGGAGGGGGTTTGTCGGCGCAAGTAGCAAGGAAAGCGAGAACTCACCGAACTCAATGACTGTCCCTTGATGTGGCCGCCAGCTCGGGGAGGAACCTTCCGGACGCCCGCAGCCGTGGCGGCTGGGTCCTTGTCTGGGTAGTCTGCGGCGCGCTCCCAAATGTTCTTCCTGTCGGGCTGCGTCGCGGCTGCAACAAAGACAGGGTCAGCATGTAAGCAAACACCTAGGTATGCCTCGGTCCGAGGCGGCATCATGACGGGACATGCGCCCAACCCACCTGGCTGAGGAAGTTCGCGCTTGAGGCCGGCGCCGATGCCGATGCCTCCGATCTTGGAAGGGGGCGGCATCATGGTGGAGGGATGAGGGCGCGCGTTGTTCTGGGATTCGCTGAGTTCGGAGAGGCCGTGAGGGGGGGCGCCGGGTCGAGGCAGCTGGCTTCGCTGCATGGTCGATGTTCGAAATGCTGGGTTCTCGTGCTCGTAGGTGGTGTCCATACTAAGGATGCTGGGGGCTTGCCGCTGGAGGACGACGGGAAAGACAACACAGGACACGAGGAGCAAAGCTCCGGCTCTGGCGGCGCGAGGAGACGACGTGATGATGGCGATGTGTTGGTGGGGAGTGCGGCGCACAGGTTCGAGACTGTGGGTGGCAGCTCGAGGTTGTTGCTTCACTTCCCGATCTGGCGTGGGCTAGGTTGGACCATCTATCTGTCTGTGGCGGGGGGCGCTGACATGCGGCGTTGTGCTGGAGCTGAATTGGGTGACCGGGGTGGACCGGACAGTGGATGTAAATGTTTACGTGCCGTGCATGGGAAGGGAGTCAGTGCTGGTGTCCGGGCAACGGAGCTGGTGTGGATGCCTGAGGATAGAAACGGAGAAGCTCGAGGTGAGCGGGTCACACCGAACTGACCTCGGTGAGCTCGTCTGATGGAGTGGGGGGAAGGGGGGAAAGTGCTGGGCATGCTGTGCCTGCCTGGGCACTCCAAAAAAACGGAAAGGGCAGGCGGTCACGCCGGGCGGGCCTTCTTCACATGTCAGGGCCAATGACGATCTGGGGCAGGCGTCTCCGGGCGTGGGCGTCGGTGTCGGTGTCGGTGTCAGTGTCGTCAGGAAGGCATCGTGTCATTTGTCATACCCCACGACATCCCATCGGCCGCAAGCCACCTCGTTTGCTTGCCCAACCTCATCGCATGCCTCGATAGCATCGCACCACCCGTCCACTCGCGACCCTGTCTTTTCAGCACTTTCGCCACATCACCTGAGGAGGTGCCCGAGAAGCCCGGACTGCCCTGACTTCAGCTCCGTCTGGTACATGTGCGACCCTCTCTCTCGCTCTCCTTCACCACCACCGCCGCCGCACGCTTCCTGATCGCACCCTCGACCACGAACCCGAAGACGACCTCGACAGCTTCGCCTCTCGCATCACTCCTCGCATCAATCCCATCACCATGGAAAAGTTCAGCCAATTCCGCGATAAGGGCTCGGGCATCGCCCCCTTCATGCCCATCAAGACGCCCGTCTCGCCCCTCACCTACGCCCTCCACGCCTCGCTCTTCCTCCTCCGCCTCCCTCTCTTCCTGACCCTGACGGCCACCTACTTCCTCTTCCTCCACCACCTGCCCCTCCCCGTGGCCGCCCGAAAGGCCCTCCTCTGGTCCCTCATGGCCATACCCGGCATCTGGTGGATCGACCTCCAGCTCGACGGCGTCCGCCGCGGCACCCTCGCCGACCAGCCTCCCAACCGCTTCCCCCACCCCGCCTCCGTCATCGCCGCCACCCTCACCTCGCCCATCGACGCCCTCTACCTCGCCGCCATCTTCGACCCCATCTTCACCCGCTCCTACCCCACCACCCGCAAGGTCGAGCGCATCTCCCTCCTCGCCGCCGTCGCCGCCGCCCTAGGCCCCGTCCGCCTCGCCCCGCCCCCCTCCGCCACCCTCTACGACCTCGACGACCTCCTCGCCCGCCACCCGACCCGCGTCATCGCCGTCTTCCCCGAGGCCTCCACCACCAACGGCAAGGCCGTCCTCCCCTTCACCCCCTCCCTCCTCAACGCCCCCGCCGACACGGACATCTTCCCCGTCAGCCTGCGCTACACCCCCGGCGACGTCACCACTCCCGTCCCCGCTCGCTGGATCAAGTTCCTCTGGGACCTCCTCTCTCGGCCCACCATCTGCATTCGCGTTCGCGTCGCCGAGGCCGTCCGCAACTCCTCCCGCGCCAAGACGAACGGCGCCCACTCGACCGCCCTCGACGCCGACGCTGACGGCCCCGCGCGGCGCGGCGGCGACAGCGGCCTGGCTGTGAACGTCACCGCCGAGGAGCAGCGCGTGCTGGACAAGGTCGCCGAGGCGCTGTCCCGGCTGGGGAGGAACAAGCGTGTCGGCCTGACGTTGAAGGACAAGGCTTCCTTCGTCGACACGTGGAACAGGCGAAAGAAGTGGTAGGAAAAGAAAAAAAAGAGAGAAAAGGCACGATCGAGAGGAGCGGCGCCTCAGGATGCCACGGAGCAGCGAACCCAGGCCTCTACGTCCTCGGACCGAGACTGCATCGCTAGGAGCTGGGATGGTTTTGTGAAGCGGTGCAGGGATGCTTCTTATGGCTGGCTGAATTGTCAGGGGGCGGATATCTCTCTGACTTTTTTTGTTTTCTTTCCAAAGCAACTCGACTTTGCGCCTTCAGATACCACTTGCGCATGAATTAAAACGAAATCTTCCCCGAGCACCTTGTCCTGTATGGAAGAAATTAAATTTGGAACTCCGTTTTAGCTACCTTTTTCCATGTCCTACAGTGGTATATCACAACAAGGAAATCAGCCTCCCTCCCCTCCTGTCGACCACCGGCGCATCTTACACCCGAAG
Source organism: Verticillium zaregamsianum (assembly GCA_002851755.1). Taxonomy (NCBI): domain Eukaryota; kingdom Fungi; phylum Ascomycota; class Sordariomycetes; order Glomerellales; family Plectosphaerellaceae; genus Verticillium; species Verticillium zaregamsianum. The sequence goes on along the minus strand of NMXM01000011.1, from coordinate 2,024,671 downwards.
CCCGCTCTGCCGCGGCAGAGCTCGTCCTCCTTCCCGTCCGGTCCGCATGGCACCATAACCTAGATCGGCCCGTCGGTCACGCAGCCGGAGCTGGCGTCGCTGACGAGCGAGGCGTACTTCTTCAGGGTGCCCTTGGTGTACTTGAGGGCGGGCGCCTTCCACGCCGCCCTGCGCTTGCTCATCTCCTCCTCGGAGACGTCCGAGTCGATGACGCGCTTCTCGGCGTCGATGGTAATGACGTCGCCGTCCTGCACGAGGCCGATGGGTCCGCCCTCCTGCGCCTCGGGCACGATGTGGCCGATCAGGAAGCCGTGGCTGCCGCCGGAGAAGCGGCCGTCGGTCAGCAGCGCGACGTCCTGGCCGAGGCCGGCGCCCATGATGGCCGAGCTGGGCTTGAGCATCTCGGGCATGCCGGGCCCGCCCTTGGGGCCCTCGTAGCGGATGACGACGACCGTCTTCTCGCCCTTCTTGAGCTCGCCCGCCTCGAGCGACGCGATGAAGTGGTCCTCGTCGTCGTACACGCGCGCCTTGCCCTTGAAGAGGAGGCCCTCCTTGCCGGTGATCTTGCCGACCGAGCCGCCGGGCGCGAGCTGGCCGCGCAGGATCTGGATGTGGCCGGTGGGCTTGATGGGCTTGCTCAGCGGGCGGATGATCTGCTGGTCGGTCGGGAAGTCGGGGTACGCGTCGACGTTCTTGGCCATGGTCTTGCCCGTGACGGTCACGCCCGAGCCGTCGAGGATGCCCTCCTTGAGGAGGAACTTGAGCAGGGCCGGGGTGCCGCCGACGCGGTGCATGTCGGCCATGACGTACTTGCCCGAGGGCTTCAGGTCGGCCAGGAAGGGCGTCCTGTCGGAGACGGCCTGGAAGTCCTCCACGGTCAGCTTGATGCCGACGCTGTCGGCGATGGCGAGCAGGTGGAGGACGGCGTTGGTGCTGCCGCCGAGGATGTTGACGACGATCATGGCGTTCTCGAAGGCCTGGCGGGTGAGGATGTCGCGGGGGCGGAGGTCTTCGCGCAGGAGGTTCTTGATGGCCTCGCCGACGTTCTCGCACTCGGCCTTCTTGGCCGGGTCCTCGGCGGGGCTGCTGCTGCTGCCGGGGAGGGTCAGGCCGAGGGTCTCGATGGCCGTGGCCATGGTGTTGGCGGTGTACATGCCGCCGCAGGCACCGCTGCCGGGGCAGGCGTGGCGGATGATGTCGAAGCGCTCCTCCTCGGTGATCTCGCCGGTGATGTACTGGCCGTAGGCCTGGAAGGCGGAGACGATGTCGACGTCCTCGCCCTTCTTGGTGCAGCCGGGCTTGATGGTGCCGCCGTAGACCATGATGCTGGGACGGTTGACACGGCCCATGGCGATGGCCACACCGGGCATGTTCTTGTCGCAGCCGGGCAGGGAGATGTTGGCGTCGTACCACTGACCGTTCATGACGGTCTCGATGCTGTCGGCGATGATCTCACGGCTCTGCAGGGAGTAGCGCATGCCCTTGGTGCCCATGCTGATGCCGTCGGAGACACCGATGGTGTTGAATCGGTAGGGGATGAGGCCGGCCTTGGCGACGGACTCGCGGACGTGGGTGGACAGGTCGAGGAGGTGCATGTTGCAGGGGTTGCCCTCGTACCAGACAGAAGAGATGCCGACCTGGGCCTTGTTCATGTCGGATTCGCTGAGACCGGTGGCGTAGAGCATGGCCTGGGAGGCACCCTGGGACTTGGGCTGGGTGATGTTGGCCGAGATCTTGTTCAGCGACTCATCGCCGGACCGAGAGGCCGTCGTCGACAGAGCGCGGCTGCATCACATTGTCAGCCGGGGTTCCATCATCATCATCCGAGGCAATTGAGCCGGTGGGCAGGGGGAAGCATACGCATAGCTCGAGGGGGTCGACCGAGCCTTCGAGGCAGCTCGAAGGGCCGGCGACCGCAAGCCGAATGACCTCGAAAGCATGGTGGGCGACGGTGTCGGAGATGTCAATCGGAAGGGGATGAGGCCGAATGAAGTCAAGTTGGAAATGCCGGGAGCACTGCCTGGACTTTATCTTGCCGAGATGGTAGCCAGGATGAGTCAATGGCAGGGCGTGGGCGCGGAGAGACCTAAAGATCACAGGGACAGACGCTAGGGACGAGAGCTTCGGTGCGATGCCGTCAGTTCCATGGAGAACGGACTCTGAAATTTTGGGCGATGTCGGCCTGCAAAACCCGGGCCAGCTCCCCCTCTGGGCTCCCCGCATTGCAATAGGAGCTGCGCTATTGGCCGCATCAGGGGGTGGTCCATCGCTGACTAAGGACACATGTTCGAGCTCTCAATGCTCGTGCCTCCGATGAAGTACCTGTGTTGGTACGTACCTTCGCATAACAGCTAGCTACGGCACGTGATGATAAGATAAGACACATCCGCGACGTCGGGCTCCATGGCAGTGACCCGCGACAGGCCGTGGGCAACATTGCAGCTTCAGTCTACCGGCGATCAGCAACTAGCATCCTCGCAAACATGCTCTGTCGACGCCCTCTCCTCCGAGCGCTGAGGGCTGTGCCCCGGCCGCAAGCGCGGGCAATGTCGCATTTCTCGGGCGGACCGGGTCAACCACCAAGCGCCGGCATCCCTCTGCCTTACATCACAGAAGTCTCGGTACGCCCAGCAACCTCCGAAGCCGCGGATCGACCCAGCTAACCACGGAGCAGTCCAGCGGCTGGAGGACATGTTAGTCCCAACTCGAGAATTGACCCCGGCGACCCCATCGTTTGGCTGACGCGGTGCCAGACGACATCTTCTCCAAGCTCCTACAGGTAGGCCGCCCCGCGAAGTCCCTCCCCCCCAAGTGAACTACGATCCTGACACCCTCCAGGAGCGAATCATCTGCCTCAATGGCGCAATTGACGACACCGTCTCCGCGTCCATCGTCGCGCAGCTGCTCTGGCTCGAGTCCGACAACCCCGACAAGGCCATCACGCTCTACATCAACTCCCCTGGCGGCTCCGTCTCGTCCGGTAGGCAGCGCCCCTCTCCTGAGGTGCCGACTCGATTTCTAACACGAAGACGCAGGCCTCGCCATCTACGACACAATGACGTACATCAAGTCGCCCGTCTCGACCATCTGCCTCGGCGCCGCCTCGTCCATGGGCGCGCTGCTCCTCACGGGCGGCGAGGCCGGCAAGCGCTACGCCCTCCCGCACAGCTCGGTCATGATCCACCAGCCGCTCGGCGGCACGCAGGGCCAGGCGTCGGACATTCTCATCTACGCGAACCAGATCCAGCGCGTGCGCACCAAGCTCAACGAGATCATGCGGCGGCACCTCAACGCGTCGTTCGGGCGCGAGAGGTACAACCTCGAAGAGGTCAACGACATGATGGAGAGGGACAAGTACCTGTCGCCCGAGGAGGCCAAGGAGATTGGCGTCATTGACGAGATCCTGACGAGGCGGACCGAGAAGGACGAGAAGGAGAAGGGAGATGAGCAGAAGACGAAGCCGTGAGCTGGCCTCGATGCCGCTGCCTTTAGACCATGAGTTGCAGGCTGTTAATAATGCGCAAACTCAGAACCTGATGTACAATGAACTAGATGTCCAATTGTTCACTGAAGAAGTAGCATCAACTGTGTTGGGCTGCCCTATTGATTTGTGCCAATGCTTTTGTAGTGCACCGTACACCCCCGACACGCGACTCGCCCCGCCAAGCGCGTAGAGCTCAACGTCACTCGACATCCGCCGCCATCCAAACCAAAATCGACACGCCAATTCCTCCTCACCACCACCCCGTACCGCCCATCTCCGGTGATGCCATCATGCACGAACCTCCGCAAAGCAACGCCGTTCCTCGGTAGGGCGCTCGGGCAGTGCCAATGCCGCCACGCCAGCACCGCCCGCCCGACGCGCGATGAGACCAAGGCAGCCTTCGCAGCCAAGGTCGACAGGGCCCTCCAGACCGACGAGCACGGCGCCACGCTCAAGCTGCACCCGGAGAGCAAGAAGATCGCCACGGCCGTCGGCGACCTGCCCATCTCGCCGGTGATGGACCCCGCGTGGATGGAGGCGAGGCAGCGTTTCCGCACGCCAAAGCCCAAGACACCAGCGCACACCTACGTCGGCAGGTTTAGGAAGAAGCTCTACCTGAACCCCTACGGTAAGCATCCCAGCTCTCCGAGCTCTGCACGGGCAATAGCTGACCGACCGAACGCAGCGCAAGCGCTCGCGACACCGTGGCGCCTCTGCACGGCGACCGACACGGGCCTCCCGCGCTACTTCCTCCAGGACTTCAAGGTCGTCGCGAACCCCGACACGGGCGCCCCGTGGTTCGTCCCCGGCGACCTGACCGACCCCCCCAAGGACGCCTCCCCCCGCTCTCCTCCCGAACATCCGCCCCCGGCAGGAGGCCGGCCCGCGCCCTCCGCCCCCGCCCCGCCCGCCGGCTACGCCCTCGCCCGCCACGAGGCCCTCGACCTCCTCGGCGCGCCGCGCCACACCTCCACCCTCGGCGGCAAGCACGTCACCATGCTCGCCCGCCGCGCCCACCTCTCCCGGTCCGGCCTCCTGCAGCGCCTCGTCTGGCGGCCCCGCATGCACCTCCTCGTGCTCGACCTCCTGCGCGCCCGCGCCGTCGACCAGCTGCGCCACCTCGCGCGCCTTGACGCCGCCGACGCCGCCGCCGCGCCCCGTGGCTACGTCCGCCCCTGCGACGGCTGGGCCGCCATCGACAGGACCATGCCCCACCGCGGCTGCGTCCTCTGGCGCGCCGACCCCGGCGGCGATGCTGCCGCCGCCCCTCCCGGGCAGTGGGCGACGCTCGACGTCGAGGGCGCCAAGTACGAGGGCAAGATGCCCGTGCATGACCTGAAGAGGCTGCTGGGGGAGGAGCACCTCGCGCGGCTGCGGGAGGAGCCCGTCTTCCGCGACAACACGCTCCTGGTGCTGGGCAAGAGGCGGACGATCGAGGCGCAGCTCCTGCTGTGGAAGTTGCAGGGGTATCTGGCCGAGTATGATGCGCCGGCGGAGGCTTCGAGTGACTGAGTGCCGTGTACAACAGAGATACCCAAGATCGCGTCGACTGTAGAGAAGAGAACGTCACGACATCGAGCAGGTTTAAGCAATGAGCAAGGGGAAACGTCTGCTTCGGCAGGTCCATTTTCTGATATCTAAACATCCTCACCACAGCCGGCCCCAACCAAGCGGTCGCCACAAGCAAAGATTCCTCCAGCGCCGCCGCCAATGCCAATGCAATTAGGTACCCGTCCATCCACCTTTAACCTGGTATATAACGCTTGGAAACCCTAGGGGGGGAAATGACATAGAAAAAGAAGTGAAAGGAGTCGGCCTCCCATGGTATCCATCGCTAATAAAACAAGACAAAACAAAACAAATAAAAAGACAAAACATGTGAACAAGTAGAGATCAGACTCAAGCCCGCATCACTTCCTGATGTACAAGCCTCAGCACCCATCCCGCCTCGCCGACGCTCGCGCACTGGAAGCACCACTTCTTGATGCTTCCCGCCGCGCCGCCCGTCGCGGGCGCAATGCCGACCTCGCCGGCCGCCGTGCGCATCTCCTCCCAGATGCCGCAGATGATGCCGCGGGATCCCATTGGCGTGAAGCAGCCTGATCCCAGCACGGCGTCCAGGACGATGCGGGGCTTTTCAGAGTCCTTCCTTGGCATGGTGGTGACGGTGACGCGCTTTTCGAGACCGTGGTTGGCGCGGAGCTCCTGATGCCACCCTGGCGGCGGGCGGCGGATCTGCAGGCTGCAGTTGCCGTAGTCTTCCCACTTGGTTGCTGTGACAAGGAGATGAAGGCGGATTCGAATGTTGTCAGAGGACAGCGGCTGACCGTTGGCTGTGCGAGCCGACGAGTAAAGCGAGGGTGCGCGAGGAGAAGCCGCGCCGCCTGAAGAGCCCGATTCGGAAGCATATTGGCTGTTGTTGTTGCCATAGTGTGAGTTCTTGTCGACGGAAGACCGGGCAATGTTGAAGGAGAGATTGCCACCCCCAGTGAGACGCTTGAGGAAGCTAGAGGCCGAGATGCTCGAGGACGGCGCGATGCTGCCGCCTTCTTGGGATTGCGAGGGCGCACGGGTCGACGCGCGATAGCTGTTCTTCCTACCAAACCAGCTACGCCGCCGGCTGCTGCCGTCGTCATCGCGCTCCAGCGGTGCTTGTCTTTCGCCAAAGTGCTTGAACCGTGCGTCGTTCTCGAGCTGAATGAACTTCTGGTTGTTGAGGCGAGCATGGTGCACAGCCATGTAAAGATTGTAACACTCAGTACTTGAGGGGCAGCGGAATCGGAAGTTGCCTCCCCCAAGGTCTTGGTGCTGGCAATGATCCTGCACCGCAGACCGGATCTCAAGATCGACAACTGTAGATTGCCGAAGAAGCACTAGCGGTGTGAGGTCGAGCGCAACGAGAGGCTTCGACTGGTCATGGCCATCTCCGTCTCCTTGGTTGACGACGAGATTGTAGGCTTCGATCATGCCAGGGCCTACAATGATGGAGCACGGTTCGCTAGAGATATCCTTCCAGACACCCCGCTTGTCGGACCAGTACGAGAGCGTAGCGATGTACTTGGTGAAGTTCTCGGGAGTGCCAGAGTTACGCCTGGGCATACCAGCTTGGGACGCAGAATTTGAGGGCGTCACGCTACACAAGGACTCGGAGATCATGGAGTCCGTCGGCATGTGTCCAGGGGCAGGGAGGGGCGTGGAGTCCCTGATACTGACGCCAAGTTCCGTGTCGGGCACTTCGGTGCCATCTTCGGAGTCGTCGTCCGAGTATTCTTCGTCTGAGCTCTCGGTAAAAGAATCGTCGGTCACGGAAGAACGATCAGATGGCAGATATTCGTGCTTCAGCGGGGAGGAAGTCCGACGCTTGACTCGAGCGCTCTGCAACTCAACGTCAGGTGCAGGTGACTTTGAGAACTCGCGGTGCACCGGCGGAGGGGGAGCGCCATCCTCCCGGTACGACGACGTGTCGTCTGAAATATCGGAATCAGTTTGGTCTAATGACAGCGACTCTGGCCGCATGCTCTCGTCCACGGGGCGGCTGCGACCATGATCGAGGTGTGAGGGGTCGTCATAAGATTTCTGGGTGGGGGTCCTGTCTGGGGATGGGATCTGAAGCGCAGGTGCCGATGCTATGATTGGGGTTGTCGGCAGACTGGCGCCCCGGACATGATACCTACTAGGTATCGGCCGCTTGGCAGGCGTTGAGGGATCAGGTGAAGTCGATTCTCGGATTGGCGATGTAGGGGTGCCAGCGCGCAGTCGGCCGCCGACCGGGACGTCTGTGGCTTTGGTTCGCGGAGAAGACGAAGGGAGCGCGTCCTGCTCTATGGTCGGCGCTCGGCGAAGTGGCGGTACAGGTGTCGTGCCGAGGATGTCCAGCCAGTCTTCAACTTGCTCGTCGTCATCGGTTGCAAGGGTGAGCAGCTCATACCATGATTTGCCATTGTGTGTTCCCGAGATCATGATGACGAGCTCAAACTCGCTCTCTCCCCGGCGAGCCGATACGGCGGATTCTGGCGCAGGAGGGAAGAGGAGCCATGTCTTGCTACTTCCGCCAGTCTCTCGAATGAGGAGGTCTCCCTGGTCGTTGGGTCGGGAGGGGTTGTCTCTGTGGACAAGTTCGACACGGCACTCGAGCCGCTGGCCGTTGGAATGCGTCAGGTTGAGGGAGAAGAGATCTTTGGCGCTGACTTGCTTGGTGGGATCGATCTTGATGGAACCCAGGGGAGCCAGTGTCCTCAGATCACGCGTTCTGGATGTATCCGTGTTGAAGGCGTCTTCGTCGGCCAGGCGAGCCGACTCCTCTTTCTGGCGGCGGCGAGCCTTTTCTTGCAGCGCCTCATAGTCTCCGACGAGTGCAAGCGTTTCATGGGTCGAAAGCAGCGTATGCGCACCCTTCAACTGTTAGCGACGTCCTCTTGAGAGCAGCATGGATGCTTACCTTGGCCCAGCTTGTCAGTAGCTTGATGCGCAGCACCGGCCGCTTCAACAGGTGCGCAACGTCGACCCTCTCGCCATTTTCGTTGACCACATCTCCCTCCTCATTGCGTGGCAAAGCGCCGATCAATGAGTCCTCGTCATCCAAGCGATGGGCGGCGGGCAGCAGGTTCACGATGAGGTCTTGGAAACCGAGCCGCCAGGCGTCAAGATAGCTGTTGTAAATGGGAGCGGTCGTTTGCATCCACGACACCAATCGGTCAATGTCGGAGTGGGACGCCTTCCTATGGGCGTTCTTCAGCTTTTCCAACGCAATACCCATGCTGACTACCGCTTTCGAAAGGCCCGAGGTCTTGGTGCCAGGTGAGCCCGGTCCGAAGAGTCCGGCAGCGCTGTTTCGGTCTCCTTTCAGCACTGTCGTGAGCAAGACAGGGATGACGCCGTCGACGAGAGTCTTCAATTCTCGTTGATACAAGTTCTCGTCGTCGACAAATTCTTGCATGAGGTCACCCACTGTGACAGAAATCACAGAGTCGGTGAGGCTTTTGCCCTTCCTCAAGCTGGGACGGGATCTTGTATTGAGCACCCCCCCGGGTACGTGGCTGTCATTAGGCAGCGAAAGAACCGACACAAGATCGGAGTGTTTGGTAAGTCTTCGCTTGAGTCCTGTGCCGGAAGTGTGGCTCTTCTGCCGAGATACCTCCGTGTCCTTCGTAAGGGCAGTGGATTGTGTGACGGTCGTCTCAGAGACGATGGAAGTAAGGTCGGACTCGAAGCTGCTGTAGCCTTCAACCGAGCCCACAATTGTGGAAAGCTCGTGCACGCCGTTCGTAGGGGGTCGGCGTCGGGGGCCTTGCATCGCTGGTGCTCTGTTGTCGCTCACCGAAGAGGGTTCATCAGTCCAGCTTCCGCTGGAACCGGAATACCTGCGACGATCATCCCGTCGGCTGGAGTAATCGTCGTCATCGTAGCTGTCATAGTCCGGCTCCGGTTCCTTCTCGCAGCTGGGATAAACTTTGGGCGTGAAGAAGTGAGCACCGGATTCCCCACGGAAAGCCTCCTTGAGAACCTCTCTGAACGGTTTCTTGCCGGTTGGTTTGAGCGGTGATGACGTGGCTCTCGTGGCGGCCCTTCTTCTGAGACCGGCTGATGTGGGTGTCGTGGCGGGACTGCGAGCTTGCTTTTCGTCGGCATCCCGATGGGGCTCTTTGTTTTCGTCATTCTCGGTCGTGGTGGTTGTTCCTGTATAGCCCGTTGATTCGGTAAAGCCGGTTGATTCTGTGAACCCGGTCGATTCCGTGAAACCCGTCGACTCTGTGAAACCCGTAGTTTCGGTGAGTTGGGTGAGTTCGGTCTTGGGCGGGGGAGATGACTTTCGCCGCCTGTTCTCTCCGGAAGGGCGTCTACGGGCAGGGGCGTCTCGCGGGCGATCCTTCGGCGAGGACTCCTTGTCGGCGTCTTTCGAGTCCGGACCGTCCGTCTTCTCGACAAACGGGTCGACGGTTCGACTGAGCCACTTCTCAATGCTCGGCGGCTTGTTCGCAACGACCGGCTTGGGTGGCTCCTTGGCGTCATGGAGGATCTTCTTGCCCTCTGTGACCACCTTTTTGAAGACGTTCGGGACGGCTTTGAAGCTAGGGGTACGCTGTGCTCTCGGGCGTCTGCTCCTGTCATTTGGCAAATCCAGCTCGCTGAAGGCAGAGAAGCCAACAGGAATGTCTGCCAAAGATTTGGCTCCAACGGCGCTGGTAAGTACACTTGAGCCAAGGTCGGAGTCCATGCCTGCTCTGATGGCAGACTCGTCTGTGCTGATCCATGATCGGTCATCTGGAATTGTGTCGTTTCGCGATTTTGGTGGTGTTTGCTTTCTGCTCGCTCTCCGAGACCTTTCCTTGGAGGGCTTTCTCGTTGGTGTGTCAGGGCACGAATCGGATTCTTCGATGACCTCGATACAGTCTGATTCATCTTCCTCCATGACGACAATATCGTCTCGTGTTGGTGAAGACTCGCGTTTGGAGCTGGAGGCAGCCCGGCTGTGATCCTGCGCTGATAGGCGGGATGAGGAGAATTGTGATGAGTTGCCTGCGTCCGAGGTATCGCGAGACGGCCTGACTCTAATGCCATCATCTGGAAGGGGGCTCCTCACGGGCTTGACGCGTATGCCATCGTCAGTGAGCTTCTTCGTTCTCAACGGGGCGACCCGTATGCCATCGTCGTCCAGCGGTTTTGGTTTGGAAGACTTTTTCGGCGTGTCGTCGTCCTCCTCCTCCTCGCCATCGGTCGTCGCTCCCTTGGATTTTGCCCTGCGGTGCTTCAGCGGAGGCGGCGACGCTGGCAGCTCGACCTTGGCGGCCCAGTCCTGGATCTTCTTGGATACGGGCGGGTTGACAGACGGCCGCTGCAGGAACCCCTTGGGAAGCGGCATGGGGCCTGGGTTTGGGCTCGCCACCTTGGGCTTGGGCGGTGATTTGGACCTCGGCGGGCTTTTCCTGTTCTTCTTGGCCATCCAATTTGTGTCGCTGACGACTCTTTTTGGCGGACCCTTGGATCGCGGACGTTTCGACCCAGACCCTTGGTCTGCGGACTTGTCGTCGCTCTCCTTCTCATCCGCTGCGTCATTGTGCACAACAGCCTTGCCAGGCTTCTTCTTCTGCCTCATCTTGATCCGCACGCGGTCTTCTTCGTTGACGCTGTCGGCCTCGCCTGGAAATGCGGCGATCTCGGTCGGCTCGCTGGGGGTAGCAGCGGGGTCGCCAGCGACCATGGCGGCGGCGTTCGACTTCTGCCACAGCTTGACGCGGTCCCGCACGCCGCCGGGCTGCTGGATCTTGCGGACGCTTGACTGTCGCATCTCGGCCTTGACGGCATCGAGGCTCTGGCGGCGCTGTCGTGATCGCTCGGCGGCGACGCGCTGAGGCGAGGGCCGGCCAAGCAGGAAATCCGCGAGCAGCGTGGGAGGTTCCTGCATGGTCTTCCTGTTGCTCATGGCGCGAGCACGGGCGGCGGCGGGCGCGCTTCGGGGCGTGGCCGCTGCGCGGGCTGCACGGGCGGCGCGCGCGGCGGCGGGGGTTGTCGGTGTGGTGGCGGCGTCATCGTTGTTGTTTTTGGGAGGCGATGCCTTGCGCGGGGTGGAAGGCGTCGTAGACTCGACTGAGTCTTGCTCATCGGGAGGGGCGGAAGACATGGTCTGGAGGGGCTTCTTGACGTCAGTCGCATTCGTGCGGTGGCTCAGGTGGTGGGCGTTGGGGAATGCCAGCAACGCCGCAGCGTTGAGCGACACCAACACACGGGAGCTGGGTTGCGGCCCAGGGCGTACCTGTTGTTATCTGAGCTGCATGCTGCCGTGGAGTGCGTGGTGGGCAATGTCTTCGAGTGCGACACGCGGTGCATGGGTCAACAGCGGTCGATGCTGTAGATATCGACGCCGGGAGGGGGGTGGTGGAGGAGAAGCAGCACCTCGCGAGACGAAGGAGGAAGGAAGGGATGCCGGGTCGGATCGACCGGGCGGAATGGCTGACTCTGCTATGGCGGTTGTTTTGCCACATAAACGAGACAGATGCAAGAGATGTCCGAGGCAGAGAGAGTGAGGGATTGGTGAGGTGGGAGGCAGGGCTTGCATGAGATTACTGTTCCTGCTCTCACAGCCCGGACACCGATTGTGCTTGCCTCTCTCTCTGTTCTTGCTATGCTGTGCTCTGCTCTGCCGCAGTTCTGCATCGTTGTGTCGTCGTCGCCGGGGCAGCAACCAATGGCAGCGTCAACAGAGCTTGGGCGTAAACATTGACTTCCGGTGGGGACCTCCCCCCCACCCCTTTCCCCCAAGAGTGCCCCTCCATTGTAGGTGGTAAGGGCCTCCTACGGCGAATCAGGCGCTGGAAGCCCGCCAGGTGGGGAGTACAACCGCCCTAGCTGCCTTGTTCGGATGCTGATGTACAGGGGACTCCCCTGTCTGGGTTTGGCCTTGGACTCGGGACGTCGCGATCGCTTGGCCGGGCGATTTCCTCTGATCTTTTCCCTCTTAGCCCAGCCACGGGCGAGCGACTGACCAAGGATCACCGTGCGATAACTTACTTCGAGACCCTTAATTCTTAGTTCGACATCGTGACCCCTCTTCTCTTCACGGCTGCTTTCCTTCACGATTCAGAGCCAGCAATGTCAGGATCAGACGGCCAAGGAACGGTCACCGTGGATTACGACGGCGCATATCTACCATCCTGACTCGCCGAGCCGTACAGGTGCGGTCGCGTCATGGACCGATCGAGACAGCCAATCCAACAATCCAGCTAGCAACCCGTGTCTTCGACGCGACCCTCATCGTCGCTCGATCGCCCCGTTCGCCAACATTCCGCCCTCGTATCGGCACTCTTCATGTCGCACGCCAATAAGGTGCTGAGCAAGATCGGACATGTCGTGTCGCCGCAGGTTTCACCTTGACCGAATCTAGCCCTCTCGGTGTGCGCCCTCTCACCTGAGCTGAGCTCCCTAAAACGCTGCGTGACCACCCAGCCTTCCTCAGCCCGCACCACCACCACCACGTCGCCCCGGACCAAAAGCCGCGAGCAGATCACATGAACATCAAACACCAAGTCACCAGTTTCATCTGGATGGCAGGTCCTTGAGGCAGCGGACCTGCAGCGTGATGCCAGATCTCGATGGAATCAGATGGAATTCCCGAACCAGCTGAGCCTCGCAAGATGCAAAATCGCCATGGCATTTCCAGAATGACTCGGTGTCTTGCTGAGCCCCTTCCTTCCACGGTGGCAAACGCTTGAGGAACCAAGCAGGCGGACAGGGCGGGCTGCTGGCAGGCAGCCGAAGGAGTCACAGCAGGCAACAAGGCAATCCACGATAGGCACCTCTTTCACGGCATCAAACAGAAAAGCCAGGTGGGTAGAGTATTGTAGTTGTAATTTCCAAATCGCCTCAGCCGAGATATCAACGCTACGTATACTGCGGATGTCGGCTCAACAGTCTCGCTGTAAATGACAAGACTCGTCACAATCTCGAGGCATCTAGCCTCGGAACCATCGAAGTGGTATGTATGCAATGTCCAGAACCAATCCAGAACCAATCCAGAACGCCAGTAATGCGACCCACGCGACCCATGCAAACGGACCAACATAGTAGCCCAGAAGACACAACCGAACCAAGAAAAATATGCAAAATGGGGAGGGGCGGTCCGTGTGCTGCCTAGTCCTCCGTCATTAGATCTCCTCCGCAGGCAGCACAAACCGGACCTTCTTCATCGGCTTCGCAGCCTGTATGTCTACCAGTGGAGTGTGGTTCTTCTTCATCGCTGAGGCCAACGCCTCGCCGCCGTCAACAGCATCGCTCCGTGCGGCAGCGCTGCTGCCTACCTCGCCCATGTCCTCCTCTGTCTCTTCTTCGATCGACCACACATCGGGGCTAGGCTCCCGCCACACCTGCTGGGAGCGGCGGCGCGATGTAGCGAAGCTGGGCTGCCTGCCGCGCCCTGTCGGTCTCGAGCCGCGAGATCGTCCCCTCGGGGAGCCCAGGGGAGAAGACGGCGAGGTGGAAGTTGGGGTGTGCTTAGACTTCGTGCCATCCATCATGAAGTCTCGCAGGGTAGAGGGGAGGCCAAAGTGGTGAGGCGCAAAGCGAATGTAGTTCTCTTCCTCGTCATCCGTGTCGGGGGTGGCGAGGTCGGAGAGATCGGGGACGGGTGGTGAGCCTGGCTTGCTGAGACCTTCGAGGCTCGACGGGCTGACGCTGCGGACAATGTCGTGCGATGTGCGCGGGCTCTCGATGCCGGCATCAAAGTCGAACATGTCGATGTCTTCGCTGGCACCCTCGAATTCGGAGGGTGGCGTCAGAAAGTAGTTGAGGGGGTCCTCGTTGATGTCGTCCAAGGACGGGTAGTCCTTGGGGGTGGAAGGTGTAAGACGCATTTGGGTCGGGGGCCAGGCGTCCCACCGCGACTTGGACTGAAGGTGGGAGGACATGCTGGTGATGGGGGTTGACCAAGATGGGAAGGTGATGACAGCGACCGTGGGAGGCTAGCTCTGATATAGAATCTGGGGAAGTGATTGTCTGCGGAAGTGACACCGATATGGCGACAGAACCTAGGGGACCCTCGCCGGCGTGACCGGCTCAGAGGCGTGCTGGGTTGTGAGGAAAGGGGGGAGTGGAAGGGGAAGACGATTGGTGCAGCCTGCTTGTACGACGTGACGGGATAGGGGAGCCAACCGAGGAGCTGAAAACGAGGGCGCAGCTGAGCGAGGCAAGTCTTATAGATGTGAGATCCAACATGCCGACCATGCTCGGAGGGGGGTGGTTCAGTCATCAGGATGTGAGAAGTGAAATGCGGCACACCCATTTCTGGGGCGGTTGGGCACACCTCCCTCGGACGGAACTCTGTCACACCGGGCAAAGTGAAGCAATAGGCTGCCTGGCTTTTGCCTGGCTTGCCTGGTGAGGACTGGAAAGGCGGTCACCCGCCAGGGCTGAGCGACACCCCGACACGCCAGGCGGCGGCCAAGGAGCGAGCGACTTGACTCGTCAGCCAGGATGTGACGACTAGGTGCGGTGACTGACCGACACGAGAGACAGAGAAAAAGATAGCGGCTGATGAGGAGGAGGAGCAGAAACTCCTCGACCGCGTCTCCTAGAGTTCGTGGTGTGCATGCGCGGTTTTGACGCACCATGCAAGGCACTCGACCTTGCATCGATGCTCCCAGGTCGACAGCCTCAACATGTCGCAGTCCCCCGACCCTGCGTGGCCAGGGCGGTAGCGCACGACATGGCAGCGTGCGAGCCGGCTGATGCGCCTGTCTCAGGATATCCCCATCGCAAATGGCGGCGTGGTTCGCTGATGGGTCCGATTAGCGGCTCCTGCACCTTGATTTTGGGAACGATCTGGTGGGCTCCAACGTGGGATCATCGTCATAGCGAGCAGAGCGACTTGGACGGCGTGCGGGAAAAAGCTGATCTGCTGATCAGGTGCCCGTCTTGGCAACGGTAGTGGCTGCCAACCCCGTCTCAGCTTACCCATCCCGCAAAGGTCAGAATCGCAGCACCAGGAGACCGCTTCGGGGCTTGGGAGGCCTTGTGAACACCCACACGCGTGAGAGGCGTCGCCACCATGTGGCTCGGCTTCCGGCGACGAGTCCGTATTCGCGTCCATCCGGGGTGTGGTGATGATGGGAACGTGAGACCGGGGGGGGTCGGGGGTCGGCAGGGTCGGGGGCTTGCGAGGAACGTGATCGAGAGAAGAGCAGCAGAGGTGGGAGGCTTACAGCGTGGAGATGGCGGGACCATGGAATGGGCGATCAAGCCTGTCGGCACTTGAGCCAATCCTCGTGGGGCTCCAGTGCGGAGGTTAGACGATCACGTGGGCTTGCTCCAGAAGACGTCTCCTGCCTCCCATTCCTTTCCTCTCTCCTTGTCAACACGGCTCGCTCGACCAAGACATCATCCCGTCCTTCAGCGTATCTATCCCGCATTGAACTCGTCTGCTCGTTGCATCTATTGGTGGGGCTTGGCGAACGGCTAGAATTAGCAGACGAACATGCCGATATGCGGCTGACTGGGCTGCGACATGACGGGAGAGAGACGGCACCGTGTTGACCCGGTTTGACACAAAAACGCGAGGACCGCAAGAGACGAAGTCTGGCCACATCCGGCCAGCTGCAAGGAGGACGGCACGGTTGGCTGTCTTTGTGCTGAGCTATGTCCTTGGGTTCCAGGCCTGCCATGGCCCCCTGCCGCGTTCTGGATATGTTCCACGTTTATTCGGATTCCGCAGCGCTGGTACAGCTTTCTTGGTGCAGTTGCCGCTGCCGTGTCTCACAAGTGCTGAAATAGTAGATAATGCAGAAGGCGAGCATCTGCCGGACTTTCAGGTAGTTCGTCGTCCGCGTCATGCTACTCCCACCCCACCCCCCAAAGTCCGTTTTTGGAGACGGTCGATATACACATCAAAGGGGAGTGAAGTGGTAGTCTTCCTGGACCACGACAGCTGCATACTCGATAGTGACGGCTTTCACTAACTATCTTACCGTGATGGCCAAATGGTCATGTCATAGAACTCTTTGCCCCAAATCCCTGCTGGGTGCGGGGCCGGAGCTGTGGCCGCCTAAACCAAACCAGCGAGTGAACATCCCATTGCGTGGTTTCAGTGCCCAATAAACTGGCCACAACTGACATTGGATGTAATGCCATACCCTGGACGCGCCTGCTTCTACGAAATGGGGTCCGCCTCTGTTCATCGGGCTCTACGGAGGACGGCCTACCTTTTCCACTTTCCCATGGCTGCCAGTGATATGTGTACTCGACGATGGAGAAGCAAGAGGATATTGCACTCAAGCCACGGCTTCCATATACATATGAGTTTCATCAAGAGATAGTCACTACCAACTAGAGAAGTAAGGACACTAGACACTGGCGGGGAGAAGTAGCCGTAAATGACGAGTCCCATATCTCAATGGCAAGATCCATAGAAAAGGCTGCTTCTAGCACACCTGGGTGACGCGTGTACTGGGAATACCAGGCAATAGATATTTGACCCCGTCGTTGAGGCCACGAGGGTGCCAAACTCGGGTCAAGGACATCCATCAAGTCCAGGATCTTGGCAGGTACTTATGAAGCTAAACGCGAATAAGTAGAGACTGGGCGATAGACTCGTTTGCTAAGGAGCATCTGCTCCTTAGCCTCCAGCTTTTGGATGCTTCTGATGGCCCCCAGGGACGAAGCACTGTGACTTCTTTCCTAGAACCGATAGACTTGGCAGGAAAGACCACTTGAGTTGTCTCTTCCTTCTAGGCCGCACTCACCTGTCGCCGGCAAACGTCTGTTTGGCTTCACTTGCAGAAAGCACTTCATTCAACACTTATTCCATTCCGAGCACCACGAGTGCACCAGCGGTGAAGCCAAAACAGAGTCCACCGGACAGCTTACACGCGATGAGGACTCCGCCTGGGAAGGTGACTCGGAAGACAATGACGCTCTCGAGGCCATAATATCGAGCTGTCACTCTGAAGAGATATCTCGACAGTGGGCGGAGTACACGCATGTTTTAGATGAGGAGTTCATCGCGCCCCAGACGATGACTTACACTGAACAGACGGGACTCATGCGCATGTTCGTCGCCCACGTCATAAAAATGGCTGAGTTTGATCCGAACCACCGAGACGTTGTTCCCCCATTGAGACGAGTCTTGGGGCATGACGAATTACTTTGGAAGCTCATGTCCTTTTACCGCCACACTGCACCCTCAGCTAAGGATCACCTAAAGCAGGATGGCAAGGAAAAGGACTTATTCGTTTCGTAGCACAGCGCAGGAGGCTCGTCAGACTTCAGGTCGCAACTCGAGGGCCGGACTGCCCCACGACGTCGGAAACGTACAGAAATCAGTTGCTTCTGTAATGAAATCAGCAGTGATCGGCCGTATGCAGTAATCGTGTGACGCGAAACGGGGAAGCAGTTCGGTATCCGCATTGTGATGTTCTGGGTATGATTCATTGCCCCTGGAGGCTTGCCCTCTACACTCCAAGCTATCCGAGCCCAATCATGACAAGCTCGATGATGGCCGATGCCTGTGAGTGATGCTCGTCTCATTCACGGCGTCCAAGTTCACCCGAGAGCCCTAACCGGACATCTCCTCGTCCCCGTCCCCACCGCCCATCTTCCTCCGTAACCTCGTGGCGTCTTCGTCCCGCTTTCTCCTCTCGAGACCCTCCTTGATCCACACCTCGTAGGCATCACCGCCGGCCTTGACCTTCTCGCCGACGACTCCCTTCATGACCTCTCCAGCAAAGCCCACAAAGTTGTGCCTCCGCAGCGCATTCTCCCACTGCCACTGCCGCCTCTTCTCCGACTCGCGCGCAATCGTCTCCTGATCGCCAATCTCCGCCGCGGCAATCCTCGGATCCCTGACCATGGCCAGCACGTTGAACCGGATCTCGCTGCTCGCATACGTCGCGACCCGGTCCGACAGGATGCCCGACACCTTGACGGGGAACTCGTCCGTGCTGCAGTCGCCGTGCGAGATGGGCGCCGGCTGCAGCCCGTCCAGCTCGTACAGCTTGCCGGCGATGGACGAGTAGGCGACAAAGTGGAACGCGTCCTCGCCGCCCTCGTCCCCCCTCTGCGTCTCGTCCACAAAGGGGCTGCTCTTGGCGAAGCTGTTGTGGACCTCCCGAATCAGGTCCGAGTTGCCCAGCGCCTCGCCGCGGAACTCGGGCGGCAGCGCCATGGCGAAGTCGCGGAACTCGGCCAGCCGGTCGCCAATGTCGACCTCGTCGTTCTTGTTCATGACCACGGAGAGCAGCGCCTGGGTGCCGCACGCGTTCTGGATCGTCTGGCGCGCGAAGAAGAGGCGCTCGGCGGCGTCCTCGTCGTAGGATTCCTTGGGTCGCGGTGGCAGGCCCTCGGAGGGGTAGCGGAAGAGGAAGATGATTCCGTAGACGGGTTGGAGCGGGGCGAGGTCGTCGGGGGAGAGGGTGAGGAGCTCCTCGAACTGGACGCCCTTGACGCCGAGGTTCTCCAGGAGGTAGGTAAAGACGCCGGCGTCCGACTCGACTGTGGGCGCCGCATTAGCAGAGGCCTGGGGTGAGGAGGGCGGGGAGCCGTCACATACTCGTGTTCCAGCCGCCACTCATCGTGTCGGTGGGGAGTGGTGTCGGTTGATGGTCGCGGAGGAAGTCACAGTCGTCTCTCTGAATAGCCTTCCTCTGCTAGTTTCGGGTGCTGGAGAGAAATGGTGGCCAATTGGTCTCGCAAAATATGTGTTTGTCCACAGTTGCTGTACTGACTGGACTGACCAGGCACTGCCAGTTGACGCAACGAAAGAGCTTTGGTGGGTCCTGGAGGTTTGTAGGTACGGCAGGCCGCACTACCCAATTGCCTTGATTGCGTCACTTCGCTGGCCCACGTCTCGTAGCTTGAACATAGACGGCTCTGGCCCTCTCCAACGAACATCATCCCACTGGAGAGCCGATGCCATTCATCAAGGGCTTGAGAGAATAACCCTTGTTACTGGCAACTATGATGCAGGATTGATCAAACGGCAGTAATGCGAACAACGTGCATTGTAAAGTAACATGGTAAGTAGGATAAGAAGAGTGAGTGGTGAATCTACTGTCAGGCCCGTAGGAACCCGCCTAGTCCTCCGTCGGGCGATCGTTACAACAACGTCGAGTTAAGCCCAAGCCTGCAGCCCGCGTGAGACCAGGCTTCGCATCTCTGGCCCTAATACCGCCTGATCGCCGCGACGCCGATGGCCACCGCCGCGGCGCCTGTCCCCAGGATGACAGCCCACCGAAGCAAGCCCCTGCCGATGTGCCGTTTCGCAAACGCATCTATGGCCTTCCCGTCATTGATCCTCGGGAACGGTACATCCGGGATCGGCAGGTCCAGCGCTCGGCAGAGCGGCTCCCACCCGTCCTTGACGTCCACGAACACGAGCTTCTCCGGCGGCACGACCTCCTTGAGCCACGCGATGTGGCCGTCGTACGTCTTGCTGGTCAGAGGCTCAGCCTCGCCGTACATGTGAACGTACTGCCGTCGCAGGCCGTTGACGTAGTCGTAGAAGAACCGCATGGACGGGATCGGGAAGAGCGCGATGCGCAGGAACCACTGCGTCGACACGTTGGCCACCTTGTCCATGCTCTTCTCCCACCCCTCGACGTCGCGCACCGTGCACAGGACCACGGCGTCGGGATGGGCTTCCATGAGCTCCGGCACCAGTCCGCACGCTGGGCTGTCGGTGATGGCGGCGAAGCCCTCGGTCAACCCTTTCAGGAGCTCAACGTTGTTGGCGTGCACCTGACTATCTTTTGGCGGGAACTGCGAGAGCACTTTGATGCAGGTCTTGATCTCTCTCTCGGGACCCAGCAGCAATTGGGTGCCACAGTGGTAAACCGGGGCGTCCAGGAGGATCTCGAGCGCTCGGCCGAACGAGGTGGTTCCTGTACGAGGAAGGCCGGCGCCGATGACACGAAGCTTCGTGCCTGGCTGTGGTTGAGAGTATTCTTGGCCCATTTTGTTCAAGACCACAAGCTGGACAGTAAGAAGCGCGCTGGTAGTAAAAGAAGGTGCAGTGAAAGTTACTGTCACCACCGTTCACGGCGGCGGGGGGCGCCATCAAGTTGCCAACCACGTCTTGCCCATACGCGTATCGAAACTTGTTTCCTCTTGATTGAAAGTAGGGGTTGGCATGCATGGTGTGACTAAGACGTGCCTGAATCCTTCGCCTGGTAGGAAGTGACCCGAATAACAATGAGCTTCCAAATGTAGAAGTCAGTGAGATGCGGATTGCTCAATCCAGATAACATGCGTTACATCACTAGATGCTCGTCGTGGATCGTGTGCATCATTGTTTCGAGATGCCTAGCTGCTGGGCGCGACACAACGCCTGCAGATCCCTATCTACAAGGCCTCGAATCTCTTACAATGGCCACGTCCAACTCCCCCAAAAAAACAGAACTCCAAATGATCGTAGAGATCCACCGTAGTGAGTTCCTGATCAGTACACCCATTGGGTCCATACCTCAAACTTCATGCCCCCGGGGGGTGTGGGGGGGCACGTTCGTGGTGTCCAGCCTTACGTCAGACGGTGTTAAACCACTAACAGGCAAAGGTAAACCTCGCTCTCGTCGGTGGACTTTTGCACTTGAGCTTAATGCATCGAGCGCGGGGTGACGGCCCGCTGGGGGGTGTTCGCGCCATCCCGGTTGTCGCCATCATAAGCGCTCTCCTGCTCTTGCATGGTAGAGCGCTTGCTGGCCTCATCGGCTTCGTCGGGGCCATCATCAGACTTGGTGAGGCAACCCTTCTTGCGGACGGCTCGGACAAACCAGGGAGCCTTGCCAGAGCCTTTCCACGACCAATACTCCTTCAAATCGTAGTCGCGAGGCTCCAGTCGACCGCGACTGACCCAGACGGTAATGGCAATTGCTCCGTTGAGGACGGCATAGACGAAGACGCCACTAAGACGAACGTGTGAGCTGGGAGGGAGGATCCAGGAAGACAGGGTGATACTTACGCGATGAGGCCATATGCGACGCTGTACGAGAAGGGAATGAAGGTCATGACGACGAAGGACGGGAGCACATCTCCTATGTAGCGCCAGTTGATCTGAGTGATTTGCCTAATCATCATGCAGCCAACGAGCACCAGGGTGCAGCCGGTGGCCCAGGGGGGAATGGAGGCGAAGACAGGGGCGAAAAAGACGGCCACGAGGAAGCAGAGTCCGGTGACCATAGCTGTAAGCCCAGTGCGGCCGCCTTCGGCAATTCCGGCACCGCTTTCAATAAAAGCTGTGACGGGAGAGCATCCAAACAGCGCACCGATGGAGATACAGCTGGCGTCGCAGCAGTAGGCGATGGTCGAACGAGGGAAGTCTCCGTCCTTGGGATCGACCACGTCGCAGAAGCGAACCATGGAGTAGAGGGTGGCCGTGGCGTCGATAATGTCGACATAGAGGAAGGTAAAGAGGGCGAGGGCAAAGTGAGTCCTGTTCGACGTGACACCCCAATCCAAAACGTTGAGAGTGTGCTCCATGGGGTGGAACGTGACGATCTGCTTGAAAAATTCGAAGCGCGTGTCGCCCTCCTCCGTGTAGGGGAAGTACGTTATGTCCGTGTTGCGGCTATAGGAGGTCAGCATAGCGACAAACCACAGGGCAGCAAGAACCTACGGCCACGACAAGATGGAGACCAGAGCGATACCCATGATCAGCGCGTACTTGACCCGGAAAGACATGAGGTAAGCCGTGACGATACCGCCAGCAAAGATCGCCGTCCACATCTGCAACAAAGTCAGCCGATGACAAGCGCCTGAAATGGGATCGAGTATACCTTGGGACTCGTCATGATGCCACCATCGCACATCTGAGTCTCGGGATTAATTTGCTCAACCGGACATCCAGCAATGGCCAGGGGAGTAGCCTTGTAGCCTCCAGTGATGGCACCGATGCCCGCAGCATACGAGAGACCGATCTCAGTGAGGAAGAAGCCGATGCCGACGCCGGTGGCAGTCTTGATAGTGGCGGGGATCAGCTTGACNTCAGCTTGACGAGCCACTGGCGCATGCCGGTCAGGGCGAGAAATATGAAGATGAGACCCTCGACAAAGACGGCGGTGAGGGCAACCTCGTACGAGATGGGACCGGAACCGTTGGGCCCAACAACTTGAAAGGCGAAATAGGCGTTGAGACCCATTCCGGGGCTATATGTACATCATCAGTCGGGATATTCTCGGGCGAGCACACCGGGGCAGGCAGACTGAAGAGGACTTACGCAAGGGCGACCGGAAGGTTGGTGAAGAAACCGAAGACGAAGCTAGATAGACCCGAGATGGCAGCGGTGGCCGTGATTAGATCGAGGCGGACTCCTGCGAGGCGTGTCAGAACCTGTCGCCACCTGCAGGTAGAGTTAACCCACCCTCCTTGCACTTCTTGTACGAGGCAATGCTATCGCAGGCAATCCGATCCTTCAAGCTGCAGGGGCAGGTACCGCCAGTCTGGGAAAGAATGATGGCCTGTGATCTACGTCAGTAGTTGATGGCGATTCCAGAGGAAGAGTCGGGAGGGGTTTGGGCTTGGTGCCGTGCTGTGACGTACATTGACAGCGATGATGTAGGCCATGGTGGCGAAGGTCGTGACTCCAGCACGAACCTCCTTGAAGAAAGTCGCGCCAGGGATCTCCTTGGGCTGTGGTAATACCTCGTCAGCACCGGTGCGTTTGGGAATGTCCCCAAGGGCGGGTAACAGAAAGGCAGGGGATATTTACGTGACCACTGCCCTCGAGACGGAAAATGCGTCCAAAGGTCGTCGCCGAAATACGCTTGTCGGCTCTAGCGAAAAGGTTTCCGACGCGACGGAGGCGGGCCTTCATGTGAACCATGAAGGTCTTCCGCTGGACCGAAGGCGCCTCCATGTGTTCGAGAGGCTCCATGATGGAATTGGTAGGCGTCTGAGCCTGAATCGCGATGAGGTTGTGGCTGCTAGGACGCGGGTACGATGTCAGTTGAATCGAAGAATACGATTTCGACGAGTGTTGTGTGCTGGGGACGATCAAGACGTCGGTCAGCAGTTCCTCCAGTCGACAACGATGGATGATGGAAAGAGTTTCCTCGCGGGGGTTGCTCGTGGAGGTTGCTCGTGGTGAGATGGTGACACTACGTGCCGGAGAAGATTGGAAAGGGGGGAAAGAGGGAGGTGAGGGCCTTGGACGACGCCAGAGGCGAAGACGAAGACGAACGGTCCGAGACGATGTTTGGTTAGAGCTAGGTTATCAGTTGGAGGGAATCCAGACGATAGTGCCCAAACCTTGCGTTGTCTCAGACTTCTTCAGGTTGTGCGAGTGACTCGAGCAGAAGGTGTCCGAGGGGAAGGTGAAGGGGGATGGTGTGGGGAAGGTCGAAGATACGAGGCAGAGGCAATGGGAGTCGATGACCAAGTCGAGGAGCCGAGAGGAAGGAGGGATCGAGAGGGGAGGGGCGCCCCGGGGGCCCGCTTGTCAACAGAACTATCACTGCGGCTGATACTGCTCGAGACGGGGGAAGAGCCACCTAGGGTGCTGCTGCTCGCTGAGTCTGCATGTAGTCACGGCTTTCGGCAGGCAGGAAATCGGTTCCAGGAGGGTCTGTCGGCTTGCTAGCCGGCACCGGAAGCTCCTGCAGGACTGAAAGGCTCGTGATGCGAGGAGAGATAAGGAGGTGTCGGGCCAGAGAAGAAAGGCCGGGGCGAGACCAATGCGCAGATGAGGCCGTTGATATCGGTCAAGAAACAAGGGAAAGCAAAGCAATAAGACCCAGGGGTTGCGCGTCTCTCCAGGTTCGTGTCTTTCAACCACCATTACCATGTACTACATGTTCAACAAGATGGCTTACGATCTGGCGGCCGCTCGGCCGAGAATGAGACAGTCCAGTGCCCCTTGGACCATGTACTGCACGGCACCACCCGTCACCTCACCATGCTTCCCATGCTTCCCACATGCGTTGCAAGGGCTGCCTAGGCTCGCCGCATTCTCCGCTTAACCCTCTCTCCAAAAGGCTTCTTCTCCGCCTTCGAAGAGCACCAGTCGCGGATTTGCAGAAGAGCAAAGAGCACAGGTGACGCTGTGCCAACCGAGGCACCTCTAACACAACTTGAGAGCAGGCCAAGAAGAGGGACAAATGGGAGGAGAGCGGCCGCAACCATGGTACATGTCCACTACCGAGGTCAATCAATCGAACCTCTAAGTGCTGCAGAGAACTTCTGGAGGGCGCCACTTGGCTGTTGAATCTCGCTGGACAGTCTTGCACGCGCCGGCTGAAGCGAGCAAGGCTCGATTAGACACGAATCGCGACTTCGAACATGCATCCGTGGAGCAATCTGGGTTCGTAATCATCTCGAAACCATAGATCTCTGCGATCCCAGAATCATTGGATCCCCTAGCCTACCTGCAGCATCGGCATGTGTTGCTCTCGCACACGACTTCGCCCTTCATATGCAAACCTACTGAATCTCATCTCCCGCCTCGCATCAACAGGCAGCACAGGTGCCGGAACCAGTGCTTGCGCGTACCTGTACTCTCTGCGACCCCCAGGTCAGGATTGGCCGGGCCAAGAGATGGGCGAGATGGGTAAAGTGGCCTCTTCGAGTCTGCAACCTCCCATGGTCATGTCGCACACCTCGGACGAGACATGTCTTCGGGCCCCGTGATAGGGTCATTCGAACCCGGGTTGGCGGGATTACGCATGAGACATGCGGGCAATTTGGCAAGCACCGAGATTCGGGCTATGGAAGCCCATGGCGCTTCAGTGGTCGTCGGCATTTCTCTTGTTCCATCGGATACGGTTCCGTTGTCGCCCGATGCCCCGTCCATGACGATATCCGATGCCCGTCAGCGGTGGCCGCATCGCAAGTCAGGGGAGCTGGTGGGTGTGGGGACAAGATGTTGAGAGGCCTGGAACAGCCATCTTACTGCACGAATCGATCAGTGACTCTGAATATCTGTTGAGTGGTTCCCAGGTTGACGATGAAATTGTGGTCCTGGCTATCCCAAGAAGGGGTTGGAATCAGGACGACTCGGGGCCTGCCAGCAGGTCTCTTCCTGCGAAGACACAGCCCATCGGCACAACTGGTGGTTCTGAGGAGAATACCTTGACTGCATCAGGACTTACGTCGTCGCCGCAAAGCATTCGGCAAGCAGTGTTAGCCTCGCCATAGCAGTTGAGGAGGGGGGGCCACAAAGAAGTGCAGGTTGTTCTACCAGCGACCACGAATCCGCTAGACAGCGACTGCCCCTGAGCCAAATCAATGGAAGCTCAGCATAAGCTCCTTCTCAGGGGGGTTAAGCGAACCAATTATAAATGTGAGGCGGGCTGGCTCCATCCTACCCTCACGTGCGTGTCCGCGGGCCAACAACACCACGTCGACTTCACTTCCAGGCATGAAGGCTTAAGATGCATCGCTTCTCACCCTGCCTGACCACAGGAAACATCTGGACTTCAGGTTTCGCCGCTCTCCAAATCGACTTAATCTACTTCGGATGTTTGACGATACAAACAGACCAAATCATCTCATTCTCTGCTGGTAGTCATCTGAACCCTACCTTCGCCTTCCGAAGGCTGAGCAGGGCGGCGTCCAAGGCGCTTCCGCCCAACCCAGACCTGTCGATGGGATGGCTCTCTGAGTACCACATCTAGCGTCTCCAGATCGACCGTCCCACGACGATGAAAAAACCCACCCTTCCTTTATAAGGTATGGGATAGGCATCTTGACAGCCTGCCTTTCCCTCATCCGCGTGCCGGGGCACGCTGTACAGGTTGCTAGGCATCTCTAGCCGCCGCTCTCTCAAGCCTCCTAGAGGGAAGGAACTGCTGGGAAAGGGTGAGAGGAAAGAAAAGCCGGACGGTGTCACAAAACCCAGCCCGGGGCGGCACACCTGTCACTGGAGGTTGGTAGTGCCCCCTCTCACCTGGTCCAACTGGCCTACCTGGCTTCCCACCACTGATAGGGTCGGCAGCGCTTGTGGAAGGCGGCCTGCAGGATCCCCCAAGTACCAGTTTGCAGAGTTCAAGCAAACACCACCAGATGTTTGATCGTTGCCCAGGGTGGGTCGATACTGGACTAAAGGAGTCGCTCGCGCTGTATTGAATTCCATTCTGGGACTTGTGTGCCGCACGTGTAGTCAAGAGGCTCGGAACGGCCACGGAGTGTCACTGTCGACAAGCGCCCCATTGAAGCGGACGCAACCGCTACACGCGGGCTCGTCGCTTTTTGTGTGCTGGCTTCAGCCGTCCTCTAGGCACATGGCAAGATCCACGCATGCACATGGGGGAGAGACACACGCATCAAGGGGAATACCGTTTCTCTAGGCGCGCTGTGCTTCCTCTCAGCCATTGTAGGCCTTGTGAATGGGACCGCCCCTCCAGCATCTGCGTCAGAAGGCTTGGGGGCAAACCTGGACCGAAGGATAAAGAGTTGGACAAGAGAACCGGATCTTTGTCACCTCCTGCAACCTCCAGTACGGTAGGACGGCGTGCTTAGTGAACTGCCCGCCCGTTGAGCCACCCTTCATCATGGCTAGTGTTACGCGATCAGGAAAACATGCTGCGAGGAGCCAGCATCGATGAAAGCAGGTCCTGGGAGGAGCGATTCCCAGCTCTCGTGCCATCTTGTGAAGTTGCCTTCCATGACCTCCTTCTCAACTTCTTGCGGCTTGGTTGGTACGTTGAAGCACCCCCTGAGACCCTCGGGGCAGCTGATTGGCATCTTAGAGATGTGAAGCGCCACAAGCGATAGCCATGGAAGACAGACAACGCCTCGGTCTCGCTTGTGGACGACCCGACCTAGACTGTAAAAGGATAGTCTGCGTCGACGGACCTGGCCGGGCGCATCCTGGCCATAAGCCTGGGGTCGTGATGGTGACACAGCAGGATGATAGAACTGGATCAGCCAGGGGACCCTTGTCATCGAGATGTCCCGTCAGCAGGTAATTCTCTAGATGCCGTATGCCACGGTGCAGGCTGGAGTTTCACACACGATCGCACATAGTCTCATGGGGCATCCGCTCGAAAATCCTCGGAACAATGTACAGGTGAGGCTGCTGGGCTGATGCGCGTCATGGGTCGGTCTCCAATGCCATTGAGTTTCACTTGCATTCGGGCAGGTCTCTGCCCTCTTTCTTCCTTCTTCTGATGTTAATGGATATGGGTGAAGTCGTGGATATGACCATTTACCCATTCACCGCATCCGCCAAGACCTGACGGTGAATTGAGATGGGCAGTGACTTGACCAGGTTACATATGGAAGACATTGCACGTCCAACCCGCCATGGGGGCCGAAACAGTAGGTCTTTCAGTATCAGCATCGCTGCTGGCATCGTCGGCCTTATCGTCAAGGTCATCCGTCTTCGCCTTCCCATCTGTGCCTTCCGCCCCCCGCCTACTGCTTCCCTGAGGCAGGCGGCCCTCTCACTGCTCCTGCCTCGACAAGACTGAACTTGGAGGCTGCCACAAGCCCTGACACATTGGTGGCGTTTCTTCTCGGCGAAACATTTCCTCATCTCTTCCTCCTGTTTCCTTCCTCAACAATCCCTTCCAGCAGCTGCCCACATCCACCCCCGCCTTTCCTCCAAAACACCAAATCTTTATCCAGCCTCCCCTCCCCCTCCTCCTCTCCCAGTGTCGCCCGATCCACGCGCCGGACCAGCATCATCGCGTCTTCCCGGCCTTCTGCATCTCACTGTTCAACTGACTCCCGTCCCCTGCAAGGTGCCTTGGCTCGTTGCTGGGGAGGGAACGTCCCGTTACCACCGCGGGTTTGTTTCACCTCGACACATGCCATCTCCTCCCGTCGACAGCATCGTTACCTCTGTTCGTCCACCTTAGCCAAGGTAACTTGGTCCCTTATCTATCCTTACCCGCACTTTTGTTCTCAAGGATAGGAATCGGAGCCGGCCTCGTTCCTCCCGTACTCATCCTTGCCACGCGCTGTGTAGCTGAACCGTCAACTCCTCGACTTGGTCTTCCGCCAGCGCCAGCTCAAGGGCATCCGAATAGAGCCGCACCTGCATCGTCTGTATCCACGACATATTTCTCCATCCCTCGCCGCCGTCCGACTATTTACTCGGCAACAGCATTACGTCTTATCAGCCCCAGACGACGATCTGACATCCCCATCGTTAGCTGCATCCTTTGGCACCTGCACTCGTCACGATGTGGGAAGTGGTATGGACTGACCCCGACAAGGAGTCGCGGCGGGAACACCGTGAGAGAAAGGCAATGCAGAAGGAGCAGAAGGATAAGAACCGAGCCGCTAGGAGCTCCACGTCTACCCGCAGCTTGTCCCCCACGGACAGCAAGTCCTTCGGCTTCTTTGGGTCTAAGAGCCTGAAGAGGAGCACGACCCCGAAGCCAGAGTCAAACGCGCCGACACTGGCGAGCTCCACCCACGAAAGCAAAGCTCGACGCGTCTCCTACCTGTCCTCGGCACCTTCCGCAGCTGCGTCGACCACCACCGCCTCGGAGCCGCAGGGCACTCCGGTGAAAAAGTCCTCCACGGCAGGCTTCTTGACAGATCATTTCGCGGACTCGTTGCGTGAATCGCCCGAGTCGTCAACCCGAGGTACGTCACCTGGCTCCGATACGGTACACGCAGCTCATTTATCCAGGTCTTATAGACTCTGTCTTTTCGAAATGGACCGATAGTTCGCTCTACCCGGGCTCGCCTTGCAACACGTCCATGACCGATTCGACCATCAAAACGGCCCACTATGTCCAGACTCTCGGCCCTTCTTCCTTCATCACGAAGGATACGGAAGTGACTATTGCCCCTCGGACTCGAGACGATGACATCACAGGTGTGATATCAGAGGTCAAGATCTCGGCCGACGTGGCCAAAGAGGAGCCTCCGACGCCGCCGCAGTCCCCCGCCATGTCGTATGTACCCCTTACTTACATTTCCACATGATATCCAGCTGTACGAAGCCTAGCTGACGATGAGAAGCGCTCACAGCCCTCTCAAGGTGGACACGCCCATCAGCCTCTTCCCTGGGCAGTTTTCGCCCTCTTCCAAAACGCCCCTCGTTCGTGTTCCGTCGTGGACTTCCAAATTTAAACCAAATAACCCTGATGCCTGGAAGCCGCCCGACGCTTGGGACTGTGCTCCGTCGCCGGAAGCTCGTGCCTCAACCTTTGAGGACATCTTGGAAGACCCCATGGAAGTCGAAGAGGACATGACGTTGTCTCTCAACCTGAACGGAATGCAGCGTGAAGTCAAACGCATGGCGGCCGCAAGTCCGCAGATCCGGCTCATTCGCCTGACGGAGTCTTGGGGCGTGTCAGATGATGCGAAACTCTACAAAGAGCTTGAGATGGAGAAGAAACGGTGGATGCTCTCTTCTCTCGACAACTTGGACAAACCAGTGGACCTCGACCCAACAAAGCACGTCCCATGGAAAATCACCGCCGCCAAAGCCAAGAAAGTGCTGGCTCTGTACGAGTCTCAAGGTTTGCCGCTCTTCCAACTCCCGCCTGCAGCCCACAGCTAACCCGACACCAGCCACGACCTCCTATCTGGCGGCGATTCACTACACGAAGAACGTCTATCACATGTCACCGGCGCCGCTGTCGCATCGGCTTTTCCCCAACATCCACCCGGTCACGGTGCCAGCCATTTCGCCCTCCACGTTCCCCGTGGCCCCTGGCTTGTTTGGTGCCGTCTACTCCCTCAGCCTCCCGTCTCTGGTTCCCTCGCCGGACGTGCCGGGCATACTCAAGAGCGTACACCGGTGCCTGTCAATGGGCGGCACGTTCCACCTTACGCTCATAGACCCCCTGCCATCGACGGTGACACTGGGTCCGCTCCTCCGCGCGTGGCTGGACGAGCACCTCCTGTTCAACCTCGAGCGCAACTTCCGTTGCATGAATCCGAGCAAGCTCTTCCCCATCTGGCTGGCAGACGCTTCGCTCCGTGCTGAAGGCAGTACCATCACCACGGTGAAGTTCCTGGCCGTACCGTCGCATGGGCATGGACCCGATGGCGCCGTGGCGGAGGGACAGCGGCGCTCGGAGAAGCTTGTGAAGCAGGAGCTCCGCAGCCTCGTGGGGCGGATGCTGTGGATGGACGTGTGGAGCAGGTTCATCGCCGCGGACAGCTGGTGGTGGGAGGATGACGCGATTGTGCAGGAGTGCCACCAGATGCGGACGTCGTGGGAGTACTGCGTGATCGAGGCCGTCAAGGATGGTTAATGGGGGCGGCAGGACCGCTCGGGGGAGGTTGGCTGATGACTTGGCGACATGAGGCATTGGAGGGGAGCGCGAAGACGGAGACTGGTCTGCATGAGAGAGGCGTTGGGAGGCATCGGTCGGATCGAAATACCCCTACGGAAGATGTGGCAGCGACCTGTAAGATCGGTGTCGGGTCCGCGCTGTGTATATTGGTGATGGCGGTTATCGTACGATGGGCTGTCGCGCAGTAGTTGCCCCGCCACGGGTCGGCGACGGCCGTGCGATACTTAATGGCTAAGTCTTTTGGCGAGAGAGCTCCGGCTCGTCCGCGGTGGTCCTCTCCTTGTGAGGGTCACGAGTATATACGTGAATAAATGAGACGAGCTAACGGGAGAGCCCCACGCAGGCATGTACAGGAGACGCCGCTCACACACGCTCCCGCTTGTCGAGCACATACTGCCACTTGACGAGCGCGGCCCTGGGGGCCCCCTGAAGCGAGTGGTCCGCGGGCAGGCACCTCTCCTGGACGGCGACGATGTGCGTCAGCAGGGCGACGGCGTCGTCGAACCTCTCCTGGTCGGCGTAGGCCACGGCGAGCCTGTACTCGGCGGCGAGGCGGTCGGGGTGGTCCTCGGCCTGGGTGCGGCCCCACATGGCGGCGACGAGCTGGCACAGGGGGAAGGCGTCGTCGCGGCGGCCGAGGGCGCGGTAGGCGGAGGCGAGGGTGGACCGCGACGACAGCAGCACGGGGTGCTCGTCGGGCAGCCGCGCGGCGGTGACGGCCAGGACCTGCTCGGTCAGGTCGGCGGCCTCGCGGGGGTGGCCGGCGGCGTCGAGGGCCGAGGCCAGGAGCTGGCGCGAGACGAGAAGGCTGTCGTGGTCGGGGGCCAGGGTGGCGGCCTCGACGGCGACGACGGCGCGCAGCAGGGCGATGGCGTCGGCGAGCCGGCCGGCCGACTTGTAGGCGCGGGCGAGGGTGTGGCGCGACGCGAGCCGGCTGGCATGGTCCTCGGGGAAGAGGCGGTCGCGCACGCGCACGACGTGCTCGAGCAGCGGCACGGCCTCGTCGACGCGGTCGGCGTCGTCGTACGTGATGGCCAGCGAGTGCTGCCACGAGAGCAGGTAGGCGTCGTCCTCGGGCAGCAGGCGCTCCTGGGCGGCGACGAGGGGCGCGACGAGGTCGGCCGAGGTGCGCGCGCGGCCGTCGGCGCGCAGGCACCGGCCGGCCCAGAAGGCGAGCTCGCAGAGGTTCCAGCTCGCGTCCCGGCTGAAGGCGAGGGGGCCGAGGGCGTTGCCGGCGCGGAGCAGCCGCGTCGCGTGCGGGAGGTAGAGGCGCCAGGTGGATCGGTTCGCCCACTCGTCGGTGGGGAAGGCACGCACGAGATGCGCCGCTGCTCGCTCGAGGGTCGATACTGCGGCGTCCTCTCTCTCGAGCCAGGCCGTCGTCGCGCGGTGCACCGAGTCGGGCATGTCGAGAAGGAGGGGGGCGTCGTCGTCCTCCTCCTCCTCCTCGTGCTGCCTGCGGGCGAGGAAGGCGTGGGCGCACAGCGTGTCGACGGCGGCGGCGAACTCGTCGTCGGTGCCGGACCGCGGGAGCATGGCCTCAGGGATGGCCCGCGGCTCGATCTGGGAGATGAACAGGACGAGTTCGGACGCCTCGGGGCTGGCGCTTCGTATCTGGTCAAAGGACGCGCGCCAGGTGCTGGCCACGTCGTCACCCGTGTCAGTATCCATGTTCAAGTTCACGGCCGGCGCCACGTGGCCCGGTGAGAGGGATGCGATCATGTTGAATGCTGAGCGTCTAGGTGGACGTCATCATCCGGGACACATGTCGTCGATGGCTTTCACCCGCTTCCCTGGCTCGAGGTGGGAGGATCGGCGCACAGACCAGTCGTGTGCTGGTCCTCCATCATGCATGCATCGTACCTCGCTGCCTCTGTACGGCCATCATCGGGCGCGAGCATCACGAGGCACTCAACGACGTCTTCAGAGTACCTGTGTATCCACAAGGAAAGATCAGAAAAAGAAAAGACGAGAATAGGCTCGACCGAGGGCGGCCCACAAGAAACGGTGGCAGCTTGACAGGTGGAACCGCGGGGTAGCGCGCGCTTTGACCTCTGCCTCGGGATCGATGGCATGGGATGGCTTGGGAAGGCATGGCTTGATCATCAGGGGTTGCAGAAACGACCCGTCATTTTGTATCTGAGGCTTTGTCCCTGAGGACATCAACTGTTTCCAGCAGACTTCTCCAGCAGACTCCATCAAGCCCCGGTCTCGTCACAAATGACCATCAGACCCCCGAAGCAAAGCAAGCATGGCCCACCCACGATAAGGCTGCAGTCATCCGCGAAGCATCTCCTCCGACCGTATAGGAGTAAAATAAGGGAAGAACAAGAAACAAATGGGACATGCCCTCCCCCGACCCAACTCCCCCACCGCTGCACGTCGCAACAAAGGGTATATGCCAACGCCCCGACCACCCACCCGATCTACCGTGTACATCAGACTGCTACCGCCCGGCCGAACCACCGGTCGAGCCACTGGCCCACCCACACCCCCCTACGGCCGCGACAGCCGCTGGTGGTCGCTCGACTCCGGCCGGCTCGGCTCGCTGTGCGCCAGCTCCGTCATGCTCTCCGTCTCGTAGTTCATCTTGGCCCCCCGGTCCCGGCTCCCTAGCTTGAACTGCTCCCCGCGCCCGAACCCGCTGCCGTCCGGCCTCGCCTCCCGCCGTCCCAGGCTCCGCAGCTCGCCCCAGAACGTCTGGCACGCCTTCCACGACGTCACCACGTAGATGATGGCGTTCCAGAACCCCTGCAGCGGCAGCACAAACGCGCTCATGTACTCCAGCACCGTCGACGACCGGTCGCTGTGCACCACCGAGTACACCCGGTTCGCGCTCGACGGGATCCACGTGATCAGCAGCGCCGTGAAGAAGAGGATCGCGCACTTGGCGTACGACCACGCCGCGTTGTTCTTCTCGTACGTCCGCCGCCGCGCCGTCGCCGCAGGGGCCGCCGTCGCCGGCCGCCCCGTCTCCTCGGACCTGTTGCTCTGGATCGGGAGCACAATGTCGCCCTGGCTGTTGCGCGGCTGGGGCCCGTTGGCCGTGATGCTGACCGAGTACGCCTCCGTGTTGGGCATCCTCGGTGCCGTCGAACCCATGACCGAGTCGCGCCGCTCCATCGGCACCAGCCCGATGGCGCCCTGCGGTTGCTCGATGACCTCGTGCGT
This sequence comes from Verticillium zaregamsianum, assembly GCA_002851755.1. Classification (NCBI taxonomy): domain Eukaryota; kingdom Fungi; phylum Ascomycota; class Sordariomycetes; order Glomerellales; family Plectosphaerellaceae; genus Verticillium; species Verticillium zaregamsianum. The sequence continues at coordinate 1,991,341 of NMXM01000011.1, read as the reverse complement.
GATGCGCACCTCGGTCGTCTTGACCGACGCGAACAGGTCGTTCAGGTTGGAAAAGTTCTCGGCGTCGTGCGAGCTGAAGTCCTGGAGCTGCTTGCGCTTTCGGTAGATGTCGCCTCCCGTCCGAATGTAGATGAAGAACGTGATGAGGATGACAAGCCTGCAGGCGGTCAGACGGTCGAAACAGAGAAAAAAGGGCTGGGGAGGGGGCACAAACCAGACGGGGCCGTAGAAGGTCAGGATGCGCCAGATCTCCCACTGCTTGGTGACCCAGCACCACAGGGTGGCGTTGCCGTAAACGCGATCGCCATTGCCGTTCCTGACGAAGATGTAGGTCAAGGCCGGAACCAGAGGGATACCGTAACAGCAGATCATGTACGGTATCTCCATTCGTCGCAGCCTCTCGGCATCGAACTTGTAGTAAAATGTCAAGTACACATTGACGGCCATCGCAAGCGTCCAGAAGGCGTCTGCGGGCATGAACCTTGTTCCGTCAGCACGGCAGGCAAGACACTGGACCTCGAGACACGTACATCTGGATCAAGAACCCTTGAAGCTGGCAGCCGGGCGAGTCGGGTGAGCCAATATAGGCCCTGGCCATCAAAGTCCCGATGTTAGTGATGCCATTGCCGAACGAGGCGTAAAACACCAGCCGGTTGATGGGTTTGTGGAAGGCTTTTGAGCAACAGAATGTGATAATGATGAAGAGGCATCCCAGCAGCGAAAGGACAGAGCAGACTCGCTCAACAATGCTGAGAGCATCCAGGGTGTCCTCGCCCAAGTTGACCTTTTCCTGCCGAGTGGTCACCATCGTGAATCCTGGCAACTGGCAACCGCATGTGCTCAGGAAAAGAAACACGAGGACTAGCGAGGGAAGGGAATCGATGAGCTAGTCAGCGCCACGGTTTCTTGTCGAGTAATGGCGGACGGGGAGATGGGTTCCGCGAGGTTGTGCACTGGCCCAGGCTCCGGGGGGTGTGCTTGCTGATATACCACAGTCGGAACTCCGTGGCCCAAGTCGAGGGTGTGACAGAGCGATCGGACCTCCAAAGCATGCAAGCCGTTGTCGGATCGGTCCAAAGGGATATGCAAAGGCGTGGAACGGCCGCTGATCGCAAGCAGATGGGGAAGGGCCGTTCGTCGATCAAGAAGAGAGCCGCGTTGGATGGAAGAGGTCACACCATGCAGATGGACATGAGCGGGCATAAAGAGTCAAGTCGAGACCGGCGAGTCAAGATGCTTTCCAGGGGGGGTCTACACGGCAGAGCTGGAGCTGGCGACGTGACGCACAATCCAACTTCCCTGGGAGTCTGGACTACTCCAAGACAGGAACATAATACGACGTGATCCCTCCCTCTTGGCCAGACTTGACTTGGGCGTAAACATGGGGCGGACGGCCTGTCTGGGGTACTGGAGCAAGTTGGGGTAAGGGGGACAGCATTGCCGGGGAGAGTGATGCCGCTGCCGTTCTGCAAGGACAAGGGTCATTGAAGGGTCTGCTTGGGACGGTTGGGTTCGAAGCGCATGGCACAGCAGGGGGCTGCGCATGGGTTCGAGCTCCGTCCCACCGAGAGTATGGCGCCCTTGACGTGCGAGGGGCTGCCAAGAGCACCTTCGCAGAGATGATCAAGGCTGCACCGGCAAATCGACCAAAGCAAATTTCGCCTGACAGTTGTGTCGTGTGGGTGGCAATCCACACAGACACGAAACCACCCCGTTGGTAGTGAGCCGCTGGGCTCCAGCGTAGCGGGTGTACAGTAATTAGCTTTGGGTGTGAGCGGTTGCTGGTGCGAGGAGAGTGATGAGAAGGTTATAAAGATCGACTATTGTTGGTCAGGGGCTTAGCCTGACCCCTTTGCTGATCGCAGCGCCCATGGCGGTAAGACGGACTGGACGACTCGAGAACGCCTCTCTAGTGTCGTCGATTCTTCAGTGCACAAGCAGGGGGAAACCCCCGGCCACCAAGCCACAGAGCAGGGGCCTTGTCATGTGCAATCACCAGCAACTTGGCTGGTGCGGCCGCTCCGTGTCGTCGTTGACTGCCTCAATTAGAGTTGGTCATGGTGTGCTTTGGATTAACGTCCTGAAGCCGAAAGAGGATGGAGGCAACCACGAGAGGGCCGGCTGCCAGCGCAAGTTTCGGTGGCCGAAACCGAGCGAGATGATGCGCAGCTGGCATCCCGAGAAGATGAATATTCGTACAAAGATGAGACGAGTGTCGAAAATCTGCATGCGAGTGACACGCGGCACGCTGGCGGATGAGCGGCTTCGCCGCGCGGTGACTCTGCGCGGCCAACCAGATCTGACCGACTATGCCACGACACGGCGGCACAGGCAAGCAGCAAGCGATCACGGTCACCGAGAGGCGACCAGGCGATGTCGAGACGACGGGGATGATGAGAGCGCGGGCGAGATCCCGAAAAGGGGTGACAATGGCACGGATGATGGTCGCTACGCCCACGTGGAGCGCGCCACGGCGTTGTTAGCGGCAGTGCCGGGTTGTTTGAGATGGCTGGAAAGGTGTCGCTGACGCGACCATCTTGCTTGGGCCCCTCGCTTGCGTCGTCTGAATCCTACTGCAAGTGGCTGGGTGGGACGTAACGAAGGTCTGTCGTCTGGTTCTCTTGGGCTCGAGATGATCATTGGCCACGTTGGAGCGAAGCGCAGGGCGTCGACTTCGTTTGCAGGGAATCTCGCGTGCTAGCACTGCGTGGGAGGCTAGATAGTCTTCTCGGCAGAACGCCACAGGCGGCTTGGTCGACGAGACGGGACAATTTTGTCGAACGGTCAGCAGGCTCGAGCTGTCACCTCGTGGCCGAGGTGCCATCCTCCCAACCCAAATCGAGGTTTGCGCCCGGACGCGTCGCTACCCGTCCGAGCTTCCAGGATGTTGCTCCTTTGTGTCTCCAGACAAGAGGCGGCCGTTGCAGACGAGCAATTGGGGAAACGAACGTCGTTCCGTCAGGTTCCAGTGCCGGGGGCAGGCTGGCGTTGTGGGCGAAGGGAAGACGAGAACAGGGAATTTGCTGCGGGGTCCATCCATGGAGCTGAAGCTGGGCAAGCTGGGGAAAGTGGAGTGGGCCACCTCCTTCTCCCCCAGTGGGTACGTACAGGATCGAATCACGTCGGGCAGGTGCTGCCGTGTGGTACCTACCTACCTTGCCTTTCCTACGACTTCAGTGCCTTCCTTGACTTCCTGCCTTCCTGCCTTTCGTACCTGCATCCCAGAGTCATGTCATGGGTCTGACCCTTTTTCTCAACCTCAGCTCATTTCTTCCCCTCCCCTGACGCCCCCCTTGCACCCAAGACGAGAAGGCCGCCGAATGCGACACGGGGACTTTCTCCGATCTGTTTCCCCGGCCTGTCACTTATGACACTCGGCAAAATCCTATCACCCCGCTCACTGGCTTCATACAACTACTCTCTGCTCGACAGGGCAGTGGCTTCCTGCGCATTGTTTCTTGGCACATTGGACTGACAAGCGTTTGCAGAATCAATCTCAAACTACCCTGGCTATCCCCCCTCGGTGGTGAGCAACTCACGACGGAACGTCCTCACAATCTTCATCCCAGGAACACGTCTTCGAAACCGACTCGCAACGCACAACCCCTAATTATGTCGAAGGCAATCAGCTCGCCAACGATCATCGGGCTACGCCGCGTTTCCGGTGACCAACACCGGACCCAACGTCCCTTTGCATGTCAACCTGCTTTCGTGCCAACAGCCTCGCCCCATCCCACGACCAGGGTTTCGTCTGTGCGCTCCTTCGCCTTCCAGGGTTCCAATTAGCCTTTTTGGCGGTAGCTCCTCGCCTTGATTCTTCCCCCTTGTTGACCTGCCAAACTGGACTTGGTCGAGGATTCAGCACGCCACAAATTCTGTCGACGAAGATCTAGCCCTATGGGTAAAGTCGAGGGCATCACATGCGGACATAGCACCACACAGCAGGCTAGCCCAAAGGTCTGACTGTATGCGCGTGCATTTCACGTGGCACAGAGATGGGCCAGATTCTCGGAACGGTCGATGAGCTGCCCAGCAGGGCCCTTGCCACCTTGTTGTCGTACAGTTGTCGGAGAAGTATTGACCCTGACTCGTGGGCTGATGATCGAAGAAGGCCATTCGTTTTGTCAGCTGCCAAAGACCCTGGATCAATTTCGGCCTGCTTCGAGGGGGGGGGGGGGCAACAGTCGGGGGCAGCCGTGAAAGCTCATCTTTTGCAATCTATCCTGGCGGCATGACATCCCTCCGTACCTCTGCCAATACTCGTTCAGCACTAGAAGCGAGGGCATGTTTGCAGAAACAGCAAGTCAGGGCTGCGACAATTTTGCAGACGTCTCGCGGAGCGGCCGTACAGCAACCCAAACCTTGAACTGCCCAGGTTCGAATTCGGTCCATCTGTCGATACTTTTGGTGGCATAATGTGCGCTCAAGGAGCTTTCGCTCTGTTGCCGCTGCCACTGAGATCATCAAATGGCGGTATTGAGACCTTCTTTCAGGTATTATTTCTATGGTCTTCTTATGTCCGGGGAAAATGACAGCGGTCCACGAGGCTGAGCTACTACTTGAACCCATTGGCGGCTCATGTCTTGTTTTCACGGTATAGAGCTGACACTGGCCTTCCACACTTTTGTTGTGGGGGTGTGCTGAAATTTATGTCTCTGGAGAATGTGTCTTGCATGAGCTGTCGTGGCCCCTTTCACCATCAACAAGGCTGAGGTGCTTGACCAGTCTGTCTCACAGATCTCAGATCAGAGAAAAAGCACACTCAAAGGGGAAGCATGAGAGATTTTGTTCTTTATTAGGATTTTAGTTGTCTCCATACCAGACACATCTGGCCGCGAGAAGCCTCGTGATGCCTTCGACTTCCATGGCAGATTGTAAAGGTTCGAAGAAAGATTATTAAACCACACAATATCGCATGGCCAGGTCTATTAGTAGGGCCGTGACCAAGCACGGTGGACAAGAGATATGTCATTCTTTCTAACCTTGGACCGTCAAGGGCAAGACGACACCTACTGCTTCACATGGGCACACTGTCAAACTCGGAATAGACCCCAAGCTGTCGCTCCATCGCCCTTATCGTCCCCGCCATGCCTCCTAGAGCCCGTCCTTATAGAAACCGAAGTTCCAGCATCTCTGTCCCAGATCAGACCACAAACCAACCATGGAGCCATGATGCTGTTCTGGACCGGCGCAGTCTACCCAACCACCAGCACCAAGGCAGGAGACACAACGAAGCAACCTCGACGCCCGCCCGCGAGTCCCGCCGGACCCGCCCAAGGCGCAACAGACGAGCAGCTACTGCAGAGGCCGACACCGATCTGGACGGCGACTTGCCCATGGCGCCCGTCCTCCCAACCCCTCCACCATCAGAGAACCAGGAGCAGCGACCTAGCCAACCCTTCGCTGACGCAAGCCCGAACCGTGCTCGCAAGCACCGCCACGAACGTCGTGAGACCCGACACGAGCGCCCTGATCACGGCGAAGGCCGAACCCCTCGTTCCGGTCGTCCTGAAAATTGGCATGAGCGCTCGTTCCGGAAATCGCAACCAAGACATTCCACCCCCGACCCCTTTTCCCACGCCGAGCTCGCCCGCGAGCGAACGCGCATCCACCGCCGCAACATTCAGCTGAAATGCGACCTGGCAACACTTGCTTCGCAGGCGCGATGGATCCTGGACAATTGGGCGGAGGATGTGGAGGCCCAGGAGTGGCAGCCTGAGCCGATGGACTGGCAGCCCGAGCCTTTGATACTGGTGAGGATATGTGAGAGGGTAGGACTTCAGCTGGACCTGGGGACGGGCACCTGGGAGAGGAGCGCGTGGCAGCGAGGTGTGGCTGAGTCTGGATCTCGGGGAGTGCCGAGTTGGGGAATAGGGGTTGGCTCTCAGGATGATATCTCGTGAGATGGAGATGGCGATGGTGGTCAAAGGCAAGGCGCCGCCGCGTCTTTCTTCCCGATCATGTGGTCGGGGCTTCATCTCCTTGGTCAGGCCATGAGTGACGTTAACGAATACGACGCGATTGGAATTGGTCCTAAGCGAGGCCTGTGACAAAGCTGTCTCGCGACGCTTTGAGTTGGTCGGATGGTCTGCCGAGACTAAGGCTGCTGGTGCTGAGGATGATTCATGTAGTGCATGTGGTCGTTAGTGGGCATCTATCTCGAGGACTGCGAGCATCGTGTTAGTTGTCACCCCAGGCATCCGCTGCGCATCATCATCTAGTGCTTTAACGTCTTGAATTCGGCTGAAATATAGCTGAACGAGACAATCATGGAACCTTACAACGCCTGCCCTTTGGTGAAAGCCCAACCGACCCAAGTAACCGAGAAGCAAGAAAGCCGAACATCGTGGGAATCTCGCATGTCATGTACAGATCAACAGCTCGCCCCGCACGCAACCCTGCGCATCACACACCCCAGCTTATTTTCCGTAACGGTTGTACTCGGCGGCGACCAAGCAATGGTCACGCTCGAAGGGCTCTGCGCGGTCGTTAGTCACGGCACGTCAAGGGGGAGGGTCGGGTTCATGCGTACCAAGCGTCAGCTGCTCCTTGGGGGAGATGCGCTCCGCGCGGAGCTTCTCGACCTCCTGGGCGAAAACCTTGGCGGGAGGGGCCGTCGAGTCGATACAGTTGGCCTTGATGGAGATGAGGATACCACCGCCGACCTTCAGGAAGTGGTGTGCGTTCATGGCGACGATACGGGCCTGGTCGGGCTGGGCAACATCGGCGAAGATGCAGTCGACCATGGGCATGATCATGCGGTACTTGAGGGGTTGACGGGCGTCCTCGACAATGGGAACGACGTTGGTGCGCTTGGAGGCCATGCCGATCAGGTCGCGACCAGAGCGGGGAGAGAACTCGACAGCGTAGACGAAGCCGGTAGGACCGACAATATCGGCAACGTGGGAGACGGAGGTACCGGAGGCACCACCGAGGTAAAGGACCTTGGAGCCAGGGCCGAAGTAGAGCCTGTCGAGACCACCAATGACACCGGCAGCCAGCTTCGAACGGAAGGGGTTCCAGACGCGGTACTCGATCTTGGTGTTGGTGGTGGTGCCGTCCTCGTTGGTCTCGGGGTTGTCGACGGAGACACGCTTCTCGCCGTAGACGGACTCGCCAGGAGTCAGGTTGCGGGTCGCAATGGCGTCCTCCTTGCCGCGAACGACGAAGATACCCTCGTGACGATGGGGCTCCTGTTTTTCTCATTAGCAACGCACCTGGAAGCTCCAATGGCGAGCTCAACGTACAACAATGACCTTCTGGCCGCCCTTCTGGCCACCGGCAGCACCACCGCGGCCGCCGCGAGGCTTGCCAACACCACCACGGCCGCGAGGAGCGCCGCGACCACCACCACGACCGCCGCGGTCGCCGAAGCCTCCACGGCCGCCGCCACGACCACCACGGTCGCCAAAGCCGCCGCGGCCACCGCCACGACCACCACGATCACCGAAGCCACCGCGGCCGCCGCCACGACCACCGCGGTCACCACCGAAACCGCCACGACCACCGCCTCGGCTGGGGAAAGGAGCCATCTCTGTTGTAGGAAGGAATTGGGATATGAAACGGAAGCTTCAAAAGATGTCGAGATCTCAACACCTCTAAGTTCGTCCGGGTGAATTGAGGGGAGAGGACGAAAGTGGTGGATCTTGTCGTGCTACGGACAGGCTGCTGCAGATAACAATCCGGCGGGTGAAATTTTTCTCTAGACTTTTTCTTGTCGGAGCTGCAAAGAGGTCGAGAGCTCGGACCAAGCTCCATGCAGAAAGCAAAATGGTGGGGCTGCACCTTGATTGGCCTGGACGGGGGTCTGTTTTTCCAGGGCCGTGATAAGATAAGACCACACGCACAAACGCAGAAGTGGAGCGCAAAATCAATTTTCTCTGGCCCCAAGCCGAAAGCTGCAGTCCTTTCCGCCCTCCCACCCAACAGCGCAGCCATAGGGTAGAGCCCTACAGACAAAGTTGTACCCTTCCTGATTCGGTAAGCGAACCAACCAGCCCCGGCAGCAGAGGAGGCCCATCTAGCAACTTTCGAAATCTTCTAACCTCAACGCCCAGTCCACCAAACCGAACCGACGACGACGACCATCACCTCACCCAGCAATCACGATGGTGAGTGCTCCCCAATCCGACCGATCTTCGACCTGCCGTCATCTATACCCAACTTTTCCGAAGGCCCTGCGTGCCTGCCGCATCTCAGAACCGCGGGGTCGTCATGGGAAATTTTGTCTGGCAGAGCGACGCATTGCGAGGGAAAAAACACCATTCTGGCAGAGATGGAAGGGCTGACACGGTTGCAACATAGGTTCGATACGCCGCCACCGAGATCGCGCCCGCGAAGTCGGCCCGCGCCCGCGGTGCCTACCTCCGTGTGTCCTTCAAGAACACCCGCGAGACCGCCCAGGCCATCAACGGCTGGAAGCTGGAGCGCGCTCTGACCTTCCTCGAGAACGTCAGGACGAAGACTGAGGCCGTCCCCATGCGCCGCTACGCCGGCTCTACCGGCCGCACCGCCCAAGGTACGATGCGACGATCCTCGATCCCGTTCTGCTCGGACACGGATGGACGACTGGGTTCTGCTGGGGCAGCGGAAGCCGCGAGCGGTTCCCACGACACCATCTGTCCACGAGCAACGGGTCGTTCTACGCCGAAAAAGCGGTCACTAACAAACCCACAGGCAAGCAGTTCGGTGTCTCCAAGGCCCGCTGGCCCGTCAAGTCCGCCGACTTCCTCCTCGGCCTCCTCCGCAACGCTCAGTCCAACGCCGACGCCAAGGGCCTCGACACCGGCAACCTCGTCGTCAAGCACATCCAGGTCAACCAGGCCCCCAAGCAGCGCAGGCGCACGTACCGTGCTCACGGTCGCGTATGTTTCCCCCCCTCGAAACCCCCCGGCAGACAGCGAGACTAACCCACGCGCGTCCAGATCAACCCCTACATGTCCAACCCCTGCCACATCGAGCTCATCCTCACCGAGGGCGAGGAGGTCGTTCAGAAGTCCGAGGCCGTCGTCGGCCGTGATGCCCACCTCTCCTCCAGGCAGCGCGGTGTCCGCACCCGCAAGGCCATCACCGCCGCCTAAGGGATTTCACCCCAAACTCCTCTGAGGCTAAGGTCTCGCCCGGCAAACGCTTGGAGTCTGGTCAGGTTTTCGACACGAAAGGCAAAGCAGGGGCGGGGCAACAAACGGCGGGCGTCGGTCGGGCGGGAAACGAAATGCAAATGATGCATATGCCCCCTATGCGTTGCGGCTTTCTTTCTCGTTCATTTGCTACGGTGTACTGGGAAAGGCTATGGTGATTCATGGCATTTTAGGGATTGGCATGCGACAGACAAAAATGCTCGTTTTCCGAGAGGGCTCTCCGAAATACACTAAAGGCAAATGAATCATGTCCGTCTGTCGTGATGCCGTGACTGTCTGCGGTAGTCCGTGATTGTCTGTTGGGGGAAGAGCATGTCGGTGTCGCCAACGTGCTTCGTTCACGAATCTTTCGCTTGTTAATTGTTAGGGGAACATGCCAAGCAGAAACCCCTGCCAGACAACGAAGCCCTCGACACTACGCTGGCCTTGCACGAACACAAACGTTGGACGACGACGACCGGGCGACCCGATGCGAACGACAGCGTGGTCATGACCCCTCGACAGACAGCAATGTTAAAGGAAATCCTGACCATGGGAGGACTTCAGCCACGAACACACAAGGTAAGCAAGCACCACATTACATACAACAGCAAGTGTCTCGACTATTACCATCTCAAACTCGGAACCTAGACCTATGGCTCTGCTTCTCGCAACCCTCGTTTTTATACCCTGACCTTGAAAGCCGTAATGTCATCCGTATCCAGGGGACGAACCATGCCCACCATCCTGTGAGCTCAGTATCCCCGCATATCCTTGCATCGTTCGTACAATATACTCATTAGAGAAAGGGCCGCCCAGTCCTGGCGAAACTCCAGGCAGGCCTGCCTGTGCCTTCTTACCAAACGCCGAATCCCCCAAAGGGCCTTTCCATGAGCCTGGCCAGGCTCGATGATTCCAGTGTTCCCTGTATCATACAATCGACAGCGCTTCTTAGTCCATCAACTCCTCGTCGGTTTCCCAGTTCAGCTCATCGTCGGCATCCCAGCCGGAATTTTCGTCCTCATCATCGTGCTCACTGTCGAGATCCGTAGAGAGGCCCAAGCCCGGTCCCAGGTGCAGAGAGTGTGCGCCTGTGGAGATTATGGGCTTTGGCTTCGGTTTGCCCGTCCGTTCGTCATAGAGACGCTCCTAAGGCCCCTCGCCGGGCGGAGGCTTGGGTCCCTTGATAATGCCGCTGAAACGGCCACGACCAGGCTCCAAGATCCCGTCCAGCTGCGCGTCCCTGATTGTGCTTGCGTCGTAAAGGTTGGTCCATCCCTGCCTCATGCCCCATGTGGTAGCAAAGTGAAGATCATCCTCTGGCGGCAGCTTGTTGATGATCTTGGCCATGCCGTGATCATTGCAGACCTGCATGAAGCCGTCAAGTTCCTTAATCCGTGCGGCTATATCACTGTCACCCCAGGGGACATCGTTGACCACCGAGCCGATGGTATTGATCGGCACGAGACGAACGTAGCCGCACGACTTGAAGGATATGCTCTGCATCTTATAATCACCCTTCTCGCGCTCTTCGGCAAAAGCGCGCCCACGAGGTAACCACCGACGGATTTGCGGGCCTTCCACTCGCAGCGGTGAGTCTCCGGGCTGTCTCCTTGTCATGTCTTCGAACGTCGCGCCCGGTGTGAAGTGGTTGATGAACCCAGGCCAGGACATCTGGCTCGGGGGGCGGAGACCACCGCGTGGCTCTGCGGGTGCGGCGCCGGCATCGAGCTCGGAGTCCGAATCGGAATGATCGTCGTCAGCTACAGGCTGATCCTGGGGAGCCCCTTGAAACGGAACGGTCCCGTTGTTGTCAGCAGCGGCAACCGCGACAGTTCCGAACACGACGATCGATTCGAATACACGCTCACCGCTCGGCGTTACCCCAGCCAAGCGAGGCCTCTTCCGCATATGTCCAGTCAAAGACACAGATTCAAGCTCGAGTCTGGAGAGCGACTTCAGAGTCATGGTGCGGATGACCTGGTTAAAAACGTGGGGGGTGCTGTAGCAGTTCTTCAAGGAGAGGTGTTGAACGTGTGGCATCTCGAGCAAAGGGCCGGCAATGGCCGTGTGAGGTTCGAACACGGCGGTGGGAGCGCAGAACGGCGCGGGGAGGACGTAGTTGTTCCGCTGGTACACGCCAGGCGCAAATTCGCCTCCGCAGATCCACTCAAAGTGGAAGAAGGTGATGTTTGGTTGCAGGGAGACGTACTCGGAAAGAAGCTCGAACACCTTACCGACGGCATCTAAGGGCGAGACGCGCCATTCCTGCACCAAGTATCCCGGTGAAGGCTTGGATACGGTGCGCCAATCAGGGATGACTGCAAGTGTCAAGTTCTTGAGACCGGTCAGGGTATTCCAGAGGTCGTGTCGCTGCAGCATCTCGATGTGGCTGCTGGGGATCTTGGCGATGGTCAGAGACGTCAGCGACGTAAATCGGTTCGCTAGCGAGTTGTCCAGGATGGCGATAACGTAGGACTGGATGAGAGCCCGGTGTGCCCAGTCCATCTCAAGAACCATCTCTCGCTGGCCCCTCGTCAGCGTCTTGGGGTGCAAGGGATAATTGGATGGATGGTTGCCCCAGCGCTGCTGGAGTGCGAGGGCTCTCTGCGCGCCAGGGGAGTTCATTGTGCCGGCCCAAGCATCGGGCGTTGTAGGTTCGGCTGGTGGGGGAGTGGCAGGCGCTCGCGCTGGTGCAGGTGCGCCTCTCTCGTCGAATTCGAGGCCCGAGAGAGTGGCGCCCTCGGTGCTGAGTAGAGTCTCGATGGCGTCTTGGGTTTGCGCTTCGGTGTAGCCGGCGCGCCTGACCATGGACTTGAGAACGCTCATCTTGGTGTCTCTGGGATGCAGAAGGGCCGTCCTTCTGGTCGTCCGCTCCGGCCGTTGGAGCGATCCATAGGGCACGTTCCGCAGGCCGAAGACGGGGTGCGGTGCGGGCAGCGTGCGGGTGTCTCGATCTGGGCCACAGAGGTAACCCAGGCCGGCGTCGCAGCTCAGGCCCAGATCCTTCACTTGGGTAAGGCTCGTCAGGGCCTCTCTCAGGCGCAGGGTCTCGTCGGCCGTGTCTTCGAGGGTCTCGATCTCGGCGTAGCGGGCGTAGGAGTCGATGGGCCAGCGATAAATGCCCCAGTAGGTAGGAATGGCATTCTGGGTGGTCTTGATGGGTGGGTAGGCAAGATGGTCCTCGCTGAGTTCGAGGGAAAGAGCGAAGCGCACAATGTGGTGGCCAAAGGACTCAAAGATGCGCATGCCATTCGAAAGGATGCTGCCGGCATGTGAGAGGGTGTTAGCCGTGACTGTCGGTTGATCCTCGACTTGTCTCTCGGCGTCAGTCTGGGCGGTGTACAGCTCCGCCCTGAACGGCACGACGACGTTGCGGAAGTATTGGGAGGCCAGTTTGAACTCGAACTCTCTGTTGACGACGCGCAGGCTCTCGACATCAGATCGCGGGAGGTACGATATGATCTCGTTGAAGAGCTCCACAGGGATGGTGTTAGCGGGCCATTGGAGAGGGCGGTCAGAGCCGTCTTGCTGCTGCCGCGGGTCTGCCGGGGTTCGTGGAGCCGTGCGACGTTGCTTGCGGGGGAAAGCGAACCTGGCAGTCCTGCGAGTTGAGAATCGCGACTGGCGACGGCTCGGCATGGTTATCCTCGAGGGGCAGCCTGGCCGCCCGTAGAGCAGGGTAGCGCGGTGAGAGGGGGGCCAGTAACGCGTATGCTGTGTGTGTTGCTGGATGATGAATATGAGTACAGCGACAGACGTTGTGACTTCAGGAAAAAACGATGCTATCGAGCATAGAAGCCCTGCGAGTCGAGAGGAGGAGGAGCCGGTAGGTGGCAGTCACACGGGTCGCGACGCAAGGTGCAGGTCCCGCGATGGGCCGGCAACAAGGGAAAGATGGAGATGGGAAGGTGCTAATGCCGGCACAGCTCATAAATCCAGAGTCCAGGCCGCAGTGCAGTCACTTTTCTTGCCGTTATCGAGGGACCCGTGATTTACTGCCTTTGATTGGCTCAACAGATCAGTGCCTTGGCCCAAGCGGAGGGGCCGATATGTCGTCAGCGGGGTAGTCGGCTTAGTCATGCAGTCTAAACACCGGGTTGGCTGCAGCTCTCCTTTGTGCCGTCTCCTATGTGCCGTCTGACCCCACCATTCAAGGGGCCCCTCAACACCATGATTCCCTCTGTACTCAAGCTCGCCATTATCACGCCTTCCGAACGAGCCAAAGGCCTCCTGATTGGGGCTGGTCGGTGTGCATATCACCCGAAAGACGGCATCACAACATGTAGCTCGATATCAAAACAATCCCATAACCGAATTAGTTTGGCAATTAGATCGGTAGCCTACATCGAGAGAGGTATTGTTGACGAAGCCCTCACGGCCATGCAGGCCACTGGCGACCTCGCAACTATCATCCATCGACCGACACCGAAAAGATACAAAAACGCGAAACGCCGGAATGCACAAAGTCTCTTCTTCTACTCCTCGTCGTCGCCAGACTCCTCCGGAGCAGGGCCCGCATAGAACCAGTACCTGATCCATCGTATTAGCATCCCAGCGCAGCAGGAAAGTGGAGAAGGGGAGAACTCACGCAGCCGCGTACTGCACCTGGAAACTCTCCGGCTGGTCGGCGCACGAGCTGGGCGCGCTGCCCCCCGCCGTCGTGAGCCGGTACACCTCGCGCATGTCCCCCGTCGACCCCTCCTTGGCCACGAGCTTCAGCCACGGCACGGCCTTCTCGCCCCGCTGACCCACGGCCGCGATGCCGGGCGCGGGCGTCGACGCGTTGAGGCCGCAGTAGGCGTCGCCGATCTCGCGCTCGCCGTCGCGCACGTGGAAGTAGGGCGTCTTGGCGTCGTGGAAGAAGTGGTCGCCCGCGAAGACGGCGCTGCTGGGGCCCAGGCGGGCGCTGGCGGCGCCGTCGGCGAGCGGCTCGGCCGACAGGTTGAACTGCATCGAGACCTTGGGGAGCAGGGCGAGGAGGTCCGGGTAGGCCACGGCGATGCAGCTGACGTTGAAGAGCGAGGCCACGGCGCCGGCGGCCTGCGGGGTGGCCGTCGCGTTGCCGGCGTCGCAGGTGTAGTTCTGGGTGCCGCGGCCCACGGCGACGTGCTTGAGGGACAGGCCTTCGGAGACGGGCGGGAGAGGCTCGGAGGCTGGTGGAGCTGTTAGCGTGACTGTGCCGGGGTCTGGTGGGCGGTGGGTGACTGACCAGTGGGCATCCGGGCTTGCGAGAGGTCGCACGAGGGCGCGAGCGAGGTGTAGCGGCTGGCCTGGACCTTGGACGCGAGGAGGTTGAAGTACTCAGACATGGCTTCCATGCTGCGTGCTGGGGTGTTGTCGCCCCCGAGCTCGGGATATCTGGGCGCGGCGAGGGCCGAGGCGGCCAAGGCCGGTGCGAGCAACGCCGAGAAGCGCATATCTGGTGAGGTGCTCTGGTGATGGTTCAAGTCGTGTAGGTGAGTCGGAGCGTGGGAATGGCGGAATGTTGAGCCGTCTGCGTCGTGTCGAGTTGGCGACCAGAAATCGATGTGGTGAGAAGAGAAAACTCGAAAGAATCAAGTACCGATGGATAGGAATAGGAAAACAGACGAATGAAACCAACAGAAAGGAAAAAGGTTCCAGCCTCTTGATATGGATATGAACACGGGTCCGAAGTTGAAGAAAGCGATCACCAGCAGGCTCATGATCATCGTGTGTAGCAGGGCGCCGACGTCTATTATACCACGTTCCACGAGGTCGCATCTGACACCTCAACCCGGCGGCAGCGCTGATCGACAGCCGACATGCCACGAGCCAGCCAGAAGGCTCTCCCTCCACCCCCTCTGCAGCCACCCTCAGGCGAGCAGGGGGGTCCATGAACGGGAGGCGGGTCGGCTGGTGGATGTTCGTCCGGAGGGCCAAGCCTGGCAGCCGCCGGTGCCACGGCGGGTGCGGGTGGCCGGGGGCTGCGGGCGCTGAGTGGCTGGACGATCGTCGCCGGGTTAGGACGCAAGCGCCCGGGCGGCAGAGGGGGGGGGGATTGGTTTGCTGCTCGCGAGTGGGCGGGGACATGGGAAATGGCAGTGTCTATTCTGGGGAATGGCATTTGTCCAGGGACATGTATGGCAGCTGTCAAGTTTAGTCTGTGCATAGTTGATAGTTTGCTCGTTCTTGTCAAAGGCAGGTTAGCCTGTAATACCCCAATTAAGTACCTGAGCCAAGGTAGGTAGATAGAGAACTTTGTCTCAATGGCGTTCATTTACATCGTCCCAGCAGCATCACCGGCGAACCGAGGCAGCAAACTGAGGCAGCATAAGATACACTTGAGCACCAGGCATCATGAACAAGATCTCAAGAATCAATCCCCACCCACGCAGAGTCAAGCCATCCCGCCGCTGTAGAACCACCACCAGGCGTCTATCCCACCCTCCCAAAAATAGGCTATAGCCATCAGCCGCTGTTGATTGGCCGCAAGATTCGCATGGGCTGGCAGCCCTCGTCCATCTCCAGATACCGGACGCGGCAATGCGGGACATCGCAGGGCCGCGTTCCCATTGGACGTACGACCTCGACCTTCGACGCGCTTTCGTATCCGTTTGGCCGCGCGAAGCGGCCGGCGGCAAAGATCAAGTCGTCGTTCAGGGTCCTCGAACTTGATTTTCTCAATATCAGAGTGCTTGAGTGGAGACCCGCTCAACTCGTGGCGCTCCAGCATGAATTGGCCAGCACATCTGAGCCAAACAGCAGAGAACACGGACGCGGGACATGCAGACATCAGCTTCTGGGCCACCTTCAGTCGACCCATCGAGACGAACCGCCTGGCTGGTATGTGTATCCCTGCAGGGTCAATGATTGACTGACCCTGCTATTGTATTCGCTAGATAAAACACCTTCTCTATCCAGTAGGTTCAGTGGCTTGGCATCCGTCGGACTTGATCGTACAATTCCGGCAGAGGAAACCCGGCCTCGCGTCGTGGCGAGCCCATAAAATCATCCAGCCGCCGGCCCTCGACCCTAGCTTGCCGAGCACCGCGAAGGGGGGGGACAGATGATGCCGTGCGGCGCTTGCAGACCGATCCGCCTGCTCTTCTGGCCCCGGCGACATCATCGCCGACCTTGGATCCTTCATTGAGGCCAGTCTCCGTCGCCCGCGACCCCTCCGTCGACAACCCCTCCCACTACCGAGCCGCCCACCGCCGAGTTTGTCATGGCGGTGTAATGGTGGTCGACATCTGCCGTCACCAGCCAGTACATCGATATGAACACCAGCAGGTGAAGCGCCGCGCAGTATGACGCGAACAGGTTTCTGCTCGCGCGTGTCGCAAGGACCATCCGCGTGATCGTGTACACCATCCGCTCTGGCAAGCTCATCCGCTTGTACGCTCGCGCGGATTCTCGTCCGCGGAATTGCGCAAACGGCGATATGTTGGACTCGTACGCCTTTTGATACCTGTCCATGGCCATGCCTGGCGTGCCAGAGCCTCCAAGGGGTACCGTCGAGGGGTTGGGGTTCGAGCCGAAGGCCGCTGATGACGACGCCGCCGATGGGCCCGACCGGTTGTATGTCGACACGTACCTGGTCTTCTCGTACAGATTCAGGTTGTCTTTTTGCAGTGACGCGATTTCCTGCCTCAGCTGTGACACGGTACGATGTGTGTCCGAGAGTTCTCCCTCAAGCTCGGCGTTCTTCTTCTTGAAGCGGTCACGCTGCGCCGTGACCATGGGCAGGATACCCGAGCCGCCTCCGACAGGTTCGCCGCCTCCCATGCGGGGGTCAATGCCGCTGATAATGGAGGACGTAGGGGAGATCCTTCCGCCGCCCCTCCTGCCCGGGGCTACAGACGGCGCATAACGGCTCATCGCGACTGATGCGCCGGAAGGGAACGCGTGGTTCGACTCTGACTGGACATCCGCCAGATCGTTCTCAAGCTTCTCGTTCAGGTTCTGCGACCGTTCCAGGTCGGCGTTGGTCCGCGACAGGTCCTCCTGCAGGTCTTGCAACCTGGATTGCAAGTCCTGGTGAGACACTCGGAGGATCGTCAGCTCGTCGCCCAGTTTCTTGTTGCGCGACAGCAGGAGCTTCTCGAGGGTGTCTCCTTCCGCCTTTGTCGTGGCGCCGTCTTCGTCAGCTGCCTCGCGGGCATCGTCGTCATCGCCGGTCGCAAACTCGATGCTCTTCAGGACCTCGAGCTCCTGCTTCATGTCGTCGTAGTCGTTCCACTTGTGGACCTTGGCCTTGAGGTTGTCTCTTTCCTCCTTGAGCAGACCAACCTCCCTTTCCAGTGTCCGCAGCCTGGTGTCGAGGTCGCGTTTTATGCCGTCCTTTTCGACCCTGGAGGCGTCAAGTTTCCGCATCAGCGACGAGTTCTCCGACCGCATGCGCATGTAGCTGGGGTCGT
This sequence comes from Verticillium zaregamsianum, assembly GCA_002851755.1. NCBI lineage: Eukaryota > Fungi > Ascomycota > Sordariomycetes > Glomerellales > Plectosphaerellaceae > Verticillium > Verticillium zaregamsianum. The sequence continues at coordinate 1,973,841 of NMXM01000011.1, read as the reverse complement.
CCTCTAGTGTTGTGACGGATGGCGTCGAGACCTGGGTTTTGGCCTGGGCCAAGTCCAAGCGCAGCTGCTCGTTCCTCGCCTCCATCTCAGCCAAGCGGGCGCTTGTACGTTCTAGATCGGAATGCAGCATTTCAAGCTCGGCGCTGGCGACATGGCCACCCTGGGCTTCTCCATCGTCCGTCTTGCCGAGGCGCTGGTTGACCTCGTAGCTGGCCTTGATCTCGTTGAGCAGACGCTCCTGATTCTCAACCTTGTCCTCCAAAGCCTTTTCCTTGGCCTCCCAGTTGCCCTTCTTCTCGTCGACGACGGCAGTCCAAGAGGACTCGACCTCCTTGACTCGGGTCTCGAGGTTGTTTTCGAGGTCGCGGCGCGCGGCGGTTTCGGACTGTAACTTGGTCTCGGTGTCTTCGAGCTGCGACGTCAGAGTGCTGACCGACTTCTGTAAACGCTGGTTCTCTTCCGATAGTTTGGGCACCGTGTCTTCCGACACCAGCATGGCGTCCACGGACGCTTCTAGCAGCGGGTAGGGGTCGGGGGCTTCGGAGAGGGCGGTGTATGCCTGGAGAAAGGTAGAGTTGATGGACTTGGAGTGGTTGGCCAGGAGGTCAATGAATCCCTGGTAGGCTACGCAGGCGGACATTAGTATGCGCAACGGCATGGATGCTGTGGTCTCAAGTACCTTTCAGCAAGCCCTTGATCTCTGTCAGCTTGGCGCCATCGTCAAGCTTGCGGAAGTCCTTGGTCTTCTGGGCCAAATCCTTTCGTTGGACGGTGGAGTCCCTCTGATATGCCACGATCTCCGAGGCTGTGTTGTCGAGGTTCGAGACGAGGTTTGTATAGTCGATTGCTGGAAAGGGCGTTAGCCTGACAGCCTGACGATTCAGAGCCGCATCTCGTGGCCATGCATACTCCTCCAAGCCGAGATGGCATGCTGAAACTTGTTGTCGCCCTCAGGCCGGGGCGCATCATCACCGGCAGGGTTTGTCGGGCCAGCGTTGCCCGCCTGTGCTGATACGAGAGCCTCGATGTCGGCCATGGCTCGGTTCGGTTCGGTTCGGTTTGGTTGGTTACTTCGGGCGGCTAGTTGGTCGGTGGGTGGGTTAATTCCGCGGATCAACTCATGTCTCGAGGAAGGGACGAAGCAGTGTCGAGCTGGTCGATGCGACGAGTGCAACAGGCTGTGAGGCGATGATGTCGATGAGAGCAGGCAACGAGTGTTCGACTGGCGAAAGCTGCTCCATATTGGGATGGAGCTCCTGACGAACGTGTTCCGTTCCCAGCAGCGCCCTGTTCTGGTGTGTGATTGGCTGCTATTCCAGGTTTCCCTGCATTGGCATTGGACCACGCTCGTATAGGCCAGGGCACACGTCCCCAGCCTCCACCAGAGCTCCCGCCAGTGGCTGCAACGCTGAGGTACGCTGTACCTGGCTGGGTACATTGAATCGTACCTGCGGGACGAGCTCGCCTGCCTGGCTCCAACCTCCATCGTGGACTCCCTCAAGCATCACACCCGCCAGACCAGCTGCAACGACCGTCAACACGCTCACCAACCAAGGACCCGGCAAGCATGGGGAAGCAATGCCGATGACATCGACGCACCACATCCGACATGGCTTCCGATGACCCTGACAGGGAGCACTCGCCCGAGGAGTTCGACCCAGCCCGCCTCCAAGATGGGCCCTACGTACTGCGGACCCTCTTGGACGATGTCCCCCTCTCGGCAGACGGCGCACCAGAGGGCGTGAAGATCAACTGTGTCGAGTATTTCGGTGCGTGCACTCCAGAGCAATCTGCAGCACAGTGACTTGCGGCTGATGCTTCCGATGTAGATCACAACTTATACGTTGGAACCAGCGCATCCGAGCTGCTTCACTTCGTCCAAATCCCCCCCGACCCTTCCGATCCGACCGGCCGACCGACCTTCATATTGGCCTCTCGACTCCAACCTCCATTCGCCGAGACCAACAACTCTAAACCAGGCGTGCAACAGATCCTACTGCTGCCCCGAGTTTCGAAAGCCTGCATCCTATGCAACTGGACCGTCACCTTCTACTCCTTACCCGAGCTGAGCCCCGTCTTCGGCACAACACAAGTCAAGAACTGCAACTGGGTCGGTGGTGTTGACCTGAACGACCCGCAAGATGACCCTGACGCCGACGACCCCTACGCCCCAGTCACTGTACTGTTGTCCCTCAACCGGAGGATCCAGGTGGTGAGGATAGGGGATGACCCCAGAGCTATCAAGGTAGGAAAGCATCCTATCAGCTTAGGCCGAGTCTAGACTAATACCAACAGAACATCGACATCGGCGGGAGCACGATATCTGTCCGTCGTGATACCATCGCGTGCGTGGCGGATGCCAGAAGCTATTCCTTGCTCGACGTCACTCGACAGCTGAAGATTCCGCTCATGACTATTTCTTCTCTTGATGACTCGCAACCCGGCGGGGAAATTGGTCAGGCTCAGAATATAGCCGGCAGCGCCGATGGAGGCATCTTGAGGAGTGTGTCTGCCGTACAGAATAGACCGTTGCAGGCTGCCCAAGCCCACGGCCACAGCAGAAGCACGAGCCTGGGAGGGAGCCTGCCCATTCGGAAACAGGACCAGCTGTCACAGGATTCCTCACCGCCGACGCCCTCTGCCAGCCCGCAGCCACCGCATGGCCCGCACATGCCTCCACCGCCGGAGACAGACAAGCCTCTGCCGGACGCACCGGCCCAGGGCAGTCAGGATGCGCAGGCACTGGAGCCAGCCGCGCCCCCAAAACCCAAGCCGGTCTTCCTCAAGCCGCATATCGTGTCGCCGACGCCCGAGGAGTTCCTGCTTGTTACGGGCACAGGACCGACAGAGCCAGGCATTGGTCTGTTCGTCAACCTGGACGGCGATCCGACACGGCCAACTGTCGAGTTTGAGCGGTACCCGCGGGAGGTTGTAGTGGACGGCGGCTCGTCCGACCTGTCGTCATCACGCACTTCGCCGGGCGAAGGAGAAGAAGGGTACGTGCTCGCTTCCATGGCGAAAGAGTTCAAGGATGGACTCCGTCACGGCCTCGAGATCCAGAGGTGGGACAGCGATGGGGGAGAGCCAGATACTGCAAAATTCTGGCTCGAGGCCGAGTCGGTCCCCGGCGTTGACCAAGCTACGGCAGCGTTGGGGATACGGTCCATGATCGGCGAAGAGGAGACGTTCTTCGCCGAGATTGTAGACAGGTTATGTCAGAGGAAGTTCTCCCCCTTCTCTCCTGGCAACATGGAGGTATCAACACCCTCCGTGAAAAGCGCGGATGCGCGCACTGCCTCGTCGCTGGAGCGTGTGTCCAAGGAGCGCGAACTTTTTGAACGAGACAACGATACCCAAAGCGAGGATTCGTTGCCCGATGGCTGGCAGAGCAGCAGGAACGCCGAGGAAGAGGGATTTGCTGCGCGGTTTGCGAAGACGCAATCCCGCGTGGCCGTATGGACCGGAAACCATATCTGGTGGGCGGTCCGTAACCCGATTCTGCTCCAGCTGGAGGCTCGCCTCGACGCTGCTTGTGCGCAGGGCGAAGAGTCGGGTCATATTATCCTGGACCGCCGCGCAGTGTTCACGGCGCTGAACTCCATCCGGGGACGTGAACCCAAGTCAGAGCTTGAGTTTGTCACATTCAGTTATATTCGTCAGAGAGCTGGTGTGCTGCTCTTCAGCAATTTGCTGCAGCCCGGCGACAGCCCCTTCTCGGACGGAGAAGTGAAGGCGCTTGAGGAGGTGCTTCTAGATAGCGCATTGGACGCTCGCGTCATTCTGTCGCTCGTGCCCGGGCTTCGAAACGAGATCGTCGAGAGCAAGAGGGGGACTTGGATCTTCAGCGGTGTGAAGAAGGCTGCCGAGCAGTATCTGCAAAGCCACTCGTTCGGCCGAAGCCAGCACTCGCTCGAGAACCTTGATGCTCGGGTTGTTCAGTTCTTGCGCAGATTCCTGGCGTCTTGGAGGAAGAAGAAGGGCTTTGGCAGTATCCCCGACAAGGACGAGGTGCTGCGCTCCGTTGACGCGGCTCTCCTGACCGTGCTGCTTGAACTCGACCGGGACTCGCCCAGGGGTATTGCCCGAAGCAGTTCGTCGGTAAGAGCAGAGCTGAACGACGTTGTGGACAAGGGGGTTGACTGTTTCGACCGGGCTGTATCACTCCTCGAATCTTACCACCGGCTGTTTGTACTGAGCCGGCTGTATCAGAGCCGCAAGATGGCCGGAGACGTGCTCGCCGTATGGCGACGCATCATCGAGGGCGAGCGCGACGACGGGGGCGAGCTCCGTGACGGTGAGCAGCGCGTCCGCGAATACCTCATGAAGATCAGCAGCCAGGCGCTGGTGCAGGAGTACGGCCTGTGGCTCGCGAACCGCAACCCCAAACTGGGTGTTCAGGTCTTTGCAGAGGACAAGGGAAGGGCGCCCAAGTTCGAACCCACGACGGCCGTGGCTCTGCTTCGTGCCGAAGCCCCTGACGCGGTCAAGTATTACCTCGAACACCTGGTCTTCGGCAAAGGTCACACTGGCTACGTCAATGACCTGATCGCGTACTATCTCGACATTGTCATTGGCGAATTGCAATCATCACCGACCAGCCGGGAGGCGTTTGCAGCCACGTACGACGCATACCGCGCCCTGCAGGCGCCCAAGTCGACGTACCGGCAGTTCTTGACCGACAACGCGCCGAAAGACGACGAGCTTTGGCAGAGTCGCCTGCGGTTGTTGCAGCTCCTGGGGGGCACGCAGGACTACGACGCCACGGCCATCCGCGCAAGCATCGAAGCCCTTCCCGACGAGCTCCTCGTCCCGGAGATTATCATCCTCGACGGGCGGGAGCGACGGCACGAGGACGCCATCCGGCTGCTGGTGCACAAGCTGGGAGACTACGACACGGCGGTGTCATACTGCCTCCGCGGGGGGTCTAGTATTTACACGCCCTCCACGAGCGGCAGGAAAGACAGCATGCCGACGCACGAGATGCAGGCGCGCCTGTTCCGCGCCGTGCTGGGCGAGTTCCTCGCCATCGAGGACGTCAGCGACCGCGTCGAGCAGACGGGCGCGCTGCTGGAGAGGTTCGGCGGCTGGTTCGAGCTCGACGACGTGCTGGGTCTCATCCCGGAGAGCTGGTCCGTGGACGTTGTGGCCGGGTTCCTCGTGCGGGCGGTGCGGCGCCTGGTCCAGGAGAGGCACGAGAGCACGGTGATGAAGGCGCTCAGCTCGGCGGAGAACCTGCGGGTGAACCACGAGCTGATTGTGCGCATGGACGAGCAGGGCCCGACGGTTGAGGCGCCGCAGTGAGGGCGGACAGGCCATGATGAGCATGATTTGTATGAACACCTGGTGCCGATGACTTGGGAGCGGGCGGGGAAGCATTCTATTCAGGGACCGATGTACGCATTTGATAGCGACGACTGTTGATGCCGCAGTTCAATAGCAAGTGGCCAGATGCCGAGAGTACCTCGCGTCATGGGAACTGGATCATGTTTGGTGTTTTACCTGTAGGTCTACGTAGATGTGCTGGTGCCTCCGTGAGCCCATCAAGCAAGCCTTCCGTGGTCTGTCTGCCCGCTGCTCGTGCGGACTCGATCCCCTCTGGATGCTGCCTCCCGTTGGTGTTCCAGCCGAGGCCATCCCGAACGCGCCGCTGACGAGCCACCCGCCTCCCCATTCTTTGCTTCGAAGCCAAAACCTGCCGCTGGCCGTTTGGGGAAGCATCCGACTGGGCGAGGGTTCACCGGGGCTCTCGGGACGGCCTGCCTGTGTGATTTCCCTTGGGCTCGATGATTCATCTGCGGCGGTCAGCCTTGGTGGTTGCACGACATGCTCATTCGGTCCGTCTGCTGCCCGGATGTCCGCCCCTCCGGTGAGTAAAACCCCGAGGACGGTATTGTGCGATGTTGATTCAGAGCTTCGGCTCGTCGCACCGCGAGTGAGGCGCGGGACTGGCAGAAAGCCGTGCGGGTAGCATGGGGCTTCACGAGGGTCCCTGACCTCGGGACGGAGTGGGTGGTTTGGGTGGTCTAAGGGTGGAAGCGCTGTTGCTCTTTCTTCCACGGTATATACAGCAAAGATCAGGTCATCGGGCCGCCGTGCTGGAGGACCATCAAGCCCGAGCAGGCGATCCCAAGGGATGCGCCCCAACCACGTGAGCAGGGCAGCTCGCCAGAGGCAGCGTCAGAGGCAACGGCAGATACGGCAGGCAGAGACACAGCGTGAAGAGACACCGTGATCGAGAGGTAGACGCCCCTGAAGCTCAGTTCAATTGTACTCGGGGGAATTTCTCCCTCCAGCGTTGCGCGGTCGATCATTCCCCTTTTCCGCAGCCAGCTGAACCGCAGCGTCGCCCGTCCGCAACGGCTCGTCTGGTTAGTGCGTCCCCCCTTCCCTCCCCCTGACTGACTGACCGCCACGAGAGGCCAGGAAGAAGACGTTATCGTGAGGGCCTTGACCTAGACGGACGTCGTCGCCAGCAAATGGTGCGCAGCTGTGCGCTGTCATGCCCACGGCACGTACGTCACGGGGCGCTGGGCCCCCAAAGCGTGCCAATGATGCCGCGGGCCAAGACCCAAAGAGGCCTTCAGCCGCATCGCGAAGGGGCGCTACCGGCGCGACGGCGCATGGAAGCTGAGGAAGCCGAGGGCCTGGCGCCGGCGGGACGGGAGATGATGGTGTTTCACCCGCGCCCTCGCACCTACTGTCCTTTTCTTTGCCTCTGTATAAAAGACAGCCCATCCGTCGTCCCGAGGGGTCGTCGTGCCACCAGCAGCAGCAGCTCAGGCATCGACCTCGCCCTCCGCCTTGGCGCCGGCCTTGGCACCGACATCGACATCGCCGTCCCGATCGAAGCCGGTCCGCCGCAGGATGGCGACGACGAGCCACCTCTTCCGGCCGGCAAACTCCTCGTCGGCCCTCTCGTCGGCCCAGGGGCGCTCGACGCCGGCGGCATCGCGCTCCCAGATGCGCTCGACCTCGAGCCCGGCAGGACGCAGGAAGGCGGGGTCGAAGAAGCGGCGCATCTTGTCGCGGCCGGTGTGGAAGCCGGCGACGACCCAGACGCGGGGGGCGGGCCCGTCGGCGAGGAAGTGGACGACGGAGGCCAGCAGGGCGTCGTGCTGCCAGGGCATCCAGAGGCAGTCGGCGACGAGGAGGCGGTCAAAGGCGCGGGGTGCGGCGAGGGCGAGGGGGCAGGCGAGGTCGCCCCAGGCGTGGCCGTGGACGGAGACGTCCGGGGCGAGGGCGGCGGCCGGGGGGCAGGCGGCGGGGACGGCGCCCTGGGCGACGTTGGCGCGGAGGGCGTCGAGGACGGCGGGGGCGGGGTAGTCGGTGACGGCGACGCGGCGGGCGGAGAGGAGGGCGGCGACGAGGCTGGGCAGGGCGGTGCCGGCGCCGAGCTCGAGGGTGGCGAGGCCGTTGACGTTGAAGGCGGCGGCGGGGGGCCCGAGGGGGGAGGGACCGCTGGCCGGGTGGGGGAGGGGCTCGGGCAGGGAGCCGGCCTCGATGAGCTCGGCCAGGAGCAGGGAGGCGTTCCAGAGGTAGTGGCTGAACAGCTTGCGGTCCTGGTCGGTGGCGGGGTCGGCGAGAGCGATGGTGAGGGGTTTGGGGAGGTGGGGCGAGGTGTAGAGGAGGCCGTGGTCGGCGTCGCCGTGGATGTTGGGCTGGTCGTCGGGGTCGAGGGTGGACAGGGCCGAGGAGAGGAAATCCTCGGGGGAGGTGGCGGGCGGGCCGGTGAGGGCGATGCGCGAGGTGAGGTCCATGGCGGCGGTGGTGGTGGTGGTGAGGATGCAGAACGGTGCGGCACGACAGACGGCGGCACGAACGAACTGGCGACCAACGGCAAAGGCGACCGAGGGATCGATTGACAAAACCTCCGATGAGATCGACAACGGCGACCCGGCAGTCCGGCAGAAGGAAGACACGGCGCGGGCAGCGGCAGCGAAACGGCAGCTAGGGCAAGGTGTGGTGGTCAGCAATGGTACCCTGTGGTAGGTATGGTAAGGGCATGGTACACAGTCGAGGGAGGGCGCCTGCGTGACAGCTCGACGGCGGGGGGGCTGTGCAGCAGCCACGAACGCAGGGCGAGGGCGGCCGCACCGCCACAGCGATGCAGTGATCCGCGCGCCCCCTGCACGGGCCAGAAATAGCACCCACCCAGCCCTCATCTCCACCGCCTGCGCAGCCCGCCACAGCGCTGTACCCTCGAGGCCAACAACAGCCCACAGCGACCTGGCACCCCTCCCCCCAGCACCCCCCCTCATCACCCAGCCGTCAGCAGCCACCGCCAGCCCGCGAAGGAGCCGCCGGATACTGCCGGTGCCGACTGTCCACAGTCACCACCGTCACTACTACGACACACCACCACCACCACCTGCCTAGGTACCTGGGTACCACCCACACCGTCCCAGCCAAGCCACACCTGCCGCCCAATGCTTGTGCACATCCCCCCCCCCCCTTACCACCCCCCTTGAGTGCGAAGGACCCGACAGACGGAATGCCCACAGCGCTGGGTGCTGGTGCTGCTGCGCCGCCATAACGGCCTCCAATTGCACCGTCTTACTAGTCTTCCCCCTCCCCGCCGGGGCCTGCGATGGGATGGATGCGCGCATGCATCCATGCAGGGGCCAGGGGGGGGAATGCACCAGGGAACACACACACACACACACAACACCGTCGCTGGTACGAGTACCGCGGCGTCCCCGATCGCCGGACGGGGGGCCCTGCACTGGCACCACGCTCGACAGGGGACCGCGCCAGATGGCAGATGGGCGATGCGGTGGAGCGGCAGTGGAGAGGCCCAGGGTAAGGAAGCAAAGTAAGTGCAAAGTAAAAGGAAAAAAACAACACCTCCGTCTGCGCTTGTCTGCGCTTGCCATCAGGAGGGACGGAGGGACGGAGGCAGGCAGGTGCCCGGCCCACGCTGCTGTTTTGCTCGCTGCCTCCCTCGGCATCGGTGGATGAATGGATGAGGGCATTTCCAGGACGATATCCACCCGGCCTACTGACTCTGACACGACGAGGCAGAATCGACGCACCTCCCTCGCTCCCCTAACCCCCGGAGGGCAACAAGGAACGCCCGGCTCGCTCGCCTCCCAAGACGCGCCGATCACTCCGCATTCCCACCGCTCCAAGATGAACCATGAAGATCCTCGCCGCACCTCAGCCAAACACACCCTTCCCTCCTCCCCTGGATCCGTGATGGCTTCATTCCGTCAGACACTACCCCTCCGACTACGCTTCCGCCGGTCCCAGGTACAACTGTGGTAATCTCCACTCCCGTCCCAAAAGGGACATGGATGGTTCGACAACACACTGGACCGGGCTGACGAGAACCCCTCCCGAGGCCTGCGCGCGCGCCTCTCGTCTGGGGAGCCCCGTCGAAATGCGCACGAGACATGATTCAAGCAGTTAGCCCGATTGACGTGCCTGCGAGGGACAGGGACGAGAACTCCCGAATGTGCGAAAGGCGAATCTCTTTTTAAGACCCTGCTACATTACCGATCATGGCAATCTCCATGCGCGAATCCAGTAAGACAGACAGACTGAGAGAGTGAGAGACAGAGAGAGAGTGAGGCAGAGGGAGTAGATGGAAATTCAGAGGGTATCAATCCAACAGCTGCTGTCCGCTCCGCAGCGTGAAAATAGAAAATAAAAACCAAGGACGGGGATGGCCAGCCCGCCCGGCCACCCCGTCCATCCCAAGTCGTGACCCTGACCACGCAACCTTCCAGCGAGTGGAAACAAAACCCTCATCAGGCGTCATTCAAGCCAAGAACCCCGTTCCCCGAAAAGCGCCTGTCCGTGCCTCTACCCCCCAAAGTTGGCCTTTCCCTTTTCCCGACCCGTCGTCTCCGCATGGTGGGGAGGAAACTTATGTAGTGTGTATTAGACATTTGTTCGTTGTCGTCATCGTCGTGTCCATTCCAGTGCAGCCAGGCCTCCTCACGCCTCGACCGGCTCCGTCTTGAGCATGTCTTGCATCTGCTGGTACTGCTCCGGCGTCGGGTCGTCCGACACCCACGCCCCCTTCTCTGCGTCCGTGGCCCCGTGGAAGCCCTCGGCCCGCATCACCGTGAACATGTCGAGGTCCGTGACGTACGACTTGCCGTCCTGAAGCTTGATGCGAACCTCGTGCTCCGTCGACAGCACCATGTCGTCCTTGGCCAGCCGACGCGGACCGTCGAACACGCCGAGCACGCGCTTCTTCATCTTGACCAGGTCCTTGTTAAGGTCCCACGACTTGGGCCGCTGCTGCTTGCTCTTGCGGCCCTTGCTCTTGCCGACACGGCCTGGCACACCACCACGCGAGTGCGTCATGCCACGCGACTTGATCGCGCCGCTGGCCATGGCGCCCGCCTTTCGCTTGCGCGACAGACTGAGCTCGTCCTTGGGCGTCTCGTCGTCGTCTTCGTCCATGTCCATTTCATCGTCTTCGTCGTCGCTGTTGTCCTGCGTCGTGGTCGTCATCGTCTGCGTCGGGAGGTTGTTGCGCTCCAGCGTCTGGTGCACCTTCTTGTCGTTCTCCACCTCCGCGAGCAGACGTGCGTTGTTGGCCTCGGACGGGTCCTCCTGTTGCACAATGCGGAGCACGCAGTCGTCGAGATGCTCGTAGAAGTCTTGCGCGTTCGAGAAGGTCTGGGAGCAAGTAGAGCACTTGCCGGTAGCGTCGGGCGGGTAGCCAGTCAGCTTGTTGCCACTGTTGGCACCGGCTGTCTTCTTGCGACTGTTGGGGGGCGTCTGCTCAACTCCGTGCACCGCGGTCAAGTGGCGCTTGAAGACATCGGCGCGGTTGAACGACTTCTCGGCCGGGGTACCCGAGCCGGGGCAGAAGCCGCACACCATGTTGCCCTTGTAGTGCGTCAGGGTGTGGCGGTTCTTGTCGTACTTGCGAGCGAAGCCCTTGACGTGGTAATCACATGTCTGGATGGGGCACTTCTCGGGTCGCTCATTCTGGTGCGTCAACATGTGCGCCTTGAGGTCCTTGAATGTCTTTCCGCAGTCAGGGTGCGGGCACCTCTGCTTCTCCTTGGTCTCGTCGCCGCTGTAGGCATTGCCGCCCTCAGAGTAGCCAGACTGGAACGAATGGATGCTGGGCCTCCGCCCGTCCAGTGGTGCTGCGTAGGGGCTGTAGTGTGGCTGGTAACCTTCGTGCAGGAAGGGAGACCGGCTGGCGTTGCGGGCGGCGGGCTGAGGAGATGAAGAGGTGGAGGGAGAAGTGGGATACGGGTGTTGGTAGGCGGCCTCGAACCCAGGCATAGGGATGGGCCTGCTGATCTCTGGGTGGATCAGGGATGGGTCTATTGAAAAGGTGGTTAGCGTGCTGCGCCGAAGAAGAAAGTGATTCGAGAGGACAGAGAGGAAACCAACAAGAACACTCGAGAGGTGCCGTAAAGAGAGCACTGCTTTGGGAGAAAAAGGGAGGAATACGTGGTGTTTGCGGTGATGCCGCCCATGCTGGGACCGCGGGAGACGACAGGGAAGCGGAGCTAGGAGAGACAAAAGACAAAGGAGACGTGGGCGGCGGCGGCATCTGCGTGTCGACAACGAGGGCAGCCTCTGTCTCGGTCTCGCGAGAGACGGAGCAAGCAGAAGAAGAAGAGAAAGTGTCGGGCTGCGGCTGAACAAGAGGCCTAGAGACATGTGGCAACTCACCCACGAAGCCGTGCGGCTTGGTGCTCGGGAACTCGAAAGTGAAGTCCTCCATACCTGGTGCGGCGTAGGACGTGTACTCGGTCCCGGCAGCACTGTAGAAATCGCTGGGGACGATGCCGGGCGTGAGCCCGAGGCCCTGTTGCGCCCACTCGGTGTTAATTCCGATCTGGCCGTGGTGAGAGAGCGGAGAGCCGACGTTGGAAGACGAGGCAGAGACTGTCGAATGGTTGGATGGTGGCATCTGCAGGTCACCCTCCTCAAAAATCCCAGGTGACGGTTGGCCGTTGTACATGTAGTGCGTGGTCTCGGCGTAGCTTGGGGACTGTTCGAAGCCCATGGAGACGGGAAACATGTACGAGTTGGTGGGAATGCTCATGTCCAGCTGCGCTGCGGAGTAGACGCCGTGGGGCGGCTCGGGATAAGAATTGAAGTCTCCGTTGTCGCTGCTGGTCTGGCGGGACATGATGGTGTAAGAGTGTTGCTGCAGGGAAACCATGCTGACGCTGGTTTGTTTCCTTCCGGCGGTGCTGGGGCTGCCGAGATATTTGAGCCGAAGCTAGTTGACTATTGTTTGTCCTCAATGTCGAGCTACTTGTGCCGTCACTGATGGGTGGATTAGTCTTGCGTGTCTCGGACGCCCCGCGCAACGGTGGAGCTTGGAGAGCAATGAGCTCACCTGATGAGAAGTCATGCCAAGGGTCCGTTTCGTGTCTCGAGCTGCTGGAGAGACACAATGTCGTTGCCAAGCGTGGTTGTGAAGTCAGTTCGTTTCCCTGTTGGGTCCGATGACTTCTGGTCTGGTGAGTGTTGGTGATGGGTTCCCGGAGAAAGGCGATGTGATGAAGTAGCGAAGGTTGGGAAACGAGGGTAGTGTTGTGTGTAGTGTTGTCACGTCTTCCCTACCGAGTTCAAGTGTGTGTGCATGCGGCTTCTGAGCACTGATGATCGATGGGGGCGAGAAACATCACGGAGAGGGGCCTTGGGGGGGGGGACTCGACGACTGATATAGACTGGCGATGAGCCGCGGGCCTCGCAGTGCAAGTGAGAGACATGTCGACCGGGGGGCACATGGATGTGAGGGTGGTGGCCCATGTTCCCGGTGGACGCGGACGCGGATCGCAAAAGGGACCATCCACAACGCAACGCAGCGAGGCACAGGACAACCTTGACGAGAAACAAGAGACCAGGGGGGGCTCCGTAGGGCAGCCCGGGGGGGGCAGTACATCAGGACCAGGACCAGGCTAGTCGGAGAGGGTGTACAGGGATCAGGGGTATCCAGTTTGACGGTGGCTGGCAATCGCCGAAAGAGGGACGGGTGCCTTGGGCTCGACCGGTATACGACCAGGCCACTAACCTCTTCAGTCGGGACTTGGGGGGGTGCTCGAGAGAAGAAGAGGGGGGGGGGGTGTTTTTCGAGGAGGCCGCTGGGCGAGACAGGCCACGGAGCCATTCCAGGCCTCTCGGTTCTCGACCATAGACGAACGAGGAGCAAGTGTCCTGCATGCTGTGATGGTGGCACCCCCCGAGCGATAATGGCATTGACCGGGAGCAGGTGGCAGCCAGAGAGGCGGTAGGAGTGGTCGAGAGAGACAGACAGAGACGCACGCCGGGGAGGCCTACGGGATGGCAGACTCGGATTGGGACCAGCACGTCTCCTCCTCTGCGTCCTGAGTCCCTGAGCAGGTGCGGTCGCTGGCTCTGGTGGCCTCCAAGGTCTGGGCCCACGGCATCTGTCCAAGCCGACATGACACTTCTGAGCGTCGAACAAGGCCCCGGACTGGCGAGCAGGGCGCTGCGAAGAAGGCGTACCGATACTTTCCAGTGCGTACTCAAATGTCTCAGAGCAAGCATGGGGGGCTAGACCCCTGCTGCCAGATGACTTTGGAGCGGCAGCGGAAGTGAAGCGGGGGCCCGGGGCGTGGGCAAAAGACACCGTCTGCCTTCTTGGCTCGACCGTCATGGCCCGTTTTGGGCTTCCCCCAAGAACAATAGTCATCCGTTCAAGAGCTCAGTGACGCAGATTAGGCGACGCCCGTCTGCTTTCCCACCCAATCTCGTAGCGGCACTACTTCCGCGTCTCGGCTGACATGTCCCTGTCTCGTCAAGAGAAACTCGTTCAGAGTTCCGTTTCCTACTCCCCCGCGCTGCCATGACATTGGCCGTGTCCAGGTCCAATCCAGGGGCTTGGTCTCCGTCACAGCCCATGAGGCTCGATGAAGCATTCTGGTTTTGGCCGTTCAGTTGCATTGACCCAGGCCAGGCTTTGTCCTTGTCAATGCTCGGAAATCGCGATTTTCTTTTGCCCGCCTCGGGGACGTTTCTTTTCAACTTCATGGCCTCGCAAAGTAGACAGCCAGTGGGATGCCGATGAGCATGGAGGGGGGGGGGTTCTCGCTTGCGTCTCCTGGTTACGGTCTGCCTGTGTGAGAATAGCGCAAAGCGAGCGACCTTGGTGAATCCGGGACAGCCAATACGGCGCCGATCGAAAGAGTGAGCCTGGTCCGTCGAAACCACAGGTAACAGTGATGAGCGCAGAGCAGACGCTGCTAGCGCGTCCGTGGGTGGCATATGACCCTCTCCTGACCAGACAGTTGTGACGGGCCGTCACCGAGAGTGACGAACAAGGTCAAGCATCGAGCCATGTCGAAGGCAATATTGTGGAGGCTCTGCCCGCCGCGTTCTTCGTCGGGCGCTGTGTCCAGTGCAAGCCGTTCGCCGTCAGAATGGTCAGTAAGCCCGGCTGACAAGGCTAAGGACATTATTTTGGTACCTGGCCCTGCCCCCTCCCTTCCGACAGCTGTGCAGGGTTCGCTGTAGGCCCAATGAGACAGACATGTCCGTTGAGCCGTGGGGGCTATTTTGACACGATTGGCGTGCACTGCCCGGCCGCATTTGCGCTCTTAGCAGCGTGTGTGCGCTGTGAAAGCTTGGGGGCTTGAGAGAGTGGAGTGATCAAGCCTTACGGCCTGCACTGCCAGCCAGTGCCTGGCATAGCGCGCTGTGTGCTGTGCTCCGCCCGTTGCAAGAGTGGTGGGAGGGCGCCCGCCGCGGTAGGGCGTGGGAACCACCACTCTGTCAGAAGGGCTCTGTCGATTGTCGCATTGTCGTCACGGTGCATTTTGCCAGGCAGTCTGACTAAATCAGGTCCAAGATGACGACAACGCACGTCGATGCGTGTCAGCACTCTGTACCGCTCTCGTGGTGCCGGTAAAGGCTGCGTGAGGCATCATACGCGCAGCGCAGCATTGCCTTGTCGCGCAAGCCCGAACGACCCATCCTATCTTGTCCCAATCCGCCCTTTTGCTCGTGATGCTGGCCCAGCAATCCACGGTCTGGCCGGGCGCCTGTTCGAGGAGGTAGATGGAACTGGTCGCATCGCCGAAAAAGCATCAAAGTTGACCCTATTGATGTTGAAGCATCTGGACCCAAACCCAAACACTCAAGTGCCTGCACTTTGATCCAGTCGGTATCCGGCTAGTCCTTCTCGTTTGTCTCGATCTGAAGGTGCTGCTGGTGAAAGCGACCGGTCTTGCCAGGTGGAGATCAAGGTTCGATGGTTGCTTTTTGTGTTGTGATACCGGAAGATCGAGGCCGGGGCGGGCTAAAAAGTGTGTGATGTCTGAAACCTCCTGTCTCGTACCCCGACACAAAGAACGAGGCTGCTGGCTTCATGGTCTCGACCACGACGGACGGTACATGAGGGGATGGTATGTTTTGAGCTGAATTAACTGGCCACATGGTTGTGACGACTGGCTCTTGCGGCCAGAGTGAACGTGATTTGGGGGGGTGGTCTCAACGCGAGACGGGTGGTCTCTGGTCTAGGCCGGTGTGATGGTCGCCGAATCCATGGGCACCGCTTGTCATTCAAGATGCTTGATGTTACTTACCCCTTAGGAGACCCGTTAGACGCGCCGTGAGAGGCCAGAAGGGGATCCGTGTTGGACTTGATGGGACGGTTCTCCCGGCTCCCTCCCCCCCTCTCTCCATCGTTCTCTCTTTCTCTGTCTCTCTCTCTCCCAGACTCCCACACCCAACAGTCCCCGCATCTTACCCCACAACAGGAGCATTGGAGATGAATAGTGGCAGCACTCCGTCCAAGCTAAGGGGAGCTTGGGGCCCTCCACATTGTTGGTCCGATTGTTGAGGGACGACCGTGCCATATCGCCCTGGTCCGATTTGTCGACCAACAGACGAAAAGCAAGTTGCAAGTTAGGATGATCCACCAAGTCAATGCCCGCCCATGCCGCCCATGCTCTCTGTTTTGAGACGTGATACCCCAATAGCAGGTCGGTGGGCTCTCGGCTCGGCTTGCGGGCTCTCATTGGTGTGAATACGGATCGATCGTTGGCAGACGTGGGAAGACGTGGGGTTGTCTCTGCGGGACTTGAACATCTTTTCTTAGAATTGACCTCGAGGCGGTGCAACACAAGGGTTGGGCCACCAGCCCCAAGGTGTCCCCGTCAGCCAGCATGGTTCGTCTTTCGATTCGGTAGTGGATGGACAGGTGCGTGACGATGACCAGGTACGAGGACCGATACGTGATGTTGTGGTACCACCGTGGGTCGGCGACCATTCACAAAATTGACCGCCTGGTTGCCGGCGGCGATGCATCGCGTCTCGCGGTGTTCCTGCTAAGGTGTGCCATGGCGTGCTCGTAGGGCTCGTGGCTTGCTTGAAAAGGGGGGTACCGGTCGACAGATGGCTGTGATGACCTGGTGTTGGTGGCACCCAGGAAAAGTGGGTGGAGTGAACGGGCGCTCAGCCCTATCAAGGGTTGATCACCTGTCCACTTCACGTCTCAAGGTACGCTCAAGTCCGCAGATCGTGGCCGGCGAGATGAGCCAACGAAAGAAGTTTGGTCCGTTGTTTGCTTGCAGAAGACAGGCGCCTCTTCCAGCTCCTTGGGATGTAGTATCCACGGAACACGGGACCTAGGACAGGACAGGACTGCCGCCGTTGTCATCTGGTTGCTCGGTCCTCCAAGGTTTAATGAGGTGCGCGAATAACCTGGCTGACGAAGGCGAGATGGGGTTTTTGCGGTTGGTGTACGGGAAGAGCCGATAAATTGTCTCGACGATCAGGAAAGGACTGACTGGCAAGCTGGTGGCCAGGAAATGAGAAGCATGGGCTTTTTTTGGGAGGGGGGGGNGGGGGGGGGGGGGGGGGGGGGGGGGGGCCTGACTGTGTTGTCTGCCCATGTCAGGCCTCTGGACACATTGTCGTCGACGAGCGAGGGGTCGGATTCGCTGTCAACCGTCCACGACTTTAAACTTTGGTGTACGTGGTCATGTTCGCTGTCAGGTTGCCGTGTACGAGATGTCATGGATGGCTGGTTGGTTGGATGAGAAAAAGAGCCGACCATGAGCATGAGGCCGCTTGGTACCGGGCAGGCATCCGGGCTGGTGAGTTAGTTGCCAGGGAAGGTAGGGTAGGGCTGAGCCTGCTGTGCAGGACACATCCTGTCCTCCCTCCACCTTTGCATCAGGCAGCCACAACCCAGATCATTACTAACCCTATTTACAGCACCTCCCTGCCAAGGCCTCCTCCTCTTCTGTGTGTGGGTGTGTGTGTGTGTGTGTGTGTGTGACCAGGAAGGTGGTAGGATGGACGGGGTGCCACCAGGCTTTCTCACGACCTGGTCCTTTTCCATGGGGTTCAAGCGCACCGTTTCAACACCCAAACCAATGTTGAGCACGTCCTCCCGTTGCTCCGTCTCAGTTCGATCACGGTCCGTTCGTTCGCCTCTCATTCACCAATCGACGGCTACCTCCGTAACCGCTGGCGCCCGTCCCGTCCGTCAATGCCTGGCATCGGCACTGGCAGCACTGCCATTTCGTCTTTGAGTTCGCAAGCCTGACCGGTGATCATCTGCCAGCTCGCTCGTTCCGTTGGTTCTGGTCGTCTGGTTGTCCCGGGGGGGGGGGGGGGGGGGGGGTGGTCCGCGGTGTGCATGGCCAGGTTCGCCTCGGCGCCCCTGAACAGCCCACACTAATACCAACTACCCTGTCCTCTGCTTGACCTCCTGGTCGACGATCCCGAGTTTCCCAACTGCTTGGGATATGGCGCCCGCACGGACCAGATCGCTCCTGGCGCGCGCTCCTCAGGGCAGATTCGTCCCTGTCCTTGACGTCGAGTAATCACGGCGACAAGAGACGCCGACCTATTCGCAATCTCTTTGCAATCTGTCCCTCGCCGACGGTCAGGTTTCACGCCGTCATCGGGCAGGGAACCGCAATCCTTCGGCTTCTGCCTCCGCCTCCGCCTCTACGACACCCATCATCCAGGCTCTTGGTCTGGCCCAACCTCCATCCGGCCACCATACTGGGCTGACTTTCTTTTTCTGCGACATGTGACCCTATCATCAGCAAAACCGTCTATTGCTCAGGTCCCGGGCGAGGCCGCCTTGCCCATTCAAGGTCAAGGGTTCGACTTTCAGGCTCAGATCAGAGCAAAGGGAGAGGGAGGAAGAAGCCGGATCAGCCACCTGAAGCCACTGGCGTGTAGGAACTTACCGTCACGACGCCGCCCAGCACAAACCCAAAGCTTGTACACCATGACACTCCATCGAGCCGACCCTTAGGACGGTTCGAAGCGGAGACGCCGCGTCGTCCCTTACTTGTCAAGAGGGCATCATGAATAGGGGGTGTGTAAAGGAAAGGGGGCTAGCGACATGGGGGATGGGACCTCTCAGACACCCCCGATTGACCTCTGGGCTCTTGGGGGCGTACCATATCCAATAAGGTTCCCGAGCGCGGCCTCGCCGACTTTCTCTCCAAAGAAANGGGGGGGGGGGGGGGGGGGTGTCATCGTGAGGCGAGGCGTGGCCCAGGCGGCTTCCCTCCCGATTCAGCGAAGCGCAGCCCATTGCAGTGCAGTACGCTGCTTCAGGCTCCAAATCGCGCTTCTCCTGCAGGCTGCGGCCTTACCTTCAGCATTGGTGAAGTGAACAAGCGGCCAACGCGCTGGAGAGTAGACATCAGGCCACTGCGGAAGCCTCGCACAGCACAAATCGCCAGCCAGTCTCCGTCAATAGTGGGCAGCAACGACATCAGCACTACCATAATCAATCCATGGATACCAATTAGATCCTCTGGCCGGTAACCACCCCCTCTCCAGTCATGGCACGGACCACGCTTCGATACCGACATGACATGCCCGGATTTCACGACCGTTGTGAGAGATACTGATGAGGGACCACATCGTCTTGAGCTGCCTCCTGGCTTATCGCCGGTTCGAATCGGTCTTGTGGCGGTCCCGTTCCTCTGGATTCCGCCGATCTCACATGGCGAACCTTGTCTCAAAATGCTCAAGCCTGGGTGCGATCTGAAAAGAGCAATGGTAAACGAGAATCCCCGGTCCAGAGCCCGAAGCAGCATGGACAGGCCATGGGGCGGTAAAAAGGGGGGTGGGCATTGGGAAGTGGGTAGGCCGGGGAGGGAAGAGGCATCTGGCCATCGCCAAGTCCAGAACGCCCATCGACCCCCCCAGAAAGACACCACGTCTCACCCACCTCATGGTATCGAATCCCGTCCCCACGGCCTCACGCCTACAAACAAGCAACAACACTACGCAAAACGGCGCTGTCAGTCCACCCAGCTAGCGAGCCGCCACCGCAACTGTAATCCACGGTCCAGAGCAGTCGACAGTGACGCGGGCCACTGGCCGCCCCCTCCGCGAGCCCAAGGGCCTGGGCGTGCCACGAGGCTTCTCGTCGCCATTGATGTGCCGGATCGTTTTTCGAGGGGGCTTGACCGGCTTGCGACTAGCGCCTGAGGTCAACTAGCGGGGGCGTCGCGGTTCGGGACCGAGGGGCCCTTGTTGCTGTGACCTGAAGAGCTTCGTGATGGCAGCCGAATGCGACTTGCCCGCTCACCTCGCTTCCTTGTCGTGTGTACTTGGAAAGATGCAAGAAACCACCAAGAAAGATGCCTTTTGAACATCTTCTTTTGGCGTCGGTGTCGCCCACCCCCTCGTCTTTGACATGACTGATTGCCTGGCCTCGTCTTCTAGGAGCGCCGATTCGTCAGGCGCTCGACACCACAATCTGGAGTCCGAACCACATCGTCGACGCCTCGCCTCGGCAGTCGGCGAGTTTCTCTCTGGCTGGTCGACGCAAGGGCGGACCGGCCGGCTTTGTTCACAAGGAAAACGGAGACGCGAGGCAGACGGGATGGATTCTCATCCTAGCGCACCTGCACCCCCCAGAAATGGCATCTGAATGGCCATGTTTCATCTGTGCAGTCCCCCCCTGCAATGGACACATCACAGACAAGGACAAATACCTCGCAGGAAAACAACCACTTCACGAAACAGCAAAACGCGCGCGATTCTGGTTGCGACCGGCGGGGGGTCTCGCTGCGGGAGATTGCCCTGGTCATGCTACGGTCCGTGGAATTTGAGTCGTGGGAATCCCATCTGCAGTTCTCTCAAAGTGGTTTGGCGCATCGTCGAGATGCAAGCTGAGTGCAAGGATGGAGGGCCCCCGCTGGCCTCCACCAGCGACTTGGCAGGCCGGGGCCCTGTCGATCGTCAAGCCTATGGATCTGCGTGGTGTGAGCCGCTGTCGCTCGTCCGTTGGAGATCAGCAGAATCGCTGACATGGGTCTTGGAGATGACGATGGCGTCGTCATTCTACTTCCTGGACACCCCGTGATCTGCCTCCGTTGGGACGCGGACGGTCGATTTCCCAGATTACAAACTTGAACCCTATGACCAACACGCGGGAAGCAGACCGCAGAGCATCCCCGTTACTGAGCAGAGCGAGAAATGGACCCGCATCCTGCCGGGCCCAGGCCAAGGGCGTCCGAATCATGCAGACCACCCAATAATCCACTCGAGGCGGTGATCCAGGCCACCCCACGCCGTGTGTTTCTTGTCGATATCACATCTCGAAACGCCGTGGTAAAGGAGTGTAAGACCAAGCTCGCCGCTCGCACCGGCAACTGCATCTACGGAACATGGTCGCCGACCTGGAGAGCGCCAGCCGCCTCGAGAGGCTCGCCACTCGTACGACGTGGGACGCGGTCAAATTCCCCGATACACCACTGCAGGCCGTCAATGGCAGCCATGCGCTAGTCTATTTGCTGGGAAAGACGCCACAGGCGCAGGAAAGACAGACCGTCTGCTCCCACCCACGGCTGGTGGCAGGAACCTCGAGAACAAGGTCTCTCACTCCCCAGCCTTGGCGGAATTCCGCACTGCCTTCACCGGTCGTAGGTAGGCATGATCAAGCGCGTCGCCGGAGGCCTGGTGATGGGTTTGGGATATCTGCATGTCTCAGACACGAGCATACAGGCGGCTGGTATCATCGCCAAGCTGTCGCCTTGATGCCTGCCACATCGCCGGTTGGGCGCGCTGCTTGCGAGGTACCCCGGGCCTTAGGAGACGTGATATATCGTAGATGGTGGGTGATCGGGTTGATCTGCGAGGTTGCTGGCGCGAAGCAGCATCCCTACCATCAGACCCGGAAGCAGGCTGTTCTTCCGGTTGATGCCGGCAGGGTCAGGGGCACGTCTGTGAACACAGGGCCCCTCGTTGCGCCACGGTGGCCGACCGGAGTGCAAGGGCTTGGAAAAGCAATGAGCCTTAGGTCTTGTTGCAACGAGGACGGAACTGTGCTGCACAGGCCTGGCTTGTTTTTGACGCAAAGACATTGGTGCGTGCTCAATCAATCGCCTTGCCTGCATGGACATGCCCTGTAAGTCTCAAGCCGGTGGACAGTCGTGTCTGTCCGTTCTCGTGGAGCGGCAGGTGGCTCGAACGCCGGTGGGCTGTTGTTCGTCTCATGAAAGTGTGAGAGGGAAGAAAAAAAAAAGCACTGCCGCCAGGCTCATGGACTTACTGGCAGGAGACGGCGCCCGATCGTGTAGCGGCGGACGGCGAGCCTCGTGTCTGGTGGACTCGGGCACGTCAGGAAGCTCCGCGAACCTCGATGTTCCTGGCGTGGCTTCCCACATCAAACAAATTTTCTGTGTTGGGATCCTCCCAAGAGAGACTTTACTTTTGTCCGCGCGTCAGGCATCACCTGGCGACCAAGCTGGGCTCGAGGCCCCTGTTGAGGTGCACAGCTCGTTCATCGCCAGCGCGCTGCCGCATGTGCCACAGCAATGCAGACGAAGCCGTCCGCTGCAGTGTGATCTGGGTGATCCAGGTCAGTGGGACGGGTTACTGGAGTTTCGGCAGGCTGACGGCCCCCAACGCAAATCTCGATGGGATGTCCAGGGGCTGCTCCGTTGCCCTCTGACAGGCCAGATCTGCCGATCAAGAAACCTGGCAGACGCCCGCTTGCCATGTCGCTTTCTGAGCACACGGAGAGCACCGTCGCGAGCAGTTGATGAAATGGTTGAGAGATCGTCTTCTGCGTCCCATCTCGCTGGACACTAAACACCCCCCCCCCCCCCCCCCCTGCCGACGATACCGACCCAACACAGTGGGTTTCAATGCGCGCCACTCCGCCCCGACGACGAGCTAGTATGGTCGATACCACGCTATGCGGTTACTTTCTCCTAAACAGCTCTAGACGTGGCCCAGTCCCACGTGTGCTGCACCCAGATTTGCGGTCAAGCCCGCCGCACCCGCAACGCCAACCACCCGGCTGCTCTCGAAACAAACTGAGGGGCCAGCCCATGGGCAAGGCATGGCATGGGCACCTGGCACGGCCCAGGAAGGTCATCCGACGGGAAACAGATCGCGGAAAGGATGAGATGGTAAGGCAGATTGGCAGTGATCGGTCGTGATCCCGGTCGGCAGCGAGGGATTCAATATTTGGGAATAGCTCCCTTGACTCGAGCGCGACACGAAGCCCGCGGGCGGCGGCTATTGGGCATCTGGGCAACCAAGCGCTTCTCCGTGCAACCCCGGGGCCACCAGACTCCGAGCCATGGCATGGCAGCAGACGGCATTGTTCGTGAGGCGACCGCGCGCTGCCACCTGCACTCGACGCCTTCGATCCGACACGACAACCCAGCGGCACTCGCCAGATTGCGAGGGTGATGACTGGACGACGATGATTCAGGTCACCGAGGAGGGGCGTCAGCAGGGCTGGGACGTGGAGGGCAGGGTTGGGGTTACGGTGATCAACTGTCGTCCCCCGTCCGGGCGACACCGTATCCGAAATTAACACCTGCATATGGTCGCCGACCACTTTGCAGCGATCGGCCCCCGGACACCCCTGTAGTCCCCGAGCGAGAGCCTTGCCGATTGACCAGTCGTTGAATGGCGGGGGATGGATGCCCCTCAACTGGTTGACTTGTCATGCTTGCTGCCGTTCCGTTTCTGCAGAGGCCGGGTGCCGCATGGATATGCGTCGTCTATTTCTTTTTATTTGTCTTCCTGCCTTTTTCTTCGGGGTTACGCGAGACATCACTTGCTTTTCTCTGGCATCAGATATGCGCGCTGTCTTGGGGACCTGCTGTGCACCCCCGACTGGGGGGTCCGTAGAGGGGATGGAGAAAGAGGGGGCGTACTGCAATCCCTCCTTCCTCCTTCCCCCATCGCTTGTCTCGTCTGGCATTGCCAATTCGCCTGGTCGGCGAGGTTGCGCCAAGGCTGGGCGAGTGGGAACTGTCCGATGTAACTCAGGGTTTCCGTGGGACAGCGAGCATATGATGATGTTCGCGCTCGGACGACTGGGCCCTGCGATCTTGTCGCCGGGGGAAACGCTCCCAGCTCGCGAACTCCCCGTCTTGGCGCCGCGAAATGACGATCAGTGCAAGGCTTTCTTCAGCGGTATACCCGGCTGCCAGGCTCACCGATCAATTTTGATGTGATGATCGACCAATACTTTGCCAGTCGATCCAGGACCTGGGTGGTGCTAATGTTCCCTGTCTGTCTGTGGAGTGAGGGTACCAGAAAAAATGTCGTGAGAACCGTAACCTGCCCGTGTCCCTGCCGGGTAGTGTCATCTTCTTGTTGGGCTGCCGGAAGTGAGGCAGCCCGGCAGCAAAAACGGCATATGATCGCCGGTGTTCAGGCGGACATGTCGTGACGCAGGAGTGATCATGGAATACAGGTACAATGAACGGAGGTTGCGCATCCCTGGTCGAGAGCCAGGTAGAAGTCAGACGTTGGCTATCTCACTACGCCAACCCCAGCCGCCGCGTGTCGAGGCATCCAGCCTCTGCATGCCGGCCGCCTCGCAAATACGGATGACGAGATCCCTCACAGCCGTGACCTCGTCCGCTGAAGCACCTGCGTTGAGTGCGCCCCTGAGATGGCCCTTGAGCTGTGGATTGACCTGTCATCGTAGGTCAGCAATACGACTCTTGATTCCCGGAACGAGGGCTCTCACATCCTGGGGAATCAAGCCGGCTATCAAGACGAAGGACGTCTCCGGCGCAGATAGAACATGAGTGTTGCTCAGGATGTGGCCATATAGCAGGCGAGCGGTGACGGCCAGGTCTTCGGTCCCCGACCTCTCCATCTGGCTCATGATGCGTCGTGAGATCTTGCCGTAGATCCGGTCCCAGAACCTCCCTCCCCGTTGAAGGACCTGTTCAGGCGAATCCTCCATTTCCCGTCGTCGCTCCGTAGGCGAGGAACATTCTGGCTCATCAAGAAGGTGGGAAGGCGTTACCGCCTTGAGCGCCATAAGGGCGTTGATCGTCTACACGGGGCAATACTCGTCAATGCCATAGCCTCTCCACGGGAGCAGAAGTATTGTTACCTTGGGAAGACCTCCGACGGCAGATGCCTTGATCAGGGCCTCGCGGAAGCGCCTGGCGACAAGGAGTTGCTCTTCCGCCGACCGTGTCCCGTGGTCTGGACCAGTTGCATTTTCTATGGCGTGGTGGAACACTCTGGGTAGCTCATCTGGTCTGTTGAGAGCGGATAATGTCGTTGCTGTGATGAAATACCACGAATTCCTTGGAAGGCAGGGCTGATTCCGTATGGATGATAAGAGAGCCGGAGTGATGACAGAGCTCATGGCTGTTATATTCCGCAGGTGACCAAGAAGGTCATTGAAGCAACTGTGCGTAGCTGGTAACAAAAATCGGGCTCTGACTGGATTTGATCGACGAGTGCGGAAACACCTGCTGGGACGGAGCTGGTCGGTAATTATAATAGTTGCTTGTCTGTATGAGACCTCGGCTTGTCAAGCTTGCTCACGACAGTGTCCATCCCTCGGCATCAGGAGTTCTCGGCGAGAGACATAGACCTTGGGTTTCCAATAGAAGACGCCAATTTCATAGGAGGAACAACAAGCCCGGCCGCGCCTTATTTGGAGCAAGCTGTGATGGAAGTTCGTGATGGTTCGGTGAATCCAGGTGAGGTCGATCGGAGGTCGGCGAAAAAGCCCCCGACCCCGCCACGGCGTTGTCAGTCACGTGCGCCTTATCCGAGTGCTTGCTGCGTCATCCACCCAAGCTTCCACCAATAGCAACCAAGACTCACGGAAGCTCTAGAGTCCTAACGTGGCTTCAACCACCGGCTACCAACAGGTCATCATCACCATCATAACTCTGGGCCGCCTGAAGGGACGCACACAGCCCGCCTCTGCTAATTTACAGTATAATGGGCACTTGACGCCGGACTCAACCAACATTTGCTTTCTTTTTCGGGAATATACCATCACGCGACCACTCCCGCATCTTCCAGCATGCGGTTCGTGTGGTATGCCGGGGTCAGTAAACACACGATGTAAATGGCGGCCGCGATCATTGGACATGGCTGACAGCCAACAGGTCTCGACGACCCTGGCGACCGCAGTGGTCATATCGGCTTTCCACCAGCGAGCGAACTTTTACTCGGCCATGGTCTACCTGGCTCAGAGTAACTTCTGTCTTCTCGTAAGTCGCACGCAATGGCAACCAACTGCCGCCACCCCACCGGTGCCGGTGGACGCCATCTAGTCTCACAACCACAACATGATCTGACATACTTGCAAAGATCCTCATCAACTTTGTCTACCTCATCTACGGAACCACCGTCTACGGCCTTCAGCGACTCTTCTACGGACCTCTCCGCCAGACCGAAGTCGAACAATTATCAGAGAGAGCGTGGTTCGCCATCACCGAAACATGTCTCGCAATGACCATATTCAGGGACGAGATAGGAGCCTGGTTCCTAGTCATGTTCACCGCGTTGATAACAGGGAAGGTTTGGGGCTGGATAGGTGACGGGCGTGTCGAGATCCTCGAGCAGCAGCCACCGACAAACCCGGGCCTCTTCCACACCCGGCTCAGCATGTCACTGCTGCTGAGTCTTGTCTACGACTTCTGGATTCTTTCCTACACGATCAGGACCGTCATCCGGCAAGCTCGGCCGGATATGATGGTTATGTTCCTCTTCGAGTTTGCCGTGCTCGCCACTTGCTCCGCTCGCACCGGCGTTCGCTATCTGGTGTCGATTCTCGAGAACCGGATTGTCAAGCAACAGACGAAGACGCAACTCGAGGAGCGGCGCCGCGAAGTCCGACAGACCCGGGAGAACATGATCCGACAGCGAACCCAGGACGGCGGCGCCGACGGGGAAGCAACCGCTGACCAAGCCGACCTACCCCGCGAAGAGGATATTGACGAGATGGACATTGAGGTGCCCGGTTGGGAGGAAAAGGGACAGTGGATCCTTATCCTGGACCTCGTTGCCGGTATGTCCCCAGCCCCGTTGCGAAGCAGAAGTACGATCCGGGAACTAACCTTAGGCAGATTGCACCAAGCTCTCCATATACATCGTCTTCTTCTTCATCCTGTTCTCCTTCTACGGCCTCCCTATCCACATTATGAGGGATCTCTTCATGACCGGGCGTGCCGTCATCAAACGTGGGTCGGCTCTTTGGAAGTATCGCAAGGCAATGGAAGACATGAACAACTACGCCGACGCCACTCAGGAAGACATCACAAGGGAGGACACCTGCATTATCTGCCGAGAGGAGATGAGGCCTTGGGATCCTGCCAACAACCCCGGCGCTTTACAGCGGATCCGGCCGAAGAAGCTGCCGTGTGGACATATCCTCCACATGGGCTGCCTCAAGAGCTGGCTGGAACGCCAACAAGTCTGCCCTACATGCCGTCGCTCAGTGGTCATCAATGCCCCTGCTGCACCGGCAAACCGGGATGCTGCTCAGGCACGGCTTGGCCTCGGCGGTCTCGGCGTGCCGCCTGCTCCTGCACCACCCGGGCAAGGTCAGGCTCCGCCTCACGGCCAGCAGCCTCAACCGGGCATGGGCCAGAACGGTGGCCTGCAACCACCTGTGCAAGCCGCGGCCCAGCCTGCTCCTCGCAATGGTGGGGCACGCGTTTTCAACTTTGGCAATCTCAGAGTTGGTTTTGCGCAGGGCGGAGAAAACATACAGGAGCTTGCGCAACGGATGGCTCAGGGCCGTCCAGGGGCCGCGACGCCAGGTCAGCCAACTCCAGTGGCAGCCAATACACCTACTGTTGCTACTCCCGCACCTGCATACGGGACTGGGGGCAACGATGTCGGGGCGATACGTGACCGTCTTCAAGATATTGAGCGGTCCATCCAGAGCAACCTTCAAGCACTCCAACAAGACCAGCAGCAGCTCCAGCTCTGCAATCTTCTGTTCGCCGAATTGAACAGACTTCGCCAGCAGCAACAACATCAACAACAGGGCCCAACACAAGAGCCGCAACCCGGATTTGCTGTGCCATCCTTCTCTATTCCGCAACAGTCACTGCCACCACTACAACCGTTCTCGCAGTTGCCATCCCATGCCTTCAGCCGCCACGGTGTCACTGCGCAGTCGGCGGCCATTCAGGCCGGCAGCCAGGACCTGCCGGAAGGTGTTTCCATCCCCCCGGGCTGGTCTCTGCTACCGCTGCAGCGCTTGGACGGGGCTCCCGTTCCGACGACGGCTCCAACCACGCAGAATGAGCCCCCGGCTGAGGCTTTAAGTTCAGCACGCCCGAACGAGGCAGCCCCCTCGTCCTCATCCGCCACAGCGAACGGCACGACTACGGGGCCTGAGATTCTGGCCCCCAACCCCGTCATGCCCAACTGGGGTGGCGAGAACCAGCTCTTCGGCCGCAGCAGGACTTCTGCGCAAGACGTCAACTCCGAGACCACGTCCTCGGCGGAAGAGCCGAGGGAGAAAAGCCCGGCCGCTGCGTCGTCAGAAGCGCCAGGAGCGGCCGGCGAGGACAAGGGCAAGGGAAAGGCCGTCACGGTCGAGGACGCGGGTGACGACCAAGGGGACGACGCTTCGTAGGGGCGTGCGGCAGGGCACATGACAGAACTGGGATTTTGCACGGCGTTGAGCGGCCATCGTAACTGTACTGAGTATACCAACGAGATGATTAGCACAAGATTTTGATGCCCACGAATGGCCGCCGTGTTGAGTGACTGGTGGCACCCCTTTCCTCCCTTTCACGCCTCTGCTGCCCCTCGAGCCTCTCGCGAAAACGGAAACCTACGCACCGTCATCCGGCAACCGTCCGCGCGGGCGATTTCTAAGGTAACTGCGCCGTCTCGACGTTGAGTGTATATTGCCCCCTTGGCTTTTCTCTCTATCTCTAGAACCGAAGGCGGGGCGTAGGCGTTTCGGTCGGGGGGGTTGGGAGGTAACGACTTGAAGAATGCCAGAACGCACCCAGACCCGGAATACTCGACGCTTAAATGGCAACCGACAACAGGGCCTGGCGCAGGGTCGAATCGCGACAGGGAGGTAGCGGGCACAAGGGATTTATGGCCACAGCATTCATTACTAGTAAAGTGAGGCAAAAAAACAAAAACATACAACACCGGGTATTCGCTGGTCGTCACCGACCCAACTACTGATCCAGCCCTTACTGGCTTATCTAGGGGAGAGCGGACGGGATCCCGAGTTCTCCAGCAGGTATGGTCGTATGTGCTCGAATGGAGTGGTTTGCAGACTCATAACTCTGCAAGTTTTGGGTTCTGAACTATTCTGCTCCCCTGCTTGTGCCTTCTCACAGGTTGTGGTCCATGTCCAGACAGTGCCCTCGCTGTTCATCGCATCGGAGCAAGGGGTTCAAGGAGAGGCTGCGCAGCATGCCCAGGAAACACGCATCGTTAATCATTGCTGCGCCTACCTATCCTCCCTGGGCCCCGTCACCACGCCGCATCCCCTTGGAACTCTGCCGATACTACTCATGCCATTGCTATCATACAACCCTTACCCCCCTGCCTACCTCTGCTCTCAGTCACCCACAAAGATTAACGGCGGGTCCCCTACACCGAACATGGGCTCGCCTTGACCACGAACACTCGAAGCTCCCGACTTCACCCTTCTTTCAGGTGTCCAATACATCACGCTCCTCCTCTGTCGGCAGCAGCGGCGTCTCCCGCAGGGGAACGTCCTCGCCCTTCTCCCAAGCAGCACCGGGACCGTGGTACGCTGGTTTCTCTATCGATTTCGATGTGGTCGTGAGCGGCTCCGTGCTGATAGCCCGGCGAGTGGTCGAGGATTCCTTCTCACCCCCCATGCTCCGCACGATGCTCGCTGTCGTGCCGCCTTTTACCGGCTGCGGACTGAGCACCACCCCGCTGGATGGCTGTGCGACATGAGCAGGTGAAACCACGCCCTCTGAGCCGAACGGCAGGGAGCGGGTGGGGATCTCACGACTTACCCCTTCCGTCTCGTCGCCATGGCCGAGTTTCCTCAGCAGCGCTTCAGACTGTTGCTTAGCGAGCTTCTGAAGCTGTTCTGCCGGGTCCTTGGAAGCCCGAAGCATGTTAGTCAGGTCGCAAAGACAGTCTGCAGGAGTCCAGCGTCGTCCATGCACACATACCCAGGCGGACTGCAATGGCACGCCCTCCGCGACCGGCAAGTCCTCTTCATCCTCGCCTTCACCGGCACTGGGGTCACCACCACCCCAGAACTTCGGTCGGCGTATGGGTGCGGGAGTGACGGGAAGACTGGGCCGATCGACTTCGCTGGGGAAGTCGGTCAGCCTGAACCCGCGGTCCTGCTTCGCCTTTCTGCCAGTCGAGGTGACGCCGGGGGATCCCTGGCTTTTCACGCGCCGGTGCTTCTGCAGCCCTTCGACGTAGCGTTCGATCTCGGGCATCTCATCCCAGGCATTCGTCCGCGTGAAAGTGTTCCAGGGGTCGGACGGGATCACCTTGATGGTTGGGGTGGCAGGAGTCGAGGGTTCGCTCTTCTGTTCCGTCGTCGAAGTCTCTGTGACGGAGGATTCAGCAGGATGCTGACCAGGAGAGAACGTCTGATGCTCACCCGTCGGCGGACTCGGGGAGTCCTGTGCTTCAGGCTCTGCGGGCAGATCGGTGAAAACTCGGGAAGGCCTAGGCTGGTTTGATTCCCAGGGGAAAATAGCGCGAGGTTTCTGTGAGGGCGGAGCAGGCTTCTCTTTGGGGACCTCGTACCACATGTCTCTGGGCGGACTGGGATACCGAGGGGGAGGTACAAACGGGGCTGGGTCCTGCGACATCGCGTAGATCTGATGAGGGAAATTGATCGCCTCGGGCTGCGAATCGGCGGGCGGCGGTTGCCTGGATATAGCGTCAGTCTTGTTCTGGTAGGGGTCGACAGTGAATTACACTCACCATTGAGCATCCCACGTGTTGAGGGGAATGGGACGTGGCTCAGGCCTCTCCTCTACCGGACCTGGGGCGGGGGCCGGCGCAGGCGGCGACGAGGAACCCCGCTCTGGAGGCGCGGGAACCTGCTCTGAACGAGCCTCAGTGTGTGTTCCAGCAGCTTCACTCAAAGACACACTGGGATGGGGGGAGGAGGACGCGGCGTGGGGCAAGGGCTCGGCCTGGCACGGTCCACCGTGGTGGTGTTGGTGATGGTGGTGAGACTGATCGTCATGGCGCGAGCCCTGCCCCTGGCTCTCAGGATAGGACGACGGTTGGTGGTGAACGCTCCCGTGGCCTGGGACGTGGGAGGCACTCTGCGTCTGCTCACCAGCTGGGACTGTCTGATAAGACTGTGGCTGAAACTCGCCCTTGGTGAAATACTGAACTATAGACGGCACTGCTGGCTGGGGGGTTACGTGTGAGTCCTGGGAACGCTGAGGCTGCGGAGCGGATGCGTCTTGCTGCTGGGTCGGTGTCAGCTGGCTGGGTTCTCACCGTCGCGACGCGCGTGACAACTCACCGGAGCGCGGTAATGTCTGTCATACACAGCCCACCACCTGCCGAACATCTGATCGAAAGGAGAGTCTCCCCTATGGGTGTGGCGGCCCTGAGACCAGGGCTTGTCGGCGCCGATGAAGTGGACCATGTTGATGCTCGACTGGAAGTGGCGGTAGGCGGGGAGGTATTGGTAGTGGGCGGAGGGGGTCACGTTGTAGGTGAAGCTGATGCGGTTGTAGTTCTTGCCAAAGTGCATGTTCAGCAAGCCCTGGTCGGCGCCGTCGAAGGAGATGCCTCTCTCGGCCATGGCGACGAGGGCATAGTAGTCGCCCATGTTGGGGGTCAGGACCATGACGCCCGAGTTGAAGAGGTCGGGCCAGCCAATGTCGGGGGCCGCGGAGAAGGGGTGGGGGATGTTGAAGAGCTCATCGGGGGCTCTGTAGGCGACGACGTCGGCATCGATGTAGACAATCTTGGAGAACTGCGTCTGCTTCCACAGGTTGATCTTGGTGAAGGCGGAGTGCAGGTCGGCGCGGTTCATCAGGTACAGGTTGGCTGGTCGGTCGTTACGCAGGCGCGGGACGGGAATGACATGGTCGTAGACGGCCTAGAGAACGGCAGGCGAAGGGTTAGCACGAGTCTCTCTTGGGGGAGACGCCGTCGGCGAGGTAGGTGGCGGGCAGCTAGATAGATACCTGGAGCTGGGTGATGACCTCGGCGGAGACGGTGTCGAGTGTGACCAGGACGGCGAGCTGGTGGGCGGTACCCGCATCGCGCAGGGAGTGGGCGAGGACCAATGCGCCTGTAGAGAGCAGAGGAAGAGAGATTAGAACGAGTGGGAGCTCCAGGACGAGATGGGGCGCGTCGAACTTACCTGGCAGGTAGGAATCGCTCAGCAGAAGCTAGGTGAGGGTTGGTGGTGTTAGGCGGTTTACGGCCGGTTTGTTTACTTGGAAACGGAACGGACGAACCGTAGCATAGACAAGCTGGCGCTGGTCCCCTCCCGGGACAGCCATTGCCATTGTGGAGAGAGGGCGGACGTTCTGAGACACCGGCACTGGTCACTGAACAATGGGCAGGACGCGGAATCGGAGGACAAAGGCGCCAACGTCAGCTCGTGGCCATGAAGGTGGGCGGGAGTCGTGCAGCCTTTGATCCCAGAGGACAGGCGGCGTTGAGGCAGAGGAGCGAGAGAGGAGGCGAGAAGGGCGGGAAGGGGAGCAGGAGCAGGACTAGGAGGAGCAGGAGTAGGCGGGGGCGAGGGACAGTAGAAGGGAGGCGAATGCACGAGGCATGAGGCGCGGGATGCGATGGGATGGCTGGTTGGGATTCCCGGGCATGCACTGGGATGAGGGGGTGGGGGATAACGGATGGATGGGATGGATGGGATGATTGGGATGGATCAAAGTCCCCAATGGCTCACGGTGGCAGAGGGAGAGGGTAGGAGACACAGAAACGTCACTCCCAGCTCGCATACCTGGTTTGGCGTGGTCCCGTACATTCACCATCTCGCCTTGCCTTGCCTCGCCGCGCCGCGCCTTGCCTTTCTCTGCTTGACCTTCTTTTTCTTACCTTACCCTTGGTGCAAGCACCCGGACCTTCTTCCGCCAGCGAGGTTTTACTAGTGCCAACCTCATCATAATCCACGCATCTCCGGCGGGTGCTTCGCTCCAGCCAAACCCCACCTTCTCTCCCCTTGCCCGTTGCGAGCGGCTGACGATGCCATCAAAAGTAGCCTCATGGCGAGCTTTTACTCGTACGGCAGTCCCAACAGACATTTATTTATTTTTCGGCAGCAGACACCAGGCGCTCCAATATTTTCGGTGAGCAAGGTTGTACAGCATCGCTTGACAGCCACCCTGAGATGCTGTACCATGGGTAGGAAAAGGTAGTTGCAGGCAGGCAAGCAGCGGGCAGGCAGGTACACGATGACGATTGTTGGCCCAAACTGACCACACCTCGTACAGCACTTGACGGACCCTTCCCTCTCATGCAAGCACGAGCGCAGGGCTCCATTGACAGGGGCCGTAGCGGGCAGACGGGGTGGGCCCAGGCCGGACCAGACCTCCAGCCACAGTCTCCAGGGAAATTACGGGGGGCCCAGTCAGCGACACCACTGGGTTCCACGGCATGTCTACGCTCAGGCGTCCAGGTGACCTGCAGCGCCGTTGCATCTGCTCATGCCGCCCTTCGTGTTCACCACCGCCTTGGCCATGACTGCGTCCGAAAGTCACCTAGTCCATCCGCCATCAATACCTACCTGAGGTGAACCCGAACACCCCCCTCCAAGAACATTCGATGCTACCACATTGTCAACCCCGAGTCGGCCTTTCACTACTCCCACGCGAATTGGCCCACCTGAGGCTCCAGAAAGGGAGCCAGACACATGCGTGCGTGCTCTTCCCTTCCGCTTACACCTCTCGGGGAACCAAGGACAGCCCTTGCGCGGAATGCCTCAACGAATATGTCCGCCTCCCTCGCCTCACCGGTTCCGAATTCCCTCAAATGGCAATCTCGCAAACCACCCTGGCCCCCAGCAATCTGGCCACACTTTGCTCCTACCTGCGCTTGCGTCTGCAGCACCCTGCACCTCGACCATCCCAGGGCCACGCCCCGACTGGCTCGGCTCGGCCATTCCACGCACTGGTCGCCATGGCACGGCACAGCGGGGCGCCTCCTCACCTCCCTGTGGCGCCGAACAAAACACTCCTCTCTGCGACAAGATCACCATTGTCGTGATGATACCTTGCCGTCCGGCACAGAGCAGCCGCCGATCCTCTCTGCGTTTCGACTTCCCCCGCACGGCAAGTCCGCATCGCCTGATGGCCATGGCCGTCATGTGCCCTTGTCTGTCGAAGGTGATGCGCGAGGACCCCGCTCCGGAGCTGGACCCCTCTCCCCTCCTCGATTGTCCTCTTGAGCAGTTCGGAGCGTCTCTTCGCCATCCCCCGCCTCGGCCCTGCTCGCAGGGTGGATCATCTGGGGAAGCTTGGAGCACCATGACGTCTTGCCCGTGGAGCATCCAATTCAGAGAGAGAGAGAGAAAGAGGGTCCCCATCTTCAGTGGGGTGGGTTCCTTCACCTCCTCGTGATTATCAATGACATGCGAGCAGCCCCAGAAGAAAGTGGCAGCAGCAGGACTGGGCTGGGCGTGACTTCATACTGCGTGATCCAAGCTTCGAGCTCGGCAGTTCTTCATTACTATGCATCTCGTAGAGCTCGTTCCGCCGCCACAGCGCTTCCCCGCCGCCTGCCGGAGGGTCGTATCAGTCATCCCTCGGCCTCTGATCCCCTCCCCCCGTCGCAGGCGCTCCGATCAGCCACCCCACTCCCGAGGTCAGCGTGCCCATCGCGGCATCACGTAGCTGGTCCCTCTTCCGTAACCTCTGGTGCTCGTCCTCGCCCGCCGCTGCCGCGCCGTCGTCCACGGCGCCCTCACGCTGAGGCGCCTTGCCCCCGCCAGACGACTGCTGCAGACTCGACAGGGCCGTGAAGTTTCTGGATGCGGCTCGAGCCGTTGCGCGTGATAAGTCAAAGAGGGACATGGGCGCCTCATCTGCGGCACTGGCCTTGGACGGCGCCGCCGTAGACCCCCGACCGGGCGGCACGGCAAGGACGCGACGAGCCGGCGCAGGCGAGATGAACCCACCCGGCATGCCGTGCAAGTCATCCTCATCAGCCTCCAGCGCCGCTTCCGCCTTCACCGCCGAGTCCAGCTGTTCCTCACAGCGCCGGAACGTCTTGAGAATCTCCTGCAGTTGCGCCGCCGGCGCGATGCGAAGCGCTGTCGAGAGGCATTCGATGCGCTGCTCGAGGTGTCGAATCTCCGGGTTGCCGCTGCCCGTGCCCAGGTGAGTTGGTCGTATCGTGCGGGCGGTCCGGACGTATTGGCCTGCCAGGAGCGCCGCTCGCCACGGCCATTCTTCGTCAAAATCGCTGGCGACAGGGGCCGACGTTTCTGTCGGCTCTGATATTCGACTGACGACATAGGAATAAGCCGTCTCGAAATCATCCTCTCTGAGGGCTGCTTCAATGCACATTGCGACTATGCGTTCTTCTGCCCGTACGACATGAGCGTCCAGCTCTTCGCGTGTCGCCACAGCTCCGTTACCGTTCTTCGCCGTCAGACCAGCTCGGACCATGTTAGACCCAACGTCCAGGAAATCCTGGATCTGCGTGTAGCTTTTCTTGTTCTGCTCGAGAACCTTACCCACGATCGATATCGGATCCGCATGCACACGAAGCACGACAGGGCTAAAAGGTTCGCCCTGCTTCAGCACCAGCCGGTACTCACTGAGAGCATGAGTAGCTTTGAGTAGAGCTTCGATGCGCTTCCTCGCCGGTAGTGACTTGCTGATGGTCTGTGGGAAGGCGTGGATTCTGTCACAAGGTCAGAATTGAAATAACAACTGGAAAAAGGTAACGCTTACAATTCATCGCATTTCTTCAGCCCGCCTCGAGTTCGGTTAGGGTTCGTAGCATTGTCGTACGCGTTGAGAGCAGCCCCAATGACTGTGTCTTGCATGACCTGCTCGGACAGGGTCTGATCAGCCCCTTCGTATAACGAGGCGGCAAGAGAATAACCTGATAAGCATGCGTTAGTAGGGCCTTCAAGCACACATGGCGATGGACTCCTCACAGTTATTTGAGAGAAGTGCCTTCAAGATTTCCGCCTCGAGGAATTCGGCTTTCACTCTGCCCAGCACGCCAATACCTGAACCTCCAGGACTGGGCTTCACGCCCCAGTCGTGAAGCCACAAGATCTGCCTCCTTGCTTTGATCCAATAGTCCTCGTCGTTTCGTGGCGCTCGAGTCAGGATAATATGGATGAGTTTGGTCGCCTCTGCCTTTTGTTCGCGCTCGTCACGCAAGAAGACGAGGTCTCCCACTCGCTTGACTGAGCACGGGTGCCCTGCCTGGGTCAAGAGGTAGGCACTCAGGATCAAAGCATGCAGCAGGTGCGCCGTCTTCTGAGTAGGTACAGTGAGAGGGTTACTCTCGTGGAGGAGATTATCTCGCATGTGGGCTGTGTTTTTTGGGGACTCGAGTAGTTTGTTGTCCAACTCGGCGACAGGCTGCAACGTCTCCGCAGCTTGCTCAAGTGTAGGCAAGTCGTCATCTCCAAGCAAATCCATCACTTTGGCGACCATCTTATGAGCGCCACGTAGGGCTTCGGGTGTTGCCTCGGGAATGATGTACGCGCAAGCCAGGATAGCTCGTGCATATCGTCGATCGAGATATCGCTGATGCTCTTCCTGCAACCAGACACTGTCGTACTCTCCCAGGTCCACATCTTCCGGCCCATTCCATTGCTCTACAGCGGCAACGGCAACTCTCCAGGATCGCGCTGCGTGGGTGTTCAGCCATTCCAGAACTCGCTCCCAGCCGGGACAAACCAGACCATCTGCATTCGCTCCAGCGCTGGTGGCAAGCTGCAAGGACGAGTCTGCACTCATCGCAGACACCCAACGTGCATCGTTGTGAAGCCATGGCCCAACCAAGCCGCGAAGATCGCGGCCAACATTGCTGTAATCGCCATCTGCTCCTGTGTGCGAGAGTAGAGCACCGATCGCAACGCCATCTGGTAGTCTTTGAAACTCGGCGAGAGTGTATGGTATGCTGTCCTGGGGATAGTATTCGTAGTTCCTCCTCAAGAGCGGGAGCAGGGTCGAGAGCACCCAGGTCCGGATATCGGGAGTGTGCTGTAAGAAAGGTGCCAGTAGGGGAGGGAGCTGCGTGAGCATCCCTGCCTCCTCATCAACCCTGTATGCTCTTCGCAGAAGGAACAGACTGGTAGGGTCCTCTTCGGGATCAGTAGATCCTTTGGCGTCGGACAAGGAAAGCAGCCGTAGCTTGCGAACCTTTTTGGATGCTTGCTCGTCGCTCAGGTCCTGAACGATGGCATAATCGAGGTCGTCGGTGTCGCGGTCGGCAAATTCACCAGATTCGAGTTCCTCGAGGAATGTAACATATTCCGATGATGGTAAAGTCTCGGGCAAGTATGTGAGGAGGATGCGCAGGACGATTTCCTTTCGAAGCACGGCGGGATGTCGCGAGGTGAGGTAGGCCAAGCTGTTCACGTCCGCGGTGGCGGCCAAATGAACAGCCAGGAGCACAAGCTTTGGGGGTGACAAGATGAGGCTCATCATGCGCAGAGTGGCCACATGTTCGAAGGGTGATGGCGGTGGGTTTGGCGAAAGCTCAACCCTGGATGGGTTCCGGTGGGCAATGTCGATGATGGCCAAAGACACATGCAACGAGCCACATGGACTTGTTTGAAGGTCTCCAAGCTCCTGCCAGCGGGAGTCAAGCGCAGCGTCATCCCTGACCTCAGGTGGGGCTCTGCGTGTGGCTCGCGCGGCCGCCAATTGGTACCTCGTCAAGGCTCGACCTTGGCATGTACTCATGTACTCCACGTGACTGTTAGCGGAGTGTGCCTGCCCTACTCCGAAAACCCTGCCGAATCACAGAAAACATCCACTTTGACCACCAAAACGGCATCACGACAAATCGCCCTTCGCCCAACGTTCCGACACACGCTCCCGTCCACTTACCCGATCGATCGCAACCGCTTCCGAAAATCTCACATTTGCGACGATGGATTCCTCTAAGACCCCCGTCAAGCTGGTCAAGGTGACCCGAGTCCTCGGCCGTACCGGTACGAACGAACAAACACAATATTATACTGTTGGCGACGGCTGGATGCTGATTGATTGGGATTAGGCTCTCGTGGTGGTGTCACCCAGGTTCGCGTCGAGTTCATGGACGACCAGACTCGTTCCATCATCCGTAACGTCAAGGGCCCTGGTATGTCGAGAATTCGTTGCAATCGGCGATTGAGCGAACAAGCGTGGGCTAACCTGTGCGCTTCCAGTCCGTGAGGATGACATCCTCTGCCTGCTCGAGTCCGAACGCGAGGCCAGACGTCTGCGGTAAATTGTTGGTGGCAATGGGGGAGAGTGGACAACGCCTGTGGTTTGGTTTTTGCGGGTAGAACATTGGGCGATCGCCCCGGGGCGGCATGGTGTCAAGGAGCACATCTGCCAGGCTGTCTAGGTAGCCAGCCGTCGGCTTATCCTCGACGCACGAGTCACCAAACGAATCATACCATCCTCGACCAAACCATTTGACGCACGCTGTACAGACGCAACATCACGGACGATCCGATATCCTGTGCCTTGACTCGGCTACTCAACTCCAGACGACACATGAAGATGAAGGAGTCAATGTGGGAAAAACGTCCTGTTCGCAGAGACGCAGCGACGCCCGTTGTTGATGTTGCTGTGATGGGCACTTTTGTTGGTTTAGTGATGCTCGAGGCGCAACTAAAGCGGTGTCCTGTGAGAATGCTGGCCCTGGACATGGAAAACGTGACTGGAGAAACTGAAATCAAGTCCAAATTCTGCGTGATTGACTGTAAGCTCGACTTGGGCACCATTCGTAGCCGATTCTGAGCCGCTTGGGAACTTTCACGAATCTGCGGCAGAACGAAATGATCGAGGGGCATCTCGGCCTAGGGCTGCGCCGAAAAGGGCAGGCGGTCTGCAGCCTCGATTGTCTTGAATTCCGACCCATCCATGTCGAGAAGGTGCAGCCAATTATGATGAACCGATTGTGATTGGGTAAGTCTTGCTTATGTAACGTTTTTGATATCCATCTCCAACTTCGACGTCCATTGCGCATCACCTGCAAGGACAACGACCAGTCTCTCGAGTAACCCAACGTTGAAGCTTACAACCGACACAATGGCTTCCGGATTCGGCGCACACGGCGGTACGAATCTGTATCATCTCAATCGACCAGACTCTGGTTGCTAACGCCGGCGTTCCCGCCATCTAGGCCCCTCGAGGTGCTTCCCCTTCTGGCAGGAGTTGCTCGGCTGCTACGTCGTCAACACGGCCGAGGAAGACGGCAAGGGAAAGGCCAAGTGCGGCGCAGCCCTGGAGGACTATTACGAGTGCCTGCACCACAAGAAGGAGGTAAGTTGACCCGTCAAGAGGCTCAAAACGCGTAGATCACAGACTCACCTTTGCCCAACAACACAGGCCGCGAGAACGAGGGCACTACAAGCTGCGTACCGAAAGGCAGCAACTACCAGCGAGCGAGACAGCGCTCCCAGCGCCGGTCACATCCGAAGCCTCGGCACCCTGGGTGGTGAAGACGCGACGAAGAGCTTGGTGGAGGGCTCATAAGTTCAAAGGACGGTGTCGAAGTGGGGGGTGGATCAACTGTACAAGAGCATCGGAACGACAGCTTTCAATCGGGAAAGTATCCCAATTAAGAGTCATGGTTAAGGCCTGCATTTTCTTTCCTGTGAGATGGTGCTGGTGCTGAATCGTGCTGTACGTGCCTCAGAGTATGGCCAAGGCTGCGCCTTGACGACCAGGCTCATTTCGGTGAGAATGCGAGGAAGTAGAACATTCGACAACTGGGTTCTATGAAACTATCTTCGACCCTCCGATAAACCTGTCACGGGACATGTCGTGCCTTTGCTAAAGGGAGAACTTTTGCTAGGATGTCCTGGTGTCTGGACGAAAGTGGATGGGCTCGATGAAGGCAGTTTCCATTCACTAACGGCTGGCCTCCGGCCGTATCATATGAAAGCCTCAGCCCCCACGTACTGCCGTTTGGAAGTCACGTAATTCATTGCACCTTCCGTCCAACACACCTTGAATAGATAACCCGCGGAACCCTCGATCTTTCATTCGCAGGCATATTTATCCACATTGGTTTCCATCCCTCTTACCCCGACCGATTGCCTCATGCTTGAGCTGGTCATGTTTCTGGGCAGCGTGGGATATCTCCAACCCTACTCAATATTCACCTCACGTTTTCCTTCCGTCCCGGCTACCCAGCAAGCAACAAGACGTCAGCATACTGTCGAGGACCGACAACTGCTGAACAGTCATGCCGTGGTTGAGAGGCATTCGAGTCTCCGTCGTCCCAGTCAAGGAGCAAGAAGATGAAACGGTGGCGCACTGCGATGCTTCTTGGTCCGGAAGAAGTATTCCTGAGTATCCGCACCCGGACTCTTCGTCAGTTCATCTTGTGAGCTCCAGCACACAAACCCCGAGCCCAAAGTCCCCAGCATCCACAACAAGTCGTAACTCGGATCAACATCGCATTCAGAAAACCCAGCCAAGGACCTCAGTCTATATTCCTTCCAGCTCGGGAATGCAGTTCGGTTTCGAATGGGTGGTCGACCGCTTCCCTGGGCAGTCACATCAGATGTACTTCGTGCTCTTCGTCAATGGTCGTCGCGTCGTCTCATGGGGCACCGATCCCAACAAGCCGAACGCCAACCAAGGCACGGTTGAATACGCTCTGTATCAACCAAGTGATAGATGGAACTACTCGGACCAAGGTTTGACGCTCAGACGCGCGGGAGTCGAAAAGAGGTACTTCTACTTCGCGACAAGTTCCTCTGACTCTTCTGTTGCCATGGACGGGGGTTTATTCGAGATCCAAGCCTTCCGGTCTATGGGGAAGAAAAGGCGGGCTCCCGAGCCCGGCGAATACCGTGATCAGGAGAAGTATGGCATCATGTAAGACGTCACTCAACATCCGCCGGTGGGATCATGTAGTCGACTCGATGGTGCTAATGCGAAAGCAGGTGCCCGTCTGGCGGCTTAGTTGAAAGTCCACAAGACCTCGCGTACTATAACTGGATTCTGATTGATCCCAAGGACTCTCCTTTCGCTACATTCCGCTTCTACTACAGGTCTTAGGATAGCCTGAGAGAACTCAATCTCATTCCGTCACCAGCACGACATAGAAGCGCCGCTTCGGCTTTTTGTTGTGGTACTGATGAGACGGCCAACGAAGTGAGTCCAGCAGATGACGATGGCAAACATTTCTCTTTTGGCGAGCCACTCAGTCGGGATGCATATTGCTTCGACGATACAGATGCACCTCAGAATCAAGTCAGGGGAGATGGAAACTCTTCTGGGAGCCAACCCGAGCAAGGATCTACAGAGTCATATTCTCTCAAGAGCCCCCCGGAGCTTTTACCAGTTCCCTTCGAGCAACGAATCCCACAGCCTAGCAAGGCATCTCGAGACGTTGTCAACAAATTTGATCTTCAGCGGCCTCTGCCTATCCTACCGCATACGAGCAATCATTCAAGGAAGTCTTCGGCAACGTCTCGAGAAGTGTCTATCGCGTCCTCGCTTTTGCCATACCTCGACGACCACAGCGAAGTAGATGACGCTGAGATTGGGGTCGCGACGCGGGTGCCCATAGCCTCATTGACGACTGACACGAAAGGAGGTGATAGGCCTGACGATCGTCCGCTACCCGATCCTCCCAGCATTACCTCTCTATCTGACTACAGCGTGTCTCCGCCTGCTTCCGAGGTCTCCCAGCTCTCGCCTCGCCTCTTCAAACAGAAATATAAGGCAAGCAGCGGCTCTGCTTTAGATCGAGAACTTGGCGGTCTCTGGTCGCCTCCTCCACGCGAGCCTCAAGAGCAG
The DNA here is from genome assembly GCA_002851755.1 of Verticillium zaregamsianum. Lineage (NCBI taxonomy): Eukaryota > Fungi > Ascomycota > Sordariomycetes > Glomerellales > Plectosphaerellaceae > Verticillium > Verticillium zaregamsianum. The sequence goes on along the minus strand of NMXM01000011.1, from coordinate 1,932,700 downwards.
GCTTCACCTCCAGCCATCAGTGCTGAAACCATTGCGGAGGGCGCTTGGTTGAAACGAAGTCCTTCTCCTCTCCGAAGGCGCAAGGCCCGGTCAAGCCTGAGCTTGGTTCAAGACGGGCACGATGAGGCAAAATAGGTGTGGAAGTCAAAGCGTACCGATGGCATCTAACCGATGGCCCACGGGTGTACAGGTTGGAGGCAGATTTGTTTGTTAGATCAACTTCTCGTCAGCTTCTTGATTTCTTTCGTCTTCAATCGTTACCCGTGTCATCATGAAAACAATACATGGCCTCGCCTATCTATTCGGCTACCACCACTTCTCATACATGATTCGGTCCTTCTCCATCCCCAACACCGCGGAAGAAACTAGCTGCTCAGCGAAAGCATCCGTCATTGCCGGCACGCCACACACATAAGCGACGCTTGCCTTCCGCTCCTGCTCTGAGCCCAAGGCTTCCTCGAGGTCTGATGTCCCTATCCGTCTGCGAACGACGCGAAGCTCCGTCTCAGACGTTCTATCCCATGGAATATCGATGGGTTGCCTTTCCCCTCGGGTATCCCCGGTAAGGAACAAACTCAGCCGGCCAGTCACCCTACCCTCCGAGAAAATCTTTAGGAGCTTATCCAGGAACAAAATCTTGTCCAAACGCAGCTTCCCATCGTCCAAGGCCTCGGGAGGTATCTTGGTAGAGTACAAGAATTGAATATTGAATGGGGGAGGGCCCTCACCACTCGCGAGATGACTGATCATGCTCGCCAGCGGGTTGATCCCCACGCCGCCTGCCACGAAGACGACATTGCGCAGGCTCGTGAGGGCCGCGTGGGCTGGCGGCCAGACGAAACTGCCGCCGACGCGGACGTTGAGCGTCTGTCCGATGATATCCGAAACGGGCCGGAAGAGCCAAGCTGCCGGGGGGTTATCCGGAGATCGCTGGATTGCGAGTTCGATGTGGGGTGAGGGAGTTTGAGCAAGGTGCGGCGGCGAGGTTATTGTAAACCCGCCAGCCTTGGGGGTGTCGGGGACAAAGGTATCGAGCCATTGGCCAGGGAGAAACTGCAGACATGGGTTAAAATTTATACAATCGTAACATCATTCGACACGGGTGTGCATCCTGATGATATTTGAGTGGCGACGGACATGTAACGGCGATGCATCCGCAGTTTTGAGCCTGAAGAGCCGGATAGATGAGTTGACATCGGTGATCTTGTCGACTATCACAGCATGTGTTTTCTACGCGACAAGGTTCAGTCAATGCTGCGGTGAAAATGTTGAATATACATACTGCATCGCGCGGTTCCTCGGCGGTTCGCTCCTCATGAGAGGTAGTCTGTCGCGCCACCCTGGGCATGCTGTTTAAGTGTCGGGAAGATTGCTGAGGACACCGAGACCCCAAACGACGAAAGGGTTTACTGTAGGCTCTTACAAACATGTGACGGCAGTCGCAGATATCCGTTCACGATAAATAAGTGATTGACAGCGTGGTTGTTGAGTTGAGCAGAGTTGAACGGATAAATGTGGTGCAGGTCCTCAAAGCCCCAATTCCCCCAACGTCGTCATCCTGAGTGGCAGGTCACGACCTCAAGACAAAACAGACCGCAAGTGCATAGCGGACAATTGTTCTCGGTTGGATTGAGAATGATTCCCAATCACCATAAAATCAAGGTTGTTATTTTTTTTATGTCTGCTCATGTTACACAATCGAGGCTCTCAAGAAAACATCTATTTCTTCCCGGGGTTTTTGTTTAACATGGTGGCCATCAACCTGCGCTTCATTCAAAGAAAGCGTTGCTGGTGCAGAGAATTTCCAGAGCAACTCGCGCCTTGTGCTTCTAGTGCCTACGCCGATCGCTGTAACACACCATACGGCGCGACCGTTCGTTATGGGCAAGGAACATGCCAAGCCTGCTTGTTTGCATGTTCAGCATGTAAAGGCAAGCGAGGCAACTCACTGCGCCTCCGTCCAATTCACCTGCTCCGTCAACTGCCCGCTAGAAGGATGAGTGAACTGGATTCTCAACCGTAATCTCAGTGGCTAAAAGGTCAAGTTAGCGACTAATCCACGGAACAACGGAGAGACAAGTGAACGTACCCCCTTGACCCCAGACACCCTCATTACCTGGGTCGCATCGGAACCCGGGCCTATATCCGTGCTCGAGATACCCATGAGCTGCAGCTTCTGCGATTTCGGCACCGCAGCTTGCAAACCAACATTGGAAAGCGTCGCAGAGCTCGACGTGTTCCTGAAACGCGCTGTAGCCTGCACTAAACCCTCGGCGTTGCGCTGGACCTGGAAAGTTACGTTGAGGTCATTGCCATCGTAACAAGGAATCCCCCCAGAAGCCTGCGGCGCGGTCTGTGTCGGCGGAGGTGCGCCTGACATGGATGACATGATGTCCAAGCCGGAGCCTCCGCCGGGTGCGGGCGACGAAGTGGACTGGCCCGGCGTGGGCCCAAACATGTCCATGATGCTCGCAACGTTTGATTGTTGGGGGGGCGGCGATGTGGCGTTTGGTGCGGGAGATGATGTGCCGCTGCCGCCGAGGATGTCTGCTAGCAGATCGGCGTTGTTCTGACCGCTGACTGCCGGTAGGCTGGCTGGGGCGTCGCTGTTGATATCAAAGAGCAGGTCTTCCTCTGTTGGCTTGATGATCTTGGATTTCCTGTTTGCTGCCTTGTTTGTCTTCTTCTTGGTTGTGGCAGGCCCAAGCACCCTCGACTCCTCTTTGATTTGGGGGGGAGGCATCTTTTCGAGTACGCCTCGACGGATCTGGTCATGCGAGAAGAGGTTTCCGTATTCCACGGCTCGCTGTTGCACCTCGACGTCCAGGCTGGTCTGGTTAGCCTGGAGCAAGCGTCTGACACGTTCGATTTGCGCCGGATCGGAGAGTCTTGTCGTCAGCTTCATGAGCGCCGTCACAATGTACTCGGTCGCTACTTGTGTGGCGTAACTGCTGTTAAGGATGGACGTGAAGAGGTCGATGATCTCGTGCTCCTTGACCTCTTGCACCAGCTCCTCTTCCTCATATTGTCCACCTCGGAGAAGAGCATCGCCGTATTCACCGATACACCAGGAGCCGGCTTGCGTCAAGCTCTCTTGTGTAATGTCCTTCTTGAGGCTGATGTAGAGTTTCTGGACCGCGTACGTCTGTAGTTCCGCGGTAGTGGCCACAAGGCGGATGAATGAGGACATGATGGGTTCCTTGACGTAGTTGCCCGCCAGGGTCAGCACACGGAGCATAGTGTCCACGTGCCATCGCTTGTTGGGGGCGAATTTGTCCGCAGCCATACCGATCTGACTCGTCATGGTTGGTTTAAACTCGTTGTCGGCCACTTCGAGGAAAGCAAGGAGCTCCCGGATCAGAACCCGGACGTTGCTTTCGTTGATGAGGGTAAAGCTGAGATCGAGGGCCCGCCTCCTGATACTGATGTCTGGGTCCCTCAGGCACTCAAGAATAGTGTTACGGTGTCGCTGGACGGCGTTCGGCTCGATGGCCACCACTCGGATGAGGGTGTTCAGGGCGACGTAGCGGATGTTGTTGTCCCGGTTGGAAAGGAACTTGCCCAGGATATTGACACCGAGCACCCGGAGACCCGAGTCAGCTTCGATATCCAGAATCGTCCGGACAGCCTCGTACAGGATAGAGTTGCCCACGTTCTTGGAGGAGTCGGTGTTTGTTGCGACCTGGGCCAAGATGTCGTTGATCTGCTCGCTGACTTGCGCATCGCCCACAGCAAGCACTCGCAATAGACGCAGAATCTTGACCTGGACGAAGGGGTCGGTGATGCCCGTGACATCGTGCTCAGGAGCATAGCCTGACGTGGCCAGTCCCTTGAGCGTCCGGATTAACTGGGGGACGAATTGCTTGAACTTGTCCACAATGCCTTCCTCACCGCCTTCTTCCTCCTCAGCCTCGCACAAACTCGTCACGAGCGTCAGACCGGACAGTAGAACACCGTGGTTTCGGTCGGATAGCAGGTGGGCGGCTTTCTCGACGAAGTGTTCCTGGAGATCGGGCACCTTTCGACAGATCCGCATGGCGCAGAGGGCGGCTTTCCTTCGGATGTAGGGGTTCGAAGTGCCGACGCATTGTTCGACTTCGGCGAAGAGATCCCTAGACATTTCAACGGAGGCAATGTTGCCCAGCGTGCATAGGGCGAGCCCAACAATGTACTGGTTGGAGTGGGATAGATCACTGGTCTCATGTCAGTATATCATGTAGGCCGCACCATCCTGTATTGATTTCGTACTTCTTCAAGGAGTTTGTGACGAGGGTAAGGACCTCCTGATTTTCGTCGAGAAGCAGGCTCGTGGCTAGGTGTCCAAGTCGTTTGTCGGCGAAGCGAGGGGACGCCAGGAGCTTCAGACATTCGATCTGGCCGAAATGTGTTCTCTCTCCGAGGGTAAAGAGGTAGAGGAGCTTCGCAACGTTGTTGCGACTGATATCGTTAGCCGCACGAATTGCAGCGAATTTGGCCGCAGGAGCCTGATTCATGCTCACCGGACGCCTGGGTCATGGCTCTCTTCTCTGAAGCTTGCTCGAATAGATGCGCTCTCTTTCTGGATGACTGCTCGTTCGTCTGCGATCGTCTTTGCAGCGCGAACATTGCGAATAAATTGCTTGACTGTCGAGCCTAGTGTGAGTGTTGTGATCGAAACCGTCATCGGGGATGGGAACGGTCATACGGGAAGCCATGTTGGCTACTTGGCGGTGGCCCTCGGAGGGCGCTCACGCGTGGTGTCGGAGCCAAGGGGCAGCTTGCAGGGCAGCTCTTTGATGCAGTGTTTTCGTGTGCGTCGGAGTATGCCGTTGGGGGTGGGAGCGTATGAGGTCTGTGGCGGGAAAGAGAATGAAGCTTCGCCCCGAGTTGAGGTGGGTTGAAGGTATCGCCAACCTGGCGCCTCTGTGTCCCGTCGTTGACAGGCAGCGGTCGAAGCACCCCGACTCCGCCAGGAGAGTGGGGCACCCCTATACAGGGGCATAAGCTCGCGCACTAGGTACACACTGTCCTCTCTGCCTCGGATTTCAGGTTGAGTCACTACAGCACCCATCGTCCTGACGCAACTTGCAACGTCCCAGGTCACTGGTATCATCATCGCTAAAAAGTGGTGCTGCCGTTGATAAAAACCATCGGAAGTCTGAACTGATGTCATCGTATCTTTTTTCCGCTAGTCAGCTCGATGTTGCTGGCTTGAAACCCTGTCTCTCAGCTGGTGATCATGAGAACTCTTGAGCAACTAGAAGGAGCCTTCTCGCCAGGCAGGCAGGCCACTGGGGATCGTGGAAGGGAGGCAAGCACATCAACAGGGCCACTGAGGTCCTACATCGGGCCATCAAAACATAGCGGTAGGCTGGTTCTCAGTACCGAGATGCATCATGTAGTTCTGGATTGAGGCAGTGCCTGCAACCCCGCCGAGGACCTAAGTCCGTCCCGCGGCCTGCTAAATAGCGAGCTCGCCGAGCACCGACGAAATGCGCGCAACCCCCCTCCTTTGCAACCACAATGATACGGCAGAGGGAGATCTGACCTATGAAATCTGACTCTGGGACGCCCGCGGCACTTAGTAGGGCTGTAGGGCTGAGGCAGGCAGTGCTCAATCTGCCGACTGTATGTATGGTAGCTGATGTTGTAACAAGACCATCACTTGCAGGGGTCTCGCATTGCCTCATGTCATCATGACAGCGGCAGGTACAGGCTGGTGGGAAGAGTGTCATTCGTTAATAGTCATCATGCGAAAGTGATGATGGTAAGAGACGAAAACGCTGGCATAGCAACGGGAAGCCAAGCATCAAGCCCGTTCCCTCAACTCATGTCCTGTCCTGTCCTGTCCTACTACCATTCTTGCGCTGGACGTCAGCCCTTGCATCAAAACAACTCCGACATTCAAAGGAAGTAATAGCAGACTGTCCGCTAGCCAAGTCCTCCCACGAGTGCCGCTATCTCCTGCCCTAGGACAAGAAGCCCTCGCATGTGGAGCAAGCCGGATCTCGTAATGCCTGTGCAGAGTAATACCTTACTTCTGCATCATCAGCTGGACGAATTCGTTGTCTGCCAAGGCCGCATTAGTAGATGTTCATGACATTCGGGTTATGCCTGTGGCTAGATCGTATGCTTACAGTCGATGCGACCGTCACCGTCCTGGTCCGCCTCGCGGATCATCTCGTCAACCTCGTCATCGGTGAGCTTCTCGCCAATGGAGGTCATGACGTGGCGCAGTTCGGCGGCTGAAATGAAGCCGTTGTTGTCGCGGTCGAAGACCTAAGGGGCAAGGGTTTAGTAAGGCCTCAGCACGGGGTAGTAAACTGGCGTACCTTGAACGCCTCGCGAATCTCCTCCTCGGAATCGGTGTCCTTCATCTTGCGGGCCATCATGGTCAAGAACTCTGTTGCCGGGGTCAGCCACATCCACTTGTATTTCTTCGATTCCTCCAACATACCGGGGAAGTCAATGGTGCCGTTGTTGTCGGCGTCAACCTCGTTGATCATATCCTGAAGCTCCGACTCGGAAGGGTTTTGGCCAAGGGAACGCATGACGGTTCCCAGCTCCTTCGTAGTGATCTGGCCTGTGTTGTCGTTTAGCCTGACGTCATCTGAGGCCTTGCATGATTATCGTGATAACCGCAATGCCATCGGGCGCATTGGGCAGGTATGGTCATGTCGAGGCAGATAGGTGCGGAAAGTATTGCGTGGTAGGTTGGGAGCGGAATACTAACCATCGCCGTCCTTGTCCTGGTAGGGGTCAGCGCCAGAGCTCCCAAATAAGCAGACACGGGGATTCATGACGGCGTCACGAGCAAAAGAAAGACATGGTATCGAAACGTACAAACAGGGAGAACGCCTCCTTGAACTCAGAGACCTGCTCTTCGGTGAGAGAGTCGGCCTGCGAAGGAGCAGGTTAGCTCAATGATCACCATCAGCATCAGGCTGTCAGGGCGACAGAAAGCCGTGGCCCGCCGCGGGGTTATTGTTGGCGTCGGTGAGCGAAGGCCCAGCCCAGTCCAGAGTGGATTACGCGGTCGCAGGGAGACTGACCATGGTGGGCAGGGAGGTGGTTGTGGTGATGCGGAGTGAGGAAAAAGAAGGCGGGTGGTTGGGATGCGATTTAAGTCGGATCCGGGAATGACAGTTGTCGTAGTTGTCGCGGGATAGTTCGATGGTCTTGGCCAAATGCCGGTCGTGGTATGGTATCGAGCTTTTCTTTAGTGTGCGGCCGTGGAGGGGGGAGATGGGGGAGAGCCGGGCAAGGCAGCTCACGTTCCACGTCCCGTTCACCAAGAAAGGAGGGACTGTGAGGGGCAGGGGCCTAGGCCAGGCCTGGTCCGTGCAGTTACTATTGCTATACCGATATGCTAGAGAGGGTACGTACCTTTTCAGGGGTGTTCACGACGGGTGAGTACGTGTGCACAGTGAACGGCCCTTTCCGCACTCTAGACCCGACGCAGCTCCTCTAGCTGTGGTGAATGCAGTGGTGTCTGCCTGTTTGCCAGCTGCCAGCTGCCAGCTGATGGAGCTTGACGCAATCCCCGGATTCAGTGTCCAGTTGAGACTTGTCCCGTTCTCGACCTAAAGATCAACAGCAACTACATTTCGGATTGCGACTTCCAACGAAAACCACCCTCGACCTCGTCTAATCTGTACAACAGTAGACACGGCATCTCTAGCTCGATAATGCGATCATAGTCTCTTCTGGATCTTTGCAAAATAATACGGCACTACTCGCGACTCGCAACCTCAAACCAAGACGACCATTCCAACGCTGCGAACCTTCCTACCGGCCAATGACGACGATTTGATCATCTACACACCCGGCGCACTATCCGACGACCATAAGTTCCATTGAGGAGCCAGCCCCTCTCTCACTCTCGTGTCCGCCATGTGGCGGGACCGTACAAACCTCTATATCTCCTATCGGCAGTCCTACGCCCATCACCCGACAAAACGAACCAAGTACGCCGGTGCCGGCCCTGGTGGGGGCGCTCCCTTCAGCGACAACTATGCTTCCGCCTCGGGCGCTGAGGATACCCGTGGCCTTCTGTCCGCCGGTGCCTTTGAAGATGATGGCGACGCCGTAATCGAGATGGACCTCCTGCCCCCGCGCTGGGCCGACATCTCCGATGAGATCACGGACCTGCTGGCTGAAATTGCGCGGAGGAGCCAAACACTCGAAAGACTGCATCAAAAGCATGTGCTGCCGGGGTTCGACGATGAGGATGCGAAGAAGGCCGAGGAACGCGAAATCGAGAGCCTCACGCAGAAGATCACTAGGGGCTTCCACGACTGCCATGGTTGTATCCAGAGGGTGGAGCGCATGGTAAGGGAGTCGAAGCACGCTGGGACCATCAGCCAGGGAGAAGAAACTATGGCGAAGAATATCCAGATCTCGTTGGCTTCTAGGGTGCAAGACGCCAGCGCCTTGTTCAGGAAGAAGCAGAGCGCATACCTAAAAAGTGAGCCGTTCCGGTCCACAATACTACAGTTTCGGCAACGCTAACCTGTCTCCAGAGCTGCGCGGCATGAGCGGACTAGGGGGCTTCACGCCGGTTGGAGACAGAGCCTCGACTCCCCAGCCGGGGTCAAGCTCATACATCGACCCAGACATAACCGAGTCTGATGCGGACAGGTCATTCTCACAATCAACACTACAAGTCACGCAACAGAGGCTTCTTCAGAACAACGACGCTGCGATCACACAACGCGAGCGAGAGATCGAAGACATCGCTCAGGGCATCATAGAGCTCGCAGACATATTCCGTGATCTGCAAGCCATGGTCATCGACCAGGGCACTATGCTGGATCGCATAGATTACAATGTGGAGAACATGGCAACGGATGTCAAGGCTGCCGACAAGGAGCTTGTTGTTGCGGCAGGTTACCAGAAGAAGACGACAAAACGGAAGATCATATTGCTACTGCTGCTTATCGTCGTCGGCATGTTTATCTTACTCATGATTAAGCCGAAGAGGGGCGGCGATAGAGGTGGTGAGGGAGACAACAGGGACGAGCAAGTATGACGGGAACGACCTGCCAGAAAGCAAGGTATAATATATGCCTTTGTACGATCTTCATTTATAATATTAAGCAAGCTTGCAAAGAATACGCTTCAGCCGTAACACTACATCTTGTGAGATTAATTGCCTCTTCTTCTATTCCAGCCGGGTATCGATGTGAAAGTTTTGGTGTGGCGGGGGAGTTGTCGTTCGGTTTGGTTAACCAGATCGCGCAACTCAAGAGGCTTAGGCAACAGTTGGCCGCCGTAAGCTTGATTAAATAGCTCACGCATTGAGGCCAAATCCTGATTCTTCCATCCACTGTTGGAAGACTGACCCCGGCCCCTGGCACAGTACCGAGCAAGGCAGTGCAGGACCTCTGCGCGAACCAAGGCAACCTCGATTGGAATGCCATGATTCCGCAATCCCCTAAGCAGTCGGACACCTCGAGCCACCCGAAACTCAGAAGGACCAGCTTCAGGAGTGCTCGGGAAGATTTGCCCTCGTGGGCTGGCGTTCAGTCCCTTTTGAAATCCCCAGCGAATAATGGCAGCTTGGAGCACGCGGTTGACGAAGATCCTCCGAATAGGGTGCCAGTCGTGTGCAATGGGCAGGTCTGTCGGTATCTCGAGGAAAGCATCGTCAGGTAACGCTATGGGCGAATCCGTTCGATGAATGGACACCAAACCTTTCATGTGCGTGGCGTGACCCTGATAATGGCCAACAATACTCGTCGTTAGACGTTCTAACTCATCCAGACGACCAGCTTCACCAAGTCTGAAAAGTGCCCTTTCCCAGAACGTCGATGACAAGAACTTTTGACATGCTGCCAGCCTGGTGGCAATCGCCACAATTTCGGATATCTGCCTCCCATGGTCGGGCGACGTATTGCGGGACTTTGGCAAACCTCGGATGAGATGGTCGTGAACCACCTGCATGGTTGGATGGGTGACGTCGATGTTCATGGCACGCATATCGTCTAGAAGGGCGAGTGCACGTTGATTGTTCTGATGTTTGAGGTGTTCTTGCAGCAAGTGATTCGACGTTGATTCAATCGAATCTTGCGCGACAGCGGGCTGAATGGCAAGAAAAAGTTGGTAAGTCTGCCAGTCGCCGTCTTCGAGGGCTGCGCGTAATATCTTTTTCTGGGTGTCCATGTCGTCGAAGACATCGGGGTGAAAATCGCTTTCCAGTAATGCAGACATCAAGCTGTCGTCTCCCTTCTCGGCAAAGTTTCGAACAGCTCTGGCGTAAGTCGAGTACCCGATGCCAATATTGAGCTTCTGGAGTTGCCTCAAGCGTGAGACAATTGCAACAGTGGTTTTTTCACGAAGAGCAATTGACTGCAAAGACAACGGGCCAAGAACGCGGACACCTAGCCCATGAACGGCGTGGATGGCAAAATCCAGAGGGATCCATGAGCTGGCGAACCATCGAGCTCCGATTGTATCGTTGAATCGCCTACCCTTGCCACCAACTTCGTGTTCATGATCAGTGGAAAGGGCCTCCCACAGTGACGGGTCTGTTTGAAAGCTGCGGGAAGCTGACACCAAGCCTGCAACCACTTGTTCCTCCAGACACAAAGTCTTGTTCGAGTAATAATTCGTCAAGAAGCGGAGAAATGGTTGAGATGCAGCTACCGGTCTCGGGACGTCGTGGTATCGAAGAAAGGTGTCCCGCCATTGGATGCACAGGTTTGAATGGCCAAGTTCGTAGAGGTGAGGAATGATAGAGTCGTATAGGTTGCGATGTAGACTTGTCATGTACATCGATTTCAGAGTGCTTTGAACGACTGCATCAGGATCTCCGACCTGGCTCTGTATCAACCTCGAGAAGTCGTCGAGGCCAGGGCCAAAGCTGGGCATCAGACGCATGTGCCAGGAAAAGGCTCGGCGATATTGTCGGCGACGAAGGCAGTACAAGACAATAGTCTCGTACAGATGTGGCCAGTGAACAGAGTGTGTGTCGAGTAACCGTTGAGCATAATCGTAGATGCGTTCGAGATGCCGGTCGCTCGCCAGCGAGGCGTCCAAAATTGTCGTCCGAATCCATGCAGCCTCTGAACCGCTCATTTCGGAGAGACATTTTGACCGTGCCAGGTTCGACCAGACGCGAAGGACTCCATCATTGCCGTGAGTTCGTTGAGCACTGGCGACTTGTTGGACCCAGGTTGTAACAGTGTCCAACTCGGACGCCAGTGGGGTATAGCCGAGTGCTATCTGTTTGTCGGTGCTGGCATAGTTTGGTAGCAGGCTCGATTCCTCCTCATGGTTGTTTGCGTTCAGATCGCCACGGTCATGCTGATGTTGTGGATGTTCCGGCTGGCATCGAGCAGCGGCAGAGGATCCGAGTCTGTGGTCTTGCCCACGTGGATTGTGCGAGCGTGCGAGCTGCAGAACGCGGCGTTTGGAATCGCCAGGGATATCAGTCCTCCGCGTGCCAGCAGGAGCCAGGAGAGTCCGTCGCGAGGAGCTGAGGGCCTGGTGATCAAGCTTCCTATGAACGAGACTTGCTCTATTCAAGTATCCCAGGCATTGTGAGGCCAATGGCATGGCCTTGCAAAGGTATGAAGTGGAATGGTACTAAAACCAAGACGGACAGCATCGCATGGTTTGAGTAGCTATCAGGGCGCAAAGTTGAGGCGTAATGACATAGTCGAGGTGCAGTTGTCCAGGAAGAATCCCAAGAAAATCCCAGTCACGGATACCAATCGCGTCTTGCAGGGCGTCAGAGCTTCTCTCGGGTGCTCGGGTGGGGGGGTCGAGCTCCCTTAGTCATCCTGCCTGGGCCGAGCCACCAATCCGACATCACCTCATTCCAACTTCAATTCGCAAGCAATCTTCAACCAGCCATTCAACCCGTCCTACGAATCACCCGCCGATACCCATCCGTCGAAAATCGCGACATCCAGCACATTACAATGGCGTACGTTCTACAATCGGCCAATTGATCTCCGGGTGGGCGGCATACCATGTCGTCCGCTGTCGCAAGAGGCCGTCATTGGGATCGTACGATGGCATCTGCTAACCTAAAGCCCAGTCTCGTCAACGCCAGGAACAAGGTGCCCGAGCACCAGGCCTTCTACCAGAACGCCTACAAGAACCACCAGCGTCTCTGGAGGATCGTACGCCGACACCTCTCTGCACGGCCAATGGCTGGCCACTGCCATGTTCGATTACCCTTCGCTGACACAACGGTCGCAGAACCCTCGCTCCAAGTTCCTCATGGTTCCCTACCTCGCCCTTCTCTGGGGTGGCTTCGCTGGTAAGTACTGTAATCGCGGCATTTGTAGCGTCACATCCGTTGACACCAATCCAGGCTCCGTCTACATGGGTGTCCGCAAGGTCGCTGGCCACAACACCTGGATCAGCGAGAACTAGGACATGGACTGGCAGAGACTATGCGCCGAGAAGAGACGTCAGTGTTGCTTGTACAATGGATAGACCGAAACCCGCAATCAATTGAGACCACATCGTCGCAATACAGGCCTGTTCGTTCACATGCCAGAAATAGCAATCGCCGACAAAGTCCATCCTCTGGATTCGTTCACCCATGACTCCAGATTCATGCATTGTTTGCAATGCTCAGGAGACTCGCTATCGTACATGAAAGGCGCCGAACCAAGCAGTCACTCCGCTGTGGTGGACTGATGCTGCCACAACGAAGCCCGCGCCGTGAGAATCCCCAGTCAACGCCACCAGCCTTAGTAGCCCTCGGCCCCCGGGGCCTTCTCATCCTTCTTAAGACTAGTTAGCAGCTCTCGGAAACGCTCCTTGCCCGAGCCAGCCGCACCGCCCTTAGGGCCCTTGCCACTGACATCAACCAGCTTGGCGATCCTCTCCCAGCTGGTGCCGCCCGAGACGGTGTCCTCGCGGTTGGCGAGGAACTGCTCGGCATCCTTGCGTGTCTGGGCGATAGACTTTTCCTTCTTGGAGTTGTAGTTTTCGTAGAAATCGTCGATGTTCTGGCGAGCCTCCTTGACTGTGTCCTCGCGCTGAGCGGCGAACTGCTCCGCGCGCTTCTGGATCTGGGCATCGCGGCCTTCCCTCCACTCCTTGATCACTTGAGGCTCCTCCTCATCCTCAGCAGTCGTTTGGAAACCAGAGTTGTAGTTGACGGATGGGCCGCCGCCAGTAATGGTGCCGCTGGGACCGACATCCTGGAAGGGTTGAAGTCAGTAAACCGTACAAAATGCGGTTAGGGACCAGGTGCGCGAACCTCGTTCTGCTGGGCCAGGTCGGGGAACTGGGACTCGAAGGTAGACTGCTGTTGAGTGCCGCCGTTGCCCCCACCACCTCCAAGAAGATCATCGTCATCCTGGAAGGCAGCGGAGTCGTTGTTGGTAGCGAACTGATCAGCGTCATCGCCTAGGAGGGCTTTCTCGCGGGCTAGGAAGTCGTCGGTCGAGGCATCAGCACCAGGGGTCTTGACATCGGTCTGAGCTGAAGGGCAGGTTAGCGTAGATAAAGAAGCCAGTATTTACTCTGCACCTACCTCCGGAGTCAAAATCCTCCAACGAAGGGAACCTGTCCGCCATGGTATCGTATTGGGAGTTTGGATGTGGAGGAGTCGCGAAGTGTATCTGGGCGACAGTCGCAGTTGGACCTGCAGTTACAAGAAGGCTGGATAAGTTGCAGGTTGGAAGTTCAGCTTCGGGAGCTTAGTTTGCCGCTGGGGATCGAGATGGTAATGATGCGCCGTGGGTGTGAGATTGAAGGTGATGGGGAGGGCGATTCATGGGTTGGGAACAAGGCGGCAGCGATCTGGGTGCTTCAACGCGGATGAGACCTAGCTGGCCAGTGTCTACTCGTACTGTTTTGCTGCATGTGGTCTAATCTCGGATGCCACATTGCAAGCCCCAATGTAAGAATAACCCCGATAGTTGCAGTTATTTTACTTCTGGCAACGACCTCAGACCTGCCTCACTTGCACCTCAGTCACATCAACAACAAAGTGTCCCATCTTCCTTCCAGGATCGTTTCACCTTCCTATCGATATCCTTCATCACCAGAGCACGAGTCTGCTTCCAATTGAGACGTGACGGGTCGTCTGCTGGCGTTCCTTCATTGCAGCCACAGACGCGTCGGTGCTCTGCCGGGAGCTGGAACGGCCCTCAAGCTCCAGCAACCATCCACCACTTGCCTTGTCTATTTCAGCCACGCGCACACTTGACACGCAAAGCCATTCATTGATTTCTGTCTATTGCCCCCCCGACGATCTTGGCACATACGGCTACTTGCCCGTTCTGACAAGCAATTCCTCAATCTCTGGCTGCAGCATCTCGTTGTATTCACGAAACCCCGCAAAGCAAGCTTTGAAACTTTCACCATGGCCTTTAGTGACGATGCTGTACTTGCCAGGCTGTCGTCGCTCAACGAGAGCCACGATAGTATAGCTACCGCGTCACAATGGATTATGTTTCACAGGTGAGATTCCCTCCAAATTTACTCGGTTCATCCAGCTGATGAATCCCCAGGCGTCATGCAGAACGCACAGCTCAGATCTGGCTCCAAAGGCTGAAGGAATCTACGAGCACCAAGAGACTGAGTCTCGTGTATCTTGCGAACGGTATGTTACGAGTTTCCTGTGCTTGGACGTCTCTTGTGCTCACTTGGCCCTCTCGCATAATCCGGATACTTCCTCGCTAATCAAAAGTGGTTCTTAGAAGTCACGCAGCAGTCCAAAGCTCGCCATCGCCCGGACTTTGTGCTGGCATTCGCGCCCATCATCGCCGAAGCTTTGGCCGTGGCCTACAAGGGCGCGCCAGCTGAGATACAAGGTAAACTCAGAAGGGTTGTCGAAGTCTGGGCCGACAGGGCCATTTTCGAGCCGGCAATTCAAGGAGCAATTGAAGCGCGCATGCAGGGTCAGTGGCAGTTTCATTCTCAGTTTGTTCTTCCTGGGTTGCAAGGTTCCGTAAACTAACACGAAACAGATGTTGAAAAGTCTAAGGCAGCCCCAAAAAGCAGTTTTGGTCCGAATGCATCGTCTGTGCCAGCCGATCTCGCAGCACTTGTGGTGCCTTTGCAGAATTTAGAGAAGACCAGTCTCCCAACCAAGACTAGTCTGGGCACCGCCGATCAAGATTGGGAGAAACTCCATGATCCATCGGCACCAACCCCGTCTGCTCCAGTCTATGCTGCTCGTCTAAACGGACTACTCCGGAGTTTGGCAAGCGCAGAGGGGGCAGTGGCTGATTCGGTCAAGGCTCGCAGAACGCTTATTAGCGAGCTTGAGAAACTACTCAACACCAACCGCGCCGCCTTGGCTGAGGAAGAACAGCAGCTGACGACGCTGACGAGCCGAAAAAGCGAAACGGAGAGCAAGAGACGGGAGGTCGAGAACGCTATTATGCGTACACTGCCGAGCCAAGAAAGCTCGGGGTCGCCGCGCGACGGGCCGACGCAAAGCCCTGGCCCGGAACCGGAACGACCGGAGGTGGAGGAGCTAACTCCTCCGCCGCCAGAATCCCAGGAGCTCGGCTTGGGAATATCGGAAGGGCAGGGCCTTGGGTCATCTGACATCTCACTGCGACAGGCTACTACCACGGAGTCGCCAAAGCCGAGTTCCAGTGGTCCCTTTGCAGAACCTGGTCCTTCTGGAATCGAAATGCTGTCTACTCTTGCCAGCCAGTATCAATCTTTGCCGGTTTCGACCAACGGATCGAACAAGCGGAGGCGGGTGGAAAGCGACGAGTTCCCAGACCTCGGGGCAGATGACGGAATTGATGCAGATGTAGCGGAAATGCTCCGCAAAGACAGCAATGGAGTTTAGGGGAATGCTCAGGTCTGATCAGGAAGCTTTGAATTGGAATCAGGTGAAGAAAGGTAGTGATTGCATGAGCCAGGTTGCTCGAGGGGGTACCGTCACGTCGATGGATGACGATGGCCAGTTGCTGCTGCGTGTATTTGTACAGGGGGGATCTGTTTTCTTTAATTGCCTGCCGTTAGGTTTGCATGGAGGCGGCACGCATTTAGGGACAAGGCTCAGGGTGAGCTCGTCAACGGATACCCGTCGCGACTTGTTTCGTCGGTCTCGGGGAGGGCTTAGTAGGATCATTACAGTAGGGGTATGTTTGAAGAATGTAACAAAGCTAGGTGAAAACAAGAGACCAAGAGAATAGGTTAAGCAATGCTACAGTATCTGCATGTTGACCCGGACATAGCCTCTGTCTTCCGCGGTTGCCGCATCGTTCAAGTCCAACATGTGACGGGGGGGGGGCAATTGCATCCGCGGAGGTCCAGGCTGCTTGAGTGGTTGATTGCCGGGCCGACTGTTACCGACCGAAGGGGCTCGGAGGTAAGGACCTTCCTTGGGTACCTGGAACCTTACAAATGCACCCCTACCATCGTATTGCAATCAGCGGCCAGCCGCAAAAGGACAGGGGCCAGCCAGGCCAGTCACCTCTAGCGTTTTTCGATCAAATACCGATGACGGAACCTACGAGCTACCTGACCCTCGACTTCAAACAACTCCCGGCACAATCTTCGCGGATGCCTCTGGACATCTCGACCCGCGACCACACGACCTGTCCTGGCCCGCAATGCGCAGAAAGTCCGTAACGCGGAACATGCTCCTCGCCTCGCCGTCTAGACCCCGTTAAGACGGCCTCATCATGGTTTCGGGAGCTGCGCGCACTGCTGTGCAGCTGCCCCAACGCGCCGCGACCTCGCTCTGTGGTGTCTCGCCCATTGGCTCTTCCTGCTTTTCCAATTTTCGTTTCCTCTTGACAGCCCGATCACACCCATTACTATCGCAAATCCGAAATTTCCAGGCGACGACCTGCGTCAACCACGAATCTACAACTGCGCACCGGGCCACACCCCGGACTACGCTCCCACTATACGAGCGACATTCGACCTCGCGGCGAGCTGGCCTGGGACAGACAGCTAGCTTGCTGCGCCCGTTCTCCAGCAGCCGCTCTGTACTGCAGGAGCTCCAGAAGGACGGGGGAGGCCCTCAACAGGCCGAGAAGAGAGCGCCGAGTGTGGAGGAGAAACCCACAACCGAGCCTGAACACGACGATGAACACGACTTCCAGAAGAGCGAGAGGGCTGCCCAGGCTG
This sequence comes from Verticillium zaregamsianum, assembly GCA_002851755.1. Classification (NCBI taxonomy): domain Eukaryota; kingdom Fungi; phylum Ascomycota; class Sordariomycetes; order Glomerellales; family Plectosphaerellaceae; genus Verticillium; species Verticillium zaregamsianum. Next base: position 1,915,648 of record NMXM01000011.1, on the reverse strand, counting down.
CCCAGGTCAACCTGAGCGCCAAGCTATCCAAGGAAGGAAAGGGGTCTGGGAAGGCTGGTTTCGATGAAGTATGGCGGCTGATCAAGATTGCGCGGCCAGAGCTCAGATGGCTTGCCGTGGCCATCGTATTCTTGGTCATCTCGTCCAGCGTCACCATGTCCATCCCGTTTTCCGTGGGGCGAATCCTGGACATCGTCACCAAAGACCCGGCCGAAGATGCTCGTCTCTTCGGCCTGACCCTACCGCACTTTTTTATCGGCCTCGGCACTCTGTTGACCATTGGCGCCATGGCCAACTTTGGGCGTATCATCCTTCTCCGCATCATTGGCGAGAGAGTTGTCGCCCGCTTGAGGTCGCAGCTCTACAGGAGAACCTATGTCCAGGATGCTGAATTTTTCGACGCCAATCGCGTGGGAGACTTGATATCCCGACTCAGCTCGGACACCGTTGTCGTCGGCAAGTCTATCACCCAGAACATCAGCGACGGCTTGCGGTCATTGTTCAGTGGTGGAGCAGGCTTCGTCGCCATGGTGTGGCTCAGCCCCGGTCTCACAGGGCTTCTTCTTGTTATGCTGCCCCCCGTTGCCGTGGGCGCCTTCTTCTACGGTCGCGCCATCAGGAACGTCAGCAAGGGCATTCAAAAGAATCTCGGCACACTGACCAAGATTGCCGAGGAACGACTGGGTAACGTCAAGACCAGTCAGGCTTTCGTCGGCGAGGTCCAGGAGATCAATCGATACAACAAACAGGTTCGCAGGATTTTTGCCCTGGGCCGCAAGGAGTCGACGATCGCAGCCACATTCTTTGCCACGACGGGCTGGGCCGGTAACATGACCATCCTGGCCATGCTTATCGTCGGCGGCAACTATGTTCGAACCGGAGCCATGTCAGTTGGAGACCTTACCTCCTTCATGATGTATACGGCTTTCGCTGGCTCGAGCCTGTTCGGTTTGTCGTCCTTCTATTCGGAGCTCATGAAGGGCGTCGGAGCCGCAAGTCGTCTTTTTGAGCTGCAGGACCGGCATCCGTCCATCTCGCAGACGGTGGGCTCTAAGGTGCAGTCGGCGCAAGGCGTCATCAAGTTCAACAATCTGTCGTTCGCCTATCCCACAAGACCAGCAGTCAATGTCTTCAACGGGCTCAACTTTGAGATCCCATCAGGATCCAACGTCTGCGTCGTCGGCCCCTCGGGCGGTGGAAAGTCTACGGTCGCTGGTCTGCTCCTCCGCTTCTACAACCCTACGGCTGGATCTATCACCATCAACGGCGTGGATATCTCCCAGATGAACATTAAATCCCTGCGAAGGCGTATCGGCATGGTCGCCCAGGAACCGGTCCTCTTCTCCGGCACGATTGCCGAGAACATTTCCTACGGGAAACCCGAGGCCACCAGGGCCCAGATCGTCGTCGCGGCTCGCAAGGCGAACTGTAACTTCATTAGCGACCTCCCCTCCGGCCTGGACACGCAAGTCGGTGCGCGAGGCTCACAGCTGTCCGGCGGGCAGAAGCAGCGCATCGCGATAGCTCGGGCCTTGATCAAGGACCCTGATATCCTGATCCTAGATGAGGCAACATCCGCACTGGACGCAGAGTCCGAGACACTCGTCAATGCTGCGCTCGCGTCGCTGTTGCGTGGCAAGAACACGACCATCTCGATCGCGCATAGGCTATCGACCATCAAGCGGTCGGATCTCATCATCGTGCTGTCCAACGAGGGCAAGGTCGCCGAGATTGGCAAATACACGGACCTCTCTGCCGATCAGAACAGCGCCTTCAGCAAGCTGATGGAGTGGCAGATGAGCGGGGGCGACCTGCTCGAGCCGCCCCGTCCTAACGAGCTGCCCCGGATTACAGAGCAGGATGAGATTGAGGATGATCTGGAACACGCTGAGGTTGAAGATGCTGTGGATTCTAGTCAGCCAGCGAAGAAAGGGGGCGAATAGAGGAGACTTGCACCCTGGGCTGTCGGAAGCACAGCCAACCATGTATAGAGGGTGAGAGACTGGATTTGCAACTCCGCTCCATGAGCCTTGCTTGGTGGGCGTTGGGTATTGACTCGTGCGGTCAAAGAGGGCGGGCCAGAGCTTGCCATGTACGATTTACTAATGTTCTGAACAAACAAACACGATAGAGCACTCTACTCGATGTCTTGAGCCATTGCGAGCAGTATTGACGTGACGTGATGTTTCTCCAGCAAGTGATAATCAGTACCACATTCCACGCCTCGACTCTGAGCGCTGTGTTGTGAGACGGCCAATTTCGATATTGGGCTTTTGAAGGAATACGTCCGGTCGACACTGTACACATTGTGCGCGCATGCCGTTTTCGGGGATACGGTGTATTCTGGTGAGATGGTTCTATTTTGCTTCTCGAGACGGGAAGCATTTCCACTCAAACGCAGGCTGGCAGGCCCTATTGTGATAAGGTGCAACATCAGCATCGAAGTAGATGGCTCATCGACAATGTTATGCCTAGGCATTTCAGCTCAGATGCGGTGTATGTAGGAGTCGTCTAAGCGGCTTTGCCGCGACGTAGCCGGTGGAGGTCATGAGACGCGGGACCATGTGAAGAACCGCACGGAGTCTCGGGTGAATCAGTTGAACCTGAACAAGGCACCTACTCACCAACCTACCTTAACTGCCTGTTCACTCGCTCATATTTCACTGACCAGGCTCAGGCTCGACACTGCACACTCTGTCGCGCCGTCACCGAGAGCACCACCTGAACGCCGTCTCGAATCAATCATGTCGACCGAAACCGAAGGAACTTTCGCCATTGGCGACAAGGAGCTGTACACCAAGACCTGGACGGTAAGTTCACCACGACCCCGACTCTGCCGAGGCCTGCAGGCTGACTCCCGTCTCCCAGCCCCAAGGTCCCATCAAAGCCAAGCTCGTCTTCATCCACGGTTTCAGCGACCACATCAATCGGTACTACGAGCTCTTCCCCACTCTCGCGGCCCGCGGCATCCAGGTCTCGGGCTTCGACCAGCGCGGCTGGGGCCGCAGCGTCCGCGCGCCCGCCGAGAAGGGCCTCACCGGCCCCACGGCCCAGGTCATCGCCGAGGTCGCCGCGTTTACGCGCAGCGTCCTCGCCGCCGAGCCCGCCGCGGCGCCCGTCTTCGTCATGGGCAACTCGATGGGCGGCGGACAGGTCGCCACCCTCGCCTCTGACCCGGCCTACGAGGACCTCGTCACCGCCGTCCGCGGCTTCGTCCTTGAGGCCCCCTTCATCGCCTTCCCCCCGAGCGAGGCGCCCTCCTCCCTCAAGATCTTCCTCGGCAAGCTCGCCAGCCGCGTCCTGCCCCGCCAGCACCTCGTCAACGCCCTGCCCGCCGAGTACTTCTCCCGCGACCCCGAGGTCGTCCAGAGCGTCCGCGACGACCCCCTGTGCCACGACACCGGCACCCTCGAGGGTCTGGCCGGCCTGCTGGAGCGCACCGACGCCCTGGCCTCGGGCCGCACGAGGCTCAGCCGCAAGGTGACGAGCCTGTTCCTGGCCCACGGCACGGGGGACAAGACGACCAGCTGGGAGGCGAGCCGCAAGTGGTTCGACGCGCAGGCGCTTCCGGACGGGCGCTACAAGGAGTATGACGGCTGCTACCACCAGCTCCATGCCGATTTGTGCAAGGACGAGTTCTACAAGGACGTCGGGGACTGGATCTTGGAAAGGGTCGGGCAGGACGACCTGGATAAGCCCGAGTCCAAGCTATAGGCCTTGTTCTATTCTGCCTCCTGACTCTCGTCGATTTATCTTTTGTAGCTGTCCGCTTTTTTACTATGCTTGATTCCCTAGTCAGCCGGCCCTTCTTGCTGTTGTCACGGTGATGCCGAGACTGATATATGCGGACGCGCGCGAGGAGTTGTGGCAAAGCGAACTTGTTCTTTGATTAGACTCAACCGCCAACATCAGCGGAAGCCATCGAGTCGCCAATCTAACCTAGGTAAGTTGCCATGAGCCACACAGGGCCCCATATGCCCTCAGATAAATAGCTGGTTCAACCCGTCTGCCGCGTTACTCGTTCATCCCCACCCCATCAAGGCCTGCCAGCCTTGTTGACCCGACTCCGCTCAGCATCAGCCCAAACCCATCCCAAAGAGCTCGATGCTCTCTCGTCAACCAGCCATGCCTGCCAGCCAAACTGGCAGAATCAAAAAGCAAAAAAAAACAGACGCCGTTCTATGCCCGTGATGCAGCCACTGCAGGGTATTCGCTTCAGCCCCGCCCCCCAGGATCATGATTGCCGGTCAACCCATCGTCGTGCCCTTTCCCAGGCCCAGTCCCATCGCCCAGCTTTCGCTATCAAGTAATGTGTGAAAAAAACAGTGTCCCACCCTTCATCCATATGTAGTCGAGTCGAGTCGAGCCGAGTGGTGTTGTGTGTGACGTGCTCCTTGTGCAGGAGTCGACTTGATGGCCGTTGTCGTTTACCGAATGACGCCCCATTCGGAGAGTCGCCCTCCACCTTCACCATCGTCTCGCGCGCTGGGCCGTCTTCCAAATAAGTTCCAGAAGCGCAAAGTCTCGTCTCCCGCACCCGTAACCACGACGCGGCCATCAGGGCTCATCGCCAAGTAAAGCACTCTGTACGTGTGCCCTGTGAGACTAGCAACCTGGGTCATGGAAGGGTACTTCCAGACCACGATTTGGTTCTGGCTGTATCCATGCGTCGACACAATCTCGTTCGAGTTCTTCGACCAGGCCAGGTTGCACACTTGGCTTCCCGTATCCACCTCGTTGATGACCGAGCCTCGAACCGTGTCATGGAAGATGATACGGCGGTCAGCCGTGCCACCTCCGGATGCCAATAGACCACGCTGATGCGGAGACCAGGCGAGCGCTTTGACGGCAGCCGTGTGATCCGAGAATTTCCAAAGAGGCGTTTCGGAGAGCTTATCCCAGACCATCAACTTGTTATCGTTTCCGCCACTGGCAAGCTGTCCGTCCTCGCAATTCCACTTCAGTCCGCAGACTTCTTGCTTGTGGCCTACCAGTTTTCGTAGCCACTGATCAGGGGCACGAACATCTCGGTGGTAAATGGAGCGATCCCGGGAGCCAGAGCTCAAAATGTGAGAGTTCCAGGCGAGTGAGCCGACTCGCGCGGTGTGACCAGTCATGGTGCGCAGGCGTCTGGTCTTTTCTGCGTCCCAGATCTGAACCAATCCCTTGCCAGTGCCGATGGCAATGTGGGTGCCTTTCTGAATCCACGAGACGCTCGTCACCGTGTCATCCTCAAGCGTGCACAGTTTGTTAACGCGACTCGTCTGAGCATTCCACATGTAGACGCTGGATCCGAGGCCCACCCCGAGGACGTTGGCACTACCCCAGTCGACGAGGTTCAGGTAGAAATCATCGGCGAGTTCAGGTGCGTCGAGCACCTTGTATGGCACCTTGCTCACGGCCCTCGGCTGCCTGCGGGGGCTCAGTAGCATCTGCTGGCTGTTGAAGCGTACAGGCGAGAGGCTGTAAATCTCGGCACGGGTATCGAGATTAGGACCATGTCGGCTCTGAGGCGTTCTCGACGGCGTGAGATGGCCGCCAGCGCTGAGATTGCGGGGCGACATGTAGGAGAACAGGTTCTTGTGCGGGGTGGACGGGGTTCCTGTCGATGGCAGGGAGGTTGTGGAATTGTTGTTTGGGGGGGTGTGCGAGCGAACAATGCCAGCATGGGTGTTTGCTGAGAGGGAGTGATCAGGCGACATCGCAGGTGGCGCAGCTTGAGGTACGGAGCCTTCAAAAAGCTCAGCGCGAAGCAGTGTTGAGAAGGTACGGTTGGCTTCCTCCGCTGGCAGGCGTGTCAGCTACATGGCCTCGAAGGGAAGGGGTCTCGGCATGCAGTCCTTACTCTTCTGGAAGTGCAGTTCCCCATGAGGCGTGCGCTTCTTTTGCTTGGAGGGTGTCGCGGGCGAACCGTCCTCGTGCAGCAAGTTGAAGCTGGCCTGCAAGTCTTGTCCAGATCGTGAGGGGATGAATCTAAGATTCGGATACGTCAGCATGGGAGGCCAGTCAATCGAAGGAGGGGTCGAGATGTGCCCACCTGTCTCCGTTTATCCTCTGACGCTTGCGCGATGGACTGGCACCTGGCGTGCTCTCGCGTTGAGACCTGTGCATCTCGCGCAGCAGGGCGCTGTCGACGGCGTTGGTGTCGAGGACAGCAGAGCGAGAGTTGTCGCTGGGGCGTCTCGTGTGTCGCACATCGCCAGCCTTCACGTTGGCCCGATCTGTGCTCTGCCTGGCCTCGAGACGGCCCCGGTCGGCGGCGGAGGTAGGCGGAGGAGGGGTAGCAAAGCGGGCGGAGGAGCGTGTGGTCGTGCCTGTCGAAGCTCCCTTAGCAGTAGCGACAACGGGAAGAGTGTTGGAGGCCGAGGCTGACGGCGCCCCGGTCGATTCTTCAGCAGGATCCATGTTTCTTTTTGTTCTCCCTCGGTTTTCTCGATTGCCTCGCGGGGATGGTACCGTCGTCGTGATACTGCAGGGTCGTTGGAGTGTTCAGGTCGGCCGGCCGAGCAAGACGGTACGGGTAGGAAGGAAGGAGCTATTGTCAAGGTAGCAGCCGGTCGGCCAGCTGTGATTGATCGTTCACCACCTCAGGCGATTGAGGGGAGCTGCCGGGGAAGCAAACAATGACAGCTATCTCGATTGTCGTGGTTGCATGCTCTTTTTCGAGGGTGAAATGGTCGTATGCGGATGGGTGGCTGGTTGACAGGCAGTACCGCCTCACGATGGTGCGCTCGGTGCACAGGATGCCGCTGCGAGAGGGAGGGAAGGGGAAGATGAAGGTCGTTCGGTCGGTCGGTCGGTCGGAGAGGCGGCGGAGGATTAGTGATAGCGATCGTGGGCGTGATTTCGTGCGAAGTCGGCTCGCGATGATGATGGGGAATGCGCGGGTAGAGAGGTGAGGTGTGGTTGGGATCGCTGTCGGGAAGGTAGCGCGCGGACGGGCTGGCGGGAGACGTCGACCACCTGACGAAACGGCGGCGCTGGGCAGGAGGTAGTGGGCGGCAAGCAACGAGCAACAAGCAACAGAGGCTCGCGGCTATCGTTATCGCCCGAGGGTGGGAGCTGTACTGGAGAACAACAACCCAAAGCAGCGCTAGGCCGGATTGAGCGACGAGTGGCAGAACGTCAAGGGCTTGGTTGGGTGGCCGCCCTTCGCGGTCGCCTACTCCAGTGCTTTCTGTCGCGGTACACCCCGATCAGTTCGTGCCGGAAAACAAACAGAGCCGCCAAGCGCGCCTTGTTTCTGTTTTCTGTCTGCTGGGGAGGGGCTTTCGGGGGTGTTCCAGGCCTTGCAGGTGTCACAAAGGGTGGCGGCACCTGGCATCAACAGACGTAGCGCGACGCCCAGCATTGCCTGTAGCCCGACACCAGCGAAGAAGACTCAATTGACTGAATGATATTCTTCTCTCTCCTGGTACCACAAGGGTGAACCCATGTAACTAGACAGGTCAGCCAGCAAGTAGAAGGCTCGAGGCGTAGGTCATTGTGGGACAACATCATTGAGCCCAATTGGCGTGTCTAACGCCCTATGGACTTCCCCAGCACCATGGCTTTACCGACTTGTCAATGCCCTCCCTTCTTGTTTCTTGTTGCTGGCCTGATGAAGCCTTGGTGTGCAAGCCACAGAGTGCTCGGGTTGCAAGCCTCGAAACACGTCACATCACGTCACGTCACAGGGGTTGGGTCATAGACGCGTTACTCGAGCACTTCTGGATAGCGTTGTGCGTGTCGCGGTCGCGGTCACGTTAGGCTGCGTTCACCTCTCCCGTGTCCTGTCTGGCTTCGAGTCAAAAATGGCAGGGAAAGGGCGGAGGGAAGGGGGAGGAAGGAAGGAGGGGCCACGCCCACTGGCGAATGAAGTGGCAAATCGATTGGACAGGATCGCCTGTCAGCCCGCGAAGCCTGCGAGCCCCTTTTACTCCTCAGCCAGTCAACACGTCGAGGTCACGACGTCCACATCCCGTGTCTGTTCTGACGCGACGTGATGCATCGGCCATTCCTGCCACCTTTTCCCGCTTTGTTGCCGTCAACACCAACACCAGCACCAGCACCAGCGGCAGAAGCAAAAGCAAAGCAAAGACCTGCACAAACGCGTTTCTCCTTTCTTTTCCCCGGACGCGTCGTGCCCACGGATCGCCTCGACATCCATTGACACCCTCTCTCTCTTGCTCTCTGATTGTGTGCCGTGGTCAATCGAAGAGGACGCTGCCAACCTCGCAGGTCAATCCCTCGTCAACAACGTCATTCGTTCATATTGCCATGGCCTCATTGCGGGGTCAGGGCAACGACTATGTGAGGCGATGAGGGCCCGCAGCATCAAGCCCGCGGCTTGCTCGCTGATCTCCCCCTCCGCCCATCCGGCGCTGCTAGACATTCTCCGACCCAAGGCAAAGACACAGACAGGCTGAGACACTCGTGGCCAACATCCAACGGTCCTCGAGGCGAGACACGAGACTTGACGGCATGGGCACCATTGTCTTCCCCCGTCCCATGTCGGATCTTCATCGTACCCACAGACTTAGCTCGGCGTTGCCATCCCATCCTGGACCTGTCTATTGAGCGTGCCATCCTGCCTCCGCTTGCCTTAGCTCAACTTAGAATGATGAGCGACGGTCCTATCGATGGCGACTGCGATATCTGACGGCGGTACATCTGACAGCCTCTGCCTCGAGGCAATCAACCGTTGGACATCGGAATCCACAGCCAGAACGTGGGCCGCGACGTGGGTATATGGATACGTGGGCACCTGGATCTAGGCCCTAGTTGCGAGACTATCGTGGCTTCGCGCACGGCAACTTCACAACCCGATGAAGAAGATTAGTCACAGGGGTCCAGTCTCTTCTCGGCAGCTCGCTGAGGTTGCATCCACATGCTGGTCAGGCCCCTCTTCGGCTCTCCACTACACGCAAGATGCCCCGATCGCCGATGAACACCAACCCGGTACGTTCCTGGAGATCGGTGCCTGTGCCTCTCAGCTCTGTTCCTGATCCTCCAGCACGGTGGAAAAGGAGGCCCGGGCGCCGGGGCATCATGAGCTGCATCTGGCCCCATCTTCCGGGGTCCCGACAGCGTCTCCACCGCGCCGTCACCTCGACCGTCTGTTGTTCGACCGCCCCATCGGGAGCTTCTCCATCTGTCACACATGTCTTCCCATCCTGTCAATTTTCTCCAGGAGGCCACAGCGTCCTGGCCCTATCCGGATCCGCATCGTCCTTTGCGCACCTCATCCGGCATCATCTCCGCCACCCTGCACGATACGACCATGATCTCGACATGGATGGTGTGCGCTCGCAACGTTCAGCCCCTTCGCGCCTCATCGCAACCACAATCTGCCGCCGCTCATGCCCACCTCCGCACGATGCTACCATGCACGCTCACCTCAGCAGGAACTATGGCTTGTCCATGCGACGATGCCGCCGGTTCTTCCACCAGCGCTGGTTTGAACTGACGTCGTCGGCTCAAGCCAGCCCGTCTTAGCTCGTAACTAGGCCAGCACTACGCGCCATGAATCGTCATGCCTATCAGCTCGTTCCCAAGAAAAAGGGCGCCTAAACTCCCCAATATTGGTTCGTCCCGCGGTCGAGGTCCGATCGCTCTGCTAGACCCGTAGAGGAGATCGGCAAATCCACCACAATCAGGCTCTAATCCTCCCAGCGGGACACCAACCACGACGCACATGGAGCAAACGCCAGCCTGCCGAGTGCCTGTCATGCCTGTCTACGGGCACACGAACCGAGTCAGCTTCTCAGACCCGCGGCTTGTTTCTTTTTTGCAAAGCCTGTTCGTTCGCCCGCTCATCCACCCGCCTGCCTGCCGCCAGTACTTATACTAAGACACCTGCCTCATCTTAGTGCAGAGCCCTCCGTCAGCTACCATGCGTCGCTGGAACAAGAGTTTCCTCGTTCCACGTTGTTAATGAACCTTGTGACCGGCCCCTCTACTCCTTCTCTCCTCGCAGTTCTCTCCACGCTTGTTCGACATGCCACACGGTAACATGGGAGGTGATCATCTCCACCGACATCGTCGCGGTGACGCTGCGTCCATGCTGGACGGCCGCCATGGGACGGCCAGCCTCGACTCTATGCGCCAGCAGACCTCTGTTGTCGACGACGTCGGCGCCGACATTCCCGACATACCCCTCAGGCGACAGGTGCAGGCCCAATCCGGCCCCAGTCCCACGCCCTGGGAGGATGACGGTTCGAATTGGGTGCCTCAGGGCCCAATTAGTCCGAGGGTGTTGCACTCGCGGCGAATGCCAAGGTACGAGGAACCAACACGGCGCGCCAGGCACGAGCGATACTGACAATGACCCGCAGTCAGACGTATCAGCACCACGATGTGCCGTCACGAGGACGGGCGGCATCGCCAGGTCCAGGCTACCCAGTGCCGAGAGGAGCTCAGTCCCTGAGTCCGCCGCCGAGGAGTGCTCCGACACGTTCTACGAGGTCGCGAGCTAATTCGACACGTTCATCCTACGAGACAAACGCCACGTCCTTGATTCCGCTGCAAACCAAGGGCATGCGGGACGGTGATCACCTGGAGCCAATTCCTGCCGAGGAGCTGGAGCCTGGTTCCTTTGATCTCGTTGCGCCAGACGAGGGGGTCAGCCGACAGCACTCTCTTGAAACTCGGTCCGACCTCTTATTCTCCAAAGAGCACCTGAAGGGCATATTTGCCGACTACGTGCTTCTGCAAAAGTTTACCGACTTCCTGGCCGAGACAAGACGAGAGTCTTTGCCACTATTGACGTATTATCTGGACTCGATGAAAGCGCTGCGGGCCATTGCCTATGCGAACGCCATCTCCCGAGCATTGGATGCCACAGACGGCCACGAGTTCACCAGTGAGGGCCCGGGCAAGACGACAAACCCGTCACTGGAAAGGAAGGCGGAGGCCGCTTTCGAGGCACTGGTACGCGATGACCTGCCGGCATACATCACACATCTCTGGACGCAAACAGTCAGTGTGTCAATCAGGCGACGTATCACTGGAACCCTGCCGGTTCAACTGCGGGAAATGTCAGAGGGGCTCGCCGAGGTCTTCTGCCTGACAGACCCTTCGCGACGTGACAACCCAATCGTCTTTGCTTCAGAAGGTATGCTGCTCATCTCGTGAACGTCGTGCCGAAGCCTTGCTTACCGAGACACTCACAGAGTTCTACCGAACGACCCAATACGGCATGAACTATGTCATTGGGCGCAACTGCCGCTTCCTTCAGGGACCAAAGACCAACCCGTTCAGTGTCAAGAGGATTCGCGAAAAACTCCTAGCCGGCAAAGAATGCTACGAGACCTTCCTCAACTACCGTCGGGACGGATCGCCCTTCATGAACCTGCTCATGATGGCTCCCCTCTACGATAGCCGAGGCACAATCCGGTACTTCATCGGAGCCCAGGTTGACGTTTCCGGACTGGTGAAAGAGAGTTCTGGTCTTGACGCGATGAAAAAGCTCATGGCCGAGTACGAGGCCAGAGAACCGGGCGATAACTCGGTCCGGGATCCAGCCGAAGTCGAGGCCAGAGACGAGTTCAAAGACCTGAGCGAAATGTTCAACTCGGGCGAACTCGAGACGGTTCGGAGATGTGGCGGAGACATGTATCGCGTGAAGCAGGACGAGCCTGAGCAGTCCAACGGCGGGTCGACGAACTGGAACAGACCTCGCATCCTGTTGAAGGAGGAGTCGTGGTCGTCCAAGGGCCAACTGCCCTCACCAACAGCCTCGAGCGGCCGATTGACGGGGGTCTACACACACTACCTCCTCGTCCGGCCGTACCCCAGTCTCCGCATCCTGTTTGCTTCGCCCTCCCTCCGCGTCCCTGGTATCCTGCAATCACCATTCATGAGCAAGATTGGCGGGTCGGACCGCGTTCGCGAGGGCTTGACACAGGCGTTCGCCGACGGTCATGGCGTCACGGCCAAGATTCGCTGGGCGGCTAAGCCGGGTGTTGAGGGACGGCCACGCTGGATCCACTGCACTCCTCTCCTGGGGAGCAACGGCGCCGTGGGTGTGTGGATGGTTGTGCTCGTCGATGATGACGTGGACCCCCTACCGAGGCACATGCAGGCGCCGGTAGTGAGCGTGCGGCCTCGCAGGACGTCGCAGCCACCGGTGGCACAGAACGAGGACTCGATGAGCCTCAGCAGCTTTGCTGCCGTCAACAGAGATCCCGACGCTAGCTTCAGTGGCGACGCCCGGCCGGGCAGTCGGGGAACGTGGGGGACCGCAGGTACGGACCGGCCGGGAACGCCCTACACGCTTCGCATTGGCGATGATTGAGCGTAGCGTGGTGGAAGCAGTGTCTGTGATGTGGAAGAACGATGAACACGTCGTACGTCTGGTTGTCATTCTGTACCGATACCCATGCGCCGCTCTACGTAGCGTTGCTATGCACGCGCGACAGATGGGTCCGCGTGCTGATAATAGTATTAATGATTTACTCTTGGCTTGATCTGTCGCCTCCTTGAAATAAACACGAATTCAGTCACAGGTTTTGGTGTAAACTTCTGGACCGCAAATTTAATGAAACTTCTCTGGGGGTGACATTGCAGAACCTTGGCCATCGGCGGCTAACCAGAGCGTCCTGAAAGCACGTGGGCATGTGCATGGTCTATCATCATGGTCTCATAACGGTAGTCTCAAGCCGACTGGGATGCGCCGCGAGACTCCTCTATCCAGAAGTTTGCCCCTTCTGTCTACCTTGCCCGGCGTTCCGCTCGGGCTGACTACAAATCGCCCCGCCATACTTGATCGCGGCCTCCGACATCATACGTATACGCTCCACTCGCACACAAGGTGAGATCAAACGCGGGACTGGAAATCAAGCGGGAGCGGATCCCGCCTGCTCGAGCAGCCTCGCTCGCCAGCCATTGCACACCTCCTCGAAGCCCCCGACCACATCCCCGCAGACGCCGGCACACTCCCGCTTCTCGAGCCGCTCGCCCCAGTTCCCACGCGTGAGCCACCGTTCACCCTCCTCGCGCAGTTCTTCCTCTCTCTTCATCTCCGCCACCAGCTCTTTGGCGCTCTTCAGACGGCGCGTGGCTGTCAGCGTCGTCTGCCGCGACATGTGCAGGGTGTCAGACAGGTAGTTCAGGCTCGAGATGAGATCTGATGTGAGGGTGTGCAGCGCTGTGAGGGAGTCGTGTGCCTTGGTGACCGGGCGGGGCATCGATTCGGACAGCTCAAGGAGCAGCGGCAGCAGCTCGTCTATCGTTTCGGGATCTGGTGGCGGGACAAGCGGCGAGAGCAGCGGAAAAGTCAGGTTGTGCATCTGGCGGGTTTGGTGGGCCAAGTGTGTGGTAAGAGCGGCGTGCGCCGTGATGAGTCTATGTTGGCACGGTCAGTCTTCCACGGCTTTCGAGCATGCCACCGGCGGGGGAAACTCACCTCGTCGCGCTCCCCTCCACGCCTGCCTGGGACCCCAAGTCTTTCAGGCCGTCCGTCACACGCTCGAAGACTCCATCTGCAGGACCGCCGTTGCTCTCCGTTCCCCTCCGAGCCAGCGCCTCAACGGCATCGATCCTGGCGATCAGGCTCGGTGGGATACCGGGAGACTCCAGATCCGATTCTGAGCCGTACTCGCTACCGTCGTACCCGCTCCCTGACCTTGCATGGCCCTTCCGGACGGGTGAGGGCACGCCCAGGTTTGCGGACTTGGCGGCACCGTTGACACCGTCATCTGCGACGTCGACGCCGCTGTCCCGTATGCCTTCGACGCCCTCTCGGCCCTCGACTGCCCGCTCGTCCGGGTTCAATGTGTTTTCTTCGTAGTATTCGCCTTCGTCCCCCGAGTCGGAGAATGCGTCGGCCAGCTCGTCGGCTAGGTTGCCCATGCCGTTGCCGGCCCCCATGCCCATGCCCATGCCCCCGCTGCTGAAGACGTTGAGGTCAAGACCATCGTGGTTGTTGAAGCTGTTCCCAACGGGTGTGGCGGGGTCTTGCAGGGAGGATCTGGATCGTCGTCGGTCTTGTGGCGAGGACGTGGTGCTTGTGTACTGGTAAGACGCGTCGATGCTGGAGGGATGACGGGAATGTCTCGGGGTTCGTGGTGACGAAGGCATTGTGGGAGAAAGCCGCGGGGGTGTCGATGGACGGGCAGTTGTCGGCCGTGAAAGGCTCGGAGGGGCGAGGGTTCTGTAAAGGCAGAGTATGAAGGCCGAAGGACAGTGACGGCGGTGAGTCGCTGGCAATATTGTTGTCCGTCCCTTTGTCGTTTCCGGCGTTGTGATGAGGTGGGTGTGGACGGGGCAGGTAGCACCAGAGGGCGACAGGGAGTATCCAGGACAAGTTGGTGGTCCTCCCTCCCTGGACGTCGGACAGCAATATCAGACGGATGTTATGAGGTGAGGTTTGACGTGGTAGGGTACCCGTAGTACAGGTGTTGATGGCGGATTGCCCCCCTCCTCCAGTTCGTGTTTGGCTGTGATTGGCCCTGTGATTTGGCAAAGCAAAGCAACGTCTATGCGGAGCTCAGCCAGCAAGCGCGTCTAATCTGATACGGGGTTTGAAGATTTGAGGGACTGTTCAGGAGACGAAGATGCTTCAAGTACAAGTACGTGCGCAACGCCCCTGGCCGGTATGTACGTTGAGTTATGCCGAAGGCATGCTGGGCTGGCTGGCTGTCTGTCCTGTTGCCTACCCACACTGCTGCTTGCCCGCTTGTGGGTGTTCCAACCGATGCGTGCCCCTCTGGCCCCTGCATTCCAGCCCCTGGGGCGTGCAACTCCCGATTATCTAAGCTCAAGGGCCCCGCGATGACAGCTAAAAATTCCCCTTATCGTTCAATCAGCGCCTATCGATCACCCCCTCTCCCATCCGAGGTGTCGGTACCTACTATACCTAGCTGCCTCACGTCCTGAGCTGCCACGAAAATCGTTCGACGTCTCCATAACCGAGCCTCACCGAGAGAACAACGACCAGGAGAACCGAACACACAATGGCTACGTTTCGTCGCTTCAGACCCGACGATGTTGACAAGTTTTCCAAGTGCAACCTGGACCCCTTGACCGAAACGTATGAGCTTGCTTTCTACCTCCAATACCATGCCAAATGGCCCGCGCTGTTCCAGGTTTGTGAGGACATGAACGGCAACATCATCGGCTACAGTACGTCGCCAGTTCTCCTTGATCGATGGCCCGCGCGTTGACATGTTCTCCCCCCAGTCATGGGCAAGGTCGAAAGCTCCCCCGACATCTACAAATTCTCCGAGCACTACCTCCCCTGGCACGCACACATCACGGCCCTCACCGTCGCTCCGGAGGCCCGCAGGCTGGGCATTGGCAAAATTCTGACGGAGCAGCTGGAGGTTGCCGCCGACGCCAACGAAGCCTGGTTTGTCGACCTGTTTGTCCGGACGAGCAACCATCGAGCCATCAACTTCTACAAGAACATGGGCTACAGCGTCTTCCGTGTCGTCAAGGACTACTATGGCGACCACGCCACGGACCCCAAGGCCTCGAGCGAGGACGCCTTCGACATGCGAAAACCCTGCAAGCGGGACACGAAGCTGCAGCATAGCCGGGATGATGGCGAGAAGCACGAGGTCGACCCGGGCGATGTCTGGTGAAGAAAACAACAATTGCTAGCCGCCTACGAATCATCATCAAGACTCATGCGTCTCAGCTAGCGCTACGCCCATCCATGCATCGCTATTGCCTTTATCCCAATGCCGCCCTACGCCTGCCTTGTCCGGGCGAGAATTACAGCCATGCTCCATCAACCTCATACACAGATCCGCTCACGAAAGTACTTTCGGGGCCGAGCAGGAAGGCCAGCACGTTGCCACATTCCTCCGAAGTTCCCTGCCGCTGGAACGCTGTCGGCTCGTCAAAGGGTGCGTCCAGCGGCCGGCCCGCAGCCTTCCAGTTCTTCTCCATCAATGGCGTGAATATGGCGCCGGGGGCCACCGCGTTGACTCTCACTTCGCGCGCGCCGTTCTCCTTGGCCGCAGCCCTCGTCAGGCCGATCATGCCGTGCTTGCTGGCATCGTACGCTCCGTGGTTCGCAAATCCTAGTGAGTCTCAGCCGGCTGCTCTCGAGGCGTGTTTGGAAGAAAGAGGACGAGGCGATGCGGCCACATACCTTTGAGGCCATGTACCGAAGACACATTAACAATGGAACCGCCATCGACAATGTTTCGAAGCTCGGCTCGCATGGAATACATGCAGCCCGTCAGATTGACGGCAATGATCTTGTCCCATTCGTCATCGTCTAGCTCTGCGACCGGACGCGTGCCGTGGTGTTTGCCGATGACACCAGCGACGTTAGCGGCGCCGTCGAGGCGGCCGAACTGCTTGACGATGCCCTCGACCCAGCTATCCACCTCGCTTCGGACAGCAACGTTTACTCTGTTGATGGAGAAGCGTGTCTTGTGCTCGGTGAAGTAAGTCTCGGCCTCCTTCATCGCTTCCGGGTCGATGTCGGCGATGCAAATGGTGGCACCGCGTCTCGCCAGGATCTTGGCCGTCGCGAACGCGATCCCGCTCGCACCGCCAGTGAAGGCATAAACCTTGCCGTCTAGTGACGACATTGTGTACTTGTTCAATATGACGGTCGTGAGATGTCGAAGCGAGTGTTTTGTCGTAAGCCTTGGTGGTCTTGCAGTGTCGAGACAGAAACGAGAATGAGAGAGGAGAGATACGGCAAGAGCGCAGCACGGGTCCAGAGCGCAAAATACGAAGGCAGGTTGGTGATGGGGTCCAGGCACTTTAAGAAGTCCAACCCGTCGATCCGTCAGAAACCGACGGCAGCCCACCCCTCTCGCCAGATAGCTCCCCCGGCGACCGAGGGGTTTTAGCCGCACTCGGATTGTGACCTGGTATGGGCTGCCATCCGCCAGCGCGTCTTCAGGGTGGAAGCCGGGATGGAGATCCGAAACTCGTGACTTTTGCGTATCCTGCAACCGCCCCACGCGAGCTTGGATCTATCTGCCTTGCTCTCCACCACGAGAGGCTGGCCGCATGCGCAGGGCATCTTTTTTGTGATTATCCGATTCCGCCGATGCGGGAGGCTTCGTTGCAAGCGTACCCCGCCTTCCGGCAGGTCGAGGCACGACTCGCACTTCCGTCGCCCGGGACCCAGCGCCCTTGTACCCGACGGGTCGGACATTAGGGGTTTTTTCTGCTTCATGATGACCTCTGCAATCCACCGATCCACTCTGGTCCTCGGCTGACTGGCGTGACGCGGTCTCTACACATGACTTGGTCTCTGCTTCAGAGATGAGGCTTGCTATCGATTAAGACTCGACTTCATCGCTACAGTAACACTTGATGCGGGCAGATCCGCCCGCAAACCACAGAACTCAAGCTCGAGTACTCGAACGCTCAAGCCCAGCAGGCTCAGTTCGCTTCTTTTCAATAGACCTGTCCTTAAAACACAACTGAGCACCGGTCCTTGGGGCCTTGATTGAGATCTTGATGATGGAGGCTCCTAATACCAGATCCAGTGTTGATTCCCCGTTGTATGATCAAGGGACCGTACTAGGCTTATCTCACCCGTCACAAGCCCCATTTCGCTGTTGCCTACTTGATACAACTCTCGAAGCAGCCTATAAGACGGTATTCGTGGGGGATGGCCATAACGCCAAACGGCACTTTGACCAATGCTCATGGGAAGTGGCTCAGGAATGACCGGAAAGCTAGATTGGGTTGGAGTTCGAGTGATCAGCACGTCATTTTTGCACGCGAATTCGAGTCCACCAGGTCCTCAGACTTCTGGGAACTGCGTAAGTTTCACAGTGGGAATTCAAGCCATACGAGTAAGCGTGTCAGGCTGCGTTGAACTGTACATCATGTGTGTCTGGATAGAAATGCACGCCAGATGGACGACGGCGTACCGTTTGCGCCCGGCAGAGCCCGCGACGGCCAGGGACTGGCCTAGCAGCGAAGATACATACTAGAGATAGAACTGTAGGCAGAGCACCCCGACTTGGGTTTCAAGTACGATCGCCAGAACGTCAAGCAATGAGAGGGTCGGCAATAGGATGTGTTTGCGAACTGCCGTCTCGATGGAACAGGCCAGCTGCAAGATTCGTCTGGGGTACCTAGTTTGATAAAACAAACACCGCAGGTCAAGGAACCTATCCGCAGAGTGAGTGACCAAGCGGGTAGTCGAGGTTGTACCTGCAGCCAGTGTCGTGGCAGACGAGCGAGGTACAGCGCGCTTGCCAGATCAGACCCATCAGCCAGCTGTCAACAACAAGCTGACAGCTGTGACAGCCAAGCGCACCAGTCTTTGCCTCTTGCCCTCAGCTCCATTTCTTTTCACGCCCCCCTGCGCCCGGCGTTGGTGGGAAAGTAGTGCTTGACTTTGGACCTCCCTCCCTCGCTGGTCATCTCTCAATCCACCTTCCTGCAACCACCTCATCGCCTCGCACTTCCTGTCATCCAGCCTCACGACACCACACCACACGACCTCCCCTCCCCTTGCCGGCTGCCGTATCCATCACTGACACGGCTTCCTGCATTGACTTTACATTCCACCGCACTTTGCCTACCCGGCTCTTCTTCCTTTCCTTCCTGGTGCCTTGTTTTTTTCTCCTGACCAAGCACCGACGCGAAACACGGACAGAGCCTGCTGCCTTGCCTCGACTTGATTCATCGGCAGCCTCGCGTCAACCCATCCTCAACCCAGCCCCATCCACTTTTCCTCGCGATTCCACATCAGAGAACTCTTCTCCCTCATCCTAGCAGACATGGCTACCACCAGCATGGATTACGAAACCGCCAACGGCGACCGCTACGAAGGTAAGTCGTCATAACCCTCATCTGATCTCAACCCAATGCACCCCATTCCATTCCATCGATTGCTTCGTTTGCATACGCTGACGCAGCTTTACCATCTAGACGAGGCTCCTCGTTACGAGCGCGACAACCGCAGCGCTTCCCCCCGTCCCCTGCGCGACGAAGCCGACGGCGGTCGTCGTCGCTCCGCCTCGCCTTCGGGCAACGGTGATCGGTACGTCTTGGCCCTGCCCATACAGTTTTATGTCATCGTCGCGCTTGGCAAAAAAGCTAATTACCCTGGTTCTTTGCGCACAGCACCATGAAGGACAACGACACTGCCTCCAAGGGTGGTGATGACGACGGTGCCATCAACCCTGGCTCCAACCTCTTCGTCACTGGCATCCACCCTCGTCTTTCCGAGCAGGAGGTTACTCGCCTCTTTGAGAAGTATGGCGAGGTCGAGAAGTGCCAGATCATGCGTGACCCCCACACTAAGGAGTCCCGTGGCTTCGGCTTCGTGAAGATGGTCACTTCCGACCAGGCTGATGCTGCCAAGGAGGGTCTCCAGGGAGAACAGATTGATGGGCGTACCCTGAGTATCGAGAAGGCTCGCCGTGCCCGTCCCCGCACCCCGACCCCCGGCAAGTACTTCGGTCCTCCCAAGCGTGGTAAGTTGGCACAAGCCTCAGACAATCCTGACGAAGAAAAACATGATGAAACTGACACTTATGCTCTCAGAGGGCGGCGGCGGTGGTGGTGGCCGTGGAGGCCGCATGAACGACCGCTACGACGATCGTCGCCGTGGCGGCTACGGTGGTGGTGGTGGCGGCTACTATGGCCGTGACGACCCCTACCGTTACCGTGGCGGTGGCGGCGGCGGCGGCGGTGGCTACGAACGTCGCTACGAGGACCGCGGTGGATACCGTGAGGACCGTGGCTACGATCGCACCTACCGTGATGACCGTGGTGGCAGCTACGATCGCCGTGACCGAGACGATGGCTACAGCGGCGGCGGCCGCGTCGACCGTTACGGAAGTGGCGGCCGTGAGGGCGGAGCCCGCGAGGGTGGAGCCCGCGAGGGCGGTGACCGCTACCGCGACGACCGCCGTGGCCCTGGCTACGAGCGCGAGAGGGGCTACGACCGCCCTGCTGAGCGTGATGCTCCCCGCACGCGCGACGCTCCTGCCGCTGCCGCCTCATACGGCGAATCTGCTGGTGGCCGCTCCGAGGCAAGGGAGCCGTACGGTGGAGGTTCGGAATACTACTGACGACCTCATCGAGTCACCGGCTAATGCGCATAGGATCCCGCTGATCATTGCGACATGATGTCGGCAACTATCGCGCTCTCTCTCCCGCTCGTGGTGCGATCGACCACGGCGGATTCTTTCGATCCTTCCGTCTTCTAATGGAGTTTGTGTGCAATGCGACTAGTAAGGGTGGGAAACGAAAATGGGATTCTTCGGATTGCGTCTTTCTCTGGTACAGCCTCGCTTTCGGTTGAGGCTGGCCTACACAGAGTCGACCGGGCATTTTTCTCCGCCTCAGAGCTCGGTTTACTCTGCACGGCTTTCTTTGGTAGCTTTCGCAAACAATCAACTCGGCAACGGCTACACGTCGCGACAAGCTTGGTCCATGTGACGGGCAACATCCCCTTGGATTCGCATTTTCTCGCTACCCCCCAGCCATCTGTCGCCTCCAGTTTTCCCCATCGCGGCCGTTTTTACCACACCTGTATCAGTAACCCCCGCTCCCCCGCCTTCATCGATCTTGAGACGGCTTCGCAACCTCCTCGGCATGGCTCTTTTCGATGCAATTCAGCTTGATGAGATGATAAAGACACCAATGCAACTTCGATGACAACGCGCCTTATCCTTTTATAAATTCGCCTAATCCGTAATTGTGTCGACTGAACACCAAACAAACAAGACGTGTCAAGTCGTTCTGCGCTGCGCACAGCACCGAGCACGCTGTTTAACAGACAAGTTATGATGACGCCTGCATCTAGTCTCACGGCTCGGCGAACATGATACTTTATATCCAGGTACCCCCCCTCTCCCTTGTGCACCGAGCTGATGTGACCATAGAACACGGCAACGTTTGTCAACTCGTTCTTCTCCCGGCGTTCCCCTCCGATCTTGGATTTTCGCTAACTAACACAATCGTGTGTGTACAGCTGCAGTGGCATCTGACTTGGCGTAAACGCCGCGAACAAAGGACGCAAGCGCAAGCCTCATTAGCTGATGCCCAATCGCTGGGCCTTGTCTCACACCCGATGATGCAGAAGACGCCACGATTTCATCCCTACGTCTGGCGACCTGCGGAGAATGACCTCGGTGCTCTGACACGTACTCGCTAGTAGCGAATACTTGATCCCTGCCATTGACAGTCTCGTACTGTTGTTATTAATTTACCTGAGGGCATAATCAAACCTACGCAGTCGGCGAACCATGCGAGGACTTGATACTACCTCATGCAGTCTACTCTTACCCTCATAGTTGAGGCGAAACGGGACTGCCATGATTTCGCCGCTTTATATTCACTTTGATTGGAACCCATGTGGGGTAACAAGCTACGTGACGTTCAAATAGAGTGCGAGACCTCGTCCAATGTTGCGGCGCATCTTTGCGAGACTATCAATATTCAGCAGCTATTAAACATTGTGTGGACGCCGTGACAGCCGACACAAGTTGTATAACTGTAGAATAGAATCGACGCGAAAATAAAAAATGCGTTTCACGATATTCAGCTGCAGAGCACTGCGAGCCTTATTTAAATCTGTTCCCTGCCATTCGTCAGCCACATGACGAGATGAGTGCCACCTGTTCCGGTGTCACAGGCATGTTCGAGGTTCTGTCTGGACAATTTGCAATCAATGCTTGAGCTATGGAGAGAAGTCATGGAAACAATGGATCGTTGTTAGCAGGGCGATGTTGGCGATTGTGCTCAAGCTATCCCAGGTCACGCATGCATGTGTTCACTCGCAAGATCCATATCTGGACAGTTGGTTTGTTGATGCCACGGAGAACAGTTTCTGGGTATTCGACAAGATCCCTCGGTTCTGATCGCTTTGGTGAAAGTGATGAAATCAAGTCAAACCAATGAACGCCTGGGCAAAAATCGTTCCCTGGGAGCGCCTTCACCTTCCCTCGCTGCCCCAACCAAGCATAGCGAACGCCGAGAACAAAACGTATGAAGTGAATTTGGCGACCCGAGCTGTCGGTGAAAAACGCAAAGTATAATCCACATCGCTCCAAACAACAAGCACTCTTGCAATAGCATGTGGTAAACTAGAGGCACACATAACCCCTCTTCAGCCTGTCCTTCTTTCACGAGCAACGTCTCTGGCACCACCGTCAATCCCTGACGAGTGAGATCTAGCCGCAAGACTCTCATCATTGAGGAGAGGAATCTGGTCAACGCCAGAGAGTTTGGTGGCCGCGACACCAGGAGCATCATTCACTCCCGATTTGATTTGAGGTGTGACGCCCTCGACCGCAGCAACGGACATCTCGGCAGACAAGGGACCATCCGGGTGCGGCGCGACCAGTGGTGAGTTGAGTGGCATTTCGGGACTGTTCTGCCACTGGCTCACCTCAGCCTTGAGGGATTCGAGCTCCTTCTGGAACCGTTTTCCGAAAACATCGATATAGTAAGTCGAGCCATTATAGACGCTCCAGGCAAACACAACCATGAGGAAGGCGGCGGAGGCGTATCGACTGTGGAGCCAGATAGGGCAGGGAAGCATGGTCAGCACAGCGTAGCTGTACTGTATGCCCATGAAAGCAGGCTCCTGCAGCGCGTTTGGGAGCGCCAGGACGACTTTGCCAATCCAGGTCTTGGAGTATGACCGCCGAAGCCAAGTAAAGGAAGTTGGGCGACCAGCGGCAATTTTCTCTCTACGGCGGACCGTGATGAGAAAATAGTAGGACAACTGCCAGACCGCATACGGAACGGAGCTCCAGGCTAGCATGGAGACGACGTTACCGTAAGCAGTTGGTGATCCTGCGGGCGAATGCTTGATCGCCCAGATGGCAGGATATCGAGATGCTTGAAGCTCCTCGGGCCACAAATGAACCATGGAATGCAGCGTGGCGCAAGGCATGATGTGGATGAATAGCGAGGTGACTTTGTCGAAGCTGTGGAACACAAGCGAATTCCTCCACATGATAATAGCCACCGCATTGTTACCAAAGGCCAAGCAGTAAGCGGCAGTAAACAGCCGCTTCGAGTTCGGAAAGACCCATATGCTGACCATGAGGAGAAAGTTGACGAAATAGCAGAGGTCGGCCAGGAAATAGTGCATGCCGCGACGGTGGTAGGTGAAGAAGCGGATAGGCATGAAGTAGAGGAGTTGAACGGTGTACCAGACGTGGAACCACTCGGGAAAGCCGCCAATGAGATAGCCGCTGAGGAAGATGTTCATGACGCCGCAGATGAAAGAGACCTTCTCACGCAGGGTGATGATCTTGACATCGCTCCACTGCTTGCCCAGCTTGTCGACGCTGACGCGCATTCGCTTGCGGTACCTGTCGAGCTGCTCATCGGCGGTGGGCACGCGGCGTCTCCATTCCTCCACCATACGCTCCCGCGCCTGATGACTCTTGGATTTGAAGGCATCTCGAGACTTCTTCACTTTCTGCGTCTGGGCTGAAATGCCTTTTTGTAGTTTCTCGAGCTGTTGTGGCAAAGCAAAGTTGTCGAGCAGGTCGAGCACGGTGAGGCGGTCTAGAGGTGGGAAGGCATCCCAGTCTTCTTGATAGGAACTGCTGCCTGAAAAGGACGGATGTCGTGATAGTCTCGGGCTTCCGGGTGTGGTCGGTCCCAGATTAGGGGTGTGGAGGGCATCGTGGTCGGGTGGGGATGAGCCGAGCGAGGGAACGTCGTTGGTGTCGAAGACGGAAGGGTGGTCGTCCTGCCGTGACCCGTCGCCCTCCTTTGCGGTTGGGATTTCAAGTGGTTTGGCTTCAGCCATGGTTCTGAGGCGTAATCTAGCACGCCTGAAGGCAACGCAGGTAACACGGTCAGCGAGTTCGCGAGAAAGAATCGGCGTCGAAAGGACCACGGGGCCGCCCAGAATGGCAATGCGTCGTCTTAGAACAGGAGCTAAGTAAAGGGCATGCTTCTCACCCTCGGAGATCTGTGTTTAATAGTTATGTGACAGTACGAGATGGATGCCGAAGACGGGGTATGAGGGAGTACAAAGGCGGTGTATTAGTCCCGTAATCGAGGTTGTATGGAGTCGGGCTTGAGGATGGAATTCCGAGGGGGGGGGGAGTCGTTCTTCACGAGACCTTCGTAGGCGCGTGACCTTGCGTAGGATAAGAGGGGCATAGGAGGAACGGAAGCCTTAGTAGGAACGGCCTTTTGGATGGGAAGTGGTGGGATGTTCCAGGTTCCGAATGTTGTTCACACGCCAGACGACCTAGGCAGCCCAGATAACAGGCGACTGACTGACAGACAGCAGCAAGGACGCGCCGGGGTACTACGACGTCACATAACAGTGGGGACCTCGATGCTTGATTTAGCAACCCCGGCCAATCGACGCCAGGACCAGTGAAGTGCACGCTGTGGGCACACTGAACACTGGCATGTGCTGGCCTGGATGGCCCCCAAGGAACCTGATGAGGGTCAAGTCTGGTTCCTTCTCCAATTGCCCATGGTGAAGATGCGTCACATGGCGTCGATTTTTTAATCGGCCGGCCTGGTGACCGTATTAACGAGGTTTTTGCTTCTGCTTGGTTGCAGGAGTTAAGGCGTGATTGCCAGGCGCTTATTTTGAGCACGGGTTTGCCATCATTCAGTTAGCACTTCAAGTATCGTCGCCCTTGATGTGCGTCGCGTCGCACCTCACATCCAGCACCAGGGAGCCGTGCTGCCCATCATTTGAGCAGGTGTACCACTAAGCCTGTGTGATTGGAGGGCTGCACTGGTGCTTCTATGGTCACATGACCTTGAACTAACTACAGATGCTGATTGGTCTGTCGCATGAGGTGGGGTCACACTACGCTTGCGAGCAGCCTGGAGCCTTCCCTCAAGTCGCGTACCGGCGCATCGGACGCGTGCGTGGAAAGTGGGAGGTCGTAAACCACAATCGCCCTACCTACCTACCCTACCAAAACTTGGGCACGTAGTCAGGCGACGCAACCTAACAGCCAGCATCGTAAAATTCGGCATGCCTGAGGGCCGCTTGCGAATCCCATTGCATCAACTCAATACCATTTCGACGCCCACGCTCTCCACACGCAATCGCGCGTGCTATCCCACTCCGCGCCTCCACCACGATCCTCCCCCTCTTCGCGTCAACTCCGAACAACACCCAAGGCCTAGGCGCGAAGACGACATAAAGCACCTTCAGCGACAAGAAAGCTATACCCATGTCCCACGGTCGCGCTGACATATCTTGACTCTGCTGTCTACGCGTATCAGCCAGTCACGATGGGCAAACTCATTCGCCTGGAGCTGTTCAGTAGGTTGCACTTCTTGTAGTGCCTGATCTCCCCGCTGAACTCTTTTTCAGACTTCAAGTCCTACAAAGGACACCATGTTCTTCTTTTTGGAGACTCCTACTTCACCTCCATTATTGGGCCAAATGGATCTGGGAAGTCCAATTCGTAAGTCCATCCCCAACACGCCTCTTTGGCTCGCGCTTCCAAGCGAGACCAGACGCTTGGTACCAAAACCTCACGTACTGACGGTCGTTTCCCTCGACAGTATGGACGCCATTTCTTTCGTCCTAGGAATCAAGTCATCACATCTCCGCTCCACTCACCTCAAGGACCTGGTCTACCGCGGTCGCGTTCTCAAGACGTCCAAAATCAACGACGATGGATCCGCCGA
Organism: Verticillium zaregamsianum; assembly: GCA_002851755.1. Classification (NCBI taxonomy): domain Eukaryota; kingdom Fungi; phylum Ascomycota; class Sordariomycetes; order Glomerellales; family Plectosphaerellaceae; genus Verticillium; species Verticillium zaregamsianum. Next base: position 1,890,088 of record NMXM01000011.1, on the reverse strand, counting down.
TACTCCGACAGCCAATGGGGATGCGAACGGACAATCCAATGGCGACAAGGCCTCGCGCCATGACCCCAAGACCGCCTGGGTCATGGCTGTGTACGAGGACGACGTCGGCGAAGAGCAGAAGTGGAAGCGCACTATTACGAACCAAGGCTCCAGCGAGTACCGCATCAACGACCGCGTTGTGACTGCTCAGCAATACAACGAAGCCCTTGAGGTGGAGAATATCCTCATCAAGGCCCGGAACTTTCTCGTCTTCCAGGGCGACGTCGAGGCCATTGCTGCCCAGTCCCCTCAGGATCTCACACGCTTGATTGAACAAATTTCTGGAAGCTTGGAGTACAAGGCCGACTACGAAAGGCTGGAAGCCGAGGCAGAGAAGGCTGCCGAGGATCAGAGCTTCCAGCTTCACCGACGCCGCGGCATCAACTCTGAAATCAAACAGTACCAAGAGCAGAAGAAAGAGGTCGAGAACTTTCAGAAGAAGACCGACGAACGAGACCGTGCCGTCGTGGACCGCATGCTGTGGGAGTTGTTCCATCTCCAAAGCAGTATGGATGAGTCGACCAGCAAGATCCAGGACCACGAAGAGAACCTTGAAGAATTCCGGCGCAACGTCGCTACCTTTGAGAAGAAATTGGAAACCGCACACAAGGAGCTCTCCACTGCCACGAGAGATGTTGCCAAGCACGACAAGAACATCAGGGCTAAGGAGCGCAATATTGAAGAACTGGAGAACAGCCTGGTTCCGATCAACCAAAAGGTGGAACAGAGCACTCGTGAAACCAGCGCCCTGCGTCAGCGTCTTGATACCACCCGAAGGGAACGAGACGACCAAGTCAAGATTCTGGAAGACGACAAGAAAAAGCTCAAAACTGTCGAAAAGGCCCAAGAACTCAAGGAGAAGGAGTTCCAGGAGCGATCCAGGAAACAGGGCACGGAGCTCAGCGATGAAGACCGTAAGGAGTACAATGCTCTGCGCAGTCAGGTCTTTGCCAAGACGTCAGCCAACCAGAACAAGATCGACAACCTCGTCCGCCAGCAAAAGACGGACGAGGTCATGGTCAACAGCCTCAAGAGCAAAGTTGACGGCTTCAATGCCAATGTCGAAAAGTTGGATGGCGAGCTCGAAACGATCGAAGAACGCACAAAGATCACGAACGACACCATCAACACTCTTTCCGAGCAAATCGATACCAAAAAGAAGGAATTCCGCCAGTTGGATTCCACGCGAGTGCGGACGAACAACAAACGGACAGAACTCGAGGAGCACCTGCAGAAGGTTGCAAGACAGCTGAACGAAGCCGACGACGGCCGTCGCCAGAATGATCGCGAGACTCGCATGAAGGAGACGGTCAGCACACTAAAGCGAATCTACCCCGGCGTCAAGGGCCGCATTGGAGATCTTTGCAAGCCCAAACAGAAGAAATTCGACGAAGCGGTCATCATTGCCCTTGGTCGGGATTTCGAATCTGTTGTTGTTGACACGGAGAAGACGGGCATGCAGTGCGTCCAACACCTCAAGGATAACGAAGTCCCACCGATGACGTTCATTCCCCTCGACAACATCAAGGTCAATGCTGTGAACTCGGCCGTCAAGGGTATATCAGGGGCGCGACTGACGATTGACACGATCGACTTCGATGCTTCTTACGAACGCGCCATGGCGTATGCGTGCGGCAGCTCAGTGGTGTGCGACGATCTTCGCGTAGCTACGCATATATGCTACGAGAAGAAGATCCCCGTCAAGGCTGTGGCGTTGGACGGGACGGTCATTCACAAGGGAGGTCTGATGACTGGTGGAAAGGGGCCCGAACACAAGGGTGGGAAGCGACGCTTTGAGGAGCACGATGTTGATGCTCTTCGAAGGACGGCTGCCAAGTATACCGAGGAAATCCAGAATCTCCCAGCGACCGACCGACGTGCCGAGGACACGCTCCGCACGGAGCTTCAAGTGCTTGAGCCTCAGCTTGGGGCAGCAAAGTACGAACTGGCCCAGTTCGAGAAGAACCACGCTAGCAAAACCAAGGAACGAGACCACCAGGCACAGCAGCTTGGTGACTGGGAGCCTCAGTACGCTACGAAGAATGCTGAGCTGCGTGCGACAACGGAGACTCTCGAAAGCTTCCGAGCAGCGATCTCGCAGGTGGAGGACCAAGTTTTCGGGGGCTTCTGCAGAAGACTCGGCCTGAGCGATATCAGAGCATACGAAGCAGAGCACCAAGGATTGCAGCGCCAACTTGAGGAAGAGCGCAACAGATTTGAGGTGCAGAAAGAGCGATTGAAGAGCACCCTGTCCTGGAACGAGTCGAGGCTTAAAGACTTCCAAGGTCGCGTCGCATCGATGGAGAGGAAGCTCAAGCAACTCGAGAAAGACCTGCAGTCGTACGAACAGCAAAAGTCTGAGATTGAGGACATGATGGGCGAGGTGTCAGACGAGCTGGACGCGCTGCGCGAAACCTTGCAAGCCGCAAGAGCGGAACAGCAAGAGCGCAGCCAGAAGGTCGCCGAAGCCAAGGCAGAGGTCAAGAGTCGCAGCAAGGAGATCGAAGCACGGCAGAAGGACATCAACGCTCTTGAAACGAGTGTACAGAAGGACAGCGCTGCCAAATTTGCACTGTTAAGAAAGTGCAAGATGGACGGAGTCGAAATTCCTCTCGTTGATGGGTCACTAGACAACTTGCCGAACGAGGACAATCTGTTACGCCAAGATCCTGATGCTATGGATCTTGACGATGATGACGACCAAGAAATGATGGACGCCGCTCTCGATGATCACGGTATCGAGATTGACTTTGAGGGGCTCGACGATGAGTTGAGAAATGTAAGTAGCATTACTGTTACGGACAAAGCGTGTGAGGAACAGCTTGCTAATATGTGTGACAGTCCAATGACGAAAGAACAAATGAGACTCTCAAAGAGAGGATCACTGCCCTGTCGGCCGAGTTGGAGAAGATCAACCCCAACATGAAGGCGATGGAGAGACTGGAGAGCGTTGAGTCCAGGTTGAAGAACACGGAGAAGGAGTTTGAAGACTCGCGTATCGCGCTCAAGGAGGCCCGAGACGCCTTCAGTGTGGTCAAGGCGAAAAGATACGAGGTCTTCAACAAGGCCTTCACACACATCTCGGAAGAGATCAAGACTGTTTACAAGGACCTGACGCGCTCCGAGGCCTATCCTTTGGGTGGCCAGGCCTACCTGGACAAGGAAGAGGACAACGACACGCCCTACCTCGCGGGTATCAAGTACCACGCCATGCCTCCCCTCAAGCGCTTCCGAGACATGGATCTGCTTTCGGGAGGTGAGAAGACGATGGCAGCATTGGCGCTTCTCTTTGCCATCCACAGCTACCAGCCCAGCCCGTTCTTCGTCCTCGACGAAGTCGACGCGGCGCTGGACAACGCGAACGTGGACAAGATCAAGAAGTACATCCGGGAGCATGCTGGGCCTGGCATGCAGTTCGTTGTGATCAGTCTCAAAACGGGACTGTTCCAGGATAGTGAGAGCCTGGTCGGTGTCTACCGAGACCAGGAGATCAACAGTTCGCGGACGTTGACGCTTGATGTAAGTTCCCCCTTCCTCACATGGTCCACAACTTGGCATCTCAAAGCCCGTACTGACAAATTGGCAAGCTTCGCAAGTATGTGTAAATGGGCAGGGTTCTGGGCATGATCAAGAGTGTCTTTTGCTGCTGCACAGGTGTCAGGCGACCCTGCGGCTGTCATGTTATGTTATGTTTGGACAGAGGAGGTTCGACGTGTTTAAGGGCAAGCGTTGGGCGTGAGTGCTGTCCATATCGCTTCTGGCTGAGCGTGGCCGATCGGCCTGGCGTTTAGGTTTGCTTCTCCCGAATTGAATTGCTTCCGAGGACTGTTCAAGTGCCGCTTGACTCCTTCTCGCCTCGTCATAATTGCTCGACCCCGAGGTTGCAAGCCGCGGGGTGTTGGGACGGTGGGTAGGTAGGTAGGGATTGTAGGTGGTCAGGGATGGCGATTGGTCATAGCTCTGGTGGGTCATGGCCTGCAGAAGCCCCACCGTAGACACTATCAGCCCTCCCAATGTGGGCAGCATCTGATCGGATAAGCGCATCAAGCTGGTTCTTTCATGCTCGCGACTGCCTGACCCTGCTGTGCTTGACTACGATTGACTCTCGAGCACATCCAATTGACAAGAACCACCTTAAGACAGTCTTCCTTTCCGACCCAAGCACGTCACTCGGACATTCTACTCCTCCACATCGCGACCGAGACAACTCCCAACCGCACATCACGTTTCTCTTCACCCACGGGCTCGCGCATCGACGTTCCGAGCCGGGCGCGCAGCTTCACCCGCCTGCGATGGACAGCCTTCCTTCCGCACCGACAAACCGGCAAACCTGAGCTCATACGCTGCTACATAACACGTTTTCGAACACATAACTGTCGGCTCGCAATACTCCTCCCTTTTTCCCGAAAAGATCCCGTGACCGCGCAATATGGCGCCTCCGTTGGATATGGCCAAGACCTTGGTCAGGCAGGTCGTCCGCGCCTTCTACGACAACAACTGCGTCCTGATCATTGATGCTCTGATCATACACTCGGCGTAAGTGTGGTCCGGCTCTTGTACTTCTCCAGTTATGCAGTGGTGCTGATCTCCGCCCAGGCTCAAGGACGAAGACCTCCGGTTCATGTTGGGGATGAACACGAAAGAAGTTCACAGGCTCTGTGGAAAGCTGCGGGAAGATCGCTTCATCACGTCGTAAGTAATCGCACGCTCCCCTCTCCTCCACATACGCTAAGGCCGTCCCCTCTCGCAGGTATACGAGACCAGAGCAATCGAACAATCCGGAACAAAAACGGCCCATCAACAAGCAGTACTACTTCATCGATTACCGCCAAGCCATCGACGCAATCAAGTGGCGAGTGTATACCGTAGACAAGGAGATTCAAGGCACCAACATTCCGGTCAGCGAGCGCAAGGAATATTTCTGCGGGCGGTGTAAAGCAGAATGGACGCAAATGGAAGTGCTCGACAAAGCCAGCAGTGCCGGCTTTCTATGCCACAACTGCGAGTATCCGTTGACGCATGATTTGGAACGGCATTCGACGGGACATCAGGAGTCGACCAGACTCAACGAGCAGTTCAAGTTCATCACAGAGATGTTGCCCCAGATTGACGACGTCGTGGTTCCGGAGAACACGTTCGACATCGCCATCAGCACCTACAAACCACTTGCGCCCGACACCAGTCAAGGCCCCATCGGCTTCGTTTCATCTCTCCAGCCTACGTCGGTCAAAGGACTGGATATGGGACCCAAGTCCTTGTCGGTTAACATTTCAACGTCGGACGGGCCGTCGGAGGCAGAGAAGGCCGCGGACCAGGCGAGAAAAGACAAGATTGCACAACAAAACGCACTGCCGTCGTGGATGTCAAACAGCACAGTCACGGGAGAGTCGTACACGACAGCGCAGACCGGGCCGACTCCAGCAGTCAAAACACAGTCGCTGGATTCCAAAGAGGCGGCAGCAACTGGCGGGGACGAGCAAGACGACTCGGAGATGGCCAAGATGTTCGCAGCTATCAAAGCGCAGCAAGAAGCGGATGCGGCACGAGCGCTGGCGGAAGAAGGGAGTGACGAGGAGGAGGACGATGATGAGGACGACTTCGAGGACGTTGTGGCCACGGGCAACAACTCGAGCGGGGCAACCCCTGTTAGTGCTGCCACGCCAGCTATGAAGAGAAGCGCGGATTCCCAGGAAGACAGCGCCGAGGACCTGCCTGCCAAGCGAGTCAAGCTCGAGTCGCCGGCCCAGCAGGATGACGGGGATGAAAGTGAGGAAGACCTCGAGTTTGAGGACGTATCATGAAGGGCAGCATGGACAAAGAACATGAACAAGGAACTTGACCGATCCAGACGATCATCAATTGCAGTCCAGGTGTATGTGTTTGCATGCGCGAAAGGGGCGCCATGAGTATTTTCGGAAGGGACTCACCACGGCAATGGTTTCGAGGACGCAGGTCTGTTGAGGGCTGCCACAAGGATCGCGCTAGGCCGATGATGTCAGATGGACGATCAGCCGGTGAACACTTCCTGTCGTCACCTCAACCCGGCCCAGGCCGAAGACGGCCTCCCTTTCAACGTCCCAAATCGCCCCACCTGTCCCATTTGCCTCGTGGTTGTTAAAACCAGCAGCTCAGTGTTGTGGGCACCATGAAGTTGATCGCGATTCTGTGTATACATCGCAACTGAGTACGGCAAGCCTCGCAGTTGCTGGACATGAGCCTGCCATTCCCTTCGATCTTCCTCCTCCCCACACATCTCACCCCGGGACGACTTCACGAGATTGAAGAAAGCATCCCGTCGCTAACATACGACATCACGGAGGCAGACGTGATACTTGGCAATGTATCCAAGCGAGAGAGGGCGCTGTTCGAGTTGCGGCACCGGAACTTTCTCACCGAGCCTCTGGACGCGCCTCTTGATACAGACCCGCCCGCGACGCCTCCAAGGAAACGGGCGAAGCTCTCAACAAGTGGCGATGGGGGGCCTGCGCCATCGACCTCTGCCAAGGTCGTTCAAGTCGTGAAGCTTGCATGGCTGACTGAGTCTCTGGGCCGGGGAGAGGTATTGCCTACGCGGCCATACTTGCTATACGAAGGTCGTGCTGTTGCGCCCAAGTCACTCTCACCCCCGCGGCCGCAATCTGGGCAGTTGTCACGATCAGGAACCCAGGAAGCTCAGAACACCTCCAAACGGCGTCAACCTCTTCACAAGTCTAGTCCCCCGTCGCAAGGCCGCGCCTTGCTTAGAGAAACGACATCCGAACACGATGCCGCCATCCAGCTCCCCCCCGTTCCAGCGTTTCTGAGAACGACTTACTCGTGTCAGCGGCCGACGCCCATCAACTCACCCAATAAAGAGTTTGTCGAAGCACTCGTGGAGATACGGACCACCCGAAAACTCCTCGGCGACGAGATTGGTGTCCGTGCCTATTCGACGTCCATAGCCACGCTAGCAGCTTATCCGTATCCCCTCTCCACCCCTCCAGGTCAGTGTGTCGACTAGGCGCTTGCAGGAGAAAGATATGGAGGAGACCTGGCTGACCGGATGCAGAAGTCGCAAGGCTCCCCGGCTGCGGCAGTAAGATTGCCGAGCTGTATCACCAATGGAAGACGACCGGCTCGCTGGGTGAGATAGCCTCGTCGCAGCAGGATGCAAGGCTCCCGGTAATCCGCCTGTTCTACAACATATGGGGCGTCGGCGACACAACGGCTCGCGAGTTCTATCGGAAGGGCTGGCGAGACCTGGATGACGTGGTCGAGTACGGCTGGGACAGCCTGAGCCGGGTGCAGCAGATTGGCGTCAAGTACTACGACGAGTTCATGCGGCCCATCCCGCGCCCGGAGGTGGAGGCCATCGGCGCCGTCATTCTTCAGCACGCGCGCGGGATCGAGCCTGGCTTCCAGCTGACTGTGGTTGGGGGTTACAGGCGGGGCAAGCAGAGCAGCGGCGATGTCGACGTGGTGCTGAGCCACGCGGACGAGGCGGCCACGTACAAGTTTGTGGAGAGGCTCGTCGTCTCTCTCGAGAAGACGCGGCACATAACGCACACGCTTACCCTGAGCACACACAATAGCGAAAGGGGCCAGACGCCACTCACTTGGAAGGCTGATGCTGCCAGGACCAAGGGGTCTGGCTTCGACACCCTCGACAAGGCACTCGTTGTTTGGCAGGAGCCGGGTAGCGACGATACGACCGCTGACAGGCCGCACCGGCGCGTGGACATTATCATCAGCCCGTGGAAGACGGTGGGCTGCGCCGTTCTGGGTTGGAGCGGCGGCACGACCTTTCAGAGAGACATGCGCCGGTACTGCAAGAAGGAGTGGGGGTACAAGTTTGACAGCAGCGGCATCAGAAAACGGTCAGACGGGTCCTGGGTTGACCTGGAGGGCGGCATACTTGGGGTCGCTCCCGACATGGTGACAGCCGAGAAGCGAGTGTTCGAGGGTCTGGGACTGGAATGGCAACCCCCGGAACAGCGATGCACCGGGTGAGTCGATCCCGACCGGACGCCACAGTCATGATTCCTTGGGTCCGGGCCAAGGCCAGGGCCAGACCCAGGGCCGAGACTACGGAGCCCGGCGGTCTTGTTGCCCCTGTCGCCGGCAGCGTAACTAGGGGGGGGGGACCGGTTATCCGCCACTGCACATTGCCGGTTGGGTCCGCGACCGGCCAGAACAGCCTGTATCGATGGACATATGTCATGTTTCTTGGTCAGGTGTCCGTCTGTCTGTCTCCACGAAGACAACGAGCAGTCAGGCTTTGCATGTGTCATCGGCGCGGAAACTTGGTCTTCCCCGTCAATCTCGACGAAACACACGAGTATGGAGCGGAGCCGCGTCACCGGTGATGTGGGGCCGTCGCGAGTCCCGTCTCTCGGAGCATTTCTTGGCTTTGGATTACAGCAGGAGAAAACACAAGCTTGGTATCGATCGAAGCCTTCTATCTATCCATGTCCACCCGCCCGTAAACCATCACGAATCGCTCACACCTGTCATGACCATCTTGGTAACCACAAACTCGTCAATACCGTACTTGCTGCCTTCTCGCCCGAATCCGCTCTGCTTCACTCCGCCGAAGGGCGCCGCCGGGTCGCTGATGGCACCTACAGTAACCTATTAGCAGGCTGTGACGTTACGTCTCGATCGAAGGAGGCAACTTACCAATGTTCACGCCGACCATGCCAACCTCGAGCGCCTCTGCCACCCGCCAGCAACGGCTCGCGTCCTTGCTGAAGAAGTACCCGGCCAAGCCAACGTCCGTGTCGTTGGCCATCTCGACAGCCTCGTCCTCTGTGTCGAACGCGAAGAAGGCGGCGACGGGGCCGAACGTCTCCTCTGTGCAGATCTTCATGCCGGGCGCCATGTCAGCGAGGACGGTGATGCCGAAGAAGTTGGGGCCCAGGTGCGCCAGGGGCTCGCCGCCGTGGAGCACGCGGGCTCCCTTGGCCACGGCGTCCTTGACGTGCTCGTCGACCTTTTGCGCCGCACGTCGGTGGATCAGGGGGCCGTGCGTCGTCTTCTCGCCGAGGCCGTCGCCCACCTCGAACGTCCGGACAATGTCGAGGACCTTCTGGATGAACGCGTCGTACACCCGGCGGTGGACGAGGATGCGGTTGGCGCACACGCAGGTCTGGCCGGAGATTCTAAACTTGGACGCGATCAGGCCGCGCGCGGCGACGTCGAGGTCGGCGTCCTCGAAGACGATAAATGGGGCGTTGCCGCCCAGCTCGAACGAGAGCTTCTTCAGGGTCGACGAGCACTGGCTCATGAGAATCTTACCCACCCCCGTGGAGCCGGTGAAGGACACCTTCTTGATGACCGGGTGCGTCGTGAGGACCTTGCCCACCGCCACCGTGTTGTCCAGGGCCGTGATGATGTTCACCACGCCCTTCGGAATGCCGGCACGGTGCGCCAGCTCGGCGAGGGCGAGCGCGGTCAGGGGCGCCTCCGCCGGCGCCTTGACGACGACCGTGCAGCCGGCCGCCAGCGCGGGGCCGACCTTGCGCGTGATCATGGCGGCAGGGAAGTTCCACGGCGCGATCAGGCCGCAGACGCCGACGGGCTCTTTGAGGGTGAGGAGCCTGCAGCCCGGATTGCTCGCTTGGATGGTCTCGCCGTAGATTCGGGGCGCTTCCTCGGAGAACCACTCGAAGAAGCTCGCTGCGTAGTGAACCTCGGCCCTGGAGTCTGCGAGAGGCTTGCCGTTTTCGAGAGTGATGATGCGAGCCAGGTCGTCGACATTTTCAACCATGAGGTCGTACCAGCGGCGGAGCCAGCGAGCTCTGGTCCGCGCCGGAGTCTTGCGGTAGGAAGCAAATGCCTGGTGTGCCGCTTCAATAGTGGCCTCGGTGTCCTTAACGTCGAATTCGGGACACTGGGCTACAGTGGCCATGGTAGATGGGTCTGAAAGTGAACTGGTCAATATGACAGGATGCTCGTGGCCATGGTCACAGCCTCATTAGATGCCGTCGGAGGTGAAATGGAGGAGCGCGTACTTTCAACCGTGAATGACTGTCCAGAGCTAGCTTCGATCCAGTGGCCATTGACGTAGCAAGTCGTCCTCAGCAATGAGGGGTCGCGCAGCTACAGTCATGGTTAGCAAGGCAAGAGGGGTCATGAGAATGAATTTGGCACTGACCTGGTGTGTGTTCAAAGACATGTTTCCTGGCGGGAATGGAACCTTTTCTTCTCTTGCAAGACGGAAACCTGAAGCCTGTGCTATCGCAGGTATCTTAATAAGTTACTATGTAAAGTACCCAAGTTAAGAATAGAGTGGTCCTCCCAGATACTGCAAAACGAGCGATGAGACGAAAAATGCAGCCTCATCAATATTATACCATCCCAAACAGCACAAACTTGCATGTCGAGGCCTGACTGCGCGGCGATGGACCTGTCGGATGCGCGTTGCATGGTTTTCCGGCCCCGTGCCGCGCATTGCCGGTACCGCCGCCGGACTCGAAACTGTGTGGGGTCCCGGCTCCCGGTCCCGGCCCGGTGTCCTGGCAGGCGAATCCCAAGGCAGCGTGATGACACAACATGACTCGAGGGCCGAGACTGTTTGGAACCAGAGCAAGCAACTCGCCTGTGACAGTAGAGTGACTGAGTTACCGGGTGATGGGCCGGCGTAGGCCGGCAGCGACCACGCCGGCCCCAGCCCGTTCGAGATGGCGTCGCGGTGCCTTTATAACACGTCCGCTGTTCCCCACGGAGAACACGGATCCTCACAAACCAAAGCGACTAGACACAGAGTCCAACAAACCGAAAGCAGTTTTAAACATCAGATCAGCTGCCATGCCTGCCATTCTCGAGAACTCGGTGGCGACGGAGGTGCCCGGGCCCCTGTCCAAGGCCACCTCCAAGAAGCTCGATGCCTTCTTCGACGCTCGCGCCATTCACTTCGTGGTAGACTATGAGAAGAGCTCCGGCAACTAGTAGGCTACCGCAGGCCAACTCATCCCCATTTCTCGGCTGACCCAGGGACTAGCATTGTGGATGTGGACGGCAACCGGTACCTGGACGTGTACGCCCAGATCGCGTCCATTCCCGTCGGATACAACCACCCGGCCCTTGAGGCGGCGGCCAAGTCGCCCGAGATGATCTCCGCGCTGGTGAACCGGCCGGCGATTGGCAACTTCCCGTCCAGCACGTGGCCCGAGCTGCTGAAGAAGGGCCTGCTCAGGGCGGCGCCGGCCGGGCTGGACAACATCTTCACGGCGCAGTCCGGGTCCGAGGCCAACGAGCTGGCGTACAAGGCGTGCTTCATGCTGTACCGGCGCAAGGAGCGCGGCGAGGGCGTCGAGTGGACGGCGGAAGAGACGAGCTCGTGCATCAACAACGCGAAGCCTGGGTCGCCGGATCTGGCCATCATGAGCTTTGCCAACTCGTTCCACGGGCGCGGATTCGGCAGCCTGTCGACGACGCGGTCCAAGGCGGTGCACAAGCTGGACATGCCGTCCTTCAACTGGCCGCAGGCGCCGTTCCCGGCGCGCAAGTACCCGCTGGAGGAGCACGTCGAGGCGAACGAGGCGGAGGAGCAGAGGTGCCTGCGCGAGGTCGAGAGGCTGATCACGTCGTGGCACTGCCCGGTGGCGGGCCTGATCACGGAGCCGATCCAGAGCGAGGGCGGCGACAACCACGCGTCGCCGGCATTCTTCCAGGGCCTCCGGGACATCACCAAGAAACACGGCGTGGTCATGATCGTGGATGAGGTGCAGACGGGGTTCGGGGCGACGGGCAAGTTCTGGGGCCACGAGCACTGGCAGCTGGACGCGCCGCCGGACATTGTCACCTTCTCCAAGAAGGCGCAGACGGCGGGCTACTTCTTCGGCGACCGGATGCTGGTGCCGGACAAGGCGTACCGCCAGTTCAACACGTGGATGGGAGACCCAGCCCGTGTCATCATGTGCAAGGCGGTGATTGAGGAGATCCTCGACAACAGGCTGGTCGAGCAATGCGTACGTATCTCGGCGTCCTTCCCATGACCGCGAGAAGAGGAAGGTCGACGGTGCTAACGGGGAGAACGACAGGCGCGCGTGGGGGACGTCCTCTTCGCAGAGATCAGCAAGCTCTCCGAGAAGTACCCAGAGCAGATCCGGAACCTTCGCGGCAAGGGACAAGGGTATGTCGACCGCTGCCACCGGGAGGACGAGTGAGACGGCGGGCTGACAAACTGTGTGTGTCCAGGACTTTCATCGCGTTCGACACGCCTCAAGCGGCCGAGCTGGTACGCTCGATGAAGCAGATCGGCGTCAACATTGGCACGTGTGGCGTGGCGACGGTCAGGCTGCGACCGATGCTCGTGTTCGAGGAGGCGCATGTGCCGACGCTGGTTTCGGCGCTCGACAAGGTGCTGGGGGCGCTGTGATGGATGATGGATGCACCGGCGGGACCGGCAGGACCGGAAGGCGGATGGACAGAGGAGAGAGGGAGGGAGGTGGGATAATGGCGTCATATTGGATAGCGAGTGCGTTTGTGTCTAGACTGTGTAGCGTCCAATGAGGACTTGCGTGGGAATGCCTACACCCATGTGCAGTGTGCCTAGCCGGCCGCGCTCGTAGTATATTCGAAGTGTATACAGTTGCGGTGATGTTGCTGAGGCGCGAAGGAGCCGAATCCGAGGCCCTGTGAAGCATTGAAGCATGCCACGATGACCTCTCGCCGCGACGGAAGGGAAAGGGAACACACACACACACACACACACTCAAAGGGGTGGGACTCAAAGTCCGCTCCGCACACTTCTTAGTCATCTCCACGAACACCTTCCCAGTGGATGGGCTTCAGGATCGAGTCGGAGACGGGCGGCAGGAGGAACGGGCGACGGGGAAAATTGCCCGTCTACTAGGTACTTTCCTTAGGGTAGCTTAGTCTTAGTGCTTTAGGTAAGGCACCTGCCTACGTTATTAGTGGGGGAAAGGGCCAGAAGTCGCCGTCGGCCCTGCGGTGTTGCCGACTGACCCTGGCCGTTTCGATTCGTCTCAACAACCTGAGGATGGATTGATCGCGCCGAGTCCCGAGCGAGCGACACGTTTTGCTTCCTACAACTACCTACCTACTTCACCAAGACCTGCCCCAGCCGCACCTTGCTGCCTTCCACCAACCCACCTCACCTCACCTCACCTCGACGACACAGAAAGAGAGAGAGACCCGCATCACCAGGCACCCCCTTCCGTCGCAATGCCTCTCACCATCCAGCTTCCCGACGAGTTCAGGTGCGCAGCGACTCAACTTGCCATTGGCTGCTGGCCTTTCTCTTCTGCTCCCTCGCGCTGACCGGACACCTCCGCGACTAGCTACGTCCTCCTCGTGGCTACCTCGACTTTCTTCATCAACACCCAGCATGTCCTCCTCACTAGCAAGTTCCGCAAGCAGAGCGGCCTGAAGTACCCCGTCCCCTACGCCTCCAACGAGCAGGCCGACAAGGACCGCAAGGCCTACATGTTCAACTGCGGTTCGCCAGCCCCCCTCCTCCCCTCATGACGGGCCACCCCTCGCTGACCCCCGGACCTCGCGCCCGTCGCAGCTCAGCGCGCCCACTCCAACTTCACCGAGAACCACACCTCCTTCCTCGGCGCCTTGCTCATCGCGGGCCTGCGCTACCCCGTCGCCGCCGCCGCTCTCGGCGCCGGCTGGACCGTCTCTCGCTTCGTCTACGCCCTCGGCTACACCAGCGAGCGTGGACCCGAGGGCCGCGTGCTGTATGTCCCCCGCCCCTTTCCCGGCCCCCGCCTCGTCCACGAGACCTGCGCATGATCGTGTTACCGTGCTGACCCCTCTGACTCGTCCAAGTGGTTCCATCGGCTCCTTTCTGTTCGACAGCACCCTGAAGCTCACGGCCCTGTATGCCTCCGTGGCCATGGTCCTGGGATGGTAGACATCAGTCCCGCGATGAATAGAGTCCTCCTTCGCCCGCCAGCTCATACACGTCGTGCATTCGTTCGCTCGCAGTTTTGACTTGATGGTGTTCTCTCCCGTGCATTTGCATTCCGGCCTGTCCCTATCCCCGGCGCCTCACTCGTCGGAGTTCCGGGTTGCCGATCGGCTCATCCGCCGTCGACGCCATCGGTTGCTGTTCGTTCGACCGCTCGATCCCGTTGTTGCCCAGCAGGTAGTCTCCCAAGTACTTCATGGCGTTGAACATCTCCTCGCCCGTGGGCACAATGTTCTCTTTGGGGAGCAGGAACCCGTAGCTGCCCATGTCCCGCAACTTGACCTGGTAGCTGAAATGGGCACGAAGCTCGTGGTAGAACCAGTCGATGGCCGAACCCCCTCCCACTTCCACACGGGACGGGCGGCTGTGGCCACCCTCGGACGCCACGGCACCCTCGCACGCCGACGTGACCGAGTAGGCTTCGCCGCTGGACAACCGGATAGCCTTGGCAAGCCCGACAGCCAGCTCTTCGAGGTTCTCGAGATTGGGAGGGTCGGTGTCGCAGGTGTAAGAGAACGGGAACATGACCTGCTGCGAGTACGAGTGCAGGTCAATAAGACCCACAAACTCAACGTTGTTGTTGAGCGTCTCATTGCGTGCCCAGTTGGCCAGCGCCGCCGCTTCCACAGCCTCCCAGGGCTTCGAGCCGCCGTAACTCTCCGAGCAGGGCTCGCCGTTGGAGCCAGCGCCGTCCCACTCGAAGCCGAAAGCGTGGTCCAGGTCAAGACCCTGGCAAAAGGACACATCGGTCCCCTGCCTCGTCTTACGCCAGAGCCGATCGACTTGCCAACTGTATTCCACGCCATCAGGGTTGAGAACGGGGATGAAGACCACGTCGAAGTGCTCGAGAAGCTTGGTAATCATGGGCTCCCGTCCATAGCTGGTGACAAAGGACCAGGCGACGTAGTTGACCGTGGTCGTCGATATCCACTCTCGCGCGTGCATGCCACCTGTGACGAGCAGCGTCTTTCTCTTGGGCGCGGTCTCGCCAGGCTTGTACACGCCGACCTTGAGCGCGGGGATGTCACGCCCTTCGTAGGACAGTCCGATATTGACCATGCGGGTGATCGCTGGAAACATAGCTTCGAGCAGTCGCATCCAAGGCACGATGACCTGCCCTCACGCGTAAGCAACACGAATCACAACCATTGGCCGGGAAGGGAACGCGTACGGAAAGAGGGCGGTAGTCATGGAAGAAGACCGCGTCGCTGTCAGCACGCGCAGGCAGGACCGTGGACCTCTCGTCCCAAGGAACATAATCTTGACGCTGCGCACCCGGAGAGGAGGGGTGGGACCCGTAGATCGCTGCAGAAACATCGGGTATGAGGACCGAGTGCGAGTCGCGCAGAGATGGAGGCAGGACGCCCAGCAGAGTTCCGATGGCGTCCTTGCGGAGTCTGATGTCGACGAAATCCTCAGTGAAGGCCCATATGTCCAGAAACAAGGTGGAAGCAGATTGGGCGACGGCGTCCTCTTCGTCAGGCGTGGTCAGGTTGAAGCGTAGCACGACTTCGTCCGAGTACTGCTTGAGAAAGGTGTTCGGGATGCGGCGTTGCGTGTTGGCTTTGGATGGATACGGGCCGAAGAACAGCTCAACAGCGGCATCGCGCACCCAAGAAAGAAAGGGGAGTCGGCGACTCGTGGGGACTGGCGGGTATGATGTATCGTCGCGTGCCAAAAGAGGTCCAATGTCAACGGCCGAGACGCAGGGCTGCAGTGTGGCAAGGCTGAGCAAGCCAGCAATCACCTGGGTACGCATTTCGACAACCGATGCGGTAGCTGGATGAGCCGATGGTCGATATTCGTATCTCGCATCGAAGGACTTCGAAAGGGCTGGCGATGTCGAGGATATCGTCGTGTTCGTCGTTGGGGACGTCGCAAGAAAGGCCAGGCCCCAGATTGCTGGTCTGTAGTGGCCAAGGAGGGCAGGAGCAGCCTGGCGCTGTATGCTCAACCAGGCAGCCAGCCAGAGGCACCATGAGGGCACCTCACTCGCCCACTCGAGCTCCCATTGGCCCGGATCGTTACAGGCCTACTACAGTGCCACGCAAGTGGGACCGGGTGCTCGTCTCTGATGCCTACCTACCTACCCAGGTACCTTGCCAGGCCGCGTCCCAGGTATCTCTCTCTCTGGCTTCTCCCTGTCCACGGATCGACCTCCTGGATCTGGCGGGCCTGGTCAGCAGTATTCCAGCTCAAGTTTCCGTCCAGGCCAAAAGTCATTGGATCACTCGCAAAATGTCTAGTAAACCAACCCCGGAACAGATCGCTTGGTAGGTACCTAGTCTGGCAAGTTGGCCTTCCATCAGATTGTGCACCTAGGAAGGTAGGCAGGCACCTGGCTGTACAGTTCCCGACCTGCCTACCTAACTTCAGGGACTTATCATTGCTTGTAAGTGGGCACCTAGCCTTAGCTTCCACGCTGGGGTGGTATCCACTTATATCTGTCTGCCTTGGCACCAAGAGTACGGTACCTACATCCCTTCGACTGCCCAGCTGAGGTGAAGTACCTAAGCAAGTACCTCCTCCCTCGTCCTGGTACCTCATCTACCAGTCAGTCTGGCAGTGCACATCACCTCGCGACCCCGTACCTGGCCTGGCCCATCCCATCCGGGCACGAGTTGAGGTCCTGCACACCAGACCGTAATCGCCGTCATCCTCCTCCTTCAACGATTCAAAGTGCCTTCCGCATGTCGCCGATCTACGTTTCAATCGAACAAGGCTCGCATCAATGCACCAGAGTGTGCAGGTGGCGTTGATAGCGCCCTGAAATCCATCCCAACCTGCCATCGCGAACCTCAACAGACGTGGACCAGGGCGTGGACCTGGTCGTGGACGACGCCTGTTCCTCGGGTTGACAACGTGCCCTCCCTCCCTCGCCTCCGAGTTATCCCTGGCAAACCATGCCCCATCGCAACCATGCCTTTTCTACGCCGTCGCGGCAACATGGCCAGCGAATCCGATATGAGACGCCATTCAGCTTTACCTGACGCTGCCTCCCTCCCTCAGCTGTCACTGCCGCCCCCTTCCGAGTCCGAATCCTTAACCTCCGCCCTTGCCGCGACCAACCCTGCTGCCACGCCTACCGATCCGATACCAGAATCGACCCTGGAGCTCACGAGATCTGTTGATCGCTTCGACACGGCGTCCCAGACCGGCACCGATGACGAAGGCACCACGTCTCGCCCCGGAACCCCTCCCATCCAGGATGAGACCCCAAAGCACCGCCGCTTCTCCATGTTGAGATTCCGCAACGCCTCGGACTCGCAGCTCTCTCTCAGAGCTAAGCAACAAACCGAGAAACCTCCTCCGATGCCCCGGCGTACGTCCTGTCGCGCCTTCTGTTGCCCTTTCCAATGCTAACATGAAACAAGCTCCCGAAATCATCACCACAGCGCCCACGCTCGAAATACCCGTCCCTCAGAAAAAACAGTCCCGCATGCGTCTTGCTGATCGCTTCCGAAAGTCAGGCGAGATGTCGAGGAGCAGCGAAGAACACATTACTAGGGCGCATACCTGGAAGAACAGGAGGACCCCTGGATTGGAAGACCTGGCTGCTAGGAGCCGGCCGACTCTGGTGACGTTCGAGGAACCTATACCCAAAATTCCATCTACACGGACGCTACCCCCTACAGAAGACGGTGAATCCCAGGGTCTACCCGTCACGCTACACAGAGCCTCCGAGTCTTCTCGATCCGATGCTAGTTCAGCGCATACCGCCAATCCAACCGAGACGACGCCAACGAAGCTCTCGGCTCCCTTGCCGACCACCTTCTTTCGCTTGCCTCGCAGGAAGAACAAATCCGCCACGCCTCTCTTTGATCTCTCTCACCTACCTCAGAAGAGTAAACTATCCAATGGAGATCATCATGCTGCTTCAAGCTCCATGCTTGCCGTGTCTCAATCTGTGGCTCGAGACGGCACTCCGCGGCCGCAAAATCCGTCAAGGCCATCTTCCAGTTACAGTACCAAAGCTGAATCAGTCGCATCATCGGCAGCTGCTGATGTGGCAGCAAAACCCACGGCCTCGCCAGCCACAGCCTTATTCCGGCCGGGCTCCACGCATTCGGGACGCTCTTCGCCTACTCGGGCGCGCCTTCAGCTACGGGGAAGGTCTTCCACGATGAGCTCTCTTGGGAGAGACTCAATGGACGATTTTTTAAACCCCGGCACCACTCGGACTTCGTCATCTACCGGACGTAAAAGCCTCGGCGATCTTTTCGGCTTGAACAGGTTACGCCAGAATTCCGAGCTCACACCAAGCGGCCGCCCAGGAAATCTGACCCCAGCAACACCTGGGTCGAGTACCTCGAAGAACAACTCTCTCCAGATAGCACGGGAACCTGTTGCTCTGCCAGAACGACGGGATGATGAAACGGCGGCCAAATACCTCGCCCGTATCGAACAGTCACTCAGTCGGGGTGTGATAGCCAGCGCTTTGTCTCGTGGAACAGATCCTTTTTTCGCAACAGTGCTGCGGAGCTACATGCGTCGCTTCAGTTTCTTTGGAGATCCCATGGACATGGCTATTCGAAAGTTGCTGATGGAGGCTGAGTTGCCCAAAGAAACGCAGCAGATCGATCGATGTCTGGAGGCCTTCGCAAACCGCTATCACGAGTGCAATCCTGGAATATACTCTTCTCCGGACCAGGCCTACTTCATCGCCTTCTCTCTGTTGATTCTCCACACAGACGTTTTCAACAAGAACAACAAGTACAAGATGCAACAAAACGACTACATCAAGAATACACATGGAGAAGGTGTTTCCGAATCAATCCTCAGATGCTTCTTCGACAACATCACGTACACTCCCTTCATCTACCTGGAGGATGATGTTGATTTGCATGGTGATCGGCAGAAGGGGAGACGACGTACAATCTTTGCTGGCGGCACGCCCGATGCAGCGAATAAGAAATCCTCGAAGGAGCCGTTGGATCCATACACGCTCATCATTGATGGTAAATTGGACGTCTTGCGTCCTAGTCTCAAGGACGTAATGGAGCTGGATGACATATACCATTACCTCGGCACGGCCAAAAGCCTCAATGTAAGTGAGTTGCAAAGAACATTCTTCAGGACTGGTGTCCTGCAGATCGTGTCGGCAAGGTCTCGGCCGGATGCCTTCCGCGACGAGAAGAGCACCACGAACCCTGACAATGCCCCTCAAGGCGTGGTCGACATCAAGATCACGAAAGTTGGTCTTCTCTGGCGAAAAGACCCCAAAAAGAAAAAGACAAGATCACCGTGGCAGGAATGGGGGGCTATTCTTACAGGCGCCCAGCTTTATTTCTTTCGCAATACGACCTGGGTAAAGAGTCTGATGCACCAGTACGACACACATGTCAAGCAAGGCTACTACGGAGAACCGATCACATTCAAACCGCAATTGACAGACTTCAAACCGGACGCCTTTATGCCGATCAAGGAGGCAGTCGCGCTTGTCGACTCAACCTACAAGAAGCACAAGAACGCTTTCAAGTACGCGAGGCCGGGCGCATTTGTTGAGGAGGTTCTTCTTGCCGACAACGAGGATGAGATGAACGACTGGCTTGCGAAACTCAACTATGCCGCCGCGTTCGTGACATCTGGGGTCAGAATGCGAGGCGTTGTCGGGGGCAACTACGAGGGCCAGAGTCGTCGTGGTATCCGAAGACTTGACAGCACGAATACGGCGGATGTTGTCCAGACTCCAACCGGCGAAGTCAGCATTGTCCGCGGCAGGATTGATCACAAAGAGGCCGAATCCATACTTGCCCAGCGACATGAAACCATGGCCAAGGCTGTCGACAAGGCGGGAGAGGACATATCAGCAAAGGAGAAAGAGTTAGAAGAAGATTTGAGGAATGCTCGCCATCTTCAGATTCTGTCACCCATACAAAGCAAGTCTCGGGATGAGTTGCTTCGAGAGGCTGCACGCATGGATGTGAAGATCAAGTGGATAAGGATGGAGATCTGGAGAATCAGATGCCACCGAGACGTCTTGCGTAAAGATCTCGAAGAGGAAGGACTCTCGGCAGACGTGTCACCTGCGAAGGGCCCACGCGGAACAGAGGTTCTGGACGCTTCCCCCTCCAGGGAGAAGCCCCTGCCGGCTCAACCAAACGATCGGAAACAGCTTACACTGGAAAATGGGTACCAAGACTCGAATGCTCAATCACGCCCGAACACGGATCCCCAGCCAGAGCAGCCCAGTATCGAATCGCCACTGACGGAGCACTTCCAGACGCCACCGACAAGTGCCACTTACCTTACCCACAAGCACCAGCGGTCTTGGGATTCCAACTTGTCGGCACCAGCCGAACCTCTTCGACGTGCCAGGTCCGAGTCTCATGCTGCGGCTTTGTCTGCCACCCCAATTTCGTCAAACACTGGAAACGCCAATCCTCCAACTACACCCCAGGGGTCGACTAGCCAGGGGGACAAGTCGGACATGCACCAACATCCCGATGACGTCGATGCTGGAGAGCGTGACCTACTTGAGCAAGCTGGCCTCCTCGAATCGCCGTCCTCTCGCCACACCCTGGCAGGAGCTCGCACGGGCTCTATTTCAGAGACAGGCGATCTATCGGAATACCGCGATGCTGCTGGAAACAGTGAAAAGATCGACAGAAACAAGATCCGCCGAAGCCTGCAGAGGACTCTCAGAGAGAGCGCTGGTCATCTGTCTCATCACCGGAGCAGGAAGGGCAAGGATTCGGCGTCTAGTGGAGTGTCCGAAGACACCATCAGGGATGACATCTTGAGTAGAGGGTCGGGAAGCTTTGTGGTGCATGGGAAGAAGGCATCAGTCATCAATTTTGGTGAGGGCTTGCAACATATGCCCACCGAGGAAAGGCTGAGGCAGAAGATGCAGGCGCAGCGAGAAGAGCCTGTCTCTCCCAGCAGCGTCGACGAGAATGAGGACTTTCATGACGCGTTGGGCCACCAACCGGCCTTGAAGGAACGCCGGGAGTCGACGGCGAGCGCCAGTACAGCGACTGCGAGGAGTTTTCGCGAACTGCACCGCAAGTACTCCACTGCGCAGGCACACAAAACGCCAAACTACGGGGGGAAGCTTTCAGTGCCGTCTGACACAGAGAGTGAACGGGCACTGAGCATATCAGAAGGCCGTCGTACACCGCTTCCGGCTATCGAGACCCAGTTTGGGGACGAATCGGAAGAAGAGGATGCGGAGCTGGTGAACGACGAGAATCGCTCGCCGCTGGCCGGTTCGATCCGATCAAAACTCGCATCACCGACAAGTCCAGCGGCCAAGTCACCGGTGTCGCCCTTGACGGAACAAGCGGACGAAGGCGAAGACTCACAACAGCGACAGAAGCTGTCGAACTCACATGTCCAGGCGGTCAAGGCTTAGAAAGCCCACATGCGCCGTGTTTCAGCAAACATTAAACAAAAGTCGAGACGCTTTTCTCCAGATCTTGGCAGTCTATTGGACACGATCATCATTTACAGAAGCAGCGACTCGGTGGAGGATGATGGTCCGACGTTGTATGCGGGAATGAAGCCCGCCAACAGTACGCAGCGTCCTGGTGCCGTTTGGCCGGTCATGTCAAGAAGTATGAGCCGGACAGCCAGACTCAGGCACAGGCTATCTATGACCATGAATGATGTAAGGGGGCAGATTTCTATGCAAGCAAGACAAAAAGACGGCGCGTGGGTAAGAGAAGGGGATCAGGGGTTAGCGAGGATGAGCAGACATGGATAGGCCTGGCAGTGCTCCATTTGTATTACACATATACACGCATGTTCTGGTGGCTTGCTGAGCTTTACACGCAAAATGTGACACGTGCGCGCTGTGGGTGGTGTGAGCATAGCGTCCAGGGTCCTGGGCTTGGTAGGGAGGAAGAAGCTGAATTGCCTTGAAGACCTCGGGTTTTCCGATGATTTGTTTTTTATAGTACCCTGCGATGACGGAGAAGGACATAGAGCCAATGACCGACCTTGTGCCAGGTTGTCATGGGTGCAGTGCAGGAAGACATCACTTCTTGCCCTTCTTCTTCTTCTTGTTCGTCGAGGCAGATGTCGTAGGAGCCCTTTCGACTTTGACAGAGCCCGCGCCGCCAGCGAGCTCCAGTGTCTCCTCCTCCTTTACGAAGCCACCTTGCGTGTTGTCATTGGCCTTCTTCTTTCCCTTCTTTCCCTTTGGCCGGTAGGACGAGCGGTCGCGCAGGGGCAGCCAGCGCTCGGGATCCATTCTCTTTCCTTCCTCAAAATCTTTGGGCAGCTTCCTCTTCCTCTTCTTTTGTTGCCGCGAGTTCTGTCCTCCGGATGTATCCATGGTCCGCTTCTTGGCTGATGACGCTGTCACGGGCAAAACGGCCACGCCGCCTTCGATGAGCTGCTGAACGTCGATATCGCTGATCAGTCCATCTATTTGGGGTAGACTTTCCAGGTGCGGTTCGACCTTGGACCGGTCACGCTTTGCAAAGGACGCCACAAGCCCAGCCACCGCGATGGGGTCGTTGTGAGATTGTTGACAGAGCTTCTCGAACGCTGAGCCCGCGATGGTCAAGTCATCAACGTTGGCGGACTTCAAGAGCTCGGCGCCGGCACCCTGCAAGAGCGAGGCTGATAGTGTGTCATCCTTGTCATTCCAGTACTTTGTCGCCTTAGCCAGTTCGATCATCACACAACCCGTCCGGCGCTGGCTTCGGTACAGAGACACAGCCAAGGCGACGAGCCCAGCCGAGAACCGAATGTCACCTTGCTTCTGCTCTTCCAGGTGAGTGAAAAGCGCTTCTAGGAGGGACAGGGCAGCCTCGTAGTTGTTGGCAAGGACGTGCAACTGTACAGCCGTCAGCACGACGCCAATGTCCGTAGGTCGTCGCTCTGCCACAGGCAACACATCGCGCAGCGACACCTTGCTGTTGTGCTTCGATGAGCGCGCAGCCACGTTGATGACTGAAAGTGCGTGTGCATCGGAAGTGGCCCCAGACGATGATGGCGTACTAATCAGGCGTTTCGTCTCTCGAGCAACGCCGGGAAACTTCTGCGCGCGTAGAGCCAGAGCCAGCCTGTTCCGTCTCAGCCGGCTGTCCTGGTAATGGAAGAGCTTCGCGTCAGTTGACACAGTTGGGTTGGCTTCAAGGGTACGCTGGACCGCGAATGGGTTGCTGGCGTCGTCGTCCAGGGTGGAAGCATTGTTCGTCGCAACAAGCCGTGCTTCAGCGTCGGCAATCCTGCACGAGCACATTAGTATGATATACGTAGACGACAGTGACGACAGCGAGGAAATGGACTTACTCAGAGGGCTCCAGCTGGTGGTGCAACTTGAGAGCCTCGGCATTCCTCCCCAGCCTCGAATATACATAGGCCTGCTGGATCAGAATAGGTGCTATCTCTGATCGCTTCTCCTCGTCAGACAGCTCGTCGTCTTCATCGCAAAGACGGCCAGCGCGCTGAAGAAGTCCTAGCGCTCTCGAGAGCTCTCCGCGGGCAATGCATCCACAAGCCAGGTTGTACGCGAGCTCAAAAGTGTCCGCGGCCTGGGTATGAGGAGGCTGGGCCGAGCCGCTGGAAAGCGCAGCCTGTGACTGCCAGTCCTTCTGAGCGGCAGTAGCCAGGGAGTTGATGCTCAAATCGCTCTCCTCGTCATAGGCTGCAGCTTGATCAGTTGCCAGCTCATCGTATATTTGTCTCGCGTCCTGGAATCGTTCGGCGCGATAGGCCACCTGAGCAGCGACGTGGCTAAGGCTGCGGCCGGGGATGGAGGAGGCAATGGTAGCTGCCTCGTCCAAGTTGCCGGTCTTGTACAGGGCGTAAGCCTTTTCGAGCTGGCAAATATCCTCAAGCTTGGGGCCGCCGTCGGCGAGGGCGCGCAGGGCATCCTGGAAGCGATCAAGCTTCAGCAGGGCAACAACTCTGGTGCGTTGTGCGCTGATGTCGGTTTTGGAAGCCTTCAGGGCTGCGTTGGCGGCGCGGAGAACCTCGTCGTGGTCGTCGATGGAGGATGCGCGTAACAACGACGTGAGGGTTGCGGCGGGGTCGGGAGCCATGATGTCGTTTCGTGTGGTCAATGGACGGGGAGGAGGTTTATCGTCAGGAACGCCAGAGACGTATCGGTCGAGTGAACAACAAGTCGGACTTGTGGTTTGGGGTTTCAATCCAACGTCGAGTGACGCTGACCGTTATGATGAGGCCGCGGGGGGATCAAAGTGGTCTGGGTCTGGTGTTGACAGGTAGCGGGGTGCGTGCCTCGCTTCCTTGGGTCACTGACCCGCGACGAGAGCGGCTCCATTTCTTCGTCAGTCGGAGACGAATTTCGGGTCTAGTGGGGCACTCGGTAGCTGAGGTTCAATCCAACTGAGTATGAGTGGCAGCCGCCCCTTGACAGCTGTCACATTCACAGTCCACGAAATGGTGACATGCTCATCGCAGTACTATGTATAATGCTTAGCTCAGGCATCCTCATCTTTCACATCAAGAACCTAACTCCCCATGCCCTCATATCAGAATGAGCGTGATTAGCCATTCGTCCATCTGCACAACGTAAATGCGCAAGAATTATCCAAACAAGCCCCAGAGTCTCTTTCCCTTGCCTTCCAAACCCGACCTGTACGGACGAAGAGGGTAGGTCGGCTGTGGATCTGGAGGTCGAGGCATACGTTCGCGACTTGTGCTTGACCTGACCTCACCAAGTTTGGTGCTCGCCGACGCCATGGTTGTTGATGAATGGCGCTTCCTCTGGGTGGCGCTGGAGGAGCGATGTACATGGTGGTGTCCAGTCTTGGGCCGGGCTGCCTGCAATGAAGACGAACTTGTCCTCGACGACCTAATGCTGGTCGAAACGTGACGATCCTTATGGGGCGTCTGCATCATTCGAAGGGATAACTCGTCAATGGCCCTGACGGTGTCAACGCGGGACGCATTCGACAACGAAACAAGTGATTCAAAATCCAGTACAGGATTGCTGTTGCGACCTGTGTTCGTCGATGACATGCGGAGCAAACGCGTGATAGCACAGGTCAAGCGCTTGACTGCCTTTCTCACGGATGAACGGGCGGTGGCTACTTGTTGATGCCATCGTAAGCATGAGGGTTGAAAATGCCTTGCGATGTCCCGCAGCAAGGCCAGGAAACGCCGCAACGAGGGAGCTCACCATCGCCTTGGTCCAGTTGCCCGCCTCGCAACGATAGCTGTGAAGAGTAGGCTCGTCGCACCCGGCTTCGGTCTCGGCGAATCGACTTGCGGAGACGCGCAGCTTTCGCGGTATCCGAGGCGGGGTCATGCGATTTCAGCTGCTTCAGAAGCAAGAGGCATTGGGAATATGTCTCCAGCAGGGAATCCACGGCGGACCCGAATCGACCCATGAGGATGAAGAACAGAGAAAAGGGGAGATCGAATGCGACGGTGGTGTCTCGTTGAGAGTGGGCAGACACGATGTTTCGACAGGGTCAATCGAGCACACACGTCCGAGACAAACCAGGACGGGCGCAGGGGCGACATGTCACGCCCGCAGCCTCGGCCCTTGGCTGGCTGGCTGAGATGTGTGACCTGAGGTTGGCTGGGCGGTTGCCCCCCACGGAAGACGATGAGCAGCGACTACGGGTGGAAGCAACGCCCCAGTGATAAGCCAGGCATGACAGTAGGGCAAGGTCCCGCGAGGTCCCGACGGCCTGCCGGATAATGTCTCCGGGAGCCGGCCACAGTCCCTATTCCTGCCTACCTTGCGTCGAGGTACCTGCCCTGGGTGCTCGCAGCACTGCCCAAGATCTTGCTCTCGAACAGGTACCAGCAAATAGAGGACCCCTGGTGCAGTGTTGTCTTGGGCATGCACAACCTTGCTGCCAGCGCGCGCTCATCGCTTATCGTCCCGGTCCGAGTCTGGTTGGGAAAAGGGTTCTACTGGTTGCACGGTGTGGCTGTGGCTGCGCCTGCGGGCGCTCGCTGTGCACCTGGGTTGCCGTCGCGCATCAAGGCCATATACCTCTGTCGACTGTATCGGTGTCGGTATCGGTATGGCGCGACGCGGCGTCTCCATGATGAGCTACCCTCGCTCAGGGACCCCCTGGACCCCTTATTGGTCCCGCCGAGCATTTTCTCCTTAGCACGTTCGCAATAGCGCCCGTTCGGGCCGTTAGCCAGTGACCGCCCACGCTGCCACGTTCCGCGCCCGCACACCCACGCCTGTCCACATCTTCGCCCACGCCCTCTCCCGCGCCCCTTGTTGAGTACTTTACTAACACTGACGACATCCCCATCCTTCCAAACCTGGACGCTTTTTCTACAGGATCCTCACCATCCCTCTTCAAACCCACCAACTCCTGTCAACCCGGGTTTCCCCCCCTCCCGGCCGCCTAGGGGCCGCGGACTCATCACTCGTCAACGTGCTCTGCCTCATCGCGTGCTATCTCCGCGTTCTTTGCCTCTCACTCACGCTGTTTCTTTCCCCCCTCTGCCCGGCTCATAGTACTAGAGGGGTCTCCAGCTCTTTATAGACCACCTCCACCACCGCCACCCTTACTCTCTCCCTCCTCTTGGAGCCTCCTCAGAAAATCGAATCGGGAAAATTAGGACTTCACCCGAAGCCTTTACCAGCTGCTGCCGCCGCCTCGACTTCCCAATTCTTTCTCATGGACCTCAGACTCGCATACCACGTTTACTCCTCTCTGCTACCCCGTCCCTGAGTCTTCATCGCCTCAGCTTTCTCTCTCTCTCTCTCTCCCCCATACACACACCCACACTGCATCATGGAACAAACCCCCCCTTTGGACCGCTTGTCCCTACCCGAAGGCCAATGTCGATACATTCTCCTCGTGCCCGGCATCAAGGGCCAGCGATGCGCCTGCGCTCATTTCTCACACAACCAGTCCACACCCGGCGCAAGTTGTGACTGTGGCCACATGGCTTGCTACCACGTCAAGGCTCCCGAACAGCCTGCCGAGAAGCGCGAACTCGATCTTCTCAGGCAACGCCTAGAGGTCGTCGAGCGTCAGCTAGACCGTGAACAGCAGGGTGCGCTCGGCAGCCTTGTTGGCAGGCTAAGCGATTTGGAGGACCGGCTCGACAAGACCCATGAAGAGGCTACCCAGGACATCAGAACCTCTTATCGAAACATCAATCGTGTCTGGCAGTCCGTGGAGCTCCTTGAACAGCGATGTCTGCTACTTCACGACGCCCTGCGCGTCGAGGCAACCCGCTTCTCCAGAATCGACCAAGAAGTTCGATCTCTTGCCGATCGACAACTAGAACTGGCAGATGCCGATCTCAGCTTGGAGGAGAGGCTGGAAGGCATCGAGATGCTCCGCGTTCCATCATCACCTGCGAGTCGAAGCTCGACATCGCCCCCACCCCAGACCAACCCAAACACAGTCACTGCGAACATGACGAAGCCCACTCCATCAATCACCGTGGATCAACCACCCACGGCAGAAAGGGCGCCCGGGCCCTGGACGGTACACATATCTCTCTTGCCTTCAGCTTCTCAACCTTTCCCCTTCGAAAGAGACACAAATGCCTATAAGCGATGCTTGTCGCGCGGGCTGCACCGAACCGTCGTTGTGGCAGATAGGGGCAGCCATTCCTTTTGCGCCGCAGTATCCACGGCATTCGATGCCGTACTGAACGGACGTCCATGGATGCCGCTCAAGGCTAAGCTCTGCGACGCCACGCAGTTGAGAGGCTTGCCTATGCTGCGCCCGCTGGACAAAAGGTTGATCGACTTGCAATATGACATCGACTTCTTACGAGAACACTGTGCCGTCAGTGACAGCAGTGGCAATATTGAGTCCCTCTACATTTCCATGCGCCACGACACCCTATCATGGCACTTCTTGCGGAAGTCGCCCAGGTTCGTTGATGGGCTAGAAACATGCTGGGCATTTGATCCGTACCTGGATCCGGACGACACCCAAGACGATGGGGAGCTGGCTTGCAACAGCCGTCCATCGGCGGGGCATATCATACCCCAGTTGTCGTCCCTCAAGCGGCGCGCATCGGATGTGACGCCACACTCGGCCTTTGGGTCTGTCACCCTGGGAGCTGACAGCGAAGGCCCGCGGAAGAAGATGGCGCTTGTGTCTCTGTCTACAATGATGGATTTGACAAGGCGTGTCGAGAAGGTATAGTGTTGGGATCAAGATCCTGAGGACGCTTTAGATGTCACAGGGAGAGTCATCCTGATACCCCGGAGTTATTTACTTCATCTTGTTTGAGATGAACAGGCACCAAATGTACCCAACCTTAGAAAGTGCTTAAGATACCATACCTACCGTATTGAATCGCGGGGATGGGGAGGGAGGGGTACCAGCTCCACCGCACAGCGCAATGTAGCCACCCACAGTCGAAGGGCTGGCAGGGAAGAACACGATCGTTGTGTGCGATTCAGTGTTACATACCACATTACCTCAGTCCGTAAGTAGTATATCGACGGCATAGACACATAATTATAGATGCAAGGCACGAATTCGAGCTCTCAGAGTACATTATTCATTGGGGATTGGGCAAACCACTTGGACTGGAGTTAATGGAACCGTTGGGTGCCACCCTGGTCAGTCAGCTCCCTTATTAGTGGGGCAAGCACCTCTTCACCGAGCCAAAGGCCAGACGGAAGACGAATGGTCCATGTGACGCGCCCTACCATATCGGCCGAGCAAGTAAGTGCCTGCCCATGACTCGAGCCGCCTTGGGACTGCATACCTTGGTCTCTGGACTTCGTCTGTGGTGAAGACAGCCTCCTGCCCTCTCAAGGTACTCTCCACGCCATCACTACTCGACATTTGCGTTCGCGCGATCCGGTTTCTTGACAGGAACCGCAAAGATACTTCCAAACTCCTATTTTACGAAGGACCGCCACTCGTTCCCGCCCGCAGAGACAGCTTGGGTTTCCGAATAAGCTACCTAGCTTGCTGCCCTTTGGCTCGACAGGAGTTCAGTCGCAACACGCGTCAGGATCTGAACCGCTGCTGCGGCAGTCAACTCCTCGGTATGGACTACGACATTGCCATGGAGGACGTAGGTGAAAGTCCGCCGCGGGGCGAAGCTGCAATTGACAATGGAATGGTTCGTTGCCCTATACAATCAGCCCCCGACCAATGTTGAAATATTTCCTGACCATTAACAACTGGCACAGGCCGAACCAACGTGGGATGCGGCATCAGATGGTCCTCTTACGAATTCCGAAACGACAACAATCGTACCGAACAAACTTCACATCCGTGGACTGGACACACTGTCGACCGACGATGTTAAGGCATTTGTCGAGCAATACTTCGGACGCGTGAACAAAGTTGAATGGATCGACGATGAGTCGGCCAACCTGGTTTTTCAGTCTGAGGAAATTGCCCAGGATGCGCTCGAAGCTCTTAGTGCGCAACCGGACAGCAACACTGAAGCGTCAGCTCGTGAGACTGTCCCCGCGAAGTCCGTCCCTTCCAAGCCCGAAACCAATTTGCAAATCCGCTATGCGCTGCAAAGCGACAAGAAAGCACCTGGTGCAGCGACTAGAAGTCGATACTACCTGTTCCACCCCGAGCAGGATCCCGAGGAGAGAAGGAGACGCGACGGCAGAAAACGATATCGAGAGCGCGGCGACGACGACTACCGCAGGCGTGACGGCTATGACCGGGGCCGAAGGGATAGTGATGAGATTGAGACGTTCGACGCAAGCTTGTATGATGATGACGAGGCAACTTTGGCCGACCGTGCCGCCAGATCCCGACGACACCAACGGAGGTCGCACTCGCGTGGGCCGGAGTCCGAGAGAGCTGGTTCTCGGCGCAACAATGAGAAAGAGCTATTCCCCAACCGGACATCTTTGGGCAACAAAGGATCAATGCGGGATCGGTCTGCTTCTCCTCTGCGTGACAGATTGGACAGCCAGCCTGTGGTTTCGACGGATCATGGAGCCGGTACCTTAAACAACCGAACAAAAGCTTCAGGCATCAGACAAAGGTTGGCAGAGGGCAGGGCCGTAAAGGAGCTCTTCCCGACCAAGACCCTCCTGGCAGGGAGCGGACACATGGACCAGATCGACATGGCTGAAAGAACAACCCGACTCTCCTTCGGTGACGAGGATCACAAGCCAGCCGACCTGCTGTCCATCAGGGGAACAGCAGAACGCCAAGGCAGAGATGTCGGGTTTGCTATCAAGGGTGCAGCTGGGGCGAGCGTGAAAGAGCTATTCCCCGATAAGTTTGGCTTGAACCAAGGCAAGGAGTTGTTCGCTGACAAACCGGGAGGAAGAGGGCGCCAGCGACAGAAAGCGGAAGATCTATTTCAGTAGGTAGGATATACTCGAGCAATATGCCGGAACGGTGGATACAGATCACTTTGGCTCGAGCAGACGCGCCAGGTAGGTGTTTCCGGGCACTAAATACGATGGGTGCTGGTGTAAGAGAGCCAGCGTTGGGCAAGTGATAAGCACCTTGAAAAGCATCATCCGATGGGACTTCAACATGCCCGTGCTATTCACATCCCCTTAGGCTGCCTCGTGTGGCGCTGAGACGATTTGCGTTGCTTTGGCAGTGCCCCAAGCTGATGCAGTGGCTGTGAGTAGTCAGGAGGCAATATCGAGTGATGTATCTCCTGCCTTCAGTTTTGTCTTATGTTTGGCAGCTGCGGTAGGTAGGCTCATCCACCCTATACGTCTGGGTTTTGGCCTTGCACCTGCCATCTAGTCGCGCTCTTCTTCCCATGTCGAAACCTTTGCCGATGTTCACCTTTGCATCACGTTCTTCAGCATCCAAGAGCCGCCGGCCATCCAGTATCTTCACCGCGCCATACACCTGACCACGCCCCATAACCTGACAGCCGTCTAGCAACATGGGAAATGTTGCTCTTGACAGAAGTCTCTGTACTACTGCTTGACAAAACAGCTCTGTGCACCGGAGCGTACAGTCCTGCCTAACCCCGCCTTGGGCTCACAAAGTGTAGCAGGCACCAGTTGTAGCGATATGTCCGAACCCGGCTGGTTTCGAGCCTGGCAGCGGCCCAAAACGCCAGAACCAAGTGCTCGAGCCTACCGCCCCGAGGATGAACACGGCGGAGAAGAGGTGGCTTCTGGTTCTCGACTAGCAACACCGAGGTCCTCCCGTCTTTTTTCTGCAGCAACCACCAGCCATGCAAGCACTGCGAGCTTGGAATACATATCGCCACAGATTCCGTCTTCCCAACCCCAGGAAGAGTGTAGTCACAGCATCGACAGCAGGGCTTACACATGGCACCGTCCAACCCTGGATCAGATGGTCGATGTTCTGTGTACCGTTATGATGACCAAGCCGGCGTCGACACCTCTTCCAATAGAGTTTGACTCACACGTACGACACGTTCTAGAAGGCTTCTCGAACTTGCAAAACTCGCTGCATCAGCAACAGCAGTTACTCCGCGAGGAGATGGAGACTAGGCGGCGGAGCGTGGATGAGTTTATCGACATGTCGGTCGAATGGGGGGAGAAGGAAAACGACTACAAAGCGGAGATCCGGCGACTTGAGTTGTTACTGGCCAAGGCTGCCCCTAATGGAGTTGCAGCTGTGGTACTGGCGAGGTCTGGAAGCGTCGTTGATCGCAGTCTCGCGGAGTCGAGACGGTTCAGGGATCGTGTTCGCAGTGTAGCACGCGGCGCAGGGTCTGGTCAGTGCCTCTCCCAGGAGCAGGAACAAGATCATATTGGAGTAGATGCTGACAGTAATCCCAGACCTTGCGAGCGGTGATGATGGCAATGGCAGTGGCGGCGATACGAGCCATGTCGACCAGACGGACATGTCAAGTGCGCTGCAGAGATATTCTTCTCACAGATCGATACGTACGTAGATTGGAGAACACGCGATTTGGGACTCGACCAGGCCTGCTAACATCTGTCCAGTGACCATGCGTCCTACTTTAAATTCAGACGCGGACGTCGTCAGCAGTGAGCGGCTCCGGCGCCGTAACTTACGACGGAGACCTGGCCAGAGGCGACGTACCACAACGGCGGTTGTCGATAACCTTGTTGATTTCCAGGGGCATGTCCAGCCCCAGAATCGACACAACGAGACCTCTGGCCGGCATAAACCAAAGCTATACCTAGGCGCAGTCACCACAGGGCTTGATACCGTGCACTCTACTCCGGGCGCCCAGGTGTCAAGACACTCACAGGCAGACTCCCCGTCAAACAGCCCACCTACGATGTCCAGGACAGGCAATATTCATCATGGCATGGGAACGAAAGCCTCCAGGAGTCACGATCGTCACTTCTCTTTCCAGGCTGGCGATGACATGCTTCCAGTGCTCAGCCACGCTGGCGATTATCAAGTCGAGCAGCCACACGCCTCGATATCCACCGAAGACGACGAGGCAGTCACAGCCCCTGAGGCAGCGAGTTCCATAACGCGTGCTGGAGGTCAGGCGCTCGGAAAGATGAAGGGGTCAGTGCCAGGAACCGAAGACTCCGCGGCCAAGACTATTTGGACACTGGGCACATTGAGCAGCAGCGACGGTACCCCAACCCCCGATGGAAGTGACGTCGACGAAGGACAAGTCACTACAGAGACGCCATGCTGGGGTCGTACCAGACACGCCGAAGCGGTGATCCGAACTTCTTCCCGCCGCAGTACGTCCGGCAGCCTGCCCGAAGACAGACGTAGGGCTGCAGGACATGGTTCCACAAGAAGCAGGGTGACAGTTGTGCGAGCGATCTCTGACGGGAGCCGTCAAAACCCCGAGAAAGACCCTAAAAACCCAGCCCGGGGAAGAGCCGAGCCGGAACAGGACTATCTGTGACTGAGGCTCGACTAGCAACGCAACGCACGATAGTGTGAAGCAAGTAGCAGTATGACATTTGGGTTGGGCCGGGTGATGGCGAAAGGACGGGAAGCGGTCGCGAGATCGACAGAACCAGTGCTGATGATGGCTGGGGCGGGACGGTCTAGTTGAGGTTGAATTAGGAGGGGTGTGTGTGTTCGTGGACTCGGCTGTGACCGCTGTGCTTCGGCCGGCCGACGCGCTTCGTTTTTCACATGCTCAGCGACCTGTATCTAGACCCCCAAGAACCTCGGAAGTGTGATTGGCAGTCGGAAGCTGCAAGCTATCATGCTTGGAGCACACACGAAATCCGTGCTGTATAGATAAGGCAGGCTGCTTGTGTGGAGGAGTGGAGTTGGCGTAGGCAAGGTTCGATTAGCGACGCAATCTTACCCGGATTGTCGGGTCGCAGTCGCTTACATTCATCGTTTCGCAAACCAGATGCTCAAGACAGGCAGTGGCCCTGCTTCCGGAGCATGTTGATTGCCCTGCAGGGGAACCACCACTCAACCTCCCTAATTTCTGCCGATGTAGGTGCGGATAAGCAACCGCTGGCATCAAAGTCTTAGTCGGACAGCGAGTTTGGTATGCCCACTGGCCGAGACCGGGTGAGGTACGAAAGCAGCGTCCACGCTGCATTCATTGGAACTATCGTGGAGACGCTGTACCACTGGACCTGTGCTGTTGCCCGCATCCGTTCCGACATCGGTGTCTTTCGGCTCTTTGCTAGTGGAACAAGAATGTGTACCGAAGACGGAAGTTCCCAGTGTGGCACTTTGACCCCACAACGGGCTGCTTCCTCATGTGGCGGGCAAGGAAGGTTCCATTGCACCGTGGCTGCGGTGTTGAATTTTGATCCAACGTCGAAAACATGCCGAGGAGCCAGGATTCGTGAGCTGAAATCGTGTTAAGGGAGTCTTTCAGTAATTGACCCGCGAGTGGGCGCTGGTACTGACGTGGGTGGACAAGGCACCCTGGTCCAAGCCCCCCTGAACCTGACCGTTGGTTTTCTGTCGTACCCGAGAAAGATCGGGCTGCTGGGTCCCCCAGCTGGCCAATGGCCTCCCGAGTCATCGCGGGTTCGGTTGATCAGAAAATCGCCAGACCACAGGGTCTGGACCGCTTACACGCATCATCGTGTCCTCAAAGTTCGTACAGAGCGCCAACATCAAGAATTCCAGCCCTATGCTTTATTATCGCGACAAAACAACTTCCCGACAACATGTCCATCTGAGGATCTGGGGGGGTGATAGCAGCCCCGGCTCGCTTGGTCTGGCGACAAAGGTCATCGGGCTTGATCAAATCACCTGACAAATCTCTGCTTGTCATATTACGGCTCGGTCTATACGCTCCACGAGTGTTTATTCCTTCTTCTTTGGCCCTTGTAATTCATGCGAGGATCTGAACACCGATGGAACTGTTCAACGGATGAGTTAACTTTTCCTCATTGAAGGAGTTCGCGGCACATCGGGCCTGCTATCAATATGTCTACTATTCGAGTTCGGCGCAGTATCTAGCCTTCTGCAACCTTCTATTGGCGCAGGCCATCCGGACTGCGCTCGTGGTGCTCTCCGTACACCATGCCGCCGGCCGCCTACATATGTAATGAAAAGGGTATCCTTTGAAAACCAAAATCCGCCGTACTGCATGCTACGATGTATGTTCCCTCGCCACAATCATGCTAAATAATTTGATGCCCAACGCCTGCCTGACCAAGACTCATGGCCGGTTATCGACCGTGTTGGTCGATAGGTCAACGATTGACGAGCTGGTCCACGGTCATTCTGGAGTCCTTGTCCTCGGCCAGACCAAAATATCTCCTGGACGGCCGATGGTCCTCCGTTGGCGAGCACGGAGCTGTGGGCAGGTGCGAGGAAGGTGGCGGTAGGCATGTCCCTGTGATAGAGATGTCTCTGCCCTCCCCGGCTGCATGAAGCAGCGACCCGACACCCGGAAGCGAGCGCGGGAGTGCTTCGCAAGTGACGGGTATTCGCAGGGGAGGTAGCTGTACTGGGGGAGAGACACGTGTGTAGTGTTCGTGCGGCGACGTTGTGTAGCTCGATCCTGAGTCCGACAGCATGGCGTGGTCAGCGTCGAGCGCATCACTCCTAGGTGAGGCGGTTGAGCTTGGCGAGGGGAGCGAGGAGCCATGTTGGTGGCGGGAATACCCCCCAACAGGGTAAGCAGGCGACGTTGGTGATGACAAGTATCGATTGGCGAGAGGTAGAGAACCGGAGCCTTGGTGGAGGGACAGAGAGCGGTGCTGTTGGTGTGGACTGGGCAAAGGATATCGTCCATCGTCGTGGTTACCGTGTGAGTGGTTGCCCCTTCTGCGATCATGACGCTTCCGGCGATTCTGATTCCCATTCCACCAGTTCTTGACAGCATTGTCGCTTCTCCCGTGTAGTCTCCGAGCAATCTCGGCCCATCTCTTGCCAAGTTCATTGACGAGAATCTCGATCTGGACGCCCTCCTCGGCAGTGATGGGCTCGTGATTCAACGTCGGCTTGAGGTTTTGGTGAAAGCGTTCCCTGCACTGCTTGGGAGTCCGAGTGCCCAGGGTCTGAGCAATGCGGACCCAGTTCAAGGGCCCTTGATCGCTAACAAGTTGCATCAGACACGCATCTTCGTGTTGAGACCATGGACCTCTCCGGTGTGCCATGGTTTATACCAGCGAAGAGGCGCTCGAAAATCCACTGGTCGTCGATTTTCAGTAGGAGGGTGTGAAGGAGTGAACGTTTGGCGTCGTAAGTGGGTGGCGCGTCGATGCGATAGGAGCTCAAGAACCGCTTCGTGTACCCTAGTTGCGACTGTGACGATGGCCCTACGAGGCTGTGTCGAAGACTACGGAGACTTGTCCAAGCCACCGGCTGTCCAGTTGGGTTCGAAGTTACAGGTGAGCGGGACGGGAAGTAGGTAGATATAGTGGCGGAGAGCAACTTCGAAGTTGTAAGTTCAGGAGGCTACCTTAAATACGCCGACACATGGATAGATCGTCAACTTCCAAGGCGGTGTACGGACAATGGGTAGTGGGCTGGGCGACTTGGAAGCGCGAGTCCAGCATCAAGAAGCCAGTTAGGGTTGTTAGAGACTCAATGGCCTCGAGCGAAAGAATAATGGGGAGTTTGAGATCAACCTGGGTCTAGGTCTGATGAGCATCGAAGACGTACGGGGGAAACCGAGGCGCGGCGTGAGGAGTGGAGTGGAAGGTGAGAGGGGGAGGGGGGCTTGTTTTTGTAAACCTACACAGTTTACAGCTAGGGGAAGCCGATATGTCCTCTCGATGGATGACATGCATCAAGAACCAAGCACTGGCTAGCCAGCCATCCAAGGCCGCAGCACTGTTGATGGGAACAGAGACTCGGTTCCGGGAAGGGAAGTGGGGGGGGGGGGGGNGGGGGGGGCGTTCACGAGAGGGAGACGGGGGGGGTGTGCCCACGGCTGAGGCCACGGCGAGATGAACCCCCTAGAGAGAGACAGAGAAAGAAAGAGATGGTGGTGTACCTCGCCTGAAGTGGTGCTAACTAGGAGGAGGTGGTGGCTTGAGTCTTGGGCCTCGAGCCGCGAGGAGCCCTCCACCCCATGTCCATGTCAGCCTCGAAACGGGGGGATCCAGGCGGGACGCATCAGGCAGGAAAGTTCTGCTGGCGGAAAGGAAACCAACCGGGGTTGCCCTAGTTGGGGCCGACTGCGTGGCGCATGGCGCAAAGGTCTCGATCGCACCCAGCTTACCGGACTTGTCATTCGTCCATTGCTCGGGCTTTGCCAGACGGCACGGAGTTGAAAGATGGAGAGGGAGAGAGAGAGAGAGAGAGCATGCTGCCGGCTGGGTCGACCGCTTGTTGTTTCCGTGTGGCTCCCTCGTCTCGATCCGTCAGGGCCTTCCAGGCGGCTGCCCGAACTGATGTCGTTGAGGTTGTGCCTACATGCATGATGATTGCAGATGCTCGTACCGTTCCCAGGATCGAGTCACGGAAGGGCTACTTGCAGATCGCGGTGAGGGACCCATGATGCAAGCCACCCCCCGCCCCGGCCCCAGGTTGTTTGCGTCGCTGCGCGTGGATCGGACCAGGGGTCGGTCGGGCCAATTTTGGGGCATCCTTGGTCCTTGCACAGGCAGTCTCGGTATTCTTGTCTAGCTGCCCTGTCTTCGGTCCGGGTTGCTGCCACTTGGTGCCATTGGCAGTCTGCCTGCCCCAGCGCGTCCTGTTGGCAACTCATCTCGCTGGAGATGACTTCCGTTGATTTGGGGCATCAGACTGCAGGGGTGGGGAGGTGCAGTACCAAGTGTGCGCCAGGACAGGGGGGTTGCCAAGGGCAAGCTGAAAACCCCAGCGGCGCCCAGCAGGCTGCTAGCGGTTGCGGCGATCATGGGCGATTGTTTTGGGTGATCTGGGAATGCGCGTGACAGGGGCAGAAGAATGGCCAGTGAGGAGGGCCATCCCGGCTGGGCTCGTACCTCAGCACCCAGGCCGCCATGTCCCAGTCATGGATTTGCCAATGAGGCAGTCGTCGCGCTCTCATTTAGATTGATTGCATTGCAAGCAGGGAGGGGGCAAGGACAGCTCACCTCAGTCTGATCCAGAAGGGCGACCGGCCGCTTGTGACGCTCACTAAATATGCGACGCACCGCATTCGTCGTGCGAGCAACATCAGGCAACTTACCGCACCTTGCCAAAGTATCACCAGCCCGGAAGTTCTACCGATTCTAGTGCCAAAGGCGGAAGAGGCCGAGCGACGGCCGATGACATGTCGAGAAGGGGATGGATGGCTGGACGGTCGGCGGACGGATCGCTGGCTTCATCGAGAGTGGGGTCTCGATCAACCATGTACTGCTGGGTCGGGTGTTTTCAGCGTGCCTGGCCTGGGCCTTCCCCCTTGCGGCAGGCCCGCCACCGGAACTTCGTGTCCAAGTGGTTTGCACTGGCATGCCAACGGTGCCCGCCTCACATTTTCCCTCCTTGCTTTGGTGAAGGCGCAGACGATAACGAGCATGATGAAAAGGACACCCAGAGCACCTGAAACCCAGGCACTCTAAGAATCACTTCGTTATGCCCGCTTGGCCTTGCTCGGCGTTGTTTATTCAAACGAGGCTGTGCCGACCCTGCTTTAATCACCCTACACTTGTATGGCATTTTGCTCTCGTCAAGATGTAACATTTACAGTGGAGCAGGGTAGAAAAAAGTGGCAGTTCAGTCGCCCTCGCCTTACCTACCTGGATGTACTTACGAGGCACCTCGCTGCCGTGCCCGAGTCTGGGCTGGGCCTGAAAAGGGGCTGGCCTTGGGGCCGCCTGAGAGAGGAGAATGGGAGAGACAGAGACAGAGAGAGAGAGGGCCGGGGGGAGCGAGTCTGGAGGTGCGTTGGCTGCAGGGGACCCCCCGCTCGCCACCCCTGTCCCGCGTGCGCTGATCATCCGACGGGAGGCTTTGTGAGCCAGCCAGCTGGGATTTGTTGGCCAGCGTTGTGGTGCAACTTCGTCCTTCCAGGTTCCAGCCTTTACCACGAACCCAACGTTTTATGCAAGCCCTGGTCATGTCGCATTAAGACTGCCCCTGGACACCATACTCCATGCATGCTGCCTCGTCTTCGTCGCCTGAAAGTAGATCACCTTTGGGTCGATGGTGCCCCAGTAGGCTCAACCCCTCTCACGCTACGGTCTTCGCCGCTCCTGCCTGACACTAGGTATTTGCCGCATAGTGCACGAGATCGGAAAGCCAAGTGCACACACCTTCCGACAATTCTTTGGGTGGATCGCCAACGGCTCTCGTGGCAGCCTCAAAGCACGCCAGGAGCCCACAAGCTGGAGCCCCGACAACGTTCGGAAGCCACCTTCACGCTTCGGTCCCGCCATCTGCCACGAAAAAGCAACGTCCGTTAGCGCACCCAGGTTCTTGACCACTTTAGTTACCCAGCTCGCTCACCTGCGCCCTCGAAGCCCAACAGCCCCCCACTTTCCCACCACCCACAACGCGCCGGACCACCCACATCATGCAGTGGAAGCTCCGGTGGCTCGATCAATTGCTCAACTAGGCCCTTCTCGGAGAAGTTTCGCGAGCCTCCTGATGGGAAAAGGGGGGCTAGCGCTTGATAGGGAGCCTGCCATGAGCCAGGCCCAGCCGGTTGGGTCTGCCCTTTCCAGCCGCGCCACGCGAGCGACAGGAGCTGAGCATGCCCACCCCCCGCCCCGATGCGGCGGCTTGCCGCTTATGGCTGTGCTCCCTGGGAACTGACTTGTTAGAATGGAGGACATACACGCCACTGCGGCCACCGTTTGCACGCCGGCTAGGTATTCACGCGCTATTGGCTCTCGTACGAGCCGTTTGACCGTGCCATACTCTTGGGTCGAGCTCTGAGTCTAGACCCCGGCGCCCGCTTTGTCTCTTGCTCTCTGTCCCATGTTGCTCGACTCGTGTCGCATGACTCGTGTCTTGGACAGGTCTCGATTCCATCGCTGCGCGCCTCGTCGAATGGGCAAGCCCGGTAGGCAAGTCAAATCGATGGTCCTGTAGACTCTTTGGAGTCGGGACCCCTACTGACGTGGATTCTCGGCATCGCTGGGACCTTACCTCTCACTAGATGTGAGGAAAGAGAGTCCGGGGTATTGTACTAGTAACAGAAGAACAGCAGCAAGGGAAGGGGGAAAAAGGAACGAAAAAAAAGGACGAGAAAGGCTTCCGCCTGTCAAGTGAACCGCAGTCTCCTCATGCGATTGCCATCTGAGAAAATGGGCCTGTTGTCTGAACCATTCAGCACCCAAGGGAGATGAGCCCTGCCTTGCCTGGGCCACAGCCAGCCGATGAACCCCTACAAGTAAATATCACCATCCTCACCGGCAACCCATTTCCGCCACGCCTCCTCATAAGCCTGTTCAAGGTCGGCAACCCACCTTCGGGTATCAAAAAGAGCACAACTCCATTTGCTGCTCCAAAGCAGCCGCCGAAGCTCAGCAAGTCGGCCCACTCCTTCGCCATACTCCTGACCTCCACGATACGCCAGGCTGCTGGCCAGTCGCGTTGCTAACGATTCGTACTCCTCGTCGCTCGATGCAATGAGCTCTCGCGCTGCCTGGCGGCCTTCGGAGCACTTAGGGAGTGCGCCTTTCAGGATGGATGCTGCCATACGGGAACACATCTTGTATGGGTACCGGGGTAATGTGAGGAGCGGGGTGCTTGACCACAAAACGTCGGCTGCCGTTGTGTGCGCGTTGCACTCGGGCGTGTCGAGGAATAAGTCGCACACCTTCGCTCGAGAGATATGCTGGTTTTTGGGTGCAACATCGGTGAAGATGATTCGGTTCGCTACGTCAGTACCGGCCCATGCTCTGGCTGTTCTTTTGAGATTCGTTTCCCCGAGTTCGGGGAAGCGGAGCAGCCAGAGCACTGCCTTGGGTACACGAGACAGAATACGCAACCAAGACCGGAATGTGCTTGGATCAATCTGTCGTCATTGTCAGTTCTATTCACATATGCACGGTCAGCTGTGGGAGCTCGTACCTTGTAGAGCTGGTTGAAGTTTCCTAAAATGACTGTGTCGTCCGGAAGACTAGGGAACAGTTCCTTTCGCATTTGCCATCGGCGACGTTGCTCAGTTTCCCATGATATTTGACGTTCCTCTGGGTCGCAGGACTGTGCATGGTCGCAGCAGAAGAACGTATCACGGCAGAAAATCACGTTCTCCGAGTAGATCCAGTCGCCAATGGCTTCTTCAGTCTGGTCGTGGAAGACATCTGTAACACCAAGATTTCCCCTCCAGGGGCGAAGGGTGTTTGGTGGAACTGCGGTGGCGTCAGCAAGGATGTAATCGCACCATTCCGCTCCCAATGTGCCAGCAAAGCCCATGAAGGACATCTGAATAGGAGCTGGCCTTGCAGCAAAGATTTCGTTGCGAGCTCCTCTGGTGTAGCCGTTTAAGTTTACGAGGATATGGATCTCATCGGCAACAATTTGCTCGACAATGCGGTCGGACGACCAGCTGCTTGCATCTCGGAAAACGGGCGCCTCCCGCTCAATCTGGAGCCGATGAACGGATTTGTCGCTGGCAGTCGTTGCATAACAGAAAGCCTTGACTTTTGTCCTCTCGTGGAACCCGAAGACCGATTGCATACTGATGCCAAAGTTAGCCAAGATCCCGTCGTGGACTGGGACAACACGTTTTAACTCACAGATGGGCAAGGGGGTGGTTGTTAAAGTCGGACGAAACATAGCCAACGTTAAGATGAGGTGACGGCGGCGGAGGGGGCCGGTAAACAGAGCGTGGTAACCAGGGAGCGCGCAATGTTGAGCATGAAATTCTGAACGCATTTCGTTGCGAGATCATGCGTATATCTTTCGCGGTCAACGGACATGTGAATGTGTGAAAAGGAAGAACGGTAGGAGCGGACGGAACTGCGAGGGCGGCAGGCAGAGACGGCCGCTCGTAGGTCGACGTTGTCTGTAGGCCCGAGACATGTTTGTCGCGATACCACCTTCGCATAACAACCCTGGTCGACCGTTCGACAAGGCGCAGTATCCGAGAGCCTTCCCAATGCTGTCCGGACCACGCCTGTAGACCAGAGGTAACGTCTGTAGACTCGCCTGAGGTGAAAGCTTGCGCCTGCTCGAGTTGCGATACCAATGTCGAAATGAAATCATTTTGCAGCACACCAACGCCCCAGCTTGCTGCCTCCTTGAGTTGCTTGCGTACGATATCGACCACTCTCTTCGTAAGTCCACTTGCTTGTCGCTGGACTGTAGCGTCTACAAGCATGCCATCCTCATCAACATGCCATCGGTCATACTTCTCACCAGGCAGTAACACGCCCCCGCGGCCCCTCCAGTCACAGACTGAATTGAGCGCTGTTAATAGCCCACACACAGCTTCGGCGAAGTCAGGGTTCGAGGTCACGGCGCGCTTGTAGTATGTAATTGCGTCGCCAGTGCGGCCTCGATCTTTGACGGCGTTTGCCAGGTT
Organism: Verticillium zaregamsianum; assembly: GCA_002851755.1. Classification (NCBI taxonomy): domain Eukaryota; kingdom Fungi; phylum Ascomycota; class Sordariomycetes; order Glomerellales; family Plectosphaerellaceae; genus Verticillium; species Verticillium zaregamsianum. Next base: position 1,848,456 of record NMXM01000011.1, on the reverse strand, counting down.
CGTCAGGGCTATGTCGAAATTTCCATCACACGAAACAGCTTGTTCATACATCTGAATGGCAAGATCCAGCTGTCCGATGTCCTTGAGTAAGCTGCCGAGGTTTGTGTGGAGGTGGACATGTTTTGGATCTAGGGACAATCCGTAGTTGTAGTAGGACAAGGCGAGAGCAAGGCCACTCCCTGGCAAGATACCGGGGATGCTAGAATTTTGCTGCAGGTCTGAGAATGCGGGTTGTGAAGCGGCGGTGGGAGTCTGCTGCACGCTGGCGAGAAGGATGCCCACATTGTTTGCCGTGGAAGGGCTCTCCTGTAGGGAAAGGGACAGATAATAGAGCGCGAGGATGTCATTAATACCGGAGGGCCGTCGCAGGAGGCTCGAACCTCCCGCTGCGCTTGACATGGCATCCTGGTATATCTTCGCGAGCGACAGCAACGAGTTGCTCGTTGTCTGTATTGCTGCCCGCCTTGGCCCGCCGTTGGGCACGGAGATCAGGCCCGGTAACTTGCCGTGCCCAGCAAACACGAGCCCAGCTGTATTCCGCGCTTTCTCGGGGGGTAACAGGAGAGGACGTGGAGCGTTCGGAACATCCTGTGTGTTTGCTGTCCAACGATCCGGGGAGAGAACAGACTGAACTCGGAGTACAAGATCTCGGATGCAGTCGAATTGTCGACCAGCGCTGATCAAGACTGCTTCCTCGAAAGAACGCGATGCTTTCTCGATGTCTTTGAGACTATAAAGCATGGTCCCCTTTGCATGCACAAGTGCGAGCATTCGGCCGTTCTCGGCCGCTGGGATCGCGTAGCCACTCGATCCAAATCCTGACGATATGGCGTCTCCACAGTCCAGAGAATGGGGACCCAGAGGTTGAAGTTGGCCACTTCCGGTCCACTGGGCATGTGGCGGTCTCATATCGGTAGCCCTCGGATGAGTTGATGTTTTTGGCAGCTTCAAGGATTGCTGTACAAACTCAATGATTTGAACCGCTTCTCGACCTCTCTTTTTGTAAAGTAATCCGACGAGATGTTCGACAGCCTCTATAAACTGTGGCCGTGTCTTGATTGCTCGCAGCCAGAGTTTTTCGGCCTCATCTTGCCTGTTCAGACAAAATAGTGTGGCAGCCTTGTTCGATAGGGCCTCCACATTGCTATGAAGACGTTAGCAACCCGTAGATTATGCAGTATGTGGAGGCGGTGTCCCGGTGGGATACGCACTTAGCGTTCAACTCAATGATACGACTGAACCAATCCGCAGCGTCTTCAAAGCGATCCAAACCATACAACAGACATCCCCCGAGCATCATTCCATCTATCCATTTCCAGCCACTCTGTTCGCACAGATGTGTCAGGGTCTCGAGTGAGGCCTTGGCGTTAGAAGAGGGTGAGGCTTTGCTTGTCTCCGGGACCGAGGCATAACACGACATCATTGCTGATGGCATGACGGGAGGCTGATAAGCAATGCTCCTTGTGTTCTGCACATTGCAGGCATCCCATCCGGCGGGAAATGGTGCGCGAATTGAAGACGCATTGGATGGCACTTGCTGCTGTATCCTCCCAGTTGCTAGGTCGTGTTGTGCGGCTCGAATTGGAGCTTGTGCAGCAGCGTTCGAGCCTCCAGTCGTTGGCTTTGGAGGCTTGGGATATACTAACAACTTGGACAGAGCTCCAGAGCCTATTGCTGAATGGTTGACCTTCCGCATGTGGTGGAGATGTGCAAGCAAGTCCATATACGTGCGATGAGCTTGCACCAGTGTCTTTTCCCTGAAGTGAGAGGGTACGGACATGTCGAGCTGGAAGGCGCCGGACTCAAGCGTCAGAGTCTCCACATTGGGATAGAAGCCCTGCGATATGGCTGGCTGGTATCCCAGATTTGGCTGGGTGATTCTAGTACTCAAGCTAGTTGCAACCTGGTCCGCACGTGAGGGCGTACCATGCGACCCAACGACCTGATGCACGGCGGACTGTGAGAGGAAGCCTAGACCTGGGTGTATATGATCACTGCCAGAAGGCGAGAAACCAAAGTTTTGTTGCTGATTCAGAGCTGGTCGATCGTGAGGGAAACGATTTGCCTGACGAAGAATCGGACAGTCATCTCTGGTGTTAGAGGTGTCATACTGAGGTTGAGACGGAGCCCCAGGATTCCAAGCTGACCAGTAGTCTGGTTCTCTCTGGGGAGTATATAGCGTCGCCCCCTGGAAGCGTGGTGTACTGAAGTCTGTCGAAAACGGCCCGTACTGGGGAAACTCGTGCAAGGCCGGCCACGGGCGATGGCTCGAGAAGGTAGGGTCAGCAGCCTCGAGAGGTTGGCTGACACGAGTGTTGGAAGAAAGCCCAGTGGTGTGTAGCCTCGAGGGATTCGCGGAGGCAGCAGTAGGGCCAATGTAGGACTTGGTGGCAACAGAGGCACCCGGAGGAGCAGACAGTATCATATGTTTTGATGGCGGAAGACCCTGGGCAAGCTGCGTCGGGGAAGCGTCATATCCAGCATGTAATGTTCCGTTTGGGGTCTTCCGCCTCAACTGATACTCGTTTCGGTCGACAACATAGGACGGGAGCGAGATTGTGGCAGGACGATGATAAGAGGGATGGTCGGGATGCAAGTTACGGATTGGAAAGGTCCTCGGCAGCTCTTTCAGAGGCACCAGAGACTTGGCGTCTTTGGACGTCTGCGACAGGTGGTCGATGAAGGGATGGTTCGAATTGAGGCGGTTGAATTGCGACGGAGGCGCTTCATGGTTCGACTGTGGATGCACCGAGTGGTGCACCTGGGCTAGAGGCAACATGGATTATGGCGACGATGTGCGAAGAGAGGATGCGGCTGGGGTTATAGAAGTCAAAGGAGAGGCTGAAGACGCGGCCGGCAATGTCGTGATCCCGACTCGGAGCGTTCGTTTTGTCATTGCCTGCTATTCAAAGCATGGCTGATATGGCCGCTGACGTGCATCTGGAGATTGTATCGGCGGCGGCGGCAATGCCAGCGCCAAAGCAGCGGCGTGCCGGGCAGTAGCTGAGGTTATAACGACGCGCTGGAGCCGCGTTGCTTGTTGAAAATCTGCGAGGATGGACTTGGGAGAACGGAAAAACGGTCTTGGTGGTGGTTGTGACTGGTTCCAGCGAAGCTCACGTCAGGAGACATCGAGGGGGGTTGGTGGATTGTCACTGTGGAAAGCCCCGTCTAGTACGTACGAATGGATCGAAGGGGAGATAACAAGGTGACTTAATAATCATACTATACCAGGGCTGCTTGGCCTGCGTTGGGTGGGGCCGGTGGTACGCCAAAGGACAACACAGCTCGGCATTCGTGGACATCCGCCAGGCAGTCAGCGGCTTGCGACCTCCGTACAACACGGACCCCATGGCTGCTGACAGAAACGCAATGATGGACCATGAATCTTTTGCAATACCTAAAACCAATAGACGATGATATCAGGACTAGTAGACGCAGCTTGCCTGCACGTCATAGCCTATTACGACGGGAATGCAGCTCGCTAACCTCGGTGTCTTGCGGAAAATAAGGATACAATTATTGAAAAGACTACAGCGATACGGCTTGATGAACATAACTGTCCATCCATCAACATCGATTCGGGAACAGCACATCACTAATCTACCCTGGATAGCATTGGTTAGATAAAGGGATTCACCGGGATGTGAGTCTGTCGAGGTGGTTCTCGATCAAAGCGACCGAGGTGGAAATCGCGTCTCTCGACCTGCTCGTGTCAGCCAGTCAACAACGGGAAATTCTCAACACCCGATGACACCCATATGGAGCATACAGCAACCTGCGATACACAACCACACGCCGAATCAAGCGGTAGTAACCGAGGTGAAGCCAGTGTGAACACCACTACACTGTGAAGCCGGCCGCGACGAGCCATAGGCTCCAAAGTCGCGAGTATCTGCCTCGAAACTTGGTTAAAACTCATATCGGAGTTCGTCGAGAGAGCTCAGATGGTAATCAAAACGGCGTTGCATGTTGTTTGTTTCAGAACGTGGTAGCTCATGGGCACCCGGTCATGATGGGTCGGGAATTTTATTGAGAACAATCGAGTCCGCTGAAGGACTGTTGCAGAACCTTTCCCCTAACTCCATAAGTCATGTGCAAATCGTCTTCGAGTATTTCGACAGTTTACTCCTCGGGAACTATTTGTGTTAGGAAGTTGAACAGGTGAATCAGGGCATTTCATCGAAATATAGATTAACTCACTGTCGATCTCGCCGGCGTCGATGGCGTCGGTAATCGCCCTCGGGCTCTTACCGTCGACCTGGCATCCAACGCTGAAAGCGGTGCCGAGGATCTCCTTGACGGTGCCCTCAAGAGACTTGGAGAAAGACTTGTAGCGCATCGTCCGGGCGATCTCGATGATCTCGTCGAGGGGGACGGACTTGGTGTGCTTGATGTTCTTTTCCTTCTTGCGATCACGGGGGGGCTCCTTCAGGGCACGGATGATGAGAGAGGAAGCCGTGGGCACAACAGAGACAGCAGCCTGACGGTTCTGGATGGTGAGCTTGACGGTGACGCGGAGGCCCTTCTGCAGTTCAATGTATCAGTCGCGTCTCATGGCATGGTGCTTGCGCAGAATAGGGCCAGACGTACCCAGTCTCCAGTAGCCTTGGCGATATCTTCGCCGACCTTCTTGGGAGAGAGACCAAGGGGACCGATCTTGGGAGCCAGGGCAGAAGAGGCACCGACCTCACCACCGGTGGCCCGGAGGTGGCTGCAGGCATGTAGGTCAGTAAATGTCTTATGATTCCAGAAGGAGAATCGTTATGAGAACGTACATGATCTTGATCTCGTTGGGGTCGATCTTGGGAGCTGGAGAACTCTGTCAGCAGTTGTACGATTTTCTCGTTGACACGGTATCAAGGTCGCTCCAGTGTTGTGTTGACTTACGCATGATGGCTACGTTCGACCTGGTCTTGGGGCTTTGACGGAGGGGAGATGAAAGGAATGCTCACGACAGACCAAAAAAAAAAAGAGCGCTGGAGGTAAACTGCCTTCGTAGGATCCTTAATCGGTGCGCGGAAACCCTAGGAAGATGTGGGGCTCGCCTGGTGCGGACACAGATCGACTTATTGGCGGGGCATGGTGGGTCGGGTCACGTGCATACACCCGCTTGTCCCGTGTTCCGGAGCTCCATGTGGAGAACAGTACGTTCTCTCAGGTTTGGCGCAAAGATCAGCTGGTGGACGAAACCAAAATGAAGCCAACTAGATCACAGGTCACGAGTGAGATTCAATTTCACCAGATCCATCGGCTACATGGATAGGACAAGTAGGAGCAGTTGTTCACGAACCAGCCACCCGGCTGTCTCACATAATCACGGATCTGTCCTTATAGGTTTTGATGAAACAGGGGTCTGAGATTGTTCGTGAGGTAGCTAAGTCGTAGTAGCTAGTGTCAGTTCATCTCGAATCCTGTCGATTTCAAAGAAGCGCCAAGTGCACCTGATGACGAAATCGATGTGTTTGTCGAGCCGGAGATGCAAAAGGGTGCGAGTCCCTGCATTTCACGTGTCATCGACTCTGCGCGACACGGTGCTCAGTTGGTGCCGCTAACAGCCAGTCTGTAGATATGCATAGTTAGACACGAGCACTTAAATCGACAGCAAAGCAGGGAAACTCACTTCATCAGGTGGTCCATGAAGGTTTGCAACGAAACATCATCGGTAAAGATAGTCTGTGCAGTCTGAGCGCCAACGCCGCCATATGCACCAGAAGTGTGCGTAGTCGAGGGGTTGAGTTTCGAGAGAAGGAATCGAGCTTGAGATCCACCGGCATCGCAGACAATGAATCGCGGCAACGGGAATCTATCCTGGATGAGGTCCTGCTGCTTGTCAGTATTGCAAAGTTTCCGCACGTCTACTGTTTCGACATACCCTGGCATCTTCTTTCGGCTGCTCAAGGAGCCCCGCAAAATTCTCGTAACCCTCCTGGTCCTGATACCCAGCTTTGCGCCACTCGGCCACCGTCTCGCCATGGAAAATGAGAATGTGGAAGAAAGTGTCCAGCAACAGGATATGTGTTGCTTGAATCGACGTAGAATCCAGGAGCACAGGCTGGCCGCCGTCCTGGTCAAAAGTATATGAGTCTAGGGTGGGCTGGATCATGACCAGCGAGTTGCTGACGTCCTCGTGATTGAGAACGTGGCGGTAGAATGCCGTCTCATCAGGTGAATTGTTGAACACCTGTAGGAACTGGCTCCTTCTCAAGTGGAACATGAACTGAGGGTAGAGCGTGAAGTTCTTCTCCAACCGGAACGAAGAAGGGTCGTCCTTGCGGTAGTCGGCAAACCGTGAGCAAAGCCTGATCAGCATTCTGTCAACCCAGCGAAGAACATCTGGGCCGTCGTCGACTTCGGACTTGAACACGGCAATGCGGGACATGAGAACCGCCGCTGCTTCCTGGTCGAAAGACTGAGCTATGGCGGGGTCTCCGGCAGGCCCGCTTAGATTCCGCGCAATTGTTGTAACTCTGAGATGAAATTGGCCGGACGAGTGCTGGTAGTACGTGAGGAACTGGATCATCGCCTTCTGAGGCGCCTGCTGATGTTGTGTGGGCCCGCCCTGGCTGGCGATCTCAAAGTAGACGCCGTAGCTTGCGCTGGGGTCGATTCCACACATCTTCCAGGAGCACGTGTTTCCGATGCCGCATTCCGTCTCGCCGACAGATGTTGACTTTTTGTTCAACGACACAGCATGCCCGATGAGACCGGTGACCTTAAGCTCCTTGGTAGTGAGAACTTCCAAGACACCGTTGAAGCCCATCACTAGGTTGTCGTCTCCGTCCTTTTCAAAGACTCTGTTGAACGACTGCTTGAACATGGACGAGGTGAAGCTGTCAGTAAGAATCATGTGGCCGCCGGTGGAGTTGCAGAGGCCCTTCATCTCCAAGAGGCCGACCTGGTCGAGACATCCAGCAAAAATGTCAATGATATGCCCGTTGTGGGCAGTCCGCTTGGCCAGAGTGTCGTAAAACTAAGCAAGTGTAAGCTTTATACAACAAAGGTTGAGTATATGAGATACAAACCTTCAGTGCCTTCTTGTAGTACTTGATGTTGTCCCGATCGATGTCGTGGTGTGACCGAATGGGCTCCCGGAGCTCCGGGCCTACAACCATGCCAGGGCCCTCGGTAGCAGGGCCTCCGGCAAATAACATGATACGCCCACCAGCATTTTGGAAGGAGGACTCCAAGAGCCCGACTGCCACACTGAGCGCAACTCCACTGCACCGCAGACTTCTACGGTCGTTCGCGACTGGCCAAGGATCCTTCTGCAGTTGCTCAAGGGCCTTCGTGAGCTGGAATTCGCATTGTTGCACGGGGAGCAGGAATCTAGAGGCAGGTCCAGCGGGTACAGGGGGCCGGCCGGGCTGTTGCTGCATGCCAGGTCTCATTGAGGGAGAGAGCAATCCAAGCATCTCTTGAACCTGTTTCGCGGTGTAGTCCTTGCTGCCTCGGAAAACGTATGACTTGGCGCATTCGTTGTATCCAATCTCATGGACTTGGGCCTGCGCGCATGCTCGTCTTAGTCCCCAATGTCAAATTCTCCAGGTGCGAGAATCAGACTTACCATAGTGCCATACGTAATCAAGCCAACCAAGGCGTTCTGGGGCAATTCTGCCAAGCTCATAACAAGCGACTCCTTCAGAGCAGAGAGGCTGTCTTCCTCCTGGCACGTATCGACGACATAGAGGAAAATAGGTGGGCTTGGAGCAGGGCGCGAAAGTCTGTACTCGATCGTTGTATTCGAAGGGTGAAGCTCGGGAGGTATCGCATTCTGGGTGATGTCCTTGTAGTGCGGTGGCAATGGGTTTCGCGACAGGCAGAAGGGGCAAATCCAGAGACGAGCTCGAACATCAACCGAACTGGAGGCATGTCAGCCAGCACGTCTACCCATTCTTGGGCGCGACTTACCAGAAAGGGTTGAGAACAGAGCGACAGGGTTGCTTGCAAGTAACAGGCTCGAAGTGCAACAGAGGTGTCTCTGGTTTCTCTTTCAGGGGCGTGTAGAGTGCTCCAATCGGTACGACGAGCCGCGATGCCTCCTGTCAAACCAGTCAGCTCGACAAGTATCATGAATGGCCGTCACTGAGTATGCAGCACTTACCATGCGCGAGCTTGGGAGGACGTTCCAGCTAAGTCTCACACCATCACGGTCTTCCACCTCGCTCCATTGCTCCTTGAGTGTGTCGTAGTCCATAGTGGACGCGTCGCAGCGTGTTGGTAGACGCCGAGCTTATGGGAAACGACGAGGTTGCAGATCTGTCTGAAAAGCTTAGGGCGATGTTGAACAAAGACGGTCGATCTAGGGCAGGCAAGCCGTATGCAGAGTGGTGCAGCTCTTGCTAGGAGAGGCGGTTCGCAAGCATAAAACGAAGAAGACGATAGCTTGAGCGGGAGCAGGCACCACAGGAATGTATGGAACGCCTGTAGTTCAGGACAGCTGTACAATGCCCCACAGTTGAGCTTTGGGAAGTAGAGGAGTGGGGCAAGCTGTGACGAAAGCTAGCGTAACTGGACCGAGCTTCAAGATGCCAACGGCACGTGATACAAATGGGCTCCACTCCCAGAGACCGGGCTGCACGTGTTCAGTGGTTGGTTATAATATGTGTTACTGTAAGAGTATTAAACCCAGGAAAGGCAGCATGGCGTAGTTATTAATATAGCCGTTTTTAATATATATAATAAACTGCTTAAGTATCTAAAAAATTACTCTTATAAGGAATAACTAATATATAAGATAAGCTAACGTTCTAATCTAAATATAAGGACTAAGCGTAACGTACATAATAAGTAAGTTAGCCAGATAAGCGAGTTAGCCACCTGACTACGATTTCACTTCCTACCTTTAATAACCGCGACTTTTTCAATAACTACAAATAATAGCTATAGGAGTTAGACCTTATTAAGGTCTATATACGACCTTTAACGGCCGATAGCTCTATTATATAATAACCAAACGGGATAAACCTTATATAGTTAAAAAGACAAAAAGCAGAGCTTTATAGTAGTATAGCATTTATATAACTACGTAGAACTACTATATAGCTATATCTACTTTAGTTCTCTAGTCTCTTATTAGCTTATTCCTATAGCTATATCTATATTTTCTCTATTTCCCTACTTATTAGGACCTAGTTAATACGCCTAGTCCCTATATTTAGGTTAGAGGGTTAGCCTATCTTATATATTAGTAATTTCCCTTTAAGGGTGATTTTTAGATACTTAAAAAAAATAGATATATATCGAAAAGATAGCTACCTTAATACTTATCTTATACCTTACTACTAGGATAGTAGTAACTATCTAAAAACTACGGATTTCCTATACTTAAGACCTAGCCTTCTTAATAACCCTTACTTTCCTTTAGCTATGGCTAAGCGTCTCGTAATACCTTCCGTCTACCTACCTTTAACTAACTACCTAACCTACCTTATTCTATCCCTTTATTATTAATACCTATATCTACGCGTAGCTCTTAACGAGCCCTACGAGGATACTCAATCTATTTTCCAATATCTACCTCCTACAGCCCTCCTACAGCCGTTTTCATCCCTTACCTACCCTATGACTTCTACCGACTTACCTTACCCTATCCTCTTTCTAACTACGTAGCTAGATACGTAGCCCTAAAGTATTATAAACCTTAATAATAGCTACTTATAAAGAAGCCTAGGTACTCCTTACTCTCTAGGCTATAGAAGAAAATAACTCTCTTAGTATATAGAGTACTATTAAGATCTTTACTATTAATTACGTAACCCTAGCTAACTAATCTAAGGGTATACCTTTACGACGTAATATAATTATTAAAATAAAGAAACTAACTAAGTTAGAGGAGTTAATAATTATTTAATATATACTTAACCTAGATTCTTTATTATTCCCCCCCTAGCTTTATAAGGTTAAAGATATAGCTAATTGACTACTTACTAACTATAACACTCTACTTATTAGGAAGTATTAGGCTTTATTAGAATAAGGGAAGCGATATACCTATAAGGTATATAGATAAGTAGATAAGAGGGATAACTAGATAGAACTAGTTAGATAAGAGGGGATTTAGTAAGGTAGATAGAATAGGGTAGTATTACGACCTAGCTATTCCTTAAGGAAGAATAGTCAGTAAGACGTAGTAGGTGTTTACTAACAGAAGCTTAGGTTATGACTCTAAGACGGGTTAGTATCGTAAGGCGTTACACTCTCATTATAATAAATATAAGGTAAGACTTAGATTAATTACTAGCGTAATAAGAGTAGGTAGCTATAAGTATAGGAATATCCCTCCTTATATACCTATCTATCCTATCCTTATTAGTTAGGTATAAGGCTATATTAGATAGCTTACTATTATATCGTAATCCTATTATATTAGATTATAGATTATAGTAATCCTATTATAACCGTAATCCCTTTTATCTTAGATTACTACCCTTAGTAATCCTATTACGTAACTTAACCTTAGCATCCTTATCTTATTAGCTACGTCTAGGTTTCTAATATAAGGTTACCTACGGCTTACTTATTTAACCCTTAGTCGTTATATAATACTCCTCCTCTAGGCTAATATCCTAACGGCTATAAGTAGTAAGTCCTACCCTAGATCTAGTTAGTCTATAACTTCCTCCTTTACTAACTATAATACGATATCTAGTCGTATTTATAAACCTTTATTAAAGAAAGCTATTAAACGTACTTACCTCTTATCCTTAATTAAGTCTAAGGGTTCTAACGCTAATATACCTTATACCTAGTACTTTCGGAAAGGCCTTGAATATCGTATATTAGAGAAGTCTATATAGTATAAAGAGTATATAAAGAAAGGTTATTAGTATAATAGTATTTTAGTATTATCCTCTCGTAAGTATTATATATTTTACTAGTTATAATATTATATATTAATTATAACGCCTAGTTAAGTAACTTTCTAAGACTAAAAAGAAATTAGAAGATAATAAGGAGGCTATAGAAGAGGTACTAGCTAAACTATAAGAAGATCTAGTAAATACGGTAAATCGTTTATAGAGGATTTATTAGATTAAGAAGAAGGTAAAAGAGCGTAGTAATAAAGCGTTTTATTAGGGTATCTAGGAGTTAGATAAGGAAGATAACTTACTTCTAGCCCTTAATACTTATAAGCGTTAGGTAGAGAGTAATTTAACGTTTATAGGTATAGCTTCTAACGTAGACTAACCCTCCTTAGGTTTAGGGGAGTTAGTAGAGGAGTTAGGTATTAGTAGAACTATTATAATAGCTATAAGTAGTTTAAGTTCTTAATAGGTTCTTATATATTTTCCTGATAGCTATAGTTTTTCTACTTAATAAGGTATTTATCCTAGTTACTCTATATTCTATAGTTAATAATCCTTTTAACTTTATACTTATTTATATCCTTAACTTTAAGTTAAGTATCTATAAGGATATTACTAGGTACTAGTTTAAGAAGTATAATATAAAAAATAAGGTAACATACTTCATAAGCGAGTAGACTATATAAGTGAGTAGACTACTTTCATCGACTATCACTAGTTCTCATCTTCTACACGCAACTATTCACCTAAACGCGATAGAAACGCCTTTAAAAGAAAGTTAACTAATCCTTGCCCTCTAGGCTATAGAAAAAAAACCTAAAACTTAGTATACGACGCGCTATAGATATCTTTAACGTCCTAAAAACGACCCTCTAGCGCTAACGGAATGGTACTCCTTTCTACCGCGAAAGCCTAACTAACTCTTCGAAATTAACTAAGCTAGAAGAGAAGGTAGTTATTTAATATATTCTTAATATAGATTTAAGAGTAGACTCTCCCTAGCTGAAAGATATGGCTATAATGGCGAATATTTTAATAAGGGACTAAGGAAGGAAACCGGTTAGGATTAATTAGGTGACGAACTTTATAAAACGATAAATAAAGCTCTAGGCGCGTCGTTTTCGTAAATACGACTATAGAAGAGCCTAATATAAAGATCTAATCGCGATAAACGCGTAGTTTCACAATATACGTAATATAATCGTGAAATACGGCGTTACGGAATATAATATCTATAACTTCGATAAGACTAGCTTCTAGATAGGCGTTATAGGTAGTAGAACTATCGTAATAAGCTCTAAAAGATACTTTAGCGTAAAGAAGAGGTAACTAGGAAACTAGGAATAGGTTACGGTAATCTAAGGCGTTAGTATAACTAGTTTCTATATCCTACCGTTTATCGTATTTATAGGTAAATTTTACGTCTTAAGTTAGTATAAACCTAATACGTTTATATACGACTAGAGAGTTATAACCTCCCTAAATAGCTAGATAATAAATAATATTAGTCTAGAATAACTCTAGTATTTTAATTAGTATATAAAAGATTAGTCTTCTAGGAAATATTAACTCTTAATCCTTAATAGTTACGAAAGTTACCTCTTTAAACCTTTTTAACAATATACTTTAGAATATAATATCCTAACGTTTTATATACCTCTTTATTTATTATATCTACTTTAGCCTTTAGATATAGGCTATTTTAACCCTTTAAAGTAAGCTTACGGTTAGTAAATTAAGCTTAAGATAAGAGTAGGTATATCTTATATTAGTAAGGAGGACTTCCTACTAGTATTTTCTATAGTATTTTAATAAGTAATAACTAAAAAATATATATAAGGAGGTTTTTAAGGGGTAAGACTTTCCCCTTATAGCCTTAAAGTTATTCTCTTAAAGCTAGATATAAGGTTAAGGATACCGATACCTCTATAATTACTAATAAGGATACCCTTACCTTAGATAAGTTAGATACCTATAATAACTAATAAAGTAAGCTTATAGTCTAATTTTATTAAAAGTCGAATCTCTTATTATTAAGGAAGCTTACTAACCTTTATTATTAAGGTTATTAAGTAGTTTACGAAAGGTACGTAAGGAATTATATACTAATTCACTCTCTTAAAGTTAGAGGTTACTATCCTTTAAGAGGAAAATATAACCCTTAGCTAGCGATAGAGAGTAAAGAAGATACGTCTCTAGGAAGGAGGAAGTATAACTTAAAGCGATAGATAGGACTAAGTTACCTAGAAGGAGGTTAATATCTAGATAAAGGAAGAAACGTAATAAATTCTAGGACCGTTAAGGTGGTTTACGACGAAGAAATGGGTCTATAGTATATACGGAAAGCCTAGTTTTAATGTAAGAACTTATTAGGTAGTAATCTTATCTTCTAAGGATGATAATAAATAAGTTTTAGTTTAATTAATTATAATTTAATTAAGTTATAGACTAGAATGTTAGTAGTAGTCGATAAAAGTAGTCTACTCACTTGTATAGTCTACTCGCTTATAAAGTACGTTATATCTTTATAGTTTCTAGTAATAAAAGGTAGTAGTTAGTATCTAAGAGTTTCTTAAAAATTTTAAAAGGTCTAAGTTTTTTAAAGTCTAGTTTATTATTTAATCTTTTAATTTTAATATTTTAGTAGATAAGGTAGATATTATCTCCCTCCTTAAAGGATAATCCCTTTATCCTTTTCTTATTAGCGTAGTATACTATTTATATATATATATATTCTAGATCTAGCTTAATCTAGTCTTAAATACTATAGATATTCTCTATAAGTTTTATTACTTATAGTATATTAAGTAATTCTTATAGTTTTACGTAAGCTATAGGATTATATCTATAGTTAGCGTAGAAAAGGGTTTCCCTTATTAACTTGCTTATTAAGCTATTATATATAAACTATATAATAGGTAGTAATTCTACCTAATTATTCTATAGATAGTTAATATAGTAGTAGAGGTATTATTCTAACGTCTAGTTAGTATGTTCTATTTAGCTATCTATCTAAGGGTAGAATACTATTAAGAGCTTATACTTTATTCTAAGTTAAGTTATAAGTAATTTCTAGAAGTTACTTATAAAGAGCTTATCTTAGTCTAAAATAAGTTCTTTTAGAAGTCTATACTATCTAACTATATTACGTAGGAAGACGTATACTAGGTCTTCTACTATACCTATTACTTTATAGGGTAGAAAGTAGGAGTACTTAGTTAATTGATTGATAATTACTAAGATATTATTGTATTTAACTCCTAATAATAGTTCTCTAGAAGAAGGAAGGCTAGTAATAAAGTCTAGTAAGACTAAATCCTATACCTTATCTAGAACTAGTAGTAGTTATAATTCCTTATAGGCTTTATACCTACTTACTTTACTTTTATAGTAGAGGTCGTAGTTATAGATTACCTCTATTACTTACTAGTAGGTTCCCTAGAAGTTATAATACTATCTAAGTCATATATAGGTCTTAGTAACTCCTTAGTATCTATAGGCCTTAGCTAAGTATACTCTCTAAATAAGTTCTTAGGCTATTTCTATAATTTCCTTAGGGATAATCCTAGTAGTTATTATAATACTTTTATAGTAAGGAATTTTATTTCTATCTTAATTATTAGCTAAGATAGTATTATTTTCTAGTAAGGTAACTTATTTATAGTTACTTTACCTACTTAAGATATTAGTATAACTATTTTCTAAATCTTTATAATAGATAATCTTAAAGTTAAATTCTAAAAGGAATTTAAACTATTAGATCTACTATTTATTAAGTTCTTATAGTCTATATAGACTTAAACTTTATAGTATACTCTAGAGAAGTACGTCTTCTATTCTTAAAATACTTTAATAATAACTATAAGTTCTTTATCGTAGATCTAATAATTAAGTTTAAGGCTATAAAGTTTCTTTAAGAAGAAGGTAATAAGATATAGTTATCCTTCTTTATCTCTTTATCCTAGCTATCCTCCTACTATATAGTCTAGGGCGTCTATTTTAACTTTAAAGGGTTCTTTAGGGTTAGGTATACGTAGTATAGCCTTACTAAGGTTTAAGTTAATAATAACTTAAAATACTTTCTATTCCTTATTTATCTAAGTAAACTCTAGATCCTTCCTAATAAGGTTAGTAAGGGGGGTAGTAATTCTACTATATCCCTTAAGGAATTATTAATAGAAGTTAATAAATCCTAAAAATACTCTTATATCCTTAACGTTTTAAGGTATTAGCTAATACTTAATTACTAAGATCTTCGATTTTTCTATTTAGATTTCTCCTAGAATAATTATAAAGCCTAGGAAATTTACTTCTTTTTAGTAGAATTTAGCTTTTTCTAGTTCTATAAGTAGCTTCGACCTCTAAAGTTAGGTTAAGACCTAGTAGATATATTTCCTATAGTCTTTAAGGGTTTTAAAGAAGATTAAGATATTATTAAGGTAGATAATAATAAAAACGTTAAGGAGTTCTTAAAGTATATTATTAATTATACTTTAGAAAGTAGTTAATACGTTAGTAAGTCTAAAAGGTATTATAAGGTACCTATAATATCCTTATCTTATATAGAATACCGTTTTCTATTCTTTACTTTCCTTTATCTAGATAAGGTTATAAGCTCCTTTAAGGTCTAAGGTAGTAAACTACTAGGCTTTAATAAGAGTATCTTATAGTTTAGATATAAGTAGAAGTAGGTAGTAATTCTTAACTATAATATCGTTAAGTTATTAATAATTAATATATAACGTACACGATAAGTGAGTGGCCATTACAAGTGAGTGGCCAATTCCTTATCGCATACTTAAGACCTGTTTTTCTAACCCCTGTTTCTATAGTCTAATATAGACTAAATTTTTTAAA
The DNA here is from genome assembly GCA_002851755.1 of Verticillium zaregamsianum. NCBI lineage: Eukaryota > Fungi > Ascomycota > Sordariomycetes > Glomerellales > Plectosphaerellaceae > Verticillium > Verticillium zaregamsianum. The sequence goes on along the minus strand of NMXM01000011.1, from coordinate 1,832,791 downwards.
ACTTTCAGATAAGGCCAATTGCCTTTATAGATATATACTCTCCAACCTATAGCGCTATACCTAATCTAGAATATCTTTAAATATAATAAAATAGAAAAATAAGGGTATTACAAGCTAAGATTTTCTAGTTAACTACCTTCCTAACTAAGTATAGCGCTATAGGTTAGATAGTATATATCTATTAGCGTAAATAGCCTTATCTGAAAATTTTAGAAAATTTAGTCTATATTAGACTATAGAAACAGGGGTTAGAAAAACAGGTCTTAAGTATGCGATAAGGAATTGGCCACTTACTTGTAATGGCCACTCACTTATCGTGTACGTTAGTTATTCTTTTCTATTCTTTTTAGGTATAAAGAGGATTAGGTATCTAGCTAGTAAAGTTAAAGGTTAGATATATCCTTTTCGTAAGTTCTCTTTAAGGTATTTATTAAGGGTATTTATTTATTTTAGGTTAAGCCTATATAAGATATTAAGACGTAGGAATTTCCCTTCCTTAATAGGAATTTTATAGTTATAGTATATATATTTAGGTAGTATTATTTCTAACTCTTCTCTAAAGAGTTTTTTATAAATCTAATATTCTTTAAGTATATTCTTAAGTCGTTCTTATTATTCTAATATAAGCTCTTTTAGTAGTTATCTATATAGGTATATTATTATTTATTTTATAAAGGCTATATAGGGATTACTTAAGAGCTTACTCTTAGAGCTTTCCTTAGAGGCTAATTGTTCTTATTAGACGTAGCTAGCTATCTAATCTATCTTAGGGTTCTATTATCTAAACTATAGGATTCCTAGGATAATTAGCTTATCTCTTATATTAGTAATATTAAAGGTAATATATCCTAGATAGTAGTAAATTAATACTTAGAGGGGTATAGTCTCCTTATTTAGAATTCCTCCTCTATAGGAGACGGCTTATCCTTCTACTATACTAAGTTAGTATAGTTCCTCTTTCTACTTCTATAGTACTAATTTACGTAGTCTAGGGAAATATAATTCCCTTAGGTATTACTATTAAGTAGCGTATATACTAATTATCCTTCTACTTAGATTCTAAAGTAAAGGTAGCTTAAGTTATAAGCCTTAATAAAGTAGATTTCTTTTACTTCTATTAGTTATTACTTTAGTATAACTAACCCTTACCTTTTCCTAATAAGGTTAACTTAGATACGGTTACTAAAATCTAGGTTAGCTAAGGTAGGGGAAGTAAGCGTCTTATAGCTTAGTTTATAAACTCCTCCTTTTATTTCTTATATATCTATTATATATCTTACTTTATTTCTCTTTATAGTTTAGTAAGGTATTAGATTTTCTTAATTACGTAGATATAATATTACTTCTCTATTATAGTATACCTCTAGGTATTTAGGGTCTAGTATAAAGATAGCTAGTAGTAGGTTAGTTATCTATATATTAACTTTCTAATATAGTATATCCTAGGTCTATAAGGGGTTCTAGTAGAGGCTCTTTATTCTTCTAGGAAAGAAGTTAGCTATAACTTTTTAAGTAAAGTATATTCTATAGTTATCTTATACGTATTTAGCCTAGAATAAGGCTACGTATAGTTTATTAGTAGGGTTTATTAAAGATATACTACCTACTATAAGCTATAAGATATATTATACTAAACCCTAGGATATAGGTAGGTAAGTCTACTAACTAATCGTCTAGGATATATATATATACCTAATAATATATACATAGCTAGAATAATATCTAAACAGATATCTAGCTATAGACCTTAGTCTTTAACCCTATAGAATATACCGGAAGCTAGCTATCCGATAGATAAAACGTATTAGCCCCCTAATACGTTACAGAATATACCGGAAGCTAGCTATCCGATAGATAAAACGTATTAGCCCCCTAAATACGTTACAGAATATTCCGGAAGCTATCTATCCGATAGATAAAACGTATCAGCCCCTTAAATACGTTACAGAATATACCGGAAGCTATCTATCCGATAGAAATACTAATTACCTAACCGGATAGATTTAGATCCGAATTTAGAATAGGATATCTATATAGATAGAGGTCCCCTCCCTACTTTAGATAGGAGGAATAAGCTCTACAGTCTATATAAATATAGACCTACCCTATTCTATCTATCTTACTAAATTCCCTCTTATCTAACTAGTTCTATCTAGCTAACCCTCTTATCTATCTATCTATATACCTTATAGGTATAACGCTTCCCTTATTTTAACAGGGTTAATAGAAGGGTAGTTACTAAACCTTTATCGCGTAAGTATAAAAGGTTTCTTAGCTATAGTATTTATATCGTAGCTAAGGTATATAACTTTATCCTTCCTAAGGTATAGTATATTAAAACTAGGTTCCTTATTTCTATCTTTAGACTCTTCTAAGGTATTACTATTTATTAAGGTTTTAGCTTAGTCGTAGGCCTCTTAGATCTAGCGTCTTTATTCTTTATACCTCTAACTAATAGTCCTTAGGCTAGGTAGCCTACTAGGCCCCTAGCTATTAGGTACCTATATAGTAAGTTTAAGGGGTAGTAGTTCTATAGGGTATCTAAAAGGTACGTACTTATCTTATTCCTTTCTAGTAAGTAGTAAGGCTCTTAGGAGGTAGCTCTATCCTAGTAGGGACTTAGAGCCATCTTAGGAGTAGATCGTATACTTACTTTAGTCTCTAATTTATACGTCTATTAGTTCTCCTTAACCTTTTTTAAAGTATCTAGACTATCCTACCTTCTCCTAGGGTAGTATAGCTAGTAGGGGCTATAGGCGCCTTAGTCGTTAGGTTATATAGCGTAGCGTTTCTTCTTCTAACGTAGGTATATCTCTTACTATATTATTCTACGTTTCCTTCTTACGTTAAACCAAAAGTATAATAAGGGTCTTAGTAGTCTTAGGTTACTTAGGGAACTATCCTAAGGCTTCCTTTACTTTAAGGTAGATTAGGTATTTATTATTATAGTAGGTTACCTAGTTAAGTTATTCGTAGGGTACTAGTATAATATAGATAGTATTATTAAGCTACTACCCTTCTACTAGTTTCTAAGTCTTCTTCTAATAGTATTTATACGCTAGGTAGCCTATCTTACTATAATTATAGTACTTTCTATTAATATTAGTAAATTTTAGCTTTTTATAATAAGTATTATTAAGTTCTATAAGTCTAGTATAGTAAGTATTTCCCTAAGACGTTAGCTTATCCTAGTAAGGTCTACCTTAGTTAGCCTATAGTAAGGTCTACCTTAGTTAGCCTATAGTCTACCGTATTAATTTCCCTATATAAGGGTAGACCTCTATCCCCCCTTCTTAGCTTATCTTTTATACTAGTAGTTATTAATTTTAACTACTATAGTAATATATTCCGTAAAGAGGTTTAATTAATCTTCTTAGATAAGATCGTCTTTTCTAGAATCTTAGAGTCTTTCGTAGAATCTAGCTATAAGTATAGTCTTACTCTATCCTTATATCTTAGAGGCTAGGAGTTAGAATTCCGTAGTATACTTACTAGCTAGGCTAGTCTATCGTAGCTTAAGGATTTTATTCTTATTCTAGTATTCTTTATTAATATTACTAAAGGCTACTCTAAGGGTAGCTTTAAAACCTCTTATACTTAAATAGACCTTTATAGTAGCTAAAGAGAGTTTAGTAAAGTTTATATTAACGTACTCTATAGTATAAGGTTTAAACTAGATAAGGGTATTATTACGTAGGTATAATAAAGTATTTACGACCTTCTCTTTTTTAAGTTTAAATATAGAGTTATTTACTTTCTAGTACTAATAGACTTAGGTTATAAAGGCTTAAAGTAACCTAGCCTTACTATTAAATAGCTATAAGGGTAAGGCCTTTATCCCTAAGGCTCCTCCTTATAGCTAGAGTAGTCTAACCTTAAGTTATTTATTCTCTACCTTAAGTTCCTAGAGTATAGTAATAAAGTTTTAACTTTTATTACCTCTTTTAGTAGTAGAGTTAGGTAATATTATTCCTATAGTAAGTATTACTTAGGGTTATAAGGTAAACTTACTAAATAAGAGTAATTAAAATATTATAACCTAGCTATTCTTTAAGAAAGAATAGTTAGTAAGACGTAAGTATTTACTAATAGAAGCTTAGGTTATAACTCTAAGGTAGGTTAGTATCGTAAAGCGTTACGCTCTTATTATAATAAATATAAGGTAAGACTTAGATTAATTACTAGCGTAATAAGAGTAAGTAGCTATAAGTATAAGAATATCCCTCCTTATATACTTATTTATCCTATCCTTATTAGTTAGGTATAAGGTTATATTAGATAGCTTACTATTATATCGTAATCCTATTATATTAGATTACGGATTACGGTAATCCTATTATAACCGTAATCTCTTTTATCTTGGATTACTACCCTTAGTGATCCTATTACGTGACCTGACCTTAGCGTCCTTATCTTATCGGCTGGGTCTGGGTTTCTGACGTGGGGTTGCTTACGGCCTGCTTGTTCGACCCTTGGTCGTTATAGGTAGGTCTGTATTACTATAGACTATAGAGCTTATTCTAGTATCTAGAAAGTAGGGAAATAGAGGCCTCTATATAGATATCTTCCTATAGCTATTTTTACGGCTTTATACTACTATTTATACTCCTATTCTTACCGCTATATTAGCCGCTAGATATTTAAAACCTAGGTCTAAGACCTATAGGTCGTATTCTATAGGTCTAGGATTTACAGGGCTTATTCTATAGGTCTAGGACCTATAGGGCTTATTCTATAGGTCTAAGACCTATAGGACCTATACTAGAGAGCTACTCTAGAGAGCTACCCTAGAGAGCTACCCTAGAGAGCTACTCTAGAGAGCTACCCTAGAGAGCTACCCTAGAGAGCTACCCTAGAGGGCTACCCTAGAGAGCTACCCTAGAGGGCTACCCTAGAGAGCTACCCTAGAGGGGTATATATACTAGGTTTATATATAGATATAGAATTATCTAGACGGTCTATTAGTAGACTTACCTATATTCTAGGATTAATATAGTATATATAGTAGTAGCTATAGTAGTTATTATAGTTCTTAATAAAGATTAAAAAGCCTCCTAAGGTATAGCTAGTAGCCTAGCCTTAGAGGGTATAGGAGATATAATTATATATATAAAAGATACTAATTAGAAATTACTACTAAAAGACTACTTATATTTTTCTAACCCCTACTTATAAGGTAGACCTAAGTTATTTATAGATATATCGTAGCTATTAGGCGTATTACGTATATTTATAGAATTATATAAGATAAACTATTATATTATTAACGGTAGGGCGCCGACCGGCGACTATATGACTACTACCCTAGCGTACTTTTCCTCTAATCCTAGGCGGTATTACCTACTAACTCTAGCGAACTATTCTAATAGTCCTAGCTCCCCTATTTTAATTAAACTAATATCTAGTTATATTTACTCTATAATCCTTAGTATTAGCTACCCTAGCTATATCCTATAACTAGTCTTAGTCTACACCTATAGCTTTCTTATACTTAACCTTAAATTTAGTCTTTAATTTAGTATTAACCTTTACTAATCTCTTTACTTCCCTTCCGTTAAACTCTACGCTAAATAGCCTAGCTAGGGTTAAGCCCTAAGAGGCTAATTATACCTAATTATCTTTAGATATAACTACGTTATCCGCGTAAGGGTCGTACCCTATAACCTTAAGGGTAGTAGTAGTAGCTATATTACTAGGGGATAGGTCCTTAATAGGTAAATCGTAGGTAAGGTATAAAGACCTAAGCTAGTCGCGTAGAGACCTAGGGAACTTAGTAGTAAAACTACGCTTACCTATACTAAGGTATATAAATATAGTAGTTACTTATATAGTTAGTACGTTTATAGTAGTAGTATAGTCTTAGCTTAGTAGATGATTATAGGGGTTAGTATCTCGGTATTGGTAAGGATAGGGGGGGAGGGCTAGCTGGTTTTTATTATAACGAGTACTTAGGGGTAGCTATAGAGGTCGTAGCTATTTAAGTTTGACTAAGATTTTAGTACCTATCTGTCTGTAGTTGGCTGTTGTCCCTGATTGATAATGCGTAGGTAGGCGTTCTAAGGGCTGAAGGCTGCTTACTAAGTAATACCGTACCTCCTATATATTAAATAGATAAAGGAATAATAATAATTATCCTATAAGCTACCTATAGTTATACTAGATAATACTTTTATAATCTTTATCTACGTAAGGGTTACTCTTCTTTAAGTTAGATAAGGCTAACGCTAGTTTAGTTATTTATCTTAAGTAAAAGATTATACTTCTAATAGTATTATATATAAAAATAGATATATTATTATTAAGTAGATTAAGATCTATCTAATAGTTATAGCTTAGAATTCTATAAAATAATACTTTATTAAGTAGTTTAGCCTAACGTATCTAGTAACCTTCTAGATATTCTTAAGGTTATCTAGCTTATCTACCGTAATAAGCTTCTATTAGAATTATATACTAATAGTAGCCTTATATCTTTTAGACTTTACTTAGAAGGTATTATACTTCTCTCTATTTATTAAGTAGATTATTATATCTACTACTAGATATACTATAAAGGGTATAGCTTTTCTCTTACTATCCTAGATATTAATAAACTAATATATATTACTAATAAATTTTCCCCCTATAATTTTAACTTACTTTATAGCGTAATTAATTCTATTTGTAACTTAATAATCTCTTATCTAAAGCTTTAGTCTAATCTAAGGTCTAACCTCCTTATCCGTCTAACCTTAGTCTTTACCTAATAACGCCTTAGGTTTCTCTAAATCTAAGTTAAGTATAGTAAAATACTAGATATTAGTTTTACGCTCCTTAGTAGTTTTATCTTCTACTAGTAGCTTTAAGTTATTATCCTCCCTAATATATATCTCTTATACTTACTAGATAAATTACTTTATTTCCTTAGATACTATAATATTCTACTTAGTTAAGATATACTATCTTATTATCTTTTAAGTCGCCTTCTCCTTTAGAATACTCTTTAGGGTATTCTTCTAGCCTTACTTACTAGCTAGTATAACTCTTCTATAACCTTAAATATTACTTTTACTATATCTAAGTATCTTAGCTAAGAACTATTATACTTCGTATACTTATTAAGTATCTAGTAAACTCTTAATATCTAACTTATAAAATAAACTAGTATTATTAGAAATATTAATTATTTCTTTTACCTTTAGAGAAAGCTATTATTCTAAGAGTAATTATAAGGTTATCTTAACTTTAGGGTTAGATAAAGGCTTATCTTATAAGTTAAGATTAGATAGCTATTTAGGCTTATCTTATAGGTTAGAGATATTAAGAGGAAGTAGATTAATAACTTTTATAAGAGTTATAAGTATTAAATAAAGCTTATTATCTTTATTACCTTTAGTAATCTATTCGTCTTTATTAGATCTATCTTTATTTATATTAATATACTTTAATTTTATTTAATATATAGGAGGTACGGTATTACTTAGTAAGTAGCCTTTAGCCCTTAGAACGCCTGCCTACGCGTTATTAATTAGGGATAATAGCTAACTATAGATAGATAGGTGCTAAAATCTTAGTCAAACTTAAATAGCTACGACCTCTATAGCTACCCCTAGGTACTAGTTATATAAAAACCGGCTAGCCCTTCCCCCCCTATCCTTACTAATGCCGAGATACCTACCCCTATAATTATCTACTAAGCTAAGACTAGACTACTACTATAAACGTACTAACTACTAAAGTACTATTTAAATACCCTAGTATAGGTAAAGGCCCCTATATCGTTATCGCTTTCCCTAGGTCTCTATACGACTAGCTTAGGTCCTTACGCCCTAACTACGATCTACCTATTAAAGACCTATCCCCTCTTAATATAGCTATTACTACTACCCTTAAGGTCGTAGGGTATAACCCTTAAGCTATAGGTATAAACTAAGACTAGTTATAAGAGGTAGCTAGGGCGGCTAATACTAAGGAGTAAGGAGTAGATATACCTAGATATCGGTTCGATTAAAATAGGGGAGCTAGGAATACTATATTATCGAATAGGAGAAGGATAGTAAATGGTTTACTAGAGTCAGTAGGCGATACCGCCTAGGATCGGAGGAAAGGTACGCTAGGGTAGTAGTCGTATAGTTACCGGTCGGCGCCCTACCGTTAATCACATAATAGTTTATCTTAATTCTATAAATATACGTAATACGCCTAATAGCTGCGATATATCTATAAATAACTCGGGTCTACCTTATAAGGAGGGGACTTTAATTTTTTATCCTTATTATTAGACGTCTTAATCTATTTACTAGATTTATATAATTTAGATAGTTTCGTTTCTCTTATAATAATAGCCTTTACTAGATTACGTAGCTTAACTATTAGAATTACGTTATAATTAGAGTTACGTTTAATATAAGAGGGTATAATGCTAGTATACTTATCTAGATAGGTATCCTTATTCTAAGAATAGCTAATGAAGTAACTATTAAAACTTAACTTACTACCTTTATTATTAAAATAAGGGAAGCGTTATATCTATAAGGTATATAGATAAGTAGATAAGAGAAATAACTAGATAGAACTAGTTAGATAAGAGGGAATTTAGTAAGATAGATAGAATAGGGTAGGTCTATACTTCTATAGACTATAGAGCTTATTCTTCTATTCTATTCTATTTAAATATCTCCTATATATATAGAGAATCCTATTCAGCCTTTAGGTAGATAATTATACTAACGGATAGATATATTAGGCTATTAGGGTATTATATTAGGCCTAGTAATATATCTAGTTCCTCTTAGTAGATATAATACGAGAGACTAGGCCTACTAGTATATATTAGTTATATCTAGTTCCTCTCGGTAGTTATAATACGAGGAACTAGGCCTACTAGTATATATTAGTTATATCTAGTTCCTCTTAGTAGTTATTATAGGAGATAGACCTTTTAGGTCTATATACGATCTATATTATACGATAGCTCAACCATATAATGACCAAACCGGACAAACCGTATACGGTTAGAAAGAGAAAACTCAGAGCTTTATAGTGGTATAGCATATATATAACCAGGTGGAACTACTATAGAGCTATAGCTGTTTTACTTCCCTAGTCTCTTATTAGCTCATTCCTATAGCTATCCCTATATTTTCTCCTCTTCCCCACTCGTTAGGACCTAGTATATATACCTAGTCCCGGCATTTCAGGTCAAAGGGTTAGCCTATCTTATATATTAGCTATCCCCCGTAAGGGTGATTTTTAGATACTTAATAAATTTAATATATATGTTGAAAAACGGCCTCGTTAGTAACTACCTCGTACCTTACCCTTAGGATGGTAATGACTGTCTTAAAATCGTTGGTTTCCTATACTTAAGGAGATACTAAATTGATAATACTTACCTTTCTTTGGCTACGGCTAAGCGCCTTATAACATCCTCCGTTAACCTACTTCTATTAGACTACCTAGCCTACCCTATTCCTTCCTTATCGATATCTATACCTACGCGTAGCTCTCAACGAGCCCTACGAGGATCTTCGATCTATTCTCCGATACCTACCTTCTACATCCTTCTACGGCTATTCTTATCCTATACTTACCTTATGACTTCTACCGACCTACCTTATCTCCCTAAGCCACGTAGTTACCTACGTGGCCTAAGCCTATATAAACCTTAATAGTTATAATACGAGGAAATAGTTCTACTAGTATTTCTAAGGCTTCCGTAGCGTATATACTAGCCTAATTAGGCTTCTAGAAGTCTTAGTATTTCTAGTAGATTCTATTCTAGGCCTTTATAGTCCTAGAGGTATTTCTATTAGCCTAGGAGGCTATTCTAGGTAGCTGCCCTAGAGAGCTACCCTAGAGCTACCCTAGAGAGCTACCCTAGAGCTATCCTAGAGAGCTACCCTAGAGCTACCCTAGAAGGGTATATATAGACTAGACAATCTGTTTGTAGACTTACTTACCTATATTCTAGGATTTAGGGTAGTATAGAGTATTAGATATAGTAGTTAATATAGTTCTTAATATTCACTAATAGATCATCTAGATACTTCTATATCTATATTCAAGCCTAATATATATACCCCTCTAGCGTAGCTCTCTAGGATAGCTCTCTAGGGTAGGTCTTGTAGGTCTTAGACCTATAGAATAAGCCCTATAGGTCCTAGACCTATAGAATATAAACTATAGGTCTTAGACCTAGGTTTTAAATACCTAGCGGTTAATATAGCGGTAAGAATAGTAGTGTAAATAGCGGTGTAAAGCTGTGAAAATAGCTGTAGGAAGATATCTATATAGAGGCCTCTATTTCTCTACTTTCTAGATAGGGGAATAAGCTCTATAGTCTATAGTGATATAGACCTACCCTATTCTATCTACCTTACTAAATCCCCTCTCATCTAACTAGTTCTATCTAGTTATCCCTCTTATCTACTTATCTATATACCTTATAGGTATATTGCTTCCCTTATTCTAATAAAAAGTAAGGTATATAAAGTAAATAATATTAAGATAATACTATATATAGGCCCCTCCTTATAAGGTAGACCTAAGTTATTTATAGATATATTACGGCTATTAGGCGTATTACGTATATCTATAGAATTAAGATAAACTATTATATAATTAACGGTAAGGCGCCGACTAGCGACTATATAACTACTACCCTAGTATACTTTTCCTCTAATCCTAGGTGGTATTACCTACTAACTCTAGTAAACTATTCTCCTCTATTTTAATTAAACTAATATCTAGGTATATGCGCTCCTTACTCCTTAGTATTAGCTACCTTAGCTATCTCTTATAACTAGTTATAGTCTATATTCTTAGCTTTCTTATACTTATCTATAAATACCTTCTTATTAGCTTTAGAATTTACTAATTTCCTCTCTTCCTTTCTATTAACCTTAACACTAATTAGCCTAGCTAATATTATACTGATTTAAGTACTTAATTAGGCTAGCCCTAATTGAGGGTATAGGCACATGACTGGGTGGCCTGTGCTACGCCTACATTAGGTAGCTCTCTAATAGCCTCTATAGCTAACGAACTAAGACTTCTATTTACCTCGTTTATAGTATACGTATACGTATATAGTATTCGGTAGGTTTATTAATTAGCTATCTTAGGTAATTAACTTCCTAACGAGGTATATAACTTATAAGGCTTTATTTATTTTTACCTTTATATATATTCTACTAACCCTCCTACCCCCCTACCTACCTATCTATTTCTATAGGCCTATATAAGCCCTATATATATTTAAAATGGCCTCTTCCGATAAGGTTCAGATCCCTAAGCTTAAGGGGTCTATTAACTATAGCCTCTAGGCTATACAGACTAAAGCCTATCTATCGAATATAGGCTGTTTTCAGGCTACGTAGCCTGAATTTAATCCTATCGATAATAACGACCGCCTCGATATAGATAATAAGGCCCTATATACGATATAGCTTCTATTAGAAGACGGCCCCCTACTACAGATTCAGACTGCTATATCTGCTGCTGAAGCCTGGAAGACCCTAAGGGATATATATAGCCCTATAGGCTTTTCTTCGGATTTCGGCCTTATTAAAGAGCTTCTATCTATAACCCTAGCTTCTGAAAACTCTATAGAAGCCTATCTTAATAAGATAAAACAACTAAACGACTAACTACGCCTTCGAAAAATACAACTACCTATATAGGTAATAGTATCTTGGATACTATATAACCTAGGGCCTAATTACGAAGGCTTTATTTCGAATACTATACAGGCCCTTAGGGGGGTAGACGACTTTACTACCTATCGCCTAGAAGGGTTATTTTCCGATCTACTTGATGAATCTAAGCGTTTAAATCAGCTAGACGCTAGCCCTACGACTATACTATATACTACAAATAGGCCCCTAGGGCCTAGGCCTATATCTAAGGCCTATAAAGGGAAAAAGCCCTATAAAATACAGAAGGGTCGACTCTGTACCCACTGTAAGCTAGTAGGCCATGAGGCCTCTAACTGTTATTTTCTATTCCCTAATAAAGCCCCTAAGGGCTAGATTAATAGGGATATCCCTATATCTAGCCCTAATAAGGCTAGGGAAGAAAGAGAGGAAAATATCGACGTCCTCTATACTAAATATAGAAATAGCTCTGAAGAGCTAATCGACCTAGATATAGAACAGGATACCTGTTTAGACTATCAGGTATATATAACTAATACCCCTATTACATCTCATAAAATAACTAATAACCCCTATATAGGACTAAGGGACCCTAGAAGATTAGATAGATTTATTCTAGATACTGCTGCTACTAAGTATGTAGTCTGTAATAAATCACTTTTTACTAAATATACTACTTCTAGTCCTAATACTACTGTATCCTGGGGTAATGCTAAGTCTATAGACGTTAAGGGTAGGGGGGATATAATTATTTAGTTCCTAGATACCAAACTAAAATATAAGCTTAAGAACTGTTTATATATACCTGAAATAGGTATTAATATAATTAGTCAGTCTCAGTTACTTAATAAAAGAACTATAATAGACGACGATATAACTATATACGATAGACTATCTAATACATTAATTACTAGAGGTACTAAGGAAAATAACCTATATTTCCTACCTATAGAAGTCTTATATAAAAATCCTATATATAAAAACCAAATACTATCTATAATAGATACTAGTCCACAGGAACTACTATGGCATCAGAGATACGGCCATACTAACTATAGTCTTATTAATAGGCTTAAAAATACAACTATAGGGTTTAATTCTATAGATATAAATAAACTACCAAAAGGCCCTATATATAGGTCCTGTGAGATCTGCTTAGAATCTAAATTTAAAAATAAGATAAATAGGTCTTCTAAGTCTATAGAACTAGATTACCTAGATAAAATTACTAGTAACTTAGTAGGACCTATATCCCCTATAGATAATAAGGGAAATAAATATATAATAACCTTCCTAGATAAGGCTACTAGATATCTAGTAATAGAACTACTAAAATCAAAGGCAGAGGCCTATAACGCATATATAAGGTTTAAAAACTAGGCTGAAAATAATAATAATAACTACCGTATTAAGATACTAAAAATAGATAACGGTAAGGAATATATAAATAAGTTATTTAAAGATAAACTAGATATAGACGGTACTATACACGAAACTAGCCCTATATATACTAAAGAACCTAACGGCCTAGCCGAAAGGGTTAACCTAACTATACTAGATAAGGTTAGGGCCTTATTAAATAATAGTAGACTACCTAAGAGCTTCTGGGGGGATGCCGCTCTATTTAGCGTATATATATATTAAAGATATACTATATACTATAAGCTATAAGATATATTATACTAAACCCTAGGATATAGGTAGGTAAGTCTACTAACTAATCGTCTAGGATATATATATATACCTAATAATATATACATAGCTAGAATAATATCTAAACAGATATCTAGCTATAGACCTTAGTCTTTAACCCTATAGAATATACCGGAAGCTAGCTATCCGATAGATAAAACGTATTAGCCCCCTAATACGTTACAGAATATACCGGAAGCTAGCTATCCGATAGATAAAACGTATTAGCCCCCTAAATACGTTACAGAATATTCCGGAAGCTATCTATCCGATAGATAAAACGTATCAGCCCCTTAAATACGTTACAGAATATACCGGAAGCTATCTATCCGATAGAAATACTAATTACCTAACCGGATAGATTTAGATCCGAATTTAGAATAGGATATCTATATAGATAGAGGTCCCCTCCCTACTTTAGATAGGAGGAATAAGCTCTACAGTCTATATAAATATAGACCTACCCTATTCTATCTATCTTACTAAATTCCCTCTTATCTAACTAGTTCTATCTAG